>CM028689.1:36649886-37953536 GCA_016771965.1 Brassica carinata
ATTATTTAGATAGTGTTTGAACTTATAAAGAGAAAGGGTTGTACATGCACCAGCTTTCTCGAAAATGAAAGAAACATAAACACAAAGGCTCCACACGGTTTTGACTAAGTTTGAAAGAAAGATAACATAAAAAGCATAAGATAAAACATAGCATAAGGTTTCTCCATGTGGTTGGTCCGGGAGTATTATCTAGGGGTTTTGGAAAGCTAGACTATGGCCTCATTAAAAACCTTGATTGGAAAACCTAGTGGGACAAAACCAATCAAGGGAAAAAGAGTACACATAGCTAGCTTGCCTAGATAATACTCAGCTTGATGATGAGATAGCTTGAATGGTGATAAGTGTGTCTTGAACTATCAAGCTTCGTCCAAGAATTCCTTCTTGTTCTAATGACTTCCTAATCATCCCTCCAATAGCTTCCTTAAGTCTCCTGGTTCTGGAATGAGTCATAGGTCCAATGGGAATGGACAAGGGCTCCTCTCTAGCTGATTGATCCATGCTCTCATCGCCCATCCTACTTGTCTGGTCCATGTCCTCCTTGTCCTTCTCTTCTGGCCTATCCATTATCATATCAGATGGTTTATACCATCTCCAAAAGACTAAGCTTTCTTACTCTTCTCCTTCTGCTCCTTTATGCATGACCAGTACTAATCTATGTGATAGCACTACTTGGCATGCTAGATTAGGTCACCCACGCTCACGTGCATTAGGACTCATGATGCCTGATATGTTCTTTAGTCATCTGGAATTTGAAGCATGCATCTTAGGAAAGCATTGCAGATCTGTGTTCCCAACATTAGCAACAATCTATGAAAAATGTTTTGACCTAATTCATTCTGATGTTTGGACCTCTTCATGTCTATCTAGAGATAATCACAAGTATTTTGTCACATTTATAGATGAAAAAACTAAATATACTTAGATTACATTGCTCCCATCTAAGGATAGTGTGTTAGAGGCATTTATGAACTTCCAATCTTATGTCACTAACCACTTTAAAGCTAATGAGAAGGTACTAAGGTCAGACAATGGAGGGAGTATACAAGCCATGCTTTCAAGAGTTATTTGGCATAACATGGCATAGTTCACCAAACAAGCTGTCCTTATACACCACAGAAAAATGGAGTGGCTGAAAGAAATAATAGGCATCTGATGGAGGTTGCTAGATCAATGATGTTTCATGCAAATGTTCCTAAGAGATTCTGGAGTGATGCTGTGGTGACAGCATGCTATCTGATCAACAGGATCCCCACCAAGGTGCTGAAGGATATCTCTCCTATGAAGTGTTGAATCAAAACGCACCATCTATTCATCACGCGAGTGTTTGGATGTGCCTGCTTGGTGCTAATACTGTGGGAGCAAAGAATCAAGCTAAGCAAAGAGCATGAAGTGTATGTTCATTGGCTATTCCCCATTGAACGAAAGAATACAAGTGCTACAATCCTGAAAAATAAGAGTACTTTGTCTCAGAGATGTAAAGTTTATGGAAGAAAATGGTTCTATGCTGAGAAGAATTGGGATGAGCTCAAGGATCTGTCTCTGCCACGCAAGCCAATAACCTGAGGATAATTATGGAGAATCTTGAATCAGTCTCACCTCAAAGGAGGCGCCTTAGTGGAAGCTTCTCCACAACCTCGAGGACACTCACCCTGATCCTAAGGGGCAATGAACAAGAAACCGAACAACAACAAGGTCATATGTTCATGATCAGAGAGTGCACAAGATCAGAGACTACCCAAGTTCATGAGGAAGAAGAGGAGCAAGAGGAACCAGCTCAAGTTCAACCTTTGAGAAGAAGTACAAGGGCACGGAAAGATCCTTCTAACTGGTTAATACAAGAGTTTACTTCAACAAGAAAGCAAGAAAGCTCATCCCATTTCAGCAATATGCTCCTTTGCGCAATTCCCATCTGAGCACCAAGCTTTCATTGTGGGTTTAGAAGAGGCGTATGTACCAAGATCATATGAAGAAGCAATGGAGCTGAGGTGTGGAGAAACTCAGTTGGAGATGATAAAGGCCATGATTACCAATGATACTTGTATGAAAGTGAACTCCCAAATGGCAAGAAAGCTGTGCAAGCAAGTGGGTGTTCACTATCAAGTTTCTACCAAATGGCAAGGTGGAGAGGTGCAAACAAGACTGGTTGCAAGAGGCTTCACTCAGACATATGGAGAGGATTATGTTGATACATTTGCACCAAGAGTAGCCGCATACAACTGGCTTCTCCTATCACTTGCAACAAATTTAGAATGGAAATTGTGGCAGATGGATGTCAAGAATGCTTTTCTTCAAGGAGAGCTAGAAGATGAGGTCTATATGCATCCACCTTGGTTTAGAGAAGCTGGTAAAACCTGGAAATGTTCTAAGACTCAAGAAAGCAATTTATGGACTGAAGCAATCTCCAAGAGCATGGTACCACAAGTCGAGTACTACATCGAATGGAAGAGGCTTCAAAATCGAAGCTGATCACACCTTGTTTACTCTCACTGGTCCAAGAGGAGTTGTAGTCATCTTGATCTATGTAGATGATATAATCATCACAGGCAGTGACAAAGAAGGCATCAAAGAAACCAAGGCATTCCTAAAGTTTGTTTTTGATATTAAAGATTTATGTGAACTCAAGTACTTCCTTGGGATTGAAGTATGCTGCTCTAAAGAGGGACTCTTTCTGTCTCAAAGGAAGTAAACACTTGATCTTTTAACTGGCAGGAAACTTTGGAGGAAGAACAGCCAAGACACCTCTGGAAGAAGGCTACAAAGTACTTAGAGGGGAGTTTGAGGACAAAACTTATGGTGATGTGAAGCAAGACAGAGAATGGTTGGGAAACTCATTTATCTAACCATTACAAGGCCAGATATCCTGCTTTAAAGGAACTAATTCAGTCAACACATGCGCCTAAGATTCATCATTGGAACATGGTAGAAAGAATCATGAGATATCTGAAATAAGCTCCTCTCGTGGTGTATGGATGGCTTGCAATGGAAGCAGTGAGATTGTAGGCTATTGTGATGCTGATTGGGCAGGAGACAGAGTTGATAGGAGATCAACTACTGGTTATTGCACCTTCATTGGAGGTAACTTGAAAACTTGGAAGAGCAAGAAGCGAAGGTTGTGTCAAGTGCTGAAGCTGAGCTTAGAGCCATGAGGAAGCTCCCAACGAAGTTGATTTGGATAAAGGGATTGCTTCGAGACTTAGGCATTGAGACTACCACTCATTCAATATAAGCCTTGATTGTCACAAAGGCATTGAGACTTGGGCACTGTGACAATCTGCTGCCATTCATATTGCCAAACTCAGTCTTCCATGAGAGAACCAAACATATTGAAGTAGACCGCCACAAGGTTCGACAAGCTGTGGAGAAGCAATTATCCTACCTTGTTACACAAGAAGTGAAGACCAGCTTGCTGACATTTTCACCAAGGCAGCAGTACCAAAGTCTGTGAGTTCATCCACTCTAAGTTGGGACTCACAGACCTCACATCTCACTGACTCTTCTAGCATTAAGACTCTTACTTTTTCCTTAGTGTGTTTTGTCCCACCGGTTTTTCACACTAAGGTTTTAATGAGGGAGGTTCTTCATGTTTCCAAGCTCGATCAGTTCCTGAGATCAAGCTTGAGGGGGAGTATTGAGATGAAGAACCAAAGAGAAGGAGATGCATTGACAAGAGAGATAAAGAGAATATCAGAGGCTGAGGTTACTTGAGAGAGAAGACATTCCGCATGCCTAGGATCACAAGTAACTCTGCCCTAACTTGCCTTGGGAGGCAGGACTGATGTGAGCTCGTCCAGAATGTCTTTAGATACTTAGAGGACGTTGGAGAGGAGTTTGGCAAGATCTGAATTCAAATTGGAAGAGTAACATGTTCTGGAATGGGAGAAGAGAGCTGTTAGGTCTTGTCACTCTCAAACCAACCACAACTGATTTAAATAATGTTCCCTTAGTTTATTATTTGTGTCACTGTCCCTTCTCTCTCTGGTTTCTCTACATATGTAATGTGCAAGCTAAGAAATAAAATTAAGGAGAATGAATCTCCCATTCTGGTTACTCTCTCTCTCAAATTCGTCACTCTCTCTCCTCATTCTTCATACTGTCTGTTGACATGAAGAAATTGTTGAACTGAAGAGAAGAATAGAGCTTGTGCATAAATAGGACAAGCTCTTGAAGATGTCTAGAAAAGTTCAACCAAGCTTCAAGAGTACCTTGAAGTGTTTATCATAGAGAAGTTAAGTCCAGGAGGGACTTAGACTGATCTTAAGAAGGCTTTGGAAGAGTTTACGAGAAGATGATTGGATGTGCAAATATAGGGCAACCCAAGAAGGTGTTTTGGATCAATCAAGGATGAAGAAATGATGTTGCGCATATTTAGGGTGATGTACGGACCAGGAGGCCGTACAGCATCCGTACAACAAGACCACTTACCCGGGAAATCCATAAGAAGTGTTGGTGAAAAGTTAGGGTGTGCTTCCTTAAGAGATGACCGTTGGAGTCCCATGAGCTTCAAGAGAAAATTCCCAAGGATCTGAGAGAGCCGGCTGTGCAAGCTTGAAAGGTAAAGGTGCTTTACCTTTACAGCCAAGACCAATCTACACCATTCATTTCAAATGGAGCAATCTGAGCCTTCCATTTTGAATCAAGTTGCCAGCTACATCAGATCTCTTTGACTACATCGTGGTCGTCCATTTCAAAGCATATGATCTCCACCTTTCATAGTTGAGGGCTTTGTGACATTGCCCCATGTATTTAAACTTGTATTTCGCGATTTGTAACACTTAAGAGAGTAAGGGTGGTTTCCCCTTCTCCTTCATCAATCTTAAGTCTTGTTCTCTGATTCTTAATCTCTAGTCTTTGGTTCTAAGTCTCAGTCTCTATTACACACGTTCTAAGTCTCTAGTCTCTCATATTCACTCACCATTCTCTCATTCTTCCATCAGTCTCTCTTATTCTCCTTCATTGTAGACACAAGACCTTCACAACCTGTTGAGGTTGATTCAACACACACACTCACGACCTGAGCTCTGAAAACCTCACATGGTATCAGACTCAGGTTCATCAGAACTTGGTTCCAGTTTTCGCTCAAGCACAAGCTCCCATTCATGCCATTTTCAAGCTTTTAGCTTTTGAAGCTCTTCTCGTCCAAAAGGCTGTGTAATCTCTTCAAGATGAAGACTTTCTCATCCATGGCGTGCCCAGAAGCTGTCGTAAGTCTATCATACTCTCTCATGTCGCCCTGAAGAAAGAAGGCCATTGGAAGCATGTCCAAGCCATTCCCATTCACTGTCCAAGAAAAAACCTTTCAAGAAGGAAGCTTTCAACTTGTTACTGGTGTGGCGACTTAAACATGAAGAAAGGAGATGTCTTTGCCATGGTGGGTTCAAGGAGAAAGGCCAAGCAAGGGAGTTCACAAACCAACAACTCAGATCTGTCCATTCATGATGCTTTTCCTTGAGGTTCAAGGAACCAGCACAGTTCCTTGGTTGTAAGCTAAACCTCCTTCCCTTATTTAAAGCTTCAGGCCTTATGAAATGGTTGTGTTGTGGGTGTGGTTGCTTTGTGATTGCCATAACTATTGTGCCATTAATGGTTTGTAGCACCTAGTAGAATGTCTAAGCTACCTTCATAATGGCATTGTGGTTGTTTTGCATTCAGATTGATTTATTGCTTTTAGTTGTGTCTTGTGTCCCAGAATCTCATATTTAAATTTATTGCATTGTCTTCTGTATTTCCATAGCCTGCATCATGTTTGTTGAGCTGTTTTGCATACATAAGCATGTCTTATTGTTAAAGGTCAACCGCTGTTTCTTCTCGATCTCAATGCCTTTGTTTAATCCATCATTGACCTGCTTGCATCATTTAGAAGCTCTCTAAGTTGCTTGATCAGTGGTTTTGATTATATCTTGGGCATTGACTTTGGTAGCCTCGATTGATCCTGTGTATCTATATTGTCTTTGTTGTGATTCAATCCAGTTCATATTGTCTCCTCGATGTCAAGACTTTATTGAAGCCATCATTGAGTTCCCTAAAGATTAGTAGTATGTCTAAGCTGCTTAGATCAATGGTTTTGATTAAGCTAATGTGTCTTGGCATGTCCCGCTTGCATTCATAATTGCATAAGTCTTCTTCCCTATGCCATAGCTAAATCCATCATTGATGACGCTTAGGCTGATAGATATGTCCTGTCTCATTCGATTGAATCTGTTGCATAAATATAGCCCGCTTTAGGTTGTGCATTCATGTTGGTCAAAATCGGTCAACCATTTAAATCGCCACCCAAAAGTCCTCGAAGAAAACCAAGTGACCATCAAAACCAAGAAACGGTCGCCACTGGATGAACTCACGAGAAGGTATGAACGGGCCGCGGAGCCCCGGGATCAACGGCAAGCAACAGCAGGTCGCATCAGCGCTGCTTCGCACCGGGCGCAGACGCTTCGGCGCCGATGGTAGCCGCCACGCTTTACGCCGCGGCAGGCCTGTCCGTCGCTCGCCTGGCGCCGGGCAGCAAGGGTCCTGGCGCCATCTGTGCAATCGCTCGCGGATCTCGGCAACGGCAGCATCTTGTCCTTTAAACCTATGTCCGATTGTCCGAACTACAATGATTCTTCCGCAGCCTTCTCGATTGTTTAAAAATTCATATTTTAAACGTTTGTTCAAGCCTCATTACTCAAACCCTTGAAGACGGAAAGTCTACTTAATCCAAGTCCATATCGATCCCGGAGCATACCGAGGAATCTCTAAGATTTGTGGATCAAAACGTTATCTCGAATCACGGCTAAAGATCTTTCCAAAATCAAAGATTTCCGCGCATCGAACGAATTAACGGGGAAAGATCGGCAACGGAAAACCCACGGGCGCAGAGAACCCCATACCGGGCGGCGAAGCTGCCACGCCACGCCGGGCCGTCAAGCGCCGGGCAGCACGCCATGCAGGTAGTCGCCTACGCCGGGCGGCATCGGTCACGCTGGCCGCCTGGCACCGGTGTATCACGCCGAAGCCGTCGCATCGGCGGCTAGCCCTCGGTGTCGGCCGACGGTCTCGCCCCGTCTCGGTCCCATTATGTCCGGCCTGATCCCATCTCGCTTGTTCGATCAATCTTCGAGTTTGGTACGATCACGCTATTCTAAATACCAAACATCTCGACTATAGGAATTGGGTTCCTTCGAAATGTCGAAACCTTCAAAGACTATTCTTCAAAAACCGTAAAACGCCTAAACGCCCGACATGGCCAAACGCCCACTTACAATTTTCTCGAAAAGGAAGGATAACTATGACGGCTTATCCTTATCCTCACATAAGAGATAAATGTCAAGTTTCCAGAAGATAAATGTCAAGTTTTCCAAGATAAATGTCAAGTTTGCCGATAAACACTAAGATGGACGAAAATGGAAAAGCCCGATTCAGCCCGAAGAAGATAGACCGCCTTAAGAGGAGTATATATGAGAGCTTTTAGGAGCAAATCATCACAAAACTTCCAGAGCACTTAGCACTTAGAGCAACTTAGGCATTATTTTCCGCTTTTACTAGCGTAGCCGCGACTAACTAGGTTAGAACTTAGGTTGCTAGACTAGCTTAACTTTCCGACAGCTTTTGTAGCCAAGGCTCTTACCTGTTGTTCACGCCAAACGCCGGATTCGAAATAAGATCTTTTGCTCTATTCTTTTTCTTACGATTTTATTTCATTTTCATATTTTCTTTGTCGCATCGACAGGTCGTAGCGCCCAGCAGATAACCGGACCTCCGTGGAAGGCTTGGTTCACTTGGCTTTCCTTCAAATCAACTTAATTTGACGGTGCGAATTTCTCGTTCCTACGCTTTGGTGCTAGAAGGAGGGTGGGTTACGGATCTATCTATTTCGCGAACGACACGCCGATCATGTCCACCGACGCCACCAAAGACCAGCCAACTCTAGACGGAACACCCGCCGACGCCAACGCGAGAAGACTCCAGCGGAGATACGCCCACACACACGCTGATGCAAACACCGAGGCCAAATGAAGGAACTGTTTACCTCCGCCAGAGCTGGCGAACAACAGACAAGCTGATAACCTCGCCGCGAAAACAGTCGACACCTTAATCGCGAGGAGCAAATTGCCGCTGATCCACCAAGGCACGGTATGCGTAAGACTGACTTCGGATCTTCCGAACGAAAAGATGCTCGAAGAACCCACTCCCGGAAGCGCTCTAAAAGGCAGCAAACGACCTCGGTAACCTTCCACCCCGCTACGGAAACAAGAAAAGCGACGCCGTTTATCAATGGATATCAGCGACCAATCGGATCCTTCCGATGAAGACGCTGACATCAACTCCTCGAGGACCCGGCCGTCTGTTCGGCAGACGGTATCCTTCGAGGCCCAAGACGTAAGAGGAGGAAGAACTCTCCTCGATGGAGCAGAAGAACTCGCGGAGGATCAAGCTCGATCCATCGCACCAGCCGACAAAATCGAGGAACGCCGTAGCAATAGCGAGATCCATGATCTCCACGAATCTCTTAAAAGACCGCGTCGGTGAAAGCAAGGAAATCGCGAAATCCACCAGCGACTCAGTTCACCGGAGATCGAGATAGACTTCTCGAGGAAGCACGGAAAACGCCATTCACCGCCGATCATCACGGAAACACGATCTCAGATCCGGGAAAATCAAAATCCCGGCCTATGAAGGTACTACGGATCCTAAGGCGCACTGCAGCTCTTTCCAGATCGCAATGGGTGATGCAAACTCCTGAGCGCGAACGAGACGCTGGTCATTGTCTTCTTCGCCGAAGCACCTCAAAGGCGCTGCACTCGAATGGTTCTCCGCTCAAAAGAAACTCCATAGGAAGCTTCCGCCATCATGGCCTCGGCTTTCAAACAAGACTCCGTTCATGGACGAGAAACGCCGACGGACCTATGGAGTCCAGGTCGAAGGAAGACGAAGTCGCCCGCAACTCCATGCTAAGGTTAAAACCGGTGATGGCCGAGTGATAGGCATCAGCGATAATGTCGCAATCGACACCCCGAGGAAGACTCTCTGGTACAAGTCGGTTTCGAAGTGGATACTACTGGAAAAGCCGCGACAATCCAGGATACTCTCCACAAAGCAACGGACTTCATCATCATGGAGGAAGAGATGAAGCTTCTATCGCGCAAGAGGACGGACCACAAAAACGCCCCAAAAGAAACCCTCTCAACGAAGAAAGTCCATCAAGGGAAGACGCCAAGGCAAACATAACTACGCCATCAACTAAGAGCAAGGCAAACCTCCGAAACACCTGGACCAGGAACCAGTACAAGATAATTCCTACCGCAGTTCCACGAAACCGAGGTCACTCCACGGCTAACTGCAAGGTTCGGCCGGCTGCCATAAAGCTCTCACCGGCGAACTATCAAAGGTCAAGAGTATAGAGGACTTATTCCTGGACTCCGACCGCCAAAGACCAACAAAACTGTCTCTCGAGGACAGCGCCAGAAAATCAATCGGGTGGCGTGGAAGAGCAGGGCGACAAGGAACAACAACGTTGCGGAGAGGGTAAACATGATCATCGGAGGATCACAGTTCTACCAAGACTCAGTCGTCTGCAGGCTGAAAAGCGAGACAAGTTCAAACTGGTTTCCGGATAGCGACATTCCTAACCACCGCGATCTTTTCGAACAGAAACTGTCGGAATCGACAAACCTCATTCGATCCTTTGGTTATCGACCTGGTAATCCAGGATCATGAAGTCGGCCGCATCCTCGTCGTCAGGAGAATACGGTCAAGCGTTATCTTCATGACACCCTCTACAGGATGAAGATCCCACTTGAAATCGTCCCCGAGCCAAAACCTTTGACTTGGTTTTAGTCACTTCCATGACCCTCGGAGAATTAAACTCCGGTCATGGCAAAGGAAGTTACAAAGATCGTCGAGTTTGCGGTGAGTGACAACCCGCCATCTACAATGCAATCATGGGAACCTCTTGGATCAACTCCATTAAGGCTGTACCATCCACATATTGCCTCGGCATCAAATTCTCGACTCCCACCGGAACCGCAGTCATCTGGGGTAGTCAGAAACAATCGAGACTTTGTTATCTAGCCGATTTCAAACTGCTAAAATCGGAACGCCCCAGCGGCCAGCGAAACGAGCAAAGGAATCACACAACATTCACGGGACTTCGAAAAAGATGATCCAGAATCATCCGAACGACAACGATTCAAGACAGCGACAAAGCCTCGAGTCCACGCCGTAAAAGCAGACAGCTCGACCCCGCACAAACCACCGATCCGAACAGCCGCGATCGAACGGCAACGCCGCGAGGAGTAAAAGCGTCTGCGACTATCAGAACTACTGAGATGGCTTGATCCTCGAAGAGGCGTAGGCAGCTCGTCGAAACCGAGTTCAGCTATCCTCCTCACCAAAAAGGGGGGGGGGTACGTATACTCCTATACTCCCACAAAAAACGCGAAATATCCGCACATATACTCAAATTTTTTCGAAACTTTTCATATAAAATTCTTTCTATCTATTTCTTACGCTCATTTAATTTAGAAAACGCGTAAACACTTCGGAAAAATAAAATCCTTGAGAGAAAGCGCAAGACGTCGCAACTTCTGAAAAGATAACAAAACTCGTATCATCCGCTAAAACAGTCCACCCGCGACTTAAAAACAAATTATGCCCATCGATTGGCCGACCGGACCTTTCGAAATGTTTCACTCAATATAAACTCGTAGTCAGACCTACAAGGTCCTCTTACATCAGACAAGGATATCATAGGCTATACAAGAAACCAAAATTTTGGTTTAGCGTCTCGGATAAACTCGAAGATAGCTCGATTCTTTTAACACAAGTCATATAAGCGTGACTAGTCAGCGGACTTTAAACGAAAAGAATCAGGAAGAAATCACTAACAGGCAAAACGAAGCCGATCAGTCATCGCTTTGTAAAGCTTAGAGTAAGCCTAGGTCTTGCCCTAAACCCAGTCTTGCTAGATCTTGACATCTCCGCAGACATAGTATCATATCTGAGATCCCAAAACCGTCTTATCGCTACACACTAAAACGCCGCTAAAAAGTAGCATCACGGAACAAGCGACAAAGAGTTAGGATACAAAGTGACTACTGCATTCTTTCCTCTACACTTGGAGAAAGTATAAATCAAAACAAAAGACGAAATCTCGCAAATTTTCATCTTCATAAAGGCGCGAACAGGATTCTAAGCCACCAACAACCAATCCCAAAACATAAGAATCGGCGATTGCGAGAATAAAACTCTAGAAACGGCCCACACGGCCAAAACATACGGTTCACAAAAGGAAGTCAACATCGAGAAATCCAGATCACGGAAATCACGCGAATGAACCTGCAGGCTGGTCCACTTCCTCGTTCCATTTGAGTGTTCACACCACCCTCGGCGTTCTCGCCATCCGGCCTCCACGGTATCCTCGGAAACCTCGATAGGTTCCCATAGTCTCCGGACTCTTTCTTGACTTGAGGAACCAAGGACTCCAGCATGAGCACACTCGCCATGAAGTCCTTCATCTCAGCAATCTCGAATCAAAGGAGAAATCCGGGTTCGAGACTTAGGGTTTCTGACCGAGCGGCACTTTTCGTGGAAATGCGCCAACAAACTCCTGAGCTTCTTTAAAACATTGAAACTCAGCAGCAAAGCGATTCCGCCGTCTTGCCACCTCGACGCGACCATCCTCCTTCCTCTCCTTTCGCCAAAACAAAGCTCGAGCATGAAGCTCGGCTTGCTGGATTCTATGCTTACCTCTTGTCGAATCGGAAGAGCTCCGCTCAGCTTCTTTGGTCTTGAAGTTAGCAATCCTAGACTTGTGAAAACTTGAGTCAAGCGCATTGCTAAACACTCTTAGTCCCTGCATAAATTCAAGATCAACAAACGTACATATATGCAGATTCAAAAATACGGTTAAGAAGTTCAAAGGGTAAAACCTTGTTGACCCGCTGGGAACCCTCGGCAAAAACCCGTTGCTTCTCCTCATCCTCCAGCGACTCGTCAGTAACAAACTCTGGAAGAAGGCTGTCAAAGAAATTGTTGGGAAGTGGAAAATCACTGGCTCCGCCTCTTTCCATTGGAACAAAACTAGGGTTTTCCCCCAGCGGTGAAGGATCTTTCGAACCTTCCCCACCATCGATTTCTTTCCCTTTACGAGATCTCTGTTTGCACCTCCGAGTCGGGGCTTCAATGTCCGGTTCGGCATCATATGACGGGACAGGGTCTCGGGACCGGTAAAGCCTTACAGCGTCTCGAATCCGTTCAAGAGTGAAGGACATCCAGAAAAACGGCCTTTGATGAAGGAGATCCCTCTTGACAAAAAGATCACCATGCAAATGCTCAACAGCCCCGTTCTCTGCAAAACGAAACTTTTTTCACTAAAAACTCACACTTAGAATGATAGAATAGACAGCGAGTTTTCATCGTACACCTCGGTTGAAGTTCCATGCGTGGGAAATAGATGGAGCAGCTCTCGACAGACTCACCATCTATTAGGACATAGAAAAGCGTTCCTGCCACGACTTAGGGTTCAGTAGTCCCCACGAATTATGGCCATATCCTTCTTAGGCAGCATGGAGTAGTAACCGCCGCTCCCGCGTCGGCCGAGTGCTCAAAGGCCTTGCCGAAATCACCAGGACTGAGATCAATCCGAGCTCATGCTTGCAATTGAATGCATGCCAGACTCTAAGGCAGAACAGCTGGCTGGCTCGAAGTTCGAGTGGCGCTACGAGCGAACAATGGTTCGGGGATCGGGAACCACATGCGGCAATACGTAAAGAAGGCCTCATAACATGTAAAGAAACCTTCCGAGTCCTACGCCACTCTCATTGCCGGGAATTGAATTTGACTCCATCGAGGAATCTGGTAAAAATCTCGAGAAGAGATATTTCACGGAAACCAAGCTCGGGCGTAAAGGAGCACCAGGCTGCCTCAAAGGTCTCCTCGAGCGGGGACATCGGCAGTGATGGGGCGAACCCACAAGGGCTTCGATATCACGCATTCTTCGCTTCCTCCTCGTAACTCCTCTTGCTTCACCGTCACATGGGCGGGAGAGTCATCAGGATGAATGGGAAGAAATTCTCTTGGAGGATCTTGAAGACATTGTTCTTAAAGAGAAAGGATTCTTGAGAGAGATGAATTTTTATGATGAAGTAAGAATGAATGAGATTTCTTACTCCCCTTATAAAGGAGGTAAAATCACTATTACCCGACTTTTGGCAAGCGATTGCGTCTACACACCTTCCCATACGGCTATACGCAGCCAGGACCGAAAGACATTACGGTTCCTAGCTAGTTGGCTAACTTGTTGGGGTCAAAATCGGTCAACGACAAAATCGTCACCCAAAAGTCCTCGAAAACCAAGTGGCGATCAAAACCAAGCGGGTCATCACTCAATGAACTCCGCGAGAAGGCATGAACGGGCCGTGAGCCGGGATCAACGAAGGCAAGCAACAGCAGGCACCGGCAGAGCGGAACCGCGACGCAGACGGCAGGATGCCTGGCGCCCGGCGATAACCCGAAGCCGTTGCATTAAACACTCTTAGTCCCTGCATAAATTCAAGATCAACAAACGCATATATATGCAGATTCAAAATACGGTTAAGAAGTTCAAAGGGTAAAACCTTGTTGACTGGCTAAACCTCGCAAAACCCGCTTTCTCATCCTCCAGCTGAATTGCCGTAACAAACTCTGAAGAAGGCTGTCAAAGAAATTGTGGGAAGTGAAAATCACTGGCTCGCTTCTTTCCATTGGAACAAAACTAGGTTTTCCCCGGGTGAAGGATCTTTCGAACCTTCCCCACCATCGCATTTCTTTCCTTTACGAGATCTCTGTTTGCACCTCCGAAGTCGGGCTTCAATGTCCGTTCGCATCATATGACGGACAGGGTCTCGACCGTAAAGCCTTACAGCGCCTCGAACCGCTCAAGAGTGAAGGACATCCGTAAAAACGCCTTTGATGAAGGAGATCCCTCTCGACAAAAAGATCACCATGCAATGCTCAACAGCCCCGCTCTCGCAAAACTAAACTTTTTCACTAAAAACTCACACTTCCGAATGATAGAATAGACAACGAAGTTTTCATCGATACCTCTGTTGAAGTTCCATGCGCGGAAATAGATGGAGGCAGCTCTCCTCGACAGACTCACCATCTATTCGACATAGAAGAAACGCTCCTGCCACGACTTTGGTTCAAGTAGTCCCCTGAATTATGGCCATATCCTTCTTAGGCAGCATGGAGTAGTAACCGCCGCCCACGCCGGCCGAAAGTGCTCCAAAGGCCTTCGAAATCACCAGGACTGAGATCAATCCCGAGCTCATAACTTGCAATTAGCACGCCAAGCCAACTCTCTAAGGCAGAAACACTGAGCTGGCTGATCGAAGTTCGGCGTGACGGTTACAGACGAACAATGGTTCCGGGATCGGGAACCACATGCGCAATACGTAAAGAAGGCCTCATAACATGTAAAGAAACCTTCCGAGGAATCCTCGCGACTCTCATTGCCGATTGCGGAATTCGAATTTGACTCCATCAGAATCTGGTAAAAATCTCAAGAACCTTGAGATATTTACTGAAACCAAGCTCGGGCGTAAAGGAGCACCAGGCTGCCTCAAAGGTCTCCTCTAACAGGGACATCTGGCAGTGATGGGGCTTAACCCACAAGGGCTCGGTATACGCATTCTTCGCTTCCTCCCACTAACTCCTTCTTGCTTCACCGCCACATGGACGGAGAGTCATCCGAGGATGAATGGGAAGAAGAAATTCTCTTGGAGGATCTTGAAGACATTGTTCTTAAAGAGAGAGAAAGGATTCTTGAGAGAGATGAATTTTTTATGATGAAGTAAGAATGAATGAGATTTCTTACTCCCTCCTTATAAAGGAGGTAAAATCACTATTTACCCCGACTTTTGGCAAACGACACGCCTCTACACCTTCCCATATATCAAGCAAGCCGTGACCGAAAGACATTACGGTTCCTAGCTAGCTGGGGGGCTAACTGTTGGGGTCAAAATCGGTCAACGACAAAATCGTCACCCAAAAGTCCTCGAAAGAAAACCAAGTGACGATCAAAACCAAGAAACGGGTCATCACTCAATGAACTCACGAGAAGGCATGAACGGGCCGTGAGCCCCGGGGATCAACGAAGGCAAGCAACAGCAGGCACCGGCAGACGCGGGACACGGCACGGACGGCAGGATGCCTGGCGCCCGGCGGCAGGACGCCAGCGCCGGGCGTCGTTTACGCCAGCTTACGGCCGGTAGGCCGCTTACGCCACGCCTTACCGGGCGGCAGGTTTGTCCTGTCCTGTCTGGCGCCGCAGCAGCCTGTTGTCTCTCGCCTGGCGCCGGGCAAGGTTCCTGGCGCTCATCCGTAATCGCCCGCGGATCTCGGCAACGGCAGCATCTTGGTCCCTTAAACCCATGTCCGATTGTCCAGAACTACAATGATTCTTCCGCAGCATTCTCGATTGTTTAAAAGTTCATCTTTAAACGCCTAAGTTCAAGCCTCGCTACTCAAAACCCTGAAGACGGAAAGTCTGCTAATCCAAGTCCATCTCGATCCCGATACCGAGGAATCTCGGAAGATCTTGTTGGATCAAAACGGTTATCTCGAAATCTACGGCTAAAGATCTTTCAAAAATCAAATATTTCCGCATCTAACGACTAACGGGGAAAGATCGGCAACGGAAAACTCACGGGCGCAGAGAACCCCCGGCCAGCTATAACATCACGCGAGAGCGGCCTGGCGCCGCGGCCGCAGCGTCAGCGGGCGATAGCGCCGGCGGCCGCAGCGTCAGCGCTGGCGGCATGGCCGTCGACGGTCCTGGTCCCGTCTCGGTCCCATCATGCTCGGTCTGATCCAATCTCGGCTTGTTCGGATCAATCTTCGTGAGTTTGGTACGATCACGATTATTCTAAACACCAAACATCTCGACTATACGAGGAATTGGGGTTCCTTCGGAAATGCCGAAACCTTCAAAGACTATTCTTTCGAAAAACCGTAAAAACGTCTAAACGGCTCGACATGGCCAAAACGGCCCACTTACGATTTTCCGAAAAGGAAGGATAACTATGACGGTTTATCCTTATCCTCACATAAGAGATAAATGTCAAGTTTCCAGAAGATAAATGTCAAGTTTTCCGAAGATAAATGTCAAGTTTGCCGATAAACAAGAAGATGGACGAAAATGGAAAAAGCCCGATTCAGCCCGAAAGAAGATAGACCGTCTTAAGAGGAGTATATAAGGAGAGCTTTGGGCGAGGAGCAAATCATTACAAAACTTCCAGAGCACTTAGCACTTAGAGCAACTTAGGCATTATTTTCCGTTTTTACTAGCGAGCTGCGATTCAACTTGGTTAGAACTTAGGTTGCTAGACTAGCGAACTTGCCGACAGCTCTTGTAGCCAAGGCTCTTACCTGTTGTTCACACTCAAACGAGGATTCGGAAATAAGATCTTTTGCTCTATTCTTTTTTCTTACGATTTTATTTCATTTTCATATTTTCTTTGTCATACTGATTGTGTCGTGTGCGGTCTAGCAGATAACCGGGACCTCCAGGGAAGGCTTGGTTCACTTGGTTTTCCTTCAAATCAACTTAATTTGACGGTGCGAATTTCGGTTCCCACAATTCATGTATTGATGCATTTAAAATTGAGCCTAAAATGTCAGTGTATAGCTGTAAGCTTGCATTGCATTTTAGAGACTGAAAACAGCTTGATCTTGTTCTCGTTTATCGTGTTTCAAGATTTAAAAGCACTGTTGAGGCATTGGTGATCAAACCAGATGTATGATCTTGGTTTGGTCCCAAAGGGAAAGATCTAATCTTGCATTGAGTTGTGGTAGTGTTAGGTGCACAAGGAGTGATGCTGAGACACATCAACAACCAAGAGTGTAGAGATCATGGTCTAGTTCCATTGCAAATCATCACTGGATGTGTTAATCCCTAAACTACAGGAAGTGTAATGGGACTGATTATACAATGAGAGATTGCCATTGCATGATACCATTGGACATGTCTAGTCCTGAAGACTACAGGAAATGTAGCATGGGTCATTATGCAATGAGAGCTTTTCTTGTGAGGCCTCTCTATGGTGATTCAAACACCCTAATTCCTTGTAAAAGGAAGAGAGCAGCTCACAAGACCAAGACCATCACCAAAGCCTGTTGAGGCCGGTGGTCCTAGGTCCATGGAGTTGCACACACTGAACTCCCAAGCTTAACACCTATTCTAGAC
Organism: Brassica carinata; assembly: GCA_016771965.1. Taxonomy (NCBI): domain Eukaryota; kingdom Viridiplantae; phylum Streptophyta; class Magnoliopsida; order Brassicales; family Brassicaceae; genus Brassica; species Brassica carinata. The sequence goes on from CM028689.1 coordinate 36,667,090, forward strand.
TCTGGAGTTAAGCTTGAGGGGAGGGGGAGATTCCTAATGGGCAAACCATGGTCAAGAATCAAGTCAGTGCAAAGGCTTCTACAAAGGATCTTCAACTGGAGCAAGTCTAGGCAAGTCTAAGGGTGAAAGTGAACTCATCAAAGCGGCTTCTATGGTGAAGTGTTTGATGAGAAGACTGAACCTATGGCTGCCTTTCCAACAAGTTGATGATGCCATGAAGATGGTGCACTGACCGAGTTGGAAAACTCACCAAAACACAAGGGAAGTTCCCTTAGTCTCTCCCCATTTCAATACATTCATTATTTCATTGTGTGTGAGAGCTTGAAATAATACTGAAATGTTTGTTTGAGATGTTATGCATCATTGGGATGCATTCTTGATTCTTCATAAGTTCTGATGCACCTTTGGGATAATGTATCAGGTACCATTGCTTGTGCCTTACTGAAGATGATCGTGGTCGTTTCCTATCTTCTCTAAGGTGGCTGTGAAGTCTGTTGAGAGGGGGCGACCCAAACCGGGTCTATGAAGAGGGCAAGCTGAGTTTGATGTGTGCGCAAAGCCTTGAGAGTTGCTGCACCAGTTTAGATCGTGATCCAGAGCTCTTTGTGTCCAATCACACTGGTTCTAAGGCACAAGAGCTTATTGGCCAATCCCTAGGCCTTGGAGAGCTATACTCTTTTTCCCTTGCAAAGTTTTGTCCCACTGGGTTTTCTTTGCAAGGTTTTTAATGAGGTAGACTCTTCAGGATCCCAAGCTTGACTTAGGATCCCTAGAGTCAAGCTTGAGGGGGAGTGTTGAACTGAAGAGAAGAATAGAGCTTGTGCATAAACAGGACAAGCTCTTGAAGATGTCTAGAAGAGTTCAACCAAGCTTCAAGAGTACCTTGAAGTGTTTATCATAGAGAAGTTAAGTCCAGGAGAGACTTAGACTGATCTTAAGAAGGCTTTGGAAGAGTTTAAGAGAAGATGATTGGATGTGCAAATATAGAGCGACCCAAGAAGGTGTTGTGCATCCATTAAGGACGAAGAAATGATGTTGTGCATATTTAGGGTGATGTACGGACCAGGAGGCCGTACAGCATCTGTACAACAAGACCACTTACCCGGGAAAGCCATAAGAAGTGTTGGTGCAGAGTTCGGGCGTGCTTCCTTAAGAGATGACCGTTGGAGTCTCAGGAGCTGCAAGGGAATATTCCCAAGGATCTGAGAGAGCTGGCTGTGCAAGCTGGAAAGGTCAAGGTGCTTTACCTTTACAGCCAAGACCAATCTACACCATTCATTTCAAATGGAGCTATCTGAGCCTTCCATTTTGAATCAAGTTGCCAGCTGCATCAGATCTCTTTGACTACATCCTGGTCGTCCATTTCAAAGCATATGATCTCCACCCTTCATAGTTTAGGGCTTTGTGACATTGCCCCATGTATTTAAACTTGTATTTGGCGATTTGTTACACTTAAGAGAGTAAGGGGGATTTCCCCTTCTCCTTCATCAATCTTAAGTCTTGTTCTCTGATTCTTAATCTCTAGTCTTTGGTTCTATGTCTCTCAGTCTCTATTACTCACGTTCTCAGTCTCTAGTCTCTCATATTCACTCACCATTCTCTGATTCTTCCATCAGTCTCTCTTATTCTCCTTCATTGTAGACACAAGACCTTCACAACCTGTTGAGGTTGATTCAACACACACACTCACGACCTGAGCTCTGAAAACCTCACAGAAATAATTATCAGCAAGTGTAAGAAGTGTTGAGAGGAAGCAAGGAGAAACAAGTATGTTCGGAGTAAGCAAAGGATTGACCTAACTTTGTATACAAGTCTGTCCGTACACTTTACCTAGCTTGGAGTGCAAGAGAGGGAAAGGGAAGGATTTTAAAGCAGAAGGAAGTTGGATGTAGTCAAGGCAAAGAGATATGGTCGCCAAGGAGGAGAGAGCCGTTGGAGACAGCTTGCAAGTGGTCCTCCCAACCGTTTGGACCTGTGACTTTCATCTTGTGGATCTGAGCTGCTACTGTCCAAGAGAAGACTTGTTTATTAGTTTCTGGGATCCTTTGTTTATTATTATCTTGGGGATATGTCTCCCTTTAAATAAACTTGTTGAGAGTTTTAGAGAATTAATGTGAGATTTAGGAAGATTTTATGAAGAGTTTATGAAGAGAGAATAAGAACAAGAGAATCCGTGAGAGAGAGTGACAAAGAGAATAGAAGGAAGTTCTTATTTCCTTGATTGATTTGTCTATGGGAGCAACCCATTTATTGAACCCTTACAGAAAATGTCGACATGAAAGAAATAATAAACAAAGAAGGTAAGACAAAGGAGAGATGGGCAGAGTGGTCCCGGATAGTGACAGGTCCCAACGGGTGGGAGAGAGTTTGAATCCTTAACCATACCCGTGACCTGCTCCCTCAACGGCTCCCCACTTCCCATTGGCAACTAAAGACATTCTTCTTGCCTTCATCCCAGCTACATCCGTCTCTCTCAAGTCTTTCACATCAAGTTAGGGTTGACTTGTACGGACAGACTTGTCTTGCAAGGTAAGTTGATTCTTTGCTTGATCCGGATGTACTTGTTTCCCTCTTGCTTCTTTCTTCATACTCCTCTCTTTATTGCTTCATGTCAACACTCCCCCTCAAGCTTGACAGTAGTGAGTGTCAAGCTTGGAAACCATGAAGCATTCCCTCATTAAAACCTTTACTTGGAAAAACAACTTGGGATAAAAACCAAGCAAAGGAAAAAGAGTAGAATACTCCATGGTGAGGGGATCAGTGACATGAAAGGTTTATGAGTCCAAGTCTTGGAAGAATGCACTCACAAACTTTTCTTCTTGCCGTCTTGGTGAAGATGTCAGCCAGCTGATCCTCACTTCTTGTGTAGCATGGAAGTATCACTTGCTGATCCACTGCTTGTCTCACCTTGTGGCAGTCTACTTCTATGTGCTTTGTCCTCTCATGGAAGACAGAGTTGGATGCAATGTGTATTGCGGCTTGGTTGTCACAATGCATAGTCATGGGAGTTGTGATCTCAATCCCCAAGTCGCCTAGAAGTCCTCTTATCCAGATAAGCTCACTGGTTAGCTTCCCCATGGATCTGTATTCTGCTTCAGCACTTGAGCAAGATACAACCTTCTGCTTCTTGCTCTTCCATGTGACCAAATTCCCTCCAATGAATGTGCAATAACCAGTGGTTGATCTTCTGTCTACTCTGTCTCCAGCACAATGAGCATCACAGTATCCTATAACCTCAGTGCTTTTGTTGCAAGCCATCCACACACCTTGACCCGGAGCATCTCTCAAGTATCTTAGGATCCTTTTCACCATGTTCCAGTGATGAACCTTGGGGGCTTGCATATGCTGGCTTACTTGATTAACTGCAAAGCACACATCTGGCCGAGTGATGGTTAGATAGATCAGCTTCCCAACCATCCTTCTATACTGCTTGACATCTTCAAATGGAGTATCTTCATACTCCCCCTCTCGGAATACCTTGTAACCTTCCTCGAGTGGTGTCTTGGCTTGTCTTCCTCCAAGGTCTCCTGCCTCATTTAGAATGTCCATGGTATACTTTCTTTGGGACAGGAACAATCCTTCCTTTGATTTGCACATATCAATGCCGAGGAGTATTTCAGCTCTCCTAGGTCTTTGATATCAAATGCGGCTTTAAGGAATGTCCTTGGTTGAGCTGATCCCCTCCTTATCACTACCAATAATGATGATATCATCCACATAGACTAAAATCACACCAATCCCTTGCTTGCAGGTAAGAGTAAAGAGTGTGTGATCTGCTTGAGACTTCACAAAACCTTTCCCATTCAGTGTAGAGCTTAGCTTATGGTACAAGGCTCTTGGAGATTGCTTCAAGCCATAGTTTGTCTTTCTGAGTCTAAGGAAATTCCCTGGTTTCACCATCTCTTCCATTCCCGGAGGTGGCCTCATATATACTTCATCTTCTAGTTCACCTTGCAAGAAGGCATTCTTCACATCTATTTGCCAAAGATCCCACTCTAGGTTCATCACAATGAGAGAACAACTGATTGTATGAAGCTTGGCCACTGGTGCAAATGTGTCTAGATAGTCTCTCCATACACTTGTGTGTATCCTCTTGCCACCAGTCTGGTCTTCTTTCTTTCTGGCTTCCCATTTGCAAGGTACTTGATGGTATGTATGAGTCTGCTCTTTCTTTCCCTTCGAAAGCTCTGTCTCATACCAGGTGTTGTTCCTTTCCATGGCCCCCACTTCATCATCTACTGACTCCCTCCACTCATCATCTTCCATAGCTTCTGCATATGTTCTTGGTATCCTTTCCTGATCCACTGAACCCACAAAGGCTTGATGTTCTTCTGGATAGGGAGCTAGGGAGCACACAGCACTAGGTGGGTAAGCTACTGCCTCTGCATTGAAGTACACTCTAGTGTTGATCCAGTTTGAGGCCGACTTCTTTATCCTAGTACTTCTCCTTAGTACTGGCTGTACATCTTCATTCTGAGCTTCTTCTTCACCATCCAAGGTCTGATTCTGATCCCCCACTGCCTCCTCTTTGTCATGTTGCTCTTCTTGATCATGAACATCCTCAGATACTGGTTCACTCTCGCTTCCTGATCAAGGGGAGCAACTTCTGGAACCTCAACTTCATCAGTAGTTGTCTCAGCTTTGTCTTCTGGCTGACTTGGTCCACCCTCATTATCTGATGCGGCTTGGCCCGGTCTCTCCATAGGAACACTGACCCCAAGTCTCCTCATGACCTGTCTGAGATTTTCAGCTCTATCTAATGCGGATTGAGACAGGTTCTCCAGCTCATTCCAGTCCTTTTTGTTGTAGTACCCTCTAGTCTCTACAAACTTGACATCTCTAGACACCATGAATCTCCTAGTCTCTGGTTCATAGCACTTGTAGCCCTTCTGGTTTGGTGAATATCCAATGAACATTGCTCTTGTTCTCTTAGCCTCTAGCTTGTTCCTTAGTTCTCCTGGTTTCAAGACAAAACAAAGACACCCAAACACACGCATATGATCAATGGATGGTTTGGCTTTGTTCAATACCTCAAATGGAGAGTGATCTTTGAGAACTCTCGTGGGGATCCGGTTGATCAAGTAGCAAGCAGTTAGGACCGCATCTCCCCAAAAACTCTTTGGGACACTTGTATGGAACATCATGCTCCTAGTGACCTCCAAGAGATGCCTGTTCTTCCTCTCGGCCACACCATTTTGTTGTGGAGTATATGGACAGCTGGTTTGATGGATCACACCATGTTTGGCTAGGTGAGCTTTGAACGCATTGCTTGTATACTCTTCTCCATTATCTGATCTCAAAATTTTAATCTTGGCATTGTAATGGTTAGAGACATATGTTTCTAAGTTTCTGAATGCATCTAAGACTCTATCCTTTGATTGTAAGAGAGTGATCCATGTATACTTAGATTTCTCATCAATAAAGGTCACAAAATACTTGTGATGTTCCCTAGAAAGACAAGGAGCAGTCCTTACATCCGAGTGGATTAAATCAAAGTAGTTTTTCATAGATTGTACTAAATTTAGGAAATACAGTTTTGCAATGTTTTCCTAAGATACAAGCTTCACAATCTTTTTGAAATGAAATACTGGGCAATATGATGTTCAAAGCACGAGAGTGAGGATGTCCTAATCTAGCATGCCACATTACATCTTTAAGGAAATTAAAACTTGAATTGAAAGCAACAGATAGATCGGATGCAAGCTTAGTGTCTTCTAGCAAGTATAAGTTTCCCTTGCCTACACCTTTGCCAAGCAACCTACAAGAGTCAATATCCTGAAAGTAGACATCATCATGTGTGAATATAACATTGCAATTCAAGTCATTTGTTGCTCTCTTAACAGATAACAAATTAGAGGTGAAGCTAGGCATGTAGAAAGCTTTAGATTCTTTTTCAAATAATCTAAGATCACCTACGCCTTTAATTGGAACCTTGTTGCCATCAGCTATCATAACATTTCCTAAAGCAGGAGTGACATTTTTAATTAGGCTTAGATCACTAATCATGTGGTGACTAGCCCCGGAATCAGTCACCAATGGTTTAATCATTTTTGAACTTTCTAAAGCTATACCATTAGCTGAAGCATTTAGTGAGAAACCAAGAGTGTTACCAGAGTTATCATTGAGGATTTTGATGAGAGCCTCAATGTCTGAGCGCTTGATGGCCTCATCTTGGTTGGTCCTCATTGTGGAGTAACTGTTGGACGCCAAAGCCTTGATATCCCCAGCCCAGGTCCATCATGTTGATTGTTGGAGTGGATGGCTCGCCACATCACCAGAGTAGTTAGCCCTTGCATCATTGGGTTGATTTCTGAACTTCATAGGCTTGAGATGTGGGTGAAGAAGCCAGCACTTGTCCTTGCCGTGATCCTTCTTCTTGCAGTGGTCACACACCCATACTTTCTTGTCCTCGGTTTGAAGTGACTTTTGTTGGCAGTTCCTTCCACTTGATTTGCTAGGACCAGCTCGCATTTGCCTCCAAACAGCCCCACTGAACCTTGTTCCTTCTGAATTTGAGCACACACCTCCTCAAGAGTTGGTAGCTTCTCAGCTCGGAGTAGATGCTTGATGAGTTCATTGTACCCCGGGTGAAGTGTGAGAAGAAGAGCAAAGACCTTGTCTTGTTCTCTCCGGTCATTGAGCACATTAGGGTCCACGGTACTTGGCCTCAGCATCTCTAGCTCTGCCCACAAAGCTCTGAACTTCCCAAAGTGTTGATTGAAGTCCATGCTCTCTTGGTGAAGGGTATTGATAGCCTTCTTGACATCAAACACTCGGCTGAGATTGGAAATGTTGCCATACACCTTTTGTAGTGTATCCCACAACACTTTGGCTTTCTCACAGTAGGAGTAAGCTTCCAAGATAGATGGTTCCAGGCTGTTTTGGATGATTGACAACACCATGAGATCCTTCTGATCCCATTTATCATCCGCAGCCACCACCATCTCCACGCCACCTTTATCTTGGATGGTTTTAGTTGGGGCTTCTCCACTGGACACATGGTTCCATAAACCCCGACCTCCAACGGCTGTCTTGGCCAATCTAGACCACAGCAGGTAGTTTACACCAGTTAGATTCACTGGAATAGAGACTTTAGAAGAGTTTTCCAGTTTTTGGCAAATTCTGGAAATGAGAATGAAGAACAGCTCAAGAACAAGATGAACTTTGCCAAAAATAGAAATAAAATACAGAGAATTTGCGGAAGTGAAAAGAGATTTAGGTCTCAAGAGCAAGATTGCTCTGATACCATGAGAATTTTGGAGAATTAATGTGAGATTTATGAAGAGTTTATGAAGAGTTTATGAAGAGAGAATAAGAACAAGAGAATCCTTGAGAGAGAGTGACAAAGAGAATAGAAGGAAGTTCTTATTTCCTTGATTAATTTGTCTATGGGAGCAACCCATTTATAGAACCCTTACAGAAAATGTCGACATGAAAGAAATAATAAACAAAGAAGGTAAGACAAAGGAGAGATGGGCAGAGTGGTCCCGGATAGTGACAGGTCCCAACGGGTGAGAGAGAGTTTGAATCCTTTACCACACCCGTGACCTGCTCTCTCAACGGCTCCCCACTTCCCATTGGCAACTAAAGACATTCTTCTTGCCTTCATCCCATCTACATACGTCTCTCTCAAGTCTTGCACATCAAGTTAGGGTTGACTTGTACGGACAGACTTGTCTTGCAAGGTAAGTTGATTCGTTGCTTGATCCGGATGTACTTGTTTCCCTCTTGGTTATTTCTTCATACTCCTCTCTTTATTGCTTCATGTCAACACTTGTACATGAATCAATTAAGGAAAAGAATTTATTTCCTCACTTCATACTCTCTCTCTAGCTCGTCCAGCTCTCTCTCTCTTTTCATTCTCCATAATTCTCACTTAATCTCACATTAATTCTCACAAACTATCATGGTATCAGAGCACACTTACTCTTGAGACCTAATTCTCTCTACTTTTTCACTCTAATTCCGCAAAACTACTCTGATTATCTCTCTTTTCCGTTTTCTTTTCTCACTGTTCTTGAGCTGTTCTTGCTGTTCTTGTTGGATCTGGTAGAAAACTCACAAATGGTGGTGATTCCAGTTACTCTTAAAGGAGCTAACTATCTGCACTAGGCAAGGCTTGCAAAGACAGCTCTTGGAGGCAGAGGACTCTGGGAGATTGTTGAAGAAGGGAGGCCACAAAAGAAGACCATCCTAGGAGAGGATGGCAAAGAAGTCGTTGTTGCTGATGCTGGCGCCAGGAAGAAAGGTCAGGAGGACCAGCTGGTGCTATCTATTCTTCAGCACAGTCTTGATCCCTCACTTCAAGGAGGTTTCTCCTACTGTGAAACTTCCAAAGAGCTGTGGGATACACTTCAGAAGGTGTATGGAAACAAGTCCAACATCAGTAGAGTTTTTGAGGTCAAGAGGGCTATCAACAATCTCAGTCAAGAGGACACTGATTTTGATAAGCATTTTGGGAAGTTCAGATCCTTGTGGGCTGAACTTGAGATGCTCAGGCCAGCAACCGTTGATCCTGATGTGCTAAATCAGAGAAGAGAGCAAGATAAAGTCTTTGCTTTGCTCCTTACTCTTCATCCAAGCTATGTTGATTAATGAAGCACATCTTAAGGAACAAGGAGCTGCCATCTCTGGATGAGGTATGTGTTAGAAAATGAAGAACAGAATAAGAACAGAGTAAGAGAGAAATGAAAGAGTTGGACGAGTGAGAGAGAGAGAGAGAGAGAGAGAGAGAGAGAGAGAGAGAGAGAGAGAGAGAGAGAGAGAGAGAGATGTGAAAGTAGAACTCTTTCCCTTGATTTCATTAGATCATAAGGTTACAATATTTAATGACAATCGACTAAGGAACAAGACAAGAGGAATAAGATTAAACAAAGTGGCTGCTGATCGAGGTGAAAGGGACAGGACCTAAATGGCTCCTCCCTTATTTGGGTCATGTGACTTTTACCATATTTAAATCCCACTTGTTGTCCTGATGCTCCAACGGTTCTCTCATCATTTGTACACTACTGGTCGATTTAAATCAAAGCCATGCCTCCACATATAAGTTTATTCCGTGTAGCTTCCTTGGTAGACAAGTCTGTACGGAATAGCTTATGATCCAAGCTTGTATGGACAGTGATGTTCCTACTCGTCTTAAGCAGCCTCATACCATCTCTTCTATTCCTTTCTTCTCTCCATTCATGTCTTCATGTCAATACTCGCCCCTCAATCTTTACCATAAGGTATGTTTAAGCTTGGAACCCATGAAGATATCCCTCATTAAAACCTTTTGTGTGAAAAACCCAATGGGACAAAAACACACAAGAGGAAAAAGAGTAGATGCTTCATGGCTTAAGGAGATCATGATCTAGAGAGGTCTATGAGTCCCAATCTTGGATGGATGGACTCACAGACCTTAGTGCTTGCTCCTTTGGTGAAGATAGCTAGCTGGTCTTCACTTCTAGTGTAGCAAGGAAGAATAATCTTCCGCTCCACAGCTTTTCACACCTTGTGACAATCCACTTCAATATGCTTTTTTCTCTCATGGAAGACTGAGTTTGAAGCTATATGAATGGCTGCCTGGTTATCACAATGCATTGTGATTGGTGTTGTTGTCTCTATTCCCAAGTCTCTTAGCAGGTTTCTGATCCAAATAAGCTCACTGGTCAGCGTTCTCATTGCTCTATATTCTGCCTCAGCACTTGAACATGATACCGCCTTTTGCTTCTTGCTCTTCCAAGTAACCAAATTGCGTCCGATGAAAGTGCAATAGCCTGTAGTTGACCTCCTGTCCACTCTATCACCAGCCCAATCTGCATCATATCCCACAATCTATGTGCTCTTGTTGCAACCCATCCAAACACCTTGACCAGGAGCCTCCCTTAGATATCTCATGATCCTCTCCACCATGTTCCAATGGTGAACCTTTGGTGCTTGCATATACTGGCTGACTTGATTCACAGCAAAGCAGATGTCTGGTCTTGTGATTGTGAGATAGATCAGCTTCCCAACCATTCTTCTATAGAGCTTGAAATCGCCAAACAGAGTATCATCACTCTCCCCCTCACGCAAGACTTTGTATCCCTCTTCAAGTGGTGTCTTAGCTACTCTTGCTCCAAGCTTTCCTGCCTCATTTAAAAGATCAAGTGTGTACTTTCTTTGGGATAAGAACAGCCCCTCTTTAGAGCGGCACATCTCAATCCCTAGAAAGAACTTTAGCTCACCCAAATCTTTAATATCAAAGCTAGATTTAAGGAAAGATTTAGTAGAGATGATACCTTCCTTGTTGCTTCCTGTGATGATGATATCACCTTCCTTGTTGCTTGTGAGGGTGAGGAGGGTGTGATCAGCTTCTGATTTTACAAACACTTTTCCATTGAGAGTTGTACTCAGTTTGTGGTACCAGGCTCTTGGTGATTGTTTTAGACCATAGATAGCCTTCTTCAACCTTAGAACATTTCCTGGCTTGTCCATGTCTTCCATACCAGGAGGTGGCCTCATATAAACCTCATCCTCCAACTCTCCTTGTAGAAAAGCATTCTTGACATCCATCTGCCATAGATCCCATTCCAAGTTTACTGCCAAGGAGAGCACAATCCTTATGGTGTGGAGCTTAGCTACTGGTGAAAAAGTATCCAGATAGTCTTCTCCATACACTTGAGTGTATCCTCTTGAAACTAGCCTTGTCTTCTTCCTTTCTGGCTTTCCATTTGCTAAGTACTTGATGGTGAAGAGTAGGCGGCTGGTGACTGCTTTCTTTCCTTTTGGAAGTTCAGTTTCATACCAAGTATCATTCTTGATCATAGCTCCAACTTCATCTCCAACAGACTCTCTCCACTCATCATGCTCCATAGCTTCTTCATAAGTGTTTGGAACATATTCTTGATACAGATTGGTGATGAAGGCTACATGCTCTTGAGGATAGCTTGCAAATGAACAGGTTGCTTGGATAGGATGAGCCACTGCATTGTTGTTGAAGTATACTCTGGTGTTGATCCAATTTGATGGGTCTTTCCTTACTCTGGTAATTCTTCTCAATGGTTGACTCTGCTCCTTTATCACTGCCTCTTCCTCTTCTTTGACATCATACTGATCTCCACTAGACTGATCAGATTCAGTTTCAACTTGATCATGAACTGATGCTGGATCATCTTCTGGTATATCTGGTGTTGATCCATGCTCATTGCCCCCCTCAGGATCAGGATGGACTGGATCCACAATTGGTGCTGCTTCTTCATGGTTAACAGCCACAGGTGGTGATGGAGATGGTGCTGGTGTTGGTGCTATACTGCTCTTAGGCTGACTGATCCCCAAATTCTCCAAAATTATTCTCAGGTTGTCTGCCCTATCAGATGGTCCTTGTGAGAAATCTCTGAGGTCTTCCCAGCTCTTCTCATCATAGTAGCCCTTTGATTCCACAAACTTGACATCCCTTGAGACCATAACTCTCCTTGAATCGGGGATGTAGCATTTGTATCCTTTCTGCATGTGAGTGTAGACTATGAATATGCCTTTGACACTCTTGGCCTCCAGCTTGTTTCTCTGCTCTCCTGGTGTCAAGACATAGCACACCCAACCAAGAAAACGCAAATGATATAATGGAGGTTTGATCTTGTTTAATACCTGAAAGGGAGAGACATCTTTGGGGACTTTTGTGGGGATCCTGTTGATCAGCTAGCAAGCTGTGATCACAGCATCTCCCCAAAACTTCTTCGGAACATTTGTGTGAAACATCATGCTCTTTGCAACCTCCATAAGATGTCTATTCTTTCTTTTAGCAACTCCATTTTGTTGTGTGTGTATGGACAGCTTGTTTGATGGATAATGCCATGTTTTTCTAGGTGTTGTTTGAATGCTATGCTAGTATACTCCCCACCATTATCAGACCTAAAATTTTTGATCTTGGAATTGCTTGTATTTGATGGTAAAGATCCACCTACTAGTTACTGCCTTCTTCCCTTTTGGCAATGCACTCTCATACCAAGTGTCATTCTTTATCATAGCATTAGCTTCATCTCCAACAGATTCTTTCCAATCTTCATGCATCATTGCTTCTTCATAGGACCTTGGAACAAAGCTCTTGTCTAAGCTTGTCATGAAAGCACAATGCTCTTTAGGATATTGAGAAAAGGAACACACTGCTTGGGAAGGATGCTCCACAGCCTGGGCATTGTAGTACACTCTCGTGTTTACCCAGTTGGAAGGATCCTTCCTTTGCCGTGTGCTTCTTCTCAAAGGTACCACCACTTCTGCCTCATCAGGAACAACCACTTCTTCCTCAACAGCTTCCTCTTCTTGTGTTTGGTCTTCTTCACTAGCTTCTTGTCTTTCAGTCTGGTCTTCTCTTGCATTCACTTCCCCACTTTGGACAGGAACATCAGAACTGTGATCTCCTAGACTACCAGCTTCACCCGAGCCTTGATCTTGGTCTGGTGGACTTCCAGCTTCTGATTCATTTCCCCCTCATGTTCAAAGTGGGATGGTTCTTCAGCAGCAACTGGAGAAGGCTCTTCATGCCTACTCTGGTCCTGGTACACTCCAATACCAAGTCCCTCTAGAATGTTTCTCAAACCAGCAGCAGCATCTGATGGTTGTGAGAGACCTTCAAGCTCTTCCCAATTCTTTCCATCATAATAACCTTTCTCTTCCATGAACTTTACATCCCTTGACACCAGAACTCTTCTAGCAACTGGATCAAAGCATTTATATCCCTTTTGGGATGTTGAATATCCAACCAGCATTGTTTTGGTGCTCCTCTCCTCTAACTTGTTTCTCAGCTCTCCTGGTACCATCACATAGCACACACACCCAAAAGTCCTCAAGTGATCTAGAACTGGTTTACACTTGTTGAGAACCTCAAAAGGAGACTGATCCCCTAGAAATCTGGTCAGTATCCTGTTGATCAAGTAGCAGGCAGTCATTACAACATCACTCCAGTACCTCTTAGGAACACTCCTGTGAAACATCATAGACCGAGCAACCTCCATGAGATGCCTATTCTTTCTTTCAGCCACTCCATTCTGCTGAGGAGTATAGGGCAGCTAGTCTGATGCAGAATCCCATGTTGAGCTAGATGATCCTTGAATGCATGGCCCATCATTATCAGACCTGAATCTTAATCTTGGCATGATAATAGTTAGTAACATAGCTTTGAAAATTTTTAAATGCATCAAGGACTCTATCTTTAGTTTTAATGAGTGTTAACCAGGCGTATTTGGATTTTTCATCAGTGAATGTGACATAATATTTATAATCATCTCTAGATAAGAAAGGAGCTGTCCAAACATCTGAGTGAATCAAATCAAAACAGTTTTCATAGATAGTAGATGATCTTTGAAAAACAGTCATACAATGTTTTCCCAAAATACAAGCCTCACAATCATCATTTTTAAACATGACACCTGGTAACATAATGCTTAAATCCCTAACATGTGGATGGCCTAGTCTAGCATGCCACAAAGCATTTTTATTCATAGGCAAAACGGACTAAAAGAGAAACAGGAACTAGGAATAGGAGATAAGTCTTCAAGCATATAAAGATCTCCCTTGGTTGCTCCTTGTCCAATCAACTTACTGCTTTTAATATCCTGAAACTTCACATCACTAGGACTAAAGATAACATTGCATTGAAGATCAGTGGTGCATTTCTTGACGGATAATAGATTAGAAGTGAACTCAGGCATGTAGAAGGCTTTAGAATTCTTATCAAACAGTTTTAAGCTACCAATGCCTTTAATAGAAATTCTATCTCTATTAGCAATCATTACATGACCATGAGCAGGTTCTATATCTTTAATCAGGTGATTATCACTAATCATATGATGAGATGCACCAGAGTCAATAATCAATGGTTTATGCATGTTTCTAGCAATGTGAGTTTTAGGAGTGCTTCTCAAGTTCCCTAACACATCTACTAATTTATCAGAAACACTAGTGTGAGGTTTAGCAGTATATGATCTTTCAAACAAGTCTAGCAACCTATCAGTGGTACTAGGCATAGTATGAGCAGAGTATGAGTAGCCAAGAGTGTTTCCGAGTTTGTTACCAGACTCCATGAGAGCTCGGATGAATGCCTCAAAGTCAGCCTTAGTAATCACTTCTTGGTCCAAGCTCTTTCCACTCAACTGATGAGCACGCCCTTCATTTTCACTTCCCTTAGCACTTGAACTTGCTCCTGCTGAGCCAGTACCATTGGCTCCAGTAGAAATGTTGGCTCTTGCTTCTCTGTCTTTGTTGAACTTGCTTGGCCTGAGGTGTGGATGAATAATCCAGCACTGACTCTTCTTATGTCCCTTCCTCTTGCAATGCTCGCAGCTTCCCTCATACCTTTCATACTTCTTTCCATCACCTCGGTAAGCAAACTTGTTAGCTTGTATCTCTTCAGCTTGGTGTGCTATAGAAAGCTCACCCTTTCCTTTTCCTCCAAAGAGACCGAGGGATCCTTCCTCCTTCTGAAGTTGTGCACATACTTCCTCCATGGATGGAAGAGTTGGTGACCTCAAGATGTGCTTGATCACATCCTGGTAACATGGGTCTAGTGTCATTAGCAGCCCAAAGACTTGATCTTGTTCTCTCCTCTCCATGAGGGCGTCTTGATCAGTTTTATTGGGTCTTAAACTCTCAAGTTCAGACAACAGAGATCCAAACCTTCCCATGTGCTTGGTGAGCTTGTTGGGGTCAAAAACGGTTATCTCGAAATCTACGGCTAAGGACCTTCCCGAAACTTAAAAGATTTCCCGTAAACGACTGACGAGGGAAAGATCGAACAACGAAAAAACCCACGGACGACAAGACGGCCTGGCGCCGGGCGGCACGCTGGACGCTGGTTGGCCTGGCGCTGGCGGCATTCGCCTGGCGCCGGGCGGCACTGCCTGGCGCCGCGGCACGCGGACGCTGGCTGGCCTGGTGCCGGCGCACTCGCCTGGCGCCGGCGGCACGCGGACGCTGGTTTGTTTACGCCGGGCGGCATTCGCCATGCCGGGCGCACTGTCACGCTGGGTCGCCTGGCGCCGGGCAGACGCTGGACGCTGGCTGGCCTGGCGCCGGGCACTCGCCCGCGCCGGGCGGCACGCTGACGCTGGTTGGCTCGGCGCCGGGCGGCACTCGCCTGGCGCCGGGCGGCACGCTGGACGCTGGCTGGCCTGGCGCCGGGCGCACTCGCCTGGCGCCGGCGGCACGCTGGACGCTGGCTGGCCTGGCGCCGGGCGCACCTCGCCTGGCGCCGGGCGGTATTCGCCACGCTGGCCGCCTGGCGCCGGGCACTCGCCTGGTGCCGGGCGCACCTGTAGCGCTGGTCGGCGGGCTGGCCTGGTGCCGGGCTGGCTGGTGCCGGCGGCACTCTCGCCTGGCGCCGGGCTGCACGCTGGACGCTGGTTGTTTACGCCGGGCGCACTCGCCTGGCGCCGGGCGGCATCGCCACGCTGGCCGCCTGGCGCCGCTGCACGCTGGACGCTGGCTGGTTTGGCGCCGGGCACCTGCCTGGCGCCGGGCGTATGCGGACGCTGGCTGGCTCAAGGCCGGGCGGCACTCGCCCGGCGCCGGGCGCACTGCCACGCTGGCCGCCTGGCGCCGCGCATGCCGACGCTGGTTGGCTCGGCGCCGCGGCACGCTGGACGCTGGCTGGCTCGGCGCCGGGCGGTATTCGCCTGGCGCCGGGCGACATCGGACGCTGGCCGCATGGCGCCGGGCGGCACTCGCCCGGCGCCGGGCGGCACGCTGACGCTGGCTGGCCTGGCGCTGGCGGCACTCGCCTACGCCGGGCGGCACGCTGGACGCTGGCTGGCCTGGCGCTGGCGGCACCCGCCTGGCGCCGGCGGCACTCGCCTGGCGCCGGGCGGCACTCGCCTGGCGCCGGGCGGCATTCGCCACGCTGGCCGCCTGGCGCCGGCGGCATTCGCCCGGCGCCGGGCGGCACTGAATGCTGGTCGGCCTGGTGTCACCACGCCGGCCCCGCCTCGGTCCTATCGCGTTCGGTTCGATCCCGCTTTAGCTTGTTCGATCAGCCCTCGTGAGTTTGGTCCAATCAGGTTATGGCGGTTTATCCGATTTCACTAAACATCGGATAAACATCAGGTCATCGAAAGATAGCGGAAAACTCGGAGATAATTACGAAGACCGATTTAAAATGGAACATTTCCTGAAGAGATAAGTGGGCCCAAAGGCGCAGGCCCATCACCCTAAGGCAAACCGACCTAGAAGTGGGTATATAAGGAGAGCAAGAGCAGAAGAGAAAGACATCCCAAAAATCCGAATTAGACTTAGAGCATCCTGCTAGCTTAGAAAACTAGGTTTAGGTGGTTAGACTAGTGGAGTAAGGCTTAGACGCTTGGCTGCCTGCGACTCTATATTTTTCTTTAATCGCAAATCTCTCTCCTTCTCGGAGAATCCTTGTACTCGTGTCTTTCATCTAATAAACGCCTTCGGCAAATATTTCAAACTCTTATTTTTATCTATTAAACTTTATCGATTTCGTGGCAACGCAGAGAATCCGGACCTTCAAGGAAAGTCGGGTTTACTTGGCTTTCTCCCAATCTTATTTATCGAAAATTGACAAGTGGGAATTTCGTTCCCACAGTTTACGCTGAGGAGGGTGGGACGGATCTTCTAACTCTAAAACCACCAATCAATCGGGTTCAGTATGACTTCTACGCCAGCCCGCAACATCGTGATCTTTCGAGGATCGAGCAATGGCCCGAACGGTCAAACCTCACAACGATCTCCTCGTAATAGAACTCACGATCCAGGATATTGACGTAGCAAGGGTATTAGTCGACACCGATGCTCGCCAATATTATCTACAAAAGCACCTCGAGAGGATGGGCGCCGATCTAAGCATCCTTACAGATGACCCCAGCCCGTATTCGACTCGAGAAATTATGACCCTCGCTCAACTAACCTCCTAGTCAAAGCCGAGCGCCGCCAAAACACGGAATTCCTGGTGATCGATGGTCCAACATCCTACAATGCGATAGTTGGAACTCCCCGCTAAACTCCATGAGAGCCATCCCATCAACATTCCACCTATGCCTCAAGTTCCCAACGCTTCGGGTCGACAATACATGGTAGTCAATGAGCAGCGCAGATCTACCTCGCCACCAACTAAAACGAAAACTCTGAAATCGAAACCTCGAAAAGCAAACGATTCACAACTCACGAAACCTTCTGGCAGTCCCAAAGAGCTGAGGCCCTGGAAGGGAAGCTGAACCAACCTGCGAGCCGGTGGTCTCAATCTGTCTCGACGATTCTTTCCCGAACGGTGTGTCGAGATCAGAGCTAACCTCCGCTAACCAATGAAAGCAGAGCTCATCGCGATGCCTCAAAAGAACCTCGCACGCTCAAGGCGGCTGCGGAGGATATGCCGGAATCGACATTAGCGTAACATGTCACTTAACTTAACATCGAATCCAACTCACAAACCCGTGAAACAAAAAGACGAAAGTTGGGACCTGAGCGTACATCAAGAGTCAACGAGGAAGTCGAAAGACTCCTCAAAGTAAGGTCAATAACAGAAGTCAGGTATCCGACTGGCTTGCCAACCCCGCCGTGGTAAAAAGAAAACGGCAAATGGCGAAGTCTGTGTCGATTTCACGGATCTGAATAAAGCCTGTCCAAAGGATTGCTTCCCGCCCCACACATTGACCGACTGGTCGAAGCAACCGCTGGAAACAAGCTTCGTCATTCATGGACGCTTTTCCGATACAATCAGATCATGATGAATTCGGACGATCGCTAAAAACTCGCGCTCATCACAGACCGCTAACGATTGCTACAAGGTAATGCCTTCGGTCTTAAAACGCAGGTGCAACATATCAGCGACTCGTCAACAAAATGTTTGCCAACAACTCGAAAAACTACGAAGTATACATCGATGATATGCTCGTAAAATCTCTTGACGCAACACGCATCATATAGCCCACCTAGAGGAATGTTTTGCACGACTCAACCAGCATAACATGAAACTCAACCCGCAAAATGTAGATTCGAGTGGATCGGGAGAATTTCTGATACCCGTGAACGTATCTGAATCGAGGCCAACCCTAAACAAATCGACGACTGATAGAAATGGCCTCCCCGAACCAAGCGAAGTCCGTAGGCTAACCGAAGAGTCGCTTTGAACCGCTTTATCTCACGCATCGGATAAGTGCCTACCGCTTTAACAGACATTGAAGGGAAACAAGAAGTTCGAATGGTCCGGCAATGTGAAAAAGCTTTCCAGCAATTGAAACATTACTCGCCACTCCACCAGTCCTGCAAAACCGTGGAAGGTGAACCTCTTTTTCTCTATATTGCAGTTTCCGCGAACCGGGTCAGTGGTGTCTGTTAACGGGCTTAACAAAACCAATCTTTTACGTGCAAGACGCACTGGACGCGGAACTCGATACCTCTAATGGAAAAATTAGCATTCGCTGTCATAACCTCGCAAGAAAACTAAGACCATATTTCCAGTCTCACGCTTATAGTGGTTCTCACCACGCTCCGCCACGGATAATCCCGCATACCCAAGTCAATCCGTAGGCTCGCAAAATGGGCAATCGAACTGAGTGAGTAACGACGCCATACCAAGGACGCGTAAAGTCCTGTACCAGCGGATTTCTTGGTAGAATTACCCACTAGAGACCTGACTAACGAGGAACCAAACTCAACTTGGTCCTCCACGCCGACGGATCTTCATCCAAACAAGGATCCGAATCGAATACCGCTCACCTATCCTAACGGGAAATCCTAGAACAGTCTTTCCGATTGGCTTTCACGCCCAAACAACGAGGCAGAATACGGCACTCGCCGCAGGATTGGCGCTGGCCCATGGGTTAAAAAACGGTAATATTCACGCTTACGCGATTTCGTTAGTCGCCAATCAATACAGCGAGAATATGAGGTAGAGACTAAAGGATGGACGATATCTAAAACTCGCCCAAGAACTGGCTCGAATTCACCAGTTCGCCTCTAACCAGAATTCTCGCCGAAAACGCCCAGGCTGACGCCTTTGCGCCTCGCCAAGCTCAGATCCGTGGCTCCAAAGAGTAATCCCGGTCGAATTCATCGAGCATCCGGAAAGCATCGACCACCAGTGGTCGCCAATCTAATCCAGGACAAGATTGAAGATGCGAAGAAGTCGAGGATCAGCCCGAAGCCGATGTGAACCCGACCGAAGTATGGCTGGCGACAGCCCTTGGTTAGAACCAACCGGAGCCTATATCGCGAATGGAACCTTACCACCGTAAAAATGGGCTGCTCAGAAGTAAAACCTGCCGCACGGTATGTCAATGAGGGAGAAATTTATAAGTGGTGTTTCTCTGGTCCTCTCATGGCATGCAGAAGGGGAAAGAGCAAGAAGAATCATGAAGGAGGTCCATTCGATCACGCGGAAATCATTCTCGGAAGATCTCTCACGGTTAAAACTAAACCACCCGGCTATTATTGGCCAACCATGGTAAAAGACCGCGAAATTCGCTGGGAAGTGCGAAAATGCCAAAGGCATGCTCCAACAATCCATCAACCCCTGAGATCCTCTCTCATCTCGGCCCCCCTATCTTTCTTCATGCGATGGTCCATGACATATCGCCGACCTATGCACTATCAAAAACGCTTCCTCCTAAGTCCACGGATTTCTTTTCCAAATGGGTGTAGAGCGAACTTAAAGTATCAAGGACACACAAGTCGAGAACTTCGCCTGAAACATATCATAACTAGACATGGGGTCCCAGACAAATCGTATGATAATGGATCTCAATTTATCTCTACTGATTCAAGCATTTTATAAAATGGAAAATACGACTTACAAAGTCAACTCCCAGATATCCGTGATTGCAATGGACAGGCAGAAACCATCAACAAAACCGCCCTGACGGACTCAAGAAACGCCAGACGCCAAGAAGGGGCGATGGGCGAGGAGTCAAGGAGTTCGTCGTGATCGCATAACCCCAAGACGGCTACGGTGAAACTCCATTCGCCAAGCACGGAATGGAATGTATGATCCTCAAGGAAGTAGAATTCGAGTATGGAGAAGATTCCTCCTAAAGAGAGGATTTAAACGACGCTTATGATGCTGGACAATCTCGACTCATCAATGAGCACAATCACCAGGCACTCATTCAATCCAGAATTACCAGCACGCCGCCGAAGGTACTACAACTCAAACGCACGCCATCGCGAGGTTCAAAGAAGGCGATTTAGTTCCACGCGAAAGTCTTCCAAAACACCGAACCAAACGCAGAAAACCGGGAGCAACCGGAAGGACCGTACAAAGTCATAAAAGTAGTCCACCAGGCTCATACCAAATCGAAACATGCAAGACGCCAAAATCGAACTTGAATGCGATGCACCTCAAAAATACTACCACTAAACGATAAAACGTGGTACAAAAGAACTACGAGATGGCTTGATCCCAGACAAGGGTACGAGGCAACTCGCCAATCGGCGGATTCAGCTATCCCCCAATTTAAAAAAGGGAGTGGGTATGTATACCAGATATTCCCACAAATTTCAAAACTCTAAAATTTTCAAACTTTTCAACTACTTTTTCAAAATCAGCCGAGACGGCCACAACAGCCGATCTAGTGTCCACTAAGCGATTATCACATCCAAAAACAAACCGGATGGCCAACACTTCACGAGGCATCAGAATGTGGACGCTCCCTGGTCAAACTTACGCGACCGCTTGGTCCCGGCCCAAAACAGAAACGCAGTTTTGGCTGCTTAACATTCGCAAAGACATCCCCAAAGCTCGCAAACGCTTCAACACGAGATGCGCATAAGGAAAAATCAACCTTCGAATCCGCGTAGACGCCGCCAACGCCAAGGACATTCTTTTCCACAAAACATTGCAGATTTAAATCTTCGCCTCTAAACATACAAACGCACCTCAAAACGGTATCATTTCGTTGTTGCTGATCACAACGAATCTAACTCTAACGCCCTAAACAGACAAATAGCCTTCGAGGTGTAGGCTCTCTTACATCCGATAAGGATAAACATAGCCGCTATACAAGAAATCCAAAATTTTGGTCTAGCTCTTCAGAAGGAAGTAGCTCGACTCACGCCAAAACAAATCATATAAGCCGACAACAATTCGCTGGATTTTAAACGGCACGAGTCAAGTTAAAATCGCAAACAGGCAAAACGAAGCCGATTTGTCATCGCGAAAGCCTCAACCGAGAGTAAACCTAGGTCTTGCCCTAAACTCCAGCCACGCTGGATCTTGACATCTCACGACATAGTATGGTATACGATCCAAAAATTTGTCTCTTCACTTAAGCCTATTCGCTTCACGAAGTTTTTCACAGAATCGGTAAACCGCTGAAAATCTCGCTTTATGCGGACAATAGGTACGGTGATCATCGGGGAACTAGGAATGAGACGAAAACTCACACCCTCTTTCTCATACTTCAAAAACTGAAGTTCATAAATAATCGAAAACGCTTCATAGATTGAGACTCGCGGAAATTCAAACAAAACCCCAAAAAAGGGCAGGGATTCAAGCCACCAACGCCAGTCCCGTAATACATCATGGCCTCTTAAACGGCCAAACACATAAAAACGAAATACCGAAGGGATTGATAACCTAGACGCCCCAGAGCGCCATCTTCATCCTCACTTGCGACAGGACAGCCTCGCCGCCGCTTCCCTCAGTCGAGATCGCCACTCACCTCGGCCAACGCCACTCGCATCTTTCTCCCACGCCAGCCCCGATCTTCTGAGTTTTCGAGGTCGGAGCTAGGTGCATTCGCTTGCAGACCGGCGAGGATCGACCGAATCTCCTCGGTGGCCGCCCACTCTCCTTTACAGACGATAATCTGGCTTCCTCCAAGTCCAAAGACGGGCCTCGCTACTACGGCAACTCGCGAGCTCGCTCAGACTCCTCGATCCTCGCTAAAGCCAAGTCCTCTTACGGACAGCTATCAAGGACTCAAACAGGATGGCCATCCTCGCCGACGCACTAAGTCGCCGCTGGCATCGGGCAACCTCCGAGGATCTACGGGCGCTCATCTCGCGGAGCCTGAACCTTCTCCGAAGACGGCGGATTTCGAGGATTTACCTCTTCTTTCTTCACCTTGAGTAACGAAGCTCGCGTCTTCCTGTCGCGCCAAGATCGCTGATACTTAACCTCGTTGGGACGCCTGCGGCATGGGTGTCCTCGACAGTCTGTAATGCGGCCTTAGTACGCCTAGCTCTGCGATTTACTCCAGTTCTTCGATAGACGAATGACTTCCGACCGCGACTCGCCAAGCATTCCGCCGATCGAGACACAAACTGTCCGCAAAAGGAAAGAGTAAGTATCATCGCGAAAAACGGTGCAAGAATTACGACAAAATCAACCTTGAACGATGACGCTAACGGCTCAGAGGTCGCTTCGCTTCGCACTCCGCTTTCGCCCGAAACTGGCCAGCTCTTGTTCTTCCTTTACAGCCTGCACCAGCCGCTGGCAGTCCTAAGACGAGTTCCCTTCACGGGAAGAGGTGCAGATTCTATCGCTATTCTTCCGAGATCACGATCGGGCAGTCGAAGAACCCGATGGATGAATCTGAACATCGAGTCTGTTCAGGAACAATAACCCTTCTGTAGACAGGAGGGCATCGGATGGGACTTCGGAGCTAGGAACCAAAGGAGCAGGCAAAGGAGTTAGAGCCGCTGAAGGAACATCGGCGCCTCAGGCCTCGCCGCTTTGAGCCTTTCGCAGCACTACGCCGATAGCTTAGCCTTGAAAGAATCAAACCCATCAGTCAGGGATGGAATAGCTCGAACGCCTGAACGGCGGGAGCTTGACTGGCCAGAACCGACGGAGCTTGGCCGGCCTCGCCCATCTCAACATCAGAACCATTCTTTTCAACATGGGATGAAGACATTTTCTTTCTGAGAGAGAAGAAGAGAGAATTTGGAAAGATGTGAAGAATGAGAAGGAGGGTTGGCTACTTATAAGAAAAAGGAGGAGAAGACACAGGTTCTCTCAAGGAGAAATCCTTAGCCAAGATTTCGATTTTCAAAAAAATTAGATCACTCGCCCAAGAAAATCGCCTCCCACCTTACGGGCTGGGGCTAACTGTTGGGGTCAAAACGGTTATCTCGAAATCTACGGCTAAGGACCTTCCCAAACTTAAAAGATTTCCGCAAACGACCGACGAGGGAAAGATCGAACAACGAAAACCCACGGACGACAAGACGCCTTACGGGCGGCACGCTGGACGCTGGCCGCCTGGCGCCGCGGCACGCTGGACGCTGGCTGGTTTGGCGCCGGGCGCACTCGCCTGGCGCCGGCTGCACGCTGGACGCTGGCTGGTTTGGCGCCGGGCGGCACTCGCCTGGCGCCGCGGCACGCTGGACGCTGGTTGGCCTGGCGCCGGGCGCACTCGCCTGATGCCGGGCGGCATGCGGACGCTGGCTGGTTTGGCGCCGGGCGGCACCTCGCCTGGCGCCGGGCGCACGCTGACGCTGGTTGGCCTGGCGCCAGCGCACTCGCCTGGCGCCGGGCGCACGCTGACGCTGGCTGGCCTGGCGCCGGGCGGCACTCGCCTGGCGCCGCGCACGCTGGACGCTGAGCACGGACGCTGGCTGGCTCTGGCGCCGCGGCACTCGCCTGATGCCGGGCGTAACATCGGACGCTGGCCGCCTGGCGCCGGCGGCACGCTGGACGCTGGCTGGTCGATGCCGGGCGGCACCTCGCCTGGCGCCGGGCGCACGCTGGACGCTGGCTGGCCTGGTGCCGGGCGGCACGCTGACGCTGGCTGGTTTGGCGCCGGGCGGCACTCGCCTGGCGCCGGGCGTAACTGCCGCGCTGGTCGCCTGGCGCCATCCGCTGCTGCCCTCGCCCCGTCTCGGTCCTATCGCGTTCGGTTCGATCCCGCCTTTAGCTTGTTCGGATCAGCCCTCGGAGTTTGGTCCAATCAGGTTATGGCGGTTTATCCGATTTCACTAAACATCGGATAAACATCAGGTCATCGAAAGATAGCGGAAAACTCGGAGATAATTACGAAGACCGATTTAAAATGGATCATTTCCTAAGAGATAAACTTGGGCCCAAAGGCAGGCCCATCACCCTAAGGCAAACCGACCTAGAAGTGGGTATATAAGGAGAGCAAGAGCAGAAGAGAAAGGCATCCCAAAAATCCGAGAATTAGACTTAGAGCATCCTGCTAGCTTAGAAAAACTAGGTTTAGGTGGTTAGACTAGCGAGCAAGGCTTAGGACGCTTGGCTGCCTGTGACTCTATATTTTTCTTTAATCGCAAATCTCTGCCTTCGGAGAATCCTTGTACTCGCCTCTTTCATCTAATAAACGCCTTCGGCAAATATTTCAAACTCTTATTTTTATCTATTAAACTTTATCGATTTCGTGGCAACGCGAGAGAATCCGGACCTTCAAGGAAAGTCGGGTTTACTTGGCTTTCCTCCGCAATCTTATTTATCGAAAATTGACAGTGTGAATTTCGGTTCCCACAGAGCTCACCTCCATCTTGCTTCAGTAGACTAATGGATCTCTTCAACTCAAACACACGGCTTATATTGGAGACATTTCCAAACCTCTTCAAGAGTGTCTCCCACAGTTGTTTGGGAGTCTCACAGTAGCTGTAGGCCTCAAGAAGAGGGACCTCAAGAGATGCTTGTAGTACTGAGAGCACCATCAAGTCTTCTTGTACCCACTTCTTTGCATCAACGACGGCAAGAGCTTTCCCTTCACCTTCTTCTTCTTTGTCTTCATTGGTCACTGGCGTTGGATCATCATCAGTGATGTGACCCCAAAGCCCTAACCTTCCAATGGCAGTCTTCACAAGCCTAGACCACAGCAAGTAGTTTGAACCTCCTTTCAAAGCAACCGGGACAGTAACCAGTTTGCTAAAGTTGTTTGCATCTATCTTCTCTTCTATGAACAAGAAATGACCTTCAAAGCTTCAATCTTGCAACACAGCTGAAGAACCAACAGCACCAGACCTCAAGAACCCACGAGCTTAGAGAACCAGAACCAAAGATCTCAACTTTATCACAGTAACTTCTCAGATACACCACAAGAACACACAAGAGCAAGACTCAACACAAGAATGATTGAAAGAAGGAACTAGACCTCTTAATACCAAAGCCAACCTGGCTCTGATACCATATGAGATTTTAGAATAGAGATGGTATTAAGAGATTAATGGTAGATTAGAGAGAGTAGATGAGATTTATATAGAGATTTGACAAGAGATTAAAAACCCATGGTTTAAGAGTATTTGATTATCATGATGAACAAGAGAGAGAGACTACAAAACTCGTTAATCATCAATTATGAGAGAGGTTAAAAATATATAGCAAGGGAAATAAGAGATTAGTCAAGATAAGATCACTATACAAGCATGTGAAGTCAAAAGGGGGTGGAGCGCCTATTTGAAATGGACAGACAGCATTGCTCACATGCTTGATGCCAAGAGCATCTTGGACCAGGTGCTCTTGCCCTTTCCTGCCTGTCACTAGCTGGCTAAGACCCCCAGCTCTCTTCCTCAACGGTCTGATTCACTATAGATACCTTCCCACTTAGCAAGAGACTTCTCAATGCTTCAACCATCCTCCTTTTACCTCACAGTAACTCCATATTACTTTTACTGCATGGTAACTTATTTTTACTGCATGGTAACTTATTTTCACCTGACCTTATGCACCTCCTCATCTCTTTATTCACATACTCTCCTAGGCTAAGTTTAACAGTTTCTCAGCTCACCAGGAACCATCACATAGCACACACACCCAAAAGTCCTCAAGTGATCTAAAACTGGTTTACTCTTGTTGAGAACCTCAAAAGGAGACTGATCCTTTAGAACTCTGGTCGGTATCCTGTTGATCAAATAACAAGCAGTCATCACAGCATCACTCCAATATCTCTTGGCCACACTCTTGTGAAACATCATAGACCGAATAACCTCCATGAGGTGCCTGTTCTTTCTTTCAGCCACTCCATTCTGCTGAGGAGTGTAAGGGCAGCTAGTCTGGTGTAGAATCCCATGTTGAGCTAGATGATCCTTGAATGCATGGCCAGTGTACTCCCCACCATTATCAGACCTGAAAATCTTAATCTTGTCATGATATTGGTTAGTAACATAGCTTTGAAATTTTTTAA
This sequence comes from Brassica carinata, assembly GCA_016771965.1. Taxonomy (NCBI): domain Eukaryota; kingdom Viridiplantae; phylum Streptophyta; class Magnoliopsida; order Brassicales; family Brassicaceae; genus Brassica; species Brassica carinata. The sequence goes on from CM028689.1 coordinate 36,693,150, forward strand.
ATGCATCAAGGACCCTATCTTTAGTTTTAATGAGTGTTAACCAGGTGTATTTAGATTTTTCATCAATGAATATGACATAATACTTATACTCATCCCTAAATAAACAAGGAGCTGTCCAGACATCAGAGTGGATTAAATCAAAACAGTTTTCATAGATAGTAGATGATCTTTGAAAGACAGTCCTACAATGTTTGCCCAAAATACAAACTTCACAATCATTATTTTTAAACATGACACCAGGTAAAATAATGCTTAAAGCCCTAACATGAGGATGGCCTAGTCTAGCATGCCACAAAGCATTTTTATTCATAGGCAGAACAGAACTGAAAGAGAAACAAGAACTAGAAATAGGAGCTAAGTCTTCAAGCATACAAAGGTCTCCCTTGGTTGCTCCTTGTCCAGTAACTTTACTGCTTTTAATATCCTGAAACTTCACATCATTAGGAAAAAATATAATATTGCATTGAAGATCAGAGGTGCATCTCTTGACATATAAGAGTTAGACGTAAACTCTGGCATGTATAAATCTTGAGAATCCTTATCAAACAATTTCAATTTACCGATGCCTCTAATAGGGATCCTATATCCATTAGCAATCATAACATGACCACGAGCAGGTTCTATCTCTTTAATTAGATTGTTATCACTAATCATATGATAAGATGCACCAGAGTCAATAAACAATGGTTTATGCATGTTTTCAGCAATATGAGTCTTAGGAGTGGTTTTCAAGTTCACTAACACTTCAAATAACTTATCAGAAATGCTGGTATGAGGTTTAGCAGTATATGATCTTTCAAACAGGTCTAGCAACCTATCAGTGTTACTAGGCATAGTACGAGCAGAGTAAGAGTATCAAAGAGTGTTTCCGAAGTGTTACTGCATTCTGAGAGCTCGGATGAATGCCTCAAAGTCAGCCTTGTAATCACCTCCGATCCAAGCTCTTCCACTCTACCGATGAGAGGTCACAACGGCCTCCACGCTCACTTCACTTGCCAATTATACCAGCTTCTTCTCGAGCCAGCACCATTAGCCTCAGAGATGTCTCTTTTCTGTCTTGTTGAACTTGCTTTTCGAGATGCCGTGTATGATCCAGCATTGACTCTTCTTATGCCCTGGCCGCTCAAGCTCCCCTCATACCTCTCATACTTCTTTCCATCACCTCGTAAGCAGCTTTGTTTGCTTGTATTCCTCGCTTGGTGAGCTATAGTAGCTCCCTTTCCCTTTCCCTCCAAAGAGACCAAGGACCCTTCCTCCTTCTCAAGTGCACATACTTCCATGGATGGAAGTGTTGAGACCCCAAAATGTGCTTGATCACATCCCGGTAACACAGTCTAATGTCATTAGCAGCTCAAAGACCTGATCTTGTCCCCTTATCTCCATGAGGGCTTGATCAGTAGTATTGGGTCTTAAGCTCTCAAGCTCTCAAGCTCAGACCACAAAGATCCAAACTTTCCCATGCTTGGTGAGTTCTCCATCTTGATTTAGAAGACTTATGGATCTCTTCAACTCAAACACCCGCTTATGTTGGGGACATTTCCAAACCTCTTCAAGAGTGTCTCCCACAAGTGTTTGGGAGTCTCCAGTAGCTGTATGCATCAATAAGAGGGACCTCAAGGGGCGCTTGGAAACTGAGCACCATCAGTCTTCTTGAACCCACTTTCTTGTGACCACAGCCAGAGCTCTCCTCTCTTTCTTCATCTTTATCTTCATTGGTCACTGGTGTTGGACCATCATCAGTGATGTGGCTCCAAAGCCCTAACCTTCCAATAGCAGTCTTCATGAGTCTAGACCACAGTAAGTAGTTTGAACCTCCATTCAAAGCAACTGGCTGTAACCAGCTTGCTAAAGTTGTTTGCATCCATCTTCTATGATGGGAAATGACCTCCAAAGCTTCAGACTTGTAACAACTTAAGAACAATAGCACTAGACCTCAAGAACACACGAACTCAAAGAACCAGAACCAAAGATCTCAATTTTATCACAAGAGATTCTCTGACACACCACAAGAACACACAAGAGTAAGAATAAGAGAAAGAGGGAAAAAGATCTCTTAATACCAAAGCCAACCTGGCTCGGATACATTAAAATCTTTTGAGAATAGAGATGGTATTAAGAGATTGATGGTAGATTAAGAGAGTACTGAGAGATTATAAGAGAGTTTTAAGAAGAGATTAAGTAGTAACCATGTTTAAGAGACTTTGAATGTCATGATGAACGAGAGAGAGTAGAAAGAGAATCCCAACTCGTTAATTAATGTCAGAAGAGAGTTACAATATATATGAGAAGATACAAGGGCTTTAATCAAAGCTAAGCATGTGAGGTCAAAGGACAAGTTTGCTTTAATTTAAATGAGACCAATGAGAGCATCCACATGAGCCAGTCATTGTTGAAGTCTCTCTTATCTGCCAGCTCTTGCCAGCCTGTCGGGCGCTCCTTTCTTCCCTTCAACGGTCATGAGACCAAATGGTAAAGCTGCAAAGTTACACTGGTCAAGCATAAAGTTACTCAGGCAAGTTTTATTCACCCTTGGTCTCAATCTGGTTGACACTGGTTGTATGCGGACTGTACCGAGACATGTACGGACAGGTCAACTGAATCCTTCTCCCTTTATCACTCAACATCTCATCTTCTCTTCAATACCCAAGACATCTCTTCTCATATAATACTCTGCTTAGTTTAACAGATAATGTTAAACTTAGCATAGAAAAGTATATGAATAATGAGATGAGGAGGTGCATGAGGTCAGGTGAAAACAAGTCAGCGTAGCACTAACTTTTAGTTACCTCGGTAAAAGAAAGTTACTACCAGATGGGAGTGGAGTTACCATGTTGAGAAGAAGTAATGGCAAGGTCTTTGGATGGAAAGGAAGGCTTTGCATAAAGGATCAGACCGTTTATGGATAAGGTGGGGCCTTGGCAGGCTGGAAAGGTGCAAAAGCATGTGAGCAATCTGAGCCTTTCATTTCAAACCAGCCAGCCTTCTCATGTTGACTCCACATGCTTATACAGTGATTAGTCTTAAGCTCTCAAGCTCTCAAGCTCAGACCACAAAGATCCAAACTTTCCCAGTGCGGTGAGTTCCCCTCCATCTTGATTTAGAAGACTTATGGATCTCTTCACTCAAACACAGGAAACATGTTGGGGACATTTCCAAACCTCTTCAAGAGTGTCTCCCACAAGTGTTTGGGAGTCTCACAGTAGCTGTATGCATCAATAAGAGGGACCTCAAGGGACGCTTGAAGCACTGAGAGCACCATCAAGTCTTCTTGAACCCACTTCTTTGTATCAACCACAGCAAGAGCTCTCCCTCCTCTTTCTTCATCTTTATCTTCATTGGTCACTGGTGTTGGACCATCATCAGTGATGTGGCTCCAAAGCCCTAACCTTCCAATAGCAGTCTTCATGAGTCTAGACCACAGTAAGTAGTTTGAACCTCCATTCAAAGCAACTGGAACTGTAACCAGCTTGCTAAAGTTGTTTGCATCCATCTTCTCTTCTATGATCCGGAAATGACCTCCAAAGCTTCAGACTTGTAACTCAGCTTAAGAACAATAGCACTAGACCTCAAGAACACACGAACTCAAAGAACCAGAACCAAAGATCTCAATTTTATCACAAGAGATTCTCTGACACACCACAAGAACACACAAGAGTAAGAATAAGAGAAAGAGGGAAAAAGATCTCTTAATACCAAAGCCAACCTGGCTCGGATACATTAAAATCTTTTGAGAATAGAGATGGTATTAAGAGATTGATGGTAGATTAAGAGAGAGTACTGAGATTATAAGAGAGTTTTAAGAAGAGATTAAGTAGTAACCATGTTTAAGAGACTTTGAATGTCATGATGAACAAGAGAGAGAGAGTAGAAAGAGAATCCCAACTCGTTAATTAATTAATCAGGAAGAGAGTTACAATATATATGAGAAGATACAAGGGCTTTAATCAAAGCTAAGCATGTGAGGTCAAAGGACAAGTTTGCTTTAATTTAAATGAGACCAATGAGAGCATCCACATGAGCCAGTCATTGTTGGGGCGCGTCTCTTATCCTGCCAGCTCTTGCCAGCCTGTCCGGACGCTCCTTTCTTCCCTTCAACGGTCATGAGACCAAATGGTAAAGCTGCAAAGTTACACTGGTCAAGCATAAAGTTACTCAGGCAAGTTTTATTCACCCTTGGTCTCAATCTGGTTGACACTGGTTGTACGGACTGTACCGACATGTACGGACAGGTCAACCTAAGGCAATCCTTCTCCCTTTATCACTCAACATCTCATCTTCTCTTCAATACCCAAGACATCTCTTCTCATATAATACTCTGCTTAGTTTAACAGATAATGTTAAACTTAGCATAGAAAAGTATATGAATAATGAGATGAGGAGGTGCATGAGGTCAGGTGAAAACAAGTCACTGTAGCACTAACTTTTAGTTACCTCAGTAAAAGAAAGTTACTGCACAGTAAGGGTGAAAAGGAGTTACCATGTTGAGAAGAAGTAATGGCAAGGTCTTTGGATGGAAAGGAAGGCTTTGCATAAAGGATCAGACCGTTTATGGATAAGGTGGGACGCGCCTTGGCAGGCTGGAAAGGTGCAAAAGCATGTGAGCAATCTGAGCCTTTCATTTCAAACCAGCCAGCCTTCTCATGTTGACTCCACATGCTTATACAGTGATTAGTCTTAGAGAAACCCTTGTAACTCGCCATATATATGTGTAACCTCACTCATAATAAAAAGTTAACGAGTTGTAATCTCTCAACATACTCTCTCTCTCTTTTGTTCATCATGATATTCAAAGTCTCTTAAACATGGTTACTACTTAATCTCTTAATCTCTCTTTAAAACTCTCTTATAATCTCTGTACTCTCTCTTAATCTATCATCAATCTCTTAATTTTTTCAAAAGATTTTATGGAATCAGAGCCAGGTTGGCTTTGGTATAAGAGATTTCTTTCCTTCTTTCTCTTATTCTTTCTCTTGTAGTGTTTCCGAGTTGCTCTTGTGATAAAGTTGAGATCTTTGGTTCTGGTTATTTGAGTTCGTGTGTTCTTGAGGTCTAGGGCTGTTGTTCTTGAGCTGTGTTACAAGTTTGAAGCTTTGAAGGTCATTTCTGGATCATAGAAAGAAGATGGATGCAAACAACTTTAGCAAGCTGGTTACTGTCCAGGTTGCTTTGAAAGGAGGTTCAAACTACTTACTGTGGTCTAGACTAGTGACGACTGCTATTGGAAGGTTAGGGCTTTGGAGCCAAATCACTGATGATGGTCCAACACCAGTGACCAATGAAGATAAAGATGAAGAAAGTGGAGGGAATTGCTGTGGTTGATACAAAGAAGTGGGTTCAAGAAGACTTGATGGTGCTCTCAGTGTTTCAAGCGTCCCTTGAGGTCCCTCTTATTGAGGCATACAGCTACTATGAGACTCCCAAACACTAGTGGGAGACACTCTTGAAGAGGTTTGGAAATGTCTCCAACATAAACCGGGTGTTTGAGTTGAAGAGATCCATAAGTCTTCTAAAACAAGATGGAGGGGAACTCACCAAGCACATGGGAAAGTTTGGATCTTTGTGGTCTGAGCTTGAGAGCTTAAGACCCAATACTACTGATCAAGAAGCCCTCATGGAGAGAAGGTAAAAAGATCAAGTTTTTGGGCTGCTAATGACACTAGAACCGTGTTACCAGGATGTAATCAAACACATCTTGAGGTCTCCAACACTCCCATCCATGGAAGAAGTTTGTGCACAACTTCAGAAGGAGGAAGGGTCCCTTGGTCTCTTTGGAGGGAAAGGAAAGGGGGAGCTTACTATAGCTCACCAAGCCGAGGAGATACAAGCAAACAGGACTGCTTACCGAGGTGATGGAAAGAAAGTATGAGAGGTATGATGGGAGCTGCGAGCATTTCAAGAAACCAGGGCATAAGAAGAGTCAATGCTGGATCATACACCCGCATCTCAAGCCAAGCAAGTTCAACAGGGACAGAGAGGCAAGAGCCAACATTTCTACTGAGGCTAATGGTGCTGGCTCATCAGGAGCTAGTTCAACTGGCAAGGGAAGTGAGCGTGAAGGCCGTGCTATGACCTCTCATCAGTTGAGTGGAAAAATCTTAGATCAGGAGGTGATTACCAAGGCTGACTTTGAGGCATTCATCCGAGCCCTCAAAGAGTTTGGTAACAAAACTCGGAAACACTCTTGGATACTTTTACTCTGCTCATACTATGCCTAGTAACACTGATAGGTTGCTAGATTTGTTTGAAAGATCTTATACTGCTAAAACTCATACTAGCATTTCTGATAAGTTATTAGAAGTGTTAGTGAACTTGAAAACCACTCCTAAGACTCACATTGCTGAAAACATGTATAAACCATTGATTATTGACTCTGGTGCATCTCATCATATGATTAGTGATAACAACCTGATAAAAGATATAGAACCTGCTCATGGTCATGTTATGATTGCCAAAGGAGATAGGATCCCTATTAGAGGCATTGGTAAATTGAAATTGTTTGATAAGGATTCTCCAATTTTACATGCCGAAGTTTACTTTAATCTTTTATCTCATTAAGAGATGCACCTCGATCTTCAATGCAATGTTATATTTAGTTCTAATGATGTGAAGTTTCAGGATATTAAAAGCTGTAAAGTGATTGGACAAGGAGCAACCAAGGGAGATCTTTATATGCTTGAAGACTTAGCTCCTATTTCTAGTTCTTGTTTCTCTTCACCAGGTTTCCATTTATGAATAAAAATGCTTTGTGGCATGCTAGACTAGGCCATCCTCATGTTAGGGCTTTAAGCATTATGTTACCAGGTGTCATGTTTAAAAATAATGATTGTGAAGCTTGTATTTTGGGAAAACATTGTAACCGCTCTTCAAAGATCTTCTATTATCTATGAAAACTGCTGATTTAATCCACTCGATGTCCGATAGCTCCTTGTTTATCTAGGGATGAGTATAAGTATTATGTCACATTCATTGATGAAAAATCTAAATACACCTGGTTAACACTCATTAAAACTAAAGATAGAGTCCTCGATGCATTTAAAAATTTCAAAGTTATGTTACTAACCAATATCATGCCAAGATTAAAATTTTCTATGTCCGATAATGGTGGGGAGTACACTGCCATGCATTCAAGGATCATCTAGCTAAACATGGGATTCTACACCAGACTAGCTGTCCTTACACTCCTCAGCAATATGGAGTGGCTGAAAGAAAGAACAAAGCACCTCATGGAGGTTGCTCGGTCTATGATGTTTCACAAGAGTGTGCCCAAGAGATATTGGAGTGATGCTGTGATGACTGCTTGCTACTTGATCAACAGGATACCGACCAGAGTTTAAAGGATCAGTCTCTTTTTGAGGTCCTCAACAAGAGTAAACCAGTCCTAGATCACTTAAGGACTTTTGGGTGTGTGTGCTATGTGATGGTTCCGGGTGAGCTGAGAAACAAGTTAGAAGAAAGGAGCACCAAGACTATGCTTGTTGAATATTCTTCATCCCAAAAGGGATACAAATGTTTTGATCCAGTGGCTAGAAGGGTCTTGGTGTCCAGAGAAGTAAAGTTCATGGAAGAGAAAGGTTATTATGATGGGAAGAATTGGGAATAGCTTGAAGGGCTCTCTCAACTATCAGATGTGGCTACTAGCTTGAGACACATCCTAGAGGGACTTGAGATTGGTGTATACCAAGATCAGCATAGGTGTGAAGAGTCCCCACCAGTTGCTGCTAAAGAATCACCCCACTTTGAACATGAGAGGGGACATGAATCAGAAGCTAGAAGTGAAGAAGACCAAGGACAAGGCTCGGGTGAAGCTGGAGGTTTAGAAGGTCATAGCTCTGATGTTGATGTTCCTGTCCAAAGTGGAGAAGATAGTGAGGAAGACACTATATTAGAGGATCAGACTGAATGTCAAGAAGCTGAGCAAGAAGATCAGATACAAGAAGAGGCAGTTACTGAAGAAGAAGTGATTTTATCTTTGAGGAGGAGCACACGGCAAAGGAAGGATCCTTCCAACTGGGTAAACACTCGCGTGTACTACAATGCCCAGGCTGTGAAGCATCCTTCCCAAGAATATGTTCCTTTAAGGAATACCCTGGAGAGCATTGTGCCTTCATGACAAGCCTAGACAAGAATTTTATTCCAAGATCATATGAAGAAGCAATGATGCATGAGGATTGGAAAGAATCTGTTGGAGAGGAAGCTAATGCCATGATAAAGAATGGGACTTGGTATGAAGTGCTTTGCCAAAAGGGGAGAAGGCTGTGACCAGAAGATGGATATTCCCTATCAAGTATAAGGCTGATGGAACTGTGGATTGAAAGAAGACAAGACTGATTGCAAGTGAGAGTTTTATAGAGTTCTCTCTCTCTTAATGTGTGTGTGTTTGTAAAACAGCTCAAATGAGAAAGAAGAGAGCTTGATAAGTGTAGAGAAAGGATCTGATGTAACAATGTGTTACTCAAATCAGAAACAAGAGAGACTTTGAGAGATAAAGAGATCTGAGACTAAGAAAGGGAGAGACTTAGGGAATCTGATTCAAGAACACATTTTATTTCTTTGAAGGAGAAGGGATTCCCCCTTACTCTCTTAAGTTTACAAATCGCTAACAAGAGCTTATTTTTAAGCTTTACAATCTGAAACATTAGAAACCTATATCTAATGGCTATAATTAACTTGATTCAAATGGGTGGATGAGATGAGGAGTTGGTCTGGTCTTCATATGATTGGTTGAGCTCTCTTTGAAGTCTCATTGGTTTAATTTGAATCTGGTCAAGGGCAGGTTGGACCAGGCTGGCTCTTCTTTCAAACGCACCAATAGGAGAAGAGAAGTCTTATCCATAAACAGCTAGTAAGGGAAGTGATCTGATTGGCTCCTTCCCATGGCCTCCTTGACCAGCATATTCCTTAAGCATCTTTCCTTGGATCAGACCATGCCACACGACCTCCTTCTGCCTTAGGATACAAGTTAGGCTTGTTACAAACATCAGGGCATGTACGGATTGCTTGCCTGACAGTACCAACACCCTAATTTTGCACAAGTCCTAAAATGTCTCAAATGGGTGAGTTGTGAACCCTCGGGTCGACCACGGTCCGTACAGGTCCTTACGGCCTCGTCCCGGCCTCGCCCTATTAATGGACACTCACCCATTTGCTCCTAAACCTTCTTCTAAGTCCCTCCTGGACTTGGCCCTATCTTTGCACAACCATCAGAGCACTTCTGGAGCTTATCAGACACTCCTGAAGCCTTGCAGACAATCTCTGCAAGCCTGACCCTATTCTTGTACCAGACCCAACTCATCCACTCTTCTTCTCTTGACTCCATTTCTTTCTTCAAGTTAACAGCAAGAGGATACACTCAGACCTATGGAGAAGACTACATTGACACATTTGCTCCTGTTGCCAAGCTACATACAATCAGAATAGTCCTATCTCTTGCTGTGAATCTTGAGTGGGGACTTTGGCAGATGAATGTGAAGAATGCCTTTCTTCAAGGAGAGCTTGAAGATGAAGTATATATGCATCCTCCACCTGGTATTGAGAGCGTAGTGAATCCAGGGAATGTCTTGAGATTAAAGAAGGCTATCTATGGGTTGAAGCAATCACCTAGAACTTGGTACAACAAGCTGAGTACTACATTGAATGGACGAGGCTTTAGGAAGTCTAAGTTAGATCACACCCTCTTTACTCTCACCTCTTCCTCAGGAGTTGTCTGCCTTCTTGTTTATGTGGATGATATCATCTTAACCGGCAGTGGCAAAGAGGGGATTCAAGCCACAAAAGAGTTCCTGAAGTCAGTATTTGAGATAAAAGACTTGGGAAAGATGAAGTATTTCCTTGGAATTGAGCTGTGCAGATCAAAGGAAGGGTTGTTCATCTCTCAAAGAAAGTATACATTGGATATCCTGAAAGATGCTGGTGCTTATGGAGGAAGAACTGCTAGGATGCCTATGGAAGATGGGTATAAGATCCCACGTGAGGAGGAGAAAGAGAATGGCAAGCCATTCCATGATCCAATGCTGTATAGGAAGCTTGTGGGGAAGCTGATATACTTAACCATTACAAGGCCAGATATATGCTTTGCTGTGAATCAAGTAAGCCAGCATATGCAAGCTCCAAAGGAGCATCACTGGCTCATGGTTGAGAGAATTCTCATGTACCTGAATGGAACTCAAGGTCTTGGGATATGGATGGGCTGCAACAGAAGCACTGAAGTTGTAGGTTATTGTGATGCAGATTGGGCTGGTGATAGAGCTGATAGAAGTTCTACAACTGGTTACTGCACTTTCACTGGAAGGAACATGGTAACCTGGAAGAGTAAGAAGCAAAAGGTGGTATCATGCTCTAGTGCTGAGGCTGAGTATAGAGCCATGCTGAAGCTTACCAATGAGTTGGTTTGGATCAAGGGTATCCTTAAACACTTGGAGATAGATCAGTCAGCACCTATGACAATGCACTGTGATAATCAAGCTGCTATACACATTGCTACAAACTAAGTGTTTCATGAGAGAATCAAGCCACATTGAAGTTGACTGCCACAAGGTTAGGCAGATGATAGTGATGGGAGTAATCTTGCCATGTTACACAAAGAGTGAAGATCAGCTGGCAGATGTATTCACCAAGGCATCTAGGCAGAAGACAATGGAGTCCATACACATCAGACTTGGGCTCATTGATCTCTCGCCTAAGGGCTAGTTATATACTCTCCTGATCATCAGATCTTTACTCTTTTTCCCTCATCAAAGTTTTGTCCCAATGGGTTTTCTTTGATGAGGTTTTTAATGAGGAAGATCTCATGGTCCTTCCAAGCTTGACTTGTTTCACATGGTCAAGCTTGAGGGGGAGTGTTAAACTTAGCATAGAAAAGTATATAAATAATGAGATGAGGAGGTGCATGAGGTCAGTGGAAAACAAGTCACTGTAGCAGTAACTTTTAGTTACCTCAGTAAAAGAAAGTTACTGCACAGTAAGAGTGAAAAGGAGTTACCATAGTGAGAAGAAGTAATGGCAAGGTCTTTGGATGGAAGGGAAGGCTTTGCATAAAGGATCAGACCGTTTATGGATAAGGTGGGACGCGCCTTGACAGGCTGGAACAGGCTGGAAAGGTGCCAAAGCATGTGAGCAATCTGAGCCTTTCATTTCAAACCAGCCAGCCTTCTCATGTTGACTCCACATGCTTATACAGTGATTAGTCTTAGAGAAACCCTTGTAACTCGCCATATATATGTGTAACCTCACTCATAATAAAAAGTTAACGAGTTGTAATCTCTCAACATACTCTCTCTCTCTCTCTCTCTTGTTCATCATGATATTCAAAGTCTCTTAAATATGGTTACTACTTAATCTCTTAATCTCTCTTTAAAACTCTCTTATAATCTCTGTACTCTCTCTTAATCTATCATCAATCTCTTAATATCATCTCTATTCTCAAAAGATTTTATATAATACTCATCAGAGAGACTGGAGAGATTGAGTCAGAAGAAGAACAATCCGAGTCTCATGAAGAAAGCGTGGATCTACCAACTAAAGGAGAGTTACTTGTCACCAGGAGAACTTTGAATCTACAAACCAAGACTGAAGGGGATGAACGGAGAGAAATTTTTTTCCATACTCGTTTCTTAGTCCAAGGCAAAGTGTGCAGTTTGGTTATAGATGGGGGTAGCTGTACAAACGTAGCAAGTGAAACCATGGTGGAAAAACTTGGTCTGAAGATCATGAAGCAACCTACAGCTTACAAACTACAATGGCTTAATGATGAAGGGGAGATAGAGGTGAAACACCAGGTCAAGATACCATTGTCCATTGGAAAATATGAAGATGAGATATTGTGTGATGTCTTACCAATGGATGCTGGACATATACTTCTTGGGAGGCCTTGGCAATCTGACAGGAGGACCATTCATGATGGGTTCACAAACAGATACTCCTTTGAGTATAAGGGAAAGAAGATCTTGTTGGAACCATTAACACCTCAGGAAGTTCATCTAGATTAACTAGCCTTGAAAAAGAACAAAGTCTCAGCAAAATCAGAGAGCAAACAACCGGCCAGCCTATTGCTTCAACCAAAGGGAGGTTCTTTGCCACATTTGCTCTTTGTCTTTAAAGATTGTCTAAGCTTAACTAAGCAAGTGCAGGATCTTCCTAGCAAGATACAACTACTTTTGCAGGAATTGAAAGATGTGTTTCCAGAAGAAGCTCCACCAGGATTACCACCAATCAGAGGAATAGAGCATCAAATCGATTTTATCCCAGGAGCTTCACTTCCAAACAAGCCAGCCTATAGAACTAATCCGTTGGAGACCAAGGAACTACAACAGCAAGTCAGTAAACCTATGGAGAAAGGTCATATCCGTGAGAGCATGAGCCCATGTGCAGTACCAGTCTTGCTTGTGCCAAAGAAAGATGGCAGCTGGAGGATGTGTGTTGATTGCAGAGCCATCAACAATATCACTGTAAAGTATCAACATCCTATACCTAGATTAGATGATATGCTTGATGAATTGCATGGTTCTAGCATCTTTTGTAAGGTTGATTTAAAAAGTAAATATCACCAGATCAGAATGAAAGAGGGTGATGAGTGGAAAACTGCATTTAAAACAAAACAAGGGCTATATGAATGGTTAGTCATGCCGTTTGGGTTAACAAATGCACCTAGTACTTTCATGAGGTTAATGAATCATGTTCTTAGAGCTTACATTGGTCATTTCGTTGTAGTATACTTTGATGACATCTTGATTTACAGCAAGAACTTGCCTGAACATATTGATCATCTTAGAAAGGTCTTGGAAGTGCTTAGGGCTGAAAAATTGTTTGCAAATCTAAAGAAGGGTACCTTTGGAGCAGATAACCTTGTATTTTTATGTTTTTTTGTGAGTGCAGATGGAATTAAGGTTGATGAAGACAAGATCAAAGCCATAAAGGACTGGCCTAGCCCCAAAACTATTGGAGAAGTAAGAAGTTTTCATGGACTAGCCGGTTTCTACAGAAGATTTGTTAAAGATTTTAGTACTTTGGCTTCACCACTCACCGAAGTAATCAAGAAGAATGTTGGGTTCAAGTTGGAACAGGCACAGGAAGAAGCATTCCAAGCCTTGAAAGAGAAACTCACCAATGCACCAGTTCTTTCTCTCCCTGATTTTTCTATAATATTTGAAATAGAATGTGATGCATCTGGTGTTGGTGTAGGTGCTGTGCTTATTCAGGAAAAGAAACCTATAGCTTTCTTCAGTGAAAAGCTTGGAGATGCTACACTGAACTACCCAACGTACGATAAAGAACTATATGCGCTTGTAAGGGCCTTGCAAACATGGCAACATTACCTCTGGCCCTAGGAATTCGTCATACATACCGACCATGAGTCTCTCAAACATCTCAAGGGACAACAGAAGCTCAACAAGAGACATTCTAGATGGATTGAATTCATTGAAACCTTTCCCTATGTGATCAAGTACAAGAAAGGTAAGGAAAACATAGTTGCTGATGCACTGTGTAGAAGGTATGTTCTCTTGAACACTCTTGAAACCAAGTTGCTTGAATTTGAGCATATTAAAACCTTATATGCTACTGATTCTGACTTTAAAGATATCTATGCTTCTTGTGAAAAGTTTGGTCGAGGTAAGTACTACAAGAATGATGGGTTTCTATTCTTTGAAATAGACTGTGTGTGCCTAACTCCTCTTTCAGAGAATTGTTTGTCAAGGAAGCTCATGCAGGTGGACTTGGGGGACACTTTGGCGTGGCTAAAACACTAAATGTAATGCAGGAACACTTCTATTGGCCGCACATGAGGAGAGATGTAGAAAAAGCTTGTGAAAGATGTATAACTTGCAAACAAGCTAAGTCCAAAGTTCAAACCCACGGTTTGTATACTCCTTTGCCCATTCCTTTGCATCCATGGCATGATATTTCAATGGATTTTGTGGTTGGATTGCCTAGAACTAAAACTGGAAGAGATTCTGTGTTTGTAGTTGTTGATAGGTTCTCTAAAATGGTTCATTTCATTGCCTGCCATAAGACTGATGATGTTCTTTAAGGAAATTGTTAGACTTCATGGCATGCCTAGGACGATTGTATCTGATAGAGATACCAAGTTTCTTAGCTTCTTTTGGAAAACCTTGTGGTCTAAGCTAGGAACTAAATTGTGTTTTTCTACTACTGGTCATCCACAGTTTGGACATTATCTACATTGTTGCGTGCATTGATTAAAAAGAATCTTAGAACTTGGGAAGAATGCTTGTCCCATGTAGAATTTACTTATAATCAGGCTAAACACTCTGCATCTAAGTTCTCTCCATTCGAAATTGTCTATGGTTTTAATCCTTTATCACCTTTGGATCTAATGCCTTTACCTTTGAGTGAAAGAGTTAGCTTGGATGGACAAAAGAAAGCTGAACTTGTTAAGCAGATACATGATGTGGGAACCGAAATTCGCACAGTCGATTTTAATGAATAAGATTGCGGAGGAAAGCCAAGTTAACCCGACTTTCCTTGAAGGTCCGGATTCTCGCGCTGCCACACCTAAATCGAAAGTTAACAGATGACAAAAATAAAAATTGTGATATTTGCTCGAAGGCGTTTTATTAAATGAAAGATATGAATACAAGGATTCTCCGAAAGACAAGAGAAATTTGCGATTAAAGAAAAAGATAGAGTCGTAGGCAGCCAAACGTCCTAAGCCTTGCTCCGCTAGTCTAACCACCTAAACCCTAATTCTTCTAAGCTAGCAAAGTGCTCTAAGTCTAATTTTTGGATCCCCTTCTCCTCTGCTCTTGCTCTCCTTATATACTCACTTCTAGGTCGGTTTGCCTTAGGATGATGGACTTCGCCTTTGGGCCCAAGTTTATCTCTTCAGGAAATATTCTATTTCAGTCGATCTTCGTAATTATCCTCGAGATCTCCCCTATTTTTCGGTGACTTGATGTTTATCCGATGTTCGGGAAATTGGATAAACCGTCATAGTCTGATTGGGCCTGAATTCTTAAAATCGTAAGTAAGTCGTCTTAAGTCGTTGAACGTTTTATACGATTTCTCGGAAAGACTATCTTTCTCGTAAACTAAACTGTATAGCCCAAAGGATTGATGTTCGAGTTAATCGATCTTGTTTTACACAATATCCTCTACGAGAAATCCAACCTTTCTAATTTTTGTCATAGAACATCGAGGATGATTCCAACGAGGATTAATCCAAGCAAGCCAAGACAGGATCAGACCGAGCACGATGGGACCGAGACCAGGACGAGGACCGTCGACCGGCGCCAGGGGACCTGCCGAAGGCGCCAGGCAGGCTGCGTCGCGCTTGCCGCCAGGCCGGCTGCGTCGCGCTTGCCGCCGGGCGCCAGGCCGGCTGCGTCGGCGCCTACCGCCCGGCGCCAGGCGGCTGCGTCGCGCTTGCCGCCGGCGCCAGGCCGGCTGCGTCGCGCTTGCCGCCGGGCGCCAAGGATTCTCTGCGCCGTGGGTTCTCCGTCCCCCGATCCTTCCTCCGTTGACCGTTCGTGCAGGAAATCTTTGAGTTTGGAAAGATCTTTAGCCGTCGATTTCAAGATAACCATTTTCGACCCCAACAGTTAGCCCCCCAGCTCGTAAGATCGGAGACGGTTTTGCGGGCGAATGATTTGAGTTTTCTGAAAATCGAAATTTTCGGCTAAGGATTCTTTTCCGCAGGAAATCTACGTCATCATCCCCTTTTTTTTTATAAATAGCCAGCCATCCCTTCTCATTCTTCACATCTTTTCAAATTCTCTCTTCTTCTCTCTCATAAAGAAAAGAAAATGTCTTCCTCCCAACTTGAAAAGAATGATTTTGATGTTGAGATGGGCGAGGCCAGCCAGGCTCCGTCGGTTCCGGCCCTTCAGGACGCTACTCCATCCCTCATTGATGGGTTTGACTCCTTCAAGGCTAAGATATCCCGGCGCAGTTCTGCGAAAGGCTCAAAGCGGGCGAGGACTAAGACGCCCGATGTTCCTTCCGCGGCTCCGACTCCTTTGCCTGTTTCTCCGATCTCTTTGCCTGCTCCTTTGGCCCCTTCTCCTGTTCTTCCGGTTTCCAACCCCGAAGTCCCATCCGATGCTCTCCTGCCTGCGGAAGGGGTTATTGTTCCTGAACAGATTCCTTAACAGGTGCCTGATGTTCAGGTCCATCCATCAGGTTCTTCGACTGCTCCGATCATGATCTCCGGGAGAGAGGATGCGATAGAATCTACACCTCCTCCCCTGGCGAAGAGGGAACTTGTCTTGGGATTGCCAGCGGCTGGTGCCCCGCCGTTGCCAAAGGGTGAACTTTCAGAGCCGTTGGCGCGTCATCGTTCCAATGTTCAATTGCGTACTGAGGCTGCACTGCAGACCGTCGAGGACACCCATGCTGCCCAGACGTCCCAGCTTGAGGTTCGTATCAGCGACCTTGAGCGTGACCTTTTGAAGACCGCGAGTTCACTAATCAAGGTGAAGAAGGAGAAGAAGAGCAAATCCTCGGAAGTCCGCCGCCTTGTTGAAGATCAGAACTCATGAGAGATGGGCGCCCATAGATCCTCGGAGGTTGCCGATGCTCGTGACGACTTCTTTGGTCGTCTTACGTGGATGGCCATCCTGTTTGAGTCCTTGATAGCTGTCCGCAAGAGAGACTTGGCTTTAGCGGGGATCGAGGGGAGTCTGAGCGAGCTCGAGTTGCTTCGGGGTAACGAGGCCCCGTCTTTGGACTCGGAGGAAGCCAGACTATTGTCCTGTAAAGAAGAGTGGGCGACCTCCGAGGGAGACTTCGATTCGATCCATGCCGGCCTGCAGGCCGAATGCACCCTTGCGCCGACCTCCGAGGACTCAAGATCAGGAGCATCGGGAGTGGATTGCAAGCCTGGCTGAGACGGGCGGGTAGTGGCGGTGCGACCGAGGGAGGCGATGGCGAGGCTGTCCCTATCGCGGGTGAGTTTGAGGATGAAGGTGACGCTCCTGGGAGCGTCTAGGTTTATCAATCCCTTCGGAGATTTTGTTTTATATGTGTTTGGCCGTTTAGAGGCCATGATGTATTTACCGGGACTGGCCGTTGGTGGCTTCGAATCCCTGCCCCTTTTTGGGTCTTTGTTTGAACTTTTGCGGTCTCAATCTATGAAACGTTTTTCGATTATTTATGAACTTCAGTTTTTTCTAAGTATGAGAAGAGGGTGTGAGTTGTCGTCTCATTCCTAGTTCCCTGATGATCACCGTACCTATTGTTTGCATAAAGCGAGATTTTTCGCGGTTTACGATTCTGCGAAAAGTTCGTGAAACGAATAGGCTTAAGTGAAGAGACAAATTTTGGATCTCGTATACAATACTATGACTGTGAGATGTCAAGATCCAGCGTGGCTGGGTTTAGGGAAGGACCTAGGTTTACTCTCGACTGAGGCTTTGGCGATGACAAATCGGCTTTCGTTTTGCTGTTTGCAAGTTTAACCTGACTCATGCCGTTTAAAATCCATGGTGTAGTGACTTATATGATTTGTCTGGCGTGAGTCGAAGCTACTTCCTTCTGAAGAGCTAAACCAAAATTTGGATTTCTTGTATAGCTATGTTTATCCTTGTCGGATGCAAGAGAGCCTACCCTTGAAGGCTGCTATTTGTCTGTTTAGGGCGTTAGAGTTAGTTTGTTGTGATCAGCAACAACGAAATGATACCGTCACGGAGGTGTGAAAAGTTTGGGAAAATGTTTGTTGGCGTGAAGCGGCGTCTGTGATGCTCTTGAAAAATTTTCTTTATGCCATAGTAAGGTCAATGGGTTTTGTAGGAGAAGTCCATGAATTATTTGGGTGAATTTTTGGATGTGGTAATCGCTCTGTGGATCTGGATCTGTTGTGCATTGGCCATTTAGGCTGATTTGAAAAGTCGTGAAAAAGTTTGAAAATTTTAGAGTCTTGAAATTTGTGAGAGTATCTGGTATCATTACCCACTCCCCATTATTTTTAATTGGGGATAGCTGAACCAGCCGGTTGGCGAGTTACTACGTGCCCTTGTCAGGGATCAAGCCATCTCGTAGTTCTTTTGTACCAGGTTTTATCGTTTAGTGGTAGTATTTTTGAGGTGCATCGCATTCCAAGTTCTCGGGATTTTGACGTCTTGCATGTTTGCGATTTGGTATGAGCCTGGTCGGACTACTTTTATTACTTTGTAAGGTCCTTCCAAGTTCGTCCCCAGTTTTCCGCGTTTGTTGGGCAGTGTTTTGGAAGACTTTCACGAAGACTTCATCGCCTTCCTTGAACCTGCGATGGATGCGTTTGCATTGTAGTATCTGGCGGGCGTGCTGGTAATTTTGTATCCTGATGGCGCTTGGTGGCGGCGTTCGTTGATCAGGTCAAGATTATCCAGCAGCATGGCGTTGTTCAGATCTTCCCGTTCAGGGAGAAATCTTACGCGTACGCCGGGAAATTCTATTTCCGCTGGGATCATACATTCTGTTCCGTAGACCAGGGCAAAGGGAGTTTCTCCCGTTGCCCGCCTAGGAGTCGTTCGGTAAGACCAGAGAACTCCTTCGAGTTCTTCGGTCCATCGACCCTTCTTGGCCTTAAGCGCTTTTTCAATCCGTCTAGGATAGTTTTGTTTATAGTTTCAGCCTGTCCGTTGCATTGCGGATACCTGGGAGTTGACTTTGTAAGTCGTATTTTCCACTTTTCGCTGAATGCTTGAATCAGCAGAGATAAACTGAGATCCGTTAATGCGATTCGATTTAATCGGGACCCCATGTCTAGTTATGATATATTTCAGACGAAGTTCTCGACTTGTGTTTCTTTGATACTTGCGTAGGATTCTGCTTCTACCCATTTGGAAAAGAAATCCGTGAGGACTAGAAGGAAGCGTTTTTGTTTTGATGGATGCATAGGCCCGACAATGTCCATAGACCATCGCATGAAAGGATAGGGGGACGAGATTGAGGAGAGGATTTCCGCAGGTTGATGGATTGTTGGAGCATGCCTTTGGCATTTCTCGCACTTCCGGGCAAATTTCTCGCAGTCTTTTATCATGGTTGGCCAATAATAACCGTGGCGTTTGATTTTGACTGGCGAGATCTTCCGCCGAATGATTTCCGCATGATCCGAATGGACCTCTTCCATGATTCTTCTTGCCCTTTCTCCTTCTGCGCATTTCATGAGAGGACGGGCGCATGCCTTATAAATTTCTCCCTCTATCGTAACATACCGTGCCGCTTGGGTTTTCACTTTACAGGCCGCCCATTTTTCGGCGGGTAAGGTTCCATTCACGATATAGGATCGGATTGGTTCTAACCAAAGGCTGTCGCAGCCATACTCGGTTTGGTTCGCATCCGCTTCCGGTTGATCCTCGACTTCTTTCGTTTCTTCAATCTCTCCTCGGATTAGATTGACGACCACTGGTGGTCCGATGCTCGGATGTTCGATGAATTCGACGAGGATTATCCTTTTGAGCCCTGGATCTGATCTTGAGGCGAGGGCAGCCAAGGCGTCGGCCTGGACGTTTTCTGAGCGAGGGATTCTGGTCAGGGCGAACTGGTCGAAACTACGAGCCAATTCTTGGACGAGTTTCAGATATGCGTCCATCCTTTCGTCCCTTGCTTCATACTCTCCGCTGTATTGGTTGGCGACTAACTAAGAATCGCAGTAAGCGTGAATATTACGGATTTTTAATACATGGGCTAGCCGCAAGCCTGCAACGAGTGCCTCATATTCTGCCTCATTGTTTGAAGCATGAAAAGCCAATCGGAATGACTGTTCTAGGATTTCCCCGTTAGGAGAGGTGAGTCGAATTCCGATTCCGGACCCTTGTTTGGACGAGGATCCGTCGACGTGGAGGACCCAAGTTGAGTTCGCCTCCTCGTTAGTCATGTCTCAAGTGGGTAATTCTACCAAGAAATCCGCAAGCACCTGGGACTTTGCACATGTCCTTGGGCGATACTCGACGTCGTATTCACTTAGTTCGATTGCCCATTTTGCGAGCCTACCGGATTGGCTCGGACTGTGCAGGATTATCCTTGAGAGGAATGTGGTGAGAACCACTATAGTATGAGACTGGAAATATGGTCTTAGTTTCCTTGCGAGGTTATGGCGGCGAATGCTAATTTTCAATTAGCGGTATCGAGTTTCCGCATCCAGCAACGTCTTGCTTACGTAAAGATTGGCTTTTGTTAGCGTTCTTCTACGTATCGGGCGCCACTAACTGCTGTTGAGCGCAATATAGAGGAAAAGAGGTTCACCTTCCACCGGTTTTCGCGGCTGGTGGAGTTGCCGGTAATGTTTCAACTGTTGGAAAGCCTTTTCACATTGCTCGGACCATTCGAACTTCTTGTTTCCTTCAACATTTAAATAGCGGTAGGAACTTATCCGTGGGCCCGAGATGAAGCGGTTCAAAGCAGCGACTCTTCGGTTAGCGGAGTTTTCCACTTTGGTCTCGCTATAATGATGAATGGTTCGTGATAAAATTTTTTGTTGCATGAAAATCATTTCATTTTATCCGAGGGGACAAAGTTTAAGGGATCGCGCCAGGACGTCGTGGGTTCGCCTGCGTGATTATTTCCTGCTTTCCGGACGTAACCGCTGAGGAGTGGCGGGAGCAAGAAACCTTGAGGAGCAAAACTGTCTATGACAGTTACCCGTTGGACCCATTATGTTTATTTTACTTAAAGTTGCTTTGTATGAATTGACTCGACCATACAGAGGATTTTTCGTAAAAGTGATGTAAGAGGGGTTTTCGCAAAGGTAACCGGAGAGTGTTTCTCACAAATTACTTGGCGATATTCGCGACCACGGATTATGTTTTCCTCATTCACTTTTATGCATCGCGAAATCGCTTTTGCATGAGACCGATTATGTTTTTCCATAGGCTGTTTTGTTTTAAAATGTTCTTGTTATAATGAAAGTAATGGATGACCGGTTTCATGGAGATAGAAAATCGCAGATTGTTAAAGTAGCGATGTTTCCGCTGATTACACGCGAGATGTTTCGCTATGATTTCGACCTTTGATCTAAAGCTGCTTCGAACTACTCATGGAGTTTTACCAAGGTTATTTCGTTATTTTCGTAGTTCACCGTCGTGCTATTATTCTGACGCTGGTACATGTTTCTAGTCGCGAGTTTGCGACGCGAGGCGACGTAGAGTTTTCAGGACTATGTTTGTAACGGTTGGGCTATGCCGCTAGCATTTTAGGCGAATCTTATTGCTGCGAGTTTGCTTTGTCAAAAGCGTTGTCTTGATGCTGAAGCAAAAGTTTTCAAGATGGGATTATACGGGTATAGTATATCGCATCTACTTCCTTTCTTTTACTTAAAGAAAACGGGTTAGCAGTTCTTTCAAGGCTTTGGTAACTCTTTTTAGGAAGCGGGATGAGTATGCTTTAGAAGCGGCGTGGCGATCGTTTCTCGGTTTTAGAGACTAGATCGGTTTGCATGTTCTGCTCGACAATCAAGGAACGATGGAACAAGACTGGAAATTTTACCTAAGACTTTGCTTGCTAGACTATCCACCTAGGTCCTAAGTTCCCTAAATTCTACGGCAGTTTTCAAGATGTTTTTGTTCCTGTCCTACGAAGAATTAAAACCTTTACAAAATTTTATAAGTCGGACATACCTTAGTTTCATCGATGATTCGAGATTGTCCCTTCTTCCTCCTTCTTCTTCTTTTGTCTTCGAACTGTGTTTCACCTTCGTAGTGGTAGTTTTACGAGAAGGATGTGTATTCCATCGAAGGTTTTCTTAGGCGTTCGAATGGCCACTTCGATTCTCGTCAAAGGACTTCGAAAAGTCTGATATTGAATTTCGTATGAATTGATTTTCGATGAAATCCTGATGAGAATATCGGAGCGAACGAGAGATATCAACATCTAAGCTCATGTCTTCGTTTCTTCGTACTTCCCTAAATTGACAGGTGCGCTTTGTATATTGTTGAAAAGTCTATCAAGCGTTATGAATAGATGTTTCCGACTCAACGTGGCAGAATCAGATTGCGTTTTATGTACCGAAGGGATTTTACGAAATCGTTGAAACAAAAGAAGGAGAAGCAGGCTAAGAGGGAGCAATGGACAGGATGTCATTCGGGTGAGGTTCTTAGTTCGTCAAGCCATGAGCGAACTGGTCAAGTCTCAGACCTTGTTGTTTGATATGATTTTGTTTGACATTACGAATGATGTTTCGTAAAATATTGCCGAGTTTGATCTTACGGAAGTTGTTTCCGTAAGATGTTACCGAATTTTAATATCCGACACTCTCGCTGTGGAGAGCTGTAATTTTGTTCTTAAACTTAATCAGAAATTCTCTCGTTTCCGTAGGATTGATCCAAAGGAGTTTTGAGTAGTTTTCCAAAAGTAAGCTTAGCGGATAAAAGTCGAGAGTTCGCAATGGCGCGAAAATTTTTAGATTTCAGAAAACGTCTTAGTTAACCGGTTTAGGTTTTGAGTAGGTTTATAGAAATCAACTCTGTTCTTCTCAAACTGGTCAAGAAGGACCAAGCTGGCCATATTGCAAATTGGTCGAGAGAGACCGAGCTTGTCGTACGGCGAGCTGGTCGAGACAGACCGAACTTGTCGTATGGCTAACCGGTCGGGACAGTCGGAGTTTTGGCCTCCCTTGGGTGGTTCGGACGGTTGGGAAGCATTGGTAAGCTCTTTTCCCGTTTCGTCGTTTGCTTCCCGAGAGTTGTTCGGAAGAAGTACGGCAGTGGGAATTGGTGACCCGATTTGCCGTGCTTCTATTCCGCGAGTAATCTAGGGTTTCCCCAAGGTTTCGAGGAGAATAAGTTTTATTTTTCCGAGAGGTTCTCGAAGAAACGTTTTTGTAGAAACCTTGCTCGTTGCGATTTCTCTAACTTGGTAACAAGACGAATTTTTGGGGTTTGATAGATTTTATCGTTGCCCTTTCTGTTTAGATAGAGAAATTGCGAGCTCGTTTTCGTGCTCTTCCTGTGGCGGGAAGCCGCGGCTAGGTTTTTGATTTGCTCGAGCACCATGCATGCTGTAAGCTGCTATCGTAGGAACAGCCGCTGCTGGAGTTGTTTTACCATCGCTGACGAACTGCAAGTTTTTCTTTCATATTTCCGCACATCGATTCGATCAAGCTGCGGCCGTATGAGTAGAGTAATCCGCCCTCCTTCTAGCCAAACTGTGGGAACCGAAATTACGCTGTCGATTTTAATGAATAAGATTATGGAGGAAAGCCGTTAACCCGACTTTCCTTGAAGGTCCGGATTCTCTGCGCTGCCACACTAAATCGAAAGTTAACAGATGACAAAAATAAAAATTGTGATATTTGCTCAAAGGCGTTTTATTAAATGAAAGATATGAATACAAGGATTCTCCGAAAGACAGAGAAATTTGCGATTAAAGAAAAATATAGAGTCGTAGGCAGCCAAACGTCCTAAGCCTTGCTCTGCTAGTCTAACCACCTAAACCCTAATTCTTCTAAGCTAGCAAAGTGCTCTAAGTATAATTTTTCGGATCCCCTTCTCATCTGCTCTTGCTCTCCTTATATACTCACTTCTAGGTCGGTTTGCCTTAGGATGATGGACTTCGCCTTTAGTCCCAAGTTTATCTCTTCGGGAAATATTCCATTTTCGTCGATCTTCATAATTATCCTCGATTTTTCCCCTTTTTTTCGGTGACTTGATGTTTATCCGATGTTCGGGAAATTGGATAAACAGTCATAGTCTGATTGGGCCTGAATTCTTAAAATCGTAAGTAAGTCCGTGGACTTGTCTTAAGTCGTTGAACGTTTTATACGATTTCTCGGAAAGACTATCTTTCTCGTAAAATAAACCGTATAGCCTAAAGGATCGATGTTCGAGTTAATCGATCTTGTTTTACACGATATCCTCTACGAGAAATCCAACCTTTCTAATTTTTGTTGTAAAACATCGAGGATGATTCCAATCGAAGTCGAATCGAGATGTTAATTCAGAGTCGCGGATCGTGATCAAACCCACGGGATTGATCCAAGCAAGCCAAGACGGATCAGACCGAGCACGATGGGACCGAGACCAGGGCGAGGACCGTTGACCCGGCGCCAGGGGACCTGCTGCCGGTGCCAGACCGGCTGGCAGCCAGCTGCCGCCGGGCGCCAGGGGCTTGCCGCCGGGCGCCAGGGGCTTGCCGCCGGCGCCAGTCGCCTCGCTCTCGCCGCCAGCCAGGGATTCTCTGCCGCCGTGGGTTCTCCGTCGCCCGATCCTTCCTCCGTTGACCGTTCGTGCGGGAAATCTTTGAGTTTGGAAAGTTCTTTAGCCGTTGATTTCGAGATAACTGTTTTCGACCCCAACACATGAGAAGGCACGGGTCAATATAGAGAACAAGACCAAGCTGTATGCCAAGCAAGCTAACAAAGGGAGAAAAGAAATGATCTTTGAAGAAGGAGATTTAGTTTGGTTGCACATGAGGAAGGACATATTTCCTAATGAAAGAAAATCCAAACTCATGCCTAGATTAGACGGTCCTTTCAAAGTCACCAAGAAGATCAACGACAATGCCTATCAATTGGATCCTCAAGGTAAGTATAATGTGAGCTCAAGCTTCAATGTTACTAAGGAGAAGATGATATGATCCTGACCAGCAATGGAACTAAGGAGAAGGAACAGCTTGAACCAGAAATTAAGGATGAAGAAGAAGACATCATGGAACAGTTCAAAGAAGGAGAAGCAAGAGACCAGGACTTGAGCATTCTACTTGGTCCAATGACTAGGTCGAGACAAGCAAGATTCCAACAAGTTTTCCTATGTCTACTCTACATTATTCAGGGCAGTCTAAGGTTTGCTGATCCAACTACACTGGTTGTGATCCAAGTCACTTAGATTTTCATCAAGAGAGGTGTTGTGACTTGCACTCCTTTCCTTGGCTTAGTTTTGTCCTATTGGGTTTTCTAAGCAAGGTTTTTAATAAAGCTTGGCCACAACACTACACATTAGCCTCTTGATGAAACCAGGCCCATTTCTAGTCCAATTTTCGTCCAAAATAAAGGAGGGGAGCCTATCTTTTAAATTTGAACTTTAGTCTTTGTTTGTATTAATTGTTTTGTGTGTTTCCAAGAAGCTGTGCATGTACAGTCTTCTTTTCTTTATATGATGGACGAAATTCCCTAATAAAATCATCAAACTCTTTTCTTTTCAAAGCATTCTCTGAATCTTGTTTGATCATAATTTGCCTTGTTTATGTTCTGATCTCTATCAACATCAACAAGTAATTTTGGATAGTCTAAGTGTTAGAAAGTGAAGAACGGAGTAAGAACAGAGTGAGAACAGAGTAAGAGAGTAAGAGAGAGTGATGGACGAGTGAGAGAGAGAGAGAGAGAGATGAAAGGAGAACAATTTCCCTTAATCATAATGTGTGACAATTACATGGTTATATAGGCAAGTTTCCCATGTACTTAAATTGAATAAACAAACGAAACAATAAACTAAGAAACTAATAAAGAAAGAATGGGTCTGGCCGAGGTGAAAGTGACCTTACACCAACGGCTCACTCTCTCCGTTCCATAAGGAGGTCATGTGACTAATACCATAAACAATTGTTCCATCTTGTATCCTAGCTCTCCAACGGTCTCCTCTTCTTTTAATCTCGCCCAAGAACATTTTGAACTTGCCTTGACTTGTAAGGGACGTTAGGTCTTGCATACAAGGCTTGTGTACCAAGTGTTGTACGGACTGACTTGGAATACAAGTCTGTACTGATCAGCATGTTTCTACTTATCCGGATGCCTTCTATTCCTTTATCTTCTCTTCTCATATCTTCATGTTCAATACTCCCCCTCAAGCTTTACCATAAGACATGGCTAAGCTTGGAACCCATGAATACATCCCTCATTAAAACCTTTTGTGTGAAAACCCCAATGGGACAAAAACACACAAGAGGAAAAAGAGTAGATGCTTCATGGCTTAAGAGGATCATGATCTGGACAAGTCTATGAGTCCTAATCTTGGGTGGATGGACTCACAGACCTTAGTACTTGCTCCTTTGGTGAAGATATCAGCTAGCTGGTCTTCACTTCTAGTGTAGCAAGGCAGTATGATCCTCTGCTCCACTGCTTGTCTCACCTTGTGACAATCCACTTCAATGTGTTTTGTTCTCTCATGGAAGACAGAGTTGGAAGCTATGTGTATGGCCGCCTGGTTATCACAATGCATTGTGATTGGTGTTGTTGTCTCAATGTCCAAGTCTCTTAGCAGGTTCCTGATCCAAATGAGCTCACTGGTCAGCTTCCTCATTGCTCTATATTCTTCCTCAAAACTGAACATGATACCACCTTTTGCTTTGCTCTTCCAAGTAACCAGATTGCATCCTATGAAAGTGCAATAGCCTGTAATAGACCTCCTGTCCACTCTATCACCAGCCCAATCTGCATCACAATATCCCACAATCTCTGTGCTCTTGTTGCAACCCATCCAAACACCTTGATCAGGAGCCTCCCTTAGATATCTCATGATCCTCTCCACCATGTTCCAATGGTGGACCTTTGGTGCTTGCATATACTGGCTGACTTGATTCACAGCAAAGCAGATGTCTGGTCTTGTGATGGTGAGATAGATCAGCTTCCCAACCATTCTTCTATAGAGTTTGAAGTCACGAAACAGCGTATCATCAATCTCCCCCTCACGCAAGACTTTGTAACCTTCTTCAAGTGGTGTCTTGGCTACTCTTGTTCAAAGTTTTCCTGCCTCTTTTAAAAGATCAAGTGTGTACTTTCTTTGAGATAAGAACAGCCCCTCCTTAGAGTGGCATATCTCAATCCCTAGAAAGTACTTTAGCTCACCCAAATCTTTAATATCAAAGCTGGACTTAAGGAAAGCTTTAGTTGAGATGATACCTTCCTTGTTGCTTCCTGTGATGATAATATCATCCACATAGATCAGAATCACCACAATTCCTTGCTTGCTTTTGAGGGTGAAGAGAGTGTGATCAGCTTCTGATTTTACAAACCCTTTTCCATTGAGAGTTGTACTCAGCTTGTCATACCAGGCTCTTGGAGATTGTTTTAGACCATAGATAGCCTTCTTCAACCTTAGAACATTTCCTGGCTTGACCATGTCTTCCATACCAGGAGGTGGCCTCATATAAACCTCATCCTCCAGCTCTCCTTGTAGAAAAGCATTCTTGACATCCATCTGCCATAAATCCCATTCCAAGTTCACTGCCACTGAGAGAAGAATCCTTATGGTGAGGAGTTTGGCTACTGGTGCAAAGGTGTCTAGATAGTCTTCTCCATAGACTTGAGTGTATCCTCTTGCCACTAGTCTTGTCTTCTTCCTCTCTGGTTGTCCATTCGCTTTATACTTGATGGTGAAGAGTAAGCGGCTGGTGACTGCTTTCTTCCCTTTAGGAAGCTCAGCCTCATGCCAAGTATCATTCTTGATCATGGCTCCCACTTCATCTCCAACGACTCTCTCCACTCATCATGTTCCATAGCTTTTTCATAAGTCTTTGGAACATTTTCTTGATCCAGATTGGTGATGAAGGCTACATGCTCTTGAGGATAGCTTGCAAAGGAGCAGGTTGCTTGAATAGGATGAGCCACTGCATTGCTGTTGAAGTATACTCTGGTGTTGATCGATTTTGATGGGTCTTTCCTCACTCTAGTACTCCTTCTCAATGGTTGACTCTGCTCCTCTATAACTGCCTCTTAATGCCCTTGATCACCCTCATACTGATCACCACTAGACTGATCAGATTCAGCTCCATCTTGATCATGAACTGATGCTGAATCATCTTCTGGTGTTTCTGGTGTTGATTCATGCTCATCATTGCCCCCCTCAAGATCAGGATGGACTGGCTCCACAATTGGTGCTGCTTCTTCATTGATACCAGCCACTGGTGGTGATGGAGAGGGTGTTGGTGCTGGTGCCACACTGCTCTTGGGTTGACTGATCCCCATAACTCTCCAAAATGGTTCTTAGGTTGGATGCCATATCAGATGGTCCTTGTGAGAGATCTCTAAGGTTTTCCCAACTCTTCTCATCATAGTACCCCTGTGATTCAACAAACTTGACATCCCTTGAGACCATAACCCTTCTTGAATCTGGAATGTAGCATTTGTACCCTTTCTGCGTGTGGGTATAGCCTATGAATATGCCCATGACACTCTTGGCCTCCAGCTTGTTTCTCTGCTCTCCTGGTGTCAAGGCATAGCCCACACAACCAAGCACACACAAGTGTTCTAATGGAGGTTTGATCTTGTTTGATACCTGAAATGGAGAGACATCTTTGAGGACTTTTGTGGGGATCCTGTTGATCAGATAGCAAGCTGTGATCACAGCATTTCCCAAAACCTCTTTGGAACATTTGTGTGAAACATCATTCTCCTAGCAACTTCCATAAGATGTCTATTCTTCCTTTCAGCAACACCATTTTGTTGTGGTGTGTATGGACAGCTTGTTTGATGGATAATGCCATATTTTGCTAGGTGTTGTTTGAATGCAGTGCTACTATACTCCTTACCATTATCAGACCAAAAATTTTGATCTTGGAATTGAAATTGTTAGTTACATAGTTTTGGAAGTTAATAAAAGCTTCTAACACTCTATCTTTGCTTTTAATCAGTGTGAGCAAAGTATACTTTGTTTTCTCACCTATGAATGTCACAAAATATTTATGGTTTTCTCTAGATGCACAAGGGGCAGTCCACACATCAAAATGCACTAGATCAAAACAATTCTCATAAATAGTCATAGATTGAGGAAAAACAGATTTGCAATGTTTGCCAAGAATACAAGCTTCACAAGATTCATTTTGAAAAGATAGATTAGACAACATTAAACTTAAGGCACGAGAATGGGGGTGGCCTAATCTAGCATGCCATAACACATTACTAGCTTAAACAGAATTAAAGGCAGAAGATAAATCTGATAGAGTGGTGTCTTCAAGCAAATAAAGCTCTCCCTTGCTCACACCTTTTCCCAGCATCTTACTGGTCTTAATATCCTGAAAGCAAACATCATTAGGACTGAAAATAACATTGCAATTCAGATCGTTAGTTGCTCTCTTAACAGATAATAAATTTGATGTGAAGGCAGGCATATAAAAGGCTTGAGACTCTTTATTAAACAAGTTCAGATTTCCTACTCCCTCAATTGGAATTCTATCACCATTTGCAATCACAACACTGCCTAGAGCTGGTTTAATATCATTAATCAGTTTAGCATCCTTAATCATATGGCGAGAAGCTCCAGAATCAGTTATTAAAGGCCTAGCAGTGTGAGAAGTATTTTGCATAGAATTTAAAGCATTAATGCTTTCGTTACCAGAGTTTGCATTGAGAGCCTTGATTAGGGCCTCAATGTCTGACTTCCTGATGAATGCATCCTAATGAGATGACTGTGGCAAGGCATGGGAAGTAGAGCCACCAGTGTGGGTTGTAGAGATCAAGGCTCTCCCATCATTTCCTTGGCGCATGGAGCTGGATACTGACTGCTCCTGAGCTCTTGCTTCATGTGCTCTGGCCTGGTTGTATTTGTTGGCTGAGGCTGGCCTGAGATGAGGATGGAGGATCCAGAACTTTGTTTAGGAGTGGCCTTTGTACTTGCAATGCTCACAAGTTACTGACTTGTCTCCTCCTCCTCTTTGTTTGAAGTGTAAGTGTTCTATGTTGACTGAAGCATTCTCCACCTTCTCAGCCTTGTGTGCCATAGAAAAGTAGCTGAGCCTATCTCCTTTTGTAGCTGAGCACACACTTCATCATAGCTTGGAAGCTCCTTTTCTCTCAAAATGTGCCTGACCACATCATTAAAGATTGGGCTGAGTGTGAAAAACAGTCCAAAGACCGTGTCTTGCTCACGCCTGGCTTCAAGTGTCTCAGGATCATTGGAGCTTGGCCTTAGCATCTCTAGCTCAGACCATAGCTGGATATACTTCCCAATGTGTTTGGTGAAGTCTCCTTCTTCTTGCTGCAAGGTGTTGATGGCTCTCTTCACTTCATAGATTCTAGTGACGTTTGAAGTGTTGCCATACACTCTTTGCAAGGTATCCCACAATTGTTTTGGGGTTTCACAGTGAGAGTAAGTGTCCATAAGAGGACCATCAAGAGAGCTATGCAAGATAGACAGCACCATGAGATCTTCCTGACCCCATTTGCCTTCATCTACCACTACAATCTCCTTGCCATCTTCTCCTTGGGTGATCTGCTTTGGAGCTGAGCTTGAAGTCATATGCTCCCACAGACCTCTTCCTCCAAGGGCTGCTCTGGTCATCCTAGACCAGGTAATGTAGTTTCCTGGTCCCTTGAGTGTGCATGGAATGTGAACAGCTCTGTAGTGCTCCATCTTCTCCTTAGGCGCCACAGTGATGTTTGAATTATTTCCAAGAGTTTTTCACGACTGGAAACAGAGGAATCACTCTGGAACTGAGAGAAAATAAGTTTAGAAACAAGATAAACTCTCAAGAAAAAGAATAGGGACAGAACAGACTGAGAACAGCCAAGAAAAGTGAATAAAAATTCAAGAACACTTAAGAACATTCAAGAACACAGATTTATTATCCATTGGATAAAAGAAATCTGAACAGAGATTTGTGAAATAAAACCAGAGAATCAAGAGAAAGTAAAGAATAGAGTAAGCTTGCGGAAGAAATTGAAGTAATCAGGAGCTTATAGCTCTGATACCATGTTAGAAAGTGAAGAACAGAGTAAGAACAGAGTGAGAACAGAGTAAGAGAGAGTGATGGACGAGTGAGAGAGAGAGAGAAATGAAAGGAGAACAATTTCCCTTAATCATAATGTGTGACAATTACATGGTTATATAGGCAAGTTGCCCATGTACTTAAATTGAATAAACAAAGGAAACAATAAACTAAGAAACTAATAAAAGAATGGGTCTGGCCGAGGTGAAAGTGACCTTACACCAACGGCTCACTCTCTCCCTTCCATAAGGAGATCATGTGACTAATACCATAAACAATTGTTCCATCTTGTCTCCTAGCTCTCCAACGGTCTCCTCTTCTTTTAATCTCACCCAAGCACATTTCGAACTTGCCTTGACTTGTAAGGGACGTTAGGTCTTGCATAGAAGGCTTGTGTACCAAGTGCTGTACGGGCTGACTTGGAATACAAGTCTGTACTGATCAGCATGTTTCAACTTATCCGGATGCCTTCTATTCCTCTACTTCTCTTCTCATGCCTTCATGTTCAATACTAAGGTGTGAGAATAAGAGATATATAGGTAGTTTATTGCTGGAAACTCAAGAAGTACTGCCGGAAACTCAAGAACATGAAGAGCAAGAGAGAGAGAGCGGAAGAGAGAGAGTGAATTTCAAAATTGAGAGAGAGAAGGAGAATAATTCCTTAGATTAATTCATTCTGGATGTTTACAATATATAGGCAACGCTCCTAACATAAAAGACAAGCAAAAGAGTAAAATAATAAACAAGAGGACAACACACTGGTGGAGAGATAGTGAGAGGTCCTGAACAAATACAGATCTTATGCTGAACATGTGATCTCCTTATTTAAATCCATTCAAACTCTTGCAGCTGGAAACCAAACCCCCAACGTCTCTTTGGTTCATGAGGCATGTATTTGTGACGCAGGTTACCTTCCTTGACTTGCAATCCAAGCTAGGTTACAATAGGAGAGTTGTTCGGACAGACTTCACTTCTTCTCTTCAAACCGTCTGCTCATCTCTTCTTCATATTAATACTGCCTTATTTCTTCTTCATCTCAACACTCCCCCTCAAGCTTGACTTTGGGAACCACTCAAGCGTGGAATCATGAAGAACTTCCCTCATTAAAACCTTGATGTGCAAAACCCAGTAGGACAAAAACACACCAAGGATAAAGAGTAGAAGTCTCCATGATAGGAAAGTGAGTTAGATGTGACACTACAAGAAAACACAAGATTAACGACGGCTGAATTCCTCGTGAATTCGTCGTTAATGAGGTATTACGAGGAATTAGCGAGGAAAACGGTTTGGTCGTTAATCGTTCGTCGTAACGCATATTTCGTCGCCAATTCCACGTCAGTAGCGAGGAAAAGATTTCGTCGTAAAGACCAAGTACAATATTTCGTCAGAATCGATCAATGCAAGATTTCCACGAAGGAACTCGCTAAGTTTCAGAAAGACCACGAAAAGTTTCCTCGTAAATGTCACGAAACATTTTCACGCTAATTACACGTAAATGTCACGAAAATATTTCCTCAGAATTGACGTTAACTTTCCTCGCCATTTCCACGTAAATTTTCCACGGAAAGACACGTAATGAAGTCGAAAAGAAATCCTCGAAGAACATCAAATCTTACGTTATTTCCTCGTGAATTAACGAGGAATTTACTTCGATTTTATATACAGAATTAAAAAATAATAATTAGAAAAATATTTATAATTTTAATTATAATTATAAAATTTGAATTAAAAATACAGAAACAATAAAAGAAAAATATATTTATTCATAAATAATTAGAATTCATATTTACAACTAATAAAAGGGAAAAACTATGGCTCGCTCATCGCCTGGTAGAACTCCTCACTCTCCTCTCTACATCCGCCTGCTATGGGCCCTCAGTCGACTCCGAATTGATTTTGGCGCCGCAAGTTCCTCAAGAAGGACTCCCATTCCGGATTTGTGGACGCTATGACGTCCAAGAAGCCCTCGACTACACCCTGTCGAGCTGTGAACGCAATTTTTGTCGAGGCCAACTCGCTACGCAGCTCAGTGACCTCGTCTTCCGTCTCGACCATAAGACGATGTTGCTCTAACATCGCTGACGAACCAATCCTCAACGCACGCCCCTTTTCTTAGGGACAACCTTAAAAACCAAAAAAAAATTATTGTTAGTAAAAATTTATAGTTAAATTAAATGAATAATTTAAAAATTATAATTTTTAAAAATTTACCTCCTCGTAAATCCTATCCACTTCAACTGTGGATAAGGTGACGGTAGTCCGAAGACCGCTGTGTCAGTGGGTCTGACGCTTGAACCCTCAGAACTTCATTGAAGATTTGCTCGACCTAGGATCTATGAATCGACCGACTTGTTCTTGTGGGTCTCTCAGAAAGTTGCATAAGAGTCGGAGCTGTCCCGCCTCTTTGGCCTACAAAACATTTTAGAGAGTTAGTATATATAAATATATTATATAAAAGAAATTAATTAAATTCAATATTTAATTACATACCCTCTCCAAACGGATAGCGGCGGGTTTTGGCCCGTGGATTGAAGCATCGCCCGACCGCTCATTCACGGTGTTACGGGAGGCGAGCAACCAGTGCATGCATTCTATATGCCGAGTTTCCCAATAACGGATGAGGCCATCCCACACCTCGGTGAGCTCCGGGTTTACCACGCCATATCCCTTCACGATCCTTCCCTTGGAGATCTGGTCCAACAGCGAACTTTCACCTTAGTTGAACGCTTTCACCCTCTCATTGACCCCAAGGACCAATGATACTTTTGATGTAACGAAAAAAAAATAAGTTAATAATTAGTATTAAAAAATTTGAAATATAAATAAAAATAATAGTATATATATATATATAAATTAATAGTAACTTACAAATGAAAATCTTGAACCACGCTCTTTCTCGATGTAGACGCGCTCTTCTTCCAGTTCGATGTGGCATGGAGAAGTAACCCTTCATCGTATCGGTTACGCCTGATGCCGACAAAGGTCAACCCCAAACCTAAAAACAAATTTAAAGTATAAATTAGATACAAATGTTATTAAAAAATTTTAAAAGAATGTAAAAATGTAACATACCACAAAGTTCGTCCGTCGGTCGGGTCTATGACTGGTAAACCTTCTCTCCCTGGCTGAGAGAGAATGTCCTCGACAGTGTACCGCGAGTAAGGAGCACTCGGCGGCACCATCAGATCGGGATGAATGGGAGCCGGCATCTCCGCCGGCATCTCCGCAGCCATCGGTGGAGGCACATGAGGTGGCGCAGGAGGTGGCACCTCTGGGACATGATGATCATGAGGAGCCGGTGGTGCAACCCATTGTACACCAGAAGGAGAGACTCTCTGAGAAGACTGAGTCTCTGGGACGCTATCCGGACCCGAAGAGCTAGGTGCTGTAGAAGAAGAACCGGGGTGTAAACGACTACCCGAGCTCCAACATCCGTCTAGTGGGTAGTAAGTTTGTTCTTTCGTACCTATTAAAAAAACATTCAAAATTAGCTTTTAAACTTCATATTTTTATAGAATAAATTCCTAATTAATCACCTAATCAACACTAATTAACCTAAAATCAATAAACCTATCTAAATTCCCTACACTAACCACCTAAACTACCCTAAACTAATCTAAGGAAGGAGGGAGGACTTACCATGGTTTTAGAGAGGAAGTAGAGAGGAAATGAGAAAGTGTGAGATTTCGTGGGTATATATATAGGATATATAACCACGTAAAACCACGAATGTAACGAGGAATCGAGGCCTGATTTCTCACAGGAAATCGCGAGGCCTGCCATTTACGAGGAAATCGCGAGGCCTGCCATTTCAGGAAATCGCGAGTCCCGCTGCTTTCTTTTACGAAATCGCGAGTCCGTGTTTCTCCAATGAGGAAATCACGAGTCCCTTGTTTCAAAGGACGAGGAATAACGAGGCTCTTTCTTAAATCCCTAAAATCCAAAACCTAAACCCTAAATTATAATTTTATGAATTATAATTGTTGGAATCGTAGTGGGAAGAGCCCGTGTCTTCCCACTCATGATTCCAGATATTTCTTCTATTTTAAAAGAATTTTTCAAAGAAAGAAGAAAGATACCTGGAATCATAAGGGAAGAGACCGTGTCTTCGCACTCTCGTGATTCCAGACCTTTCTCTTTTTAAGAATCTTTCTTCTTTTAATATTTATGAATTCTGAATTGTGACAAAATGGTCTTGGTATATATAGATGTACTTTTCTCGCTAATTCCTCGTGGAGTTAACTAGGAAATAACAAGGCATGTCTCTTCGCTTCCTGTATTCCTCGTTAGTTCCACGTGAACTCACGTGGAAATCGCGAGGTCTCGGCTTATTTCCAACGAGGAATAACGAGGATTGTTTCTAAATCCATTAAACCAAAACCCCAAACCCCTTCTTCTTATAACTTTATAACTTCAACCTCTACTTCTTATAACTTCAACCTCTACTCTTATACAATCCATCAATCTCTAAGGAAGTTGGGTGTAGGGTTTAGGATTTTGGTTTAGAATTTGGGGTTTGGAATATATGAAGTAGAACATAAGGAAGATAGGGTTTTGGGTTTAGGGTTTAGGATTTTGGTTTAGAATTTGGGGTTTGGAATATATGAAGTAGAACATAAGGAAGATAGGGTTTTCGGTTTAGGGTTTAGGATTTTGGTTTAGAATTTGGGGTTTGGAATATATGAAGTAACATAAGGAAGATAGGGTTTTCGGTTTAGGGTTTTGGTTTAAGATTTTGGTTTAGAATTTGGGGTTTGGAATATATGAAGTAGAACATACGGAAGATAGGGTTTTGGGTTTAGGGTTTTGGTTTAGAATTTTGGATTTTAGAATTTAGTGTTTTGGATTTTGGTCTCTATTTCCACGCAGCTAACGTGGTTCTACGACGATTTGTGCTACGTGGAATTAACGTTTTATTTTTTAATAATTAAATTTTCCTCGTTATTGACATTAAGCTTACGAGGTCTTTAACGACGAATTCTGCTACGTGGAAATAGCGAGGCCCGTTTTTATTTCTCACTGTCGTGAAGACCACGTTATTTTACGTGGAAATAACGAGGTTTATGTTTAAATCCCTAAAATCCAAAACCTAAACCCCAAACCCCATCTTCCTTATCTTCTACTTCATTTATTCCAAACCCCAAACCCCATCTTCCCTTTAACCTCAATCTTTTTATTCCATTCCACAATTCAAAACCACAATTCCTTAAGTCTGAAAATCAATCATACATCAATACAAATACGTGACATCAATCGGATACATCGACATTCTCGCCATCACTAGAAACATCATCATTTTCATTAAACTCGCCTTCAACAGCTTCGCCTGTCGCCGTCGTAAGATCTTCGCACTCATGATTATGCGGATCAATGAAGTATGTCGTCTGTGGCTGCTTCAGGTTCCTCGACTACATTTATCTGTTCTTCTTGCAATGGTGGTTCTTCTCCACTTATGATTCGGCCCACGAGGTGTAACTTTGATCACGGATAACCAATTTATTCCTGATTCTCTCAACCGAGGGTATGGAAGGAAGCTAACTTGGTCGCTTGTGAAGCTAAGATGAAAGGCTCAAATTTGTTGTACCTTCGCCCACCATTGACATCAACTACACCAAATTTGTTAAACCAACACCTCTCTGTTGACGGCAGGGTCGAACCATTCACATTTGAAGAGGACGATTTCAGCTTCAATATCCTCGAATTCGACTTCAATAATCTCCTCAAGATCCTGTAGAAATCTGTTTCCCCTTTCACACATATTCCATAGTTACTGATCGCTCGCTGTCTACCATACTGCATGTGTGAAAAGTATAGCCTCGGTGAAATACATCTGTGATGTGGTGACCTTTACATGTGGAGATTGAATTACTTCGTAACCATTTAGGATAATCTGCATCATCGCCATAATCAACCTTAAAAAAGAGAACGCTTGAAATATTAGTACATATAATGTGAAAAAAATAATTTGATCGAGCTGTAAAATTAATACCTGATTCTTCAGCCACTTAATAAAGTGTTGATCCTTCCTTTGTTTACGCCACTTGTGGATATACCGAATGTTTCTTCGACTTGAGAAACAAATAAGCTGTAAAATCACATTTTATATCAATTAATCTTAATTTCACAATTATATAATTTATATTTATTATGTGTGTTTAGAAGTGTCCATATGTACCTTTCAAAATAACGCATCAATGGATCTTCGCGAATTGAGTAGAATATGTGTGTGCACTATGCTGCCTTCTCAACCACCAAACCTCTTTTGATTTCCCACCGAAGTGCCTAATCTGGCTAAAGATGTCGGAACACCAGCAACTGCATATGTTGGCGCGACACCACCATCATCATATCTTCAAGGATTTTTCCGGCACGCACTTTTGATCCAAAGTAGTACGATGTGAAGTGAGAAGTTTATTCCGTCAAACTTACAGCAATTATAGAACCTTCAACTTTTGCGAGGTTTTTGGCTTTTCCCTTCTAATATTTCATGGCTTGCTCATACTGATACATCCATCCGTAATGTACAGGTCCACGAAGCAATGCCTCATATGGGAGGTGGATAGCTAGATGCTCCATGACATCAAAAAATCCTGGAGGAAATATTTTCTCCAAGTTGCACAATAAGATGGGAATGTTCTCCTGAAGATGTTCCACAACTTCTTCTTTAAGAGCGTGTGCTCAGATCCACGAAAAATGCTCGATGCCTAATTCCAAAAAAAAAACACATTAGTCATATATTATTGCAAACTAAACCATTATAAAATTACTGGGTTATAATTTATTACCTGCAAGTGCTTCATGTACGTTTGTTGGAAGTAGCTCCTCAAATGCAAAGGGAAGTAGTCGTTGCATAAATACGTGACAATCATGACTCTTCATCCCAGAGTACTTTTGATCCTTTTCAACACATCTAGAGATTTGAAACATACCCATCGGGAACTTCACCGATGCCACCCAGTTGAAGAACACCGACTTTTGTAGACAATCTGAATATCGGACGGGAACTTGTCCATTGCTTTTATATGTAACTCACTTCTTGAGCAAATATCCGGCAGTCCATCCTCGATTTTATGTTGTCTTTTGTCTTTCTGGGACATTCAATATTGTATTCATGATGTTCTCAAAGAAATTCTTCTCTATATGCATCACATCGAGGTTGTGGCAAAGAAGATCCTTCAATATGGCAACTCCCAAAATATACTCTTCTTGTGCCAATTGTGCTGAACACCGTAAAATCAGGCATATTACGGGGACATGCCAATTACCACCGAGGAACTGTTTAGAGCTCCATGTAGCTTCAATTTGTCCAGTTAAATATGGAGGATGAGTGTCTCTCACAACTCTTTTGTGCCTAAACAATTTCTTGTTTCTTCTAAGACGGATGGCCAATGGGAAGAAATCGACGGTGACAATCGAACCAACTTGTCTTCCTACCATTCTTCGCTTGAAACGATCTGTCGCTCCATTACAATATGGACAAGCTAATCTCCCATGTAGTCCATCCAGATAACATCCCATAGGCAGGAAAATCACTTATGGTCCACAAAAGCATCGCGCGATCGTAAAATTGGCTCGCTGAGCAGCCATAGTCCTCTCGTTGACCACAAATCCTTCAACTCTTTATCTGGTTGTAGGAAAACATCCAGAGACCTTTTGGATGGTTGGGACCAGGTATTAATATGGTCAAGAATAGCAACTCTCGCTGCATGCACATCTCCGGTGGCAGGTTGTATGGCGTGAAGAAAGACTGGCCACAATGAATATTGTCTCCTCGACATTCGAATGGACTAAATCCATCTCGGCATAATCCGAGATACACATTCTATTAAGCTTAATTCGATGTACTTTGTTGAAATGTTTCCAGGCTCTTGCATCGATGGATGAGTCATCTCACCATCCCTGAGTGTGCTCTCGCATGCCATCTCATCTTCCCAGTCAGCTCTGATTGGTACAATCTTTTCAATCTGTCTCAGTAATTGGTAGGTACCACATCCTTTGGTACGGTACTCTGTTACGCCCTCGCCGCTTGAATCGCGGGTTCTTGCAGAATCACATTCTTCTAACTTCATCATCTCCCCGTGATCATGCAATTGTCAATGCAAACATCTATTATCTCCAAAGGCAAGCCAAGAATATAAACCAGCTGAATCTCATAATAAGAATCAGTAGACACATTGTCTTCCGCAAATACTCTTTAAACAAGTCTGCCCATTCATTCATGCAACTTTGTAGATTGTGATCAGTTTTAATATTCATCATTCTAGCTAACGACAATTTAGAGAGACCTTCTACAACCATCGAAGTGGGATTCGAGCATCTAACATTTCATAAAACTTTTTGCATCTATATTAGGTTCTTCATCTTCACCATGAGCTACAATGCATCAGCTACCATATCATGAACCTCTATCAAAATCTACCATCTTCTCTTCTTGATGGTAACTATGTTCATTATGAAAATGATGATGATCAACGGTTGTTCTTCACGAAAATTGCTATTACTACTACTAGCTTCATGATTCTCATCATAATTATAACCTTCTCCATGTTGAAACCAGATATAGTAATTTGGTGAAACCTCTATTTATTAAATGCTTCCAAACATTTTCACGATTTGCCAATTTGAATTGTTGCATTCGACAAGGACGAACATCTTACGCTTTCTTGGGCGCGATTGTGGAATCTGCGATGCATAAATGTCTCAGCCCATGGGTATTCTTTGATCACTCTCCGTTAGCATCTCATGCATATACATCCACCTCCGCCTTCGAAAATATTCCGAGCATTTTTTTTTTTTCTTTCCGTTTTATTTTTTTCTTCTTGGTGTGTTTAAAATGATCTTCAAAGGTTCACATTTATAGGAAATTTTCGAATCTGGTAGTTGAGTTTTACTCTGAATTAACCACGAAATTTTGTTAGGTAGTAGAAAAAAGCGTGTTACACCTACAAGTTGGTAGAGTCGATATTTAAGTAGTTATTTACCTGAGATTTTCCTCGTAAAGAACCGCTATATTTCGCGTCGACATTCGAGGAAGACAATTTTCCTCGTAAGAACCCGCGTTGCGTTACATCTTTTCACGTGGAAATGTTTTCCTCGTTACTTCACTGACGAACGGCGTTGTTTTCTAGTTTCCTCGTAAGTTACTTCAAGTAAAGCGGCGTTATTTTCGAGGTTTTATTTTCCTCGTTAAACCATTAAGCTAAAGTTGTTTTCTTGTAGTGTGAGGTCTATGAGTCCAAGCTTTGAATGGATGAACTCAAAGACTTTGCTGCTTGCTGCCTTTGTGAAAATGTCAGCTAGCTGGTCTTCACTTCTAGTGTAGCAAGGTAGGATGATTTGTTGCTCCACTGCTTGTCTCACTTTGTGGCAATCCACTTCTATGTGTTTAGCCCTCTCATGGAACACACTGTTGGATGCTATATGAAAGGCAGCCTGGTTGTCGCAGTGCATGGTGATAGGAGTTGTAGTCTCTATGCCCAAGTCTCTTAACAGGTTCCTGATCCAAATGAGCTCACTAGTAAGCTTCCTTATTGCTCTATACTCTGCCTCAGCACTTGAACATGATACTATCTTATGCTTCTTGCTCTTCCAAGTGACTAAATTGCCTCCAATAAAGGTGCAGTACCCAGTAGTTAATCTCCTATCAACCCTATCTCCTACGCAATCTGCATCACAATATCCAGTGATCTGAGTGCTTCCATTGCATCCTTTCCACCATATTCCAGTGATGTATCTTGGGTTTATGCATGTGTTGACTAACTTGATTAACTGCAAAACACCCATCTGGTCTGGTGATGGTGAGGTAGATCAGCTTCCCAACCATTCTTCTGTAGTGTTTGACATCTCCATAGGGTTTGTCTTCAAACTCCCCCTCACGCAATACTTTATAGCCATCTTCAAGTGGAGTCTTTGCTACTCTTGCTCCAAGATCACCTGCCTCATTCAGCAAATCAAGAGTGTACTTCCTTTGGGATAAGAATAGTCCTTCTTTGGATCTACATATCTCAATCCCTAGTAAGTACTTTAACTCCCCCAAGTCTTTGATATCAAAAGATGTCTCAAGGAAAGCTTTAGTCAAGTTGATACCTTCCTTGTCACTGCCAGTGATGATAATATCATCGACATATACCAGAATGACCACAATGCCTTGTTGACTGGTTAGGGTGAAGAGGGTCTTCAGACTTCACAAAACCTCTTCCATTGAGAGTTGTGCTCAGCTTGTGATACCAGACTCTTGGTGATTGCTTCAAGCCATATATTGCCTACTTCAATCTCAGTACATTCCCTGGTTTCACCATGTCTTCTAGACCAGGAGGAGGTCGCATATACACTTCATCTTCCAACTCTCGTTGTAGAAAGGCATTCTTCACATCCATCTGCCTAGATCCCATTCTAAGTTGGCCTTGATTGATAGAAGAATCCTTATAGTATGCAGCTTTGCCACTGGTGCAAAAGTATCCAGATAATCTTCACCATAGACCTGAGTGTATCCTCTTGCAATCAGCCTTGTCTTCTTCCTCTCTGGCTTTCCATTAGCTCCATACTTGATGGTATATAGAAGGCGGCTTGTCACTGCTCTGTTGTCTTTGGGAAGCTCAGTCTCAAACCATGTATCATTCTTGATCATGGCACCCATCTCATCTCCAACAGATGCTCTACACTCCTCATGTTGCGTAGCCTCTTCATATGATCTTGGAATGTATTCCTGATCCAATTCCCCAATGAATACTCGATGCTCTTCTGGATATTGAGCAAGGGAGCATACTGCACTTATTGGATGAGCCAGCGCCCGGCATTGAAATATACTCTTGTGTTGATCGGTTTGATGCAGGTTTCTTGATCCTTGTACTTCTCCTAAGTGTGGACCTGATGTATATCCTCAGCGAGAGACTGAATCTTGTTGCCTTTCATCCTGATCATGAACTTCTGGATCATGAGCCTCGTGCCAGCATCAGATTTATCGATTATCAGATTCATGTTGATTCCCCCCTTCAGGATCAGGATGAATGGTTTCCTGATTCCCTTCAGCTACATCAATCACATTTTCTGGATGATGGAACACTATCTGGTTGAATCCCTTTGATGATCTAGAGGGTTGATCTGGGTCGTTCTCCTTGTGGTTCTAACACACACTGGCTTGTTTTTGATAGATTGATGGATGGATTGTGGAAAAAGGTAGAGATGGTGATGGTTCTTCAGTGTTGATCTATGAACTGATCAGACACTTGTGTAGATGCACCAGAGATCGTGAGCATCACACCCACAAACAAGGATCTAAGGCAAAGTGCTGCAGAGAATAACTCTAAGCATACAATGTTGAGAAGTTGAACAAAGGGATTCATTGATTTGAAAGAGTTTTTAAACAAAAAGGTGAATGAGTCTTATTGAGGTCGTGCAGCATACATATATAGTCTTACAAGAATGTAGAAAGCTTAGAAATTATGTAGAAAAACTAGACAAACACTTTAGCTAAAAACTAGAAAACAAAGAACTAGGCAAGACTTGACTTTTGACCATAATTGGGTTCTCTTTGAATGTCCCATGCTTGCCCACGACCAGAACCTAGTTGATGGACTTCTTCTTGGGTTTCTTGATGAGAATGGGTCAGAAATAGTCTGATAAAGAGGCTGGTCAAATTTGGCATGAAACAAGCCCATATTGAACAAGTTATGATCTCTCAATGGGCTGTAACACTTCTTCTTGGGCCACTTGATCCAAAACAGCTTCAAATGGTTTCTTGGGCTTGAATTTCGTGGCTTATCCATCAGAAAGAGATAATGGATCATTGACTTGGTTTTGGACTTCTTTTGGGCTGAGAAAGGCAAGAAAGAATCAGCAACAATTTTGGCCCGAGCAGTCTCTCTTCCAGCTCCTGAATCAGTGTCACTTTCATTCAGCTCCTCTCCAGCTCCTGGTTCAGTGTCACTCTAAATCAGCTCATTTTCAGCTCCTGGTGAAGTGTCACTTAGCTCAATCAGCTCATCTAGACTCACTTCAGCTGGTTTCAGCTCATACACACTCTCTTCAGCTGGTTTCAACTCATACACACTCTCTTCAGCTGGTTTCAGCTCAACTCTAGTGTCCTTAGCTGGTTTCCGCTCGTGCTTAGTCTCCTCAAGTGGTTTCAGCTCGTCCAAGGTTGCATAGCTAATCTGGGTTGCATCATCCCCTCCTCCTTTGAAAAGATTTGACCTCAAATCTGTATCTCCTACATCAAAAGGAAACAGATTAGTCACAAGAAAGTCAAGTAAAGAATCAAGTAAGCAACAAGAAAGTAAAGTTTCAGAAAGAAACTTCCTCGGAGTGTTGTGGAAAACGTTTTTATCCAATACTTCCAGCTGCATATTTTAGACTGTTTGTGTTGTCCCTTGTTCCTTGTCTTTTTCTGCGACTGATGCTGCTGCTCCTGGATACTCAAAACAAAGCCTAGAGATCCAGTGTTATAAGTGCAATACATGTTCTGTTTTAGATCATAAACCAGACATCCATGGCGCAGATTAAAGAAAGTATTATACACCAAAATGTTAGCAAGGCTCAAAACCACACAGTTCTCAAAGAACAATTGTAACGACCCATTTCCCGGCCCAGTAAATTTGGTCCAGCAAGACCCGGGCCCATCGCAGGAAACCCTAGGTATGAACCTATTTAAAGAGTGGTTGCCTATTATTTTATTCAGAAAAAGCTTAAGACGTCGAATCTCTGCAGAAACCGAGCTGTCCTTGAGATCTGAGTCCGTACCGTCGCAGCCACCATCGTCGAGGGTAGACCCGTCGTTGAACCGCCGTTAACCGCCCAAGGTAACCGCCAGAACCGCCGCACTTATTAGTTTTATTTTTGGCCGTTTAGTAAATCGATCATATCTCTCTAACCGCGTGGTATTTCGCAAATCCAAGACCACCATCGTGTTCGTGACGTCGAGAGGAGTCCGGAGCAGAAATATCAGCGAGGAGATCGCGCGCGACAGGCCGCATGCGGGGAAGCCTCGTAGCGTGAACCACCTGCGCCACCGTCACCGTCAGTTAAGTGAACAGCGAAGCCGGCCGCCGTCCGTTCGCCGCCAGAATCCGCCAAATCGCTGCAGCGCCACCGCCGCCCGGTGACTTTTTCCGTAAGCCGCCGCCCTTCGCCGCCCGGCGACGCGTGACTTCGCCCGGTTGACTTCGGCAACTTCGGCCGAGGATTGACTCGAAGAGTCAACTTCGCTGACGATCAAACGGTTGGTTAATTGTCAATTGGGAATTGATTTCGGTTTGGTTTAATTGAATTGCGGTTATGATTAAACCGGCGGTTATTGGAAATTGATTTTTGGTTAAGTTTAAACCGAGATTTAATTGATTTGACTCTGGGTTGATTGAAATCGAATCCGGTTAAGGAAGCAGCGGTTTAATTGATTTGATTCGGTCAAGGGTTGACTGTCATGTCCCGATCCTAGATAGGATCGTCGGACCGAACCATGGTGCGAGAGCGCACCAGTCAGGTCGTAAGACCTTGAGACAAGCGTATCATGGTCCAATAAGGAAGGTTAAGGGCATCAGGAAGCTGAGACTTAACCAGGATGAGATAGAAACAAGTGTAAAGGAGGCTGGGCGAGTGACGGGGAGCTGGGCGAGTCTGGATCAAGCTCAAACAGCTAGGTGCAGCTGGAAGTTAGCTCACCTAAGTGTGATCAGCTCACAGGAGCTGAAGGACTAGCTCATTCAGCTGGGAACAGTTGGTTGTCAGCTCTGACTCAGCTGGAGGAAGTGTTCTGGTCGAACGGTGTGATGAGTCGAGAGTTCTTGGGAAACCCGATGGTCGGGTGCAAGGTGGTTCGACCAAGTTTGTCTTAGGAGCGAACCAGGGAGTTGGCAAGCTTCCAGGAGTGTGAGCTAAGGCTCATTTGAAATTTAAAAGGGGAAAAGAGAAACTGATGGGCGGTTATGAAGCGTTATGGGAAGAAAAGGCTCCCTTCCTTTATTTTTAGAAACTTCTTTCGACCAGGCAGTTGGGGATAGGAGTTATTATTGATTTCTTCTCCATTTTACACCAGTCTGTGAAAATATATCAGAGAAACCAGAGAACTCAGAGAGAACTTTGAGAGAAAGAAAGATAAACCGATCTTTGGTGTTTCTTTGATTGATTCTGGTGCGGATCAGTCTGTGGGATTGAGAAGATGGATACTAGACAGAGATACAAGGATAAGGAGAAGGAGAAGGAGAAGGAACAATCCCTGGAGACCGAACCCTAAGGTGAGAGGTGTGGCCAAATGTAGGAC
This sequence comes from Brassica carinata, assembly GCA_016771965.1. NCBI lineage: Eukaryota > Viridiplantae > Streptophyta > Magnoliopsida > Brassicales > Brassicaceae > Brassica > Brassica carinata. Next base: position 36,737,968 of record CM028689.1, read on the forward strand.
GGGGTAATGGGTTAAGCCCTTGTGAGTCTGGCGGTTTGGATCGATGGCCACTCCTTTCTCTGAACTTTTCTACTCTGATTCTTCATCTATGATGTATGGTTGGTTGTTATATGATGTTACAGGATAGGTGTCAATGATCAAAAGGCATTGGCCTGATCAAAAACCCTATGAAAGTCCCTTGCTCTTGTGTGGGCTGTTCATGGTCGAGATCTCTATGATCTGGTCGGTTCTGTGGATTATGTTTATGGAAAACTCTTAGCTATGATTTATCATGAGTTTACATGAATTTTATTTGATTCTATGAGTTGATTTGATGATGGCGGTTTAGGCGGTTTGGTTGATTTTGGTGAGATCTATATGATCCAGGCGGTTCGTGAAATCTGATTGTGGATTCCTTCTAGTGGGGATTTATCATGAATTGTCATGAATTTTAATTAGTTTTTGGATCACTTTTTAAAGGGGTCATATTGTTATTTTTTGATGATTTTCATGTTTAGATGTGATCCGACCATGCAGTGTGATAGATTATTGTGTTTGATATCTGATCATATGCTTGTGTGTTGTGATATGTTTGTCACTTATGATATTGATCATAAGGAATGTTAGTTATCAACCTCGGTGTTGGTAAGCTATGTGCAAACCATTGGCTGAGAGCCATGAAGAAGAGTATAGCTAGTACTTGGTGGCGTGGACCATAAATCTTGAGCAGGTGTTATTATTCAAGTAAGGCCGTGTGTGATCTGATCTTGGGCAAGGATGGACGACCTGATCACTGGATGATGGATCAAGGTGTCTGCTCTGATTGATCAAAGAGCCACCGGTTGTAAAACAAGACTGATAGGGTGCATTGGGACATGGTTCCATGGCGGTCAGTAAGTGTGAAGACTCATCAGTTCTGAGTCATGTGTGGTGGTTGGTTGAATGACTTAGGATCTGATGGGCCTTATTAGTCCCTGTGAGGACTTGATATTATTAGTTCATGAGAGGACTACATATTATATCCTACAAAGGATAAGGATATTAGATGATGCATAGGCTGAGATGAGCCAGATGCATATCAATTACTATTGAAGACTTCCCAAAGGTTACTTGAGTGCGTAGGGATGGTTGGTTGAATGACTAAGTACCCAAGGGAAGAGTTTATGCAGGTATAAGCAAGCTAAGTCAGCTGAGACAAAGAGCTAACAAGCTCCGTGAATGTGGCAAAGGTATGATCTAGCAATGTTGCTTAGATCAAGATAGAATGGATTAGGGGGATGGAACCTCGGATTAGTATGATTTGGTTTGGGTTCAGAACCGACCATGGAGCTAGCTGGTAGTTGAGTATACTAACCATTAGCTGAGGTGATTCGACCCGACAAGTGTTAGATTGGTTTAGACCAAAGGATGATAATTGTTATTCCGCTGCGTATGTATTGAATTGGTCTAAGCTAGTAATTGACTAAGTTAGTTTTGAGCTAAGATCTGAGTTAGCCCTCGCCTACGGGCGATGTTTTAAATAAAGGGCGAAAAAAATTTAGAGGTTCGGTCAGTGTGTGGACCGAGCGACCACGGCCTAGTTGGCCGGGTTCGGATCTTACATGACCGGGTTGGGTCAGAGTTGACCGGGTTGACCCTTTGACCAGCGGGTTGACTTTTTGACCAGATTCCCGGTTATCCGTTTTTGACCGTTCGAAGGGCGTTTTGACTCCATTTTTCGCCCTGATTTCAGATTTGGAGTCTGTTTGAGGATTTGGAGCTCATAGCTGCTACTTTCCTAATTGCTAAGGTGAGGGTCTACTCCGTAAATCCCGTACCGGTGTAGAATTCTTCCTATGAGAGGTTTAGATTTTGAAACATTTCTTGTAAACCAGAATTAGGGGTCTAGAGGATTCAAATAATGATTGGATTGGTGATGTTGAGATATGAGATATATATATATAGATATATATGTACATAGTTATGAGTAGGGACTATCTGCGAGGGTTGGGGATGCGAACTAGCGATATGCCATGGAGGGCTCGAGATGTGCAGGCTAGCGACGCAGCTTTGTGTGGTGCGTGGTGCAGAGACGTTTGCATTCGATGCAGCTTTAGAGAGCGGGGGTACAGCTACAGACTGTACTAGCGACGCAGCGTATGTATTATATCCTTATGAGGAAATGCGGGATATATGGATTAGCTACGTGCTATCATCGCATTGTTTGTGTCTGTGTGATGCATTAGGCATCGTGTTTGTTTCATGTTAGAGCTAAACTTCCATAGTGGGAGTTCTATTTACTCATGTCTGTGGTTTGCGGATTAGCGTCCCATACCTCACTGAGCGACTCCCCTGTTGCTCACCCCTCTTTTCTTCCCCTTTCAGGTGAGACTGACCAGCAGGAGTGATAGCTATCGGATCGTTGCATTTTGGGAGTTTATTTCTTGTCTTTCCAGATTCGAGACTTTTATGTTTTCATCGAGATTTTCAGGATTTATTTCATTTATGGTTATTTATGAGATTATGGCGTTGAGTTGACTTTTGGGAGCAATAAAATGGAGATTTTATGAGATTATTATTTATTATTTATTTTTGGAGAATCGGGGTATTACAATTTGGTATCAGAGCCTTGTTTCGTCCCGGCTCTGACCCGGGATGACGATTTATGAGATTCGGTTTTAATCGGTCTTTGACGATTTCTGAAATATTTTTGGGGATCTCGGAAAATTTTAAAATAAAAGTAAATAGCACTTTCTGTTGGTACTATGTCTTAAAATCGTTGGTATTCCGTTCATCAGAGATTAATTGTTGTATTATCCATTTCAGATGCCACGTGGGAGAGTTGTTCAGTGACCAGGGCACGGTGCTGCTTTCGCGAGGTGGGGGTGAGCATGTGCCTCCACCGCCTCTACCCCAGTGGTTCCGCCTCCATCACCAGTGGCTCCACCGATTGATCAGGCTGCTATCATGAAGATGGTGCAGCAGGCTGCTCAGGGGGTAGTCCAGCAGGCTGCCCAGGAGGCTGCCAGAGTAGCTGCTCAGGAGGTTGCTAGGCAGATGGCTGCAGCTCAGCAGGGACAGGGTCGGCAGTTGCCGCGTGGTCCGCAGATTCAGGTGCAGCAGGGCATGATTCATGTGCAGCAGGTCACCCGGTTCAGGTTCGGGGGACCAGCGAGGGTCCAGGAGTTTTCAGGTTCCACCACATACGGTCATTCCAGTGCAGGATCAGGCGGTTGATGAGGACCTTCTCAGGGTGTTAGGGCGGATGAAGCATGTGGATCTGGAGAAATTTCGGGGGACAACGGATCCTACAGCTACTTTTAAGTGGAAGTACAGACTGACCAAGTGTTTGAAGACAATCAAGTGTCCAGAACACCTTTGCCTTAACATTGCAGAATTATATCTGCGTGAGGATGCAGCGATTGGTGGGAGGGTGTGTGCTCGATGCGTGATGATGTTCCAACCTATGCTGAATTTCTCGTGGCGTTTGACAAGAAATACTTTCCCAAGGAAGCTCTGCACCAGAAGAGGAATGACTTTGCGCGTTTGAGACAGGATGGCAAGACTGTCAGACAGTACGAGCATGAGTTTAGGGAGCTCCGCATGTTTGCTGGTAACCATCTTGATGAGGAGGATTTGATTCGGATGTTCCTTAATGGGATGCGGGTGGATCTTCGGGGCAGATGCAGTGTGGTTTCTTACACCAGCTTGGAGGATCTGGTAGAGAAGGCTGTTGTGCAGGAGACATGTCTTGCTGAGTTGCAGAAGCAATCCGAGACACTTCAGTCTATGACCGGGAGGAGTGCAGAGCCACATAAGAGGACTTGGGATCAGTCGAACATCAAGTGCTACAATTGTGGTAAGATGGGGCATATATGCAGGAATTTTCGGAGTAGGCCATTCGGTGCCCAGGGTGTAGCTCCAGCAGCACAGACAGCACCAGCAGCGCAGACAGCACCAGTAGCACGGACAGCACCAGCAGCTACAGTAGTCGCACCAGGAGCTTGCTACACTTGTGGCCAGCATGGTCATTTCTCCAGGTACTGCCTGACCAGGGGGCCTGCGGCCAAGTGCCAGGCCGTCGCTTTGCGTGTGTATGCTCTTGCAGAGGCCAGTGGATCTGAGCCTATAGCCCGTATGTATCCTTGTCACGCTCGTTCATTTTGAGTATTTTGTGCTTTGGTGGTCATTATGTGTAGTTAGAAAAAATAATCATGTCTAGGAATGGTTTTTGTTGGAGGTGAGTCAGCTCACACTCTTTTCGACACCGGAGCTTACCACAGCTTCGTGAGTTCTCGTTTGGCCAAGTCTTGGCCTTTTCGAGGTGTCTTTGAGGCAAAAATTAAGGAGATTCAGACAGCCGGCACAGAGAGGTTGGGAACCATTGGCGTCCATCGAGATGTACCAATTTTGCTTGGAGGGGTCGATTTCATCGGAGACTTAGCATAAATGGAGTTGGATTACTACAATGTTATACTCGGGATGGACTGGCTGTCACGTCATCGAGTGGTGTTAGATTTCCCAAGAGCTAGAGTTCATATTCCTAGAGAGGATGGGAAGATCACATTCGAGGGCATTCAGGCTCGCGGGGGGATTCCTATTGTCTCCATGTTGCATGCTGAGGATCTATTGGAGAGAGGAGCAGAGGGATTTTTGGCAACTATTGAGATGGTTAAGGATGTTGGACATCAGGAGTTACAGGACATCGGTGGTTGCTGAGTTTGAGGGCGTCTTTAAGGCCTTAGCAGGGCGCCGCCAGCGAAGGAGATGCTCTCACTATTGACTTGGAACCGGGGACCACACGGTTTCCACGAGCTCGATACTGTTAGCATAAGCGGATGGCAGAGCTGAAAAGCAGTTGGAGGAGCTGTTGAGTAAAGGGTTTCATCAGGCCTAGTACTTCACCATGGGGAGCACGGTATTGTTTGTGAAGAAGAAAGATGGAAGTTTCAGGCTTTGTATTGACTACGAGGTTTAAATAAGGTGACCATCAAGAATAAGTATCCGCTACATATCGAGCTGTTGGAGCAGTTGCGAGAGCTTCATGGTTTTCTAAGATTGACTTGGCATCAGGTTACCACCGATTGCGATTGCAGATGAGGATGTCGCGAGAAAGCAGCTTTCATTACGTTATGGGCACTATGAGTTTGTAGTGATGCCATTTGGGTTGTGAGCACCTGCATTCATGAAGCTGATGAATGATGTGTTTGTGAGCATTTGGATAAGTGTGTGATCGTCTTCATCGATGATATCTTGATTTATTCGGGCGAGAGAGGAGCATGCAGAACGCGGATGGTTTTGGATAGGCGAGGGAGCATCAGCTGTTAAGCTAAAAGTAGTAAGTGCAGATTTTGGCTGAAAAGATTGGATTTCTGGGTCCGCGTGGTTTCAGGGCAGGAGTTGCAGTAGATCGGAGAAGATTACTGCGATATCAGTGGCCTACACAAAAGGCTTTCTGAGAGATCCGCGCTTTCTTGGTCTAGCAGGATATTACAGGAGGTTTGTTAAGGGTTTTGCTAGTATCGCCTAACCGCTGACTCAGTTGACAGGCAAGGATGTTATGTTTGTTTGGACAGATCGTGCTCGGAGAGTTTCAGCTGACGATTAGCCAGTACACGGTTTTGGTACTAGAGGCAGGGAATACCATTTGAGGTTTATACAGATGCATCAGGTACTGGTTTGGGTTGTGTATTGATGAAGGGGGTCATTTTATTGCTTATGCATCACGTCAGTTGAGAACTCACGAGGTCAACTACCCCTACTCATGATCTGGCTAGCGGTTGTGTTTGCTGAAGATGGAGATCGTATTTGTATGGGGAGAAGCATAAATTTTCACAGACCACAAGAGTTTGAAATATGTTTTCACTCAGGCAGACCTGAATCTGAGGCATCGTAGATGGATGGAGCTATTAGCAGATTGTGACTTGGATATTACTTATCATCCGGGTAAGGCTAATCATGTAGCAGATGCCTTGAGTAGACGCAGGAGTGATGTTTCAGGAACCAAAGAGGTTCAGGAGCTGACTGGGACACTTGCTAGTCTCGGATTATGTGCAGTTACTACAGAGGGAGAGACATCTGGTCTTGATGCTGTGGAGCAATCAGATTTTTTATGGAGGATACGCAAAGTGCAGGATTGATATATTGTGTTTTTGACACCATGGTGCATATGTTTTCTAACCAGTTTCAATTGTTTTATCGAGATAGTCTAGTCCTTTTTGAGTCAATTCAGGTCTGGAGTAGACTAAAGAGCTAAAGGGAGGAGCATGAAGAAGGTGCAGAACTGAAGCTTTCCATGCGAACAATCGTCTTGAACAGCTTGGGACTGTTCGACAATCATGGAAATTTCCATATCTTTGAAGATTTGCCTAATCACCTTCCCTCTCTAGAAATCGTGACCTCCATATAAAAGCGCCTTTATCCCTATTCTATTATTCTACGCTAGTTTTTACAACAGAACATTGAGCTTTTACGATCTGCAACTTGTATGGTAGAAGAATCAATCCTCTCATAGAGAAGATCATCTGAACCCTTTGTTTTCTAGTCTGTTCTTATGCAATTTATTTCAGGAATTATGTCTTTGATTTCTTGCATCATGATCGAGTAGTCACCTTGCTCGCTTAGGGTTTTAGGGTGTTGAGACATGAGCTAAACATAGATAAGCGATTTTAATTGTTCTTCATTCATACTGTTCTTAATGCTTTCATTAATCTGATCACTTATTGTTAGATCCTAAATTCATCACCTAGTTAACCGCTTAGGAGATAACTTGACATGTATTGAATGAGCTTAGTATCCCTAATCAGCGAAAGTAGATATTAGGGTAGTAAGTGAACTGATCGGACCTGTTCTCTAAAGCTTGCGTCGATTCTCATCTCAGCAGTTAGATGGTGAGATCGATCCGCAAAGCGATCACCACCACGACAGTATGGTTTTCCAGCTGAGGGATCCGAGTTCTAGAAAGCACTTCTTCGCGCTTGAATAATTGTTTGGCTCCAATTCAACACCCAATGAATTACCCTAGGTTAGCTGCTTGTTAATTTGAATCAATCTATAGTTTTGCTTGTTTCCTATCGTCATTCTTAAAACCAAAACCAAACCTTCTTCTTAGCTTGATTTTGAAACTCATAGAAATAAAGTGTAGACTGGTCCTCTGGATTTGAATCTAAAGTACTATAGTTACAACTGTTAACTTGGCAGTACCAAAGATTCATTTTTAGTGTATCAAGTTTTGGCGCCGTTGAGACGGGGACCATATTTTTTACCTCTATTTTTCGGTTTCATATCTAGTCTAAGATATCTAACTCGCTTCTATTTCTTTGTTCCAGCTGATGATCCAGTTGCATGACCAGTAGGCATACTCGACGCACAAGGACCTGCATCGGCTTACCAACAAAGAACTAGCGAGATTGGAGCAAAGAACCATCAACAACAGACCCTGAACACCAACATGGGTGATCACCAGGATGATCTCACTGCCGCGTTTGCACTCATGCAACAGCAGATGCAGCAGATGCATCAAACTATCCAAGCGCCAGCAAGCTGCTGCCGAGCAAGCAACTCTGAACCTGCGAATCCGAGAATCAATCGGAGGAGGTTGTTCGATCGGAAGAAATCTACGCGTAATCTGCCTACTACGCGATCTGCCATCAACCCTCCACCGTGCACTAGGCAAGACTTTGAGATCAAAGCAGCCTTGATAAGTCTGGTGCAAAGGAAGATCTTCAATGGACTTCTGCAGAAATACCGATGGACCACATTAAGCACTTTGAAAGATGTGTGGGTTCACTAAAGCGAATGGAGTACCACCCGATTACATCAAGTGTACCCTGTTCCTTTCAAGCGATGGGAAGGCTGCTCGCTGGCTGGATTCCCTACTGGATCGCTCACCACTTGGGACAAGTCAATCTTGCCTTCGAGCACGAAATCGAAGGCGGCAGCTCACGAGACAGAAGATGCGACCTTCAAACAGCTAGTAGATGAGCTGTTCTGCGGCGCATGGGAGCAATTCAAAGTCTACATGAGAGTGCCCACATCCGCGGTTTTGAGGAAGACTATCGCTTGGTGTTCTACGGTGGAGTAGGTTGAGAGTGCAGAGGCAGCTTTGAACTCACCCGATAATGGAGACTTCATGACCCAATCCACTGAGGTGCCTTCTGCTGATTGAGAACATGGCCTCAAGCTCAGCTGATAATAACCCGAGACTGATCGCACGAGAAGGTGAACAGTATCGACAACAGCAAGATTGATGAGCTCTACGCCAGGTCGATCAGCTGATTAAGAGTAATCAGAACCAGGTCTTCATCATGGAAGAATTCCCTCGGGATAAAGCAACCGGAAGTCAGACCAGAGGCAGATCAGTCGACTGAAGATCAGCACGAAGTGAGCTATGTGAATGGGCAAGGATGGCAGTTCAAGAACTATCACGAACCCTAACGTGAGGAACAATCCCCACGTTCAACAACCCTAAGCGGCGGTAACACAGAAAATGCTCAAGGAAATCAGGGTCAGAACAGTGGATACCAAAGGGGTATGGAAATCAAGGAGAACCTATGTCCTCAGCCCGGCTCAGAATACCAGTTCCACAACCAGAAACAGCCGGTTAATCAGCAGGCTGCACAAGCCGCTCGAACTGCTCCGCGAAGATGATATGAAGAGTCTTGCAATGATGATGAGCCAACTGCTCCAAGGACAGCAGATTCGGAAAAGCGAACCAAGTCACAAGCGACATCAACACCAGAAGGAACCATATATTCAATGTCCTGAGTGCCAAATGCGATAATGTCTCAAGCCATATGAGACAAATGGATATTCAGATTGCTCGAGGCTGAGAGTGTGAAGAGACAGCAAGGTACTCTCCACGGAAAAACAAATAAGAACCCCAAGGAGTGCAATGCGGTCGCTCAGGAGTGGGAAGCAACTGACTGATCTTGACACCGGGAGATTCACATCGGCCGAAAAGGAGAAAGAGTCAGATCAACCGCTGAAGCTGTACCTGATGAGGAAGAAGCGGAGACAACCCTCTTGAGGCTGTTCGGTGATGCGGAAGCGACCTCTTTGGGGCTGTTCCACCGTCTGCAGAATCTTCCTCTGCTTTCGTCGGTATGTAAAAGTACCTACCCTGTTCCAGCTAAGGTTAAGCGCAAGGATAAGGAGGAGATGAAGTGCAGGAAGATGCTGGAAGACCTAACAGCCAGACTTCCTCTCGATGAGTGCGATCGGATGACACCATCCATCGTAGTTTTGAGAAGGGACTGATCTCTGGAAGATATCTGATGACGGTGAGTTCATGATCGTCTCTAAAGAGTGCAGCGCGTGCTCGAACAAAAGGATCAAGCTGGGTGATCGGAAAATTTATCCTCGAGTCCAGATAGGAGAACAGTCTTCTCATGCTCACTCGTCGATCTAAGATCAAGCATAAACCTCATGCCATACTCTGCTTAGCGCGAATACACGGATTTCAAGCCTACCAGGATGTCCCTAGTGTTTGCTGATCGATCTGTGAAGTCTCTAGTTGGAATCCTTGAAGATCTCCAAGTTCTGGTTGGGAACACACTTGTCCCTGCCGATTTCGTTGTTCAGGAACTTCGAGGAAGAATCAAAGGATCCCGATCTGGGCAGACCATTTATGTGCACCTGTTGGAGCTATCATAGGCGTTGACAAGGAAAATTGATCTCCATCTTGGAGACATTGTGATGAAGTTTGAGATGAATCAGATGCTTAAGAAACCAATGCTGGATGGACAAACCTTCACTGTCAAGAAGAGCGATCCACTAGAACGCGAGGGGATGATTGAGGAGATTCTCACTGATGACCCTCTTGTACTGCCTTAGTGAGCTGAAGCCGAGCAAAGCTTAGATATGATGCTGATGTCTATGCCAAAGTCCTGGATTCAGGGAGTATGGAAAAGAGTGGCAAATCTAAGTCACGGGGAGAACAGCGAGCTCAGCAAACCAGCTGGAACAACCAGCCTCGAGAACCGTCTGTTAGGCAGCTCGAGCGATGACTCATGGAGCGAGCTGAAAGCTCAAAGGTAGAGCTCAAATCCTTCCCAAGGGACCCAATTCCACATATCTGTCATAGTGAATGCCGCCTGAACAATGTCGAGACTGCTCTGCTTTATGTGAACTTAGAAAATATCGTAAGGCATTAGGATATTCTCTAGCTGACATACCTGGCATTTCATCTGATCTGTGCATGCATAGAATACACCTGGAAGATGAATCGATGACTTCTATAGAACATCAGAGGAGGTTAAACCCAAATCTAAAAGACGTTGTAAAGAAAGAGATAATGAAACTTCTGGAAGTTGGTGTAATCTATGCGATCTATGATAGTAAGTGGGTCAGCCCCGTTAAAGTAGTGCCTAAAAAAGGTGGGATCACTGCTATGACAAATGAAAAGAATGAACTAATCCCTACTAGAACAGTTACTGGCATCGCATGTGCATTGATTTCCGTAAACTGAATTCTGCGACTCGCAAGGATCACTTCCCACTTCCTTTCATTTATCAGATGCTTGAAAGAATGTCCTTGGAGCGTTAGCAACGTCTCGCAGTGCCGAAGATTGAGTTTTCCTTGTGCCGCATTTTAAGTGGTTGAAATGTTAGCGGGCCTGGAGATGTTTCTGATGTTAGCAGCCAAACTGTTGTTTCAGTTTGGTTAGCCGGGACCAAAGGGTCGTAAATTTGACCAGGGCGTCTACATTCAGCGTGCTTCGTGGAGTGTTGGCCTTAGGGATTTGTTTGTATATTTTAAGGATGACTCATTATAACTCTTGGAGCCTTGTCGAGTGTTTCTTTTCATGCCGTGTTTACGGGTATAGAACTTAATCGATTGATGATAAGTTTAAATCTTCCGTTAACCATATGGTTGTTAGGACTGAGTTTTGGTATGAAGAGTTTATCATTATGATTTTCGATTTTGGGTTATATGACAAATTGCTTGCATAATAGTCACTTGGCGTTCTATGAACAAATCGTGGATTGTCGTTTTAGCCGTTAGCGATTAGAGTGAGTGGTCGCTCAGTAGTTTTGGATTGGCATGGAGGCTAGATTCAGCCGTATAGCCAAGGAAGTTGTTGAGTAAGCGATCAGACCATGACCCTTATTAAGGTCATGTTGGTTCTGATTGTCCTTAATGGGGATGCGAATTCAGGTCGGGCTTTATGGAAGTAGTTGGCGAGGCCAAATAGCGTTGCGAGATAGACATGCCAAGCATAGCGGAGTTTTCTGAGTTATGGCTGATGGCTTTTAAAGCGATCTTCCACTTTAGGTCTCAGTTATCGATGAATGGTTAGTTATAAATTTTTGGTTGCATGAAAATCGTTTCATTTTATCGAGGACAAAGTTTAAAGGATCGGCGAAGGACCGTCGTGCGGTTAGCCTGCGTGATTATTTCCTGCTTTCGGGCGTAACAGCGGAGAAAGCGAGTCGAGAAACCTTGTGGAGCAAAAGCTGTCTATGCGGTTACCGTTGGACCCATTATGTTTATTTCACGAAAGTTGCTTTGTATGAAATGACTCGACCATACAGAGGATTTTTGGTACAAGTGATATGAGAGGGTTTTAAGTAAAGGTAGCGGAAGTGTTTCTCAAAAATTACTTGATATTTGCGACCAGTTATGTTTTCCTCATTTACTTTTCGCGTACTGCAAAGTCGTTTTGCATGAGACCGATCATGTTTTACCATAGGCTGTTTTGTTTAAAATGTTCTTGTTATCAAAGTAATGGATGACGGTTTCATGGAGATAGAAAATCGCAGATTCGGAGTAGCAATGTTTCGCGGATTACACGGGATATGTTTCATATGATTTTGACCTTTGGATAAAGTTGCTTTGAATTACTCATGGAGTTTTACCAAAGGTTATTTCGTTATTTTAAGTAGTTCACCGTCGTGTTATTAGTCTGGCGTTGGTTCAAGTTTCTAGTCGCGAGTTTCGGCGAGAGGCTGACGTAGAGTTTCAAGACTATGTTTGTAGCGGTTGGGCTATGCGCGCTAGCATTTTTAGGCGAATCTTATTTCTCCGAGTTTGCTTTGTCAAAGCGTTGTCTTGATACTGAAGCAAAAGTTTTATTCTGAAAGCGTTAACGGTTCTTCGAAGGCTTGTACGTTTTTCTTTGTTCGAGGCGGGATGATTATGCTGAGAATGCGTGGCGATCGTTTCTGGTTTTAGAGATTAGATCGGTTTGCATGTTCTGTCAGACAGTAAAGGAACAGTAGAAAAGACTGGAAAAACTGCCTAGACTTAGCTTGCTAGACTATCAACCTAGATTCTAAGTTCCTAAATTTCGCGGCAGTTTTAAGGCGTTTTCATTCCTTTCCTCACGAAAAATTAAAACCTTGAAAAAATTTTATAAGCGGGCGTGCCTTACTCTCATCGATTATTGAGATCGTCTCTTGTCCGTTCCTCTTTGTTTCCGCGTCTTCTAATCCGAGTTTCCATTTTAAGTAGCGTTAGTTTTACAAGACCGGGTGTGTATTTGGTCGAAGGATTCTACTTGAGCATGAGTTAGTAATTTATCGAAAGTTTATTAGAAGTTTAGGAATGGCCACTTCGATTCATTGTCAAGGATTTCGAAAAGTCACGTACTGAGCGAGAATTGATTTTTGAAGAAATTCTGCGAGAATATCGGGCTTGAGAGAGATATCAGCCAAGTTCCTGTTCTTGTTTCTTCGTGCTAACTGGTTAAATTGACCATGTGCTTTCGATGGAACATTCTGAAATCATTGAAACAAAGAGAGAGTGGGGATAACTTCGAAGGGATAAGATGGGTTTTTTAGACACTATGAAGCGAGGCGTCAATCAGTGGGGTCCTTAGTTCGTCAAGCTCGATTTCTGAGAAAGTACTCCGTCATGGTATCGGTCTTCGAATGAATCAATTCCTCGTTAGAGTTGAGATGATTGGTGTTTCAGAATAACCGTGATTGTTTTATCACGATGAATTGTAATATATTAGTTAGAACCTTAGAGTTTTCGTAACTTTCGATCGTTCGTCGAAGCGACGAGGTTTTGGATGCAGTTTTAAGGATTTATACTATGTGGCTTCGGCGAGGATGCAAAGTGCGTGATTGGACTAGTGTTGGGATGGTTTCCGCAATTAGCCTTTTCGCCGAAACGACCGCAGCCAGCGCCGGGACATTGAATGGCATAGCAGCTGGCGCCGGAGCCGTGTGAGTCCAGCCGCCGAAACACCGAGAACGCGGCGGTAAATGCCAACGCCGGCCGAGGGCGTGGTCTTGAGTCGGCCCATGACACGAAGAGCCCTGCGTGAAGCAGCCGCCCGGCATGAGAGGCCGTGGCGGATCCAACCATACGGCCGGTGCAGCGGCGTGAAGGCGCCAGCCGCCGGCGCCAGGGGCCATCGCCTGAGTCCAACCGCCCGGCGCCAGACGCGGTAGGCACAACGCCCGGCGCCCGGCGATAGTGTGGGTCGAGCGCCCGGCGCCGAGTCTGGCGTGGGTGCAGCTATGCGGGGCGATGTCCGTCGAGTAACCGTTTAGCATTAGTTTTCTCGTCTGCAGTAATTTAGAGTTTCTCCATGGTTTTGAGAACAAGTTTTCTTTCAAGAAATTCTCAAAAAGCGTTTTCGATTGAACCCTACTTCGTCGAGATTTCTAAAACTTCGGTATTTAGGCAATTTCTAGGGGTTTGATAGATTTTATCGTTGCCTTTTCTGTTTTATAGAAAAATTGCGAGCTTGTTTTAGTGCTCTTCCTGTGGCGAAAAGCAGCGACTAGGTTTTCTATTTTCTCGGCTTCTGGCGTTTGCATAGCGTTGGCCGTAGAGCATTTACCCTAAAGTTGTTTACCAGCGTTGATGTAAGCTTCGAGTTTGTCTTTCATATTTCCGGACATCGCTTGGTCCAGGCGTTTTGTGGCCTTGAGGTAAAGTAATCCATCCCCCTCCTTCAGCGCCAAGCGTAGAAACCGAAATTAACTATCAATTTTGATGAACAATAATGGAGGAAACAGCGAAAACCCTACTTTCCTTGAGGTCAGTTCTCTGCGAGAGCCAACGACAAGTGACCAAATAAATGCGGAAAAGGTTTTGTTAAGATTTGGGACTGGACCTTAAGAAAGGCTGCCTACGTACCTTTCGAGGATCAAGTGGGGCGTGGTTCGGTTAGAAAGAGTTGAACAAGAATCGAACATGCAGGCGGGTTAGTCTAGTATGGCGTGGGTTATAGAAGCGGGCATGTCGAGAATGATGCCTAGGGTTTCTAAGTGCCATGCTCTAGAGTAAAGAATTGTCGATGGCGGAGATTTCTGCGGCGGCGGGCGTTCTATGGCCTACCTTGCTAGTAACGCCTAAATTCTAAGTTCTATCATCTAACAGGAGCTCTCTAGGTCTTCAATCTCAGGTTCCTTCTCTTCTGCTCCAGCCCTCCTTATATAGTGGCTTTAGGTCGGTGGCCGTTTAACCTTTAGCCTTTGGGCCCAAGTTTATCTCTTTTGGAAATATTCCATTTTTACGTCGATCTTAGTAGTTATCCTCAAGCATTGACATTTATATGTGGAAACTTAGCATTTATCCTACTTTAATAAGTTAGGATAAATAGTCATAGCTCTTATTGGGCTTAGATCCCCAAAATCGTAAGTGAGCCCATGGACACGCTTCAAGCCCTCGAACGTTCAGACAATTTCTCGGAAGATTATCTTTTCCGCAACGTAAATCGTATAGCCTAAAGAATCGATGTTCGAAAGGATCGCCCTGTTTTACACGATACACTTTGCAGAAGAACCAACCTTCCTAGCTCTAGTCGTAAGACTTGAGGATAACTCAATCGAGTTGAGCAGAGAACATTAGGTCCATAGATAAGGTGTTACGACTTCACGGAAGCCACGGGGTGCGATCTAAATCGGACGGTCTGGGAACATGCTGGACGCGTTGGCACCCGGGGCCAGGACATGGACGAAGCCAGCCAGCCGACCAACACGGTGAGTAAGCGCCGACGCTTCGGCCAGCATCGGCGAAGCCGGGCGCCTCGGCGCTGGGACGAAAGCACGGCGAAGCCGGGCGCCGGGCGCCAGGACCAGCATCGGCGAAGCCAGCGCCGGCGCCGGACCTGCATCGGCGAAAGACGGGCGCGACAGGACCAGCATCGGAGCCGGCGCTCGACACCCGACCAGCATCGGGGAGCCGGGCGCCTCGGGCGCCAGGACCAGCACGGGGAGCCGGGCGCTCGACCAGCACGGGGAGCCGACGCCCGCGCCGGACCAGCGCTGGCGAAGCCGGGCGCTCGGCGCCAGGACCAGCACGGCGAAGCACCCCGGCGCCTGAGCCTTGGTCAGCGCTTCTGTTTCTTCCGATCCAACCTTTGTTGATTGTTTTATGAAAGTCCGCAGACAGAAATGATCTTAGCCGCTGATTTCGAGATAACCGCTTTTGACCCCAACAGTTAGTGGATATTCTAATTTGAGAAAATCTTGTATGACTTTTTTCAAATCATAAGAAACCTTTTGTTTCGAAATACTTTCCGTGAGACTTTCGCCGTTGATTCCGCTGCGGACCGATATGACCCCAACATATTCTCTCAGCCATTGGAATACTCGAGCTCTGCACCAAGCCTCAAATCCTCATGCCAGGGCTGGTCCGCAAGCCCGGCTACGGCGAGATCTACCATGAAAACGAAAGCACCAACCAACATTCGAGAACACTCACTTCGCTTTATGGCCGGTGGAAACATTGCTTCTCCCGCCGCCAAGTTCAACGAGATCTATGACATATCCGGACAATCCAAGGGAGGTCTCTCCCAAAAGCTTTCCACCGCCAAGATCTTACGGGACCTGATGTAGCGAGACTTCAAGCCTCGCGACAGCCTATCAGTCCCACATCCGCAATCCTTCGGGCAAGGGATTGCCAAGGTCTCAGCAACTAGCTGTTCGCTAAGGACCAAACCTCGAAGGTCACCAATGGAGAACTCCAGATGCTCTACTCAGGATTAGAGGATCAGATATTTAGCAGCACGCCGTGCATTCCAATCACTTAAGATTCTCACCAACCCCGGTATTTACTTGCTGCAATGTTCGCCGAAGAAAAGTCCGCTGATGAGAGGTTCGCAAACTAAGGATCGATGTGGCAGTCTCCTCTCGGCCATTTTCATCCACTTTGGAATCACCTCACCTCCCTCGAGACCAACTATGAGCCATACTACATTGACATCCCTACCTCATTAAGTGTCACATCCTCCTCGCGACGGAGCACCTACATGTTCCAAGATAAGGCAGGACGAACTATTCGCAAACTCCCTCAAACAGATCACAAGCCTGGACAAGTTTGAGAACATCCGTTCTCCCAGAACAGGAGCACTTTGCATGATCCGCTGTTGGTTCACCAGAGGACCAGGCACGGAGAACGCCGAAAACGCAACACCTGAACTCAACTATGATCTCAAGACATCGAGGATGGCTTCGACGATGAGACTCTACCGCCGCTGGATGATTGATTCACAGCGCAAGAACAACAGCCTCCTGAAGAGAATCCGAAGACCATCACACGCGATGCCTGTGGTCAGCAGGAAAGAGAGGACGCAGCAAGAGCAGTCTCAGGACAGGCCATCGCCAGTGCAAGGAACCAGCTGGAGCGACATCAGGAGGAGAGCTGCTACCGAGAACAGGCGATTGCTGGGCAATCCGAGCGGGAGTCAGACTGATCCGCCGCCAACATCTATCACCATTGTCTTATCCGTTTGAACTCTTTTTGTTTCTGCAAGTTATTTGTTTTCTTTATTTATTTTGTGTGTTTTGTCCTTCCTCTACCTATCTTCTCACAACCGTGGATGGTGTGAAGTAAGTCCGGGGAGGCTGAGTCAGTCCGCCGCTGAGTCGCTTTTGATCGAAGTCGCTTTTGATCGAAGTCAGTTTCTAAACTCTTGTGGGAATTACGACCTTATTCTGTGATGATCTTTAACCACCTCGTGCTTTAACATTAATATTCAGTGACCTTAGCAGTGACGAAAGACCCACACTTGGACCTGGAACACCCTGATTTATCTCATTTGACTCTCCAGATGTTCTCAACCGATCAGGTTACACTGGGTAGACTTAACTCCTGAATGTTAACTGCAATTACTCTTGTTATTGGCCCTAGATCAGGGAAACGAGACCTACACTCAGGACTTCTTATTCTTTATACCCATGTTGCTGTTCCTGAGTGGCTAGCTCATCTTTAGCTAGTTCCTACCTTGAACCTAAGCCTTTTTTCCATCTCCATGCATTGTTTTCCTATGTTATATGTGCAGATATGTGCAAAAAGGCCGGAGAGGAAAGGATCGACGCAGTCTCTTACTCGTATTGCCCCAGAACAGTCATTCAGAGCAACGAGAACAGTCAGAATAGAAACCGGAACAGTCTCTTCAGAACGGTCACCACCACGACGAGAACAGTCACAAGGTCAGACAAGTAGAATGATCAGTGGACCATCTTCACTCTGCACGTAACCTCCTTCTCCGTCACATCCCCATATTGATCTCGCTCCAGTATTTATCATTTCAAAAAAAAAAAAAATAATAATAATTTTTGAGATCAATGATGGAGAAGGAGGATTGATGACGCTCCTATACAAAAACTTAGTTGAAGCCATACGAGGAAGAAGGTTCTGCTGTACACACATGGAGAACAGTTGCTCACTTATCTGATTGATCGCAACTACTTCTACTTGTTTGATGTGCCTTCATTAGACAAACCTGTTCGTGGAGACCTCAGAGGAGTACTATGTGGATCATGATGAGATGGATGAGAAGGTATAACGGAAGAATGGGGTACAAATCAAGGAGACCAGTAAGAACGGTCGAACAGCTCGAAATTTGGCAAAGCAGTAAGAGCTGTGGACATCAATGGATCCGTCCTCTCTTGCTATTTTGCGTGATATCTTGCATCCACTACAAAACTGGTAACCCCTAAACACTTTTAACTCCACCACTAAATTAGCCTTTTCAATACCTGGCCCGTCTACCCTGAATAGTGCCAGTGATTAGCGTTTTCCGAGAGGTTCTCGAAAGAAACGTTTTTTGTAGAAACCTTGCTCGTTGCGATTTCTCTAACTTGGTAACAAGACAAATTTTTGGAGTTTGATAGATTTTATCGTTGCCCTTTCTGTTTAGATAGAGATATTGCGAGCTTGTTTCGTGCTCTACTGTGGCGGAAAGCGTGGCTGAGTTTTGATTTGCTTGAGCACCGTGGCGTTTCGTTAGCGTTGGCCGTAGGAACAGTGGCTGCTGGAGTTGTTTTACCATCGTTGGCCCATAAACTGCAAGTTTTCTTTCATATTTCGGACATCGGTTCGATCAAGCTTTGCGACGTATGAGTAAGGTAATCCGTCCAACCCTCCTTCTGCGCCAAGCTGTAGGAACCCGAAATTCACCTTATCGATTTTAATGAATAAAAATGGAGGAAAGCCAAGTTAACCGACTTTCCACGAAGGTCAGATTCTCTGCGACAGCCAGCGACAAGTGACGAATAAATCACGGAAAAGGTTTGTTAAGATTTGGGACTGGACCTTAAGAAAGGCTGCCCTACATTACTTCGAGAGGATCAAGTCGAGCGTAGTTCAGTTAGAAAGAATTGAACAAGAGATCGAACCGTGGGAGTTCGATCTAGTATGGCGTTAGTTATAGAAGCGGGCATGTCGAAGATAATGCCTAGGGTTTCTATGTGCGGGCTTCGAGTAAGAAAATTGTTAGATCCTTAGAGAGGAGCAGTGCGGAGGAAGATAAAACTAGAACAAGAGGCGTTTTAAGTCCTACCTCGCTGGCCTAACCACCTAAGTTCTAAGTTCTCTAGCTAGCGTTCCCTAAGTCTAGATTCTAGGATTTTGGGATCCCTTCTTAAGCTGCTCTTGCTCTCCTTATATACTCACTTCTAGGTCGGTTTGCCTTGGGATGATGGACTTAGCCTTTGGGCCCAAGTTTATCTCTTCGGAAATATTCCATTTTAAATCGATCTTACGTAATTATCCTCGAGTTTTCCTCTATTTTCGGTGACTTGATGTTTATCCGATGTTCGAAATTGATAAACGGTCATAGTCCGATTGGGCCTGAATTCTTAAAATCGTAAGTAAGTCCGTGGACTCTTCTTAAGTCGTTGAGCGTTTTATCGATTTCACGGAAAGACTATCTTTCGTAAAATAAACCGTATAGCCTAAAGGATCGATGTTGAGTTAATCGATCTTGTTTTACGATATCTTCGAAAATCCAACCTTTAATTTTTGTCGTAAAACATCGAGGATGATTCCAATCGAGCGAATCGAGATGTTAATTCCGTAGCCGTGATCATTATCAAACCCACGAGGATTGATCCAAGCAAGCCAAGACGGATCAGACCGAGCACGATGGGACCGACCAGGACGAGGGACCGAGACCAAGGCGAGGACCGTCGGCCGTGAGAGACTCCGCCAACCAGCGTCGCGCTTATGCGGCGCCAGGCGGCAGCGTCAGCGCTTACGCCCGGCGCAAGTGCTGCCGCGGCGTAAGGGCCCGACTGCGTCGCGCTTTACCGCCCGGTGCCAGGGGCTTACCGCCCGGCGCCAGGCGGCAGCGTCGCGCTTGCCTCGAGCCGGGGCTTACGCTGGCGCCAGGCGGCAGCGTCGCGCTTACGCCCGGCGCCAGGCGGCTCGTCGCTCTTGCCTCAGCGCCAGGGGCTTACGCCGGCATAGGCGCTTCGTCTCGCCTGCCGCCGGCGTCAGGGATTCTCCGCCGCCCGTAGGTTCTCCGTCGCCCGATCCTTCCTCTGTTGACCGTTCGTGCGGGAAATCTTTGAGTTTGGAAGGATCTTTAGCCGTTGATTTCGAGATAACCGTTTTTGACCCCAACAGTTCTTTCAGACAATCATGAAAAGTATTGTCATAGCGACCGGTGATCCACTTTAGCATCTATAGTACATTCTGCAGTTAACAAATCTAAGAATGGTGCTAAAGAGTGGTTAGAAAATAAGTAGACATCATTGTCTCCATTTGGTACATGATAGATTCTCTTTTTTTTTTTTTGAAAAATATAGAAAGCTTTAAAAGAGATTTGAAAAGGAAAATGAAAAATGCTTTTAAGAAATAGAGACTTAAAAATGTTAGTAACAACCCCCCAGACTTAAACGACACTATCCTCAGTGTTATTTAGTCTAAGTGCGGTGAAAAAGAAAAAGAAAATTAGAAAGTTAATGACTAAGTAACCGTACCTATTATTACTTGTATCGATCGATACCAGTCTAGCCTATCGATCGATACCAGTCTAGCCTATCGATCGATAGCTGTTAGACAAAAGGTCATCAATTCATCTGTTGGTATCTAACCCGTATGATCTGTCATTTGTTAGTTCTGTTAGACAATCCAAACACAAGCAAATAGATAATAAGTCATAAAGATAGATAGTCTATAGTAATAAATCCTAAAAATCTGAAATAAAAATAGAAATAAAAATAAAAGTGTCTAAGAATAAGAGATAGAAATATGAGAACTAGTCGGAGTCCTCTGCTGCATCCTCGCCGCCTGATGACGAAGTCACCGACGGTACTGGTGTGATGGACCTGGGGCTTCTGGATCATGGGCTCTCACGCCCTCCTGCGCCATGCACCTACAGCAGACACTCGACCAGATGGCCTGGAGAGCGCCTGGCGACAAACCTCTGAAAGTCCCCGTGGTCGCGATCGAATGTCTGGCATGATGGGGAAGTCGCACTGGTGCTCTGGCGCAGCCCTGCGTAGCTGGTGCTCTGCGCCTCCTGGAACTCTCCGTGGCACGCCCCGGAGGTTGCGGAGGAATGCCTCATCTGGCTGGAGCCGAGCCTGTCAATGTCCCCGCCGAAGTCCGTGATGTGGCGGGAGGGCAGCTGCAGAAGACGGAGGCGCCCCTCTCCTGAAACTCCAGAACAGGCCGCCCTTCAGCCACTGGGCTGATGACAGATGCGCCAAGTCCAGGTAGCGCTGGAGGTGGGGATGGCTCTCCACCAAGTGGATGCCGAGGTGCTGGAAGATCGGTGTAAGCAGGCTCCCAATCGCCACCTTCTTCCTTCCAGTGCCCTTGAAGGGCTTCATCTTCAGCGACACCAGGTGCTGAGCGAAGAGGATCCCAGGTTGGGCATGGGCATGTCGCGTCCGGGTCCAGGTCCTGCAGGTCGACAACTCCGCCGATCGCAGTGAACAGCAGTGTGAGCTCGTTAATCCTCACCTTCTTGGGCTCCATCTTGCACAGCAGAGTGCTGGCAAGGGCCCTGATGAAGTAACGCAAGGTGGGATGACGGATGTCGGTCTGAGTGACAGCCGTGCTCCAGTGGCCTGTGCCACGATCCTCCGAAGTCACCGATCATCGGAACTCGTGGACACTCATAGCGGCGTTGAAGGATCGAACCCAGATCTCTACGATCTCAGCAACCGTGATCCGGCATCGACACCTCGGCAAAGAACGAGAACTCCGCCGCTGCCACGCCGCCAGTGTTGGTGGTGTAGGTGAGGTCGGCTGTGGCGAGGAACTGTCGACCAGAGACGGTAGAGGTCGTAGGGCGTAGCCATGGTGCCCAACCCCAGCTGACTGATCATGTCCTCAAATCATGCCGAGACCAAGCTGCCGGACGGTAGCCTCGCCGATGAAACGGTGGGAGCAATGTCACGCGCAGCCATGCGCTGGTGTAACAGGCTGTCGAAGTCGCCCCAGGTCTCCGTATACCGGGCGGTGGGTGCAAGCGTGGAACGGACCAATGTCCTCAGGTCGGGTAAGACTCCACGCCTGTATGGCCTTGGAAGGGTTCCAGGCCAAGGAGAGCCGCCGGGCTGTCGGGTGGTGAGTGTGATGATGATGATGGCATCGAGGAAGATGGTGGTGTGGGTGGTGCCCTCGAGGTGCTCGGGTTATCGAGCCTCCTCTTAGTCCTCGCCGGGCTATCTTTTCCGCGGAACTCATCTTGAAGAATCGGTGAGAAGATGAACAAATGAGTTAGAGAAGTGAAAAACAAAGAGATTGAGGCGAGAAACGGCGAAAATCGGTTCGGTTTCTAGAGAGAAAAATCGGTTTTGTTTTCGGGAAAATGCTAAATGAGGGGAGAAGAAGCGGATATCGGGTTAATGACCCGGCCTCGATAGACCCTAATCGATCGATATGCCTTGGTGCGTGTCGATCGATTTTAAGGCAGGTCCTTATCATTTTTTTTTTTTTTAAAAACAAAAATAAAAATAAACATTTGAAAAATAAATAATAAAAATGAGACTTAAATGCAAAAGTGGGTTGCCTCCCGCTGAGCGCTTTATTTTTAGTCATTAGCTTGACTGAAAAAAATTTCTTTAATCAGATTCGGGGATGCCCAACCGTAAAGGTTTGACATTCGGCGGTTTAGCCCAGTAATGCTTCACTCGTTGTTCGTACACCGTAAATTCTTCTCCTTTATCGCTCAAAAGGGTGACGGCTTCGCTTGGTCTAGCTACCGTGAATCGTGAAAGGTCCTGACCAGCGAGAACGGAGTTTTCCGAAACAAGGTTAGCCGAGTTATATAATAGAACTTGATCGCTATGCAAAGTGCCGGAGACGATCTTCTTTCATGGTAAGCTTGCGCTTTATACAACTTTGAACTCTCATAAGCTAGATGTCTGATTTCATCTAGTTCGTTTAGTTGTATGAGTCTCCTTTCGGCAGCAGTCTTAATGTCGAAATTTAGCAATTTTGTTGCCCATGCTGCTTTATGCTCTAATTCAACGGGTAAGTGACAAGCTTTTCCGTAAAGAAGATGAAAAGGAGTTGTTCCTAGTGGAGTTTAAATGCAGTTCTGTATGCCCAAAGTACGCTGTCCAGCTTCCGCGGACTAATCTGCTCGGTGATCCCAACGGTTTTCTCCGTAATTACTTTGATTTGTCTGTTAGAAACTTCTACCTGCCCACTCGTTTTTGGATGGTAGGGTGTGGTAACTCTGTGGTGAACTCCATTTTTCCTGAGTATATTTTCGAAAACCTTATTGATAAAATGGGTACCCCCATCGCTTATTACTACTCGAGGAACTCCAAATCTAGGAAAGATAATGCTTTTGAAGAGTTTGACAACAACAGAAGCATCATTTGTAGGAGTGGCTATAGCTTCAACCCATTTTGAAACATAGTCAACAGCAACTAAAATGTTCCCGTACGAGGAAGGGAAAGGACCCATAAAATATATCCCCCAACAGTCAAAGACTTCGATTTCGAGAATGAACTTCTGTTCCATTTCTTGTCTTTTGCTGATTTTTCCTATTCGTTGACACCTATCACATTTTATGATATAGGCGTGAACATCGCGGAACATAGTAGGCCACCAAAATCCGCCTGAAGGATTTTAGATACCGTAGTGAAAGTTGCGAAATGTCCGCATAAAATGATCCATGGCAGGAATATGATGTCCGCACTTCAGCGGCTGCAACACAGCGCCTCAGAATTCCGCCGCACATTGCTTGTAGAGATAATGGTTCATCCAGTGGTATCGCCTGACTTCTTGGAAGAACTTTTCTGTCATAATTTTTGAGTCCTTCCGTTCGACGTTAGCAGCTAAATAGTTTACTATGTCGGCATACCAGGGTCTGTCTCTGAACTTTTTCAACAACGCACTTCCTTATCGGAGTTTGGCACCTATCAGGAGTGTGCGGATCAGTGTTGATACTGTCGGTTACGGTGACAGTCACATTAAGGATATCTTGAATGAGACTTTATCCAGGTCAAGGCCATTTTCACAATTGGTCGGCGCTCGTCTTGTTGTCGATCGATTGATCTGTTGATTCATCGACGACATTCCATCTGTGGAATCGACCGATTTGTCGCTCATGTCATCGATCAACATTGTTCGATTATATCGATCATCACTCACTTTGTTCATCGAATCGATATAGATTCAGATGCAAGATTTATCTGACCAACGAATGTAGATTCGCCAGGTATACGCCTTCGGCTGGCAAGAAATCATCAATAGGAGTATTGTCAGTGAATTTTATCCGAAAGGTGATCAGCTACGCTGTTATCTACTCCTCTTTTGTCCTTTATTTCCATATCAAATTCTTGGACCAGAAGTATCCGTCGGATAAGTCGTGGTTTGGCATCTTTCTTTTGCATAAGGTATTTTATTGCTGCGTGATCGGTGTGCACAATGACTTTTGAGCCAACAAGGTAGTTTCGAATTTCTAAAGCGCATAACGACAGCAAGTAATTCCTTCCGTTGTGCCATAATTCTCTGAGCATCGCCCAGTTTGGCTCACAGTAAATAACATGAAGTTTTTATCTTTACGCTGCCCTAACACTGCTCCTACTGCGAAATCACTTGCATCGCACATAATTTCGAAAGGAAGACTCCAATCGGGTGCTTGCACGACAGGGGAAGTTATCAAAGACTTTTTGATTTTATCAAAGGCCTGCTAACATCCTTGCAGAGGAGTGTCCTCAGAGGTCTGACAATTTTGCTGAAATCTTCTATAAACCTTCGGTAAAATCCAGCATGCCCAAGGAAACTCCTTATGTCCTTTACGTTAGTTGGTGGAGGTAAACCAGTCATTACTTCTATCTTTGCTCGATCTACTTCAATTCCAGCAGCAGATACTTTGTGTCCAAGAACAATCCCATCATTAACCATAAAATGGCATTTTTCCCAATTGAGAACAAGGTTCTTTTCCTCGCATCTGGCTAGAACTTTACAGAGGGTTTCGAGACAACTTTTGAAATCAGATCCATAGACTGAAAAATCGTCCATAAAAACTTCCATAAAATCTTCTATCATATCAGTGAAGATAGACATCATGCAGCGCTGGAAAGTGGCAGGGGAGTTACACAGGCCAAATGGCATCCGACGGTAAGCGAATGTTCCATAAGGGCACGTGAACGTTGTCTTTTCTTGGTCATCCGGGTGAATTGGAATTTGGAAAAATCCAGAATATCCGTCGAGAAAACAATAGTACTGATGATTAGCTAGTCTTTCCAACATTTGATCGATGAAAGGTAAAGGAAAATGGTCTTTCCGCGTTGCGGAGTTTAGTTTCTCAGAATCGATGCACATACGGTGTCCGCTACAGTTCTTTTTGGAATAAGTTCATCTTTGTCGTTCTTGACCACAGTGATTCCTCCTTTCTTAGGCACCACGTGAACTGGGCTCACCCAATTACTTTCTAAGATTGGATAGATTACACCGGCATTGAGAAGTTTGATGATCTCCATTTTAACAACTTCTTTCAGGTTGGGGTTGAGTCGCCTCTGATGTTCTATTGATGATTTTGATTCATCTTCAAGATGAATCCGATGCATACACAGGTCGGGGGAAATTCCTGGAATATCTTCAAGAGAGTATCTGATTGCATTCCTGTGTTTTCGCAGTTTATTCAGCAATAAAGCGAGCTCATTGTTCGTAAGATTTGCATTTACGATAACTGGATAAGTGTTGTCAAAAAGGTAGGCATATTCGAGTCCAGCAGGAAGTGGTTTCAACTCCACCTTTGGTGCATTTTCCTTGCTTAGATCGTCTCTCGAGAATGGTTGTCGATCGACAGCGCTTTGAATATATCGACGATATTTATCTCGAGTCATCTTCACCATTGCTGGCATCGCCATTTCTTGGCCCATTAAATGTGCATAATCCTCCGTATGGTTATCTATGCTGAAAACTTCTCCTGAGCAACCATGAGCACGCCCTCGATCTGGTTTTCAGGGAATGAATCTTCAAAAGATTTTTGTATAAGCTCGTCGATATCATCGACATAGGAGGATGATCTATCTATCAAGGGGCGCGTCATTACTTTTTCCATGTCGAATCGCATTGGAATGTTTCCAATGTTCAGGCAGATGCGTCCTTCCTTGACGTCGATTATCGCATTTGCGGTTGCAAGAAATGGGTTCCCAAGATAATGGGGTCTCTGGGTTCGTTCTTGTAGTGAAGTACAACGAAGTCCATTGATACTGTGCATCCATTGATGATTACGGGCACATCCTCAAGTGCTCCTTCCGACTCGACAGATCGATCAGCGAGAACTAGTTGGATATTTGCTGGGGTAAACTCCGATATCCAAGGGATGTTGGAACAGAGTGCGCATCAAATTCACGCTAGACCGAGATCACGAGGGCTCTTGGGAATTGTTTATCTTGGATGGTGCAACTAAGAACTAAACTACCGTGGTCTGGTTGCTTGATCGATTTCGCTTTGAATTATAGCACTGACTTCCTCGAAATCATCATGATACTACGTTCTCCGGCGTGGAAACCTTTAGTTACCATGTCTTTAACGCATTTTTAGCCAGTGAAATCTTGACAGCATCACTTAATGGCATCTCAACTCTGATCCTCTCGATTGCTTTCTTACGACTTCTCTCGTCCAATTCACGCTTAGGGTCGGACTTTCATGGAGAAAAAGGGGAATTGGGTTATAAACCCTTCGATAGTAGGTCCAGCTGGTGCTGAATCACTTTTCGCTTAGGGATTGGTGTCGATCGATATTGTTTTCATCATATCGGTCGATATTAAACTCATCCGCCGAATCTTCTTCATCGTCCGAATGTCAATAACAACCTCTTCGTGCCTTGACTATTTTTTCTCTGCTTTTGCTTGGTGAAGGTTCCGCTTCATGGCATGGACTAGCACAGGGTTAGGGGTGGGTTTGATCTTTCTCCGAAAAATTTTCAAGAAGATTTTTCCTTAACTTTCGAACAAGTTGCTTCCCACTTCTCAAGAGTACAGCACTAACTTGACGCCTTTGGTTCATATCAGTTCGCCAGGAAGACGCCCTGCCTCCCTCTTGATAGCGATATGCCGGCGACATTACCTTTAAATCGTTTGACTTGTTCACTTAGAGCATCTAATTTCTTAAATAGCTCACGATGAACAACGTTTAGTTTTGTGTCCATGTCGCCTTCTATTTTCTGATTTCCCGTGAAAGCTTGATTTATCCTGGAGTCAGTTTTTCTTTGACGGGATCTGGTTTGGGCATCATAGTTTTGGGTGAAACTATCCTCGTCCGGGTTGTAAACTTGAGAGGTATTCTCTTTCACATAAAATAGTTGTCTTTCAGAACAACTACTCTCACTTGGAAGAGTTTGCCTAAGTTTCTTTTCCTTCATGATTGAGTGCAGAGAGTCTAATGACTGCTTGATTTCAGCCAATTGGAGCGTGTCCCTGGACGGGGCTCTATTCTCCCTATCACTGATATCATAGGATTTTCCCAAAGCTATATTTCTGATCAAACGCTTTGCTTTACTAGGATTCCTGGTGCTAAAGTTTCCTTCACTTACGGTATCCAGCGTGATTTGGTAATGAAGGCTGACGCCTCCGTAAAAGAAGTTTAGGAGCTGTGGTTCTGAGTAACCATGGTGAATGCAATCACGTTGATAGCCTTCAAATTTGATCCAAGCGTTTTAAAACGATTCATGTGGACCTTGAGCAAAGTAAGATAACTTTTCTCGCACATCCCAGTAGCGAGCGTCATCGAAAAATTTATTTATGAAAGCGTTTCTGATGTCTTCCCAGCAAGTTAGAGAGCCTACTGGAATTTGATTCAACCACTTTCTGGCTTTTCCCTCAAGGGAAAAAGAAAAAGTTTACAGCGATTGTAGTCATCGAAACTAGATCTTCTAGATATTCGATGTGCTCGTGGGGGTGTTCCAAAGTAGATCCACGGAAGGGTTTATTTCGCACTTAAGAATAAAATCAAGGTAGAGTTTGATTTTCTGGTATCAACTTCTGGTACTTTGATGGCAGACCTATTGGAATAGGTCTTTATGGGGTCTAAGTAGTCTTGCAAAATCAATTCTGATTCCTCATCTTCAGAGGAAGATGAATTAGATTGAACATGGATTTTATCTCTCTGCTCATCGGCAATTTCAGAATTTGTGTTGGTGGTTGGTTGGCCTAGGACTACTTCCTCATTAGCAGATTCGGTAAGTGAACACTTACCTGCTTCCTCGCTGGTTGGCATCGATCGATGTTCGGGCGTATGTCGGTCGATTCCTCGCTCATCATATCGCTCGATTTTGTAGTGTCCGTGTCAATCGATGGACTGCCGAAATTTGCCTTCTCCATTCTTAGGTACCTGCAAAAGCACAATAAGAGGAAAAGATTTTAGTAAATACAAAAATAAGGTCTAGACTATATTCTGAACTAAATCTAATGGTAATAAGAAAGAGTCCCCGGCAACGGCGCCAAATTTGATATCACTCAAATTACCCTAAGGAGTGACTTTACTCTCTCAAATAAGAGGTTCAGTTGTAGTACTTAGGGATCGAATCCAAAGAGACTCTAGGATTACACAATAAATTGTTTAGTCTTTGAAATAAAGCTAGACAAACAGGTTTAAAGCAATAAATAAAGGGGTAAGCAAGTAATTGCTTCATTGAATGGATTAGGTTTTAAGCAAGAGGAAAGAAAGTTAGATTTAGGCTATTTCTCAGGTGTAACTAGCATGCAGGGTATCTAGGGTTTTTAGTATTCATAGTTCTGAACTCAAACCTTAAGGTTAAATCAATGATTGATTATCTTCAACTAGATCTTAAGTCACCAACTATCGTTCGATGAGAATAAGAAAGTGTCGATCGACATTCTATTTGAATATCGACGATACATTCCGCTGTATCGCTCGATAGGCGGATTGCTCTATCGATCGATATCGTTTCTAGCGAGCTTTAAGATCAGATTTGAATTGGTTCTCCAATCTTACAAAGAGACTACTCTCGTGTACTCAAAGTAAGTTGGAACACACCAGCTTTAGGTTTCAGGGATTTACTAAGTTTTCACTTATCCAAATTAATCCTAAGATCTAAGATAAGGGTGATCAATCCTATACTTAGCATTAAGAACAACTAGAATGAAGATCTATATTTTAAACACCCTAGCATTAAATCAATTGCAATGCATGCTTAGCCTTAATGAGAAGCCTAAATCTAACAAGAGAAACTACTCAAACATATTCATGGAAGACAAAATCATGATGGTTTGAATAATACTTTAAAATAGAATAATAAGAGAAACGGTAAAAGAGTAGAGAAAATAAGGGAGTTCAAGATCTTCTCTCAGATGCAGTTCGATCTATCTCTCCACTCCTAAGCTCTCCAAGGTAGCAAGAAGCTTCTCTCAAAATTAGGTCTAAATGTTCTCTAGGCAAGTCTTGCCTTTAAAATAATACAAAACCCTCTTAATATAGCCTAACAGGCGGCCAGGGACTCATTTGGTAGAAGTGAAACCTAATGAGATGTCTAGCTCATTAAACTCGCCATTAATTCTTGAGGCCTTTCATGTCGATCGATTTCACAATCTTCTATCGATCGATTAGTATAGTGTCTCGTCGCTCGATGCGTCCTGGTGAGCATCGGTCGATTTAGCTCCAATACAATACTCCTCAAAGTATCCATTTTTGCTCCAAAATGATCATATTTCACCAAAGAGTACCTGAACCTGTAAAAGCTCATAAAAGACACCACCAAAAGTGTCCTTTTGTTTCCAAAAACATATAAAAATCATGGTTGAAAGTGGGTAAAATCCATGACTTATCAACTTCCGGTAACTAGTGGTGGGAAGAATGCTAATTGGGTGATTGTGGATAGACTCACCAAGTCTGCTCATTTCCTGTCATGTCCCCGATCCTGGGTAGGATCGTCCGGATGAACCATTGTGCGTGGAGACGCACCAGACAGGTCATATGACCTAAAGCCAAGTGTGTCATGATCCAAAAACGTGGTTAAGGGAATCAGATAGCTGAGACTTAACCAAAATAGGATGGAGGCAAGCTTAAAGGAGTTGGTCGAGTGTTTTGGTAGCTGGACGAGGTCTGGGTGAAGCTCGATAAGCTAGGTGAAGCTGTGATGTAGTGAATGATCAGAATGGATCATGGGAGAACTAAGTCTAGGTATGGAAATAGACCAAGGGACTTAGAGGGATTGAATAAGATAAAGATATCAAGCTGTACAAAGTGTATCCAGTTTGGGTGATGATCTTGACAAAACTTCGACCAGATGGACGGAGCTCACTTAGAGCTCAAGTAGAGTGTGTCAGCTCCCTGAGCTGGATGGACTAGCTTACTCAGGTGGGTCAGCTGGGATCAGCTCAACTCAGCTTCACTGAGTGTTCGGGTCTCGGGCAGTTGGGCCGGGTCCGGACAGTGGCCGGGCCATGTGGGCAACCCATATGTGCCAATGGGCCGGTGGGCTCTTGGGGTTGGGCCAGTGGCTTGGCATTCGGTTTGGACTTGTATTTGACATGTCCAGGAGTGGTTTGACAAGCCCAGGATGTCCAGGTAACTGCCATAGGTGAATGGGTGTGATCTGGACCATTGATTAAATCAATGGCCAGAAATGAAACCGAAAGGGTGCAGCCTTTGGAAAGGTAACTGCCCCTTCTTATATATAATGCAGGCAAGGCCGTGCCTTTGCAGGCACGCCAGGGCTTCCTCCTACACCCTGAAACACAAAGAAAAACAGATAGTTGGTCGGATTCAACATCCAAGAGCAAGAGTTGTGTGAAGGCCACAAAGAGGCAATTGTGGGAGAGATCAAGGGGGAAGTTATGAACGACTTCCTGATGGCTTTTGATCTGTGATGATATCATACAAAGCATCCTCCAAAGCCTGAGAACACACGCAAATAGTCATAGAAGAAGAGGGACGGTCGGATTCCACTTTCTATGGCCAAGATAGTCTTGAAGGCAGATGTGTGTAAAAAGGCAATTTTCATGGGCACTGAAGGGGGAAGTGATGCACGACCCTTGGGTGGTGTTTGATCCTGGATGAACACACCCTAGGCTTCCTGTGTGTCTTGGGGACACACGCAAATGGTCAGAAGAGAATGGAGAAGGCCGGACTCCGCTCTCAAAGGCATGAACAGCCTTGAAGGTGGATGCAATGTAGAAGTGGTTTCATGGAAGTTCAAGGGAAGAGATGTTGGTGCGACCCATGGAGAGATCTTATCAAATACTGGAAGTATATGATAAGTATTGATAGATACATGCCTTGGTGGGGCTTGGCCGAACCTGATATGGGAAGCACAAGATCTAATAAGATCAAGTAAAAGGTAACAGATTTATGTTTACTTTCCGGTTTATGTTTATGTCTCTTGAGGTGCGAATGAGGCCAAGTATGGCACGCCCTTGGAGACCATATATTGTGATGTATTGTAGGGATACATGACCTTCAGGAAAGGGACGGATCATAGTGGGTCTAATTCATCCATGTGGGATGGTAATTAGAGGCTATGCATCGATTGGTGACTCATGGTGGTTCATGAGTAAACCGGATATATGATTTTGCATTACCAATGGCTTCAGGCCGTGGCAATGAGGTAATGGGATCATATGGAATGCTAGGTATCAACCTTGGTGTTGGTAAGCTATGTGTAAAGGATTGGCTGAGAGCCATGACGAAGAGTAAGGTTAGTACTATGTGGTGTGTACCACAAGTATGGAGCCTGAGTGTGATTATGCAAGGAAGGCCGTGTGTGATCAGATAATTGGTTAGTAAGGACGACCTGATCCTCGGTTGATGGATCAAGGTGTCTGAGCTGAGTGATCAAAGGATGCACCGATTGTATGAGCAAGACTGATCGGTTCATTGGGGCATGATTCCATGGCCGGTTAGGAAGTGTGAAGACTCATCATATCTGAGTCATGTGGGGTGGTTGGTTGATTGACTTAGGATCTGATGGGCCTTGTTATTCCATGAAAGGACTTGGTTCCAGGGGAGCACCCGCCTGAGACATGGTGGTACTAAACCAGGCCTTGGCCGGTTCAGGTATGAAGTCCTTGGCCATCGGCCGGACTGGTCATGGTCGAGATCTATATGATCCAGAGGGATTCATTGAGATCTGACCATGGATTATTCTTAGTGGTGATTTATCATGATTTATCATGAATTTTATTGGGTTTTACCTAATTGATTTGAAGGTGGTCAGTTATGGCCGTTTTGACAGAATTTGGCCGTGATCTATAGGATCAAGGCCGGTTCTGTAGATTCTGATTATGGATTCTTCTTAGTTGGGATTTATCATGAATTGTCATGAATTTTAATTAATTTTTGGAGCATGTTTGCTTGAGGTCGTTTTTGCGGTGAAGACTTCCGAAGGTACTTAGTCTGTGGGGATGGTTGGCTGAATGACTAAGTACCAAAGGGAAGAGTTTATGCAGGTATATGGAGAGTTGAACGAGTGGACGGGGAGCTAGGAAAAGCTACCTCGCAGCTTTATCTGCTAGAGGAGAGTAGATGGAACCTAAGTGAAGTGGTTCAGCTCAGCTAGCTGGATGAGCTAGCTAAACAGCTAAGTCAGCTGGGAAAATGAGCTAACAAGCTCCGTGGATGTGGCAAAGGTATGATCTATCAATATTGCATAGATCTAGATAGAATGGTTAGGTGAATGGAACCTCGGATTTGGTATGACTTGGTCTAGGTTCAGGATCGACCTTGGAGCTAGCTCGCAGTTGTGTTTACTGACCAGTAGCTGAGGTGATCTGACCAGACAAGTGTTATATTGGCTTTAGACCAATGGTTGGTAGATAATATTCCACTGTGCATAAGTTGAAATGATATAAAGCTAGGAAATGACTAAGGTAGTCTTGAGCTAAGATCTGAGTTAGCCCTCGCCTATGGGCGATGTTTTAAATAAAGGGCGAAATTTTTAGAGGTTCGGTCAGGGTATGGACCGAGCGACGTTAGGCATCAACTGCGGCCTTAGAGACCGGGTCGGGGTCTTACAAGTTGGTATCAGAGCATGCTTGATCCTGTTAAGGACGGTGCTAAAAGATGTTGAGTTCCAGACCGAAATTATTTCGGAAAACTGAGATGACTTGGAACCTTAGCTGTGGTGAGCCAAGTGAGAGTTGAGGTTAGATTGGGTTTCATGCTTGTGAACGGGGAAGTTCCAAGATGAGCTGCCGTTGCTAGGATGCACTCTCCAAGGGCAAGACCCTGGAAACAGAAAGGTTAGTTATCTAGTTATTTTGGAAGTAATAGACGGATTGGATGATGGACGCAATGCAAGATCTTTGTATGGACGACCTGGCCCAGGAAAGTAAAATGGACCAGAGAGTAGCTTAGGTTGAAAGAAACGTGCAGCACTCTCTTGGGAGTTAGTGTTTTTCCTTGGTGGCCGTTCAAAACAAGTGAGCATATGCAGTGTTCATGTTGGTCTAAGGGAGACGTTACCTGGCTAGTACATGAGTGGGCTTGTAGTCAGATGGATCAGCTTGGACTCAGTGTAAGTCAAGGTAGGATTCCTTCAGATTGAGTGATTGGAACGGATCAATTCCAAGAGCAATTGGAAACACGATGTGATGAAAGGACTTTTCTAGGGTCCTAATCAAATGTTGTAGAATACAAGATGTCAATCCAATTCTAAGAGATTCTAATGCAAAGGGAATGCAAGTTCATGTTCAATCTAAGTGCAATCAAGATGATAGGATGATTATGAAACTAAGACAATATTAAAAATGCAATAAAAGATTGAACTTTCTTTCTCAATGAAGCAAGGGGGTTCTTGGGACAAGGGAATCGACTTTGGGTGATCAAGGTTCAATCCAAGATGCCAACTTTTCAATCAATCTATTTCCTTATGCCTAGACAACAAAACTAAGCAAGCTCTATCCCTAGATGAATGCTCTTTTGCAATGATCACCCAAGTACACAAAGTCCCTTTGGCTGTAATGATCAAAGCAAACATGGAGAATGAGCCTAATAGCAATCCTAGCTTCTTTGACAACTAATCCCTTAGGCAAAGCAAGCTAAAAGCATAGATGAGTTGGTTCAGGCATTTCATAGAACACCTTCCGGGCATGAAATGCCTATAGCTCTATGTTTGAGAGGCCAACTCAAATATAGCAAGAAGAACACCAAGTCAATGCAAGGAAAGGATAGATCTAACACTAAGCACCTTGGATCTACACTTAATCACCCCTAGTCTCCCAAGCCCATGAACCCTAGATAGATCTACTCACTAATAGCCATGAAAAACCTCAAAATCAATGATGATTCAAGGCTAAACATGATTAGAGAAGAAGATAATCTATTAAACACAAAAGGAATGAGATAAAAAGGATCAAAGATCCAAACTTTCTTCAAGATCTTATTATGTTTTTGAGAGAAAAGAAGTTTGATCTCACAAAGGAGATTACAAGAGTATTTATAGGTGGCTTGAAAGCCCTTGAAAACATAAAACAAAATTACTAAAATTTCCTTTAGCCAAATTGGTCTCAACCAATGGGAAAAGAAGGGGAAATTCAGTCAGGGTTGAACCAGCATGGTCCAACCCGGTCTGGCCGTGTCCAAGCCGGCTGGCTGCTTGCACCCGGACGTCTCTACCCGGCCAGCCTCTTCCTGCTCGTGTGCTGCTTCTCCCGACCGGGGTCATCAAACCGGTCTGTGCTCCCCGGTCCAGTGCATGCTCTTCATCGTCCGGGTTGGTGAAGCGGACCATGATCCCGGCCGTCCGTCCTGCTGGCTTCTTTCACGACGGGTGTCCTTCCCGGACTGGCCACCCGGTCTGGTCTCCTCCAGCACCACTCAAGCGACGGGTGCTTCTTCCAGGCTCAGTTATCCCGGACGGACCACTTCCATCCATTTGATCTTTTCGGCCGGCTGCTTGAACCCGGCCGTCTCTACCCGGCCAGCCTGACATGCTTCAAGTGAATTGATCATAAATCTTCCAATACAGGTCCAAATGACTTGAAGCCACCTCCAGTGGAAAGCTAACTAAATTCCTTTGTCTCCACAAAATATTAGCAGCAGGAGACATCTCTAAGGCCTCTGTCCATGCTCATCTTTGTCTTGACCAGATCATGGATTTGACTTCTCTTTTCATGGCCAAACTTTATTCTTCATCTCTTTTGGGGCCATAAGTCTTCCAAACACCTCAAAACACACCAAAGCATACTCCAACACCTGATAAGGACAAATGAATGCAAAATAGACCTAAACATGCCTAATGCCTAACTTATATGATCAAAATGCATAAGATATGGATGCTAAAAACATGTAAATATGCAAGCTATCAACTCCCCACCACTAGACCTTTACTTGTCCTCAAGTAATCTTTTCAAAACACAAGGAGGAGAGACATAGAGATGGAAGCAAAGCCAAAAGAAACACACATAGCACTCAACTTGACATCCTAAAGAAACATAACAAATAGCATGAGCAAAACTTCCTATTATGCTCTAGCTTCACAAGGCCTATCAATGACTCTTATGCCTCTACACAAGATGCAATGCTTATCAACCAACAAGTTCTCTTAACCAGCCCTCACATTGATTCACACACACACACACACACACACACACACACACACACACACACAAGGTGAAGTCTCACAAATGGGCACATGATCTCAATCATTTGGCTAGGTGATCAAATGGTCTAATATGGATGATAATGAGGTTTCAATGCCTCATTTCAAGGTGGCAATCACTCAAAATCAAGGAGCTTGATCATTATGCAAAATTTATCTAAGACTAGGAGCAATTCATGCATACATGGATCCATCCTCATCATTCTACCCAATTTCTAAGTGATTACAAGATCTACTCCTCTTTATTCATCTCATAACCCAAAATGAAAACATTCTCACATCACTCACCCAATGAACAACTTTCTTTCCTTTGAAATTCAGCCACTAAGGACCTCTAATCACTTCTCTAAGCTCTAACTCTTTAAGTTTTTCCTTCCCCACTATCTTATTGAATCTTTATTTTTATTTTTTTCTTTTTGTTTTTCTTTTTCTTTTTCTTTTTCTTTTCTTTTTCTTTTCTCTCTCTTTTTTTTTATATACATGAAGGGGGAAGGTCAAAAACATCAATTAAGAGCTCCTTATCTTTTTATTTTTAGGTCCCTGGGGTTCTTCTTTCTTATGATACTCATTTGTTCATCAATCTCAACATTGTTACATTCCAAACCCAAGATATAGACCATTAAGGAACAAAAACCCCACTCACCATCCTAGAAGCTAGCTCAAATGAGGACCCTATGCTAGCAAGAGATGATAACAAATCCATGTCGCCCCCAATACTCTCAAGATTTTGCACATGACAAACTATCAGAAAAGGCCTCACTCATGCAAATCAATGTAGGCTTCAAAGAATGGATAGGGTTCAAGGGTATGGAAGTGCCATTTGGGTTAACAAAGAGTGGTACAATGGGGAAAAGATAACCCAAATGTGTATGAGATCCATGATCAAGTATGCAAATGCCCATATGCAAGAGAAATTAAGTTCATTCAAGTCTAAGTTCAGGATGGAGCTGGTCTTAAGAACAATGCCAATATCAATCAAGCAAGCAAGTTTCAAGAAGAGTTTTCAAGGCTCAAAGCATGCAAGCCTTTCAAAAGATGCTTAAGCTACTTGATATGTTTAACTAGGGTGCCAAATTCAGTGCAAACAAGTGTTCTTTACAAGGCAATGCTCCATATGCAATTGAATGCAACTTATATGCTCTAGACTCAATCTTAAAGATGCAAGTGATGCAATCTACATGATTCAAAAATTCAAAATATTTTTTTTATATGCAAATATGAATGAACAATGCAATGCATGAGACTCAAAATCACAAAGCAAACAGGATCAAATACTTGGTACCTCCCCAACACTTAAATCACACAGTCTCTGTGTGAGTAAGAGAGAAGGAGATACCCCAACAAGACAAAAGCAAATGTATATACAAGAAGGGTTGGAGTGATACCTAAGAAGGGTGTTTGGTGTGGTGTTTGGTGCCGGGGCTAGGAGCTGGCTTGGTTCATAGCAACTAGAGGAGGCTGCTACATGGCAATCATAGGTCTCAGGTGGTCAATCACCTTTCTTCTCTCCTCTAGTGCTTGGCTCAACCTGAAAATCTTGACCACTTTTATTAAAAACTTAAAAGGAAATTTGAAATTGCAAAGCTATATACAAGGATAACCATGGGACTTCCTCCCAAGTGAGCTTGTTTTGAGTCACTTAGCTTGACTACCTTGTCTGTTGAACTAGTGAGAAGGAGGATCCTTCCCACCTTCAAGTGTGATGGTGAGGACCTGAGAGAGAAGCTCTTGAAGCTTGATTGGGTCATCATTGAGCTGAGGAGTGATGATGGCTCTAGCACTTGAGAATGGTGTGGACCTGCCCTTATGCTTGATCTTGTACTCAAGGACACCATCTCTGAGCTGCTTTGGATGGAGAGTAAGGGTGTGTGGAAGCAAATCAAGAGGTGGAGGATGAGTCTCTTTCACTATCTTCTTCTTGCCATGAGTGGCCTTTGAGGCTCCACCCATCCCCTCTATTTTAGCAATTTCCAAGTGCTCAACACACAACTCCTTAGAACACTCTCCATCAAGACCTTCTTTCTTACCAACAACCTCTTCATCTTGGGGCTTCTCAACAGCTTGTACATCACAAGTGATTGTCCCATAATAGTCTGATTCCATTGGAGGCTGGAGAGGATAGGAGACAGCTTTGTTGACATGCATGAGAGTGACCTTCTTGTTGGGAAAGTCAATGCAAGCTCCAACTGTTGTGAGGAAAGGAGTGCCAAGGATCAAAGGGACTCTCTCTTCAGATGCCATCTTCAAAAACAGTGAGGTCAATAGGTATGGTGCAGGATCCAATCTTCAAGGGGAAGTCCTTGATTATGCCAAGTGGGGTTGTAGAAGAGGAATCCCCAAAGGTGAGAGGAGGAGTATCTGGTTCCATGCTTTCAATCCCAATAATTTGCACCATATCCAAGGAGATGACATTCACACTAGCACCACTATCAACAAGAGCATCATCCATAGTTAGTTTACCAAGAGAGCAAGACAAGGTGAACTTCCCTTGAGACTCAAGCTTAGGGAGGGACGTTGGAGGGGTTGGTGGATCAATCTTCAGAAGTGAGATGTCCAAAAGCTCAGCCACTTCAGCTTTGTGGGTGAGAATGTCCTGTATGAGCATCATTTGGACATGAGCAGCATGCATATTGGTGATCTCTGGAAGCTTGACTCCAATATCACTTAGGTCTTTTCTGAATTTGGAGACCATTTTTTTCTGAGCTTTGGTGAGGCACCTTTTAGGGAAAGGGAGCTTATCATAGGGTGATAGCTCAACCTCATTGTCCTCTTCCTTCACTTCATTCAGCTTGAGGTTAGCACTCTTCTCAACTTGTGTCTCAACCGTAGGCTCATCAATCTTCAGAATTTTTCCTTGAACCTTCTTATCAGCTCTCTTCACAACTCTAGCTTCAGCTGTGGCCACAACCATTATCTTGTCATTTTCAATCTGATTTCCAAGCACTAGCCTCTCAATCTCGTCAACATCATTCTTATGATCACTCAACGCAATCCTTGAAGAAGTGGAGAGGATAACATTGCAAGTCTCCTTAGGGTTCTTCTCTGGTTTTCCTGGTAGAGATCCCATTGGATTCCTGGAGGATGAAGACATGGAGGAAACTTGGCTCTCCAAAGCTTTGAGGTGAGAGGCAAGTTGCATGTACTTGTTGTTGAGATCAGAATAAGTTCCATCAATCTTGGCATGGATGTTCTTGAACTCATCACAAATGTTCTTAGCATTTCTTTCTTGAGCTTCTAAGAGTTGTTTGAACATGGACTCCATTTTTGAGCTTGGAGCTTGGGAAGAACTTCCTTGAGGCTGAGATGACTGATTTGTTTGGTAGCCTCCTTGTTGATTGTTGTAGTGAGGTCTTGGCTGATAGTTGTTTTGGTATTGGAAGTTTGGCTCCTTCCTATACCATGTGCCAGTAGTATTGATGAAGCACAACTCCTCTTGGCCTTCTAAACCATCAACCTTATTGATTGTAGGAGGAACCTCTTGACTAGGAGCACCCACAAAATTCATCTGTTCTTGTTTAGCTTGGGTGGAGAGAAGCAAATCTATCTTTTCTTGCAAGGTCTTGATTTCCTTCCTTGTGTGCTAGTCATCACTTCTATTGGCTCTATCATGCTCCTCACTATAAACTGAGTCACTCTTGGCCATGTTCTCTACTAGTTCTTCAGCATCCTCTTCAGTTCTTCCCAAGAAGAAACCATTGCTAGCAGTATCAAGCCTATTTCTGCATTGTGGTAGAGCTCATCTATAGAAGGTGCTAAGCAAACTCTCTTTGGTGAAGCCATGATGTGGACACTGAAACCAATAGCCTTTGAACCTCTCCCATGCTTCACTGAAACTCTCAAGATTCTTTTGTTGAAAACCAGAGATTTCATTTCTGATCTTAGCTGTCCTTGAGGAAGAGAAGAACTTCTCTAGGAATATCCTCTTGCAATCATTCCAAGTGATGATAGAGTCACTTGGAAGAGCCTTCTCCCACTGATGAGCTTTCTCTCCTAGAGAGAAAGGAAACAGCCTGAGTTTAAAAGCATCTTCAGAGACTCCATTAGTCTTGGACAAACCACAATACTTGTCAAATTGATCCAAGTGATCTAGTGGATCCTCCACAGCCAAGCCATGAAACTTGTTGTTCTCTATCACATTGAGCAGCCCTTATTTGATCTCAAAGTTGTTGTTCTCCACAGCTGGTGCTCTGATCCCCAACCTATGACCATGAATGTGAGGTTGGTCATAGGCTCCAATGGCTCTTGCTTGGCGTGGTTGGTGATGTGGCTGGCGTGTTGGTCTAGGATTGTCAGCTCTTGGATCATTGCCCCCTAGGACATCACCATCTTGAGGCAGATTCTCCATCTCAAACCCCAACCTTTGAAGATGAGCCTGTTGCTCTACTTCTCTTCTTTGTCTTGCTATCTCCCTCTCAAGTGCAGCAATCTCTTCAACAGTAGGAACCAAGTTAGATGCCCCTCTACTTCTTGTGATCATACACCTGAAAGTAAGAGATAGAAGAAGCAAGAGAATCAATATCACAAGAAAAATTAAAATGACTTAGTCTCAAGCAAGTGACTAAATCCCAATGTCAAAATCAACTTAGAACTTGGCAACGGCGCCAATTTGATGAAAGGACTTTTCTAGGGTCCTAATCAAATGTTGTAGAATACAAGATGTCAATCCAATTCTTAGAGATTCTAATGCAAAGGGAATGCAAGTTCATGCTTAATCTAAGTGCAATCAAGATGATAGGATGATTATGAAACTAAAGACAATATTAAAAATGCAATAAAAGATTGAACTTTCTTTCTCAGTGAAGCAAGGGGGTTCTTGGGACAAGGGAATCGACTTTGGGTGATCAAGGTTCAATCCAAGATGCCAACTTTTCAATCAATCTAATTCCTTATGCCTAGACAACAAAACTAAGTAAGCTCTATCCCTAGATGAATGCTCTTTTGCAATGAACACCCAAGTACACCAAATCCCTTTGGCTATAATGATCAAAGCAAACATGGAGAATGAGTCTAATAGCAATCCTAGCTTCTTTGACAACTAATCCCTTAGGCAAATCAAGCTAAAAGCATAGATGAGTTGGTTCAGGCATTTCATAGAACACCTTCCGGGCATGAAATGCCTATAGCTCTATGTTTGAGAGGCCAACTCAAATATAGCAAGAAGAACACCAAATCAATGCAAAGAAAGGATAGATCTAACACTAAGCACCTTGGATCTACACTTAATCACCCTTAGTCTCCCAAGCCCATAAACCCTAGATAGATCTACTCACTAATAGCCATGGAAAACCTCAAAATCAATGATGATTCAAGCATGATTAGAGAAGAAGCTAATCTATTAAACACAAAAGGAATGAGATAAAAAGGATCAAAGATCCAAACTTTCTTCAAGATCTTATTATGTTTTTGAGAGAAAAGAAGTTTGATCTCATAAAGGAGATTACAAGAGTATTTATAGGTGGCTTGAAAGCCCTTGAAAACATAAAACAAAATTACTAAAATGTCCTTTAGCCAAATTGGTCTCAACCAATGGGAAAAGAAGGGGAAATTCGGTCAGGGTTGAACCAGCATGGTCCAACCGGTCTGGCCACCCTGGCCGTCCAGTTCTGGCGTGTCCAAGCCGGCGGCTGCTTGCACCGGGCGTCTCTACCTGGCCAGCCTCTTCCTGCTTTCGTGTGCTGCTTCTCCCGACCGGGTCATCAAACTGGTCTGTCCTCTCCGGTCCAGTGCATGCTCTTCATCGTCCGGGTTGGTGAAGCCGGACCATGATCCCCGGCCGTCCGTCCTGCTGGCTTCTTTCACGACCGGGTGTCCCTTCCCGGACTGGCCACCCCGGTCTGATCTCCTCCAGCACCACTCAAACGACCGGGTGCTTCTACAGGCTCAGTTTTCCCGGACCGGACCACTTCCATCCATTTGATCTTTTCCCGGCCGGCTGCTTGAACCCGGCTGCTTGAACCCGGCCGTCTCTACCCGGCCAGCCGGACATGCTTCAAGTGAATTGATCATAACTCTTCCAATACAGGTCCAAATGACTTGAAACCACCTCCATTGGAAAGCTAACTCAATTTTCTTTGGCTCCACAAAATATTAGCAGCAGGATACATCTCTAAGGCCTCTTTCCATGCTCATCTTTTTCATGACCAGATCATGGATTTGACTTCTCTTTTCATGGCCAAACTTGATTCTTCATCTCTTTTGGGGCCATAAGGCTTCCAAACACCTCAAATCACACCAAAGCATACTCCAACACCTGATAAGGACAAATGAATGAAAAATGGACCTAAACATGCCTAATGCCTAACTTATATGATCAAAATGCATAAGATATGGATGCTAAAAACATGTAAATATGCAAGCTATCCGCGATGTTAAGTATCTTAGTATGATGAGGATTGAGGTATACTATAAACACTTTTGTGAATGGTATGGGACGTTCACAGAAGTGTGATGCTTTGGGAATGGTATGGGACATTTTCCAAATGTGTGATCAAACTGAGATCTTACTCATCTAAGTACTTAATGATCGGAAAAGGGTTGTTCCAGATGCTAACGGTTGGTTGTCGCATTAGCGTGGCGATGGGCAGAGAATGAGTTCACTAGGTTTGGTGAAGGACATCCTGTGATGATCCACGGTCGGGGTACACGGATCTGAGTATTGATCACGTCGGTGTGCACTGCGGATCGAGTATTGATCCCGGTCGGGTAATGCATGTGGATCAGTATTGATCTGCAGTCGAGGTAATCATATGGGATCAGTATTGATCACAGTGAGGGGTAATACTGGATCGGAAATGTAATCCTGATCGGGGAAGTAATGCCTCGGATCTGAGTATTTATATTGGACGGAGGTAATGCATGGATCTGGTTGTTGTCCGCCCTAAGCACCTTGGATCTACACTTAATCACCCTTAGTCTCCCAAGCCCATAAACCCTAGATAGATCTACTCACTAATAGCCATGGAAAACCTCAAAATCAATGATGATTCAAGCATGATTAGAGAAGAAGCTAATCTATTAAACACAAAAGGAATGAGATAAAAAGGATCAAAGATCCAAACTTTCTTCAAGATCTTATTATGTTTTTGAGAGAAAAGAAGTTTGATCTCATAAAGGAGATTACAAGAGTATTTATAGGTGGCTTGAAAGCCCTTGAAAACATAAAACAAAATTACTAAAATGTCCTTTAGCCAAATTGGTCTCAACCAATGGGAAAAGAAGGGGAAATTCGGTCAGGGTTGAACCAGCATGGTCCAACCCGGTCTGGCCACCCTGGCCGTCCAGTTCTGGCCGTGTCCAAGCCGGCCGGCTGCTTGCACCCGGACGTCTCTACCTGGCCAGCCTCTTCCTGCTCGTGTGCTGCTTCTCCCGACCGGGGTCATCAAACTGGTCTGTCCTCTCCGGTCCAGTGCATGCTCTTCATCGTCCGGGTTGGTGAAGCCGGACCATGATCCCCGGCCGTCCGTCCTGCTGGCTTCTTTCACGACCGGGTGTCCCTTCCCGGACTGGCCACCCCGGTCTGATCTCCTCCAGCACCACTCAAACGACCGGGTGCTTCTACAGGCTCAGTTTTCCCGGACCGGACCACTTCCATCCATTTGATCTTTTCCGGCCGGCTGCTTGAACCCGGCTGCTTGAACCCGCTGCTTGAACCCGGCTGTCTCTACCCGGCCAGCCGGACATGCTTCAAGTGAATTGATCATAACTCTTCCAATACAGGTCCAAATGACTTGAAACCACCTCCATTGGAAAGCTAACTCAATTTTCTTTGGCTCCACAAAATATTAGCAGCAGGATACATCTCTAAGGCCTCTTTCCATGCTCATCTTTTTCATGACCAGATCATGGATTTGACTTCTCTTTTCATGGCCAAACTTGATTCTTCATCTCTTTTGGGGCCATAAGGCTTCCAAACACCTCAAATCACACCAAAGCATACTCCAACACCTGATAAGGACAAATGAATGAAAAATGGACCTAAACATGCCTAATGCCTAACTTATATGATCAAAATGCATAAGATATGGATGCTAAAAACATGTAAATATGCAAGCTATCACGATGTTAAGTATCTTAGTATGATGAGGATTGAGGTATACTATAAACACTTTTGTGAATGGTATGGGACGTTCACAGAAGTGTGATGCTTTGGGGAATGGTATGGGACATTTTCCAAATGTGTGATCAAACTGAGATCTTACTCATCTAAGTACTTAATGATCGGAAAAGGGTTGTTCCAGATGCGAACGGTTGGTTGTCCTTGCATAGTGAACGCGGCCGATGGGCAGAGAATGAGTTCACTAGGTTTGGTGAAGGACATCCCTGTGATGATCACAGTCAGGGTAATGCCCGCGATCTGAGTATTGATCACAGTCGTGGTAATGCATAATGATCTGAGTATTGATCACAGTCGGGGTAATGCATGTGGATCTGAGTATTGATCACAGTCGGGGTAATGCATGTGGATCTGAGTATTGATCACGTCAGGGTAATGCATGTGGATCTGAGTATTGATCACACCGTGGTAATGCATAATGATCTGAGTATTGATCACGCCGGGTAATGCCTCGGATCTGAGTATTGATCACGCCGGGTAATGCCTCATGATCTGAGTATTTATATTGGACAGGTAATGCCTGTGGATCTGGTTGTTGTCCGCCTAAAGAATCACGAGGTGATATTAGGTATGAACTGGCCTGGA
Organism: Brassica carinata; assembly: GCA_016771965.1. Taxonomy (NCBI): domain Eukaryota; kingdom Viridiplantae; phylum Streptophyta; class Magnoliopsida; order Brassicales; family Brassicaceae; genus Brassica; species Brassica carinata. The sequence goes on from CM028689.1 coordinate 36,781,848, forward strand.
AAGCATCGGGCCACTCTGGACTGTCACCGGGAGCGCATGCAGTTCGAGAGTTGGTGTGAATTCCCAATCAGGTTCCAAGGTATATGTCCGATCTCTGGATGCTTAGTGGTGTCAGCAATCCATGTGGATTGGATGCTGAGGAAGGGTTGTGAAGCTTATCTGGCCACAAACGCCACTAAGGAGGTCGTAGGGGTGATGACCGGATGGGATTCGCTGGTTCGAGAGTCCATGATGTGTTTGAGCTAGGGCATTCCCACAGTAGCTGACCCGTTCATAGTAGATCTGGACCAGGGACGGCCCTAAAGATCCAAAAGTTCCTTTTGTATAGCTCCTGCCGAGATGGCCGAGCTGAAGTCGACCCCGCCCGGGAAGGGACCTGGGTCGCATTACAACCAAGTCTGGGATTGACTTAGGGTTGGGATAAGACGGTTGAGTCCTGGAGTGGACCAGAACCGCAATATGATCAAGTCCGGTAAGGGACAAGGATCAGGGAATGACCTATTCGGAGATGGACCTATGGTAGGAATACACGGTTGAGTTCCTGAGTGGACCAGGGCCGGGATATGATCACGTCCTAAAAGGACCAGGATCAATTATGACAGAGTCTGGTGATGGACAGGTGTCAAGTTAAGGTGGTTTAGTCTAGTATGGACTAAGATCACAATATGGCCAAGCTGGATAAGGCTGTGGTCGGTTAAGGGATGATCCAGTACGATGTGGCTGGGATCATGAACCCTTGGTGTCTGTAAAGGACAAAAAGAAACAGAACAATCTGTTAGGACTCGTGGTACAACGAGCGGCCTAAAGATTGGAACGAGTTCATTAAGACTGGACTGATACATCGAGTGGCTTGGAGATTGGGTAATCTACTAAGACTCGGGTGTGCAGTAAGTTCTTAGGGACTGAGTATGATCTAGGCATGGGCTAGATTCAGAGAGTAATAGACTTGGTGTCTACTAGGACCGCAACCTAGAGAGTGGGGTCTGTGACACAAGTCATGTCTTGTATGGGTGTTTAATGGACCACTTGATAAGATTTTGGGATTAAATCTCTATCAAGTGGGGGAGACTGGTTTATATCGTGATCATGACATGATCAGTGAGAAGGAACAAGGAGGGAGATGCAACGAATTGGTTAGAAAGAACCAATCAAGCATGCTCCATGTTCTGGATGCAAGGAGATCGGTTGGAACATTTTGTCAATGAGACAAAATGTCAGCACCACTGGATTCGAGGACGAATCCTTATCAAGTGGGGGAGACTTGTCATGTCCCCGATCCTGGGTAGGATCGTCCGGATGAACCATTGTGCGTGGAGACGCACCAGACAGGTCATATGACCTAAAGACAAGTGTGTCATGATCCAAAAACGTGGTTAAGGGAATCAGACAGTTGAGACTTAACCAAAATAGGATGGAGGCAAGCTTAAAGGAGTTGGTCGAGTGTTTTGGTAGCTGGACGAGGTCTGGGTGAAGCTCGATCAGCTAGGTGAAGCTCGATCAGCTAGGTGAAGCTGTGATGTAGTGCATGATCAGAATGGATCATGGGAGAACTAAGTCTAGGTCTGGAAATAGACCAAGCGACTTAGAGGGATTGAATAAGATAAAGATATCAAGCTGTACAAAGTGTATCACAGCTGGGTGATGCGAGCAAGAAGCTCGACCAGCTGGACGGAGCTCACTTGGAGCTCAAGTAGAGTGTGTCAGCCCCCTGAGCTGGATGGACTAGCTTACTCAGCTGGGTCAGCTGGGGATCAGCTCAACTCAGCTTGACTGAGTGTTCGGGTCTCAGGCAGTTGGGCCGGGTCCGGACAGTGGCTGGGCCATGTGGGTGATGAAAGAACTTTTCTAAGGTCCTAATCAAATGATGTAGTATATAAGATTGTCGAACCAGTTCTAAGTGACCACAAAGCAAAGGGAATGCAAGTCTATGCTTAATCTAAATGCAATCATTAAAGAGGATGATTAATAAACTAAGACAATAAGAAAAATGCAACAAAATGTAAAACTTTCTTTCTTATGAGGAGAAAGAGACCCATGGGTGTAGGGACTTGATTTCAAATGATTAAGATTCAATCCAAGATGCTAACTTTTCAATCAATCTAATTCCTTATGCCTAGACAACAAAACAAAGCAAGCCCTATCTCTAGATGGATGCTCTTTTGCAATGATCACCCAAGTACACCAAATTTCTTTGGCTCTAATGATCAAAGCAAGCATGAAGAATGAGTCTAATAGCAATCCTAGCTTCTTTGACAACTAATCTCTTAGGCAAAGCAAGCTAAAAGCATAGATGAGTTGGTTCAGGCATTTCATAGAACACCTTTCGGGCATGAAATGCCTATGACTCTATGTTTGAGAGGCCAACCCAAATATAGCTTTAAGAACACCAAATCAATGCAAGGAAAGGATAGATCTAACACTAAGCACCTTGGATCTACACTTAATCACTCTCAATCATCCTAACCCATGAATCTTAAATGGATCTACTCACTAATCCACATGCTTACTCTTAAACCCATGAGTGATTCAAGCTTAAACATATAGACAAAGAAAGGAGATGAAATCAAGCAATCAAGAACACAAGATGAGATTAAGATTATGATTCAAAGATAAAACTTTCTCAAAGGTTTGTGTTCTTAGAAAGAAAATAACATAAGTCTCAATCTAGGGATAACAAGAGTATTTATAATTGGCTTGAAAGCCCTAGAAACATAAAACGAAATTAGTAAAAAGTCCTTGAGCCAAATGGGCTTAAGCCAATGGGAATGGAGCATAAAATTCGGTCAGGGGTGAACCAACACCATCCAACCCGGTCCAGGTTACCCGGCCGTCCAGCTGGCCGCGTCCCTTGCTCCGTCCGGGTTCACCAGGCCGGCCGTCTCACCCCGGTCCTCAGCATCCTCTTCACGACCAGGTGCTCCTAGCCGGACAGGCCACCCCGGTCGTCCCTCGGTTTGGCCGCGTCTTGATCTCCCGTCCGGGTGCTCCTACCCGACTGGCCACCCCGACTGGTCTGCTCGGGTTCCTCCTGACCGGGTGTCCTACCCGACTGGCCACCCCGACTGGTCTGCTCCGGGTTCCTCCTGACCGGGTGTCCTTACCCGGACGTGTATACCCGGCCGTCCGTCTCTTTTCCCGTCCGGTTGCTCGTGTCCGGACGCATCAACCCGGTCATCCGGACGTGCTGTTCCAATCTGATCCGACCAGGTATGCGTACCCGGTCTAGGCTACCCGGTCCAACTCTCATCTCTTGATTTCACTTCTCTTCTTATGGCCAATCTTGATTCTTCACTTCTTTTTGGGTCATAAGGTTCCCAATCACCTCAAATCTCACCAAAGCACACTCCAACACCTGATAAGGACAAATGAATGCAAAATGATCCTAGACATGCCTAAACCTTAGCCTACAACTCAAAGAATGCAATAAAAAGATGGCTAAATATATGAAAATATGCAAGACATCAACTCCCCCACACTAGTCCTTTACTTGTCCACAAGTACACTAGTAAGGACTAAGGAGGAGAGGTTTGAAGGAGGGGACTCATAGCCAAAAGAATGCTCTTCTTAATTCTCAACTTGATAACCTTGTATAATCATACCAACTAGCTAGAGCAAACACTCAATCCAACTCTAACTTCTCAAGGCCTATCTTGACTCTTTTGATCCCTACACTTACTCATCATGAATCCACAATCCACAAATCCACTTGCTCTCTAACAATCATTAAGCAACCTCAAAAGATCTCTTGCAAATGGTCAAATGGTCCAAGTCATTTGGTTTGGTGAGAAAGGCTTTGATGCAAAACAAATCTAGTAGTTCAAGAAGGATCTTTGAAGGTGGTTTACTCTCAAAACAAAGTAGCCTTGACATTGCACATAATATATCTAAGAAAGGGATCAACTCATGCATACAATGCTCAATCTCCATTGTTCTACCCTTTTCCCAAATACATAAGTTATATCCCCATTCCAAATGTCAAAACCACTCACATCTCTCACCCAAAGATTACCCCAAAACACTTAAGATATTTTCTCATTAAGAACTCTTTCTTATTGAAGTCTACAAGGGATTTTCACTCTTTAAACGCTTTTCAGCTCTTTCTTAAACATTGCTAGCCTCCTTTTCATTATTCTCTCTTTTTTTCCTTTTTTTTTCTTAAGATTATGGGGGCCAAGACTTCTCTCTTTTTTTTTTATAAACTAGAGCTTAGAACTATTATTTCTCTTATCCCTTGTAGACTAAATCACTTATTAACTTGGAGTTCTTTGAGTTAATCTTTTCTTTCAAAAACCTTTCACATTTCCAAGATCACACCATACAACACTCACCCCCATCCTAGAAGCTAGACAATATGAGTGTCTAATATAGCTAAAATGGAGATCAAGCATTGTCGTTCCCAATACTCTCAACATTATGCACATGTAAAGCTTTCCAAAGAAGGCCTCACTCAACAAACAATGAAGGCTTGAAAGGAGGTAAGGGTTTAAGGGTGTGGAGTACCACTTGAGTTTGTCCAAAAAGATAGGCAAAGAATGGGAGGGACAACTCAAGTGTTCTATTCATGACTTAGTACACAAGGGACCATGAGCAAGAGACTTAGAGTCTAAATATGACAGGAGCAACCTTCAAAGAGAGAGCATCAATCAATCAAATAAGCTTTAGGAAGAGCTTTCAAGGCTCAAAGTTTACAAGCTATCCTAAGATTGCTCAAGCTACTTACTATGATTATAAAGGTTATCACTTTAAGAACTTAGCATGAGCATCTTTACAAGGCAACTATCATCCTTGTCCCCTTATGCATGATGCAACCTATATGATGATTTTTCTCTTTTTTTTATGCAAGTGAATGATCTAGACTCAATCCTAATGCAACTACATGATTCTTTTGTGCTTTTCAAAATTTTCAAAATTTTTTGGTTTTCTATGCAATAACTATCTACAAGTGCATGCATATGACATAAAACACAAGACTATTAGCAACTTGACACCTCCCCCACACTTAATTCACACAGTCTCTGTGTTTGTTAAATGTGGAGAAGGGCCCAAAGAAAGATAGAAAAATAAAAACTAAGTGAAATGATGAATGGTATATACAATGATAGGGTGTTGGAGTACATCTATGGAGTGTGGGATGAGGCCGATGCCTAACCCTCAGAGTCATCTTCATCAACAGTGTTGCTTAGGGATGGTGACTTGTTTCCGGACTCGGATGGGGCGATGTAAGGGTTCCTCAAGCGGCGGAGGGCTTGCTTCCTGGTTCTAGGTGCAGAGGGGTCATGAAGTGGCTGAGGAGGGAGTGCATTGAAAGCATCAAGATCAAAGTCGTCAGCCTTGCAGCCAGATACAGCTCCCCTAGCTAGGACCTCAGCCACTTTCTTCAATAACCGAGCTGAAGCTTCAGCTTGCCTCTTCACGGTTCTTTTCAGCTCCTTGCACTGGTGGGTGAGCTTGAAAAATGGTTCTATCTTGAGCCCTGTTCCACCTCTGGAGGGTGCTGATCTGGTCATGAGCTTGGCGAAGGGGCCCAAGAGGCAGGACGCTGGTGCATTGCTCAAATTTGTAGCGAGGGGGACCAAAGAGATGAGTAGTGGCTCTGCTGGTGTGCTCCGGATCATAGGCAGACTTCTTGCTTGCTGCCCTCTCACCTTGAGGAAGGGTCACAGGGAAAAGAGGTCCATGACTCCTAAGGAGGTGCTCCTCACTGATGTCAAAGCTGATCTCTAAGAATCAAAACCCCTCAATTAAGCACAATCAAGCTTGAATTGGCCGAAATTAAAGTTCTCCATCAACCTAGCATCCAATCTAACCCAAGAACAACCTAAAACAAGCACTTTATGAAAAACCCCTAAATCTCATGAACCCTAATTTTTCAAAGTTCAAATTAATCTCAATTCTACCATGAAATCAATTACCCAGCATGATATATAAGCTTTTCCTAGTCTAATTTACAAGAAATCTAGCAAGAAAAGGCTCAAATTTCAAGTTCAAATTTTTAGGGTTCATGAGGGTTACGAATTTGAACTTTAAGATACCATACCTTGCTTTGGATGAAGGATAAAGATGAAAAGATTCAAGGAATTAGATCTAGAGGAAGAAGGCTTGGATGTGGGAAAAAGAATTTTGTGATTTGGTTGAGATTTGACAAAGATATGGGGAATTTGGTTCTTGGAGGCTAGAGAGGATTTTGATGTGAGGAAGAAGATGAAATGAGGAAAGAGAGGGAGGATTAGGGCTTTAAGGGGGGTTCTGGGTCGGGTGGATGGGTTCTGGGTCGGTTTTAGGTGGTTTTGGGTCGGTTTAGGGATAGAAAAGCTTACCTGGGTCGCGGCCGGGTCGTGCGCGGGCGTGGGGCTCCAATGGGTCGGTGCGCGGATCCTGGCGTGTGGAAGCAGTCCGACCGGGTGCCATTACCCGGACACCTGCATCCCGGTCCGTCCTTCTTGCCTTCTTCACGTCCGGGTTCCCTTACCCGGACGGACGTCCCCAGTCCATCTTGCTTGCTTCACCCCGGACGGACGTACCCGGTCATCCGTTCATTCAGCATGCTTCACGTCCCCGGTCCGTCCGTCTTGTTTCACGACCGGGCTCCTCCACCCAGAAGCCACGTCCCCGGTCCGGCCGTCTTGGTTCACGACGGGTAGGCGACCCCAGTCCACCCTACCCGGTCCAAACCTCCAAATCTTTTTTATTTTTTATTTTTTTTTATACTTCCTCCATCTCAAAACTTTATCCAACCCATTTCCAAGCTCTAAGTGATTTATTGTTGAAAAGGAACAAATCCTAATGCAATATTTACCAGGATAACCATGGGACTTCCTCCCAAGTGAGCTTGTTTAAAGTCACTAGCTTGACTTTGACTCCTTTGAGGTTAGGCAAGGGGAGCATCAGAGAGTGGGGTTGATGTCCCATCCTCCTTTAGTATTGTGGCCATGTATTCGTTGAGTCTCTGGCCATTCACTGTGAAGTCATTACCCTGCTTATCCCATAACACAATGGCTACATAAGGCCTCACTTCTTTGATCACAAATGGACCAGACCACCTTGACTTAAGCTTTCCTGGAAATAACTTCAGTCTAAAGTTGTAAAGAAGCACTTGATCTCCTGCCTTGAACTCTCTCTTGAGGATGTGCCTGTCATGGAAGGCCTTAGTCTTTTCCTTGTAAATCCTTGAGTTCTCAAAGGCATCCATCCCTATCTCATCCAATTCATTGAGTTGAAGAAGTCTCTTCTCCTTTGCACCCTTGATGTTAAAGTTCAGAAGCTTCACAGCCCACAATGCCTTGTATTCAAGCTCAACTGGTAAATGGCAAGACTTCCCATAGACAAGGTTGAAAGGGGTAGTGCCTAGAGGAGTCTTGAAGGCTGTTCTATATGCCCAAAGAGCATCATCCAGCTTGTCTGACCAATCCTTCCTCTTAGTTCCCACAATCTTCTCCAAGATGCCCTTGATTTGCTTGTTGGAAACTTCCACTTGGCCACTTGTTTGAGGGTGATAAGGTGTTGCAACCTTGTGTTTCCTCCCTTCTTCTTGAAGACCCTCAAATAGCTTGTTGATGAAATGTGAACCTCCATCACTTATGACCACTCTTGGTACTCCAACTCTTGGGAAGATATTGCTCTTGAACATTTTGATCACCACTCTTGAATCATTTGTGGGACTTGCTATGGCTTCCACCCACTTTGATACATAGTCCACAGCCACAAAGATGTATTTGTTGCCATAAGAAGAAGGGAAGGGTCCCATGAAGTCTATTCCTCAAACATCAAACACTTCCACTTCAAGGATTGGGTTTTGAGGCATCTCATTCCTCTTAGTAATGTTCCCTCTCCTTTGGCAAGAGTCACATCTTGAGATGAAGTCTTGTGTGTCCCTGAACATGTGTGGCCACCAAAACCCAGCTTGTAGCACCTTTGAGACAGTCTTGAAGGTAGCAAAATGGCCTCCATAGGAAGATCCATGGTAATGTGTGAGGATTCCTACAACTTCTTCTTCAGCCACCACTCTTCTATAGATCTGATCTTTGCATAGGGTGTAGAGGTATGGTTCATCCCAATAGTATCTCTTCAAGTCTTTGTAGAATTTCTTCTTCTCATACCCCTCAAGACCCAATGGCTCCTTTCCAATGGCTAAGTAGTTAACCAAATCAGCATACCAAGGTCCCTTCTCTTCAGCTGCCTTAACCTCTTCAATTTTTTTTCCAGTCTCAATAACTGCCACCACTGACATGATGGCCATGACATGCTCTTGTCTAAGTCCCTCATCAATAGGGATTCCACCTTCAATTCTCAGCATGGACAAGTGATCAGCAACTCCATTCTCAATCTCTGGCTTGTCTCTAATCTCCAAGTCAAACTCTTGAAGCAAAAGGATTCACCTTAGTAGTCTTGGCTTGGCATCCTTCTTTGCTAGGAGATGTCTCAAAGCTGCATGGTCAGTATACACAATGACCTTGGAACCCACCAGGTAGCTTCTGAATTTTTCAAAGGCGAAGACAATGGCCAGCATCTTTTTCTCAGTTGTGGCATACTTCATCTGTGCATCATTCAGGGTTTGGCTAGCATAATAAATCACATGAGTCTTGCCATCCTTCTTCTGCCCCACGACTGCCCCAACAGCAAAGTCACTAGCATCACACATTATCTCAAAAGGGAGGTCCCAATCATGTGGCTGGACAATGGGGGCACTAACAAGTTCACCCTTTATCCTCTTGAAAGCCTCAAGACAATCTTCATCAAAGCTGAAAGTGGTCTCCTTGCACAGCAACTTGGTCATTGGTCTAGCAGTATTTGAGAAGTCCTTGATGAATCTTCTATATAACCCAGCATGGCCAAGGAAGCTCCTGATGTCTTTCACTGTCTTTGGTGGTGGCAAGCTGACCATCACCTCATTCTTAGCCTTTTCCACTTCAATTCCCTTTTCCGAAATCTTATGCCCAAGCACAATCCCTTCTTTGACCATGAAGTGACACTTTTCCCAATTCAGCACAAGGTTGGTGTCTTCACATCTCTGTAGGACCCTGCACAAGTTGGACAAACAAGCAGAAAGCGAAGATCCGTGAGCAGAGAAATCATCCATGAATACCTCCACTATATCCTCAATGAGATCCGAAGATAGACATCATGCACCTTTGAAAGGTTGCTGGAGCATTACATAACCCAAATGGCATCCTTCGATAAGCAAAGGTGCCATAGGGGCATGTGAATGTTGTCTTCTCTTGATCATTGGGATGTATGGGGATTTGGAAGAACCCTGAATACCCATCAAGAAAGCAATAGAAAGGATGGTTTGCAAGTCTCTCAAGCATTTGATCAATGAATGGAAATGGAAAATGATCCTTTCTAGATGCAGAGTTGAGCTTTCTATAATCAATACACATCCTATGGCCAGTTATGGTTCTAGTTGGTATCAATTCATCTTTGTCATTTTTAACCACAGTGATACCACCTTTCTTTGGAACTACATGCACAGGAGATACCCATTTAGAATCTGAAATAAGGTAGATAACACCAGCATCTAAGAGCTTAAGAATCTTCTTCTTTACAACATCCTTCAGGTTAAGATTTAACCTTCTTTGATGCTCTATAGAAGTCATTGATTCATCCTCTAGATGTATCGTATGCATGCACAAAGAAGGTGATATTCCCTTAATATCATCTAGTGAGTACCCAATTGCCTTTCTAAACTTTTTAAGTGCATTTAAAAGTTGAGAAAGCTCAAGTTCAGTAAGTTCACTACTCACAATGACAGGATATGACTCATTAGGGCCTAGAAATGTGTACCTTACACCATGAGGAAGAGGTTTTAGCTCCACTTTTGGTGCCTTGAGCTCACTCCAATCATCTTGTTGGGTGTCCTCTTGCTGAGTGGCTGAAACAGCTTGGTGCACCTCTTGTTTGAGCTCCTCATACTGGCCTTTATCATCAATCTTCTTGCGAGAATCCAGCATGGCCACAATAGCATCACTCTCTTGGTTCTCAACCACTTGGACCTCTTTATCCACTGTCAAAGCATGCTGCAAAGGGTCCCTTATAGCCAACTCTCCAAGTGCCAATTCCTCAAGAAGCTCATCAGCAAGAGCTTCTATCTCCTCTATGTAAAACACTTGGCCTTGCACAGTTGACCTCTTCATTACCTCATTGATGTCAAAATGGAGAGTGTGCTCTTTCCCCAAATGAAGATCAATCTTGCCTTCTTTCACATTGATAAGGGCTCCTGCTGTGGCTAAGAATGGTCTTCCAAGGATCAAGGGGTCTCTAGCTTCTTCATCCATCTCAAGCACAACAAAATCAGTAGGAATCTCACAATTTCCCACCATCATAGGGAGATCTTCAAGGATACCAATAGGGAATTTGACTGAGCGATCAGCAAGCACCAAAGAGAGTTTACACTTCTTGTATTGGCTGAACCCAAGCTTCTTGGCAATAGATAGAGGCATGAGACTGACACTAGCTCCCAAATCACATAGACATCTCTCAAACATCAAAGGACCAATGGCACAATGTAGGGTAAAGCAGCCTGGGTCCTCTAGCTTCTTAGGGATTGTCAATCTCTGGATAATGGCACTGCACTCATGAGTAAGAACCATCATGCCTTCCATTTCCTTCTTCTTGGCAGCCACAGCATCCTTCAAGAACTTGCTGTATTGAGGGACAAGCATGAAGGCATCAATGATGGGCATTGTGACTTGAACTTCACTCATTTGCTTCTCAAAGAGTGCTTTGTACTTCTCCAAAAGTTGCTTCATGAATCTTCCAGGAAATGGCAGCTTAGGTTCATAGGGAGGAGGAACAAAAGAAGACTCTTTTGTTGGAGTGGCAACTTCACCATGCTTTAGTGTTTTCTTCTCCAACCTTTCCCTTACCCTTAGCTTCAACAATCTTTTCTAGAATCTCCTCATCAACTTTCTCATCTACAATCACAAAATCATCATCAATGTTGATGGCCACCCCCCCCCCCCACTTAGTGTCTCACCATCCTTGGGGAGAGCTCTTGGAGGTAACTCTCTACCACTTCTCAAAGTGATTGCCTTCATTGGCTTCTTGGGGTTTTGCTCAGCCTTTCCTGGTAGTGTTCCTTTTTGGCGACTTGGCTGAGAGTTCATAGAAGCAAACTGATTCTCCAAAGCTATTATCTTGTTGTTTAGCTCAGTATAGCTGCTATCAATCTTGGAGTGAACAGTCTTGAACTCATGGCCAATGTCCTTGGCTGTTCTAGCTTGACCTTCCAATATTTGTTTGAACATAGCTTCCATAGATGAATCTGGAGCTTTAGCTTGGGAGGAGCTACCTGGAGCTTGAGTAGACTGATTGCCTTGATCGGTAAAACCAGGAGGAGGATTCTGCCTATGCTGGTAGTTCCCTTGCTGAGTGTTTTGCTTGGGTTGATAGCCTCCTTGCTGGTTGTTGGGTTAAGACCTTTGCTGGTAGTTGTTGTACTGAAAGTTAGGCTCCTTCATGTACCAAGTACCATTGTTGTTGATGAAGCAAAGCTCTTCTTGCCCTTCTAACCCTTCAACTTCATTAACCTTAGGAGGAGTTTCCTGACTTGGACCACCCACAAAGTTGATCTGCTCCTTTTGGCTTGGTTAGCAATCAGCAAGTGTATCTTCTCTTGCAAGGATTTGATTTCCTTCTTGGTCTGGTTGTCATCAGCTCTGGTTGTTCTATCAGCTCTGTCATGTTGTCCAATGTAAACTGAGTCACTCTTCACCATGTTGTCAACCAGCTCCTCAGCATCTTCTTGGACCTGCCGGAAGAAACCATTGCTTGCTGTATCCAATCTCGCTCTGAACTCAGGAAGGGCACCTCCGTAGAATGTGCTCAACAAACTCTCCTTTGAGAAGCCATGGTGTGGGCACTTAGCTTGATATCCCTTGAACCTCTCCCATGCTTCACTAAAGCTTTCCAAGTTCTTCTGCTGGAAACTAGAGATCTCATTCCTCAGCTTGGCTGTCCTTGATGTGGAGAAGAACTTCTCCAAGAAGGCCTTCTTGAAATCATCCCAAGTAGTGATGGAGTCACTAGGTAGAGATTTCTCCCATTGGCGTGCCTTGTCTCCAGAGAAAGGAAACAACTTGATCTTGAAGGCATCTTCGGACACACCATTGGAATTGGACAAACCACAATAGCTATCAAACTTGTCCAAGTGATCAAATGGGTCTTCTACAGCCAAGCCATGGAACTTGTTGTTCTCGATCACACTTAACAACCCTGACTTGATCTCAAAGTTGTTAGCTTCCACAGCTGGTGCGGATGCCCGTCCTATTGCCATGAATGTGAGGACAGTCATAGGTACCAATAGCTCAGCTGGCTGCTGTGGGTGTTGTTGTTGCTGGCACTGTGGTCCAAGGTTGTCAGCTCCTTGACCATTTCCATCTTGAGGTTGATGCTGGTGATCATCCATCTCAAACCCCAACCTCGAATGTGAGCCTGTTGCTCTTCTTCTATTCTCCTTCTTGCTATTTCCCTCTCAAGTGTAGCTATCTCTTGAACAGTGGGAACCAGGTTAGTTGCACCCCTGCTTCTTGTGTTCATATACCTGAAAATCAAAGGAAGAGGCAAAAGAAGAATCAAAATCACAAGAAAAGAAAAATGATTTAGTCTCAAGCAAGTGACTAAATCCCAATGTCACAATCAACTTAGAATTTGGCAATAGCGCTAATTTGATGAAAGGACTTTTCTAAGGTCCTAATCAAATGATGTAGTATATAAGATTGTCGAACCAGTTCTAAGTGACCACAAAGCAAAGGTAATGCAAGTCTATGCTTAATCTAAATGCAATCATTAAAGAGGATGATTATTAAACTAAGACAATAAGCAAAATGCAACAAAATGTAAAACTTTCTTTCTTATAAGGAGAATGAGACCCATGGGTGTAGGGACTTGATTTCAAATGATTAAGATTCAATCCAAGATGCTAACTTTTCAATCAATCTAATTCGTTATGCCTAGACAACAAAACTAAGCAAGCCATCTCACAGATGGATGCTCTTTTGCAATGATCACCCAAGTACACCAAATTTCTTTGGCTGTAATGATCAAAGCAAGCATAAAGAATGAGTCTAATAGCAATTCTAGCTTCTTTGACAACTAATCTCTTAGGCAAAGCAAGCTAAAAGCGTAGATGAGTTGGTTCAGGCATTTCATAGAACACCTTTCGGGCATGAAATGACTATGACTCTATGTTTGAGAGGCCAACCCAAATATAGCTTTAAGAACACCAAATCAATGCAAGGAAAGGATAGATCTAACACTAAGCACCTTGGATCTACACTTAATCACTCTCAATCACCCTAACCCATGAATCTTAAATGGATCTACTCACTAATCCACATGCTTAGTCTTAAACCCATGATAGATTCAAGCTTAAACATATAGAGAAAGAAAGGATATGAAATCAAGCAATCAAGAAGACAAGATGAGATTAAGATTATGATTCAAAGATAAAACTTTCTCAAAGGTTTGTGTTCTTAGAAAGAAAATAACATAAGTCCCAATCTAGGGATAACAATGTGGGAACCGAAATTCACACTGTCAATTTTAATGAATAAAAACGGAGGAAAGCCAAGTTAACCCGACTTTCCCTGAAGGTTCGGATTCTCTGCGGCAGCCAATGACAAGTGACCGAATAAATGCAGAAAATGTTTTGTTAAGATTTGGGACTGGACCTTAAGAAAGGCTGCCTACGTACCCCTTTCGAGGATCAAGTCGGGCGTAGTTCAGTTTAGAAAGAATTGAACAAGAGATCGAACCGTCTGGGCGGGTTCGTCTAGTATGAGCGTTTGTCATAGAAACAGGCATGTCAAAGATAACGCCTAGGGTTTCTATGTGCGGAGCTTTGAAGTAAAAGAATTATCTGATCCTTAGAGGAGGAGGAATTTCGCGGCAGGAGGCTGACCAGGCGTTCTAGGGCCTGCCTTGCTAGTCTAACCGCCTAAATTCTAAGTTCTATCAGCTAACAAGAGCTCTCTAGGTCTCCAATCTAGGATTTTCGGATCCTTCTCCTCTGCTCTTGCTCTCTTTATATACTCACTTCTAGGTCGGTTTGCCTTAGGATGATGGACTTCGCCTTTGGGCCCAAGTTTATCTCTTGGGAAATATTCCATTTTAAATTCGATCTTAAGTAATTATTCTCGAGTTTTCCTATTTTCGGTGACTTGATGTTTATCCGATGTTGGAAATTGGATAAACTATCATAGTCGATTGGGCCTGAATTCTTAAAATCGTAAGTAAGTCCGTGGACTTGTCTCAAGTCGTTGAGCGTTTTATCACGATTTCTGGAAAGACTATCTTTCTCGGAAAATAAACCGTATAGCCTAAAGGATCGATGTTGAGTTAATCGATCTTGTTTTACACGATATCCTCTACGAGAAATCCAACCTTTCTAATTTTTGTGCATAAAACATCGGGATGATTCCAATCGAGAGATGTTTATTCCGTAGCCGTGATCGTATCAAACCCACGAGTTGATCCAAGCAAGCCAAGATGGGATCAAACCGAGCATGATGGGACCAAGACCAGGGCGAGGACAGAATCGGGCGATGACCGTCGACCCGGCGCCGGGGCTTACGCCCGGTGCCAGGCGGCTGCGTGGCGCTTACCGCCCGGCGCCGAGGCTTACCGCCCGGTGCCAGGCGGCTGCGTGGCGCTTACCGCCCGGCCAGGGGAGCTTTCGCCCGGCGCCGAGGCTTACCGCCCGGCGCCGAGGCTTACGCTGATGCCAGGCCGTCTTGCGTGGCGCTTACCGCCCGGCGCCGAGGCTTACGCCCGGCATGAGGCGGCTGCGTGGCGCTTACCGCCCGGCGCCGAGGCTTACCGCCCGGCGCCGAGGCTTACCGCCCGGCCAGGGGAGCTTACGCCCGGCTAAAGGGCTTACCACGGTGCGGGGAGCTTACCGCCCGGCGCCGAGGCTTACCGCCCGGCCCGATCTTTCCCGTTGGCGTTAGATGCGAAATCTTTGAGTTTGGAAGGATCTTTAGCCGTTGATTTCGAGATAACGGTTTTACCCCAACATTGTGGCCCAATTCGTCGGGAGCGATTTTGCGGCGAATGATTGAGTTTTCGAAAATCGAAATTTTCGCTAAGGATTCTTTTGCGAGGAAATCTACATCATCATCCCCTTTTTATGATGATACTTACCCCTTCTTTGCGGACAGTTTGTGTCGCTGATTGTGAAAATGCTTGGCGAGTGTGGGTGGAAGTCATTAGATACATTGAAGCTGGAGTCGTCGCAGGAAGCTGAAGCGTACTATGGCTGCACTGCAGACCATCAAGGACACCATGCTGCCCAGGCGTCCCAGCGAGGTTAGTATCAGCGACCTTGGCGTGACCACAGGAAGACGAGTTCACTACTCAAGGTGAAGAAGGAGAAGAAGAGCAAATCCTCGGAAGTCTGTAGCCTTCAAAGAAGATCAGACTCATGAGGAGATGGGCGCCATAGATCCTCGGAGGTTGCCGATGCTTTCGTGGCGACTTCTTTGGTCGTCGGCGAGGATAGCCATCCTGTTTGAGTTCTTGATAGCTGTCATAAGAGGACTTGGCTTTAGCGAGGATCGAGTCTGGCGAGCTCGAGTTGCTTCGAGGTAACGAGGCCCGTCTTTGGACTCGGAGGAGGCCAGATTATCGTCTGTAAAGGAGAGTGGGCGACCTCGAGGGAGACTTGATTCGATCCTTGCCGGCCTGCAGGCGAAAGCACCAGCGCCGACCTCAGGGACTCAGAAGATCAGGAGAAGCGGGGAGAGGATTGCGAGGCTGGCGGACGAGGCGGGTAGTGGCGGTCGCGACCGAGGGAGGCGACGCGCAGGCTGTCCTATCGCGGGTGAGTTTGAGGATGAAGGTGGCGCTCCTGGGCGTCTAGGTTTATCAATCCCGCCGGGGATTTTGTTTTATATGTGTTTGGCGTTAAGAGCCATGATGTATTTACGGGACTGGCGTTGGTGGCTTGAATCCCTGCCCTTTTGGAGTTTTGTTTAACTTTGCGGTCTCAATCTATGAAGCGGCTTCGATTATTTATGAACTTCAGTTTTGAGAGTATGAGAAAGAGGGTGTGAGTTGTCGTCTCATTCCTAGTTCCACGATGATCACCGTACCTATTGTTTGCATAAAGCGAGATTTTCAGCGGTTTACCGATTCTGTGAAAAGTTAGGTGAAGCGAATAGGCTTAAGTGAAGAGACAAATTTTTGGATCTCATTATACCATACTATGTCTGTGAGATGTCAAGATCCAGCGTGGCTGGGTTTAGGGCAAGACCTAGGTTTACTCGGTTGAGGCTTTGCGATGACAAATCGGCTTCGTTTTGCCTGTTTGCGATTTTAACCTGACTCGTACCGTTTAAAATCCATGAATTGTTGTCGGCTTATATGATTTGTGCGAGCGTGAGTCGAGCTACTTCCTTCTGAAGAGCTAAACCAAAAGTTTTGAAAATGGGATTATAAGGGTATAGTATCGTGCCTACTTCCCTTTTCTTTTCTGAAAGCGGGTTAGCCGTTCTTTGAAGGCTTGTTAATGCGTTTTTCTTTCTTTTAGGAAGCGGGATGAGTATGCTTTAGAGCGCGTGCCGATCGTTTCGGTTTTGAGATACTAGATCGGTTTGCATGTTCTGCACGGACAATCAAGGAACGATGGAACAAGACTGGAAATTTTGCCTAAGACTTAGCTTGCTAGACTATCCACCTAGGTCCTAAGTTCCCTAAATTCTAAGGCAGTTTTCAAGATGTTTTTGTTCCTGTCCTACGAAGAATTATAACCTTTACAAAATTTTATAAGTCGGACATAACTTAGTCTCATCGATGATTCGAGGTTGCCCCTTCTTCCTCCTTCTTCTTCTTTTGTCTTCTGAACTGTGTTTCACCTTTCGTAGTGATAGTTTTTACGAGAAGGAATGTGTATTCCATCGAAGGTATTCTTAGGCGTTTCAGAATGGCCACTTTTGATTCTACATCAAAGGATTTCGAAAAGTCTGATACTGAATTTCGTATGAATTGATTTTCGATGAAATCCTTATGAGAATATCGGAGCGAACGAGAGATATCAACGTCTAAGCTCATGTCTCCGTTTCTTCGTACTTCCCGAAGGGATTTTACGAAATCGTTGAAGAAAAAGAAGGAGAAGCAGGCTAAGAGGGAGCAATGGACAGGATGTCATTCGGGTGAGGTTCTTAGTTCGTCAAGTCTCAGACCTTGTTGTTTGATATGATTTTGTTTGACTTTACGAATGATGTTTCGTAAAATATTGCCGAGTTTGATCTTACGAAAGTTGTTTCCGTAAGATGTTACCAAATTTTAATATCCGACACTCTCGCTGTGGAGAGCTGTAATTTTGTTCTTAAACTTAATCAAAAATTCTCTCGTTTCCGTAGGTTTGATCCAAAGGAGTTTTGAGTAATTTTCCGAAAGTAAGCTTAGCGGATAAAAGTCGAGAGTTCGCAATGGCGCAAAAATTTTTAGATTTCAGAAAACGTCTTAGTTAACCGGTTTAGGTTTTGAGTAGTTTATAGAAACCAACTCTGTTCTTCTCAAACTGGTCAAGAAGGACCAAGCTGGCCATATTGCAAATTGGTCGAGAGAGACCGAGCTTGTCGTACGGCGAGCTGGTCAAGACAGACCGAACTTGTCGTATGGCTAACCGGCTCGACAGTCGGAGTTTGGCCTCCTTGGGTGGTTCGGACGGTTGGGAAGCATTGGTAAGCTCTTTTCCGTTTGTCGTTTGCTTCCCGAGTTGTTCGAAGAAGTACAGCAGTGGGAATTGGTGACCCGATTTGCCGTGCTTCTATTCCGCGATTAATCTAGGGTTTCCCAAAGGTTTCGAGGAGAATAAGTTTTATGTTTCCGAGAGGTTCTCGAAAGAAACGTTTTTTGCAGAAACCTTGCTCGTTGCGATTTCTCTAACTTGGTAACAAGACGAATTTTTGGGGTTTGCTAGATTTTATCGTTGCCCTTTCTGTTTAGATAGAGAAATTACGAGCTCGTTTTCGTGCTCTTCCTGTGGCGGAAAGCCGCGGCTAGGTTTTTAATTTGCTCGAGCACTGTGGCGTTTGCGTAGGCGTTGGCCGTAGGAACAGTCGCTGCTGGAGTTGTTTTACCATCGTTGGCGCAAACTGCAAGTTTTTCTTTCATATTTCGGACATCGGTTCGATCAACTGCGGCCGTATGAGTAAAGTAATCCGTCCCCCTCCTTCTAGCGCCAAACTGTGGGAACCGAAATTCACACTGTCGATTTTAATGAATAAAAGCGGAGGAAAGCCAAGTTAACTTCGACTTTCCACGAAGGTCTGGATTCTGCAGGAAAGCCAGCGACAAGTAACGAATAAATGCAGAAAAGGTTTGTATTGATTTGGGACTGGACCTTAAGAAAGGCTGCCCTCATTACCTTCGAGGATCAAGTCGGTAGTTCAGTTTAGAAAGAATTGAACAAGAGATCGAACCGTCTGGGCGGGTTAGTCTAGTATGGCGTTTGTCATAGAAACAGGCATGTCGAAGATAGCGCTAGGGTTTTATGTGAGGAGCTCTGAAGTAATAGAATTGTCTGATCCTTCGGAGGAGGAGATTCTGCGGCAGAGGCTGACAGGCGTTCTAGGGCCTGCCTTGCTAGTCTAACGCCTAAATTCTAAGTTCTATCAGCTAACAAGAGCTCTCTAGGTCTCCAATCTCGGATTTTGGATCCCTTCTCCTCTGCTCTTGCTCTCCTTATATACTCACTTCAGGTCGGTTTGCCTTAGGATGATGGACTTAGCCTTCGGCCCAAGTTTATCTCTTCAGGAAATATTCCATTTTAAATCGATCTTAAGTAATTGTCCTCGAGTTTTCCCTATTTTCCGGTGACTTGATGTTTATCCGATGTTGGAAATTGACTAAATCAATAGTCTGATTGGGCCTGAATTCTTAAAATCGTAATTAAGTCTGTGGACTTGTCTCAAGTCGTTGAATGTTTTATATGATTTCTGGAAAGACTATCTTTCTAGTAAAATAAACCATTATAGCTTAAAGGATCGATGTTGAGTTAATGATCTTGTTTTACGATATCCTCTACGAGAAATCCAACCTTTCTAATTTTTGTGCATAAAACATCGAGGATAATTCCAATCGAGATTTTAATTCCGTAGCCGTGATATTATCAAACCCACGAGGATTGATCCAAGCAAGCCAAGATGGGATCAGACCGAGCATGATGGGACCGAGACCAGGGCGAGGACCGAGACCAGGGCGAGGACCGTCGACCCGGCGCCAGGGCTACGCCCGTAGACGACTTCTAGCGTGGCGCTTACGCCCGGCGCCGAGGCTTACCGCCCGGCGCCAGGCGGCTTGTGTGACGCTTACGCCCGGCGTAAGGCGGCTTGTGGCGCTTACGCCCGGCGTAAGGCGGCTTGTGGCGCTTACGCCCGGCGCCGAGGCTTACCGCCCGGCGCCAGGGCTTACCGCCCGGCGCCAGGCGGCTTATTGTGGCGCTGCCGCCCGGCATCAGGCCGGTAATGTGGCAACTACGCGCCGGCATGGCGGCTTGTGGCAGCTTACGCCCGGCGTAAGGCGGCTTGTGGCGCTTACGCCCGGCATAGGCGACTCCGTCTCGCCGCGCGGCAGGGTTCTTTACCGCCCGTGGGTTCTCCGTCGCCCGATCTTTCCCCGTTGGCAGTTCGTGCGGGAAATCTTTGAGTTTGGAAGGATCTTTAGCCGTTGATTTCGAGATAACCGTTTTTGACCCCAACAAACAAGAGTATTTATAATTGGCTTGAATGCCCTAGAAACATAAAACGAAATTACTAAAAAGTCCTTGAGCCAAATGGGCTTAAACCAATGGGAATGGAGCATAAAATTCGGTCAGGGGTGAACCAACACCATCCAACCGGTCCAGGTTACCCGGCCGTCCAGCTGGCCGCGTCCCTTGCTCCGTCCGGGTTCACCAGGCCGGCCGTCTCACCCCGGTCCTCAGCATCCTCTTCACGACCGGGTGCTCCTAGCCGGACAGGCCACCCCGGTCGTCCCTCGGTTTGGCCGCGTCTTGATCTCCCGTCCGGGTGCTCTACCGGGGCGTCTCTGATGCAGCCGGCTTCTCATCATCCGGGTGCTCTACCAGGACTGGCCACCCGGACTGGTCTGCTCGGGTTCCTCCTGACCGGGTGTCCTTACGGGCGTGTATACCCGGCCGTCCGTCTCTTTTCGTCCGGTTGCTTTCGTGTCGGACGCATCCAGTCATCCGGGCGTGCTGTTCAATCTGATCCGACCCGGGTATGTGTACGGGTGTAGGCTACCTGGTCCAACTCTCATCTCTTGATTTCACTTCTCTTCTTATGGCCAATCTTGATTGTTAACTTCTTTTGGGTCATAAGGTTCCCAAACACCTCAAATCTCACCAAAGCACACTCAGACACCTGATAAGGACAAATGAATGCAAAATGATCCTAGACATGCCACAAACCTTAGCCTACAACTCAAAGAATGCAATAAAAGATGGCTAAATATATGAAAATATGCAAGACATCGTTGCCCAGACCATATATGTGGCGATCGGCGGTGGGCTCTTGGGGTTGGGCCAGTGGCAACCGGTTTGGGCTTGTATTGGACATGTCCAGGAGTGGTTTGACAAGCCAGGACGTCCAGGTAACTGCCATAGGTGAATGGGTGTGATCTGGACCATTGATTAAATCAATGGCCAGAAATGAAACGAAGGGTGCAGCCTTTGGAAAGGTAACTGCCCTTCTTATATATAATGCAGGCAAGGCCGTGCCTTTGCAGGCACGCCGGAGGGCTTCCTCACCCTGAAACACAAAGAAAAACAGAAATAAAACAGATAGTTGGTCGGATTCAGCATCCAAGAGCAAGAGTGGTGTGAAGGCCACAAAGAGGCAATTGTGGGAGAGATCAAGGGGAAGTTATGAACGACTTCCTGATGGCTTTTGATCTGTGATGATATCATACAAAGCATCCTCCAAAGCCTGAGAACACGCAAATAGTCATAGAAGAAGAGGGACGGTCAGATTCCACTTTCTATGGCCAATAGTCTTGAAGGCGAGATGTGTGTAAAAGGCAATTTCATGGGCACTGAAGGAAGTGATGCACGACCCTTGGGTGGTGTTTGATCCTGGATGAACACACCCTAGGCTTCCTGTGTCTTGGGGACACTAAAATGGTCAGAAGAGAATGGAGAAGGCGGGACTCGGCTCTCAAAGGCATGAACAGCCTTGAAGGTGGATGCAATGTAGAAGTGGTTTCATGGAAGTTCAAGGAAGAGATGTTGGTGCGACCCATGGAGAGATCTTATCAAATACTGGAAGTATATGATAAGTATTGATAGATACATGCCTTGGTGGGGCTTGGCGAACCTGATATGGGAAGCACAAGATCTAATAAGATCAAGTAAAAGGTAACATTTATGTTTACTTTCGGTTTATGTTTATGTCTCTGAGGTGCTTAATGAGGCATGCGCCCTTGGAGACCATATATTGTGATGTATTGTAGGGATACATGACCTTCAGGAAAGGGACGGATCATAGTGGGTCTAATTCATCCATGTGGGATGGTAATTAGAGGCTAT
The DNA here is from genome assembly GCA_016771965.1 of Brassica carinata. Taxonomy (NCBI): domain Eukaryota; kingdom Viridiplantae; phylum Streptophyta; class Magnoliopsida; order Brassicales; family Brassicaceae; genus Brassica; species Brassica carinata. The sequence continues at coordinate 36,803,374 of CM028689.1, forward strand.
GCATCGATTGGTGACTCATGGTGGTTCATGAGTAAACCGGATATATGATTTTGCATTACCAATGGCTTCAGGCCGTGGCAATGAGGTAATGGGATCATATGGAATGCTAGGTATCAACCTTGGTGTTGGTAAGCTATGTGTAAAGGATTGGCTGAGAGCCATGACGAAGTAAGGTTAGTACTATGTGGTGTGTACCACAAGTATGGAGCCTGAGTGTGATTATGCAAGGAAGGCCGTGTGTGATCAGATAATTGGTTAGTAAGGACGACCTGATCCTCGGTTGATGGATCAAGGTGTCTGAGCTGAGTGATCAAAGGATGCACCGATTGTATGAGCAAGACTGATCGGTTCATTGGGGCATGATTCCATGGCGGTTAGGAAGTGTGAAGACTCATCATATCTGAGTCATGTGGGGTGGTTGGTTGATTGACTTAGGATCTGATGGGCCTTGTTATTCCATGAAAGGACTTGGTTCCAGGGAGCACCACTGAGAGAGACATGGTGGTACTAAACCAGGCCTTGGCGGTTCAGGTATGAAGTCCTTGGCCATCGGCCGGACTGGTCATGGTCGAGATCTATATGATCCAGAGGGATTCATTGAGATCTGACCATGGATTATTCTTAGTGGTGATTTATCATGATTTATCATGAATTTTATTGGGTTTTACCTAATTGATTTGAAGGTGGTCGATTATGGCGTTTGGCAATTTGGCCGTGATATAGGATCAAGGCGGTTCTGTAGATTCTGATTATGGATTCTTCTTAGTTGGGATTTATCATGAATTGTCATGAATTTTAATTAATTTTTGGCATGTTTGCTTGAGGTCGTTTTGTACTGAAGACTTCGAAGGTACTTAGTCGTGGGGATGGTTGGCTGAATGACTAAGTACCAAAGGGAAGAGTTTATGCAGGTATATGGAGAGTTGAGCGAGTGGGCGGGGAGCTAGGAAAAGCTACCTGCAGCTTTATCTGCTAGAGGAGAGTAGATGGAACCTAAGTGAAGTGGTTCAGCTCAGCTACTGGATGAGCTAGCTAAACAGACTAAGTCAGCTGGGAAAATGAACAAGCTCCGTGGATGTGGCAAAGGTATGATCTATCAATATTGCATAGATCTAGATAGAATGGTTAGGTGAATGGAACCTCGGTTTGGTATGACTTGGTTACAGGTTCAGGATGGACCTTGAGCTAGCTCGATTGTGTTCTTGACCGTAGCTGAGGTGATCTGACCAGACAAGTGTTATATTGGCTTTAGACCAATGGTTGGTAGATAATATTCCACTGTGCATAAGTTGAAATGATATAAAGCTAGGAAATGACTAAGGTAGTCTTGAGCTAAGATCTGAGTTAGCCCTCCGCTATAGGCGATGTTTTAAATAAAGAAATTTTTAGAGGTTCGGTCAGGGTATGGACCGGCGGCGTTAGGCATCAACTGCGGCCTTAGAGACCGGTCGGGTCTTACAAGTTGGTATCGAGCATGCTTGATCCTGTTAAGACGGTCTAAAAGATGTTGAGTTCCGACGAAATTATTTCGAAAACCGAGATGACTTGGAACCTTAGCGTGGTGAGCCAAGTGAGAGTTGAGGTTAGATTGGGTTTCATGCTTGTGAGCGGGGAAGTTCCAAGATGAGCTGCCGTTGCTGGATGCACTCTCCAAGGCAAGACCACGGAAACGAAAGGTTAGTTATCTAGTTATTTTGGAAGTAATAGACGGTTGGATGATGGGCGCAATGCAAGATCTTTGTATGGGCGACCTGGCCCAGAAAGTAAAATGGAGTAGCTTAGGTTGAAAAAAGCGTGCAGCACTCTCTTGGGAGTTAGTGTTTTCCTTGGTGGCGTTCAAAACAAGTGAGCATATGCAGGTGTTCATGTTGGTCTAAGGAGCGTTACCTGGCTAGTACATGAGTGGGCTTGTAGAGATGGATCAGCTTGGACTCAGTGTAAGTCAAGGTAGGATTCCTTCAGATTGAGTGATTGGAGCGGATCAATTCCAAGAGCAATGGAAACGATGTGATGAAAGGACTTTTCTAGGGTCCTAATCAAATGTTGTAGAATACAAGATGTCAATCCAATTCTAAGAGATTCTAATGCAAAGGGAATGCAAGTTCATGTTCAATCTAAGTGCAATCAAGATGATAGGATGATTATGAAACTAAGACAATATTAAAAATGCAATAAAAGATTGAACTTTCTTTCTCAATGAAGCAAGGGGGTTCTTGGGACAAGGGAATCGACTTTGGGTGATCAAGGTTCAATCCAAGATGCCAACTTTTCAATCAATCTATTTCCTTATGCCTAGACAACAAAACTAAGCAAGCTCTATCCCTAGATGAATGCTCTTTTGCAATGATCACCCAAGTACACAAAGTCCCTTTGGCTGTAATGATCAAAGCAAACATGGAGAATGAGCCTAATAGCAATCCTAGCTTCTTTGACAACTAATCCCTTAGGCAAAGCAAGCTAAAAGCATAGATGAGTTGGTTCAGGCATTTCATAGAACACCTTCCGGGCATGAAATGCCTATAGCTCTATGTTTGAGAGGCCAACTCAAATATAGCAAGAAGAACACCAAGTCAATGCAAGGAAAGGATAGATCTAACACTAAGCACCTTGGATCTACACTTAATCACCCCTAGTCTCCCAAGCCCATGAACCCTAGATAGATCTACTCACTAATAGCCATGAAAACCTCAAAATCAATGATGATTCAAGGCTAAACATGATTAGAGAAGAAGATAATCTATTAAACACAAAAGGAATGAGATAAAAGGATCAAAGATCCAAACTTTCTTCAAGATCTTATTATGTTTTGAGAGAAAAAAGTTTGATCTCACAAAGGAGATTACAAGAGTATTTATAGGTGGCAAAGCCCTTGAAAACATAAAACAAAATTACTAAAATTTCCTTTAGCCAAATTGGTCTCAACCAATGGGAAAAGATTCAGTCAGGGTTGAACCAGCATGGTCCAACCCGGTCTGGCCGATGTCCAAGCCGGCTGGCTGCTTGCGGGACGTCTACCCGCCAGCCTCTTCCTGCTCGGTGTGCTGCTTCTCCCGACCGGGGTCATCAAACCGGTCTGTGCTCGGTCCAGTGCATGCTCTTCATCGTCGGGTTGGTGAAGCGGACCATGATCCCGGCCGTCCGTCCTGCTGGCTTCTTTCACGACGGGTGTCCCTTCCCGGACTGGCCACCCGGTCTGGTCTCCTCCAGCACCACTCAAGCGACGGGTGCTTCTTCCAGGCTCAGTTATCCCGGACGGACCACTTCCATCCATTTGATCTTTTCGGCGGCTGCTTGAACCCGCCGTCTCTACAGCCAGCCTGACATGCTTCAAGTGAATTGATCATAAATCTTCCAATACAGGTCCAAATGACTTGAAGCCACCTCCAGTGGAAAGCTAACTAAATTCCTTTGTCTCCACAAAATATTAGCAGCAGGAGACATCTCTAAGGCCTCTGTCCATGCTCATCTTTGTCTTGACCAGATCATGGATTTGACTTCTCTTTTCATGGCCAAACTTTATTCTTCATCTCTTTTGGGGCCATAAGTCTTCCAAACACCTCAAAACACACCAAAGCATACTCCAACACCTGATAAGGACAAATGAATGCAAAATAGACCTAAACATGCCTAATGCCTAACTTATATGATCAAAATGCATAAGATATGGATGCTAAAACATGTAAATATGCAAGCTATCAACTCCCCACCACTAGACCTTTACTTGTCCTCAAGTAATCTTTTCAAAACACAAGGAGGAGACATAGAGATGGAAGCAAAGCCAAAAGAAACACACATAGCACTCAACTTGACATCCTAAAGAAACATAACAAATAGCATGAGCAAAACTTCCTATTATGCTCTAGCTTCACAAGGCCTATCAATGACTCTTATGCCTCTACACAAGATGCAATGCTTATCAACCAACAAGTTCTCTTAACCAGCCCTCACATTGATTCACACACACACACACACACACACACACACACACAGGTGAAGTCTCACAAATGGGCACATGATCTCAATCATTTGGCTAGGTGATCAAATGGTCTAATATGGATGATAATGAGGTTTCAATGCCTCATTTCAAGGTGGCAATCACTCAAAATCAAGGAGCTTGATCATTATGCAAAATTTATCTAAGACTAGGAGCAATTCATGCATACATGGATCCATCCTCATCATTCTACCCAATTTCTAAGTGATTACAAGATCTACTCCTCTTTATTCATCTCATAACCCAAAATGAAAACATTCTCACATCACTCACCCAATGAACAACTTTCTTTCCTTTGAAATTCAGCCACTAAGGACCTCTAATCACTTCTCTAGCTCTAACTCTTTAAGTTTTTCCTTCCCACTATCTTATTGAATCTTTATTTTATTTTTTCTTTTTTGTTTTCTTTTTTTCTTTTCTTTTTCTTTTCTTTTCTCTCTCTTTTTTATATACATGAAGGGGAAGGTCAAAACATCAATTAAGAGCTCCTTATCTTTTTATTTTTAGTCCAGGGTTCTTCTTTCTTATGATACTCATTTGTTCATCAATCTCAACATTGTTACATTCCAAACCCAAGATATAGACCATTAAGGAACAAAACCCCACTCACCATCATCAGAAGCTAGCTCAAATGAGGACCCTATGCTAGCAAGAGATGATAACAAATCCATGCCCCAATACTCTCAAGATTTTGCACATGACAAACTATCAGAAAAGGCCTCACTCATGCAAATCAATGTAGGCTTCAAAGAATGGATAGGGTTCAAGGGTATGGAAGTGCCATTTGGGTTAACAAAGAGTGGTACAATGGGGAAAAGATAACCCAAATGTGTATGAGATCCATGATCAAGTATGCAAATGCCCATATGCAAGAGAAATTAAGTTCATTCAAGTCTAAGTTCAGGATGGAGCTGGTCTTAAGAACAATGCCAATATCAATCAAGCAAGCAAGTTTCAAGAAGAGTTTTCAAGGCTCAAAGCATGCAAGCCTTTCAAAAGATGCTTAAGCTACTTGATATGTTTAACTAGGGTGCCAAATTCAGTGCAAACAAGTGTTCTTTACAGGCAATGCTCCATATGCAATTGAATGCAACTTATATGCTCTAGACTCAATCTTAAAGATGCAAGTGATGCAATCTACATGATTCAAAATTCAAAATATTTTTTATATGCAAATATGAATGAACAATGCAATGCATGAGACTCAAAATCACAAAGCAAACAGGATCAAATACTTGCCTCCCCAACACTTAAATCACACAGTCTCTGTGAGTAAGAAAGAAGGAGATACCCCACAAGACAAAAGCAAATGTATATACAAGAAGGGTTGGAGTGATACCTAAGAAGGGTGTTTGGTGTGGTGTTTGGTGCCGGGAGCTAGGAGGCTTGGTTCATAGCTAGAGGAGGCTGCTACATGGCAATCATAGGTCTCAGGTGGTCAATCACCTTTCTTCTCTCCTCTAGTGCTTGGCTCAACCTGAAAATCTTGACCACTTTTATTAAAACTTAAAAGGAAATTTGAAATTGCAAAGCTATATACAAGGATAACCATGGGACTTCCTCCCAAGTGAGCTTGTTTTGAGTCACTTAGCTTGACTACCTTGTCTGTTGAACTAGTGAGAAGGAGGATCCTTCCCACCTTCAAGTGTGATGGTGAGGACCTGAGAGAGAAGCTCTTGAAGCTTGATTGGGTCATCATTGAGCTGAGGAGTGATGATGGCTCTAGCACTTGAGAATGGTGTGGACCTGCCCTTATGCTTGATCTTGTACTCAAGGACACCATCTCGAGCTGCTTTGGATGGAGAGTAAGGGTGTGTGGAAGCAAATCAAGAGGTGGAGGATGAGTCTCTTTCACTATCTTCTTCTTGCCATGAGTGGCCTTTGAGGCTCCACCCATCCCTCTTTTTAGCAATTTCCAAGTGCTCAACACACAACTCCTTAGAACACTCTCCATCAAGACCTTCTTTCTTACCAACAACCTCTTCATCTTGGGGCTTCTCAACAGCTTGTACATCACAAGTGATTGTCCCATAATAGTCTGATTCCATTGGAGGCTGGAGAGGATAGGAGACAGCTTTGTTGACATGCATGAGAGTGACCTTCTTGTTGGGAAAGTCAATGCAAGCTCCAACTGTTGTGAGGAAAGGAGTGCCAAGGATCAAAGGACTCTCTCTTAGATGCCATCTTCAAAAGTGAGGTCAATAGGTATGGTGCAGGATCCAATCTTCAAGGGAAGTCCTTGATTATGCCAAGTGGGGTTGTAGAAGAATCCCCAAAGGTGAGAGGAGGAGTATCTGGTTCCATGCTTTCAATCCCAATAATTTGCACCATATCCAAGGAGATGACATTCACACTAGCACCACTATCAACAAGAGCATCATCCATAGTTAGTTTACCAAGAGAGCAAGACAAGGTGAACTTCCCTTGAGACTCAAGCTTAGGGAGGGGCGTTGGAGGGGTTGGTGGATCAATCTTCAGTGAGATGTCCAAAGCTCAGCCACTTCAGCTTTGTGGGTGAGAATGTCCTGTATGAGCATCATTTGGACATGAGCAGCATGCATATTGGTGATCTCTGGAAGCTTGACTCCAATATCACTTAGGTCTTTTCTGAATTTGGAGACCATTTTTTTCTGAGCTTTGGTGAGGCACCTTTTAGGGAAAGGGAGCTTATCATAGGGTGATAGCTCAACCTCATTGTCCTCTTCCTTCACTTCATTCAGCTTGAGGTTAGCACTCTTCTCAACTTGTGTCTCTGGTAGCTCATCAATCTTCAGAATTTTTCCTTGAACCTTCTTATCAGCTCTCTTCACAACTCTAGCTTCAGCTGTGGCCACAACCATTATCTTGTCATTTTCAATCTGATTTCCAAGCACTAGCCTCTCAATCTCGTCAACATCATTCTTATGATCACTCAACGCAATCCTTGAAGAAGTGGAGAGGATAACATTGCAAGTCTCCTTAGGGTTCTTCTCTGGTTTTCCTGGTAGAGATCCCATTGGATTCCTGGAGGATGAAGACATGGAGGAAACTTGGCTCTCCAAAGCTTTGAGGTGAGAGGCAAGTTGCATGTACTTGTTGTTGAGATCAGAATAAGTTCCATCAATCTTGGCATGGATGTTCTTGAACTCATCACAAATGTTCTTAGCATTTCTTTCTTGAGCTTCTAAGAGTTGTTTGAACATGGACTCCATTTTTGAGCTTGGAGCTTGGGAAGAACTTCCTTGAGGCTGAGATGACTGATTTGTTTGGTAGCCTCCTTGTTGATTGTTGTAGTGAGGTCTTGGCTGATAGTTGTTTTGGTATTGGAAGTTTGGCTCCTTCCTATACCATGTGCCAGTAGTATTGATGAAGCACAACTCCTCTTGGCCTAAACCATCAACCTTATTGATTGTAGGAGGAACCTCTTGACTAGGAGCACCCACAAAATTCATCTGTTCTTGTTTAGCTTGGGTGGAAGAAGCAAATCTATCTTTTCTTGCAAGGTCTTGATTTCCTTCCTTGTGTGCTAGTCATCACTTCTATTGGCTCTATCATGCTCCTCACTATAAACTGAGTCACTCTTGGCCATGTTCTCTACTAGTTCTTCAGCATCCTCTTCAGTTCTTCCCGAAGAAACCATTGCTAGCATATCAAGCCTATTTCTGCATTGTGGTAGAGCTCATCTATAGAAGGTGCTAAGCAAACTCTCTTTGGTGAAGCCATGATGTGGACACTGAAACCAATAGCCTTTGAACCTCTCCCATGCTTCACTGAAACTCTCAAGATTCTTTTGTTGAAAACCGGAGATTTCATTTCTGATCTTAGCTGTCCTTGAGGAAGAGAAGAACTTCTAGGAATATCCTCTTGCAATCATTCCAAGTGATGATAGAGTCACTTGGAAGAGCCTTCTCCCACTGATGAGCTTTCTCTCCTAGAGAAACAACCTGAGTTTAAAAGCATCTTCAGAGACTCCATTAGTCTTGGACAAACCACAATACTTGTCAAATTGATCCAAGTGATCTAGTGGATCCTCCACAGCCAAGCCATGAAACTTGTTGTTCTCTATCACATTGAGCAGCCCTTATTTGATCTCAAAGTTGTTGTTCTCCACAGCTGGTGCTCTGATCCCCAACCTATGACCATGAATGTGAGGTTGGTCATAGGCTCCATGGCTCTTGCTTGGCGTGGTTGGTGATGTGGCTGGCGTGTTGGTCTAGGATTGTCAGCTCTTGGATCATTGCCCCTAGGACATCACCATCTTGAGGCAGATTCTCCATCTCAAACCCCAACCTTTGAAGATGAGCCTGTTGCTCTACTTCTCTTCTTTGTCTTATCTCCCTCTCAAGTGCAGCAATCTCTTCAACAGTAGGAACCAAGTTAGATGCCCCTCTACTTCTTGTGATCATACACCTGAAAGTAAGAGATAGAAGAAGCAAGAGAATCAATATCACAAGAAAAATAAAAATGACTTAGTCTCAAGCAAGTGACTAAATCCCAATGTCAAAATCAACTTAGAACTTGGCAACGGCGCCAATTTGATGAAAGGACTTTTCTAGGGTCCTAATCAAATGTTGTAGAATACAAGATGTCAATCCAATTCTTAGAGATTCTAATGCAAAGGGAATGCAAGTTCATGCTTAATCTAAGTGCAATCAAGATGATAGGATGATTATGAAACTAAAGACAATATTAAAAATGCAATAAAAGATTGAACTTTCTTTCTCGATTGAAGCAAGGGGTTCTTGGGACAAGGGAATCGACTTTGGGTGATCAAGGTTCAATCCAAGATGCCAACTTTTCAATCAATCTAATTCCTTATGCCTAGACAACAAAACTAAGTAAGCTCTATCCTAGATGAATGCTCTTTTGCAATGAACACCCAAGTACACCAAATCCCTTTGGCTATAATGATCAAAGCAAACATGGAGAATGAGTCAATAGCAATCTAGCTTCTTTGACAACTAATCCCTTAGGCAAATCAAGCTAAAAGCATAGATGAGTTGGTTCAGGCATTTCATAGAACACCTTCGGGCATGAAATGCCTATAGCTCTATGTTTGAGAGGCCAACTCAAATATAGCAAGAAGAACACCAAATCAATGCAAAGAAAGGATAGATCTAACACTAAGCACCTTGGATCTACACTTAATCACCCTAGTCTCCCAAGCCCATAAACCCTAGATAGATCTACTCACTAATAGCCATGGAAAACCTCAAAATCAATGATGATTCAAGCATGATTAGAGAAGAAGCTAATCTATTAAACACAAAAGGAATGAGATAAAAGGATCAAAGATCCAAACTTTCTTCAAGATCTTATTATGTTTTGAGAGAAAAGAAGTTTGATCTCATAAAGGAGATTACAAGAGTATTTATAGGTGGCTTGAAAGCCCTTGAAAACATAAAACAAAATTACTAAAATGTCCTTTAGCCAAATTGGTCTCAACCAATGGGAAAAGAAGGAAATTCGGTCAGGGTTGAACCAGCATGGTCCAACCGGTCTGGCCCTACGGCCGTCCAGTTCTGGCGTGTCCAAGCCGGCCGGGCTGCTTGCACCGGGCGTCTCTACCTGGCCAGCCTCTTCCTGCTTTCGTGTGCTGCTTCTCCCGCGGGTCATCAAACTGGTCTGTCCTCTCCGGTCCAGTGCATGCTCTTCATCGTCGGGTTGGTGAAGCCGGACCATGATCCCCGTCCGTCCTGCTGGCTTCTTTCACGACCGGTGTCCTTCCCGGACTGGCCACCCGGTCTGATCTCCTCCAGCACCACTCAAGCGACGGGTGCTACAGGCTCAGTTTTCCCGGACGGACCACTTCCATCCATTTGATCTTTTCCGGCCGGCTGCTTGAACCCGGCTGCTTGAACGGCCGTCTCTACCCGGCCAGCCGGACATGCTTCAAGTGAATTGATCATAACTCTTCCAATACAGGTCCAAATGACTTGAAACCACCTCCATTGGAAAGCTAACTCAATTTTCTTTGGCTCCACAAAATATTAGCAGCAGGATACATCTCTAAGGCCTCTTTCCATGCTCATCTTTTCATGACCAGATCATGGATTTGACTTCTCTTTTCATGGCCAAACTTGATTCTTCATCTCTTTTGGGGCCATAAGGCTTCCAAACACCTCAAATCACACCAAAGCATACTCCACACCTGATAAGGACAAATGAATGAAAAATGGACCTAAACATGCCTAATGCCTAACTTATATGATCAAAATGCATAAGATATGGATGCTAAAAACATGTAAATATGCAAGCTATCACGATGTTAAGTATCTTAGTATGATGAGGATTGAGGTATACTATAAACACTTTTGTGAATGGTATGGGGCGTTCACAGAAGTGTGATGCTGAGGGAATGGTATGGGACATTTTCCAAATGTGTGATCAAACTGAGATCTTACTCATCTAAGTACTTAATGATCGGAAAAGGGTTGTTCCAGATCGCGAGCGGTTGGTTGTCCTTGCATAGTGAGCGGCCGATGGGCAGAGAATGAGTTCACTAGGTTTGGTGAAGGACATCCTGTGATGATCACAGTCGGGGTAATGCTGCGGATCAGTATTGATCCGATCAGGTAATGCTGCGGATCAGTATTGATCACGGTCGGGGTAATGCATGTGGATCTGAGTATTGATCCTGATCGGGGTAATGCATACGGATCTGAGTGATTGATCGAGGGTAATGCACTGCGGATCTGAGTATTGATCACGATCGAGGGTAATGCCTGCGGATCTGAGTATTTATATTGGACGAGGGTAATGCCTGTGGATCTGGTTGTTGTCCGCTTAAAGAATCACGAGGTGATATTAGGTATGAACTGGCTGGAAAGCATCGGGACCGCTCACGGGAGTCGCATGCAGTTCGAGTTGGTGTGAATTCCCAATCAGGTTCCAAGGTATATGTCCGATCTCTGGATGCTTAGTGGTGTCAGCAATCCATGTGGATTGGATGCTGAGAAGGGTTGTGAAGCTTATCTGGCCAGGCACGTAAGGAGGTCGTAGGGTGATGACCGGATGGGATTCCGCTGGTTGAGAGTCCATGATGTGTTTGGGCTGAGGGCATTCCCACAGTAGCTGACCCGTTCATAGTAGATCTGGACCAGGGGCGGCCCTAAAGATCCAAAGTTCCTTTGTATAGCTCCTGCCGAGATGGCCGAGAGCTGAAGTCGAGCCGGAAGGGACCAGTCGCATTACAACCAAGTCGGGATTGACTTAGGGTTGGGATAAGGCGGTTGAGTCTGGAGTGGACCAGAACACTTAATATGATCAAGTCCGGTAAGGGACAAGGATCAGGAATGACCTATTCGGAGATGGACCTATGGTAGGAATACGGTTGAGTTCTGAGTGGACCAGGGCGGGATATGATCCGTCTAAAGGACCAGGATCAATATATGACAGAGTCTGGTGATGGACAGGTGTCAAGTTAAGGTGGTTTAGTCTAGTATGGACTAAGATCACAATATGGCCAAGCTGGATAAGGCTGTGGTTAAGGGATGATCCATGCGATGTGGCTGGGATCATGAACCCTTAGTGTCTGAAGACAAAAAACGAGAACAATCTGTTAGGACTGCGTGGTACAACGGCGGCCTAAGGTGGAGCGAGTTCATTAAGACTGGACTGATACATCGAGTGGCTTGGAGATTGGGTAATCTAAGACTGGGTGTGCGAAGTTCTTAGGGACTGAGTATGATCTAGGCATGGGCTAGATTCAGTAATAGACTTGGTGTCTACTAGGACCGCAACCTAGAGAGTGGGGTCGTGACACAAGTCATGTCTTGTATGGGTGTTTAATGGACCACTTGATAAGATTTTGGGATTAAATCTCTATCAAGTGGGGAACTGGTTTATATCGTGATCATGACATGATCAGTGAGAAGGAACAAGGAGAGATGCTGGTTAGAAAAGAACCAATCAAGCATGCTCCATGTTCTGATGCAAGGAGATCGGTTGGAACATTTTGTCAATGAGACAAAATGTCAGCCACTGGATTGAGGGCGAATCCTTATCAAGTGGGGAGACTTGTCATGTCCCGATCCTGGGTAGGATCGTCCGGATGAACCATTGTCGTGGAGCGCTGCAGACAGATCATATGACCTAAAACAAGTGTGTCATGATCCAAAAGCGTGGTTAAGGGAATCAGACAGTTGAGACTTAACCAAAATAGGATGGAGGCAAGCTTAAAGGAGTTGGTCGAGTGTTTTGGTAGCTGGGCGAGAGCGGGTGAAGCTCGATCAGCTAGGTGAAGCCTCGATCAGCTAGGTGAAGCTGTGATGTAGTGCATGATCAGAATGGATCATGGGAGAACTAAGTCAGGTCTGGAAATAGACCAGCGACTTAGAGGGATTGAATAAGATAAAGATATCAAGCTGTACAAAGTGTATCACAGCTGGGTGATCAAGAAGCTCGACCAGCTGGGCGGAGCTCACTTGGCTCAAGTAGAGTGTGTCAGCCCCTGAGCTGGATGGACTAGCTTACTCAGCTGGGTCAGCTGGGGATCAGCTCAACTCAGCTTGACTGAGTGTTCGGGTCTCAGGCAGTTGGGCCGGGTCCGGACAGTGGCTGGGCCATGTGGGTGATGAAAGAACTTTTCTAAGGTCCTAATCAAATGATGTAGTATATAAGATTGTCGAACCAGTTCTAAGTGACCACAAAGCAAAGGGAATGCAAGTCTATGCTTAATCTAAATGCAATCATTAAAGAGGATGATTAATAAACTAAGACAATAAGAAAAATGCAACAAAATGTAAAACTTTCTTTCTTATGAGGAGAAAGAGACCCATGGGTGTAGGGACTTGATTTCAAATGATTAAGATTCAATCCAAGATGCTAACTTTTCAATCAATCTAATTCCTTATGCCTAGACAACAAAACAAAGCAAGCCCATCTCAGATGGATGCTCTTTGCAATGATCACCCAAGTACACCAAATTTCTTTGGCTCTAATGATCAAAGCAAGCATGAAGAATGAGTCTAATAGCAATCCTAGCTTCTTTGACAACTAATCTCTTAGCAAAGCAAGCTAAAAGCATAGATGAGTTGGTTCAGGCATTTCATAGAACACCTTCGGGCATGAAATGCCTATGACTCTATGTTTGAGAGGCCAACCCAAATATAGCTTTAAGAACACCAAATCAATGCAAGGAAAGGATAGATCTAACACTAAGCACCTTGGATCTACACTTAATCACTCTCAATCATCCTAACCCATGAATCTTAAATGGATCCTCACTAATCCACATGCTTACTCTTAAACCCATGAGTGATTCAAGCTTAAACATATAGACAAAGAAAGGAGATGAAATCAAGCAATCAAGAACACAAGATGAGATTAAGATTATGATTCAAAGATAAAACTTTCTCAAAGGTTTGTGTTCTTAGAAAATAACATAAGTCTCAATCTAGGGATAACAAGAGTATTTATAATTGGCTTGAAAGCCTAGAAACATAAACGAAATTAGTAAAAGTCCTTGAGCCAAATGGGCTGCCAATGGGAATGGAGCATAAAATTGGGTCAGGGGTGAACCAACACCATCCAACCCGGTCCAGGTTACCCGCCGTCCAGCTGGCGCGTCCCTTGCTCGTCCGGGTTCACCAGGCCGGCCGTCTCACCCGGTCCTCAGCATCCTCTTCACGACCAGGTGCTCTAGCGGACAGGCCACCCGGCGTCCTGGTTTGGCAGCGTCTTGATCTCCCGTCGGGTGCTCCTACCGGACGCGTCTCCCGATCATGCGGCTTCTCATCGCGTGCGGTGCTCCCGGACTGGCCACCGGACTGGTCTGCTCGGGTTCCTCCTGACCGGGTGTCCTTACCCGGGCGTGTATACGGCCGTCCGTCTCTTTCCCGTCCGGTTGCTCGTGTCGGGCGCATCAACCCGGTCATCGGACGTGCTGTTCAATCTGATCCGACCAGGTATCGCGTGCCGGTCTAGGCTACCGGTCCAACTCTCTCTCTTGACTTCTCTTCTTATGGCCAATCTTGATTCTTCACTTCTTTTTGGGTCATAAGGTTCCCAATCACCTCAAATCTCACCAAAGCACACTCCAACACCTGATAAGGACAAATGAATGCAAAATGATCCTAGACATGCCTAAACCTTAGCCTACAACTCAAAGAATGCAATAAAAGATGGCTAAATATATGAAAATATGCAGACATCAACTCCCCACACTAGTCCTTTACTTGTCCACAAGTACACTAGTAAGGACTAAGGAGGAGAGGTTTGAAGGAGGGACTCATAGCCAAAGAATGCTCTTCTTAATTCTCAACTTGATAACCTTGTATAATCATACCAACTAGCTAGAGCAAACACTCAATCCAACTCTAACTTCTCAAGGCCTATCTTGACTCTTTTGATCCCTACACTTACTCATCATGAATCCACAATCCACAAATCCACTTGCTCTCTAACAATCATTAAGCAACCTCGAAAGATCTCTTGCAAATGGTCAAATGGTCCAAGTCATTTGGTTTGGTGAGAAGGCTTTGATGCAAAACAAATCTAGTAGTTCAAGAAGGATCTTTGAAGGTGGTTTACTCTCAAAACAAAGTAGCCTTGACATTGCACATAATATATCTAAGAAAGGGATCAACTCATGCATACAATGCTCAATCTCCATTGTTCTACCCTTTTCCCAAATACATAAGTTATATCCCCATTCCAAATGTCAAAACCACTCACATCTCTCACCCAAAGATTACCCCAAAACACTTAAGATATTTTCTCATTAAGAACTCTTTCTTATTGAAGTCTACAAGGGATTTTCACTCTTTAAACGCTTTTCAGCTCTTTCTTAAACATTGCTAGCCTCCTTTTCATTATTCTCTCTTTTTTTCCTTTTTTTTTCTTAAGATTATGGGGGCCAAGACTTCTCTCTTTTTTTTTTATAAACTAGAGCTTAGAACTATTATTTCTCTTATCCCTTGTAGACTAAATCACTTATTAACTTGGTTCTTTGAGTTAATCTTTTCTTTCAAAACCTTTCACATTTCCAAGATCACACCATACAACACTCACCCCCATCCTAGAAGCTAGACAATATGAGTGTCTAATATAGCTAAAATGGAGATCAAGCATTGTCGTTCCCAATACTCTCAACATTATGCACATGTAAAGCTTTCCAAAGGCCTCACTCAACAAACAATGAAGGCTTGAAAGGAGGTAAGGGTTTAAGGGTGTGGAGTACCACTTGAGTTTGTCCAAAAGATAGGCAAAGAATGGGAGGGACAACTCAAGTGTTCTATTCATGACTTAGTACACAAGGGACCATGAGCAAGAGACTTAGAGTCTAAATATGACAGGAGCAACCTTCAAAGAGAGAGCATCAATCAATCAAATAAGCTTTAGGAAGAGCTTTCAAGGCTCAAAGTTTACAAGCTATCCTAAGATTGCTCAAGCTACTTACTATGATTATAAAGGTTATCACTTTAAGAACTTAGCATGAGCATCTTTACAAGGCAACTATCATCCTTGTCCCCTTATGCATGATGCAACCTATATGATGATTTTTCTCTTTTTTTTATGCAAGTGAATGATCTAGACTCAATCCTAATGCAACTACATGATTCTTTTTGTGCTTTTCAAAATTTTCAAATTTTTTTTGGGTTTTCTATGCAATAACTATCTACAAGTGCATGCATATGACATAAAACACAAGACTATTAGCAACTTGACACCTCCCCACACTTAATTCACACAGTCTCGTGTTTGTTAAATGTGGAGAAAGAAAAGATAGAAAAAATAAAAACTAAGTGAAATGATGAATGGTATATACAATGATAGGGTGTTGGAGTACATCTATGGAGTGTGGGATGAGGCCGATGCCTAACCCTCAGAGTCATCTTCATCAACAGTGTTGCTTAGGGATGGTGACTTGTTTCGGACTCGGATGGGGCGATGTAAGGGTTCCTCAGCGGAGGAGGCTTGCTTCCTGGTTCTAGGTGCAGAGGGTCATGAAGTGGCTGAGGAGGGAGTGCATTGAAGCATCAAGATCAAAGTCGTCAGCCTTGCAGCCAGATACAGCTCCCACAGCTAGGACCTCAGCCACTTTCTTCAATAACCGAGCTGAAGCTTCAGCTTGCCTCTTCCGCAGTTCTTTTCAGCTCCTTGCACTGGTGGGTGAGCTTGAAAAATGGTTCTATCTTGAGCCCTGTTCCACCTCACGGAGGTGCTGATCTGGTCATGAGCTTGGCGAAGGGGCCCAAGAGCAGAGCTGGTGCATTGCTCAAATTTGTAGAGGGGACCAAAGAGATGAGTAGTGGCTCTGCTGGTGTGCTCGGATCATAGGCAGACTTCTTGCTTGCTGCCCTCTCACCTTGAGGAAGGGTCACAGGAAAAAGAGGTCCATGACTCCTAAGGAGGTGCTCACTGATGTCAAAGCTGATCTCTAAGAATCAAAACCCTCAATTAAGCACAATCAAGCTTGAATTGGCGAAATTAAAGTTCTCCATCAACCTAGCATCCAATCTAACCAAGAACAACCTAAAACAAGCACTTTATGAAAAACCCTAAATCTCATGAACCCTTTTTTCAAAGTTCAAATTAATCTCAATTCTACCATGAAATCAATTACCCAGCATGATATATAAGCTTTTCTAGTCTAATTTACAAGAAATCTAGCAAGAAAAGGCTCAAATTTCAAGTTCAAATTTTAGGGTTCATGAGGGTTACGAATTTGAACTTTAAGATACCATACCTTGCTTTGGATGAAGGATAAAGATGAAAAGATTCAAGGAATTAGATCTAGAGGAAGAAGGCTTGGATGTGGGAAAAATTTTGTGATTTGGTTGAGATTTGACAAAGATATGGGAATTTGGTTCTTGGAGGCTAGAGAGGATTTTGATGTGAGGAAGAAGATGAAATGAGGAAAGAGAGAGGATTAGGGCTTTAAGGGGGTTCTGGGTGGTGGATGGGTTCTGGGTCGGTTTTAGGTGGTTTTGGGTGGTTTAGGGATAGAAAAGCTTACCTGGTTGGCGGCGAGTTAGATGCTTGGCGTGGGGCTCAATGGTGGTCGCGCGGATCCTGGCGTGTGGAAGCAGTCCGACGGGTGCCATTACGGACACCTGCATCGGTCCGTCCTTCTTGCCTTCTTCACGTCCGGGTTCCCTTACGGACGGGCGCGTCCATCTTGCTTGCTTCACCGGACGGGCGTACCGGTCATCCGTTCATTCAGCATGCTTCCGCGTCCGGTCCGTCCGTCTTGTTTCCACGACCGGGCTCCTCCACAGGCATGCGTCCCGGTCCGACGTCTTGGTTCCGCGGCCAGGAAGCGACCCGGTCCACCTACGGTCCAAACCCTCAAATCTTTTTATTTTTTATTTTTTATGCTTTTACTTCCGTAGACTTCCTCCTTTGAGGTTAGGCAAGGGGAGCATCAGAGAGTGGGGTTGATGTCCCATCCTCCTTTAGTATTGTGGCCATGTATTCGTTGGAGTCTCGGCCATTCACTGAAGTCATTACCCTGCTTATCCCATAACACAATGGCTACATAAGGCCTCACTTCTTTGATCACAAATGGACCAGACCACCTTGACTTAAGCTTTCACGGAAATAACTTCAGTCTAAAGTTGTAAAAGCACTTGATCTCCTGCCTTGAACTCTCTCTTGAGGATGTGCCTGTCATGGAAGGCCTTAGTCTTTTCTTGTAAATCCTTGAGTTCTCAAAGGCATCCATCCTATCTCATCCAATTCATTGAGTTGAAGAAGTCTCTTCTCCTTTGCACCCTTGATGTTAAAGTTCAGAAGCTTCACAGACCCACAATGCCTTGTATTCAAGCTCAACGGTAAATGGCAAGACTTCCCATAGACAAGGTTGAAAGGGGTAGTGCCAGAGGGTCTTGAAGGCTGTTATATGCCAAAGAGCATCATCCAGCTTGTCGACCAATCCTTCCTCTTAGTTCCCACAATCTTCTCAAGATGCCCTTGATTTGCTTGTTGGAAAC
This sequence comes from Brassica carinata, assembly GCA_016771965.1. Lineage (NCBI taxonomy): Eukaryota > Viridiplantae > Streptophyta > Magnoliopsida > Brassicales > Brassicaceae > Brassica > Brassica carinata. Next base: position 36,821,284 of record CM028689.1, read on the forward strand.
TTCCCTTGGCCACTTGTTTGAGGGTGATAAGGTGTTGCAACCTTGTGTTTCCTCCCTTCTTCTTGAGAGACCCTCAAATAGCTTGTTGATGAAATGTGAACCTCCATCACTTATGACCACTCTTGGTACTCCAACTCTTGGGAAGATATTGCTCTTGAACATTTTGATCACCACTCTTGAATCATTTGTGGGACTTGCTATGGCTTCCACCCACTTTGATACATAGTCCACAGCCACAAAGATGTATTTGTTGCCATAAGAAGAAGGGAAGGGTCCCATGAAGTCTATTCCTCAAACATCAAACACTTCCACTTCAAGGATTGGGTTTTGAGGCATCTCATTCCTCTTAGTAATGTTCCCTCTCCTTTGGCAAGAGTCACATCTTGAGATGAAGTCTTGTGTGTCCCTGAACATGTGTGGCCACCAAAACCCAGCTTGTAGCACCTTTGAGACAGTCTTGAAGGTAGCAAAATGGCCTCCATAGGAAGATCCATGGTAATGTGTGAGGATTCCTACAACTTCTTCTTCAGCCACCACTCTTATAGATCTGATCTTTGCATAGGGTGTAGAGGTATGGTTCATCCCAATAGTATCTCTTCAAGTCTTTGTAGAATTTCTTCTTCTCATACCCCTCAAGACCCAATGGCTCCTTTCCAATGGCTAAGTAGTTAACCAAATCAGCATACCAAGGTCCCTTCTCTTCAGCTGCCTTAACCTCTTCAATTTTTTCCAGTCGATAAGCGCCACCAGCGACATGATGGCCATGACATGCTCTTGTCTAAGTCCCTCATCAATAGGGATTCCACCTTCAATTCTCAGCATGGACAAGTGATCAGCAACTCCATTCTCAATCTCTGGCTTGTCTCTAATCTCCAAGTCAAACTCTTGAAGCAAAGGATTCACCTTAGTAGTCTTGGCTTGGCATCCTTCTTTGGGAGATGTCTCAAAGCTGCATGGTCAGTATACACAATGACCTTGGAACCCACCAGGTAGCTTCTGAATTTTTCAAAGACAATGGCCAGCATCTTTTCTCCGTTGTGGCATACTTCATCATGCATCATTCAGGGTTTGGCTAGCATAATAAATCACATGAGTCTTGCCATCCTTCTTCCTTTGCCCCAACAGCAAAGTCACTAGCATCACACATTATCTCAAAGGGAGGTCCCAATCATGTGGCTGGACAATGGGGGCACTAACAAGTTCACCCTTTATCCTCTTGAAAGCCTCAAGACAATCTTCATCAAAGCTGAAAGTGGTCTCCTTGCACAGCAACTTGGTCATTGGTCTAGCGAGTATTTGAAGTCCTTGATGAATCTTCTATATAACCCAGCATGGCCAGGAAGCTCGATGTCTTTCACTGTCTTTGGTGGTGGCAAGCTGACCATCACCTCATTCTTAGCCTTTTCCACTTCAATTCCCAAATCTTATGCCCAAGCACAATCCCTTCTTTGACCATGAAGTGACACTTTTCCCAATTCAGCACAAGGTTGGTGTCTTCACATCTCTGTAGGACCCTGCAGTTGGACAAACAAGCAGAAAGCGAAGATCCGTAGACAGAGAAATCATCCATGAATACCTCCACTATATCCTCAATGAGATCGAGAAGATAGACATCATGCACCTTTGAAAGGTTGCTGGAGCATTACATAACCCAAATGGCATCCTTGATAAGCAAAGGTGCCATAGGGGCATGTGAATGTTGTCTTCTCTTGATCATTGGATGTATGAATTTGGAAGAACCCTGAATACCCATCAAGAAAGCAATAGAAAGGATGGTTTGCAAGTCTCTCAAGCATTTGATCAATGAATGGAAATGGAAAATGATCCTTTCTAGATGCAGTTGAGCTTTCTATAATCAATACACATCCTATGGCCAGTTATGGTTCTAGTTGGTATCAATTCATCTTTGTCATTTTTAACCACAGTGATACCACCTTTCTTTGGAACTACATGCAGGAGATACCCATTTAGAATCTGAAATAAGGTAGATAACACCAGCATCTAAGAGCTTAAGAATCTTCTTCTTTACAACATCCTTCAGGTTAAGATTTAACCTTCTTTGATGCTCTATAGAAGTCATTGATTCATCCTCTAGATGTATCATTATGCATGCACAAAAGGGTGATATTCCTTAATATCATCTAGTAGTATACCAATTGCCTTTCTAAACTTTTTAAGTGCATTTAAAAGTTGAGCTCAAGTTCAGTAAGTTCACTACTCACAATGAGGATATGACTCATTAGGGCCTAGAAATGTGTACCTTACACCATGAGGAAGAGGTTTTAGCTCCACTTTTGGTGCCTTGAGCTCCTCCAATCATCTTGTTGGGTGTCCTCTTGCTGAGTGGCTGAAACAGCTTGGTGCACCTCTTGTTTGAGCTCCTCATACTGGCCTTTATCATCAATCTTCTTGCGAGAATCCAGCATGGCCACAATAGCATCACTCTCTTGGTTCTCAACCACTTGGACCTCTTTATCCACTGTCAAAGCATGCTGCAAAGGGTCCCTTATAGCCAACTCTCCAAGTGCCAATTCCTCAAGAAGCTCATCAGCAAGAGCTTATCTCCTCTATGTAAAACACTTGGCCTTGCACAGTTGACCTCTTCATTACCTCATTGATGTCAAAATGGAGAGTGTGCTCTTTCCCCAAATGAAGATCAATCTTGCCTTCTTTCACATTGATAAGGGCTCCTGCTGTGGCTAAGAATGGTCTTCCAAGGATCAAGGGTCTCTAGCTTCTTCATCCATCTCAAGCACAACAAAATCAGTAGGAATCTCACAATTTCCCACCATCATAGGAGATCTTCAAGGATACCAATAGGGAATTTGACTGGCGATCAGCAAGCACCAAAGAGTTTACACTTCTTGTATTGGCTGAACCCAAGCTTCTTGGCAATAGATAGAGGCATGAGACTGACACTAGCTCCCAAATCACATAGACATCTCTCAAACATCAAAGGACCAATGGCACAATGTAGGGTAAAGCAGCCTGGGTCCTCTAGCTGTAGGGATTGTCAATCTCTGGATAATGGCACTGCACTCATGAGTAAGAACCATCATGCCTTCCATTTCCTTCTTCTTGGCAGCCACAGCATCCTTCAAGAACTTGCTGTATTGAGGGACAAGCATGAAGGCATCAATGATGGGCATTGTGACTTGAACTTCACTCATTTGCTTCTCGAAAGTGCTTTGTACTTCTCAAAAGTTGCTTCATGAATCTTCGAAATGGCAGCTTAGGTTCATAGGGAGGAGGAACAAAGAAGACTCTTTTGTTGGAGTGGCAACTTCACCATGCTTTAGTGTTTTCTTCTCTTCTCAACCTTTCCCTTACCCTTAGCTTCAACAATCTTTTCTAGAATCTCCTCATCAACTTTCTCATCTACAATCACAAAATCATCATCAATGTTGATGGCCACCCCATAGTGTCTCACCATCCTTGGGAGAGCTCTTGGAGGTAACTCTCTACCACTTCTCAAAGTGATTGCCTTCATTGGCTTCTTGGGGTTTTGCTCAGCCTTTCCTGGTAGTGTTCCTTTTGGCGACTTGGCTGAGAGTTCATAGAAACAAACTGATTCTCAAAGCTATTATCTTGTTGTTTAGCTCAGTATAGCTGCTATCAATCTTGGAGTGAACAGTCTTGAACTCATGGCCAATGTCCTTGGCTGTTCTAGCTTGACCTTCCAATATTTGTTTGAACATAGCTTCCATAGATGAATCTGGAGCTTTAGCTTGGGAGGAGCTACCTGGAGCTTGAGTAGACTGATTGCCTTGATCGGTAAAACCAGGAGGAGGATTCTGCCTATGCTGGTAGTTCCCTTGCTGAGTGTTTTGCTTGGGTTGATAGCCTCCTTGCTGGTTGTTGGGTTAAGACCTTTGCTGGTAGTTGTTGTACTGAAAGTTAGGCTCCTTCATGTACCAAGTACCATTGTTGTTGATGAAACAAAGCTCTTCTTGCCCTTCTAACCCTTCAACTTCATTAACCTTAGGAGGAGTTTCTGACTTGGACCACCCACAAAGTTGATCTGCTCCTTTTGGCTTGGTTAGCAATCAGCAAGTGTATCTTCTCTTGCAAGGATTTGATTTCCTTCTTGCTGTTGTCATCAGCTCTGGTTGTTCTATCAGCTCTGTCATGTTGTCCAATGTAAACTGAGTCACTCTTCACCATGTTGTCAACCAGCTCCTCAGCATCTTCTTCAGACCTGCCCAGGAAGAAACCATTGCTTGCTGTATCCAATCTCGCTCTGAACTCAGGAAGGGCACCTCCGTAGAATGTGCTCAACAAACTCTCCTTTGAGAAGCCATGGTGTGGGCACTTAGCTTGATATCCCTTGAACCTCTCCCATGCTTCACTAAAGCTTTCCAAGTTCTTCTGCTGGAAACTAGAGATCTCATTCCTCAGCTTGGCTGTCCTTGATGTGGAAAGAACTTCTCCAGAAGGCCTTCTTGAAATCATCCCAAGTAGTGATGGAGTCACTAGGTAGAGATTTCTCCCATTGGCGTGCCTTGTCTCCTAGAGAGAAAGGAAACAACTTGATCTTGAAGGCATCTTCGGACACACCATTGGAATTGGACAAACCACAATAGCTATCAAACTTGTCCAAGTGATCAAATGGGTCTTCTACAGCCAAGCCATGGAACTTGTTGTTCTCGATCACACTTAACAACCCTGACTTGATCTCAAAGTTGTTAGCTTCCACAGCTGGTGCGGATGCCCGTCCTATTGCCATGAATGTGAGGACAGTCATAGGTACCAATAGCTCTAGCTGGCTGCTGTGGGTGTTGTTGTTGCTGGCACTGTGGTCCAAGGTTGTCAGCTCCTTGACCATTTCCATCTTGAGGTTGATGCTGGTGATCATCCATCTCAAACCCCAACCTCTGAATGTGAGCCTGTTGCTCTTCTTCTATTCTCCTTCTTGCTATTTCCCTCTCAAGTGTAGCTATCTCTTGAACAGTGGGAACCAGGTTAGTTGCACCCCTGCTTCTTGTGTTCATATACCTGAAAATCAAAGGAAGAGGCAAAAGAAGAATCAAAATCACAAGAAAAGAAAAATGATTTAGTCTCAAGCAAGTGACTAAATCCCAATGTCACAATCAACTTAGAATTTGGCAATAGCGCTAATTTGATGAAAGGACTTTTCTAAGGTCCTAATCAAATGATGTAGTATATAAGATTGTCGAACCAGTTCTAAGTGACCACAAAGCAAAGGTAATGCAAGTCTATGCTTAATCTAAATGCAATCATTAAAGAGGATGATTATTAAACTAAGACAATAAGCAAAATGCAACAAAATGTAAAACTTTCTTTCTTATAAGGAGAATGAGACCCATGGGTGTAGGGACTTGATTTCAAATGATTAAGATTCAATCCAAGATGCTAACTTTTCAATCAATTAAGTTATGCCTGACAACAAAACTAAGCAAGCCCTATCTACAGATGGATGCTCTTTTGCAATGATCACCCAAGTACACCAAATTTCTTTGGCTGTAATGATCAAAGCAAGCATAAAGAATGAGTCTAATAGCAATTCTAGCTTCTTTGACAACTAATCTCTTAGGCAAAGCAAGCTAAAAGCGTAGATGAGTTAGTTCAGGCATTTCATAGAACACCTTTAGGGCATGAAATGACTATGACTCTATGTTTGAGAGGCCAACCCAAATATAGCTTTAAGAACACCAAATCAATGCAAGGAAAGGATAGATCTAACACTAAGCACCTTGGATCTACACTTAATCACTCTCAATCACCTAACCCATGAATCTTAAATGGATCTACTCACTAATCCACATGCTTAGTCTTAAACCCATGATAGATTCAAGCTTAAACATATAGAGAAAGAAAGGATATGAAATCAAGCAATCAAGAAGACAAGATGAGATTAAGATTATGATTCAAAGATAAAACTTTCTCAAAGGTTTGTGTTCTTAGAAAATAACATAAGTCCCAATCTAGGGATAACAATGTGGGAACGAAATTCACTTCAATTTTAATGAATAAAAGCGGAGGAAAGCCAAGTTAACCCGACTTTCCACGAAGGTTCAGTTCTCTGCGGCAATGACAAGTGACGAATAAATGCAGAAAATGTTTTGTTAAGATTTGGGACTGGACCTTAAGAAAGGCTGCCTACGTACCCCTTCGAGGATCGAAGTCGGTAGTTCAGTTTAGAAAGAATTGAACAAGAGAACGATGCAGGCGGGGTTAGTCTAGTATGGCGTTTGTCATAGAAACAGGCATGTCAAAGATAGCGCCTAGGGTTTCTATGCAGACTTTGAAGTAAAAAGAATTATCTGATCCTTAGAGGAGAATTCGGCAGAGGCTGACCAGGCGTTCTAGGGCCTGCCTTGCTAGTCTAACCGCCTAAATTCTAAGTTCATCAGCTAACAAAGAGCTCTCTAGGTCTCAATCTAGGATTTTGGATCCTTCTCCTCTGCTCTTGCTCTCTTTATATACTCACTTCTAGGTCGGTTTGCCTTAGGATGATGGACTTAGCCTTTGGGCCCAAGTTTATCTCTTGGGAAATATTCCATTTTTTCGATCTTAAGTAATTATTCTCGAGTTTTCCCTATTTTCCGGTGACTTGATGTTTATCCGATGTTGGAAATGGATAAACTATCATAGTCGATTGGGCCTGAATTCTTAAAATGGTAAAGTAAGTGCATGGACTTGTCTCAAGTCGTTGAGCGTTTTATCGATTTCTCGGAAAACTATCTTTCTCGGAAAATAAACCGTATAGCCTAAAGGATCGATGTTGAGTTAATCGATCTTGTTTTACCGCGATATCCTCTACGAAATCCAACCTAATTTTTTTGCATAAAACATCGAGGATGATTCCAATCGAGAGATGTTTATTCCGTAGCCGTGATCGTATCAAACCCACGAGTTGATCCAAGCAAGCCAGATGGGATCAAACCGAGCATGATGGGACCAAGACCAGGGCGGACAGAGATCAGGGCGATGACCGTCGACCGGGCAGAGCCTTGCGCGGCGAGAATAGCTTATGTGGCGCTACGCCCGGCTTGAGGCTTACCGCGGTGCCAGGCGGCTTCGTGGCGCTACCGCCCGGCAGGAGCTTTCGCCCGGCGCCAGGGAACTCGCGGCGAGACTACGCTGATACGACGTCTTGCGTGGCGCTGCGGCGCCGAGTGCTTGCCGCGGCGGTAGCGTGGCATACCGCCCGGCGCCGAGGAGCTTACCGCCCGGCCCAAGAGCTTACCACGGCGCCAGAACTTACGCCCGGCTAAAGGGCTTACCACGGTGCGAGGGCTTACGCCCGGCGCCGAGGCTTACCGCCCGGCCCGATCTTTCCCGTTGGCGTTAGATGCGAAATCTTTGAGTTTGGAAGGATCTTTAGCCGTTGATTTGAGATAACGGTTTTACCCCAACAGTTAGCCCCAGCTTCGTAAGATCGGAGAGCGATTTTGCAGGCGAATGATTGAGTTTTCTGAAAATCGAAATTTTCGGCTAAGGATTCTTTTGCGAGGAAATACATCATCATCCCCTTTTTTATGATGATACTTACTTCTTTGCGGACGGTTTGTGTCGCTGATGTGAAATGCTTGGCGAGTGTGGGTGGAAAGTCATTAGATCCATTGGAAACTGGAGTCGTCGCGAGGAAAGCGCTGGGCGTCAGACCATCGAGACACCCATGCTGCCCAGGCGTCCCAACGAGGTTGGTATCAGCGACCTTGGCGTGACCACAGGAAGACCGTGAGTTCACTACTCAAGGTGAAGAAGGAGAAGAAGAGCAAATCCTCGGAAGTCTGTAGCCTTCAAAGAAGATCGGACTCATGAGGAGATGGGCGCCATAGATCCTCGGAGGTTCCGATGCTTTCGTGGCGACTTCTTTGGTGGTCGGCGAGGATAGCCATCCTGTTTGAGTTCTTGATAGCTGTCATAAGAGGACTTGGCTTTAGCGAGGATCGAGGAGTCGGCGAGCTTCGAGTTGCCGAGTAAAGGCCCGTCTTTGGACTCGGAGGAGGCAGATTATCGATCTGTAAGGAGAGTGGGGCGACCTCAGGAGACTTGATCGATCGCCTGCAGGCGAAAGCACCAGCGCCGACCTCAGGGACTCAGAAGATCAGGAGAAGGCGGAGAGGATTGCTGGCCCGGACGAGAGCGGGTAGTGTGGTGCGGCAGAGGCGGCAGCGAGCTGTCCTATCGCGGGTGAGTTTGAGGATGAAGGTGGCGGCTCCTGGGCGTCTAGGTTTAATCCCGGGGGATTTTGTTTTATATGTGTTTGTTAAGAGCCATGATGTATTTACGGGACTGGCGTTGGTGGCTTGAATCCCTGCCCTTTTGGAGTTTGTTTAACTGCGGTCTCAATCTATGAAGCAGCTTTTTCGATTATGAACTTCAGTTTTGAGAGTATGAGAAAGAGGTGTGAGTTAATCGTCTCATTCCTAGTTCCCTGATGATCACCGTACCTATTGTTTGCATAAAGCGAGATTTTCAGCGGTTTCGATTCTGTGAAAAGTTAGGTAAAGCGAATAGGCTTAAGTGAAGAGACAAATTTTTGGATCGTATACCATACTATGTCTGTGAGATGTCAAGATCCAGCGTGGCTGGGTTTAGGGCAAGACCTAGGTTTACTCGGTTGAGGCTTTCGATGACAAATGGCTTCGTTTTGCCTGTTCGATTTTAACCACTTCGTCCGTTTAAAATCCATGGTGTTGTCGGCTTATATGATTTGTGCGAGGCATTGAGTGCTACTTCCTTCTGAAAGCTAAACCAAAAGTTTTGAAAATGGGATTATAAGGGTATAGTATCGTGCCTACTTCCCTTTTTCTTTCACGAAAGCGGGTTAGCCGTTCTTTTGAAGGCTTATTATGCGTTTTCTTTCTTTTAGGAAGCGGGATGAGTATGCTTTAGAGGCGTGCCGATCGTTTCTCGGTTTTGAGATCTAGATCGGTTTGCATGTTCTGCTGGACAATCAAGGAGCGATGGAACAAGACTGGAAATTTTGCCTAAGACTTAGCTTGCTAGACTATCCACCTAGGTCCTAAGTTCCACAAATTCTAAGGCAGTTTTCAAGATGTTTTGTTCCTGTCCCTGAGAAGAATTATAACCTTTACAAAATTTTATAAGTCGGACATAACTTAGTCTCATCGATGATTCGAGGTTGCCCTTCTTCCTCCTTCTTCTTCTTTGTCTTGAACTGTGTTTCACCTTTAGTGATAGTTTTCACGAGAAGGAATGTGTATTCCATCGAAGGTATTCTTAAGTTTCAGAATGGCCACTTTTGATTCTACATCAAAGGATTTGAAAAGTCTGATACTGAATTTACGTATGAATTGATTTTCGATGAAATCCTTATGAGAATATCGGGCGAGCGAGAGATATCAACGTCTAAGCTCATGTCTCCGTTTCTTCATACTTCGAAGGATTTCTGCAATCGTTGAAGAAGGAAGGAGAGGCTAAGAGGGCAATGGACAGGATGTCATTGGTGAGGTTCTTAGTTAAATCGAGTCTCAGACCTTGTTGTTTGATATGATTTTGTTTGACTTTCTGAATGATGTTTCGTAAAATATTGCGGGTTTGATCTTCACGAAAGTTGTTTCCGTAAGATGTTACCAAATTACAATATCCGACACTTGTGGGCTGTAATTTTGTTCTTAAACTTAATCAAAAATTCTCGTTTCGTAGGTTTGATCCAAGAGTTTTGAGTAATTTTCGAAAATAGCTTAGCGGATAAAAGTCGAGAGTTAGCAATGGCATAAAAATTTTAGATTTCAGAAAGCGTCTTAGTTAACGGTTTAGGTTTTGAGTAGTTTATAGAAACCAACTCTGTTCTTCTCAAACTGGTCAAGAAGGACCAAGCTGGCCATATTACAAATTGGTCGAGAGAGACCGAGCTTGTCGTGCGGCGAGCTGGTCAAGACAGACCGAACTTATTATGGCTAACCGGTCAGGACAGTCGGAGTTTGGCCTCCCTTGGGTGGTTCGGACGGTTAGGAAGCATTGGTAAGCTCTTTTCCGTTTGTCGTTTGCTTCGAGAGTTGTTGGAAGAAGTACAGCAGTGGGAATTGGTGACCCGATTTGTGCTTTATTCCTGATTAATCTAGGGTTTCCCAAAGGTTTCGAGGAGAATAAGTTTTATGTTTCGAGAGGTTCTCGAAAAAGCGTTTTGCAGAAACCTTGCTTTCGTTGCGATTTCTCTAACTTGGTAACAAGGCGAATTTTTGGGGTTCTTGATTTTATCGTTGCCCTTTCTGTTTAGATAGAGAATTACGAGCTCGTTTTCGTGCTCTTCCTGTGGCGGAAAGCGCTGACTAGGTTTTAATTTGCTCGAGCACTGTGGCGTTTGCGTGGCGTTGGCCGTAGGAACATAAGCTGCTGGAGTTGTTTTACCATCGTTGGCATGAACTGCAAGTTTTCTTTCATATTTCCGGACATCGGTTCGATCAGCTTTCGCGGCCGTATGAGTAAAGTAATCCGTCCCCTCCTGGCGCCAAACTGTGGGAACCGAAATTCACCTGTCGATTTTAATGAATAAAGCGGAGGAAAGCCAAGTTAACTTCGACTTTCCACGAAGGTGCTGGATTCTGCAGGAAAGCCAGCGACAAATAACGAATAAATGCAGAAAAGGTTTGTATTGATTTGGGACTGGACCTTAGAAAGGCTGCCTCATTACCCTTCGAGGATCAAGTCGGTAGTTCAGTTTAGAAAGAATTGAACAAGAGATCGAACCGTCTGGGCGGGTTAGTCTAGTATGGCGTTTGTCATAGAAACAGGCATGTCGAAGATAGCGCTAGGGTTTTATGTGAGGACTCTGAAGTAATAAATTGTCTGATCCTTAGGGAGGAGCGATTTCGCGGCAGGTGACCAGGCGTTCTAGGGCCTGCCTTGCTAGTCTAACGCTAAATTCTAAGTTACATCAGCTAACAAGAGCTCTCTAGGTCTCCAATCTCGGATTTTGGATCCCTTCTCCTCTGCTCTTGCTCTCCTTATATACTCACTTCAGGTCGGTTTGCCTTAGGATGATGGACTTAGCCTTCGGAAGTTTATCTCTTCGGGAAATATTCCATTTTCGTCGATCTTAAGTAATTGTCCTCGAGTTTTCCCTATTTTCCGGTGACTTGATGTTTATCCGATGTTGGAAATTACTAAACCGTCATAGTCTGATTGGGCCTGAATTCTTAAAATCGTAATTAAGTCTGTGGACTTGTCTCAAGTCGTTGAATGTTTTATATGATTTCTGGGAAAGACTATCTTTCATTAAAATAAACCATTATAGCTTAAAGGATCGATGTTGAGTTAATGCGATCTTGTTTTACGATATCCTCTACGAAATCAACCTTTAATTTTTGTCGCAAAACATCGAGGATAATTCCAATCGAGATTTTAATTCCGTGGCCGTGTGATATATCAAACCCAGTTGATCCAAGCAAGCCAAGATGGGATCAGGCCGAGCATGATGGGACGAGACCAGGGCGGGACCGAGACCAGGGCGAGGACCGTCGACCCGGCGCCAGAACTGCGGCCTTGAGCCGCACTAACGTGGCGCTGCGCCCGGCATGGAGGCTTACGCCCGGCAAAGCGGCTTCGTGGCGCTTACGCGGCGCAGAGGAGCTTACGCCGGCGTAGGCGGCTGCGTGGCGCTTACGCCCGGCGCCGAGGCTTACCGCCCGGCGCCAGGCTTACCGCCCGGCCAGGCGGCTTATTGTGGCTGCCGCCCGGCATAAGCGGCAGTAACGCTTTACGCCGGCGCATGGCGGCTTATTAACGTTACGCCCGTAAGGCGGCTTGTGGCGCTTACGCCCGGCATAGGCGACTCCGTCTACTTGCCCGGCGGCAGGGTTCTTTGATGGGTTCTCCGTCGCCCGATCTTTCCCCGTTGGCGGTTAGATGCGGAAATCTTTGAGTTTGGAAGGATCTTTAGCCGTTGATTTGGAGATAACCGTTTTGACCCAACAAACAAGAGTATTTATAATTGGCTTGAATGCCCTAGAAACATAAAGCGAAATTACTAAAAGTCCTTGAGCCAAATGGGCTTAAACCAATGGGAATGGAGCATAAAATCGGTCAGGGGTGAACCAACACCATCCAACCGGTCCAGTTACCCGCCGTCCAGCTGGCAGCGTCCTGCTCCGTCCGGGTTCACCAGGCGGCCGTCTCACCCGGTCCTCAGCATCCTCTTCACGACCGGTGCTCCTAGCGGACAGGCCACCCGGTCGATCCCTCGGTTTGGCAGCGTCTTGATCTCCCGTCCGGTGCTCTACGGGCCAGCGTCTCCGATTGTCGGCTTCTCATCATCCGGGTGCTCCTACCAGGACTGGCCACCCCGGACTGGTCTGCTCCGGGTTCCTCCTGACCGGGTGTCCTTACCCGGACGTGTATACCCGGCCGTCCGTCTCTTTTCCGTCCGGTTGCTTTCGTGTCGGACGCATCAACCAGTCATCGGACGTGCTGTTCAATCTGATCCGAGGGTATGTGTATGCGGGTGTAGGCTACCTGGTCAACTCTCATCTCTTGATTTCACTTCTCTTCTTATGGCCAATCTTGATTGTTAACTTCTTTTTGGGTCATAAGGTTCCCAAACACCTCAAATCTCACCAAAGCACACTCCAACACCTGATAAGGACAAATGAATGCAAAATGATCCTAGACATATAAACTAACCTTTCTGACTTCAAAGAATGCAATAAAAGATGGCTAAATATATGAAAATATGCAAGACATCGTGTTGCCTCCCATATGTGGCGATCGGCCGGTGGGCTCTTGGGGTTGGGCCAGTGGCTTGGCATTCGGTTTGGGCTTGTATTGGACATGTCCAGGAGTGGTTTGACAAGCCCAGGACGTCCAGGTAACTGCCATAGGTGAATGGGTGTGATCTGGACCATTGATTAAATCAATGGCCAGAAATGAAACGAAAAGGTGCAGCCTTTGGAAAGATGCTGCCCTTCTTATATATAATGCAGGCAAGGCCGTGCCTTTGCAGGCACGCCAGGGCTTCCTCCTACACCCTGAAACACAAAGAAAAACAGAAATAAAACAGATGGTTGGTCGGATTCAACATCCAGAGCAAGAGTGGTGTGAAGGCCACAAAGAGGCAATTGTGGGAGAGATCAAGGAGAAGTTATGAGCGACTTCTGATGGCTTTGATCTGTGATGATATCATCAAAGCATCCTCCAGAGCCTGAGAACTCACGCAAATAGTCATAGAAGAAGAGGGATGGTCAGTTCCACTCTCTATGCCAAGATAGTCTTGAAGCGAGATGTGTAGAAGAGGCAATTTCATGGGCACTGAAGAGGAAGTGATGCACGACCCTTGGGTGGTGTTTGATCCTGGATGAACACACCCTAGGCTTCCTGTGTGTCTTGGGGACACATAAATAGTCATAAGAGAATGGAAGGCGGACTCCACTCTCAAAGGCATGAACAGCCTTGAAGGTGGATGCGGTGTAGAAGTGGTTTCATGGAAGTTCAAGGGAAGAGATGTTGGTGCGACCCATGGAGAGATCTTATCAAATACTGGAAGTATATGATAAGTCTTGATAGAACATGCCTTGGTGGGGCTTGGCGAACCTGATATGGGAAGCCTGAAGATCTAATAAGATCGAGTATAAGGTAGCAGTTATGTTTACTTTCGGTTTATGTTTATGTCTCTTGAGAGTGCGAATGAGGCCAAGTATGGCGCCCTGGAACCATATATTGTGATGTATTGTAGGGATACATGACCTTCAGGAAAGGGCGGATCATAGTGGATCTAATTCATCCATGTGGGATGGTAATTAAAGGCTATGCATCGAGTGGTGACTCATGGTGGTTTCTGAGTAAACCGGATATATGATTTTGCATTACCAATGGCTTCAGGCCGTGGCAATGAGGTAATGGGATCATATGGAATGCTAGGTATCAACCTTGGTGTTGGTAAGCTATGTGTAAAGGATTGGCTGAGAGCCATGAAGAAGAGTAAGGTTAGTACTATGTGGTGTGTACCACAAGTATGGAGCCTGAGTGTGATTATGCAAGGAAGGCCGTGTGTGATCGGATCATTGGTTAATAAGGACGACCTGATCCTCGGTTGATGGATCAAGGTGTCTGAGCTAAGTGATCAAAGGATGCACCGGTTGTATGAGCAAGACTGATCGGTTCATTGGGGCATGGTTCCATGGCCGGTTAGGAAGTGTGAAGACTCATCAGTTCTGAGTCATGTGGGGTGGTTGGTTGGTTGATTGACTTAGGATCTGATGGGCCTTGTTAGTCCATGAAAGGACTTGGTTCCAGGGGAGCACATGCCTAAGACATGGTGGTACTAAACCAGGCCTTGGCCGGTTCAGGTATGAAGTCCTTGCCATCGGCCGGACTGGTCATGGTCGAGATCTATATGATCCAGAGGGATTCATTGAGATCTGACCATGGATTATTCTTAGTGCTGATTTATCATGATTTATCATGAATTTTATTGGGTTTTACCTAATTGATTTGAAGGTGGTCAGTTATGGCGGTTTATTAATTTGGCGAGATCTATAGGATCAAGGCGGTTCTATAGATTCTGATTATGGATTCTTCTTAGTTGGGATTTATCATGAATTGTCATGAATTTTAATTAATTTTTGGAGCATGTTTGCTTGAGGTTGTTTTTGTAGCTGAAGACTTCCCGAAGGTACTTAGTCTGTGGGGATGGTTGGCTGAATGACTAAGTACCAAAGGGAGAAGTTTATGCAGGTATATGGAGAGTTGGACGAGTGGACAGGGAGCTAGGCAAAGCTACCTCGCAGCTTTATCAGCTAGAGGAGAGTAGATGGAACCTAAGTGAAGTGGTTCAGCTCAGCTAGCTGGATGAGCTAGCTAAACAGCTAAGTCAGCTGGGACAATGAGCTAACAAGCTCCGTGGATGTGGCAAAGGTATGATCTATCAATATTGCATAGATCTAGATAGAATGTTTAGGTGAACGGAACCTCGGATTTGGTATGACTTGGTCTATAACTCAACCATTTAAGAAGATATGAAGTTGGTGCAAAAATAGGGCGCAGCATGATCCTTAAGAGTAGAAGACAAAACTCTTAAGAGAAGAAGACAAACGAGGGGCTGGTGAAATCCTTAAGAGAAGAAGACAAAACTCTGAAGAAAAGAAGACAAAGGAGAGGCTGGACGAAATGGTCTTAGGACAGGCTTGCCTGAGCTGTAAAGGGAAAGGCAGCCTTGACTAAGCACCTAGACTGATTTGTAACCAGGTTCAGAGGAGCCTAAGGAGAACCAATCACCATTCAGCCTTCCCTTGACCAGATCCAAATGAATCAATCTTGGCTGTCCAATTCAAAATGGGGAGATCTGGTCCATTGCTTCCTTATCTCCTTACCATCACTTTACAGCATGCACAAGACCACTCCAAGAAGAGATCCTGGTCGTCCATCTTCAAGGAATAACAACCATTAGATTTAGGTTTATGATTTGCAAAGTGTAAACCTTATAAAAGCCCTTAGATAGCAAGTTGTAGCTCTTAAGTGAGTATGGGGGAAAACCCCGCTCCTTCATGGAAATAAAGTGTTCTTGAATCAGATTCTCTTAGTCAACCCCTTTCTTAGTCTCTTAATCTCTCAAAGTCTCTCCGTTTCTGGTTTAAGTAAACACTAATCTCATCAGACATCTTCCTGATCTTATCAAGCTCTCATCACGCCATTAAAGGCTTCTCAGACACTCACACACTCTTAAACTCTGATAGAGTAGAGAACTCTTTATAAACTCTCACTCAAGAGCTTAGAGCTCTGATACCATGTGAGAATAAGAGATTTATAGGTAGTTTTATTGCTGGAAACTCAAGAAGTACTGCTGGAAACTCAAGAACATGAAGAACAAGAGAGAGAGAGAGGAAGAGAGAGAGATTTCGAAATTGAGAGAGAGAAGTAGAATAATTCCTTAGATTAATTCATTCTGGATGTTTACAATATATAGGCAACTTGCCTAACATAAAAGAAAAGCAAAAGAGTAAAATAATAAATAAGAGGACAACACACTGGTGGAGAGATAGGAACAGGTCCTGAATAAATACAGGTCTTATGCAGAACATGTGATCTCCTTATTTAAATCCATTCAAACTCTTGCAGCTGGCAACCAAACCCCCAACGTCTCTTTGGCTCATAAGGCATGTGTTTGGGACGCAGGTTACATTCCTTGACTTGCAATCCAAGCTAGGTTACAAAAGGAGAGTTGTTTGGACATACTTCACTTCTTCTCTTCAAACCGTGTGCTCATCTCTTCTTCATATTAACACTGCCTTATTTCTTCTTCATCTCAACATAAGAGTCTTTTCCGCAAACTCTTAGAAGTATCATTCAAAACCACAAGTTCTTTGCTGATTATCATTGCTACAACCATTGGAGAGTAGTCCAGGACGAGATCCATCTTATCAGGATCACACCATATTATCTGTCTACTTGTATATCTTGATGATATCATCATTACTGGTAGTGATAAGGTGGCATAAAAGCCACAAAAGACTTTCTGAAATCTGTGTTTGAGATTAAAGACCTAGGAGAAATGATATACTTCCTTAGAATTGAGTTGTGTAGATCCAAGGAGGGTTTATTCATTTCTCAAAGGAAATATACACTTGATCTTTTGAAAGATGCAGGTGGACTTGATGGCAAGATGGCTAAGATGCCTCTTGAGGATGGTTATAAGGTTCCACGTGAGGGGGAGATTAAAGATAGCAAGCCATTCCATGATCCAAAGCTTTATAGAAAGCTAGTGGGAAAGCTTATCTACTTAACTATCACACGGCCTGATATTTGCTTTGCTGTGAATCAGTTGAGCCAGCATATGCAAGTCCCAAAGTAGCACCATTGGAGCATGGTGGAGAGGATATTGATGTATCTGAATGGCACCACTGGTCTTGGTGTTTGGATGGGATGTAATGGTAGTACTGAAGTTGTTGGGTACTGTGATGCTGATTGGACTGGTGATAAAGCAGATAGAAGGTCTACAACCGGTTATTGTACCTTCATTGGAGGAAACATGGTGACTTGGAAGAGCAAGAAGCAGAAGGTGGTGTCATGCTCTAGTGCAGAAGCTGAGTATAGAGCTATGCTGAAGCTTACAAATGAGTTAGTATGGATCAAGGGGATACTGAAGCACTTGGAGATTGAGCAGGCAACCCTAATGACTATGCATTGTGATAACCAGGCGGCTATACACATTGCTACCAACTCAGTGTTTCATGACGGGACCAAGCACATTGAGGTTGATTGTCACAAAGTGAGGCAGATGATTGTCTTGGGAGTTATCTTACCATGTTTATTGAAACTAGAAGCAGAAGTAAATGTGAAGATCAGTTGGCGGATGTCTTTACCAAGGCAGCAAGACAGAAGACTATGGAGTCCATTCATGTCAGATTGGGATACATAGATCTCTCACCAAAGAGGAGCTGATCTCCTTAGTCATGAGGTCTTTACTCATTTTCCCTCATCAAGGTTTTGTCCCAATGGGTTTTCCATGGTGAGGCTTTCCAGGCTTGACTTGTTCCATATGGTCAAGCTTGAGGGGGAGTGTTGAAATGAGCTGAGGAAAGTGCAGAAGAAAGAGTTTATGAGGTGAAGAAGGCTTTTAGAGAAGTTTGGAAGCAGATGGATGAAGTGCAAGAATAGGGCAGTGGTACTGCCTTGTCACGGACCAATCTGGACATGGGGCGAGTCTTGAAGTGTTCTGGATCAACCAAAGAAGAGTTGTGGGCAATGTGCATATTTAGAGTGTGAGCGGACCAGAAGGCGATACCAATCCATTACAGGAAAGCATTGTTCAAACTTACCCGGGTAAAGGGTTTACCCATCTAGCTTACCATTTCACCTTACCTTGAGTCTTCTGACCATTAGAGAGTTTGGAGGCGCGTCTGACAGGCTGGAACAGGCTGTCAGAGTCTGGAAAAAGGAAGAAACGTGTGGAGCTCCTCATTGGCTGATTCAAAATAGGCGCTCCTCTTATGTTTGACTTCACATGCTTACCTTATCTCTTTAGCTTTGTAAACCCTTAGTCTCTTCTCTATTTATTTGTAAACATCATCTCAGATTAATAATTAAGCATTTATGAGAGTCTCTCAAGCAATCTCGAAATGTTCTTTGTCTCTCTTTAAAACTTATTCTCACAAATCTCTTATAATCTCTTTAATCTCTTTCAATCTCTCTCATTCTCTCAATACCATCTCTAAATCTCTAAAAATCTCATGTTGCACGTTTACTTCTTCTTCTAGTTTCAATAAAAATGCCTTGTGGCATGCTAGATTAGGTCATCCTCATGTTAGAGCATTAAACTTGATGGTTCCAGGTGTTAATTTTGAGAATAAAGATTGTGAGGCTTGCATTTTAGGCAAGCATTGTAAGACTGTTTTTCAGAAATCTTCCACTATCTATGAAAGCTGCTTTGATTTAATTCACTCTGATGTTTGGACTGTCCCTTGCTTGTCTAGGGATAATTATAAATACTTTGCCACATTCATAGATGAAAAATCCAAATACACCTGGTTAACCTTAATTCAAACTAAAGATAGGGTTCTTGATGCATTTAGAAACTTTCAAGACTCTGTGACTAACCATTATCATGCCAAGATTAAGATTTTCAGGTCTAATAATGGTGGAGAGTTTACGAGCCATGCATTTGAGGAGCACCTTGCCAAACATGGGATCTTGCATCAAACTAGCTGTCCTTACACACCTCAACAGAATGGTGTGGCAGAAAGAAAGAACAGACACCTTATGGAAGTGGCTCGGTCCATGATGTTCCAAGCAAAGGTGCCTAAAAGATTCTCGAGTGTTGCTGTGTCCACAGCATGCTATCTGATCAACCGCACACCAACACAAGTTCTTAAGGGTCAAACTCCTTTTGAAGTAATGAACAAGCGCAAGCCAGTGTTGGATTATCTGAGAGTCTTTGGATGTGTGCGCTATGTTCATGTGCCTGGAGAGTTGAGAAACAAGCTAGAGGCAAAGAGTACCAAAACTATATTCATTGGCTACTATGCTGATCAGGATCAAGAAGACTTAAGGGACTTAAGCACTGACAGAGCGGCTACTTTGAGGATAATCTTGGAAGGATTAGGAATCAAAGGGTCCCAAGATCCGAATGGGAATGAAGGTGCACGTATGGTACCACCAGGAAACACTGAAGCAAGCAACCCACCCCACCTTGATCATGAAGGGGGGGAATGTATCTGAGTCTCCAAAACAGGATGGAGAGAGTTCAGATGGAGGAAATGAAGACTCAAACTTACATGATCAAGATGGAGTAATTCAAGAGGAGGCTAGAGAAGAAGCTGGTTCAGGTGAGACAAGTTCAGAGTCATCATCAAGAGAGAATGAGACTCAAGAAGTAGTTCAGCCACTAAGGAGAAGCACACGGGTGAGGAAGGATCTTTCCAACTGGGTAAACACGAGAGTGTACTACAATGCCCAGGCTGTGGAACATCCTTCTCAAGCCGTGTGCTCCTTTGCCGTGTATCCTGATGAACATTGTGCTTTCATGATGAGCTTAGATGAAAGCTTTGTTCCGAGGTCGTATGAAGAAGCAATGATGCATGAGGATTGGAAAGCATCTGTTGGAGATGAGGCTAATGCTATGATAAAGAATGACACTTGGTATGAGAGTGCATTACCAAAAGGGAAGAAGGCAGTGACCAGTAGATGGATCATCTGTTGAGAAGAAGGTAATAAAGAGATGGAGTCTTGGAGGTTCAGGGATCATTTAGAGAAGAGAAGTGTTGAGGTTGAGACAGTAACTCCAAAGTTACCACAGTAACTCCAAAGTTACCACAGTAACTATGGAGAGTTACCACAGTAACATTAGATGAAGGTAACTAACGCAAGATTGAGGAGTTACCTTACATCTATCCACTTGGAGAGGGGAATTTCGTCCAGGATCAGTCTGGATAAGATGAGACCACAGCTGGAAAGCTAAAGCTACTTTACAGCCTGTCCAAGCATGTGGAGCTTCTTAGCCAAGTATTTTGAATTAAAAGCTCCCTTTGTGTTGACCTCACATGCTTCTGAGTTGTATTTTGGAATCCCTAGTGTCTCCACCTATATATACTTGTAAACCTTCTCATGTAATCAATTACTGGAGTTTTGAGTCTCTCTCTCTCTCTAGTTCATCATAATCTCTCTAGTCTCTCTAATCTTACACAAAAAAGTCTGATTATCTTTTAATCTCTATTAAACACACTCTAATACACAAAAGTATATTTGGTATCATAGCCAGGTTTCTCAAAGGGTGGGAGTGTGTTGTTCTTGCTTTCGGAAATCTGGGTTTCTGTTCTTGGTGTTCTTGAGTGTTCTTGGTGTTCTTGAGCTCTGTTCATCATTCTCTGGGTTTGTTTGAGTTATTCTGATGGAAACAAACGACCTCAGCATGGAAATGAAGCACAGATCTAGTAAACCAGTGAAGCTTCAAAGAGAAAAAGAGTGGGTATGGTCAAGATGGGCAAAGGCAGCTTTGGAAAGCTGTGGGATTTGGAGTAATCATGTAAAGGTGGAACCTTTAAAGGAGTTAGCTGCTGAAGAAGGTCAGACAGCAAATTTGGAGAAGATTCATGTAAAGGTGGAATCTTTAAAGGAGATAACTGCTGAAGAAGGTCAGACAGCAAGTTTGGAAAAGATTCATGTAAAGGTGGAACCTTTAAAGGAGATAGCTGCTGAAGAAGGTCAGACAGCAAGTTTGAAGGTTCCTGATGCGAAGAGTGTGATCTGTGACCTGAGACAAGGAAGGGACGAGCTCATTAAGCTTGTGGAGAAGCTGAAGTGTTTATGGTCTGAGTTGTATGAGTTGAGATCAAACAGATCAGATCCGGAGGGTGTTCAAGAAAGACTGGAACAAGATGTAGTCTTTAGCCTTCTTGGGAGTCTAAAATTAACTTATGATCAGCTAATCAGATGTATTCTCAGTGAAGAGGAGTCATCTTATGTAGATGGTGTGTGTATGTTGGTTCAAAAAGGTGAAGAGCATCATATGTATAAGAAGAACAAGAAGAAAATGTGTATGAAGCATGGTACAAGCTGTAAGAAAGGAAGACTAAGAAAACTTTTCAGAGCTAAGAGGGCTGAAGGAAAGTATCAGAAGAGGAGTAGACAGTCAGGGGGTCTAAGAAATAGCTTAAAGATGAGATTAGTTAAGGAGTTTGTGCAGCAAACAATTAGGGGAGAGTGCTCTTACTCTGCTTATATGGGTGAATCAGTAGAAGACAGCATGGTTATGAAGGAGCAAGCGAACAAAGGAGCAGATGAGCCTATCACAAAGAAGGAATGGGATGAGTTTGTCAAGTATGTGTATGCTTTGGCTATGACCCGGAGACAAGGTGCTCCTGCCTCAACATCCACATCCAAAGCCATCATAATTGATTCTGGAGCAAGCCACCACATGATCAGTGATCGAAGCTTGATAAGTGATGTGAAGAAAGCCACGGGGAGTGTGATGATTGAAAGAAAATAAAGAACAGAGTGAAGAACAGAGTAAGAGAGATATGGGAGAGAATGGGATTTCAAAATCAAAGAGAGAGAGTACTTCTTCTTAATGGCTGAATCTGCTCCTCTATAACTGCCTCTTCCTGTCCTTGATCACCATCACACTGATCATCACTAGACTGATCAGATTCTGCTCCATCTTGATCATGAACTGAAGCTGAACCATCTTCTGGTGCTTCTGGTGTTGGTTCATGCTCATTGCCCCCTCAGGATCAGGATGGACTGGCTCAACAATTGGTGCTGCTTCTTCATTGTTGACAGCAACTGGTGGTGATGGAGTCGTTCTAGGCGCCTCACTATCCCTAGGCTGAGTAATGCCTAAACTCTCCAGAATGGTTCTCAGGTTGTTTGCCCTATCAGATGGTTCTTATGACAGATCTCTAAGACTTTCCCA
This sequence comes from Brassica carinata, assembly GCA_016771965.1. NCBI lineage: Eukaryota > Viridiplantae > Streptophyta > Magnoliopsida > Brassicales > Brassicaceae > Brassica > Brassica carinata. Next base: position 36,843,119 of record CM028689.1, read on the forward strand.
GCTCTTCTCACTATAGTACCCCTTTGATTCTACAAACTTCACATCCCTTGATAAACACTCTTGTGTTTTAAAGAGTGTTTAAGAATAGATTAGACTGATTTGTGAAAGATACAAGAGATTAGAAGATTAGAGAGAATAAAGAATAAGAAAGAGATTTAAAACTCCATTAATTAATATCTGATGAGGTTTACAAGTATATATAGAGAGAGCAACAAGGGTTTTCGAAATTCATAAGCATGTGGAGTCAATGGACAGGCTGGAACTCCTTTTGAATTACTTGGCTATGCTTTCTCACATGCTTGCAACAGTGCTAAAGCATTTTCTCCTTTCAAGCACATGACAGGCTGTCCAAGACTCTCTTCTTCCTCTCCAGACTGCTCATCTCGTATCCAGACTTCTCCTAAGTCGTGCTCCACTCTCAAAGGGATGCAAGGTAACTTTCGAATCTTTTAACTTAGTTACCACAGTAAAACTAAAGTTATTGTGGTAAATCCCAAAAGTTACTGTCTTCTCCAAATCTCTTCCTCTCTCAATGTATCAACTCCTCATCACCTCATCTCAACACTCCCCCTCAAGCTTGACCATGTGGAACAAGTCGAGCTTGGATTTCCATGAGATCTTCCCTCATTAAAAACCTCACAAAAAAACCCAATGGGACAAAACTTTGATGAGGGAAAAAGAGTGGAGATATCATGGCGAGGGGATCAGCTCCTGGGGTTAAGATCAATGAGTCCAAGCCTGGATAGTATGGATTCCATTGTCTTTAATCTCGCTGCTTTAGTAAACACATCTGCAAGCTGGTCTTCACTTCTTGTATAGCATGGCAGAATCACTCCTAGTATAATCATCTGTCTCACCTTGTGACAATCAACTTCTATGTGCTTTGTTCTCTCATGAAAGACAGAGCTAGAAGCAATGTGGATAGCTGTTTGATTGTCACAATGCATGGTCATGGGAGTAGACTGCTCAATCGCTAGATGCTTCAAAATACCCTTGATCCACACCAACTCGTTTGTCAGCTTCAACATAGCTCTATACTCGGCTTCAGCACTTGAACAGGAGATGACCTTCTGCTTCTTACTCTTCCAAGTAACCAGATTACCTGCAATGAATGTACAATAACCAGTAGTTAACCTCCTGTGCACTCTATCTCCTGCCCAATCAGCATCACAATATCCAACCACTTCTGAACTGCCATTATAACCCATCCAAACTCTTTGTCCAGACGAGCCACTCAAATACCTCAAGATCCTATCAACCATCTTCCAGTTGATGTACCTTTTGGCTTGATATGCTGGCTCACTTGATTCACAGCAAAGCATATATCAGGTCTTGTGATGGTCAAGTAGATGCTTGCTAACCATCCTCCTATACAGCTTAGCATCCTCAAACAACTGGTTCTCTTCAACCTCCCCCTCACGCAAGACATTATACCCCTCCTCACGAGGTGTCTTAGCTATCTTCCCTCCAAGCACATCAGTCTCCTTCAGCATATCCATAGTGTACTTCCTTTGAGACATAAACAATCCCTCCTTAGATATGCATATCTCAATCTCCAAGAAATACTTCATCTCTCCCAAGTCTTTAATATCAAAGACAGACTTGAGAAACTCTTTAGCGGCTTTAATCCCAGCCTTATCACACTCTCGTGATAATCAAATCATCCACATACACTAGAATCACAATGATCCCTGATGGTCCCACCAGTGTGAAGAGTGTGTGATCTAGTACAGACTTCCTGAACCCTCTCCCATTAAGTGTTGTACTCAGTTTCCTTTACCAAGCTCTAGGAGATTGCTTCAACACATATATAGCTTTCTTCAATCTCAAAACATTTCCTGGCTTCACTAGATGCTCAAGACCAGGAGGAGGATGCATATATACCTCATCTTCCAGCTCACCTTGCAAAAAAACATTCTTCACATCCATGTGCCACAAGTCCCGTTCAAGATTCACAGCAAGAGATAGGACTATCCTAATGGTGTGAAGCTTGGCGACTGGTGCAAAGGTGTCAATATAATCTTCTCCACAAGTTTGAGTGAACCCTCTTGCCACTAGCCTTGTCTTCTTCCTATCCACGGTTCCATCAGGCTTGTATTTGATAGTGAAAATCCACTTACTAGTCACTGCCTTCTTTCCTTTTGGTAATTCACTCTCATACCAAGTGTCATTCCTTATCATAGCATTAGATTCATCAGCTACAGAATCTCTCCATTCTTGTAACTCCATAGCCTCTTCATAAGACCTTGGTACATAGCTCTCATCCAGACTAATCATGAAGGCTTGATGCTCTTCAGGAAACTCAGCAAAGGAACACACGGCTTGAGAAGGATGCTCCACAGCCTGGACATTGTAGTACACTCTCGTGTTTACCCAGTTGGAAGGATACTTCCTTATCCTTGTGCTCCTCCTCAATGGTGGAACTTGATCCTCAGCTTGTACCTCAGTTTGAACCTGTTCCTCTGAAGGAGTAGACTCTTGAACATGTTCTTCTTGAACCTGATCATCTTCACTAGACTCCTCTTGCTCATCTCCACTAGACTGAGTCGAATCCTCTTCTCCTTGTGTCTCATCCTGATCATGATGACCTGAATCCTCTTGGTGCTGCTCTTGCACACTTAGTTCAGATCCATTCCCCCTCTCATGATCAAGAGGGGATTTTCTTTCAGCTTCTCTAGCCTGATCAGAAGGTGCTGTCCTTCTTGGTTCCTGATTGTGGGACATGTTTATCCCTAGATTTTCCAACACAATCCTTAGAGTACTCGCCCTTTTATATGGTGCTTGAGATAGATCACCCAAGTCTTCCCACTTCTCCTTCTCATAATACCCTGTTGACTCCACAGTTTAACATCTCTGGATACGGAGACCCTCCTTGTAATGCGGATCATAGCACTTGTACCCCTTTTAGGTGATTGAATACCCAATGAACATGGCTTTAGTACTCTTTGCCTCCAGCTTGTTTCTCAGCTCTCCTGGAACCAGCACATAGAACACACATCCAAAGACTCGTAGGTGATCAATATGTGGCTTGCTCTTGTTCAACACTTCGAATGGGGATAGATTCTACAAGATATTAGTTGACTTTCGGTTGATGAGATAGCAAGCGATGAAGCGAACATCACTCAAAAGCGGCTTTGGAACCTTTGCATGAAACATCATAGATCTGCAGCATCCATCAAGTGCCTATTCTTCCTCTCAGCAATCCCATTCTGCTATGGTGTGTAAGGACAGCTGGTTTGGTGCACAATCCCATGCTTTGCTAGATGACTCTTGAAAGCATTGCTAGTCTACTCTCCTTCATTATCTGATCTTAGTACCTTCACAGTAGCATTGTACTGGTTAGCAACATATGCTTGGAAGTTTACAAAAGCATCTAGCACTCTGTCCTTAGATGGAAGCAATGTGACCCATGTGTACTTAGATTTCTCATCAATTAAAGTCACAAAATACTTCTGGCTATCTCTAGACATGCATGGAGATGTCCATACATCCGAGTGAACCAGATCAAAACAATGCTCATATACAGTCTGAGGAGAAGTTGGAAAGACAGTTCTACAATGCTTCCCTAAGATGCAATCTTCACACTCTATGTGATTGAATGACAACTTAGGCAAAACCAGTTCAATTGAATGAGCATGTAGATGACATAGTCTAGCATGCCATGTTCTACTATCAATCATATCAGTAGTACTACTCAAGCAAGTAGAATCAAAGGATTTAGAGAGCTTAGTTGTTTGGAGATGGTAGAGCTGATTCTTGCTGTCCCCTCTACCAATCACTCTTCCAGTCTTCAAGTCTTGAAACTCAACTTCATATGGCCTGAATACCACTTGACAATCAAGATCCACAGCAGCCTTTTTCACTGATATTAGATTTGAGGTAAACTGAGGTAGAAAGAAGGTAGTTGAGTTCTTCTCAAACAGCTTGAGGTTTCCAATTCCTTCTATTGGGATCTTGTCGCCATTGGCTATCATGACACTCTCTGTTGCAGCCTTAATCTCACTCATCAAGCTCCTATCACTGATCATATGATGGTTTGCTCTAGAATCTATTATGATGGGTTTGGCTGTGTATGCTGAGGCAGGAGCACCTTGTCTCCGGGTCGTAGCCAAAGCATACACATACTTCAAAAACTCATCCCATTCCTTCTTTGTAACTGGATCATCTGCTCCTTTGGTCTCCAGCCCCTTATAAACATCTTGTCTTCCAAGAGTTACCCATGTAAGCTGAGTAAGAGCACTCTCCTTTGATGATTTGTTGGCAACCATCTTAGCCACCTCTACATCCATACTGTTGTACTTCCTCCTAGACCTTCTCATTGATCCATGCCTTAGAGAGTTTTCTCAATCTCCCTCTCTTACAGCTTGTACTATCCTTCCCAAGTTGATCTCTTGTTCTTCTCATCTATCTCATACCCTTTTTTAACAAGCTCACATATACCATCCACATCCAGTAGCTTGTCTTCTCTAAACGCATAAGCATCTGACCATAAGATGAATTTAAGCTCACAAGAAGGCTAAAGATCACATCTTGTTCCAGCCTCTCTTGAGCAGCTCTCAGATATTATGTGATGTATCTCAACGCATCCAGCTCTGCCCATAAGTATTTCATCTTCCCCACAAGCTGATTTAGCTCTCCTTGAACAGCTCGTAGCCATCCTCCTTCAGACCCCTTGTCTGACCTTCTCTCATGGCCATTTCCTCTAAGGTTCTCCTTTACATGACTATGCCACAACCCACAGCTCCCCACAGCTGCCTTTGCCCATTTCAACCAGAATCCTTCATTTTCCCTCTCTATCTTCACTTGATTATTAAATCTATGCTTCATCTCCATACTCAGATTGTTTGTTGCCATCAGTAAACACCAACCAAACCCATTGAGAGCAGAATAGAATCAAAAACGCCAAGAGCTCTCAAGGACACACCCAGATTTCTCAAGAACACCAAGAAGACACTCATATCTCACAAATCAGAAACGCACACTCGCCCCTCTTTGAGCAACCTGGCTCTGATACCATAAACACTTTTGTGTGTTTAAAGAGTGTTCAAGAATAGATTAGACTGATTTGTGAAAGATACAAGAGATTAGGAGATTAGAGAATAAAGAATAAGAAAGAGACTGAAACTCCATTAATTAATATCGATGAGGGTTTACCGTTATATATAGAGAGCAACAAGGGTTTTGAAATTCATAAGCATGTGGAGTCAATGGACAGGCTGGAACTCCTTTTGAAATACTTGGCTATACTTTCTCACATGCTTACCTTGATGCTAAAGCATTTTCTCCTTTCCAGCACATGACAGTCCAAGACTCTCTTCTTCCTCTCGGACTGCTCATCCCTTATCGGACTTCTCTAGGTGGGTGCTCTACTCTCCAAAGGGATGCAAGGTAACTTCCAAAGCTTTTAACTTAGTTACCACAGTAAAACTAAAGTTAATGTGGTAAATCCCAAAAGTTACTGTCTTCTCCAAATCTCTTCCTCTCTCAATGTATCAACTCCTCATCACCTCATCTCAACACTTGAGACCATCACTCTTCTTGAATCTGGTACATAACACTTGTACCCTTTCTGTGTGTGAGAGTACCCTATGAACATAGCTTTGATACTCTTGGGATCAAGCTTGTTCCTCTGCTCACCTGGTACCAAGACATAGCACACACACCCAAACACACGCAAATGATCTATGGGGGGCTGAGTCTTGTTTCATACCTGAAATGGAGAGACATCTTTGAGGACTTTCGTGGGGATTCTGTTGATAAGGTAGCATGCAGAAACCACAGCATCTTCCCAAAATCTCTTTGGGACATTGGTGTGAAACATCATGCTCCTTGCAACCTCTATAAGATGGCGATTTTTCCTCTCAGCCACTCCATTCTGTTACGGTGTGTATCGGCAGCTAGTCAGGTGAATAACTCCATGTTTTTCTAGTGGTTTTTGAAGGCGTGGCTAGTGTATTCTCCCCCATTATCAGACCTAAAATTTTGATCTTGGAATTGAAATGATTAGTTACTGATATCACTGAAATTACCTTAAGGAGTGACTTTACTCTCTCAAATAAGAGGTTCAATTGTAGTACTTAGGGATCGAATCCACAGAGAGTTAGTGTACAAATAAGATGCAATCTTAATGACTATGCTAGGTTGAAAATGGTTTAAAGTAAATTGCAGGTTTGCTGAGTAAGGATAAGATTACTCAGTTGAAAGGATTTGGTTTTAGAACAATAAAGAAAAGTAGTAAGATTCACGGTAGGTTTTCAGGAATTTAGGATTATAAATACTATAAAGGCTAACAAGTTGCTTGCATGATATGTCAGAGCTCAACACTTATTAAATGAATGCATCAGCTCTCGCATTATTTAGACCATCTATTACTTAGATGCTAAATAGTGTTTGCGGTCAGCTATCTTGCTGACAAGATCGATCGATGGTTCGATAGGAATATCGTCGATACACCTCTAACTACGTCGATCGATTACTCTGTATGAGTATCGATCGATACGGCTCTAAGCAAGAATTATACGCGAGTTGATACAATGCTCACCATGATCTTAGATCAGCTTTCGCATATCTCAAGAGAGTCATAGCATGTTTAGGATGTTATCAGGTATTGCATGTAATAAACAATGCAATCCAGATTCATGTTCTAGGTAGCTAAGCTAGAAAAAGCATTAGTGAACAATCCTGACAATACATATCACAACTATAGCAATTATAGTTTGGGGCTAATCCCTCATATCCTATTTAAACCCTAAATCTAACAAATGAATCTACTCAGACATGGCTAAGTAGTTCATAGCAACAAGGTAATAATAGAAATTCATAGATCGATTAGAGGGGGAACACTTAGGTCCCAATCACAAATATCTTTGGATCTCTCCTCTAGATCTAGAATTCTATAACCTTTGTTAACAAATAAAGAACTGAATAGAACTTTATTGAGAACTTGCAAAGTAATGAAAACAGAAATGAGTAGAAGAAGAAGAAACTCTTTTAGAACTTAGAAACTATTAAAAACTCTATGAAAACTTGTATTAAAAACTCTTATATCTCTGCCAAAACACTTAGGCACATATAAATATGAGTTCATTAGGTTAAAAAACTCGTCAGGGGCATTCTTGTAAAATGTGATATCTTGGGCTTTAAGTTCGCCAGGTCCAACTTGTCTTTCCTTACCAGTATCGATCGATAGTACAGGGTGTACATCGATCGATTATTGTCTCGATGTCTCGCCCTTCGGCTAATGTGTCGATCGATTGCACGAGTGTGCATCGATCGATGTAACTCTGTTGTCGACCTCTGGTCTTGATCACGGGTCAACTCTTCTTTAAGCTCCAAAAAGGCACCTAAAACATCACTTTTCTCCAAAATGCTTCTGAACCTGAAAACATAAATAATAGACTCCAAAACATAGATAATAGTAGTAAAAACACTCATTTACCATGGGTAAAAACGGGTAAAATCCATGGTATATCAACTCTCCCAGACTTAACCTTTTGCTTGTCCTCAAGCAAACACACAGACAGTCTTTATGAAAGAGGTTTTGAAAAGTAGGGACTAAATCAAATTCAAACTTAGAATCATAACCTCTACTTTGTTGCAAACCACATCTAAGAGTCTGTCAATCACAAGCACATTATGCAATATACTAATTAAACAACCTTGATCATCTAGCCAACAACTTAGCAATCATGTCTGACTAACCCCTCTACTGATTTCATTTATGTACATAAAAATAAAAGTGCAGGCTTTACCATGGGAGTATCGATCACATGATGCAAGGTTGCTCAAACAATTATCTGGACCTGCAGGTAAAAATTAGTTCCTATCCTCTCTCTCTACTATTTCTCTCCTAGTCAAATCTGCTTTCATTTGCAAGACATTGACCAAGATTGGACAGGCTTCCATGAATCAAGCCTTAATGGTTGCAGCCACCAAGTCCTGTTCACTTCTTTTTGACCTATATCCTAGGATTCATTGGGAAGCAAGTCTTGAAGGGGGTAACCACCAAGCCCTGTTCGAACCCTTTACCTATAGAACTCTTATGAATCAAGTCTTGAGGGGGGTAACCGCCAAGCCCTGTTCGAATTCCTTCCTAGTTAATAACTAATTAATCCTAGAACATAAATTTAAGATAATATTCAATTTTTTTTCTAGAAGAATAAAATTAAATCTAATTTCTAAAATGAGAGAGAGGGGTGATAACATTATCTACACAAGGCTTTACCTTCCAGACTTGTTTGAAGCATCCGATCCCATGTATACCAAGCCCCAAGAAAAGCAAAGAATGTCAGGTTAGGTTGGAAATCAGCTTTGGTTCCTCCAGACAATCAATGAAAGCATTGTCATAGCTGATAGGTGATCAACTTTAGCATCTATAGTACATTCTGCATCAACAAATCTAAGAATGGTGCCTAAAAGATTGGTTAGATAAAAAGTGAAAATTTAAATTATCATTATCCATTTCTTGACTCAATAAAAACTATTTTGAAAACATTTTTAGATGAAATCAAAGGTAAAAGCATCAGTAATCATCCCCAGACTTAAATCATACACTGTCCCGGTGTATAACCAGTCGATGAAGGCATAAGCAATAATAAAGTACACCGATATCAAAAGGTTAGAGCGATATACCTGATCGTGATGCGTATCGATCGATGTTGAGTCGCCTTCGTCGATCGCTTCTATGTGGTTCATGTCGATCGATATCGACTGTGTCATGTCGGTCGATTTCAATGGCAATCGTCTAATCGTAACTGCAAAGAAAAACAAATACGAAAAATAAAATCCTAAAGATAGAAATAAAATGAAAAACTACCTAACAGTGGGTTACCTCCCACTCAGCACTTTGATTATAGTCATCTAGCTTGACTTTGGATGGAATGAGCTATTGAGATGAAGTCCGGTACTTGTTGGGAAACAAGTATCCTCTCAGATCTTTCTTCTCGCGAACCATCGTCAAATAGGCTTCTTGTGGCTTCATATTCACTGGTTCGCTTTTCTTTATCTCAATTAACTCATCATTGATCCTTTGAATCCTTTCTGCATGACCTTCAATGCTGAGCTCGTGCCATCCTAGATTCTCATAGGGATGTTCTGAAAGATCACTGAGCCCCGCTTGCATTGAATCAAGGCGTTGGATCATTTTGTCGTGGATAGAGCTGGTATCGATCGAATCATGTGTTGAATTATCGGTCGATGGCTGTTGAGGTCCATCGATCGATGCGCTGGTTCTTCTGTCGATCGATGCTAAGGGTGCAGGTGTGCTCATAAGCTGCCTCTGAATGGCTCTGATTCCTTTTTGCATCCCTCCTATGCTAGATTCCATTCTGCCAACTTTGTAGTTTAGCGGGAAATACATCTGATCTAGACGTCTGTCTTGCGAATCATCCACGCTTGTAATTGCTGTGTAGACTTCATCAGCTAACTTATCCAAGTCAGCTCTGGTGCAGATTTCTGAAGTTTGTATATCGATCGATGCAACATGTTGTTCATCGGTCGATGTGGGCTTCTGCAGATTCTCGTAAAGCTTCTCGGCAAAGAGCTTCATATCTCCGTCGATTTCAGTCATTCGCCTATCGGTCGATGTGAGGTTGAGCTCGTCGATCGATGCAATCGATGCAGCCTGATAATCAAGTTGACGTTGGAACTTCTCAGCCTCTTGTTGAATAGTATCCATGCGTAGTGCGAGTTCCTCCACTTCTTTGTCTACTAAGAAGTTTATATCAGCAATTTTCCTCTCAACTGCTTTCAGACGAGTCAATCCTCCAAAAGGATTGCAAGGTGCAGCGGGGTTCATATCTGCATGTGCCTCATTGATAAGGCAGATAGATCTCTTCATCTCTTCTGTGCAGATGCTTAGATCCCCTAGGTTGTGGAAGATAGGTTCACAGGTTTTGCTGAGTTTGCTGCTAAGACGAGCTTCTGCTTTCTTCAATTCTTTCCAGATATCTCCAAGACACTCATCAACCTCATGTTTTGAGTAAGTGGTCGATGGTGCAGGCTTCATATCGGTCGATGTGGATGTTACTCCGTCGACTGATATTGATCTTTTCTGGCTATGGTTTTGTGCGTTGTGAAGATCTTCAAGTTCCAGCTCAAGACGTTGAACCCTCTTGAGTAGTGCCTGGTCTGCACTGACATCCAGTTCATCTCACTGCGAAGCTTGTCTGTGGCCTCCTCTAAACTCTTTTCCATTGAGAGCTTTTCCCATTTGCGTTCTCCAAGTAGACCAAAGAACATCTCGTTGATCTCGTCTTTGGTGTAGGTTTCTTGCACCAATTCTCTTCTTGTAAATGAACTAGCAAGCTCTGGTAGACAGATGTAAGAGGGCTCATCCATTGAAGTTCTTTGAAGCAATTTCTTGATGTCGTCTTTAGAAACTTTGATGACGTCACCATCTATTCCTCTAGCAAACCCTTTCTCGTCTCTGTAGACCCATACTCATCTCTCTGCTCCCAAAAGAATTTTCGAACTCCATATCGAAAGGCTCTCCTTCCGAATTCAGGACGCTTATAGATCGATGTGATACACTCTGTATCGATCGATTTCTGTTGAAAATCTGGATCATTCGTGTTGAAATGATTATCCTCAGCTTCCTTTGGCTCGGTTGTTGTGTCTGCTTCCTGGTCCTGATGATGGTGGTCTGGTCTGTAGCCTTGTTGCTGGAATAGGTTGTGGGATCCGTTGGCTAACTGTAGGACGTCTGCAATGTCTTCTCTAGATATGTGGAGTGTTCGTCCATCCATTGAGCGTGCAAAACCTTGTGAATCCCTGAAAATACCAAACTCATCCGGGATTAGATTACGAAATTAAGTATATTTGAATTTGTTACAGGATGGTTGGATGTATGTATCGGTCGATGTACGAGGTTCTGAATTGGTCGATGGTTGTTCAGGCCTATCGATTCGATTGTGCTGGTGCCGTGTCGATCGATGAGACTTTTCGGGTTGGGTGATGTATGTTGGTGTGGCGGTCTCGACCGCGAAGCTCTCATCTTGGTAATTAAACGCCCAGCTCGATTGAGTAGTCTCCGTCTAAGCTTGTTGTTGACTGTGTTGTCGAATGATGCGAGGCAAGTAGTATCGATCGATGGGGAGAAGGCCCCGTCGATCGATGTCGTGATTCGAGGTTATGGTGAAGAAGTCGATCTTCATCTTCGGAAGGTTGTGACACTCTATAGCTCTCTCCTCCTCGTAATCATCGGTATACTCCTCAATGTGAGTAGTATTTGCAGCGTGTGGTGGGATGTAGTAGTCGTTCTCCCATTCGTTTGCCGAAATCACCTTACGGAAACTCCTCCTCGATCTGATTGAATAGTGAATCGATCGATGACCATGTGTGGCTGTCGATCGATGTCAGTTCACTAGAGATGATCGATGAGACAGTGCTACTATCGATCGATTCTGTGGTCTCGTCGTGTTAAGCCTTAATGAATCGTATTCATCTCCACAACAGCAAACAGCTACAAGGTCTGAGCCGTCTTGGATCTTCTAGGGACCTTGATGACTCGTCTTGGATCATAGTAGACCGTAGGATTGATCAGGGTTAGGCACGGTTTGTTTGTCGAAGGTTGCAGACTGCTCAGCTGTGGCTAGGAAGGCTCTTCAGTAGCAAAGAAGTAGGTAGGGTTATCTTGGCGTCCAAGACATGGAAGTCTACTGAAATTAGGGCTTCTCTATGGTAACCTCAAGGTTTCTCACAATTCCTCGAGTTACGCTGAGAACAATCCACAAAGATGAGCGATTCTTGATGGGCTCTATCTTGGACCTAGATTATGCTATCATCTTGGGTAAGATGCTAACTCCAGATCTGTGTCACATAGGGCACGTGGAAAGTTGATCCCATGTCTTGAGAAAGGAACAACAAACTTCCATGGATCACCCTTCTTCTCAAGTTTCATCCTCTTCTTAATACTTTCTCGACTTGGTTGAACATCCTCTTGATGTCTTCTTACGTCTCCTTAATTTCTCTGAAAAACATCCACAATCTGTGTGAAAAGTAGGCTTCTTCAAAGGGTTTCTCTGTAGGTATCCTTAGAACTCTCTTTCTGAAACTTGCCAACTCTTTCTCATTAACTCCTCTTTTAAGGTGTTTAGGAACCTTCTCTTTCCTTTTTCGAGAACTCGCCATCTTTTTCCTTTTCCATCTCCATTGGATCAATAATATCCGTGGGTTTCTTCATTATGGCGGTTGGTGGGTTTCGGAAGGTTTAGATTGCTCGAGGAGTGCATTAAATTAGTGCAACATCTTTCTTGGGAAGTTGCACTTTCGGCGTGTGATAACTGAATATCGATCGACATGTTGCAGGTGTGTCGATCGATTTCATTATCCTTCGATCGATCGATGGGGCGTCTGTCGTCGATTCGATGTTGTAGAGCTGGGCGGATGTGGGTGCTTTGCTGCGAACTCCTGCGTGAGTAAGTATCTTCCGCGGCGTTGCACTTTCGTTGGTGGATTCTTCAAAATCCATCGATCGATGTTTGTCTGGTTCCATCGATCGATTGGTGTTGGCGTACATCGATCGATGTCGATGTCGACATCGGTCGATTCGATGGTTGCCGCCAATACTCATGGAACTTCGATTTGGAAGTCTCCCTCTTGCAGCTTCTCTTGCTTTACCACTCTCAAAATCATCTTCTATGATAGCGGCGTTGTGGCCTGTTGTTCATTCTCTAGTCCCTTTTCCTAAAGCTTCCGCTTCTTAACAGCTTCTCTGTCTGAATCACGAGTCTCTAGTTTCTTCACATGGGTACTCAAAGCATCAAGCTTTGTGTTTAAAGTGGTGTAGACAGCGTCATCTTTCCATTGAAGTTCACCTCTAGCTGCTGCTGGCTTTCAAGAACTTTCTTGAGCATGTCTTCTAGCTTTCCTTCGGGGTTGGTGTGGGTGGCTTCATGTAAGATAAGTTTCCATAACTCCTGTTGTTGTTGGGGTTGCTGCTGTTGAAGTTTCCTCTCGTCTGCGAAGTTTATGTTTCCTTGGTTTCCGGATCTCGAAATCGGTTCCAGCGATCGGTTGACTTACGCTTCATGTAGTCATTTTCTTCATCAGCTTCGCATCCTCCACTGAGCAGATTTGCTTGTTTAGCAGTTCTGAACATTGTCAAGTGTAGCTTGTACCTCATTTATCTGTTCCTTTCAAGAAGCGTTGCAGATCTTGCTCTTACAATGTTTTTCGTGCTGTTGCTGGATGCTAGGTTGTCTAATAGCTTCACAGCATCTTCAGGATTCCTTGTGGTGAAGTTTCCTTCACTCGCGGTGTCGAGCCATCTGATATTTCAGTCGCGATGCCTCACGAAGAAAGTCGCGAGCAGTTGCACTTTGTTGAATCCATGGTGCGGACAGTCTGCTGGTAAGACTTGAATCTGATCGGGTATCCTTGAATGACTCTCGGGCTCCGGTTGAATGTGGCAATTTTCCTCCTTAAGTATTCAGCGCATCATCAAAGAAGCTACGCAAAAATGTGTTTTTGATGTCGCTCCAGGATGTAAGAGATCCTGGTGGTAGCTGCTTAAGCCACTGTAAAGCTTCTCGGATAAAGAGTGTTTGAAGAGCTTACGAGAAGGTAGTCCACAGGGACTCCATTGGCTTTGATAGCAGATATGAGATCCTCGAACCTCTCGGATGGTCCATGGGATGCTCATTGGACAGCCCATAGTAAGGTGTCTGTCCCACAGGGTGTAGTACTGCGGCTTGAGCTCGAAATCACCTCTCGAATAGCGAGGGGCGAATGGCTGATCTGTTGGTGTAGAACTGATATGGGCGGTTGTAGTCAGCTAGTGTTGAGCCCTCTTCAACGAGTTGAACAGCTCCTGTAGGTGCAGTTTCTGGCTCATGGATTACTTCATTTTGGCGTGGAGTTTCTGACCTGTTTCATTACGAAGGTGACCTTCTTGAAGGTCCGCGCAAGTCTCCATTCTCATCTCGTATGAAAATAATAGAAGCAACCATGACTTCGCGAACAGTATCGATCGATATACGGTTAGGGGTATCGATCGATGTCGGATGAAAGATGTCGGTCGGCGGTGAAGTAGTGTCGGTCGACTTGAAGGTCGCAGTATCGATCGGCGAGCGGTGTCTCGGTCGGCGAGGGTGCGTCGGTATCGGTCGACGAGCAGTTGATAGCGTCGATCGATCGCGGAGCGGATTTCCTTGCGGATTGAACTTTCCAAGCTAGCGGGGTCTTCGAGAAAAAAGTTGAGATTCCTTGTTGCTACGGTTCTGCTGGGCATGTACACGAAAAGACAAGAAAAATTTTGTGTCGAAAAAATAAAAATAAAAATAAAAATAAAAATAACCTAGACCTAATCAGATTAAATCTATTGTATCAAAGCTCCCGACAGCGGCCAAATTTGATATCACTCAAATTACCCTAAGGAGTGACTTTACTCTCTCAAATAAGAGGTTGGTTGTAGTAATTAGGGATCGAATCCACAGAGAGCTAGTGTACAAATAAGATGCAATTTTAATGACTATGCTAGGTTGAAAATGGTTTAAAGTAAATTGCAGGTTAAGCTGAGTAAGGATAAGATTACTCAGTTGAAAGGATTTGGTTTTAGAACAATAAAGAAAAGTAGTTAGATTCACGGTAGGTATTAGGAATTAAGGATTATAGATACTATAAAGGCTAACAAGTTGCTTGCATGATATGTCAGAGCTCAACACTTATTAAATGAATCCATCAGCTCTAGCATTATTTAGACCATCTATTACTTAGATGCTAAATAGTGTTGCGGTCAGCTATCTTGCTGATAGTATCGATCGATGGTTCGATAGGAATATCGATTGATACACCTCTATATGTCGATCGATTACTCTATAGAATTATCGATCGATCTGACTCTAAGCAAGCTTTATCTTGTGAGTTGATACAATGCTCACCATGATCTTAGATCAGCTTTGCATATCTCGAGAGGGTCATAGCATGTTTAGGATGTTATCAGGTATTGCATGTAATAAACAATGCAATCCAAGTTCATGTTCTAGGTAACTAAGCTAGAAAAAGCATTAGTGAACAATCCTAACAATAAATATCACAACTATAGCAATTATAGGTTGGGGCTAATCCCTCATATCCTATTTAAACCCTAAATCTAACAAATGAATCTACTCAGACATGGCTAAGTAGTTCATAGCAACAAGGTAATAATAGAAATTCATAGATCTATTAGAGGGTGAACACTTAGGTCCCAATCACAAATATCTTTGGATCTCTCCTCTAGATCTAGAATTCTATAACCTTTGTTAACAAATAAAGAACTGAATAGAACTTTATTGAGAACTTGCAAAGTAATGAAAACAGAAATGAGTAGAAGAAGTAGAAACTCTTTTAAAACTTAGAGACTATTAAAAACTCTATGAAAACTTGTATTAAAAACTCTTATATCTCTGCCAAAACACTTAGGCACATATAAATATGAGTTCATTAGGTTAAAAAACCCGTCAGGGGCATTCTTGTAAAATGTGATATCTTGGGCTTCAAGTTCGGCCAGGTCCAACTTGTCTTTCTGCCGCCTCAGTATCGATCGATAGTACATGGTGTACATCGATCGATTATTGTCTCGATGTATCGTCCTTCGACTAATGTGTCGATCGATTGCCTGAGTGTGCATCGTCGATGTGTAACTCGGTGTCGACCTCGGTCTTGATCACGGGTGAACTCTTCTTTAAGCTCCAAAAAGGCACCTAAAACATCACTTTTCTCCAAAATGCTTCTGAACCTGAAAACATACCTAATAGACTCCAAAACATAGATAATAGTAGTAAAAACACTCATATACCATGTGTAAAAACGGGTAAAATCAATGGTATATCAGTTACATAGTTTTGGAAGTTAATAAAAGCTTCTAAAACTCTATCTTTACTTTGAATCAGTGTGAGCCATGTATATTTGGATTTCTCATCTATGAATGTCACAAAGTACTTATGGTTTTCTCTAAAAACACAAGGTGCAGTCCATACATCAGAGTTAACTAGATCAAAACAATTCTCATAAATAGTCATAGATGAAGAAAAAACAGATTTGTGATGTTTAGCAAGGATACAAGCCTCACAAGTTTCATTTTGCAAAGATAGGCTAGGTAACATTAATTTTAAAGCATGAGAATGAGGGTGGTCTAATCTAGCATGGCATAACACATCATTAGCTAAAACAGAAGCAGAATTAAAAGCATAAGTAGAATCTAATCTAAGCTTGGTATCTTAAAGGAAATACAGCTCTCCCTTGCTCACACCTTTGCCCAGCATCTTACTGGTCTTAATATCTTGAAAGCACACATCATTAGGACTAAAAATAACATTGCAATTGAGATCATTAGTTGCTCTTTTCACAGATAAAAGATTAGAAGCAAAGGCTGGCATGTAAAAAGCTTGAGATTCTTTATCAAACAGATTCAGATTTCCTACTCCTTCTGTTGGAATTCTATCACCATTTGCAATCACAACACTTCCTAGAGCAGGCTTAATATCACTAATTAATTTAGCATCTCTAATCATGTGATGAGAAGCTCCTGAATCAATAATCAATGGTCTAGCATTGTGTGATGCATTGTGAATACAATTTAAAGCATTAATACTTTGGTTACCAGAGTTTGCATTGAGGGCTTTGATCAAGGCCTCAATGTCTGACTTCTTGATGAATGCATCCTCATGGAGTGGCTGAGACATGGCGTGAGAGGTGGAGCCACCAGTGTGGGTTGTAGAGACCAAAACTTTCCCATCATCTCCCATGCGCATGTAGCTTGGTGCTTAAGGCTCCTGAGCTCTTGCTTCATGGGCTCTGGCTTGGTAGGGCTTGTTGGCTGAGGCTGGCCTGAGATGAGGGTGAGGGATCCAGCAGTTAGTCTTGGAGTGGCCTTTCTACTTGCAATTCTCACAAGTGGAGTAATCCTGACCAGCCTTAATGTGAAGGGTTTGAAGACAATGCATGAACCACTTATGCAATGGATCATAACTTGGTATAATGGGTTTATTGGAGAACTTATTGGCTTGATTCACGAGGTGTTGGACGAGAGAAGGCTATGGGCCTTGTTATGTTCTTTATCAAGCATGGATCGAGTTTAGGATTGCATGGACGACTAATATACAAGCTGGACGAGTTGTACAACTTAAAGGAGTCGATCAGGAGTGCACAAGATGACTTGGACGAACCAGAGAAGCTAGGTACACTGGTTAAGCTGGGTGAACCGAAAATGAAGATGACATTGGGCTGAATTGAGTCAGAAACTATCCTTAGCCAAGGGAAGTATTATTGTCAACCAAATGGGCCTAAAGAAGCTTATGGTCGTGTCCAAGATAGTTTGGACCAGGTCTCAAAAGAAGTTGGGCAAGAATTTACTTTTCGACCAAAAATGGAAATATCGACTAGGAAAATGGAAAGTTCAACCAGAAGGAGAAATCACTTGTTTCCTTTATTGAGCCATGACCAGATAACTCAAAGAAGTCCTACAGAAGCCTTAGATATCAATCTTATAATCTTTAGAGATTATGAGACAATATGAGAAGAATAAAGAGATTTAGAGGAGATTAAGAAGAGATTAAGAGAGATTAGCAAGAACAGATTAAAGACTAATGGAGAATCATGTTTAAAGGGAGACTTAAGAGACTCAAAACTTGCTTAATATTTTTAATGATCCGAGTTACATATATATAGCAAAGAGATACAAGGGTTTCTGCTACAGGAGAGAAGACTAAGAATGTGGAGTCAATGAGAGGAGGAGCGTCCATTTCAAACCGGCCAATGAGGTCTCTCACACGCTTGGCTTATGGATAAGGTCTCTTCCTCCTTTCCAGCCTATGACAGGCTGTCAGACGCGCCTCACTTCTTCCTCCAACGGTCAGCTCCTGCCTAGAGTAAGTGTGGTAACTCCCTTTCACTCTTAGAGTTACCAGGGTAAGTCTTGGTTGAGGTTTAGTTGAGTTCAGTCTGTACGGCCTGTACGGACTGTACGGACTGCTCAACCTAAACTTCCCTAGCTTACCCAAATCCATTCCTCTCTTCCAATATGCACAACTCCCTTCCTTCTCAAGCTTATAATCAACTCATCTCAACAGTCCCCCTCAAGCTTGACCATGTGGAACAAGTCAAGCTTGGACAGCCATGAGATCTTCCTCATTAAAAACCTCACCAAGGAAAACCCATTGGGACAAAACCTTGATGAGGGAAAAAGAGTAAAGATCTCATAGCTAAGGGGATCAACTCTTCTTCTTCCCAGGATCAATGAGGCCCAATCTGATATGAATGGACTCCATTGTCTTCTGCCTTGCTGCCTTAGTAATCACATCATCTAGCTGGTCTTCACTTCTAATATAACACGGCAAGATCAAGAACAATCATCTCCCTCACTTTGTGGCAGTCTACCTCAATGTGCTTGGTTCTCTCATGAAACACCGAGTTGGATGCAATGTGAATGGCGGCCTGGTTGTCACAATGCATGGTCGTTGGTGTGGCTTGATCAATCTCCAAATGCTTCAGTATCCCTTTGATCCAAACCAGCTCGTTTGTCAGCTTCAGCATGGCTCTATACTCAGCTTTTGTACTAGAACAAGAGACCACCTTCTGCTTCTTGCTCTTCCAAGTAACTAAGTTCCCACCAATGAATGTGCAATAACCAGTAGTTGATCTTCTATCTGATCTATCTCCTGCCCAATATGCATCACAGTAACCCACCACCTCAGTGCTTCTATTGCAACCCATCCACACACCTAGATCAGGTGTTCCATTGAGGTACATCAGCAACCTCTCCACCATGCGCCAATGATGCTCCTTTGGCACTTGCATATGCTGGCTCACCTGATTCACAGCAAAGAAAATGTCAGGATGGGTGATAGTTAAATAGATGAGCTTACTCACAAGCTTCCTATAAAGCTTTGGGTCATGGAATGGCTTCCTGTCTTCAAGCTCCCCCTCACGTGGAACCTTATACCCATCCTCCATGGGCATCTTGACCGTTTTCCTTCCATAGACACCTGCATCTCTCAAAAGATCAAGTGTATATTTCCTTTGAGAAATGAACAAGCCTTCATTGGATCTAGACAACTCAATTCCAAGGAAGTATTTCATCTCTCCCAAGTCTTTAATCTCAAACACAGATTTAAGGAACTCCTTGGTAGCTGTGATACCATATTTATCACTTCCAGTGATGATGATATCATCAACATACACAAGGATCACAATGATACCTGAGGGTGTGGTAAGAGTGAAGAGAGTGTGGTCAAGCTCGGACTTCCTGAACCCTCTTCCATTTAAGGTTGATACCATGCTCTTGGTGATTGCTTGAGACCATAGATAGCCTTCTTCAGTCTCAACACATTTCCTTTCTTCACCAAGTGTTCCAAACCATGAGGAGGATGCATATAGACCTCATCTTCAAGCTCTCCTTGCAAGAAGGCATTCTTTACATCCATTTCCCAAAGCCCCCATTCAAGATTCACAGCAAGAGACAACACAATTCTGATTGTGTGAAGCTTAGCAACAGGAGAAATCGGTCTATATAATCCTCTCCCCAAGTTTGAGTGAACCCTCTTGCAAGAAGCCTTGTCTTGTTCCTATCCACAGTTCCATCAGGTTTGTATTTGATTGTGAAAATCCACCTGCTTGAAACTGCCTTCTTCCATTTTGGTAGCTCACTCTCATACCATGTGTCATTTATAATCATTGCACCTGCTTCATCATGTACTGAATCTCTCCATTCTTCATGTGCTCACTCTGTTCTGTCTCTATTTCTATTTTTTGAGAGTTTATATTGTCTCTACACTTGAGTTCTCTCAGTTCCAGAGTTGATCTCTCTCAAATCCAGCCATGAAATTTCAAAAGAAAAAAAAATTCTTGGTGCCAGCTTGTAAGAGATGGAGCACTACAGAGAAGTTCAGATTCCAGTCTCACTCAACGGACCAGGAAACTACATTACCTGGTCTAGAATGACCAGGACAGCTCTTGGAGGAAGAGGTCTTTGGGAGCATGTTACTTCAAGTTCAGCTCCAAGCAATTCACCCTAGGAGAGGATGGCAAGGAGATTGTAGTGGCAGATGAAGGCAAATGGGGTCAGGAAAAGATCTCATGGTGCTGTCTATCTTGCATAGCTCTCTTGATGGTCCTCTTATGGACACTTACTCACACTGTGCAACCCCAAAACAGTTGTGGGATACTTTGCAAAGAGTGTATGGCAACACTTCAAATCTCACCAGAATCTACGAAGTGAAGAGAGCCATCAACAACTTGCAGCAAGAAGAAGGGGACTTCACCAAGCATCTTGGGAAGTATAGCCAGCTGTGGTCTGATCTGGAGATTCTAAGACCAGGCACCACTGATCCTGAGACACTAGAAGCTAGGCGTGAGCAAGATAAAATCTTTGGACTACTTCTCACACTCAGCCCAAGCTTCACTGATGTGGTCAGGCATATTTTGAGAGAAAAAGAGCTTCCAAGCTATGATGAAGTGTGTGCTCAACTTCAAAAGGAGATAGGCTCAGATGGTCTCTTTGGTGGTGGAAAAGGGGAGCTGTCTATGGCACATAAGGCTGAGAAGATGGAGAGTTCATCAGCTAACAAAGCTTACTTCAAACCAAGGGGAGGAGGAGACAAGACAGTGACTTGTGATCATTGCAAGAAGCAAGGACACTCCAAAGCCAACTGATGGATCCTTCACCCTCATCTCAGGCCAGCCTCAGCCAACAAATACAGCCGGGCAAGAGCACAGGAAGCAAGAGCTCAGGAGCACCCAGCATCAAACTCCATGCGCCTGGGAAATGATGGGAGAGCTTTGATCTCTACAACTCACACTGGTGGCTCCACCAAAATCACGCCATCTCTCAGCCATCTCATGAGGATGCCTTCATCAGGAAGTCAGAGGCCTTGATCAAGGCTCTCAATGCAAACTCTGGTAACCAAAGTATTAATGCTTTAAATTCTATTCACAATGCATCTCACACTGCTAGGTCATTGATCATTGATTCATGAGCTTCTCATCATATGATTAGGGATGCTAGACTTATTAGTGATATTAAACCAGCTCTAGGAAGTGTTGTGATAGCAAATGGTGATAAAATTCCAATAGAAGGAGTTGGAAATCTGATTTTGTTTGATAAAGAATCTCAAGCTTTTTACATGCCAGCCTTTGCTTCTAATTTTTTATCTGTGAAAAGAGCAACTAATGATTTAAATTGCAATGTTATTTTTAATCCTAATGATGTGTGCTTTCAGGATATTAAAACCAGTAAGATGCTGGGCAAAGGTGTGAGCAAGGGAGAGCTGTATTTCCTTGAAGATACCAAGCTTATATCAGATTCTACTTATGCTTTTAATTCTGCTTCTGTTTTAGCTAATGATGTGTTATGGCATGCTAGATTTGGCCACCCTCATTCTCATGCTTTAAAATTAATGTTCCCTAATCTATGTTTGCAAAATGAAACTTGTGAGGCTTGTATTCTTGGTAAATATCATAAATCAGTGTTCCCTTCATCTATGACTATTTATGAGAATTGTTTTGATCTAGTTCACTCTGATGTCTGGACTGCACCTTGTGTTTCTAGAGAAAACCATAAATATTTTGTTACATTCATAGATGAGAAAGCAAAATATACTTGGCTCACACTGATTAAAGGTAGAGATAGGGTATTAGAAGCTTTTATAAACTTCCTAAACTATGTCACTAACCATTTCAATTCCAAGAGAAAAAATTTTAGGTCTGATAGTGGGGGAGAATACACTAGCACTTCCTTTCAACAACACTTAGCAAAAACATGGAATCATCCACCAGACAAGCTGCCCTTACACACCAGAACAAAATGGAGTGTCTGAGAGGAAAAATCGCCATCTTATGGAGGTTGCAAGGAGCATGATGTTCCACACCAATGTCCCAAAGAGATATTGGGGAGATGCTGTGGTATCTGCATGCTATCTTATCAACAGAGTTCCCACAAAAGTCCTCAAAGATGTCTCTCCATTTCAGGTATTAAACAAAACTAAGCCTCCTATTGATCATTTGCGTGTGTTTGGGTGTGTGTGCTATGTCTTGGTACCAGGTGAACAAAGGAACAAGCTTGATCCCAAGATTGTCAAAGCTATGTTTATTGGGTACTCTCACACTTAGAAAGGATACAAGTGTTACTTACCAGACTCCAGAAGGGTGATGGTCTCAAGGGATGTAAAGTTTGTGGAATCAAAGGACTACTATGATGAGAAGAGCTGGGACAGCCTCAGAGATCTTTCCCATTGTCCATCAGATAAGGAAAACAACCTGAGAACCATTCTGGAGAGTTTAGGAATCAGCCAGCCTCAAAGCAGTGTGGCGCCAAGGACATCTCCATTACCACCAGTGGCTGGAAACAATGAAGAAGTAGCACCAGTTGTTGAGACAGTCCATCCTCATCCTGAGGGGGGCAATGACCATGAATCCCAACCAGAACCAGAAGAGGATTCAGCATCAGTTCATGATATACCATGGATTTTACCCGTTTTTACCCATGGTATATGAGTGTTTTTACTACTATTATCGATGTTTTGGATTCTATTAGGTATGTTTTCAGGTTCAGAAGCATTTTGGAGAAAAGTGATGTTTTAGGTGCCTTTTTGGAGCTTAAAGAAGAGTTCACCCGTGATCAAGACCACAGGTCGACACCAGAGTTACACATCGATCGATGCACACTCTGTGCAATCGATCGAGAAACATTAGCCGAAGGACCATTCATCGAGACAATAATCGATAGATGTACACCCTGTACTATCGATCAATACTGAGACGGCAGAAAGACAAGTTCGACCTGGCCGAACTTGAAGCCCAAGATATCACATTTTACAAGAATGCCCCTGACGAGTTTTTAACCTAATGAACTCAATATTTATATATGCCTAACTGTTTTGGCAGAGAGATACAAGCAAATAATTAGATACAAGAAAATAATTGGATACAAGTTTTCATAAGTTTTTCTAAGAGTTTCTTCTTCTTCTACTTATTTCTTTTCAGTTCTATGTTTGTTAACAAAGGTTATAGAATTCTAGACCTAGAGGAGAGATCCAAAGATATTTGTGATTGGAACCTAAGTGTTCACCCTCTAATAGGTCTATGAATTTCTTTTATTACCTTGTTGCTATGAACTACTTATCCATGTCTGAGTAGATTCATTTGTTAGATTTAGGGTTTAAATAGGATATGAGAGATTAGCCCCAACCTATAATTGCTATAGTTGTGATATTTATTGTTAGGATTGTGCACTAATGCTTTTTCTAGCTTAGCTACCTGGAACATGAACTTGGATTGCATTGTTTATTACATGCAATACGACAACATCTAAACATGCTATGACCCTCTTGAGATATCGCAGCTGATCTAAGATCATGGTGAGCATTGTATCAATTCGCATAAAGCTTGCTTAGAGCGTATCGTCGATACTCTATAGAGTAATCGATCGGCGTATAGAGGTGTATCGGTCGATATTCATATCGAAACATCGATCGATACCATCGGCAGAGTAGCCGATCGCAACACCATTTAGCATCTAAGTAATAGATGGTCTAAATAATCGCGAGCTGATGCATTCATTTAATAAGTGTTGAGCTCGACATATCGTGCAAGCAACTTGTTAGCCTTTATAGTATTTATAATCCTAAATTCCGAATACTTACCCTGAATCTAACTACTTTTCTTTATTGTTTTAAAACCAAATCCTTTCAACTGAGTAATCTTATCTTTACTCAGCAAATCTGCAATTTACTTTAAACTATTTTCAACCTAGCATAGTCATTAAGATTGCATCTTATTTGTACACTAGCTCTCAGGATTCGATCCCAAGTACTACAACTGAACCTCTTATTTGAGAGAGTAAAGTCACTCCTTAGGGTAATTTGAGTGATATCAAATCTGGCGCCATTGCCGGGGAGCTTTGATACAATAGGATTTAATCTGATTAGGTCTAGGTTATTTCTATTTTAATTTGTTTTCTGACACAAAATTTTTTTAGTGTCTTTTCAGGTACATGCCCAGCAGCACCGAAGCAACAAGGAATCTCAACTTTTGTTCTCGAAGACCCTGCTAGCTTGGAACGCTCAATGCAAGGAAATCCGTTCCGCATCAATCGACGCCATCAACTGCCTGTCGACCGATATTGACGCACCCCTGCCGACCGAGACACCTTTTCGTGGACCGATACTCGCACCTTCATGTCGACCGACACTACTTCACCGTCGACCGACATCTTTCATCCGAAATCGATCGATACACTTAACCGCATATCGATCGATACTATTCTGCGAGTTATCATTGCGCCTTTTATTCTCACACGAGATGAGAATGGAGACTTGCGTGACCAAGAAGGTCACCTTCGCATCGAAGCAGGTCAGAAACTCAACGCCGAATAAAGTAATCCACGAGCCAGAAACTGCACCTCAGGAGCTGTTCAACCTGTAGAAGAGGCTGCTCGAACACTAGCTGACTACAACCGCCCAGATCAGTTCTACACCAACAGATCAGCCATTCGTCCCCTGCTATTGAGAGAGGTGATTTCGATCTCAAGCCGCAGTACTACACCCTTGTGGGACAGACACCTTACTATGGGCTGTCCAATGAGCATCCATGGACCATCACGGAGAGGTTCGAGGATCTCATATCTGCTATCAAAGCCAATGGAGTCCCTGTGGACTACCTTCTCTGTAAGCTCTTCAAACACTCTTTATCCGAGAAGCTTTACGCTGGCTTAAGCAGCTACCACCGGATCTCTTACATCTGGAGGCGACATCAAAACGCATTTTGTAACTTCTTTGATGATGCCGCTAAAGACTTAAGGAGGAAAATTGCCACATTCAATCGAGCCTGGAGAGTCATTCAAGGATACCTGATCAGATTCAAGTTTTACCAGCGAGACTGCCCACACCATGGATTCAACAGTGCAACTGCTCTGCAGTTTCTTGAGAGGCATCGCTGAAATATCAGATGTCTCTAGACACTGCAGTGAAGAAAACTTCACCACAAGGAATCCGAAGATGTTGTGAAGCTAATAGACAACCCAGCATCCAGCAACAGCACAAAGAACATTGTAAGAGCAAGATCTGCGGCGTTCCTTGAAAGGAACAGATAAATGAGGTACAAGCTACACTTGACAATGTTCGAAACTGCTAAACAAGCAAATCTGCTCGATGGAGGATGCAGAAGCGATGAAGAAGATGACTACATGAAGCGAAGCCAACACCAATCGATCGATGGAACGAGACGAGCATCGACCGATGGATCTTGAAGAATCCACCAGCGAGTGCAACAGGTGAAAATACTTACTCACGAGGAGTTCGCAGCAAAGCACCCACATCCGCCCAGCCCTTCAACATCGGCCGGACGAGGCGTCCCATCGATCGACCGAATGATAAAGAAATCGTCGACACACTCGAAGCTGTCGGTCGATATTCATATCGAAACATCGATCGATACCATCGTGAGTAGCCGACCGCAACACCATTTAGCATCTAAGTAATAGATGGTCTAAATAATGCAGAGCTGATGCATTCATTTAATAAGTGTTGAGCTCGACATATCGTGCAAGCAACTTGTTAGCCTTTATAGTATTTATAATCCTAAATTCCTGAATACTTACCTGAATCTAACTACTTTTCTTTATTGTTTTAAAACCAAATCCTTTCAACTGAGTAATCTTATCTTTACTCAGCAAATCTGCAATTTACTTTAAACTATTTTCAACCTAGCATAGTCATTAAGATTGCATCTTATTTGTACACTAGCTCTCAGGATTCGATCCTAAGTACTACAACTGAACCTCTTATTTGAGAGTAAAGTCACTCCTTAGGGTAATTTGAGTGATATCAAATCTGAAGCCATTGCGGGAGCTTTGATACAATAGGATTTAATCGATTAGGTCTAGGTTATTTCTATTTTAATTTGTTTTCGACACAAAATTTTTTTAGTGTCTTTTCAGGTACATGCCCAGCAGCACCAGAAGCAACAAGGAATCTCAACTTTTGTTCTCAGAAGACCCTGCTAGCTTGGAACGTTCAATCCGCAAGGAAATCCGTTCGCATCAATCGACGCCATCAACTGCATCGGCCGATATTGACGCACCCCTGAGCCAGACACCTTTTCGTGGACCGATACTGGCACCTTCATGTCGACCGACACTACTTCACCGTCGACCGACATCTTTCATCGAAATCGTCGATACACTTAACCGCATATCGTCGATACTATTCTGCGAGTTATCATTGCGCCTTTTATTCTCACGAGATGAGAATGGAGACTTGCGTGACCAAGAAGGTCACCTTCGTGCTGAAGCAGGTCAGAAACTCAACGCCGAATAAAGTAATCCACGAGCGAAACTGCACCTACAGGAGCTGTTCAACTGTAGAAGAGGCTGCTCGAACACTAGCTGACTACAACCGTCCAGATCAGTTCTACACCAACAGATCAGCCATTCGTCCCCTGCTATTGAGAGGTGATTTCGATCTCAAGCCGCAGTACTACACCCTTGTGGGACAGACACCTTACTATGGGCTGTCCAATGAGCATCCATGGACCATCACGGAGAGGTTCGAGGATCTCATATCTGCTATCAAAGCCAATGGAGTCCTGTGGACTACCTTCTCTGTAAGCTCTTCAAACACTCTTTATCAGGGCTTTACGGTGGCTTAGCAGCTACCACCGGATCTCTTACATCTGGGCGACATCAAAAGCGCATTTTGTAACTTCTTTGATGATCGCGGCTAAAGACTTAAGGAGGAAAATTGCCACATTCAATCGGGGGCACGGAGAGTCATTCAAGGATACCGGATCAGATTCAAGTTTTACGGCGAGACTGCCCACCATGGATTCAACGGTGCAAGCTGCTCTGCAGTTTCTTGAGAGGCATCGCACTGAAATATCAGATGTCTCTAGACACTGCAGTGAAAACTTCACCACAAGGAATCCGAAGATGTTGTGAAGCTAATAGACAACCCAGCATCCAGCAACAGCACAAAGAACATTGTAAGAGCAAGATCTGCGGCGTTCCTTGGAAAGGAGCGGATAAATGAGTACAAGCTACACTTGACAATGTTCGAAACTGCTAAACAAGCAAATCTGCTCGATGGAGGATGCAGAAGCGATGAAGAAGATGACTACATAGAAGCGAAGCCAACACCAATCGATCGATGGAGCGAGGCGAGCATCGACCGATGGATCTTGAAGAATCCACCAGCGAGTGCAACACCGTGAAAATACTTACTCACGAGGAGTTCGCAGCAAAGCACCCACATCCGCCCAGCCCTTACAACATCGGCCGGCCGGGACAGGCGTCCCATCGATCGACCGAATGATAAAGAAATCGTCGACACACTCGAAGCTGTCGGTCGATATTCGGTTATCACACACGAGTGCAACTTCCCAAGATAGATGTTGCACGACTTAATGCACTCGGGAGCAATCTAAGCTTCCGAAACCCACCAACCGCCATAATGAAGAAACCCACGGATATTATTGATCAATGGAGATAGAAAAGGAAAAAGATGGCGAGTTCTCGAGAAAAAGGAAAGAAGGTTCTAAACACCTTGAAAGAGGAGTTAATGAGATAGAGTTGGCAAGTTTCAGAAAGAGAGTTCTAAGGATACCTCTGAGAAACCCTTTGAAGAAGCCTACTTTTCCCACAGTTGTGGATGTTTTTCAGAGAAACTAAGGAGGCGAAGAAAACATCAAGAGGATGTTCAACCAAGTCGGAGAAAGTATGAAGAAGAGGATCAAACTAGAGAAGAAGGGTGATCAAGGAAAGTTTGTTGTTCCTTGCTCGGTCTGAGGATCAACTTCCCGTGCCCTATGTGACACAGGATCTGGAGTTAGCATCTTACCCAAGGTGATAGCGGACAATCTAGGTGCGAAGATAGAGCCTACTGAAGAATCGTTCATCTTTGTGGATTGTTCTCAGCAGAACTCTGGAGGAATTGTGAGAAACCTTGAAGGTTACCATAGGAGAAGCCCTAATTCTAGTAGACTTCCATGTCTTGGACGTCAAGATAACCCTACCTACTTCTTTGCTACTTGGAAGAGCCTTCCTAGCCACGGTTGGGCGATGCAACCTTGGACAAACAAAGCGTGCCTAACCTAATCAACCCTACGGTTTACTATGATCGATGCAGTCATCAAGGTCCCTAAGAAGATCCAAGGCGGCTCAGACCTTGTAGCTGTTTGCTATTGTGGAGATGAATCGATTGACAAGGCGAATACGAGACAGATACAGCAGAATCGATCGATAGTAGCACTGTCTCACCGATCATCTGTGGTAAACTGACATCGATCGACAGCCGCACATGATCATCGATCGATTCTCTATTCAATCAGATCGAGGAGGACTTTTCAGAAGGTGATTTCGAAGTAAACATGTGGGGGAACGACTACTACTTCCCACCGTATGCTGCAAATACTACTCACATTGAGGAGTATACTGATGATTACGGGGAGGAGAGAGCTATAGAGTGTCACAACCTTCCGAAGATGAAGATCGACTTCTCCACCACAACCTCAGAATCCGACATCGATCGGCGGGGCCACATCCCCATCGTCGATATTACTACCTCGCATCATTCGAAAACACAGTCAACAACAAGCGAGGCGAGACTACTCAATCGGGGAGCTGGGTAGCGACTACCGATCTGAGCCATGGTCGAGACCGCCACACCAACATACATCACCTAACCCGAAGAAGTCTCATCGAACGACACGGCACCAGAAAAATCAAACGATAGGCCTGAACAACCATCGACTGATTCAGAACCTGTGCCATCGACCGATACATACATCCAACCATCCCAGGTAACAAATTCAAATGTACTTAATTTCGGTAATCTAATCCCGGATGAGTTTGGTATTTTCAGGGATTCACAAGGCTTTGCACGCTCAATGGATGGACGAACACTCCACATATCCAGAGAAGACATTACAGACGTCCTACAGTTAGCCATTGGATCCCACAACCTATTCCAGCAACGACGCTATGGACCAGACCACCATTATCAGCACCAGGAGGCAGACACAACAACCGAGCCAAAGGAAGCTGAGGATAACAATCTCAACAGAAAGGATCCATATTTTCAACGGAAGTCGATCGATACAGAGTGTGTTGCATCGATCGATAAGTGTCCCGAATTCTGAAAGAGAGCCTTTCGATATGGAGTTCGAAAATTCTTTTTGGAGCAGAGAGATGAGTATGGGGTCTATAGAGACGAGAAAGCCTTTGCTAGAGGAATAGATGGTGACGTCATCAGAACTTCAATGGACGAGCGCTCCTACATCTGTCTACCAGAGCACGCTAGTTCATTTACAAGAAGAGAATTTGTGCAAGAAACCTACACCAAAGACGAGATCAACGAGATGTTCACTGGTTTACTTGGAGAACGCAAATGGGAAAAGCTCTCCATGGAAAAGAGTTTAGAAGAGGCCACCGACAAGCTTCGAAGTGAGATGAACTGGATGTTCAATGCAGACCAGGGATTACTCAAGAAGGTTCAACGTCTTGAGTTGGAACTTGAAGATTTTCACAACGCACAGAACCATAGCCAGAAAAGATCAAAATCGATCGACGGAGTAACATCCACATCGATCGATACGGAGCCCACACCATCGACCACTGACTCAAAACATTAGGTTGATGAGTCTCTTGGAGATATCTGGAAAGAATTGAAGAAAACAGAAGCTCGTCTCAGCAGCAAACTCACCAAAACATGTGAACCTATCTTCCACAACCTAGGGGATCTTAGCATCTGCACAGAAGAGATAAAGAGATCTATCCGCCTTATCCATGAAGCACATGCAGATATGAACCCCGCTGCACCTTGCAACCCTTTTGGAGGATTGACTCATCTGAAAGCAGTTGAGAGGAAAATTGCTGATATACACTTCTTAGTAGACAAAGAAGTGGAGGAACTTGCACTCCGAATAGATACTATGCAGCAGGAGGCTGAGAAGTTCCAACGTCAACTTGATTATCAGGCTGCATCGATTGCATCGATCGACGAGATCAACCTAACATCAATCGATAAGCGTTTGACTGAAATCGACGGCCAGATGAAGCTCTTTGCCGAGAAGATTCACGAGAATCTGCAGAAGCAAAAATCGACCGATGAACAACCTATTGCATCGATCGATATACAGACTTCAGAGATCTGTACCAGAGCTGATTTGGATAAATTAGCTGATGAAGTCTACACAGCAATAACAAGCGTGGATGATTCACAAGATAGACGTCTAGACCAAACGTATTTCCCGCTTGTTAACGAGGTTCAAAGCATGGAATCTAGCTTAGAAGCGATGCAGAAAGAAATCAAAGCCATTCAGAGGCAGCTTGCGACCAGAGCTGCACCCTTAGAATCGATCGACAGAAGGTCCAGCGCATCGATTGATGGACTTCAACAGCCATCGACCAACATTTCAACAAAGGAATCGATCGATACCAGCTCCATCCACGACAAAATGATCCAACGCCTTGATTCAATGCAAGAGGAGCTCAGTGATCTTTCAGAACATGCCTACAGGAAATTAGGATGGCACGAGTTCAGCATTGAAGGTCATGAAGAAAGGATTCAAAGGATCACTGATGAGTTGATTGAGATAAAGAAGAAACGAACCAGAGAATATGAAGCCACAAGAAGCCTATTTGACGCATGGTTCGGCGAGAAGAAAGATACAGAGGATACTCGTTTCTCAACAAGTACCTGGACTTCATCTCAGTAGCTTATTCCATCCAAAGTCAAGCTAGATGACTATAATCAAAGCGCTGAGTGGGAGGCAACCCACTGTTAGGTAGTTTTTCATTTTATTTTATCTTTAGGATTTTATTTTTCGTATTTGTTTTTCTTTGCAGTTACAACTAGACGATTGCCACTGAAATCAACCGACATGACACTGTCGATATCGATCGACATGAACCACACAGAAGCGATCGACGAAGGCGACTCAACATCGATCGATACGCATCGCGGTCAGGTATATCGTTCTCAACTTTTTTGATATTAGTGTACTTTATTATTGCTTATGCCTTCACTGGACTGGTTATACACTGGGGACATTGTATGATTAAAGTTTGGGGGGATGATTACTGATGATGTTTACCTTTTGATTTCATCTAAAAATGTTTTCAAAATGGTTTTTATTGAGTCATGAAAGGGATAATGATAATTTAAATTTTCACTTTTTATCTAACCAATCTTTTAGGCACCATTCTTAGATTTGTTGATGCAGAATGTACTATAGATGCTAAAGTTGATCACACATCAGCTATGACAACACTTTCATTGATTGTGCGGAGGAACCAAAGCTGATTTCCAACCTAACCTGACATTCTTTGCTTGTCTTGGGGCTTGGTATACATGGGATCGGATGCTTCAAACAAGTCTGGAAGGTAAAGCCTTGTGTAGATAATTTTATCAGCCTCTCTCTCTCATTTTCGAAATTAGATTTAATTTTATTCTTCTAAAAAAAATCGAAAATTATCTTAAATTTATGTTCTAGGATTAATTAGTTATTAAGTAGGAAGGAATTCGAACAGGGCTTGGCGTTACCCCCCTCAAGACTTGATTCATAAGAATTCTATAGGTAAAGGGTTCGAACAGGGAGTGGTGGTTACCCCCTTCAAGACTTGCTTCGGAATGAATCCTAGGATATAGGTCAAAAAGAAGTGAACAGGACTTGGTGACTGCAACCATTAAGGCTTGATTCATGGAAGCCTCTCCAATCTTGGTCAATGTCTTGCAAATGAAAGCAGACTTGACTAGGAGAGAAATAGTAGAGAGAGAGGATAGGAACTAATTTTTACCTGCAGGTCCAGATACTTGTTTGAGCAACCTTGCATCCTGTGATCGATACTCCCAAGGTAAAGCCTGCACTTTTATTTTTATGTACAGAAATGAAATCAATAGAGGGGTTAGTCAGACATGATTGCTAAGTTGTTGGCTAGATGATCAAGGTTGTTTAATTAGGATATTGCATAATATGCTTCTATGATTGACAGACTCTTAGATGTGGTTTGCAACAAAGTAGAGGTTATGATTCTAAGTTTGAATTTGATTTAGTCCCTGCTTTTCAAAACCTCTTTCATAAAGATTATGCGTGTGTTTGCTTGAGGACAAGCAAAAGGTTAAGTCTGGGGAGTTGATATACCATGGATTTTACCCGTTTTTACCCATGGTATATGAGTGTTTTTACTACTATTATCCATGTTTTGGAGTCTATTAGGTATGTTTTCAGGTTCAGAAGAATTTTGGAGAAAAGTGATGTTTTAGGTGCCTTTTTGGAGCTTAAAGAAGAGTTCACCCGTGATAAAGACCAGAGGTCGACACCAGAGTTAGACATCGATCGATGCACACTCTGTGCAATCGATCGACAAACATTAACCGAAGGACGATTCATCGAGACAATAATCGATCGATGTACACCCTGTACTATCGATCGATACTGAGGCGGAAAAAAGACAAGTTGGACCTGGCCGAACTTGAAGCCCGAGCTATCATATTTTACAAGAATGCCCCTGAAAAGTTTTTTAACCTAATGAACTCAATATTTATATATGCCTAAGTGTTTTGCCAGAGAGATACAAGCAAATAATTAGATACAAGAAAATAATTAGATACAAGTTTTCATAAGTTTTTCTAAGAGTTTCTTCTTCTTCTACTTATTTCTTTTCAGTTCTTTGTTTGTTAACAAAGGTTATAGAATTCTAGACATAGAGGAGAGATCCAAAGATATTTGTGACTGGAACCTAAGTGTTCACCCTCTAATAGGTCTATAAATTTCTATTATTACCTTGTTGCTATGAACTACTTAGCCATGTCTGAGTAGATTCATTTGTTAGATTTAGGGTTTAAATAGGATATGAGGGATTAGCCCCAACCTATAATTGCTATAGTTGTGATATTTATTGTTAGGATTGTTCATTAATGCTTTTTCTAGCTTAGCTACCTGGAACATGAATTTGGATTGCATTGTTTATTGTTAGGATTGTTCACTAATCCTTCAAGTGGGATTTATTGTTAGGATTGTTCACTAAGTTTTCAGGAAGGAGCGAAGACCCTAGAAACTATCTTCAGTGGGAAGAGGACATGGAAAGTTACTTCAAGTGCAACTCCATTCCAAAAGGAGAATACTTGTCCTATGGTCTAGGACAGCTTACTGAAAAGGCTCAAAGGTATTGGAACAGAGAAGAGAAGTTTAGGGAGCAATTCCAAGAGCCTCCTATACGCACTTGGAAACAATTCAAAGGGTTCATGAGGGATAGATTTTCACCTTACAGCCCTACACAACACGCTCAGAAGGTATCTACAAAGAGAGTAGTACAACCCCAAGTCTTGCAGCCGCCAAACAAGAGACAAAGCTCAAAACCCGTGCATACACCTCATGTCAAGCAAAACCAAGTGAGTACTCTAAGTTTTTAAAACCACCTGAGATTCTTTGTTATAGGTGTCAAGGCCAGGGTCATATTGCAAAAGATTGCCCCACAAAACGAGCTGTGAAGATAGCACTCCATGAAGCACAAGAAACTAACTTGGAGGTAAGTGATTCCTTGACTAGCTTCGATAATTCCTTTGCTAGAATAGATACAAAGTTTGATGATCTTATCAACATGATTAAAGCTGGATCTAATTCTTTTTCTAGTAATTCCATGAATGTCTTAACACATTTGTCTAGTGCCCAAAAGGTTGAAAATATTTCAGGTACTAACATTGAAATCAAGGAACAAGAACCCAACCATGCTGCGCAAGCATGTCCAACACTTGAAATTTTTCAAGTTCCAACTGATGACAAGAATGTTGATGAAGTTCTAGATGATGAGGAGAAACGCCCAGAAGCTCAACAACATGAGAATGATGAGCAAACTACCCTAGAGACTTCTACACCCGCTGAATCAATGCAAGATAACCAGGTAAGTGATCATATCTCTTGTTTGCTTACTGAAAATTTGGATAATGTGCACACTGATTTATTAGGTCCTGATAAATGTGAGGAAAAACCAGGATGTTTAGATAAGTATGTAGATTATAATTCTTTTCTTAGATCACACTTAGAGAGGAAGCAAGAGATTTTATCATCTACTGAAAATGGAATTTCTCAAAACGATTTATATGCTGATTATTCCATGACTGCTATAACACACTTGTCTTTAGCCAAAGATGTTGAGTCTATGACAGGAACCAATGCTGAAGATTCCAGAGGAGATCTACCCAAACCAAGATCACACCAGACCGGACCAGAGGAGTGATCCTATCCTATTTTTCCAAAGAAGAACCACCAGATGTGCCATCAACGTTCAAACCGATACATTATCAAGGTAAGGCCTTAGAATCTCAAAGGAGAATGAAACCTGACTTGCTCTATCTTGATTCATGCTATGCAGATAAGTTGGTTTTGAGGACAAAACCTTTAGAAGAGGGAGGGAATGATGAGGACCTCAAGTCAGTAGCTGGACCACCAGCTCATAAGATCAACCATACAAGCTACATTGAAGCCAGCAGCGACATAGGTGCATTCAAAGAAGGGTATCTTTGCGACCATGAAGAGTTTGACAGTGAAACCACTTCCTATAGATTCTCAACTCAACCTGAGCACGCGGCGAATTGGTTTCACAGCAGAAGGAGTAGTGGTTTAGGAGATATACCATTTACAAGTCAGGCTACCTACACTGCATCCGAACTGGTTCTATTTAAGGAAAATAATTCTTTGCTTAAGGAATATGCAACTCAAACTCACGTGTGGAAACCAGGAGATCATCCACAACATCTAAGACCACTTGGAGAGTTGATACCATGCACTAAACCTGTAAGACCCGATTCCGGCCAACTAGGCCGCGGTCGACGCCTTACGTCGCTCGATCCATATACTGACCGAACCTCTAAATTTTTTTCGCCCTTTATTCAAAACATCGCCCATAGGCGAGGGCTAACTCAGATCTAAGCTCAAGACTACCGTAGTCAATTCCTAGCTTAGATCAATTCAACACTTACGCAGCGGAATAACAACTATATCCATTGGTCTACAACCAATCTAGCACTGGTCCGGTCGAATCACCCGAGCCTTGGTTAGTATACACAGCTACCACTAGCTCCAAAGGGTCGATCCTGAACCAGACCAATTCATACAATTCCGAGGTTCCATTTCCCTAATCCATTCTATCTAGATCTAAGCAACATTGCTAGATCATACCTTTGCCACATCCACGGAGCTTGTTAGCTCTTTGTCTCAGTTGACTTAGCTTTCTTATACCTGCATAAACTCTTCCCTTGGGTACTTAGTCATTCAGCCAACCATCCCCACAGACTGAGTACCTTCGGGAAGTCTTCAGCTGCAAAAACGACCTCAAGCAAACATGCTCCAAAAATTAATTAAAATTCATGACAATTCATGATAAATCCCAACTAAGAAGAATCCATAATCAGAATCTACAGAACCGGCCTTGATCCTATAGATCTCGGCCACAATCAGTCAAACCGGCCATAACTGACCATCATCAAATCAATTAGATAAAACCTAATAAAATTCATGATAAATCATGATAAATCACCACTAAGAATAATCCATGGTAAGATCTCAATGAATCCCTTTGGATCATATAAATCTCGACCATGACCAGTCCGGCCGATGGCCAAGGACTTCATACCTGAACAGGCCGAGGCCTGGTTTAGTACCACAATGTCTCAGGCGTGTGCTCCCCTGAGAATCAGAGAATGAGAGAATAGAGAATAGAGAATTTTCTCAAGAGTTCTAATGGACAGAGTTTAACTCTGTTTTCTTGAGTTTTGCGGAAGCATAAACAGCCAGGAGCATCCACTACTCATCAAGAGTTTGGTGCTTTAGTAGCTGAAACACAATGGACCATTGAACAATTAATTTGCTCACTGATCTTAGACAAGTGCCACTGGAATAACTCTTGAACTGATGTTTTCCAGGGCTTGCAACAAAATAACCAACAGAATAACACATGAACTAAGTGTTTTCTATGGCTTAGACAACAATGAATCCAATGGATCAAAACAGTTTGTCCACTGGTCAAAGAAATGATCCATTAAGAGAAAGCTATTATCCAATGGATAAAGCATAAGGGTGAAGCATTTTTAAAAAATATTTATCTTCCTCAAGCTTGATTCAAGATACTAACAAGTACTGACCAAGCTAACACTATATCACAGTGGGAGAGAAAAATAATTATTCAAGAACAGTGAGAAAAGAGGTGAGTTTAATCCCAAAGAAGAGCAACAAAGCTCTGATACCATGTTGGAATTCATGAGTGTTTGTCTCATGTCACGAGAGTATTCAGTTAACTTGTCACTGAATCCCCTTCAACCAAGCAACAAGAACTCACCATTAAAAGGAAGAGACAACCAACTAGTGGTTGAATCCTCTTACATAGCTTAACAATACAACCAAATGTACTAGAGAGCACTGGTTATATGAAGCATCCAACACAATAACCAAGATCCTAGAAAGTAAATTGGTTATGTGTGGTAAAGAATCTCTAGTTGAATCTAAATTCTTTAATAGTGATACAACACTTTCAGTTTGTTCACTTAAGAAGAATAGGATTTAGAATTAGTAAGCTAGAGTTTAAAACAGTAGATAAGGAAGAGTTTAAAGTGAGTTTTACAAGTATTAGGCTGCCTTAAGAGAAAGAGAGCTAAGGCAGCCTCTAAATCACGATTCACTTAACCCTTACATTGTGACTATTGCTTAGACACAAGAGAGGTAGAGAGGCCACGAAATTTAGAGAGAGGGACTTGTATTAATTCTGGATAAATAATACAAGTGATGGAGAAGCCTTTAAATAGGCAATACACATGATTAAACAATTACTAAACAAGGGAAACATAAACAAATAATTCTGTAAGAAATGCGAAGAGGCCAAAGGAGGATATGGACAAGGTGAGGCAGGACCAGATGAGGAGAAAGGGACATGAGAGAGGTTGGCACAGTCTGCTTGAGTGAAAGTGACAGACCAGCTGCTTCTCTAAAGCAACCCATGTGACTTCTTCCTTTCAAATTCAAACCAGCCTCTCTTGTTTAAATTCAAACATGTTTACTTGACTTCTCTAAGGTTCCCACGTCCATATCGTGTCTCCCCAACTCAATTCTTGCCTTGAAAGCAATGTTAGGTCAAGTTGTAGCTTGTGGAGCAAGTGTTGAGATGAGATGAGGGTATGAGATGCTTGGGAGAGTTATGATGAGAAGATGAAGTGAAGAGAAGCATGACACAAAGTTACTGTGGTAAAATATAATTACCACAGAATCCTCAGGAAAGTAACCTTGTGAGGTAAAAGCACAAGGATGGATAAGGTGGATACTCCAAATGGAAGAGAAGGTCTGGTCTGGTGATATGTGACCGTTGGAGGCTGAGAGACTCTTCCTACCAGGCTGGAATAAGGTTGGAAGCATCTCCAAAAGATACCAAGATGCCCTAGGCGTGTGAGCCTCCTTATTGGACAGTTCAAACCAGGCTCTTCTTTCTTCCCTTGACTCCACACGCCTGTTCTACTCTACCTAACCTTATCTTCTTATTAAGCCCTTATAATCTCTAGTATAAATATGTAATCATCTCTTGTAAACCTAAAATCAAGCAATGAGAGTCTCTTAATATTTTCCAGAAATGTCTCTTTGTCTTTAATCTCATAAACAAGTCTCTACTCTTTTAATCTCTTTTCTAATCTCTCTTAAACATCTCTCTAATCTCTTTTATTATTCAAGATCTATAAAATCTTATGGTATCAGAGCCAGGTTGGCCGAAAAAAACTTGTGTTCTTGAGTGTTCTTGAGGATTTTGAAGTTTAGATCTTTGAGAAACTAGTTTTTGAATCTGTTTGTGTTCTCCTTTGAGTTGTGACTCAAAGGTGGTTCCTTTTGGTGATTAAGAAGCTTACAAGTGTTCTCAAGGAGGTTGTGGTGGTTTGCGTGATCTCAAGAAGATCTAAAGGTGGAAGCTTTGAGGTGTTCTTGAAGGTTCAAGCTGAAAGTTCAAGTCTTCGGGGTATTTGGTTGTTGTGTGAGCTAAAGGAGGGATCTTTGAGGAGTTCTTAGAGATATAAGCTGAAAGCTTTCAAGTCTGTGCACTCTGGTGGGTTACTAGATTCAAGTTGAAGTCTTTTCTCAAGTATTCAAGACAAGCTACTGAAAATGGAAGGTGGTGGAGGCTAAATGAAGGTGGCGACTACTTTCAAGGGAAACAACTACCTGGTGTGGTCCATGATGGCTAGAAATGCTGTTGGAAGCAAGGGATTGCTCAAGCATCTCACGACTGATGAATCTACAAAACTCATCACTCAAGGAAAGGAGGGAGAAGACAGCTCAAGTGATGCACTTGAGAAGTGGCAACAAGAGGAGTGTGTTGTGCTCTCGGCTCTCCTTGCATCCTTGGAACCAACTTTGATGGATGCATACAGCTACTGTGAGACTGCAAAGGAGTTATGGGATACCTTAAAGAAGGTATATGGAAACACTTCAAACCTAAACAGGGTGTTTGAAGTGAAACAAGCTCTCAATGGTTTAGTAAAAGAAGATATGGACTTTGAGAAGCACTTGGGAAGGTTTAGGTCTCTATGGTCAGAGCTTGAGATGCTAAGGCCAAGTACTACTGATGCTGATGAG
Organism: Brassica carinata; assembly: GCA_016771965.1. Lineage (NCBI taxonomy): Eukaryota > Viridiplantae > Streptophyta > Magnoliopsida > Brassicales > Brassicaceae > Brassica > Brassica carinata. The sequence continues at coordinate 36,881,696 of CM028689.1, forward strand.
CTCAACAAGAGGAGAGAGCAATACAAGGTGTTTGGCTTGCTCCTTACCCCGAATCCGGCTTATGGTGGGCTGATTCAGCACATGTTGAGGGATGATACCTTACCTGACTTGGAAGAAGTGTGTGTGCGCATTCAAAGGAGCATGGCTCCATAGGATTGTTTGGCAAGAAGGGAAGGAGCTGTCATTAGCTAATCAAGCATCACACGCTGAGCAAGGAGAAGTTCCACAAGCTAACAAGGCCGCACACAGGAAGTATGAGAGGTTCAATGGGAACTGTGAGCATTGCAAGAAACAAGGCCACAAGAAGAATCAATGCTGGATTTTACATCCTCACTTGAAGCCGGCTAAGTTCAACAAGAATTGTGAGGCAAAGGCTCATTTGGGAGATGGTTTTGGTGGCGCAAGCTCGAGCAAGTGTCATGAAGGTGAAGTGGACAATGCGAAGTCCTTGGTGGCCTACACTGGTGGTGCGAGTACAAGGAGTATCAATGATGAGTACTTGAAGAGATCTGACCTTGATACATTGATCAAACTCTTCAAAGCCAATAGTAACATTCTTGGGTACTCTCATCATGCGTATATGATTCCTAAAGCTGTTGAGAGTTCTATTGACTTGCCTAGAACTGATAGGATGCTGAATACTCCATCTAAAGTGTTAGAAATGTATACTCATCCTAGTACTGCTCATACTGCTCAAACTGATCATGTGCATTCACCATCTAAGATTATTGCTCATATTGCTAGTTCTCATGCTGTTAAGCCTGTGATAGTTGATTCTGGTGCATCTCATCATATGATAAGTGACACTAGACTCATTAAGAACATTGTTCCTGCTAATGGTAATGTTATGATTGGTAATGGATCTAAGATACCTATTAGAGAAATAGGCAGTCTTAAATTGTTTCATAAAGAATCTGAAGCTTTCTATATGCCTGAGTTCACTTCAAATTTATTATCTGTTAAAAAATATGCTACAGATCTTAACTGCAATGTTATCTTCAGTCCTAATGATGTGAAGTTTCAGGATATTGAAAGTAGCAAGATGATTGGAAAAGTAGTAACCAAGGGAGAATTATATATGCTTGAAGGTCTTGCTCCTGTTTCTGATTCTAGCTGTTCTTTTTCTTCTATTTCTGCTACTAGTTTAAGCAAAGATGCATTGTGGCATGTTAGACTAGGACACCCTCATAATAAGGCTTTAAAACTGATGTTGACAGGTGTTTCTTTTGAAAATAATGACTATGAGGCTTGTATATTGGGTAAACATTGCAAAGTTGTCTTTCCAAACTCTACTAGTGTCTATGAAAAGTGTTTTGATCTTATTCACTCTGATGTTTGGACTGCCTCTTGTTTATCTAGAGATAGCCAGAAGTATTATGTTTCCTTTATTGATGAAAAATCCAAATACACCTGGCTAACCTTAATTCCAACCAAAGATGGGGTCTTTGATGCATTTAGAAACTTTCAGTCATATGTCTCTAACCATTATCATGCCAAGATTAAGATTTTCAGGTCAGATAATGTAGGAGAATAGACAAGCCATGCATTCAAAGATCACCTATCCAAGCATGGGATCCTTCACCAAACAAGCTGTCCCTACACTCCACAACAGAATGGAGTAGCTGAGGGGAAGAACAGGCACCTAATGGAGGTCGCCAGGTCCATGATGTTTCAAGCTAATGTGCCCAAGAGATTATGGAGTGATGCTGTGGTCACTGCTTGCTACTTAATTAACAGGACTCCCACTTTGGTGTTGCAAGGACAGTCACCATTTGAGGTTCTTAACAAGTACAAGCCAGCTTTGAATCATTTAAGGGTCTTTGGGTGTCTCTGTTTTGTGATGGTGCCTGGAGAGATGAGCAACAAGCTAGAAGCAAAGAGTACCAAGGCTATGTTCATTGGTTATTCTACATCTCAAAAGGGTTACAAGTGTTATGATGAACACTCAAGAAGGGTGGTGGTGTCTAGAGAGGTGAAATTTGTGGAGGAAAGAGGATATTATGAGGAGAAGAACCAAGAAGACTTGAGAGATCTTACCTCGGATAGGTCATCTATTCTGAGAACCATCTTGAAAAACCTTGGGATCAATATGCACCAAGGCCAGCAAGGTGGAGGAAGTGTACCAGTAAGGGTGGCTACTAGTGATGAAGATCATGGGAGTGCACCAAGGAGTGTGACAGCTACTGATGGAGTTCATGATCCCACCCTTAATCATGAGGGGGGGTGTGAACCAGAAACTCTTAACCAAGGAATGGGAGAGAGTTTAAGTGGTCAAGAGAGTTCTAGGAGCTATAGTTCTCATGATCAAGGTGGTGATCAAGGTGTGGAGCCTAGAGATCATCAAGAAGAGTCTGGTCCGAGTGAGGTACAAGAGGAGGTGCAAGAGGAGGTGCAAAGTGAGCAGCAGGCACCAGCCTTGAGGAGAAGCACACGGATAAGGAAGGATCCTTCCAACTAGGTAAACACGAGAGTGTACTACAATGCCCAGGCTGTGAAGCATCCTTCTCAAGCTGTGTGCTCCTTTGCTCAATATCCAGAAGAGCATCATGCCTTTCAAGTGAGCTTGGATGAGAGTTATGTTCCAAGAAGCTATGAAGAGGCAATGCTAATACAAGAATGGAGAGATTCAGTTAATGCTGAGGCTGATGCTATGATCAAGAATGATACATGGTATGAGAGTGCTTTGCCAAAGGGAAAGAGAGTTGTGTCTAGTAGATGGATATTCACTATCAAGTATCTTCCAAATGGGCAGATAGATAGGCGCAAGACAAGACTGGTAGCAAGGGGCTTTACTCAAACTTATGGAGAAGATTACATTGATACATTTGCACCTGTTGCCAAGCTCCATACCATCCGGATAGTACTTTTTTTGGCTGTGAACCTTGAGTGGGATCTATGGCAGATGGATGTGAAGAATGCCTTCTTGCAAGGAGAGCTTGAAGATGAAGTCTATATGCATCCACCTCCTGGTCCTGAACATCTTGTGAAGAAGGGCGATGTTTTGAGATTGAAGAAAACAATCTATGGTCTTAAGCAATCTCCTAGAGCCTGGTATCACAAGCTGAGCACAACCTTGAATGGATGAGGCTTTAGGAAGTCTGAACTTGATCACACCCTCTTCACACTTGTTACTCCCTCAGGTATCATTGTTCTCCTTGTGTATGTTGATGATATCATCATCATTGATAGTGATAAAGATGGTATCAAGGCTACCAAGGAGTTTCTCAAATCTGTTTTTGAGATTAAAGACTTGGGAGAGATGAAGTACTTTCTTGGTATTGAGCTGTGTAGAGCCAAGGAAGGATTATTCATCTCTCAAAGGAAATATACACTTGATCTTTTGAAGGATGCAGGTGCTTATGGAGGGAAGACAGCAAAAATGCCCATGGAAGATGGGTATAAGGTTCCACGTGAGAGGGAGCCTTAAGACAGCAAGCCATTCCATGATCCAAAGCTTTATAGAAAGCTAGTGGGTAAGCTAATCTACTTATCCATCACTAGACCTGATATTTGCTTTGCTGTGAATCAGGTGATCCAGCATATGCCAGCTCCAAGAGAGCATCATTGGCGCATGGTGGAGAGATTACTTATGTACCTGAATGGAACACAAGATCTTGGTGTGTGGATGGGTTGCAACAAAAGCACAGAAGTGGTGGGCTATTGTGATGCAGATTGGGCAGGAGATAGAGCTGATAGAAGATCAACAACTAGCTATTGCACATTCATTGGTGGGAACTTGGTGACTTGGAAGAGTAAGAAGCAGAAGGTGGTCTCTTGCTCAAGTGCAGAAGCTGAGTATAGAGCTATCCTGAAGCTGACCAACGAGCTGGTATGGATCAAGGGCATACTGAAGCACTTAGACACAAGAGAGGTAGAGAGGCCATGAAATTTAGAGAGAGAGACTTGTATTAATTCTGGATAAATATTACAAGTGATGGAGAAGCCTTTAAATAGGCAATACACATGATTAAACAATTACTAAACAAGGGAAACATAAACAAATAATTTTGTAGGGAATGAGAAGAGGCCAAAGGAGGATATGGACAAGGTGAGGCAGGACCAGATGAGGAGAAAGGGACAGGAGAGAGGTTGGCACAGTCTGCTTGAGTGAAAGTGACAGACCAGCTGCTTCTCTAAAGCAACCCATGTGACTTATTCCTTTCAAATTCAAACCAGCCTCTCTTATTTAAATTCAAACATGTTTACTTGACTTCTCTAAGGTTCCCACGTCCATATCGTGTCTCCCCAACTCCATTCTTGCCTTGAAAGCAATGTTAGGTCAAGTTGTAGCTTGTGGAGCAAGTGTTGAGATGAGATGAGGATATGAGATGCTTGGGAGAGTTATGATGAGAAGATGAAGTGAAGAGAAGCATGACACAAAGTTACTGTGGTAAAAATATAATTACCACAGTTACTCTTGTGAAAGTAACCTTGTGAGGTAAAAGCACAAGGATGGATAAGGTGGATACTCCAAGTGGAAGAGAAGGTCTGGTCTGGTGATATGTGACCGTTTGAGGCTGAGAGACTCTTCCCACCAGGCTGGAACAGGCTTGCAGCATCTCCAAAAGATACAAAGATGCCTTAGGCGTGTGAGCCTCCTTATTGGACAGTTCAAACCAGGCTCTTCCTTCTTCCCTTGACTCCACATGCCTGGTCTACTCTACCTAACCTTATCTTCTTATTAAGCCCTTGTAATCTCTAGTATAAATATGTAATCATCTCTTGTAAACCTAAAATCAAGCAATGAGAGTCTCTTAATATTTTCCAGAAATGTCTCTTAGTCTTTAATCTCATAAATAAGTCTCTACTCTTTTAATCTCTTCTCTAATCTCTCTTAAACATCTCTCTAATCTCTTTTATTATTCAAGATCTATAAAATGTTAGCAAGTCTGTACAAAACAGAACCAAATTGGCTTCTCTTGTTGAACTCTTCTTTGATCATGAACTAACTCCTTTCCTTTGGTTATTCTCTTCTTTATTTTAACACTTCTAATCTCTTATCTGTCAAGAGATGCACCTCTGATCTTCAATGCAATGTTATATTTAGTCCTAATGATGTGAAGTTTCAGGATATTAAAACCAGTAAAGTGATTGGACAAGGAGCAACCAAGGGAGACCTTTATATGCTTGAAGACTTAGCTCCTATTTCTAGTTCTTGTTTCTCTTTCAGTTCTGTTCTACCTATGAATAAAAATGCCTTGTGGCATGCTAGACTAGGCCATCCTCATGTTAGGGCTTTAAGCATTATGTTACAAGGTGTCATGTTTAAAAATAATGATTGTGAAGCTTGTTTGGGCAAACATTGTAGGACTGTCTTTCAGAGATCATCTACTATCTATGAAAACTGTTTTGAATTAATCCACTCTGATGTCTGGACAGCTCCTTGTTTATCTAGGGATGAGTATAGGTATTATGTCACATTCATTGATGAAAAATCTAAATACACCTGGTTAACACTCATTAAAACTAAAGAAAGGGTCCTTGATGCATTTAAAAATTTTCAAAGCTATGTTACCAACCAATATCATGCCAAGATTAAGATTTTCAGGTCTGATAATGGTGGGGAGTACACTGGCCATGCATTCAAGGATCATCTAGCTCAACATGGGATTCTACACCAGACTAGCTGCCCTTACACTCCTCAGCAAAATGGAGTGGCTGAAAGAAAGAACAGGCACCTCATGGAGGTTGCTCGGTCTATGATGTTTCACAAGAGTGTGCCCAAGAGATATTGGAGTGATGCTGTGATGACTGCTTGCTATTTGATCAACAGGATACCGACCAGAGTTCTAAAGGATCAGTCACCTTTTGAGGTTCTCAACAAGATTAAACCAGTTTTAGATCACTTGAGGACTTTTGGGTGTGTGTGCTATGTGATGGTTCCTGGTGAGCTGAGAAACAAGTTAGAGGAAAGGAGCACCAAGACTATGTTTGTTGGATATTCTTCATACCAAAAGGGATACGAGTGTTTTGATCCAGTTACTAGAAGAGTAATGGTGTCCAGAGAAGTAAAGTTCATGGAAGAGAAAGGTTATTATGATGGGAAGAATTGGGAAGAGCTTGAAGGTCTCTCTCAACCATCAGATGCGGCTACCAGCCTGAGAAACATCTTAGAGGGACTTGGGATTGGTGTATACCAGGATCAGAATAGGCCTGAAGAGTCCCCACCAGTGACTACTAAAGAATCACCCCACTTTGAACATGAGGGGGGACATGAATCAGAAGCTAGAAGTGAAGAAGATCAAGGGAAAGGCTCGGGTGAAACTGGAGGTCTAGGAGGTCATAGCTCTGATGTTCCTGTCCAAAGTGGAGAAGAGAGTGAGGAAGACACTATATTAGAGGATCAGACTGAAGGTCAAGAAGCTGAGGAAGAAGATCAGATACAAGAAGAAGCAGTTGCTGAAGAAGAAGTGATTGTACCTTTGAGGAGGAGCACACGGCAAAGGAAGGATCCTTCCAACTGGGTAAACACTCGCGTGTACTACAATGCCCAGGCTGTGGAGCATCCTTCCCAAGCAGTGTGTTCCTTTGATGAATACCCTGAAGAGCATTGTGCTTTCTTGACAAGCCTAGAGAAAAATTTTGTTCCAAGATCATATGAAGAAGCTATGATGCATGAGGATTGGAAAGAATCTGTTGGAGAGGAAGCTAATGCTATGATAAGGAATGGGACTTGGTATGAAAGTGCTTCGCCTAAAGGGAAGAAGGCTGTGACCAGCAGAAGGATATTGACTATAAAGTACAAGGCTGATGGAACTGTGGATAGAAAGAAGACAAGACTGGTTGCAAGAGGATACACTCAGACCTATGGAGAAGTCTACATTGACACATTTGCTCTTGTTGCCAAGTTACATACAATCAGAATAGTCCTATCTCTTGCTGTGAATCTTGAGTGGGGACTTTGGCAGATGGATGTGAAGAATGCTTTTCTTCAAGGAGAGCTTGAAGATGAAGTATATATGCATCCTCCTCCTGGTCTTGAGAGCCTAGTGAAGCCAGGAAATGTCTTAAGATTAAAGAAGGCTATCTATGGGCTGAAGCAATCACCTAGAGCTTGGTACAACAAACTGAGTACTACATTGAATGGTCGAGTCTTTAGAAAATCTGAGCTAGATCACACCCTCTTTACCCTCACCACTCCCTCAGGAGTTGTCTGCCTTCTTGTGTATGTGGATGATATCATCTTAACCGGCAGTGACAAAGAGGGGATTCAAGCCACAAAAGAGTTTCGGAAGTCAGTGTTTGAGATAAAAGACTTGGGAGAGATGAAGTATTTCCTTGGGATTGAGCTGTGCAGATCAAAGCAAGGGTTGTTCATCTCTCAAAGAAAGATGCTGGTGCTTATGGAGGAAGAACTGCTAGGATACCTATGGAAGATGGGTATAAGATCCCACATGAGGGGGAGAAAGAGAATGGGAAGCCATTCCATGATCCAAAGCTGTATAGGAAGCTTGTGGGGAAGCTGATATACTTAACCATTACAAGGCCAGATATATGCGTTGCTGTGAATCAAGTAAGCCAGCATATGCAAACTCCAAAGGAGCATCACTGGCGCATAGTTGAAAGAATTCTCATGTACCTGAATGGAACTCAAGGTCTTGGGATATGGATGGGCTGCAACAGAAGCACTGAAGTTGTAGGTTATTGTGATGCAGATTGGACTGGTGATAGAGATGATAGAAGGTCTACAACTGGTTACTGCACTTTCATTGGAGGAAACATGGTAACCTGGAAGAGTAAGAAGCAAAAGGTGGTATCATGCTCTAGTGCTGAGGCTGAGTATAGAGCCATGCTGAAGCTTACCAATGAGTTGGTTTGGATCAAGGGTATTCTTAAACACTTGGAGATAAATCAGTCAGTACCTATGACAATGCACTGTGATAATCAAGCTGCTATACACATTGCTACAAACTCAGTGTTTCATGAGAGAACCAAGCACATTGAAGTTGACTGCCATAAGGTTAGGCAGATGATAGTGATGGGAGTAATCTTGCCATGTTACACAAAGAGTGAAGATCAGCTGGCAGATGTATTTACCAAGGTGTCTAGGCAAAAGACAATGGAGTCCATACCCATCAGGCTTGGACTCATTGATCTCTCGCCTAAGGGCTAGTTATATACTCTCCTGATCATGAGATCTTTACTCTTTTTCCCTCATCAAAGTTTTGTCCCAATGGGTTTTCTTTGTGAGGTTTTTAATGAGGAAGATCTCATGGTCCTTCCAGGCTTGACTTGTTTCACATGGTCAAGCTTGAGGGGGAGTGTTAAACTTAGCCTAGGAGAGTATGTGAATAATGAGATGAGGAAGTGCATAAGGTCAGGTGAAGATAAGTTACCATGCAGTAAAAATAAGTTACCGTGCAGTAAAAGTAATATGGAGTTACTGTGAGGTAAAAGGAGGATGGTTAAAGCATTGAGAAGTCTCTTGCTAAGTAGGAAGGTATCTATAGTGATTCAGACCGTTAAGGAAGAGAGCCGGTGGTCTTAGCCAGCTCAATGAAAGTTTATGAGAACTATATGTGGGATTGATGAGAATTATCAAGAACAAGAGAGAGTATGTGATGAGGAATCCGAGAGAGAGAGAGAGGGAGAGATTGATATTGAACTAAGATGGAGAGAGTAAAGAGGAATTCATATTTTCCTTACTTGATTTGTTTGTGGTTACATGCCTAATATAGGCTACAAGAACTTTCAACAGGACAGAATGAGAAACAATAAACAAAGGGAGTCAAAGGAGGCAAGTTGGCTCGGACAGAAGGGATGATAGTGACATCTCGCCAACCTCTCTCCTCCTTAACAATACATGTGATCTCTCTTTGGTTTCTAACTCCAACGGTCACCAATCACTATTTAAATATTCCCATAGCTTTGGATGTGTCCCATGAGATTTTTATAATCGACCAGACTCATTGCTTGCCTTGTATGCCAAGTTAGGGTAAGATAGACCCATCCGTACATTTGCATAAATCACACTGCCTTGAACGTTCCAGCCTAACTCTCTTGATCTCTTCTTCATGTCTATGCTTCTTATGTCTCTCTGATGCTTCTCTTGATGCCTTCATGTCAACACTCCCCCTCAAGCTTGACCATAGAGATTGGTCAAGCTTGGAAACCATGAAGCATTCCCTCATTAAAACCTTTACTTGGAAAAACCACTTGGGATAAAAACCAAGCAAAGGAAAAAGAGTAGAACACTTCATGGTGAGAGGATCAGTGACATAAGAGATCTATGAGTCCAAGCTTAGGATGAATGAACTCACAGACCTTGCTGCTAGCTGCCTTGGTGAAGATGACAGCTAGTTGATCTTCACTTCTTGTATTGCATGGGAGGATCACTTGCTGTTCCACTGCTTGTTTCACCTTGTGGCAGTCTACTTCTATGTGCTTTATCCTCTCATGAAAGACTGATTTGGATGCAATGTGTATTGCAGCCTGGTTGTCACAATGCATAGTCATTGGTGTGTTGATCTCGATCTACAAGTCTCTTAGCAGCCCCTTGATCCATATAAGCTCACTTGTAAGCTTTCTCATTGATCTATACTCTGCCTCAGCACTTGAACAAGACACCACCTTCTGCTTCTTGCTTTTCCATGTGACCAGATTTCCTCCAATAAAGGTACAATAGCATGTGGTTGACCTTCTATCAACTCTATCTCCAGCCGAATCAGCATCACAATACCCCACCACTTCAGTGCTCTTGTTACACGCCATCCATACTCCCTGACCAGGTGCTTCTCTTAAGTATCTCAAGATCCTCTCCACCATGTTCCAGTGATTTATCTTAGGGGCTTGCATATGCTGGCTCACGTGATTCACAGCAAAACACACATCTGGCCAAGTGATACTGAGGTATATGAGCTTTCCAACCATTCTTCTATACTTCCTTACATCATTAAAGAGAGTGGCATCATACTCCCCCTCTCGCAGCACCTTGTAGCCTTCCTCCAATGGTGTCTTGGCCTGTCTACTCCCAAGATCTCCTGCCTCATTTAAAATATCAAATGTGTACTTCCTTTGGGATAAGAAGAGTCCCTCCTTGGAGCGGCACAATTCAATCCCTAGGAAGTACTTCAACTCTCCCAAATCCTTAATATCAAAAGCAGTTTTAAGAAAGGCTTTAGTTGAGGAGATACCTTCCTGATTACTACCAGTGATGATGATATCATCCACATACACCAAGATGAATACAATGCCTTTGTTGCTGGTCAGTGTGAATAGAGAATGATCAGCTTGAGACTTCACAAAACCTTTCCCATTGAGTGTTGTACTCAGCTTGTGGTACCAAGCTCTTGGGGATTGCTTCAGGCCATAGATAGCTTTCTTTAATCTCAAGACATTTCATGGTTTCACCATGTCTTCTAGACCAGGAGGTGGTCTCATATACACCTCATCTTCCAGCTGTCCTTGGAGAAAGGCATTCTTTACATCCATCTGCCACAGATCCCACTCCAAGTTGACAGCAAGTGATAGAAGAATCCTTATAGTGTGCAACTTAGCAACTAGTGCAAAGGTGTCTAGATAATATTCACCATAGACCTGAGTGTTGAACTGAAGAGCAGAAAGAAGCTTGTGCACAAATAGGACAAGCTTCAGGTGATCTCTAGAAGAAGTTCAGCAAAGCTTTAAGAGTGACTTGAAGCATCTATCAGTGAGAATTTGAGCTCAGGAGGAGCTTAGACTGATCTATAGAAGACATGGAAGGGGTTTAGGAGATGTTGGTTGGATGTGCAAGAATAGGGTCGACCATGTACGGATGGTACGGACACCGTACGGACCAGTACGGATAGGGTCGACCCAAAATCATCTTTCCTCAACATGAGAAGGCATTTGAGGTCTGTGCAAAAATAGGGCGTTGGTGTATGGTCAAGGCAAGACGGTACGGCCATGAAGAACCCTCTGAAGTATGTGCAAGGTCTGGGTTTAAGAGTGGCATCAAAAGAGCATCCAAGAGATGTTGTGTGCAAGATAAATTCAAAAGGAGTTTGGCGCCTGATTGTGATTGGAGAAGATGGTCCAAGACAGGCTGCTGGCTACTGCTGGAAAGGAAGAGCAAGGCTTGACTATGTATCTGGCCAGAGATGTGGACTGATACACAAGGCGTGCTGGTGCTTTCCTAGCCATGCTTTCCCTTAACCAATCAGGCGCATACAAGCAGCTTAAAAGACCACAAGACCTGATCCACATCGTCCAATTCAAACCAAAGCATCTCCACCCTTTATGTCTTATCTTTATCTTAGGGTTTCTTTGTGTTGCAAGTTAGAGAGCTCATATATAAGCATCTCATTGTCGTTTGTAAACACCAAGCTGAATGGGGGGGTTTCCCCATCTCTTCATAATACAAGCCTTGTTACCAATCTCTAAGTCTCTTAGTCTCTTAATCTCTTCCATCAATCTCTTAATCTTCCATCCATAGTCTCTTCCTTTAGTCTCTCTCACTAAAATCACCAAGAACAAACACAAATTCATCTCTTTGCTCCATTGGAGCCTTTCTCCACACACACACACATTAAGAGAGAGAGATCTCTATAAAATTGTCACTGAGTGTACCCTCTTGCCAGTAATCTTGTCTTCATTCTCTCTGGCTTGCCATTGGCTCTATACTTGTTTGTATATAAAAGCCAGCTGGTTACTGCTTTCTTTCCTTTGGGAAGGGCAGTCTCAAACGATGTGTCATTCTTAACCATGGCTCCCATCTCATCTCCAACTGATGCTCTCCACTCCTCATGTTGCATAGCCTCTTCATATGTCCTTGGAATGTATTCTTGATCCAATTCACTGATAAAGACTTGATGCTCTTCTGGATAGTGGGCAAGTGAGCACACGGCACTGATAGGATGAGCTACTGCCTTAGCATTGAAGTATACTCTTGTATTAATCCAATTAGAGGCTGGTTTCCTGTCTCTTGTACTCCTTCTAAGTTGTATCTGCTCAGGTTCAGCTTCATTTTCTCCACTTGGCTCACCCATCTGTGTCTCAGCGTCTGATCTCTCATCTTGATCATGAGCTTGCACAGGTTCAGCTTGCTCAGTGTTATCACCCCCTTCATGATCAAGATGAGTATTCCCAACCTCCTCCACTGTCTCTTCAACAGTTTGTGGTGGAACCTCTCTGACCGGGGCTGGTGAGTTTGGTAAACTGACTCCAAGCCTTTCCATAATAACTCTCAGGTTATTAGCTCTATGTGAGGCAGATTGAGATAGATCCTTTAGTTCTCCCCAACTCCTCTCAGCATAATACCCTTGTGACTCCAGAAACTTAACATCCCCTGATAATAAGACCCTTCTTGTCTCTGGAACATAACATTTGTATCCTTTCTGATGTGTGGAGTAGCCAATGAACATTGTCTTTGTGCTCTTAGCTTCTAGCTTGTTTCTTAACTCTCCTGGAACAAAGACAAAACACACACACCCAAACACACGCAAGTGATCTATAGATGGATTAGTTTTGTTCAATACCTCATATGGTGTGGAGTCAAGAAGAACTCTTGTAGGTATGCGGTTGATTAGGTAAGTGGCAGTGAGTACTGCATCTCCCCAAAACCTCTTAGGGACATTGGCGTGAAACATTAAGCTCCTGGCCACTTCCATCAGATGCCTATTCTTTCTTTCTGCGACACCATTTTGTTGTGGAGTGTAAGGGCAACTAGTTTGTTGTATGATCCCATGAGCAGCTAGGTGTTGTTTGAAGGATGTGCTAGTATATTCAACCATTATTTGATCTAAGAATTTTAATCTTGACATTGAAATGGTTAGTGATATAATTTTGAAATTTTTTAAATGCCTCTAGCACCCTATCTTTAGATTGAAGCAATGTGATCCAAGTGTATTTAGATTTTTCATCTATGAATGTCACAAAGTACTTATAATGTTTTCTAGATGCACAGGGAGCAGTCCACACATCAGTATGAATTAAATCAAAGCAATTATCATAGATAGTCTTGGATTTAGGAAATACACTTCTACAATGTTTTCCTCAAACATTTTTGTGTTTTAGAGCATGATTCAAACAATCAGAGATAATCAGGTTCAAAGATTAAAGAGATTAAGAGATTTTAGTGAGAGAATAGAGAGAGCGAGACTTAAAACTCCATTAATTGATTAATGAGATGGTTTACAAGTATATATAGATGGGGATACAAGGGATTTGGAAATGGGACTCAAAGCATGTGAAGTCAAAGCTAGCTGGCCACTCTGGTTTGAAATACTTGGCTGAGAGGCTTTGCATGCTTGGACAGGCTGTAAAGTAATTTCTCCTTTCCAGCTGTGCTCTTATCTTATCCTCTTGCTTTATCCACACAGCTTGAACGAAATCCTCCTTTCCAGACTCATAGATGCAAGGTAACTTCTCAATCTGCCTTAGTTACCTTCATCTAGAGTTACTGCGGTAACTCTCCAAAGTTACTGTGGTAACTTAACTTTGGAGTTACTGTCTCAACCTCAACACTTCTCTTCTCTAACTGATCCCTGAACCTCCAAGACTCCATCTCTTTGTTACCTCATCTCAACACTCCCCCTCAAGCTTGACCATGTAGAACAAGTCAAGCTTGGACAAAACCTTGATGAGGGAAAAAGAGTGGAGACTCCATGGTTAAGGGGCTCAGCTCCTTGGTGTAAGATCAATGAGTCCAAGCCTGGATAGTATGGACTCCATTATCTTTAATCTCGCTGCCTTAGTAAACACATCTGCAAGCTGGTCTTCACTTCTTGTATAGCATGGCAGAATCACTCCTAGGATAGTCATCTGACTCACCTTGTGACAATCAACTTCTATATTCTTCGTCCTCTCATGAAGGACAGAGTTAGAAGCAATGTGGGTAGCTTCTTGATTGTCACAGTGCATTGTCATAGGAGTACTCTGCTCAATCTCCAGATGCTTCAAGATACCCTTGATCCATACTAACACGTTTGTCAGCTTCAACATAGCCTTGTACTCAGCCTCAGCACTTGAACAGGAGATCACTTTCTGCTTCTTGCTCTGCAAAGTAACCTGGTTTCCTCCAATGAATGTGCAATACCCAGTAGTTGATCTCCTATCAACTCTATCTCCTGCCCAATCAGCATCACAATACCCAACCACTTCTGTACTGCCATTGCAACCCATCCAAACTCCTTGTCCAGGCGTGCCACTCAAATACCTCAAGATCCTATCAACCATCTTCCGGTGATGTACCTTTGGCCTGCATAAAGCTGACTCACTTGGTTCACAAAGAAAACATATATCTGGTCTGGTGATGGTCATGTAGATCAGCTTGCCAACCATCTTTCTATAGAGCTTAGGATCCTCAAATAACTGGTTCTCTTCAACCTCCCCCTCACGCAAGACCTTATATCCCTCCTCAAGAGGTGTTGTGATCCTGGTTGAGATGATCACGTCCCTGATGCTCTCAAATGATTGTGATGATGAACTGAAGAATTTCCTAGAGCTCTGAAGTGCTCAAGGCGGGTTTCCAAAGTGCCCACTTTGAAATTGTAGGTAGCCAAATGGAAGATTGAGGTGAAACTTCTAAGATTTGCGGAGAGAAACCTGTTGTGATCCTTGTAGAGATGATCACGTCCCTGATGCTCTTCAATGATTGTGATGATGAACTGAAGAATTTCCTAGAGCTCCGAAGTGCTCAAGGCGGGTTTCCAAAGTGCCCACTTTGAAACTGTAGGTAGCCAAATGGAAGATTGAGGTGAAACTTCTAAGATTTATGGAGAGAAACCTGTTGTGATCCTTGTAGAGATGATCACGCCCCCGATGCTCTTCAATGATTGTGATGATGAATGAAGAATTTCCTAGAGCTCAAGTGCTCAGGCGGGTTTCAAAGTGCCCACTTTGAAACTGTAGGTAGCCAAATGGAAGATTGAGGTGAAACTTCTAAGAGTTGCGAATTTTCTCTCAGACTTTCAATGGTTTGCTTGCAAGGTAAGGATCAAGGATCCGAAATACACTTAGAACAAGCTTGATCAAACAAGATTCAAAGAGAATTTTTATTAGAAAGGAGTTTGATGATTTTATTAGGGAATTTCATCCATCATATAAAGAGAAGAAGACTATACATGCACAGCTTCTTGGAAACACACAAAACAATTAATACAAAGACTAAGTTCAAATTTTAAAGTAAGAAAAGGCTCCTGGATCCTTCTTGCACGAAAATAGGATAGAAAATGGGTCTGGTTTCATCAAGAGACTTTTGTATAAGTGTTGTGTCCAAGCCTCATTAAAAACCTTGTTTGGAAAACTCATTGGGACAAAACCAAACCAAGGAAAAGAGTGCAAGTCACAACACCTCTCTTGATGAATGTCTTAGATGGCTTGAATCACAACCAGAGTAGTTGGATAAGCACACTCTAGACTGCCCTGGATAGTGTGTAGGAGTTGATGAAAGGCTTGTTAAAGTCTTGCTTGCTTTGATCTAGTCATTGGGCCGCTTGGCACTTCTAGGTCCTTGTCATCTATTTCCTCAGGTTTATGCTGTTCTTTGGTTCTTTCTTCAACTTCCTTAAGCTCTGATTCAAGCTGTTTCATCTCTTCAGTTCCATTGCTTGCCAAGATCACATAATCCTCTCCCACTTGAGAAGGATTTGACCTCAAATCCGTTTCTTCTGCACAATAAGGAACTAAATCAGTAACATTAAAGCTTGAACTTACGTTATACTTGTGAGTTTATAAAGAGACCTCTACTCTGTTCTTCACTGATTTGTGTTTGTGTGTGTATAAGCTCTAATGGAGCAGATGAGAGTTTGTTGATGTTTATTTGAGAGTGAGATTAATGTGAGATTTGGTAACCAGATTAGGAGAATAAGTGTATGAGAGATTAAGAGATTAAGTAACCAGAAAAAGAGAATAAGAGACTGAGAATAGAGATTAGAGAGTTTTTGTATCAAAGAACTTTCCTTCCACGAAGGAGGAGGGGAAACCCCACTCTCTCACTTAAGAGCTTATAATTTCGCCCAATACATGTACTTATAAGCATTACATCTTGCAATCTCATAAACCTAAATCTAAGGGCTGATAATACTTGAAGTTCAAATGGATGGTGTAGATGAGCTGGTCTTCTTGCAATCTAAGTGGATAAGGAGAGCTGGTGCCTTTCCTTTAATTCAAACTGAGGCTGTGCTGTGATTGGCTCTCCTTAGGCTCCCTTGTATCTGTCCATAGATCAGTCTAGGTTCATGGTCATGGCTGCCTTCCTCTTTACAGCTCCAGCCAGCATGTCCATGCCCCAAAGTAACCAATCAGCTTCACACAGTATCTTATTGATGCTTTCTTGATTCCCTTTGACTAGATTCAAACATTGGTGCCTTATCCATACACAATGCACTCTTCACATCCTGAATAGTGACCCAAATAGTGAATAGTCGACCTGAATAGTGACTAGTGTTTCACTATTCACTATTACACCAACTTGCCCAAACTTCTCCAATCTTACTGTGGTAACTCTCCAAAGTTACTGTGGTAACTTTGGAGTTACTTTCTCAACCAAATCTTATCCAAATGATGTCTAAGTCCCTCCTGGACTTAAAACCTATCTTGCACAGCTTCATAGTACTCTTAGACTCCTCTGAAGCCCTTCCAGAACACTCCTGAAGCCTGACAGACAATCTTGCATAAGACTCAAACTCAACTCAACACCTTTGCTTCTCCATTTCTTTTTTTCAAGTTAACACTCCCCCTCAAGCTCGACTCTTAGGAGATCCTCAGTCAAGCTTGGAACCTTGAAGAACTCCCTCATTAAAAACCTCACCAAGGAAAACCCTTTGGGACAAAACATTGATGTAGGAAAAAGAGTAGGTTCCTCAAGGCCTGGGGATTGGCCAGTTAGTCTTTGTGCCTTACCAACAATGGAAGGGACAGAAAGACTCTGGATCATGGCCCTCATGTGATGCAAGGTTGATCATCTCTTTCCTTGCTCATCACAAACATATCTTGTACTCTTCTTCATACAGATCTTGGTCTCTCCCCCTTTCTCACAACCTTCCTGTTGTGCTCAAGTGCTCGGACTCTTTGATCTTCCTTGATAGATACAAGCTGAGTCTTGGTTGCTTCTTCTTTATGAGTCACCACCATGTTACTGAAACCTCATGACAGGATGCTTCTGTCAGTAGTACCAAGACTGCTCTTCTCTTGAGGCCGCCTTGGAGATTGCTTCTTCATCCTCCATTATGCTTCATAACTGATCTGCTCGTTCTTTTGAATAACCACCAAGTACTCTCAGATCATGTAAGCTTCAACACTCCCCCTCAAGCTTGACCATGTGGAACAAGTCAAGCTTAGAAGGATAGCTTCATGATCTGAACCATCACTCAATTGCAACACCTTCTGAACTCGCCATCTTCATGGAATGCTCGTGGAAGCTTTAGCTCTCTTCATTGATAGAGTAGTCTTCATCTTCTCACAGCCAAGAGTGCTCTGAACACTCTCTTGCCTAGCCACGCCACTGCCTAGACCCGGATGGCTTCTTCTTCTTCAGTTGATTGCAATGGACCTTCTTCTTCTGCTCACTTAACTCCTCTCCTCAAGCTTGGATTGAGTATAGGTCCAAGCTTGCAAGTGAGCTTCAGTGAGCCTTCACACCAGTGGCTCTTCAGTGTGCTAGCTCCGGCTCTCAAATCCAGGAATATACACATATTTTGTAGGCTCTGAAATGTAGGCAAGTGGTTTCCACAACCACTGGTAGCTGCCACCAACTTCTTTTCTTCTCTTCAATGTGTAGAATCTCCTCTTCTATGCTCAGGAATATAAATCTTTTGTGTAGGCTTTGATGCATAGGCAGTGAACAACTCATCCGCGAAGATACACCATTGACGAGAGCAGCTTTCCATGATTCAGGAATATGCATCTTGTGCAGGCTCTGAACAGCATGGCAAAGACTTCTTCTTTCATCTTGAACTGGTGATGAACTAAGAACACCACCATTGAATCTAAATCACCACAACACCACTCTTTAAGAATCCTGGGACAGATTCAAATCATTTCCATTTGAAATCAATCTTTATCCTCAGGTTTTCTCAACACAACACACCACACAACCAGTAACACACAAGCTCATATCAAGATGGTTCCTCTAAACCTCCATGGCATAAAGGTCATGACTTTGTTGAATCTTTGGAGTCTGGATCGTCACCCATCTCCTTCTCCTTCAGTTCATGGCCACCATCTTGAGATTAATGTGAGATCTGGAAACAAGATTAGGAGAATAAGTGTATGAGAGATTAAGAGATTAAGTAACCAGAATAAGAGAATAAGAGACTGAGAATAGAGATTAGAGAGTTTCTGTATCAAAGAACTTTCCTTCCATGAAGGAGGAGGGGAAACCCCACTCTCTCACTTAAGAGCTTATAATTTCGCCCAATACATGTACTTATAAGCATTACATCTTGCAATCTCATAAACGTAAATCTAAGGGCTGATAATACTTGAAGTTCAAATGGATGGTGTAGATGAGCTGGTTTTCTTGCAATCTAAGTGGATAAGGAGAGCTGGTGCCTTTCCTTTAATTCAAACTGAGGCTGTGCTGTGATTGGCTCTCCTTAGGCTCCCTTGTATCTGTCCATAGATCAGTCTAGGTTCATGGTCGTGGCTGCCTTCCTCTTTACAGCTCCAGCCAGCATGTCCATGCCCCAAAGTAACCAATCAGCTTCACACAGTATCTTATTGATGCTTTCTTTATTCCCTTTGACTAGATTCAAACATTGGTGCCTTATCCATACACTACGCACTCTTCACATCCTGAATAGTGACCCAAATAGTGAATAGTCGACCTGAATAGTGACTAGTGTTTCACTATTCACTATTACACCAACTTGCCCAAACTTCTCCAATCTTACTGTGGTAACTCTCCAAAGTTACTGTGGTAACTTTGGAGTTACTGTCTCAACCAAATCTTATCCAAATGATGTCTAAGTCCCTCCTGGACTTAAACCCTATCTTGCACAGCTTCATATTACTCTTAGACTCCTCTGAAGCCCTTCCAGAACACTCCTGAAGCCTGACAGACAATCTTGCATAAGACTCAAACTCAACTCAACACCTTTGCTTCTCCATTTCTTTTCTTCAAGTTAACAATACTTACCTTGGAGATCCAGTTGATAGGCATTGTCATTGATCTTCTTGATGACTTTGAAAGGACCATCTAATCTAGGCATGAGTTTGAATTTTCTTTCATTAGGAAATATGTCCTTCCTCAGGTGTATCCAAGCTAAATCTCCTTCTTCAAAGATCATTTCTTTTCTCCCTTTGTTCGCTTGCTTGGCATACAGCTTGGTCTTGTTATCTATATTGATCCGTGCCTTCTCATGTATCTGCTTAACAAGTTCAGCTTTCTTTTGTCCATCCAGGCTAACTCTTCCACTCAAAGGTAAAGGCATTAGATCCAAAGGTGATAAAGGGTTGAAACCATAGACAATTTCAAATGGAGATAACTTAGATGCAGAATGCTTAGCATGATTATAAGCAAACTCTACATGAGGCAAAAATTCTTCCCAAATTCTAAGATTCCTTTTAATCAATGCACACAACAGGGTAGACAATGTTCTATTGACAACTTCAGTTTGTCCATCAGACTGTGGATGACAAGTAGTAGAGAAACACAGTTTAGTTCCTAACTTAGACCACAAGGTTTTCCAAAAGAAGCTAAGAAACTTTGTCTCTCTATCAGAAACAATTGTCCTAGGCATTCCATGAAGTCTAACAATTTCCTTAAAGAACAGATTAGCAACATTCACAGCATCATCAGTTTTATGACAGGGAATAAAGTGAGTCATTTTAGAGAACCTATCAACAACTACAAACACAGAATATCTTCCAGTTTTAGTCCTAGGTAATCCAACAACAAAATCCATTGAAATGTCATGCCATGGATGCAAAGGAATGGGTAAGGGAGTATACAGACCGTGGTTTTGGACTTTGGACTTAGCTTGTTTGCAAGTGACACACTTTTCACAAACTTTTTCTACATCTCTCCTCATGTGTGGCCAAAAAAAGTGCTCTTGCATTACACTCAGAGTCTTAGCCACGCCAAAATATCCTCCAAGTCCACCTGCGTGAGCTTCTTTGACAAACAATTCTCTTAAAGAAGAGTTAGGCACACATAGTCTATTTTCAAAGAAGAGAAATCCATCATTCTTGAAGTACTTACCATGTCCAAACTTCTCACAAGAAGCATATATATCCTTAAAATCAGAATCAGTGGCATACAAAGTTTTGATATGTTCAAATCCAAGTAATTTGGTTTCAAGAGTGTTTAAGAGAACATACCTTCGAGATAGTGCATCAGCAACTATGTTTGCCTTACCTTTCTTGTACTTGATCACATAGGGAAAGGTTTCAATGAATTCAATCCATCTAGCATGTCTCTTGTTCAGTTTCTGTTGTCCTTTGAGATCCTTGAGAGACTCATGATCAGTGTGTATGACAAACTCCTTGGGCCAGAGATAGTGTTGCCATGTTTGCAATGCTCTCACAAGTGCATAGAGTTCTTTGTCATACGTTGGATAGTTCAAAGTAGCACCTCCAAGCTTTTCACTAAAGAAAGCTATTGGTTTCTTTTCCTGCATAAGCACAGCACCTACACCAACACCAGATGCATCACATTCTATTTCAAATGTTTTAGAAAAGTCAGGGAAAGAAAGAACTGGTGAATTGGTGAGTTTCTCTTTCAAGGTTTGGAATGCTTCTTCCTGTGCTTGTTGCCACTTGAACCCTACCTTTTTCTTGATTACTTCAGTCAGTGGTGCAGCCAAAGTACTAAATCCTTGAAAAATCTCCTGTAAAAACCGGCTAGACCATGAAAGCTTCTTACTTCACCAATTGTCTTTGGACTTGGTCATTCTTTGATAGCTTTGATCTTTTCTTCATCAACATGGATTCCATCTGCACTCACAACAAAACCTAAAAAGACAAGGTTATCTGCTCCAAAAGTACATTTCTTTAGATTAGCAAACAAGGATTCTTTCCTAAGCACTTCTAGAACCTTTCTAAGATGCTCAATATGCTCATCCAAGTCTTTGCTGTAGACCAGAATATCATCAAAATATACCACAACAAAATGACCTATAAATGATCTAAGAACATGGTTCATTAGTCTCATGAAGGTGCTAGGTGCATTAGTTAACCCAAATGGCATTACCAACCATTCATATAACCCCTGTTTTGTTTTAAAAGCGGTTTTCCATTCATCACCTTCTTTCATCCTAATCTGGTGATATCCACTTTTCAAATCAACCTTAGAAAAGATGCTAGAACCATGCAATTTATCAAGCATATCATCTAATCTAGGTATAGGATGTCGATACTTTACAGTGATATTGTTGATGGCTCTGTAATCAACACACATCCTCCAGCTGCCATCGTTCTTTGGTACAAGCAAGACTGGAACTGCACATGGGCTCATGCTCTCACGGATATGTCCTTTTTCCATTAGTTCACTGACTTGCTGTTGTAGTTCCTTGGTCTCCAACGGATTAGTTCTATAGGCTGGCTTGTTTGGAAGTGAAGCTCCTGGAATAAAATCTATTTGATGCTCTATTCCTCTGATTGGTGGCAATCCTTGTGGAGCTTCTTCTGGGAAAACATCTTTGAACTCCTGCAAAAGCATCTGTAATTTGCTAGGAAGATCTGCCTTGGCTTTGCTATGTTTAAACATTCTTTAATTACAAATAGCAAGTGAGGTAAGGAACTTCCCTTTGGTTGAAGCAATAGATTGGCAGGCTGTTTGGTCTTTGATTCTGATGAAGCTTTGCTTTTCTTCAAGGCTATCTGATCAAGATGAACTTCCTGTGGTGTTAATGGCACCAAGATAGTCTTCTTACCCTTGTAGTCAAAAGAGTATCTGTCCAAGCAGTATGTGTCCAGCATCCATTGGTACGGCATCACACAATACTTCATCCTCATACTTCCCAATAGACAATGGTATCTTGACTTGGTGTTTCACCTCCAGCTCTCCTTCATCATTAAGCCATTGTAACTTGTAAGCTGTTGGTCGTTTCATGATCTTTAGGCCTAGTTTTTCCACCATGGTTTCACTTGAGGCATTGGTACAGCTTCCTCCATCTATTACCAGACTACACACCTTGCCTTGAACCATACAGCGAGTGTGAAACAGATTATCTCTCTGCTCATCTCCAACAGTCTTGGTCTGCAGATTCAATGTTCTTCTTGTGACAGGTAACTCTCCTTTAGATGGCATCTCCACCCGTTCTTCTTCAGACTCAGATTGTTCCTCTTCCTCTGATTCAATTTCTCCATTTTCTCTGATGAGTATCACCCTTTTGTTGGAGCAGCTACTGGCATAGTGTCCATAACCCTTACATTTGTACATTTGTAACACTGAATATCTCTGGATTTGGTTGCAGTGGCTACTTCCTTTCCTTTAGTACTCTGTTCTTCAACTTTAGGTTTGGAGAAAGATTTGAATTCTCTGGACTTTTCGTCCTTCTGGTAGTATGGCTTGCTGGCTCCATAGCTAGACTTGTAACTTCTTCGTTTTAGTTGATGTTCAAACATGATTGCCTTGTGTAGAAGTTCCTCCATCTCCAACAGTCTTGGTCTGCAGATTCAATGTTCTTCTTGTGACAAGTAACTCTCCTTTAGATGGCATCTCCACCCGTTCTTCTTCAGAATCAGATTGTTCCTCTTCCTCTGATTCAATTTCTCCATTTTCTCTTATGAGTATCACCCTTTTGTTGGAGCAGCTACTGGCATAGTGTCCATAACCCTTACATTTGTACATTTGTAACACTGAAGATCTCTGGATTTGGTTGCAGTGGCTACTTCCTTTCCTTTAGTACTCTGTTATTCAACTTTAGGTTTGGAGAAAGATTTGAATTCTCTGGACTTTTCGTCCTTCTGGTAGTATGGCTTGCTGGCTCCATAGCTAGACTTGTAACTTCTTCGTTTTAGTTGCTGTTCAAACATGATTGCCTTGTGTAGAAGTTCCTCCAAACATCATAATGGTGATGAACTTCAAACCTGTCCATGATGTCTCGGTTTAGTCCTCCCATGAACCTAGCCATTGTTGCTTCTCTATCTTCCTGTACATCAGCTCTCAGCATAATAATTCCCAACTCTTTGTAGTACTCCTCAACAGATCTACTCCCTTGAGTCAGTGTTCTGAGTTTGAAGTGTAGCTCCCTGTGATAGTGACTCGGTACAAATCTCTTCCTCATGATCACCTTCAGCTGATCCCAAGTTTCAACAGGAAAATCTCCAGCCCTTCTTCTTGCTGTAACCAGATTATCCCACCAACTCAAAGCATACTCTTTAAACTCAGTTGGAGCAAGCTTTAGTTTGTACTCTTGAGTGTAGTCTCTGCAGTTGAAAACTAGCTCAATCTTCTTCTCCCACTCTAGATATTCTTCTGGATCAACTGTGGCCTTTCTTCTTGATCACGCCTCCTTCTTCTGGTGCCATTGGATCTGTTGGAATGACTATAATAGCTTTCTGAGGCAGATTGGTTTGAACTTCTCCTAGCTTTCTCACGTTCTGAATGGGCTACCTCAGCTCGGTAGTTTTCTAGTTTCGATCCATCAAAGCGGACATCTAGCGATCATCGGCGATCAATGCTTCCAGTAGAAGTTTATTCATTCCATTGTTCTGATTGCTCTCTTCCCCATGGTTCCTGAACAAAATCCAAACACGAACCAGTAAAAGATCACGGAAAATAAAATAGCGAAAGTTTAGATTTGAATCTGGTATAATCAGATTCAGATTTTCATGAAGAACCCTAATTCTTTTCTCAGCAATTTCGTGAATCAAGTCAGATTATTTAGCAATTTCAACACTTGTTTTAGGTAGATCTGACCCTAATAAGCACGTTTCTAACAAGATCTAGACTTTAGAACTGATCTGATAACAAAATATGAAAAGTCTAAAATTTGGAGAACTGGAAAAACACAACCTGGTGATGGAGATCTGCTCTGATACCACTTGTTGTGATCCTGGTTGAGATGATCCCGTCCCTGATGCTCCCCAATGATTGTGATGATGAATTGAAGAATTTCCTAGAGCTCCGAAGTGCTCAAGGTGGGTTTCCAAAGTGCCCACTTTGAAACTGTAAGTAGCCAAAAGGAAGATTGAGGTGAAACTTCTAAGAGTTGCGGATTTTCTCTCAGACTTTCAATGGTTTGCTTGCAAGGTAAGGATCAAGGATCCGAAATACACTTAGAACAAGCTTGATCAAACAAGATTCAAAGAGAATTTTTATTAGAAAGGAGTTTGATGATTTTATTAGGGAATTTCATCCATCATATAAAGAGAAGAAGACTGTACATGCACAGATTCTTGGAAACACACAAAACAATTAATACTAAGACTAAGTTCAAATTTTAAAGTAAGAAAAGGCTCCTGGATCCTTCTTGCACGAAAATAGGATAGAAAATGGGCCTGGTTTCATCAAGAGGCTTTTGTATAAGTGTTGTGTCCAAGCCTCATTAAAAACCTTGTTTGGAAAACCCATTGGGACAAAACCAAACCAAGGAAAAGAGTGCAAGTCACAACACCTCTCTTGATGAATGTCTTAGATGGCTTGAATCACAACCAGAGTAGTTGGATAAGCACACTCTAGACTGCCCTGGATAGTGTGTAGGAGTTTATGAAAGGCTTGTTGAAATCTTGCTTGCTTTGATCTAGTCATTGGGCCGCTTGGCACTTCTAGGTCCTTGTCATCTATTTCCTCAGGTTTAAGCTGTTCTTTGGTTTTTTCTTCAACTTCCTTAAGCTCTGGTTCAAGCTATTTCATCTCTTCAGTTCCATTGCTGGCCAAGATCACATCAAGAGGTGTCTTGGCTATCTTTCCTCCAAGCACATCAGTCTCATTCAGCATATCTATAGTATACTTCCTTTGAGACATAAACAAGCCCTCCTTAGATCTGCATATCTCAATCCCCAAGAAATACTTCATCTCTCCCAAGTCTTTGATATCAAACACAGACTTGAGAAACTCTTTAGTGGCTTTAATCCCTGCCTTATCACTTCCTGTGATAATCAGATCATCCACATATACCAAAATCACGATGATCCCTGATGGTCTAGTAAGTGTGAAGAGTGTATGATCAAATTCAGACTTCCTGAACCCTCTGCCATTGAGTGTTGTACTCAGTTTCCTGTACCAAGCTCTAGGTGACTGCTTCAGCCCATATATTGCCTTCTTCAATCTCAACACATTCCCTGGCTTCACTAGATGCTCAAGACCAGGAGGTGGGAGCATGTATACCTCATCTTCCAGCTCACCTTGCAAGAAAGCATTCTTCACATCCATTTGCCACAAATCCCATTTAAGATTCACAACAAGAGATAGGACTATTCTAATGGTGTGAAGCTTGGCGACTGGTGCAAAGGTGTCAATATAATCTTCTCCATAGGTCTGAGTGAACCCTCTTGCCACTAGCCTTGTCTTCTTCCTATCCACGGTTCCATCAGGTTTGTATTTGATAGTGAAGATCCATCTACTAGTCACTGCCTTCTTTCCTTTTGGTAATTCACTCTCATACCAAGTGTCATTCCTTATCATAGCATTACCTTTATCTCCCACAGATTCTTTCCAATCCTCATGCATCATTGCTTCTTCATATGACCTTGGAACAAAGCTTGCATCTAAGCTTATCATGAAGGCATGATGCTCTTCAGGAAACTCAGAAAAGGAACACACGGCTTGAGAAGGATGCTCCACAGCCTGGGCATTGTAGTACACTCTCGTGTTTACCCAGTTGGAAGGATCCTTCCTTGTCCTTGTGCTTCTCCTAAACTCTTGAACTGGGACCTCAGCTTGAACCTGTTCCTCTGAACCAGTAGACTCTCCGTGTTCCTCATCTGAACCAGAACCAGTATACTCTTCTCCTGAATCAGTAGACTCTTCTCCTGAACCAGTAGACTCTCCTTGCTCATCTCCACTAGACTGAGGCAAGTTCACTGCTTCCCTTGTCTCCTCATGATCAAGCTGACCTGAATCCTCTTTGTTCTACTCTTGCTCACCTGATGAATCCTCTTGGTTCTGCTCTTGCTCACCTGATTCAGTTCCATTCCCCCTCTCATGATCAAGAGGAGCTGTTCTTCAAGCTCCACCAGTCTGGTTGGAAGGTTCTCTCCTTCCGGGTTCCTGATCCTGGGATAACCCTATCCTTAACTTCTCCAGCAACACTCTCAGTGTTGTTGCCTTATCAGATGGAGCTTGAGATAAATCCTTCAGATTTTCCCACTCCTTTTCTTCATAATAACCTTTTGCTTCAATAAACTTCACTTCTCTAGATACCATTACTCTCCTTGCGTCAGGATCATAGAACTTGTACCCTTTCTGGGTGATAGAGTACCCAATGAACATTGCCTTAGTGCTTTTTGCTTCCAGCTTGTTTCTCTGTTCTCCTGGAACCATGACATAGCACACACACAACCAAAGACACGCAAGTGATCTATGAATAGCCTGCTCTTGTTGAATACCTCAAATGGTGACAAATTCTTTAATATCTTGGTTGGAACCCGGTTGATAAGATAGTAGGCAGTCTGAACAGCATCACTCCAAAAACGTTTTGGGACATTTGTATGAAACATCATTGATCTAGCAACCTCCATCAAGTGCATGTTCTTTCTCTCAGCTACACCTGTTGTGGTGTATATGGGCAGCTAGTCTGATGCACAATTCCATGCTTGGCTAGATGACTCTTGAAGGTATTGCTGATGTATTCACCTCCATTGTCTGATCTCAGTACCTTCACAGAAGCATTGTATTGATTAGATACATATGCTTGGAAGTTCATAAAAGCTTCTAGCACCCTATCTTTAGATGAAAGCAATGTAAGCCAAGTATACTTAGACTTCTCATCAATTAATGTCAGAAAGTAATTGTGACTATCTCAAGACATACATGGTGCAGTCCACACATCAGAATGAACTAGATTAAAGCAATGCTCATAAGTGGTCTCTGATGTTGGGAAAACAGTCCTACAATGCTTTCCTAATGTGCATGCTTCACAATCCAAGTGATTAAATGACATATTAGGCATGATCAATTCAATTGCACGAGCATGAGGATGTCCCAATCTAGCATGCCAAGTAATCCAATCAATCTTCTCAGCAGTACTACTCAAACATATAGAGTTAAGGGGTTCAGAAGTCTTAGCCAATTGGAGATGGTATAGCTGATTCTTGCTGTCTCCTCTACCAATGACTCTTCCAGTCTTCAAATCTTGAAACTCAACCTCATCTGGCCTGAATACCACTTGGCAGCCAAGATCAACCGTCGCCTTCTTCACAGATAATAGATTTGACGTAAACTGGGGCATGTAGAAAGCATTTGTATCTTTCTCAAACAGTTTAAGTTTTCCACTCCTTCAATTGGGGTCATATCACCATTAGCTATCATCACACCTCCAGTGGCTTTCTTCACATCACTTATCAAGCTTCTATCACTGAACATGTGATGACTTACTCTAGAATCAACTATGATGGGTTTGTTGGATGTGGATGCTTTGGCAGGAGCACCTTGTCTCCGGGTCGTAGCCAAAGCATACACATACTTGACAAACTCATCCCATTCCTCCTTTGTGACATACTTATCTGCTCCTTTAGTTTCTAGCTTCCTCATAACTCCACTGCATACTATCCTTGATATCCTTCCTCCATAATCTTCTCATTATAAACCACACCTTAGAAAGTTTTCTCAACTTTCCTTTCTTCCAGCTTGTACCTCTCTTCCATCTATCCGGCTTCTTGTGTATCTCCCACACATCACAAATGTGTTTACCCAGCTCACATATCTCTTTCATAAGAAAGTTAAAGATCACATCTTGCTTCCTCCTTCCTTGACAACAACTCGGTTTTGCTGTATGTGTTTTCACCATACCCAACTCTGATCCTACTTCTCTCAGCCTGCCCACAAGCTGATACACGCCCTTGGCTTCATGAACCTTCAACCTTGCTGTCTGACCTGCTTCAGCAGCTATCTCCTTCAAAGGTTTCTCCTTTAAAGGTTCTACCTTTACATGAATCTCCTCCAAACTTGCTGTCTGATCTTTCTCAGCACCTCTCTCCTTTAAAGGTTCTTCATTTGCTCTCTGGTTTTCCTCAGCAGCTCTCTCCTTTAAAGGTTCTTCCTTTACATGATTACTCCAAATCCCACAGCTTTCCAAAGCTGTTATCATCCAAGATGACCAAACCAACTTGTTTTCTCTCCCTTTCTTCTCTTCAAGACTCGATCTTGTTGTCTCCTCCAAGCCACAACTTTCCAAAGCTCTCTTAGCCCATCTTGACCAAGCGCCATCCCTCTCTTCTTCAAGATCCATGGTTGTACTCGATTTGTGCTTCATTTCCATGTTGAGATCGTTTGAATCCATCATAATATCTCACACCACTCAGATAATAAAGACCAGAACTCAAGAACACCAAGAACACCCAAGAACACCCAGATTTTTATGAAAAAGAAATCACACTCTCCACTTTTGAGCATGATTCAAACAATCAGAGATAATCAGGTTCACAGATTAAAGAGATTAAGAGATTTTAGTGAGAGAATAGAGAGAGAGAGACTTAAAACTCCATTAATTGATTAATGAGATGGTTTACAAGTATATATAGATGGGGATACAAGGGATTTCGAAATAGGACTCAAAGCATGTGAAGTCAAAGCTAGCTGTTAACCTGAAGAAAGAAATGGAGTCAAGAGAAGAAGAGTGGAGGAGTTGGGTCTGGTGCAAAGTAAGGGCAAGTCTTGTAGAGATTGTCCATCAAGCTTCAAGTGTGTCTAGAGGAGTCAAAAAGTGATCTATGTTGAGATGAGAAGCATAGAGATCAAGATATAAGCTTGGGTTGAAGAATGGGTAGGATTTACCTTGATGGTAAATAAAAGTTACCATGGTAAATATGGAGTTACCATGGTAAAGTTACCATGGTAACCTTACCTTGATGTAAAGAGAAAGACACTTGCTTAGGAAGAGGGTCTGATCCAAAGACACTTGCTTAGGATAAGGAAGGAGCTGGCACAAGACAGGCTGGAACAGGCTGGCTAATGACTAAAGGAAGAAGCTACAGTGACCATGTATCTGTCCAGATACAAGGGAAGGTTCAAGGGAGCCTCACAGCAACTAATCAGCAGCCAGTCTCCACCTTGACCAGATTCAAATGAGCCAATGAAGCACCAGCAAAGGAAGCACGACCAGACCAGCTTCCCATCTCATCCATTCATTCAAATTCAAGTTATATTAGCCCTTAGATTTAGGTTTATGAGAAACCAAATGTATGAGCTTATAAATAAGCATGTAAGAGGCAATTTAGTGGCCTAAGCTGAATGGGGGGGGGGGGGGTTTCCACATCTCTTCATAATACAAGTCTGGTTACTAATCTCTAAGTCTTCCATCAATCTCTAAATCTTCCACCCATAGTCTCTTCCTTTAGTCTCTCTCACTAAAATCACCAAGAACAAACACAAACTCATCTCTTTGCTCCATTGGAGCCTTTCTCCACACACACACACATTAAGAGAGAGAGAGATCTCTATAAAACTCTCATGGTATCAGAGCCTGGTTCTCTAGAACCTAGGAGAAGCTTCCGCAAGTACACAGCTCATTCGACAGCTCAAATCCAAACCTTGAAGCCATTACCTTGTGTTTTCACTTTCAAGAAGAAGATGAAGCCATGGCATGTGTTCTTGGTGCCTCAACCTGTTCTTATGGCGACCAGATGGTGATTCTGCTAGTAAGCAAAGGTGTGTGGAGAGGCTTAGCTAACCTGACTCCAACAAGCGCCTTGTTCAAGTGAAGATCTCATCTGGATGCAGCTAAGTTGTGGCTAGAGCTTTGCGCAAAGAAGCCATGAAGAAAGGAGGGGTCTTTGAGCTGATGGTACAAGATGGTGGCCATGAACTGGAGGAGAAGGAGGTGAGTGACGATCCAAACTCCAAGATCCTAAAAAGTCATGAGCTTTCCATCAAAAGGAGATTCAAGGAATCAATCTGGTTCCTTTTGGTATGTGAATCTAAACTTGTCTTGATATGAGCATGGTGATTGAAATGAGTAAAACCTAAGGATATTTAAAGATTGCTAATTAAAAATTCTTTTAGAATCTGTCCTAGGATTATTTAAAGAGTTGTGTTGTGGTGATTGAGTTGAATATGCTTAGCTAAGATTTATAATGATGCTTGTTGAGATTGATTGAATCTGCTTGCATACATATATAGAATCTAATTGAAAGCTGTTGCATATAGTCTTGAGAGAGTTATGCATGGACTTTAAATTTCAAGGTTCTTTAAAGAGGATGCATACTTGAAGCTTCCTTGTGTTGATGCTATTAGATTCATATCTAAGGAGCAGTTAAAGGAGCTTAAAATTGCCTAAGTAGCTTGACTTGAATCTGATAAGATCTTGCTTGTGCTTAGAGAGTTAGCTTGGAAAGATTAGATCTTTAAAATGTCTAGTTTAATCTTGTGCATTGCTTTAAGACATTGGTGTTCAAACTTGATGATGCATCAAGGATTGACCCAATGCAATTGTTTCTGATCTTTGCTGGAGTTTGAGTGTTGTTTCAGGTTCACAAGAGGTGTTCTAGCTCACCATCCATCCGAGTAGAGGAGGCAGAAGAAGGTGCCGTTGTGAGTACAATGGTGTGTAACTGAAGGGCCATTGTAAACTGATCATGCGTGATCTAGCCGAAGTAGAGGGAAGAAGAAAGTCACTCACAAGCAACAAGGGAGGTGCTTGTAGAAGAGGCTGAGGTATCTCCTCAGTGCAATGGAGAGTGGTTACTAAAGTGGTGAAGACTCACTGAAGCTCACTTGCAAGCTTGGACCTCTCTACAATCCAAGCTTGAGGCGGGGAGTTAAAGTGAGCAATCTGTTGGTTCAAAGGGGTCCATTGCAAGCAACTGAAGAACAAGCACTCAAAGAAGATGGCGAGTTCAGAAGAGGGTGCAATGGAGTGAGTGGTCAGATCATGAAGCTATCCTTCCAAGCTTGACTTGTTCCACATGGTCAAGCTTAAGGGGGAGTGTTGAAGCTTACATGATCTGAGAGTACTTGGTGGTTATTCAAGAAGAGGAGCAGACCAGGTTATGAAGCAAGTGAAGGATGTAGAAGCAATCTCTAAGGCGGCTTCAAGGAAGAGCAGTCTTGGTACTACAGACTGAAGCATCCTGTCATGTGGTTTCAGTAACAAGGAGGTTACTCATGAAGAAGAAGCAGCCAAGACTCAGCTTGTATGTATCAAGGAAGATCAGAGAGTCTGAGCACTTGATCACAACAGGAAGGTTGTAAGATATGTTGGTGATGAGCAAGGGAAGAGGTGATCGACCTTGCATCACATGAGGGCAATGATCCAGAGCCTTTGTGTCCCTTACATTGCTGGTAAGGCACAAAGGCTCACTGGCCAATCCCTAGGCCTTGGAGGCTCTACTCTTTTTCCCTTAAAAGGTTTTGTCCCAAAGGGTTTTCCTTGTAAGGTTTTTAATGAGGGAGTTCTTCAAGGTTCCAAGCTTAACTCAGGATCTCCTAGAGTTAAGCTTGAGGGGGAGTGTTAACTTGAAGAAAGAAATGGAGTCAAGAGAAGAAGAGTGGAGGAGTTGGGTCTGGTGCAAAGTAAGGGCAAGTCTTGTAGAGATTGTCCATCAAGCATCAAGTGTGTCTAGAGGAGTCAAAAAGTGATCTATGTTGAGATGAGAAGCATAGAGATCAAGATATAAGCTTGGGTTGAAGAATGGGTAGGATTTACCTTGATGGTAAATAAAAGTTACCATGGTAAATATGAAGTTACCATGGTAAAGTTACCATGGGAACCTTACCTTGATGTAAAGAGAAAGACACTTGCTTAGGAAGAGGGTCTGATCCAAAGACACTTGCTTAGGATAAGGAAGGAGCTGGCACAAGACAGGCTGGAACAGGCTGGCTAATGACTAAAGGAAGAAGCTACAGTGACCATGTATCTGTCCAGATACAAGGGAAGGTTCAAGGGAGCCTCACAGCAACTAATCAGCAGCCATTCTCCACCTTGACCAGATTCAAATGAGCCAATGAAGCACCAGCAAAGGAAGCACGACCAGACCAGCTTCCCATCTCATCCATCCAATTAAATTCAAGTTATATTAGCCCTTAGATTTAGGTTTATGAGAAACCAAATGTATGGGCTTATAAAGAAGCATGTAAGAGGCAATTTAGTGGCCTAAGCTGAATGGGGGGGGGGGATTTTCCCATCTCTTCATAATACAAGTCTAGTTACTAATCTCTAAGTCTTCCATCAATCTCTTAATCTTCCACCCATAGTCTCTTCCTTTAGTTTCTCTCACTAAAATCACCAAGAACAAACACAAACTCATCTTTTTGCTCCATTGGAGCCTTTCTCCACACACACACACATTAAGAGAGAGAGATCTCTATAAAACTCTCACAAGCTGGGCACTCTGGTTTGAAATACTTGGCTGAGAGGCTTCACATGCTTGGACAGGCTGTAAAGTAGTTTCTCCTTTCCAGCTGTGCTCTTATCTTATCCTCTTGCTTTATCCACACAGCTTGGACGAAATCCTCCTTTCCAGACTCATAGATGCAAGGTAACTTTTCAATCTGCCTTAGTTACCTTCATCTAGAGTTACTGTGGTAACTCTCCAAAGTTACTGTGGTAACTTTGGAGTTACTGTCTCAACCTCAACACTTCTCTTCTCTAACTGATCCCTGAACCTCCAAGACTCCATCTCTTTATTACCTCATCTCAACATTCCTAAGATACAAGCTTCACAATCACTTTTAAAATTAATACTAGGCAACAGGATGTTCAAGGCATGAGAGTGAGGATGTCCTAATCTAGCATGCCACATTACATCTTTAGGGAATTCAGAAACAGAGATAAAAGCACTAGATAAATCAGAAGCTGGTCTTATGTCCTCAAGCAAGTACAAGTCTCCCTTGGTAACACCTTTTCCAAGCAACTTACTAGAATCAATATCCTGAAAATACACACTGTTACGAGTGAAAGTAACTTGACAATTCCAATCATTAGTGACTTTCTTAACAGATAGCAAGTTTGAAGCAAAGGTAGGCATGTAAAAAGCTTTAGATTCTTTATCAAATAGCTTAAGATCTCCTACACCTTTTATTGGAATCTTATCACCATTTGCTATCATCACATTTCCTAAAGCTGGTTCTATGTTTTTAATCAGATTTAAATCACTAATCATATGATGTGAAGAACCAGAGTCTATTACCAATGGTTTAGCTGATTTAGAACACTTAAAATATCACCAGCAATGTGAGAAGCATTAAGAGAGATTCCAAGAGTTCTAGAGATACCAGATTCTTTTAGGGCCTTTATGAGAGCCTCCAAGTCAGACTTCTTGAGGAGCTCATCCAGGTTAGTCTTTGGTGTGGTGTACACTGAGGTTGATGCCATAGCACTTCCTCCACCATGGCTGCTGGAGCAGACTGAGTTTGGAGTCGCTGGCTCAACACAATCAGCTGAGAAGTTGGCTCTTGAGTCCTAGTACTGAGATCTTGTCTCCTTGAACTTGTTTGGCTTCAGGTGGGGATGAAGGATTCAGCACTTGTCTATCAGATGCCCCTTCTTCTTGCAGTGGTCGCATATCAGGGATTTCCTATCATCTTGCTTGTAAGCAGCTTTGTTAGCTACTACTTCCTCAGCCTGGTGAGCCATGCTCAGGTCTCCCTTGCTTCCAAATAGACATACAGGCCCTTCTTCCTTCTGGATTTGATTACAAACATCATTTAGATCAGGGAGCTTATCAGCCCTTAAGATGTGCTTGATAATACCTCCATAGGATGAGTTGAGAGTGAGCATCCCAAAGACCTTATCTTCTTCACGCCTGGCTAGGAGGATGTCAGGATCCACAGTGTATGGTCTCAGTATCTCCAGCTCTGCCCAAAGAGATCTAAACTTGCCAAAGTGAGGTTGAAACTCCATATCTCCTTGACTGAGACCATTGAGTGCTTTCTTCACTTCAAAGACTCTTGTGAGATTGGAGACATTTCCATACACTTTGTAAAGAGTATCCCACAGTTGTTTAGTAGTCTCACAGTATGAGTAAGATTCCATGATTGCTGGTTCAAGAGAGCTGAAGAGAGCTGAGAGCACCAAGAGATCTTCTTGACCCCATTTATCTTCATCAGCCACCACCATCTCCTTGCCATCTTCTCCTTGGACAGTTTGTTTTGGAGCTGCTGCTGTTGTAGCATACTTCCATAAACCTTTTCCTCCAAGATCTCTCTTCACCATCCTGGCCCAGAAGAGGCAATTAACCCCTTTCAAAGTTACAGGTATGTTGAGATGTTTGTTGTTGTTTTTGTTGTTGTCTTCCATCTTCTCTTTCAAATCACCAAGAACAGGGGAGAGAAAGCTTTAAGAGATGAAGAGAGTGAGAACAGAGTCATTTGCGGAAGTGAGAATAGGTTTCAAGAGCTTTGTTGCTCTGATACTGATAAGTCATGGA
The DNA here is from genome assembly GCA_016771965.1 of Brassica carinata. Classification (NCBI taxonomy): domain Eukaryota; kingdom Viridiplantae; phylum Streptophyta; class Magnoliopsida; order Brassicales; family Brassicaceae; genus Brassica; species Brassica carinata. The sequence goes on from CM028689.1 coordinate 36,916,088, forward strand.
TTTTACCCACTTTCAACCATGATTTTTATATGATTTTGGAAACAAAAGGACACTTCTAGTGTCTTTTATGAGCTTTTACAGGTTAAGGTACTCTTTGGTGAAATGTGACCATTTTGGAGTAGAAATGGATATTTTATGGAAGATTATAATGGAACGATAATTTGAATTATCGACCGATGTTCACCATGATACGTCGACCGATGATACACTACATTCATCGACCGATAGAAGTTAGTGCATCGATCGACACGGGAGACCTCCGAGAGTTAATGATGGATTAAATGAGCTAATCATTTAATTAGGGTTTCATTTCTACCAACTAAGTCCCTGGCCGCCTGTTAGGCTATATTAATAGGGTTTTGTATCATTTTAGAGGCAGACTTGCCTAGAGAACGTTTAGACCTAATATTGGAGAGAAACATCTTGCTACCTTGGAGAGAGAGCTTAGGATTGGAGAGATAGATCTGAACTGCATACAGAGAAGATCTTGAACTCCCTTATTTTCTCTATTCTTTTACTGTTTCTCTTATGATTCTATTTAAAAAGTATTATTTAAACCATCATGATTTTGTCTCTCATGAATATATTTGAGTAGTTTCTCTTGTTAGATTTAAGTTTCTCATTAAGGTTAACTATGCATTGCAAATGATTTAATCCTAGGGTGTTTAAAATATAGTTCTTCATCTAGTTGTTCTTAAAGCTAAGTATAGGATTGATCACCCTTGACTTAGACCCTAGGATTAATTTGGATAAGTGAGAACTTAGCAAAATCCCTGAAAACCAAAACTGGTATGTTCCAACTTTACCTAGAGCACACGAAAGTGGCCTCTTAGTAAGATTGGAGAACCATTTCAAACCCGATCTTAAAGCTCACTAGAAACAATATCGATCGATAAGCAATCCATTTGTCGAGCGATATTGCGAAAGGTGTATCGATCGATATTCATATAAAATAATTGTTCGACACTTTCTTATTCTCATCGAACGACAGTTGATGATTTAAGATATAGTTGAAGATAATCAATCATTGATTTAACCTTAAACTTTGAGTTAAGAACTATGAATATTAAAAATCCTAGATACCCTGCATGTTAGTTAAACCTGAGATATAGCCTAAATCTAGCTATTCTTCCTCTTGTTTAAAACCTAAACCAATCAATCAAGCAATTACTTGCTTACCCTTTATTTACTGCTTTAAACTTGCTTGTCTAGCTTTATTTCAAAGACTAAGCAATCTATTGTGTAATCTTAGAGTCTCTGTGGATTCGATCCCTAAGTGCTACAACTGAACCTCTTATTTGAGAGAGTAAAGTCACTCCTTAGGGTAATTTGAGTGATATCAAATTTACCGCCGTTGCCAGGGACTCTTTCTTATTACCATTAGATTTAGTTTAGAATATAGTCTATACTTATTTTCGTATTTACTAAAATCTTTTCCTCTTATTGTGCTCCTTGGGGTACCTAAGAATGGAAAAGACGAATTTCGGCAGCCCATCGATTGACACGAATACAAAAACATCGAGCGATACATCGAGCAAAGAATCGACCGTCATACTGCCCCGAACATCGATCGATACCAACCAGCCGGAAGGAGGTAAGTCTTTGCTTACCGATCATGCTAATGAAGAAGTAGTCCTAGGCGAACCAAATGATAACATAAGCAACACAATCTCTGAATTTGCTGATGAACAGGAAAACGCAATCCCTGTTCAAATTTATTCATCTTCCTCTGAAGATGAGGAACCAGAATTATTTTTGCAAGACTACTAAGATCCCATAAAGACCTATTCCAATAGGTCTGCCATCAAAGTACCAGAAGGTGATACCAGAAGATCAAAACTCTACTTTGATTCTATTCTTCTGGTGCGAAATAAGCCTTTCCGTGGATCTGCTTTGGAGCACCCCCACGAGCACATCGAATACCTAGAAGATCTAGTCTCTGATGATTACAATCGCTGCAAACTTTTTTCTTTTTCCCTTGAGGGAAAACCAGAAAGTGGTTGAATCAGATACCAGCAGGCTCTCTAACTTTCTGGGAGGAAATCCGAAACGCTTTCATAAATCAATTTTTCGATGACGCTCGCTATTGAGATATACGAGAAAAGTTATCTTACTTTGCTCGCTAAACTTCTTTTACGGAGGCATCAGCCTTCGTTATCAAATCACGCTGGATACCGCAAGTGAAGGAAACTTTAGCACCAGGAATCCTAGAAAAGCAAAGCGTTTGATCAAAAACATAGCTTTGGGAAAATCCTATGAGATCAGTGATAGGGAAAACAGAGCTACGTCCAGGAACACGCTCCAATTAGCTGAAATCAGGCAATCATTGGACTCACTGCACTCAATCATGAAGGAAAAGAAACTTGAACAAACTCTTTCAAATGAGGATAGTTGTTCTGAAAGCCAACTGTTTTCTATCGAAAAGGGTAAGTCTCAAGTTTACAACCCGGACGAAGATAGTTTCACCCGAAACTATGATGCCCTAATCAAATCCCATCAAAGAAAAACTGACTCCAAGTTAAACCAAGCTTTCACGGGAAATCAGAAAATAGAAAGCGACATGAATACCAAACTAAACGTTATTCATGGTGAGCTATTTAAGAAATTAGATGCTCTAACTGAACAAGTTAAACGATTAGAAGGTGATGTCGCCGAAAACGCAATCGCTATCAAGAGGGAAGCAGGACGTCTCCCTGGGCGAACTGATATGAACCCAAGACGTCAAGTTAGTGCTGTACTCTTGAGAAGTGGAAAGCAACTTGTTCCGAAAGTTAAGGAAAAACCTTCTTCAAAAGAAAATTCTGGAGAAGAGATCAAACCTATCCCCAACCCTGTGCTATTCCATGCCAGTAGAGCGGAACCTTCACCAAACAAAGGCAACGAAAAAAATAATCAAGGCACCGGGGAAGTTGTGATTGATATTCCAGACGACGAGGAAGATTCGGAGGATGAAGTTAATATCGACCGATATGATGAAAGCAATATCGATCGACGCCGAACCACAGAGCTGAAAAGCGATTCAGCGCCAGCTGGACCGACTATCGAAAGGGTTTATAACCCGATTCCCCCTTTTCCTCCACGAAAGTCCGACCCTAAGCGTGAATTGGACAGAGAAATCTGTAAGAAAGCAATCGAAAGGATCAGAGTTGAGATGCCATTAAGTGATGCTGTCAAAATTTCGCCAATACTAAAGAAGTATGTCAAAGATATGGTGACTAAAAGTTTTCCAGTCGGAGAACGTAATATCATGATGATTTCCGAAGAAGTCTGTGCTATAATTCAAGGCGAAATTCCGATCAAGCAACCTGACCCTGGTAGTTTCGTTCTTAGTTGCACCATCCAAGATAAACAATTTCCAAGAGCTCTTTGCGATCTCAGATCTAGCGTGAATTTGATGCCGCACTCTGTTGCAATATCCCTCGGGTATGCGGAGTTCCATCCAGCAAATATCCAACTAGTTCTCGCAAATTGATCTGTTCGAGTTCCGGAAGGAGCGCTTGAGGATGTGCCCGTGATTATCAATGGATGCCCCGTACCAACGGAATTCGTTGTACTTCACTACAAGAACGAACCAAAAGACCCAATTATCTTGGGAAGACCATTTCTTGCAACCGCAAATGCGATAATTGACGTCAAAGAAGGACACATCTGCCTAAACATTGGAAACATTCCAATGAGGTTTCGACATGGAAAAAGTAATGACGCGCCCTTTGATAGATAGACCATCCTCCTATGTCGATGATATCGATAAACTTACCCAAAAATCTTTTGAAAATTCATTCTCTGAAAGCCACCTCGAGGATGTGCTCATGGTTGCCCAGGGAGAAGTATTCAGCACAGATAACCGTACGGATGAATATGCACATTTGATGGATGCGAGAAATGATGATACAACAAATGATGAGGATGATTCAGAGATAAGTATCGATCGATATATGCAAAACGCTGTCGATCGACAACCATTTTCGATAGGCGATCTGAGCAAGGAAAATACACCTAAGGTGGAATTGAAACCACTTCCTGCTGGACTCAAATATGCCTACCTTTTTGACAACACTTATCCCGTTATCGTAAATGCAAATCTTACAAACAGTGAGCTCGCTTTGTTGTTGAATAAACTGCGAAAAAACAGGAAAGCAATCGGATACTCTCTTGAGGATATCCCGGGAATTTCCCCCGACCTGTGTATGCATCGAATTCATCTTGAAGATGAATCAAATTCATCAATAGAACATCAAAGGCGACTCAACCCCAATCTGAAAGAAGTTGTTAAAAAGGAAATTATCAAACTTCTCGATGCCAGTGTAATCTATCCAATCTCAGATAGCAATTGGGTGAGCCCAGTTCACGTGGTGCCAATGAAAGGAGGCATTACTGTGGTCAAGAACGACAAAGACGAACTTATTCCAATGAGAACTGTAACTGGACACCGTATGTGCATCGACTACAGGAAACTAAACTCCGCAACGCGGAAAGACCATTTTCCTTTACCTTTCATTGATCAAATGTTAGAAAGATTAGCCAATCATCAATACTATTGCTTTCTTGATGGATATTCAGGATTTTTCCAAATTCCAATCCATCCGGATGACCAAGAAAAGACAACCTTCACATGCCCTTATGGAACATTCGCCTACTGTCGGATGCCATTTGGCCTATGTAACGCCCCCGCTATCTTCACTGATATGATAGAAGATTTATGGAAGTTATTATGGATGATTTTTCAGTCTATGGATCTGATTTCAAAACTTGTCTCGATAACCTCTGTAAGGTTCTAGCCAGATGCGCAGAAAAGAACCTTGTTTTAAGTTGGGAAGAATGCCATTTAATGGTTAACGATGGAATTGTTCTTGGACACAAGGTATCTGTTGCTGGAATTGAAGTAGATCAAGCAAAGATAGAAGTGATGACTGGTTTACCTCCACCAACTAACATAAAAGACATAAGGAGTTTTCTTGGGCATGCTGGATTTTATCGAAGATTTATAGAAGATTTCAGCAAAATCGCCAGACCTCTAACAACACTCCTCTGCAAGGATGTTAAATTCGAATTCACTCCAGAATGTCAGCAAGCTTTTGATAAAATCAAAAAGGCTTTAGTAATTGCTCCCGTCGTGCAAGCACCAGATTGGAGTCTTCCTTTTGAAATTATGTGCGATGCCAGTGATTTCGCAGTAGGAGCAGTATTAGGACAGCGTAAAGATAAAAAACTTCATGTTATTTACTAGGCGAGCCGAACTCTGGACGATGCTCAGAGAAATTATGGCACAACGGAAAAGGAATTACTTGCTGTCGTGTACGCTTTCAAGAAATTCCGAAACTATCTTGTTGGTTCGAAAGTTATTGTTCACACCGATCACGCAGCAATAAAGTACCTTATGCAGAAGAAAGATGCCAAACCACGACTTATCCGATGGATCCTTCTACTCCAAGAATTTGACATGGAAATCAAAGACAAAAGAGGAGTAGATAACAGCGTGGCTGATCACCTTTCTCGGATAAAAGTCGACGACAACATTCCCATCGATGATTTCCTGCCAGCCGAAGGTGTATACCTGGCAGAATCAACATTCATTGGCAAGATAAATCTTGCATCTGAATCCATGTCGGTCGATGAATCAATTGATAAATTGATCGATATGACTGATGACATGTCGATCGATGAGTCGACCAGGCAATCGATCGATAATAAGACAGACGCACCAGCAAATTGTGAAAACGGCTTTGACTTAAGTAAAGTTTAATTTAAGATATCTTCCGATGTAACTATCACCGTAGCCGACAGTATAACCACTGATCCACACACTCCTGATAGATGCGAATACCCCGATCAGGAAGTGCCGGCTGTTGAAAGAAAATCAGAGACAGACCATGGTATGCTGACATAGTAAACTATTTAGCTGCCGACGTCGAACCAGAAGGACTGAAAAATTATGATAGAAAGAAGTTCTTCAGAGAAGTTAGGCGATACCACTGGGATGAACCATATATCTATAAGCAATGTGCTGATGGAATTTACAGACGCTGTGTTGCTGACGCTGAAGTGCCGGACATCATATTCCACTGCCATGGATCTTCTTATGCCGGAGATTTCACAACTTTCAAAACAGTATCTAAAATCCTTCCGGCCGCCAGATTTTGGTGGCCTACCATGTTCCGTGATGTTCACGCCTATATCGTAAAATGTGATAGGTGTCAACGAAGAGGAAAAATCAGCAAAAGACATGAAATGGAACAGAAGTTCATTCTGGAAATCGAAGTCTTTGACTGCTGGGGGATAGATTTTATAGGTCCTTTCCCTTCCCCATATGGGAACAAATACATTTTAGTTGCTGTTGATTATGTTTCCAAATGGGTTGAAGCTATAGCCTCAACTACAAATGATGCTTCTGTTGTTGTCAAACTCTTCAAGAGCATTATTTTCCCTAGATTTGGAGTTCCTCGAGTAGTAATAAGAGATGGTGGTACCCATTTCATCAACAAAGTTTTCGAAAACCTACTCAGGAAAAATGGAGTTCACCACAGAGTTGCTACACTCTACCATCCACAGACAAGTGGGCAGGTAGAAGTCTCTATAAGACAAATCAAAGAAATTTTGGAGAAAACCGTTGGGATCACCAGAAAAGATTGGTCACGTAAGTTAGATAATGCACTTTGGCTTACAGAACTGCATTTAAAACTCAACTAGGAACAACTCCTTTCCATCTACTCTACGGAAACGCTAGTCACTTACCCGTTGAATTAGAACATAAAGCAGCATGGGCAACAAAATTGCTAAATTTCGACATCAAAACTGCTGCCGAAAGGAGACTCATACAACTTAACGAGCTAGATGAAATCAGTCATTTAGCTTATGAGAGTTCAAAGCTATATAAAGAACGGACGAAAGCTTACCATGACAAAATGATCGTCTCCCGGCATTTTGTTGCCAATGATCAAGTTCTATTATATAACTCTCGACTCACTTTGTTTCCCGGAAAACTCTGTTCTCGCTGGTCAGGACGTTTCACAGTTACGGTAGTCAGACCAAACGGAGCCATCACCCTTATGAACGATGAAGGAGAAGAATTTACGGTGAATGGTCAACGAGTGAAGCATTACTGGGCTAAACCGCCAAATGTCAAACCTTTACGGTTGGGCATTCCCAAATCTGATTAAAGAGATTTTTAAGTCAAGCTAATGACTAAAAATAAAGCGCTTAGTGGGAGGCAACCCACTATTGCATTTAGTTTCTATTATCTTAAAAAAAAAAAAACAAGAGAAGGGATTGCCTTTAAAATCGATCGATACGCGTCTAGGCATATCGATCGATGCGGATTTATTGAGGCCACGATTCATTAACCTCGATATCCGCCGTTTCATCTCCTCATTTTGCATTCTTCTCCCGAAAATCAGAAACCGATTTTTCTCTCTAGAAACTAAGTCGATTTTCGCCATTTCTTTCCTCAGTCTCCTTGTTTTTCACTTCTCTATCTCATTTGTTCATCTATTCATCAGATCTACAAGGTATGAATTCGAAATTCTCTATTTTTCGGATTTTGTTTGACTAGGTTATGACATGAACAAAATCGATCGATTAGGCTTGGATTTGGTCGATTTAGGTTGCTAGTATGATGAAATAGGTTCTAGGAATGTTCGTTTTGCATTCGTTATTTGTGGAATAGCGATTTGGGATGAGCTTCTTATTGCAGGTTTCACAATGTCGTGTCGATCGACACGGTCTTTGTCGAATCGATCGACATCGACGTCCAGAGATCGATGTCATATACGATCTATCGATCGACATGGAGCTATCCGCATCGATCGATCTCTCGTCGAGAGCATCGATCGATGTAAAGAACCATCGATTGCACCTGCTGATGGATGATTTTTTTTTGTTTGCAGATGAGTTCACGGAGAGACAGTAGACGCGAGAGGAGGACTAAGAGGAGGCCTGATACCCCGAGCACCTCCAGGGCACCACTCACACCACCATCTTCCTCGACACCATCATCATCATCACACTCTCCGCCACGACAGCCCGAGGAGCGCTACCCATGGCCTAGGAACCCTACCAAGGCCATACAGACGGTGGAGTCTTACGCCGACCCAAACACAGCGGTCCGTTCCGCTGCCTGCACCCACCGTCGGCGGACGGAGAGTTGGGACGACTACTACAGCCTGTTCTACAACGCATGGCTGCGCGTCGACATCACTCCTACGCGCTTCATCGACGAGGCTACCGTGAGACAGATTGGTCTCTGGCCCGACTTGAGGGACATGATCAGCCAGCTTGGATTCGGCACCATGGCCACACACCCCTACGACCTCTACCCCTCTCTGGTCAGACAGTTCCTCGCCACAGCTGATCTCACCTACACCACTAGCACTGGCCGCGTCGCGAACGACGGAGTTCTCTCGTTCTTCGCCAGAGGTGTCAGATACCAGATCACAGTCGCCGAGATCTGCGAGATCTACGGGTTCGATCCTTCTAACACCGCTATGGGTGTCCCTGAGTTCACGAGGATCTGTGATTTCTGGAGGATCATTGGCACAGGCCACTGGAGCACGGCTGTCACTCAGACTGATATCCGTCATCCCACCTTGCGCTACTTCATGAGGGCCCTTGCCAGCACTTTGCTGTGCAGGATGGAGCCCAACAAGGTGAGGATTGACGAGCTTACACTGCTGTTCACTGCGCTTGACGGAGTTGTAGACCTGCAGGACTTGGACCCAGACCGCGACATGCCCATGCCCAACCTGGGATCTCTCTTTGCGCAGCACCTGGTGTCGCTCAAGATGAAGCCCTTCAAAGGCACTGGCAGGAAGAAGGAGACGATCGGGAGCTTGCTTACACCGATCTTCCAGCATCTAGGCATCCGCTTGACTGGAGAGCCAACACGCACCTCCTGCGCCTACTTGGACGTGGCGCATCTGTCTTCAGCTCAGTGGCTGAAGGAGGGCTTGCTCTGGAGTTTCAGGAGAGGAGAGCGCCTCCGTCTTCTGCAGCTGCCATCCCACCACATCACAGACTTCACTGGGAGCATTCACAGGCTCCGATTCCAGCCAGATGAAGCATTTCTCCGCAACCTCCAGGACATGCCACGGAGAGTTGCAGGAGAGCGCAGAGAACAAGCTAAACAGGGCCCGCCAGAGGCACCACTACCCGACTTCCCCATCATGCTAGACATTCCGATGCGCGATCACGGGGACTTTCAGAGGTTTGTCGCAGACGCTCTTCAGACCATCTGGTCCAGAGTGTCTCGCTCTAGGTGCATGAGCAGGAGGAGTGTCAGAGCCCGTGATCCAGCAGCGCCAGGACCATCGCATCAGTACCGTCGTGACTCGTCAGCATATGACGAGGAGGCCGCAGAGGACTCCGACTAGTCCTCACATTTCTATCCCTTATTCCTAGACACTTTTATTTTATCTTCATTTTTATTTCTATTTTGGATTTTTAGGATTTATTACTTTAGACTCTCTATTTTTATTTCATGACTTATTATCTATTTGCTTGTGTTTGGATTGTCTAACGTAACTAACAACCCATTGCATCGAAGGATTAGACACCGATGCATCTAATTGATGACTTTACGTCTAGCGCTATTGATCGATAACCATGCTTTGGTATCGATCGATACGAGTACATAATAGGTACGGTTACTCTAGTCATTAACTATCCAATTTTATCTTTGTTTCGATTTTTCACCAAACTTAGACTAAATAACACTGGGGACAGTGTTGTTTAAGTCTGGGGGGGGGGTAGTTACTAACATTTTTATGTTTTATTTCTTTAAAGCATTCTTCATTTTTTTCAAAAAAAAAAATTATAATAATAATAAAGAAAAAGAATTTATCATACATCAAATGGAGACAATGATATATTTTTCAATTTCTACTTATTTTCTAACCACTCTTTAGCACCATTCTTAGATTTGTTAACTGCAGAATGTATTATAGATGCTAAAGTGGATCACCGGTCACTATGACAATACTTTTCATGATCATCTGAAGGAACCAAAGCTGATTTCCAACCTAACCTGACATTCTCTGCTTGTCTTGGGGCTTGGTATACATGGGATCGGATGCTTCAAACAAGTCTGGATGGTAAAGCCTTGTGTAGATAGTTTTATCACCCTCTCTCTCTCATTTTCGAATTTAGATTTAATTTTTAAAAAAATGTTCTAGGACTAGTTAGTAAGTACTAGTGAAGGAATTTGAACAGGGCTTGGCGGTTACCCCCCTCAAGACTTGATTCATAAAAAATTCCATAGGTAAGGGATTCGAACAGGACTTGGTGGTTACCCCCTTCAAGACTTGCTTCGCAAAGTATCCTAGGATATAGGTCCAAAAGAAGTGAACAGGACTTGGTGCCTACAACCATTAAGGCTTGATTCATGGAAGCCTGTCCAATCTTGGTCAATGTCTTGCAAATAAAAGCAGATATGACTAAGAGAGAAATAGTAGAGAGAGAGGATAGGAACTAACTTTTACCTGCAGATCCAGATACTTGTCTGAGCAACCTTGCATCATGTGATTGATACTCCCAAGGTAATGCACGCACTTTTATCTTTATGCACAGAAATGAAATCAGTAGAGGGGCTCGTCAGGCAGGATTACTAAGTTGTTGGCTAGATGAACTTGGTTGCTAAGCTAGGATATGGTATAATGTACATCTGAAGCTAATAGGTTTTTGGTGTGGCTTGCAACAAAATTGAGGTGATGATCTTGAGTTAGAGGTTGTTTAAGTCTCACTATTTGGAAACCTCTTCTAGAACTATGTCCTTAAATTTGCTTGAGGACAAGCAAAAGGATAAGTCTGGGGGAGTTGATAAGTCATGGATTTTACCCACTTTCAACCATGATTTTTATATGATTTTGGAAACAAAAGGACACTTCTAGTGTCTTTTATGAGCTTTTACAGGTTAAGGTACTCTTTGGTGAAATGTGACCATTTTGGAGTAGAAATGGATATTTTAAGGAAGATTATAATGGAACGATAATTTGAATTATCGACCGATGTTCACCATGATACGTCGACCGATGATACACTACATTCATCGACCGATAGAAGTTAGTGCATCGATCGACACGGGAGACCTCCGAGAGTTAATGATGGATTAAATGAGCTAATCATTTAATTAGGGTTTCATTTCTACCAACTAAGTCCCTGGCCGCCTGTTAGGCTATATTAATAGGGTTTTGTATCATTTTAGAGGCAGACTTGCCTAGAGAACTTTTAGACCTAATATTGGAGAGAAGCATCTTGCTACCTTGGAGAGAGAGCTTAGGATTGGAGAGATAGATCTGAACTGCATACAGAGAAGATCTTGAACTCCCTTATTTTCTCTATTCTTTTACTGTTTCTCTTATGATTCTATTTAATAAGTATTATTTAAACCATCATGATTTTGTCTCTCATGAATATATTTGAGTAGTTTCTCTTGTTAGATTTAGTTTTCTCATTAAGGTTAACTATGCATTGCAAATGATTTAATCCTAGGGTGTTTAAAATATAGTTCTTCATCTAGTTGTTCTTAAAGCTAAGTATAGGATTGATCACCCTTGACTTAGACCTTAGGATTAATTTGGATAAGTGAGAACTTAGCAAAATCCCTGAAAACCAAAACTGGTATGTTCCAACTTTACCTAGAGCACACGAAAGTGGCCTCTTAGTAAGATTGGAGAACCATTTCAAACCCGATCTTAAAGCTCACTAGAAACAATATCGATGGATAAGAAATCCGTTTCTCGAGCGATATTGCGAAAGGTGTATCGATCGATATTCATATAAAATAATCGATGGACACTTTCTTATTCTCATCGAACGACAGTTGATGATTTAAGATCTAGTTGAAGATAATCAATTATTGATTTAACCTTAAACTTTGAGTTCAGAAATATGAATATTAAAAACCCTAGATACCCTGCATGTTAGTTACACCTGAGATATAGCCTAAATCTAGCTATTCTTCCTCTTGTTTAAAACCTAAACCAATCAATCAAGCAATTACTTGATTACCCTTTATTTAGTGCTTTAAACTTGCTTGTCTAGCTTTATTTCGAAGACTAAGCAATCTATTGTGTAATCTTAGAGTCTCTGTGGATTCAATCCCTAAGTGCTACAACTAAACCTCTTATTTGAGAGAGTAAAGTCACTCCTTAGGGTAATTTGAGTGATATCAGATACCATTAAAGTTTATGAGAATTATATGTGGGATTGATGAGAATTATCAAGAACAAGGGAGAGTATGTGATGAGGAATCCGAGAGAGAGAGAGGGAGAGATTGATATTGAACTAAGATGGAGAGAGTAAAGAGGAATTCATATTTTCCTTACTTGAATTGTTTGTGGTTACATGCCTAATATAGGCTACAAGAACTTGCAACAGGACAGAATGAGAAACAATAAACAAAGGGAGTCAAAGGAGGCAAGTTGGCTTGGACAGAACGGATTATATAGACATCTCGCCAACCTCTCTCCTCCTTAACAATACATGTGATCTCTCTTTGGTATCTAGCTCCAACGGTCACCAATCACTATTTAAATAATCCCATAGCTTTGGATGTGTCCCACGAGATTTTTATAATCGACCAGACTCATTGCTTGCCTTGTATGCCAAGTTAGGGTAAGATAGACCCATCCGTACACTTGCATAAATCAAACTGCCTTGAACGTTCCAGCCTAACTCTCTCGATCTCTTCTTCATGTCTATGCTTTTTATGTCTCTCTGATGCTTCTCTTGATGCCTTCATGTCAACACTCATGACAGGCTGGAAAGGGCAAGAGCATTGTTTAGATGAGTTAATAAAGAGATGGTGTCCTGGAGGTTCAGTGATCATTGAGAGAAATAGAAGTGTTGAGGTTGAGACAGTAACAACAAAGTTACCACAGCAACTCTGGTTTGACCGGATGGAAGAAAGTTAATAGGTTAACTTGAGGTTTACATGAGATTACTCTTTTCCTGACCATAAGGGACGTTGGGAGAGGATAAGAGAGGAGTATGGACAGGCAGTGACAGGCTGTAAAGCTAAAGCAAAAGGCACCAAGCATGTGAGCAATCTCAACCATGTATTTCAAAAGAAGGCTCCCTTGGTCTGTTGACTTCACATGCTTACCCTAGATTTCGAAATGTCTCTTGTACTCAGCCTATCTCTATATATATGATGTATCTGAAACCTTAATAAGACTAATGGAGTTTTGAGTCTCTCTCTTTATTTTCTCACTAGAATCTCTTAATCTCTCTAATCTTTTCATCTAATTATCTCTGGTTGTTTGAATCATGCTCTAAAACACAAAAGTGTTTATGGTATCAGAGCCTGGTTGGCTAGAGGGAGTGAATGTTGATTCGTTTTCACAAAAATCAGAGAGTGTTCTTGAGTGTTCTTGAGGTTATTGAAGATTCTGGTTATCTGTGTGATCTGTTTATCTGAGGCTGAGTTATGGGAGATTCTCTGGTGGAAACAAGCAATCTCAACATGGATATGAAGCACAGAAGTAGTAGATCAGAGAAGATTGAAGAGGAAAACATGTGGGTTTGTTCAAGCTGGGTAAAGACAGCTTTGGAAAGCTGTGGGATTTGGAGTAATCATGTAAAGGTGGAACCTTTAAAGGAATTAGCTGCTGAAGAAGGTCAGACAACAAGTTTGGAGAAGATTCATGTAAATGAAGAACCTTTAAAGGAGATAGCTGCTGAAGAAAACTGGATAGCAAGTTTGAAGGTTCATGAAGCCAAGGGTGTGATCAGAGGCTTAAGACAAGGAAAGGGCGAGCTGTATCAGCTTGTGGGAATGCTGAAAGAAGTATGGTCAGAGTTGGATATGGTGAAAATACACACATCAAATCCAAGATGCTTTATAGAAAGGAGAAAGCAAGATGTGATCTTTAGCTTTCTTATGGAGGAGATATGTGAACTGGTTAATAACACTTGTGATTTGTGGGAGCTGAACAGGAAGTATGATAGATGGAAGGGAGGTACAAGCTGTAAGAAAGGAAGGTTGAGAAAGCTTTCCAAGGGATGGTTCATGATGAGAAAGGCTTGGAGGAAGGACATGGAGTCTGAGTATCTGAGTAACAAGATAAGCTTGAACATGATCAAGAAGGCTGCACAACAAGTGATGAGAGGAGAGTGTTCTTACTCGGCCTATATGGGTGAAGGGAGCATGGTTATGAAGGAGCAAGAGATCAAAGGAGCAGATGAGCGTGTCACAAAGAAGGAATGGGATGAGTTTGTCAAGCATGTGCATGCTTTGGCTACGACCCGAAGACTAGGTGCTCCTGCCAAAGCATCCACATCCAAACCCATCATCATTGATTCTGGAGCAAGTCATCAAATGATCAGTGATCGAAGTTTAAAAAGTGATGTGAAGAAGGCCACCGGGGTGTGATGATAGCCAATGGTGATCTGATTCCAATAGAAGGAGTGGGAAAACTCAAACTGTTTGAAAAGACACAAATGCCTTCCACATGCCACAGTTTGCTTCAAATCTGTTATCTGTGAAGAAAGCTACAATTGATCTTGGTTGCCAAGTAGTATTCAGGCCAGATGAGGTTGAGTTTCAAGATTTGAAGACTGGAAGGGTTATTGGTAGAGGAGACAGCAAGGATCAACTATACCATCTTCAATTGGCTAAGACTTTTAAACCCTCTTACTCTATGTGTTTGAGTAGTACTGCTGAGAAGATTGATAGTATTACTTGGCATGCTAGATTGGGACATCCTCATGCTCGTGCTATTGAATTGATAATTCCTAATATGTCATTTAGTCACTTGGATTGTGAAGCATGCATATTAGGAAAGCATTGTAGGACTGTTTTCCCAACATCAGAGACTACTTATGAGCATTGCTTTGATTTAGTTCATTCAGATGTGTGGAATGCTCCTTGTGTGTCTAGAGATAGCCAAAAGTACTTTGTGACATTAATTGATGAGAAATCTAAGTATACTTGGATTACATTGCTTCCATCTAAAGATAGGGTGTTAGAAGCTTTTATGAACTTCCAAGCATATGTATCTAATCAATACAATGCTTCTGTGGAGGTACTAAGATCAGACAATGGAGGTGAATACATAAGCAATGCCTTCAAGAGTCATCTAGCCAAGCATGGAATTGTGCATCAGACCAGCTGCCCATATACACCACAACAGAATTGTGTAGCTGAGAGAAAGAACAGGCACTTGATGGAGGTTGCTAGATCGATGATGTTTCATGCAAATGTCCCAAAACGCTTTTGGGGAGATGCTGTACAGACTGCTTGCTATCTCATCAACCGGGTTCCAACCAAGATATTGAAGAATCTGTCCCCATTTGAAGTGTTAAACAAGAGCAAGCCTTTCATTGATCACCTTAGAGTCTTTGGGTGTGTGTGCTATGTCATGGTTCCAGGAGAGCAGAGAAACAAGCTGGAGGTAAAGAGTACTAAGGCTATGTTCATTGGGTATTCTATCACTTAGAAGGGGTACAAGTGCTATGATCCTGAAGCAAGGAGAGTAATGGTATCTAGAGAAGTGAAGTTTGTTGAAGCAAAATGTTATTATGAAGAAAAGGAGTGGGAAAATCTGAAGGATTTATCTCAAGCTCCATCTGATAAAGCAACAACACTGAGAGTGTTGCTGGAGAAGCTAGGGATAGGGTTATCCAAGGATCAGGAACCCAGAAGGAGAGAACCTTCCAACCAGACTGGTGGAGCTGGAAGAATAACTCCTCTTAATCATGAGAGGGAGAATGGAACTGAATCAGGTGAGCAAGAGCAGAACCAAGAGGATTCAGGTCAGCATGATCATGAGGAGACGAGGGAAGCAGTGAACATGCCTCAGTCTAGTGGAGATGAGCAAGGAGAGTCTACTGGTTCATGAGAGGAGTCTACTGATTCAGGAGAAGAGTATACTGGTTCTGGTTCAGATGAGGAACAAGGAGAGTCTACTGGTTCAGAGAAACAGATTCAAGCTGAGGTAGAGTCTACTGGTTCAGAGGAACAGGTTCAAGCTGAGGTCCCAGTTCAGGAGTTAAGGAGGAGCACAAGGATAAGGAAGGATCCTTCCAACTGGGTAAAGACGAGAGTGTACTACAATGCCCAGGCTGTGGAGCATCCTTCTCAAGCCGTGTGTTCCTTTGCTGAGTTTCCTGAAGAACATCATGCCTTCATGATAAGCTTAGATGCAAACTTTGTTCCAAGGTCTTATGAAGAAGCAATGATGCATGAGGATTGGAAAGAATCTATGGGAGATGAAGCTAATGCTATGATAAGGAATGACACTTGGTATGAGAGTGAATTACCAAAAGGGAAGAAGGCAGTGACTAGTAGATGGATCTTCACTATCAAATGCAAACCTGATGGAATCGTGGATAGGAAGAAGACAAGTCTGGTGGCAAGAGGGTTCACTCAGACCTATGGAGAAGATTATATTGACACCTTTGCACCAGTCGCCAAGCTTCACACCATTAGGATAGTCCTATCTCTTGCTGTGAATCTTGAATGGGACTTGTGGCAAATGGATGTGAAGAATGCTTTCTTGCAAGGTAAACTGGAAGATGAGGTATACATGCTCCCACCTCCTGGTCTTGAGCATCTAGTGAAGCCAGGAAATGTTTTGAGATTGAAGAAAGCTATATATGGGGTTGAAGCAATCTCCTAGTGCTTGGTACAGGAAGCTGAGTACAACACTTAATGGGAGAGGGTTCAAGAAGTCTGAACTAGATCACACACTCTTCACACTGGTCGGACCATCAGGGATCATTGTGATTCTAGTGTATGTGGATGATTTGATTATCACAGGAAGTGATAAGGCTGGGATTAAAGCCACTAAAGAGTTTCTCAAGTCTGTGTTTGATATTAAAGACGGGAGAAATGAAGTACTTCTTGGGGATTGAGATATGCAGATCTAAGAAGGGATTGTTTATGTCTCAAAGGAAGTACACTATGGATATGCTGAAGGAGACTGATGTGCTTGGAGGGAAGATAGCTAAGACACCTCTTGAGGAGGGGTATAAGGTCTTGCGTGAGGGGGAGGTTGAAGAGAACCAATTGTTTGAGGATGCTAAGCTGTATAGGAGGATGGTTGGCAAGCTGATCTACTTGACCATCACCAGACCTGATATATGCTTTGCTGTGAATCAAGTGAGCCAGCATATGCAGGTGCCAAAGGTACATCACTGGAAGATGGTTGATAGGATACTGAGGTATTTGAGTGGCTCGCCTGGACAAGGAGTTTGGATGGGTTGTAATGGCAGTACAGAAGTTGTTGGGTATTATGATGCTGATTGGGCAGGAGATAGAGTCGACAGGAGGTCAACTACTGGTTATTGTACATTCATTGGAGGTAATATGGTTACTTGGAAGAGTAAGAAGCACAAGGTCATCTCCTGTTCAAGTGCTGAAGCTGAGTATAGAGCTATGTTGAAGCTGACAAACGAGTTGGTGTGGATCAAGGGTATTTTGAAGCATCTAGAGATTGAGCAGTCTACTCCCATGACCATGCATTGTGACAATCAAGCAGATATTCACATTGCTTCTAACTCAGTCTTTCATGAGAGAACAAAGCACATAGAAGTTGATTGTCACAAGGTGAGACAGATGATTATCCTAGGAGTGATTCTGCCATGCTATACAAGAAGTGAAGACCAGCTTGCAGATGTGTTTACTAAGGCAGCGAGATTAAAGACAATGGAGTCCATACTATCCAGGCTTGGACACATTGATCTTACACCCAGGAGCTGATCCCCTTAGTCATGGGGTTTTTACTCTTTTTCCCTCATCAAGGTTTTGTCCCAATGGGTTTTCCTTGATGAGGTTTTTAATGAGGAAGATCTCATGGCTTTCCAAGCTTGACTTCTTCCACATGGTCAAGCTTGAGGGGAGTGTTGAGATGAGGTAATAAAGAGATGGTGTCTTGGAGGTTCATGGATCATTGAGAGAAATAGAAGTGTTGAGGTTGAGACAGTAACTCCAAATTTACCAAAGTAACTCTGGTTTGACCGGATGGAAGAAAGTTAATAGGTTAACTTGAGGTTACATGAGATTACTCTCTTCCTGACCATAAGAGACGTTGGGAGAGGATAAGAGAGGATTATGGACAGGTAGTGACAGGCTGTAAAGCTAAAGCAAAAGGCACCAAGCATGTGAGCAATCTCAACCATGTATTTCAAAAGAAGGCTCCCTTGGTCTGTTGACTTCACATGCTTACCCTAGATTTCGAAATGTCTCTTGTACTCAGCCTCTCTCTATATATATGATTTATCTGAAACCTTAATAAGACTAATGGATTTTTGTGTCTCTCTCTTTATTCTCTCACTGGAATCTCTTAATCTCTCTAATCTTTTCATCTAAGTATCTCTGGTTGTTTGAATCATGCTCTAAAACACAAAAGTGTTTAAGCATCTGGTCCAAGATGCTCTTGGCATCAAGCTTGAGAGCAATGCTTTCCATCCATTTCAAATAGGCGCTCCTCCTGCTTTTGACTTCACATGCTTGCATAGTGATCTTATCTTTACTAATCCCTTATTTCCCTTGCTATATATTTGTAACCTCTCTCATAATTGAAGATTAATGAGTTGGGATTCTCCTATACTCTGTCTCTTTTGTTCATCATGACATTCAAAGTCTCTTAATCATGGTTACTATTTAATCTCTTCTTAAAACTCTCTTATAATCTCAGTACTCTCTCTTAATCTACCATCAATCTCTTAATACCATCTATATTCTCAAAAGATTTCATTCTCTAACTGATCCCTGAACCTCCAAGACTCCATCTCTTTATTACCTTATCTCAACAATCACCTCATCTCAACATGCTCCACCACTTGAACCATCCGAGATGTTTGCTCTTCCTTCCCTCTCTTTCATAAACTTAACAGGCTTGAGATGGGGATGAAGAATCCAGCATTGACTCTTCTTGTGTCCATGCTTCTTGCAGTGGTCACAGTTCCCATTAAACTTCCCCTCATACTTGCCATAAGCCGCCTTGGTTGCTTGAGCTGCCTCGGATTGATCTTGAGAGGCTTGGTTTGCAAGGTGCATCTCTTTCTTGCTTCCAAACAACCCAATGGAGCCCTGCTCCGTCTGGATCCTTGCGCATACATTCTCAAGGTCAGGAAGCTCATCCTCTCGTAGCAAATGCTTGATGAGTCCTCCATATTCTGGATTCAGTGTGAGCAAGAGCGCAAAGATTTTATCTTGTTCTCTCCTCCTGTTGAGCTCATCCGGATCAGTAGTACTAGGCCTCAGCATCTCTAGTTCAGACCAGAGGGACCTAAACCTTCCCAAGTGCTTAGTGAACTCCATCTCATCTTGGACCAAGTTGTTGATCTCGCGCTTCACCTCAAACACCCTGTTCAGGTTGGTAGTGTTTCCATAAACCTTCTTCAATGTGTCCCACAACCCCTTTGCGGATTGACAGTAGCTGTATGCATCAAGGAGTGCTGGCTCCAAGGACGCATGAAGCACAGACAGGACTAGCATGTCCTCTTGCTGCCACTTCTCCGAAGCTTCTTCATTTGAGACCTCCTCCTTGTCTTCTCCCTGAGTAATGAGCTTTGGACCTTCTCCCTTTGTGATGTGGCTCCACAAACCCTTACTCCCAACCGCGGTCTTCACCATCCGAGACCACACTATGTAGTTGTTGCCCTTGAAGGTAACAGCCACTTTCATATTCATGTTCATACCACTTTCCATGTAGAACTCCTTGTATAAAGCTTCACACGTGACTCTTGAACCTCAAAACTCTCCAAAGGCGCAAGCTTTGAACTTGAATCTTCCCACAAACCACCAGAAAGAACAGATCTTGTCTTCACAGCAACCAAAGAACCAACCTTGAATCTTGAATCTCGAAACTTCGAACAAACAACCACAAAGAACCGAACTTGTCTTAACAGCAACCAAAGAACCAAACTTGTAACTTGAATTTCCAAGAACCTTGAATTTGTATAAACTCAACCTTGAACTCTAGATCTTCGCCAACCACTGATACCATAAAATCTTTATGATTTTATAAGTAATCAGAGCTCAAGGAAGAGATTTAAGATGAATAGAAGTGAATCAGAGTGAATGAGTGAATGATGATGAATAGAAATGATGAAGATAAGTGTTTAAGGTGTATGTAAACGAGCCATGACTTAGTGAATACTCAGAACTATCTAATCTTTATTAAGCATGAGATTACAATATATATAGGCCAGGATTACAAGGGTTTTCCGAACAAAGATCACTGTGCACACATGTGGAGTCAAAGAAGAAGAGAGCGTCTCATTTGAACCGGCCAATACTAAGTGTCACACGTTTGATACCTTTAGCATCTTGACCAGATGCCTTGGCTCCTTTACAGCCTGTTCCAGCTGCTAGAGACGCGCCAACACCTTATCCATAAACGTTCACAACAAGCTGCTCCCAAATCTTCCTCCTTAGAGAGTGTCTTTGATCACCTTCTCTCACAAGTAACCTTCTCATATTTTCACCTCAGTAACTTCTTATGTACGGACCAGGTTTGTCCGTACATCACGCACTAACTTTGCACTTCTCAAAATGTGATGAAAGGTTGATACAAAGTGATTTGGTCGAGATGGTCCGTACGGCCTGTACCGTACTGTCCGTACCGTCCGTACCCTCGCCCTAACTTTGCACCATGCATCCAATGCTCTCATTTCTTCACCCAAGTCTCTCCCAAGTCTCTAAATCATCATTTCAGCTCAACACTTTGGAACTTGCATATGTTGACATGAAGCAATAAAGGACTGTGTGATCATGAAGAAGTAAAGGAGATTAGAAGAAGAAAGGATCCGGATGTGTGAAGAAGCTTGTGATCAATGCAGACTTGGGATGCAAGTCTGTCCGTACACACTTGGGTTACAAGTAACCTAACTGGTCTTGATTATCTTGGAAGGCAAGGAGAAGAAGAAGAAACTCGCAAGTGGTAAATCTGAGGAGGA
The DNA here is from genome assembly GCA_016771965.1 of Brassica carinata. NCBI lineage: Eukaryota > Viridiplantae > Streptophyta > Magnoliopsida > Brassicales > Brassicaceae > Brassica > Brassica carinata. Next base: position 36,936,986 of record CM028689.1, read on the forward strand.
GATGACCGTTGGCAAAGAAGAGACAACCTTGTACTATCTGGCCAATTAAATACATTAAAAGTCACATGTTCCCTTAAGCCTTGGAGCCGTTTGAGAAGAGTCACTTTCAGGCTTCAGACCTTGATCAGATCTTACTTATTTTATGCTTATTGCATTTGTCCTGATTTGTCTTTAAATATATGTTGTATTGTAACCAAATGAATCAAGGAAATTAATTCCTCTTCTATATTACTCTCCCATCTAGTCAACTCTCTCTCTCTCTCTTAAAGCTCAAATGTTCTTCATACTCTCATCCTGTTCTTGATTAAAAATCACATGGTATCAGAGCATGTATGCTCTTGAGACCTAATTATCTTCCATTTTCTCTTTTGTTTCCGCAAAGATAACTCTGATTCTATTCCAATTTTTTCTTTTTCCCTTTCTTTTCTCTCTGTTCTTGAGTTGTTCTTGCTGTTCTTGAGCTGTTCTTGATCAAATAGCTTTTTACATGCCCACCTTTGCTTCAAACTTGCTGTCTGTTAAGAAGGTCACTAATGATTTGAATTGTCAATTTACTTTCACTCCTAACAGTGTGTATTTTCAGGATATTGATTCTAGTAAGTTGCTTGGAAAAGGTGTTACCAAGGGAGACTTGTACTTGCTTGAGGACACAAGACCAGCTTCTGAATTATCTAGTGCTTTTATTTCTGTTTCTGAATTCCCTAAAGATGTAATGTGGCATGCTAGATTAGGACATCCTCATTCACATGCCTTGAACATCCTGTTGCCTAGTATTAATTTTAAGAGTGATTGTGAAGTTTGTATCTTAGGAAAACATTGTCGAAGTGTTTTCCTAATTCCAAGACTATCTATGATAATTGCTTTGACTTAATTCACACTGATGTGTGAACTGCTCCATGTGCATCTAGAGAACAACATAAGTACTTTGCGACACTCATAGATGAAAAATCTAAATATACTTGGATCACACTGTTACAATCTAAAGATAGGGTGCTAGAAGCATTTAAAAAATTTCAAAACTATATCACTAACCATTTCAATGTCAAGATTAAAATTCTTAGATCAGATAATGGTGGTGAGTATATTAGCACAGCCTTCAAACAACACTTAGCTGCACATGGAATCATACAGCAAATGAGTTGTCCTTACACTCAACAGCAAAATGATGTGGCAGAAAGAAAGAATAGACATCTAATGGAGGTGGCCAGGAGCATCATGTTTCACACAAATGTACCTAAAAGATTTTGGGGAGATGCAGTTCTCACTGCCACTTACCTAATCAACCGCACACCTACAAGAGTCCTCTTGATTCTACACCATATGAGGTACTGAACAAAACTAAACCATCCATAGACCATTTGCGTGTGTTTGGGTGTGTGTGTTTTGTTTTTGTTCCAGGAGAGCAAAGAGGCTAAAAGCACAAAGGCAATGTTCATTGGCTACTCCACACACCAAAAAGGGTATAAATGCTATGTTCCAGAGGCAAGAAGGGTTCTAGTATCAAGGGCTGTGAAGTTCCTGAAGTCAAGAGGTTATTATGCTGAGAGAAGTTGGGAAGAACTTAAGGATCTATCTCAATCTGCCTCAGACATAGCTAATAACCTGAGAGTTATTATGGAGAGGCTTGGAATCAGTTTACAAAACCCACCAGAGCCGGTCAGAGAGGTTCCAACACAAGCTGTAGAAGAGACAGTGGAAGATGTTGAGATCACTCATCTTGATCATTAGGGGGGTGATAGTACTGAGCAGCAGCCTGCGCAAACTCAACCTGAAGAGAGCTTGGTATCGCATAATCAAGATGAGACATCAGAAGCTGAGACACAAATGTGTGAGCCAAGTGGAGAAAATGAGATTGAACCTGAGCAGATACAACTTAGAAGGAGTACAAGAATCACAAAACCAGCTTCTAACTGGATCAATACAAGGGTATACTTCAATGCTGAGACTGTAGCTCATCCTATCAGTGCCGTATGCTCACTTGCCCACTATCCATAAGAGCATCAAGTCTTCATCAGTGAATTGGATCAAGAATACATTCCAAAGACATATGAAGAAGCTATGCAACATGAGGAGTGGAGAGCATCTGTTGGAGATGAGATGGGAGCCATGATCAAGAATGATACATGGTTTGAGACTGAACTTTCCAAAGGAAAGAAAGCAGTGACAAGCCGGCTGATCTATACCATCAAGTATGGAGCCAATGGGAAACAAGAAAGGAAGAAGACCAGACTGGTTGCACGAGGATATACTCAAGTATATGGTGACGATTACTTGGATATGTTGACATGAAGAAATAAACAGAGGAGTATGAAGTAAGAAGCAAGAGGGAAACAAGTACATCAGGATCAAGCAAAGAATCAACTTACCTTGCAAGACAAGTCTGTCCGTACAAGTCAACCCTAACTTGATGTGCAAGACTTGAGAGAGACGGATGTAGATGGGAAGAAGGCAAGAAGAATGCCTTTAGTTGCCAATGGGAAGTGGGGAGCCGTTGAGAGAGCAGGTCACGGGTGTGGTTAAGGATTCAAACTCTCTCCCACCCGTTGGGACCTGTAACTATACGGGACCACTCTGCCCATCTCTCCTTTGTCTTACCTTCTTTGTTTATTATTTCTTTCATATCGACATTTGCTGTAAGAGTTCTATAAATGGGTTGCTCCCATAGACAAATCAATCAAGAAAATAAGAACTTCCTTCTATTCTCTTTGTCACTCTCTCTCACGGATTCTCTCGTTCTTATTCTCTCTTCATAAACTCTTCCTAAATCTCACATTAATTATCTAAAACTCTCATGGTATCAGACCAATCTTGCTCTTGAGACCTAAATCTCTTTTCACTTCTGCAAATTCTCTGTATTTTATTTCTATTTTTGGCAAAGTTCATCTTGTTCTTGAGCTGTTCTTCATTCTCATTTCCAGAATTTGCCAAAAATGGAAAACTCTTCTAAAGTCTCTATTCCAGTGAATCTAACTGGTGTAAACTACCTGTTGTGGTCTAGATTGGCCAAGATAGCCCTTGGAGGTCGGGGTTTTATGGAACCATGTGTCCAGTGGAGAAGCCCCAACTAAAACCATCCAAGATAAAGGTGGCGTGGAGATGGTGGTGGCTGCGGATGATAAATGGGATCAGGAGGATCTCATGGGGTTGTCAATCATCCAAAACAGCCTGGAACCATCTATCTTGGAAGCTTACTCCTACTGTGAGAAAGCCAAAGAGTTGTGGGATACACTACAAAAGGTGTATGGCAACATTTCCAATCTCAACCGAGTGTTTGAGGTTAAGAAGGCTATCAATACCCTTCTCCAAGAGAGCATGGACTTCAATCAACACTTTGGGAAGTTCAAAGCTTTGTGGGCAGAGCTATAGATTCTGAGGCCAAGTATCATGGACCCTAATGTGTTCAATGATGGGAGAGAACAAGACAAGGTCTTTGCTCTTCTTCTCACACTTCATCCGGGGTACAATGACCTCATCAAGCATCTACTCCGAGCTGAGAAGCTACCAACTCTTGAGGAGGTGTGTGCTCAAATTCAGAAGGAACAAGGCTCAGTGGGGCTGTTTGGAGGCAAAGGTGAGCTGGTCCTAACAAATAAAGTGGAAGGAACTGCCAACAAAAGTCACTTCAAACCGGAGGAGAAGAAAGTATGGGTGTGTGACCACTGCAAGAAGAAGGGTCACGGCAAGGACAAGTGCTGGCTTCTTCACCCACATCTTAAACCTATGAAGTTCAGAAATCAACCCAATGATGCAAGGGCCAACTTCTCTGGTGATGTAGGCGAGCCATCCACTCCAACAATCAGCATGATGGACACAGGCTGGGGATATCAAGGCTTTGGCGTCCAGCAGTTACTCCACAATGAGGACCAACCAAGATGAGGCCATCAAGCGCTCTGACATTGAGGCTCTCATAAAAATCCTCAAGGATAACTCTGGTAACACTCTTGGTTTCTCACTAAATGCTTCAGCTAATGGTATATCTTTAGAAAGTTCAAAAATGATTAAACCATTGGTGATTGATTCCGGGGCTAGCCACCACATGATTAGTGATCTACGCCTAATTAAAAATGTCACTCCTGCCTTACGAAATGTTATGATAGCTGATGGTAACAAGGTTCCAATTAAAGGCATATGTGATCTTAGATTATTTGAAAAAGAATCTAAAGCTTTCTACATGCCTCGCTTCACCTCTAATTTGTTATCTGTTAAGGGAGCAACAAATGACTTGAATTGCAATGTTATATTCACAACTGATGATGTCTACTTTCAGGATATTGACTCTTGTAGGTTGCTTGACAAAGGTGTAGGCAAGGGAAACTTATACTTGCTAGAAGACACTAAGCTTGCATCCGATTTATCTGTTGCTTTCAATTCAAGTTTTAATTTCCCTAAAAATGTAATATGTCATGCTAGATTAGGACATCCTCACTCTCGTGCTTTGAACATCAGGTTGCCCAGTATTTCATTTCAAAAAGATTGTGAAGCTTGTATCTTAAGAAAACATTGTAAAACTGTATTTCTTAAATCTAGTACAATCTATGAAAACTGCTTTGATTTAATCCACTCGGATGTATGGACTGCTCCTTGTCTTTCTAGCGAACATCACAAGTATTTTGTGACCTTTATTGATGAGAAATCTAAGTATACATGGATCACTCTCTTACAATCAAAGGATTGGGTCTTAGATGCATTCATAAACTTTGAAACATATGTCTCTAACCATCAGATGATGGAGGAGAGTATACAAGCAATGCGTTCAAAGCTCACCTAGCCAAACATGGTGTGATCCATCAAACCAGCTGTCCATACATTCCACAACAAAATGGTGTGGCCGAGAGGAAGAACAGGCATCTCATGGAGGTCACTAGGAGCATGATGTTCCATACAAGTGTCCGAAAGAGTTTTTGGGGAGATGCGGTCCTAACTGCATGCTACTTGATCAACCGGACCCCCACAAGAGTTCTCCAAGATCACTCTCCATTTGAGGTATTGAACAAATCCAAACCATCCATTGATCATATGTGTGTGTTTGGGTGTCTTTGTTTTGTCTTGAAACCAGGAGAACTAAGAAACAAGCTAGAGGCTAAGAGCACAAGAGCAATGTTCGTTGGATATTCACCAAACCAGAACGGCTACAAGTGCTATGAAACAGAGACTAGGAGAGTCATGGTGTCTAGAGATGTCAAGTTTGTAGAGACTAGAGGGTACTACAACAACAAGGACTGGAATGAGCTGGAGAACCTGTCTTAATCCGCATCAGATAGAGCTGAAAATCTCAGACAGGTCATGAGGAGACTTGGGGTCAGTGTTCCTATTGAGAGACCGGGCCAAGCCGCATCAGATAATGAGGAAGGACCAAGTCGGCTAGAAGACCAAGCTGAGACAACTACGAATGAAGTTGAGGTTCCAGAAATTGCTCTCCTTGATCCTGAGGGGGGAAACGAGAGTGAACCAGTATCTGAGGATGTTCATGATCAAGAAAAGCAACATGACCAAGAGGAGGCAGTGGGGGATCAGAATCAGACCTTGGATGGTGAAGAAAAAGCTCAGAATGAAGATGCACAGCCAGTACTAAGGAGAAGTACTAGGATCAAGAAGCCGGCCTCAAACTGGATCAACACTAGAGTCTACTTCAATGCAGAGGCAGTAGCTCATCCACCTAGTGCCGTGTGCTCCCTAGCTCACTATCCAGAAGAACATCAAGCCTTTGTGGGTGACCAGGAATGGATACCAAGAACATATGCAGAAGCTATGGAAGATGACGAGTGGAGGGAGTCAGTAGATGATGAAATGGGGGCCATGGAAAGGAACAACACCTGGTATGAGACAGAGCTTCCAAAGGGAAAGAAAGTCGTGACCAGCAGACTCATACATACCATCAAGTACCTTGCAAATGGGAAGCCAGAAAGAAAGAAGACCAGACTGGTGGCAAGAGGATACACACAAGTGTATGGAGAAGACTATCTAGACACATTTGCACCAGTGGCCAAGCTTCATACAATCCGGATTGTTCTCTCATTGGCAGTGAACCTAGAGTGGGATCTTTGGCAAATGGATGTGAAGAATGCCTTCTTGCAAGGTGAACTAGAAGATGAAGTATATATGAGGCCACCTCCGGGAATGGAAGAGATGGTGAAACCAGGGAATGTCCTTAGACTCAGAAAGGCAATCTATGGCTTGAAGCAATCACCAAGAGTTTGGTACCACAAGCTAAGCACTACACTGAATGGGAAAGGCTTTGTGAAGTCTCAAGCAGATCACACACTCTTTACTCTTACCAGCAAGCAAGGGATTGTTGTGATTTTTGTCTATGTGGATGATATCATCATCACTGGTAGTGCTAAGGAGGGGATCAGCTCAACCAAGACATTCCTTAAAGCCGCATTTGACATCAAAGACCTAGGAGAGCTGAGGTACTTCCTCGGCATTGAGATGTGCAGATCAAAGGAAGGATTGTTCCTGTCCCAAAGAAAGTATACCTTGGACATTCTAAAGGAGGCAGGAGACCTTGGAGGAAGACAAGCCAAGACACAACTTGAGGAATGTTCCAAGGTATTGCGAGAGGGGGAGTATGAAGATACTCCATTTGAAGATGTCAAGCAGTATAGAAGGATGGTTGGGAAGCTGATCTATCTAACCATCACTCGGCCAGATGTGTGCTTTGCAGTTAATCACGTTAGCCAGCATATGCAAGCCCCCAAGGTTCGTCACTGGAACATGGTGGAAAGGATCCTAAGATACTTGAGAGAGGCTCTGGGTCAAGGTGTGTGGATGGCTTGCAACAAAAGCACTGAGGTTATAGGGTACTGTGATGCAGATTGGGCTGGAGACAGAGTAGACCGAAGATCAACCACTGGTTATTGCGCATTCATTGGAGGGAATTTGGTCACATGGAAGAGCAAGAAGCAGTAGGTTGTATCTTGCTCAAGTGCTGAAGCAGAATACAGATCCATGAGGAAGCTAACCAGTGAGCTTATCTGGATAAAAGGACTTCTAGGCGACTTGGGGATTGAGATCACAACTCCCATGACTATGCATTGTGACAACCAAGCCGCAATACACATTGCATCCAACTCTCTCATCCATGAGAGGACAAAGCACATAGAAGTAGACTGCGACAAGGTGAGACAAGCAGTGGAGCAGCAAGTGATACTTCCATGCTACACAAGAAGTGAGGATCAGCTGGCTGACATCATCACCAAGGCGGCAAGCAGCAAAGTTTGTGAGTCCATTCTTCCAGGACTTGGACTCATAAACCTTTCATGTCACTGATCCCCTCACCATGGAGTATTCTACTCTTTTTCCTTTCCTTGATTTTTATCCCAAGTGGTTTTTCCAAGTAAATGTTTTAATGAGGGAATGCTTCATGGTTTCCAGGCTTGACACTCACTACTGTCAAGCTTGAGGGGGAGTGTTGACATGAAGCAATAAAGAGAGGAGTATGAAGTAAGAAGCAAGAGGGAAACAAGTACATCCGGATCAAGCAAAGAATCAACTTACCTTGCAAGACAAGTCTGTCCGTACAAGTCAACCTTAACTTGATGTGCAAGACTTGAGAGAGACGGATGTATATGGGAAGCAGGCAAGAAGAATGCCTTTAGTTGCCAATGGGAAGTGGGGAGCCGTTGAGAGAGCAGGTCACGGGTGTGGTTAAGGATTCAAACTCTCTCCCACCCGTTGGGACCTGTCACTATCCGGGACCACTCTGCCCATATCTCCTTTGTCTTACCTTCTTTGTTTATTATTTCTTTCATGTCGACATTTGCTGTAAGAGTTCTATAAATGGGTTTCTCCCATAGACAAATCAATCAAGAAAATAAGAACTTCCTTCTATTCTCTTTGTCACTCTCTGTCACGAATTCTCTTGTTCTTATTCTCTCTTCATAAACTCTTCCTAAATCTCACATTAATTCTCTAATACTCTCAGGATACCTTTGCTCCAGTGGCCAAGCTACATGCAATAAGGATTCATGTCACTTGCTGTCAACTTGGAGTGGGATTTATGGCAGATGGATGTGAAGAATGCATTTCTTCAAGGAGAACTAGAAGATGAAGTATACATGCGGCCTGAGAGTTTTAGAGAATAAATGTGAGATTTATGAAGAGTTTATGAAGAGAGTAAGAGAATCCATGAGAGAGAGTGACAAAGAGAGTAGAAAGATGTTCTTATTTCCTTGATTCATTTGGTAGCAGATACATGTCTTTAAATAGACAAAAATATGTTAAAAAATTCTACACAAGTTGACAAGAAGAATAATAAACAAATAAGAGAGAGAGAGGGGCAGTGAGCTCGTCCAGCAATGTGGGAAAGTGACATGTCTTGAACGGTCTCCTCCTTAAACAGACCCGTGACCTGATCTCCCAACGTCTCTTTGCTTCCTTGTTTGACCAGCATACTTGATTTAAACATTGTAAGTCTCCTTTCTGATCAAGCGAAGTCTTCCCTTGCCTTGTAAGCAAAGGTAGGTCACATAAAGACCAAACTGTACGGACACCTCCTCTTTAATCATGTTCGGATGCTTTCAATCTCCTCCTCTCTTCTCTTATGTCTTGCGTATCTCCATGTCACTTATGCTTCCATGTCAACTCTCCCCCTCAAGCTTGACCATAGGGACTGGTCAAGCTTGGAAACCATGAAGCATTCCCTCATTAAAACCTTTACTTGGAAAAACCACTTGGGATAAAAACCAAGCAAAGAAAAAAGAGTAGAACACTTCATGGAAAGAGGATCCGTGACAAGAGAGGTCTATGAGTCCAAGATTAGGATGAATGAACTCACAAACCTTGCTGCTGGCTGCCTTCGTGAAGATATCAACTAGTTGATCCTCACTTTTAGTGTAGCATGGAAGAATCACTTGCTGCTCCACTGCTTGTCTCACCTTGTGGCAGTCCACCTCTATGTGTTTTGTCCTCTCAGGAAAGACTGAGTTGGATGCAATGTGTATTGCTGCCTGGTTATCACAGTGTGATAAGTCATAGATTTTACCCACTCTCAACCATGATTTTTATATGTTTTTGAAAAAAAAAGGACACTTCTAGTGTCTTGTATGACCTTTTACAGGTTCAGGTACTCTTTGGTGAAATATGACCATTTTGGAGCAGAAATGGATACTTTAAGGAGGATTTTAATGGAACGATAACTTGAGCTATCGACCGATGCTCACCATGATGCATTGACCGATGAGACACAACATTCATCGACCGATAGAAGCAAGTGACATCGATCGATATGGAAGACCTCCGAGAATTGATGACGAATTAAATGAGCTAATCATCTCATTAGGGTTTCACTTCTACCAAATAAGTCCTTGGCCGCCTGTTAGGCTATATTAAGAGGGTTTTGTATCATTTTAGAGGCAGACTTGCCTAGAGAACTTTTAGACCTAATATTGGAGAGAAGCATCTTGCTACCTTGGGGAGAGAGCTTAGGAATGGAGAGATAGATCTGAACTGCATACAGAGAAGATCTTGAACTTCCTTATTTTCTCTACTCTTTTACTGTTTCTCTTATTATTCTATTTAAAAGTATTATTTAAACCATCATGATTTTGTCTCTCATGAATATGTTTGAGTAGTTTCTCTTGTTAGATTTAGGTTTCTCATTAAGGTTAACTATGCATTGCAATTGATTTAATGCTAGGGTGTTTAAAATATAGTTCTTCATCTAGTTGTTCTTAATGCTAAGTATAGGATTGATCACCCTTGACTTAGATCTTAGGATTAATTTGGATAAGTGAAAACTTAGCAAATCCCTGAAAACCAAAGCTGGTATGTTCCAACTTTAACTAGAGTGCACGAAAGTGGCCTCTTAGTAAGATTGGAGAACCATTTTAAACCCGATCTTAAATCTCACTAGAAACAATATCGATCGATAAGCAATCCACTTGTCGAGCGATATTGCGAAAGGTGTATCGATCGATATTAATATAGAATAATCGAATCGATCGACACTTTCTTATACTCATCGAACGACAGTTGATGACTTAAGATCTAGTTGAAGATAATCAATCATTGATTTAACCTTAAGGTTTGAGTTCAGAACTATGAATATTAAAAACCCTAGATACCCTACATGCTAGATACACCTGAGAAATAGCCTAAATCTAGCTATTCTTCCTCTTGCTTAAAACCTAAACCAATCAATCAAGCAATTACTTGCTTACCCTTTATTTACTGCTTTAAACTTGCTTGTCTAGCTTTATTTCGAAGACTAAACAATCTATTTTGTAATCTTAGAGTCTCTGTGGATTCGATCCCTAAGTGCTACAACTGAATGTCTTATTTGATAGAGTAAAGTCACTCCTTAGGGTAATTTGAGTGATATCAAATTTGGCGCCATTGCCGGGGACTCTTTCTTATTACCATTTGATTTAGTTTAGAATATAGTCTAGACTTTACTTTCATATTTACTAAAATCTTTTCCTCTTATTGTGCTCTTACGGTACCTAAGAATGGAAAAGACAATTTCGCAGCCCATCGATCGACACTTTCTTATACTCATCGAACGACAGTTGATGACTTAAGATCTAGTTGAAGATAATCAATCATTGATTTAACCTTAAGGTTTGAGTTCAGAACTATGAATATTAAAACCCTAGATACCCTACATGCTAGATACACCTGAGAAATAGCCTAAATCTAGCTATTCTTCCTCTTGCTTAAAACCTAAACCAATCAATCAAGCAATTACTTGCTTACCCTTTATTTATCGCTTTAAACTTGCTTGTCTAGCTTTATTTCAAGACTAAACAATCTATTTTGTAATCTTAGAGTCTCGTGGATTCGATCCCTAAGTGCTACAACTGAATGTCTTATTTGATAGAGTAAAGTCACTCCTTAGGGTAATTTGAGTGATATCAAATTTGGCCATTGCCGGGACTCTTTCTTATTACCATTTGATTTAGTTTAGAATATAGTCTAGACTTTACTTTCATATTTACTAAAATCTTTTCCTCTTATTGTGCTCTTACGGTACCTAAGAATGGAAAAGACAATTTCGCAGCCCATCGATCGACACTTTCTTATACTCATCGAACGACAGTTGATGACTTAAGATCTAGTTGAAGATAATCAATCATTGATTTAACCTTAAGGTTTGAGTTCAGAACTATGAATATTAAAACCCTAGATACCACATGCTAGATACACCTGAGAAATAGCCTAAATCTAGCTATTCTTCCTCTTGCTTAAAACCTAAACCAATCAATCAAGCAATTACTTGCTTACCCTTTATTTACTGCTTTAAACTTGCTTGTCTAGCTTTATTTCGAAGACTAAACAATCTATTTTGTAATCTTAGAGTCTCTGTGGATTCGATCCCTAAGTGCTACAACTGAATGTCTTATTTGATAGAGTAAAGTCACTCCTTAGGGTAATTTGAGTGATATCAAATTTGGCGCCATTGCCGGGGACTCTTTCTTATTACCATTTGATTTAGTTTAGAATATAGTCTAGACTTTACTTTCATATTTACTAAAATCTTTTCCTCTTATTGTGCTCTTACGGTACCTAAGAATGGAAAAGACAAATTTCGGCAGCCCATCGATCGACACGAATACAAAAACATCGAGCGATAGGTCGAGCAAAGAATCGAGCGATAGGTCGATACCGCCCCGAGCATCGATCGATACCAACCAGCCGGAACCAGGTAAGTCTTTTCTTACCGATCATGCTAATGAGGAAGTAGTCCTAGGCAAACCAAATGATAACATAAGCAACACAATTTCAGAATTCGCTGATGAACAGGGAAACGCAATCCCTGTTCAATTTTATTCATCTTCCTCTGAAGATGAGGAACCAGAATTGTTTTTGCACGACTACTTAGACCCCATAAAGTCCTATTCCAATAGGTCTGCCATCAAAGTACCAGAAGATGACACCAGAAAATCAAAACTCTACCTTGATTTTATTCTTCTGTGCGAAATAAGCTTTTCCGTGGATCTGCTTTGGAGCACCCCCACGAGCACATCAAATATCTAGAAGATCTAGTATCTGATGATTACAATCGCTGCATACTTTTTCTTTTTCCCTTGAGGGAAAACCAGAAAGTGGTTGAATCAGATACCAGCAGGCTCTCTAACTTGCTGGGAGGAAATCCGAAACGCTTTCATAAATCAATTTTTCGATGACGCTCGCTATTGGGATATACGAGAAAAGTTATCTTACTTTGCTCAGGGTCCACGCGAATCGTTTAAAAACGCTTGGATCAGATTTGAAAGCTATCAGCGTGACTGTATCCACAATGGTTACTCAGAACCGCAGCTCCTAAACTTCTTTTACGGAGGCATCAGCCTTCGTTATCAAATCACGCTGGATACTGCAAGTGAAGGAAACTTTAGCACCAGGAATCCTAGAAAAGCAAAGCGTTTGATCAGAAACATAGCTTTGGGAAAATCCTATGAGATCAGTGATAAGGAAAACAGAGCTACGTCCAGGAACACGCTCCAATTAGCTGAAATCAGGCAATCATTGGACTCTCTGCACTCAATCATGAAGGAAAAGAAACCTGAACAAACTCTTCCAAATAAGGATAGTTGTTCTGAAAGCCAACTGTTTTCTATCGAAAAGGATAAGTCTCAAGTTTACGACCCGGACGAAGATAGTTTCACCCAAAACTATGATGCCCTAATCAAATCCCATCAAAGAAAAACTAACTCCAGGTTAAACCAAGCTTTCACGGGAAATCATAAAATAGAAAGTGACATGGATACCAAACTAAACGTTATTCATCGTGAGCTATTTAAGAAATTAGATGCTCTAAGTGAACAAGTTAAACGATTAGAAGGTGATGTCGCCGAAAACGCAATCGCTATCAAGAGGGAAGCAGGACATCTTCCTGGGCGAACTGATATGAACCCAATACGTCAAGTTAGTGCTGTACTCTTGAGAAGTGGAAAACAACTTGTTCCGAAGGTTAAGGAAAAACCTTCTTCAAAAGAAAATTCTGGAGAAGAGATCAAACCCATCCCCAACCCTGTGCTATTCCATGCCAGTACAGCGTAACCTTCACCAAACAAAGGCAAAGGAAAAAGTAATCAAAGCACCAAAGAAGTTGTGATTGATATTCCAGACGACGAGGAAGATTCGGAGGATGAAGTTAATATCGACCGATATGATGAAAACAATACCGATCGACACCAACCCCCTAAGCCAAAAAGCGATTCAGCACCAGCTGGACCGACTATCGAAAGGGTTTATAATCTCATTCCCCCTTTTTCTCCACAAAAGTCAGACCCTAAGCGTGAATTGGACAGAGAAATCTGTAAGAACGCAATCGAAAGGATCAGAGTTGAGATGCCATTAAGTGATGCTGTCAAAATTTCGCCAACACTAAAGAAGTATGTTAAAGATATGGTAACTAAAAGTTTTCCAGTCGGAGAACATAGTATCATGATAATTTCCGAAGAAGTCAGTGCTATAATTCAAGGAAAAATTCCGATCAAGCAACCCGACCCGGGTAGTTTCGTTCTTAGTTGCACCATCCAAGATAAACAGTTTCCAAGAGCCCTCCGCGATCTCGGATCTAGCGTGAATTTGATGACGCACTCTGTTGCAATATCCCTCGGGTATGCGGAGTTCACTCCAGCAAATATCCAACTAGTTCTCGCTGATCGATCTGTTCGAGTTCCGGAAGGAGCGCTTGAGGATGTGCCCGTGATTATCAATGGATGCCCCGTACCAACGGAATTCGTTGTACTTCACTACAAGAACGAACCAAAAGACCCAATTATCTTGGGAAGACCATTTCTTGCAACCGCAAATGCGATAATTGACGTCAACGAAGGACGCATCTGCCTAAACATTGGAAACATTCCAATGAGGTTCGACATGGAAAAAGTAATGACGCGCCCTTTGATAGATAGACCATCCTCCTATGTCGACGATATCGATAAACTTACCCAAAAATCTTTTGAGGATTCATTCTCTGAAAGCCACATCGAAGATGTGCTCATGGTTGCTCAGGGAGAAGTATTCAGCATAAATAACCGTACGGAAGATTATGCACATTTGATGGATGCAAGAAATGATGATACAACAAATGATAAAGATGATTCCGAGATAAATATCGATCGATATTTGCAAAACGCTGTCGATCGACAACCATTTTCGATAGGCAATCTGAGCAAGGAAAATGCACCTAAGGTGGAATTGAAACCACTTCCTGCTGGACTCGAATATGCCTACCTTTTTGAAAACACTTATCCCGTTATCGTAAATACAAATCTTACAAACAGTGAGCTCGCTTTATCGTTGAATAAACTGCGAAAACACAGGAAAGCAATCAGATACTCTCTTGAGGATATCCCGGAAATTTTCCCCGACCTGTGTATGCATCGGATTCATCTTGAAGATGAATCAAAGTCATCAATAGAACATCAAAGGCGACTTAACCCCAACCTGAAAGAAGTTGTTAAAAAAGAAATTATCAAACTTCTCGATGTCGGTGTAATCTATCCAATCTCAGATAGCAATTGGGTGAGCCCAGTTAACGTGGTGCCTAAGAAAGGAGGCATTACTGTGGTCAAGAACGACAAAGACGAACTTATTCCAAAGAGAACTGTAATCGACACCGATGTGCATCGACATGTGAAACTAAACTCTGCAACGCGGAAAGACCATTTTCCTTTACCTTTCATTGATCAAATGTTGGAAAGATCCAATCATCAATACTATTGCTTTCTTGACGGATATTCTGGATTTTTCCAAATTCCAATCCATCCGGATGACCAAGAAAAGACAACCTTCACATGCCCTTATGGAACATTCGCCTACTGTAAGATGCCATTTGGCGTGTGTAACGCCCCCGCTACCTTCAAACGCTGCATGATGTCTATCTTCACTGACATGATAGAAGATTTTATGGAAGTTTTTATGGATTAGTTCTCAGTCTATGGATCTGATTTCAAAAGTTGTCTCAATAACCTCTGTAAGGTTCTAGCCAGATGCGAGGAGAAGAACCTTGTTCTAAATTGGGAAAATGCCATTTTATGGTTAACGATGGAATTGTTCTTGGACACAAGGTATCTGCTGCTGGAATTGAAGTAGATCGAGCAAAGATAGAAGTGATGACTGGTTTACCTTCACCAACTAACATAAAAGGCATAAGGAGTTTTCTTGGGCATGCTGGATTTTATCGAAGGTTTATAGAAGATTTCAGCAAAATCGCCAGACCTCTAACAACACTCCTCTGCAAGGATGTTAAATTCGAATTCACTCCAGAATGTCAGCAAGCTTTTGATAAAATCAAAAAGGCGTTGATAACTGCTCCCGTCGTGCAAGCACCGATTAGAGTCTTCCTTTGAAATTATGCGATGCAAGTGATTTCGCAGTAGGAGCAGTTAGCAGCATAAAGATAAAAACTTCATGTTATTTACTACGCTGAAATAACTCGACGACGCCGAGAAATTATGGCACAACAGAAAATGAATTACTTGCTGTCATGTACGCTTTTGAGAAATTCCGAAACTACCTTGTTGGTTCGAAAGTTATTGTTCACACCGATCACGCAGCAATAAAGTACCTTATGCATAAGAAAGATGCCAAACCACGACTTATCCGATGGATCCTTCTACTGCAAGAATTTGACATGGAAATCAAAGACAAAAGAGGAGTAGATAACAGCGTAGCTGATCACCTTTCTCGAATAAAAGTCGACGACAACATTCCTATCGATGATTTCCTGCCAGCCGAAGGTGTATACCTGGCAGAATCGACATTCATTGGTCAGATAAATCTTGCATCTGAATCCATGTCAGTCGATGAATCAAGTAATGAATTGATCTATATAACTGACTCTATGTCGATCGATGACACAAACGATAAATTGATCGATACGACTGATTACATGTCGATCGATGAGTCGACCATGCAATCGATCGATAATAAGACAGACGCACCAGCAAACTGTGAAAACGACTTTGACGTAAGTAAAGTTTCATTTAAGATATCCTTCAATGTAACTATCACCGTAGCCGACAGTACAACCACTGACCCGCACACTCCTGATAGATGCAAAAACCCCGAACAGGAAGTGCACACTGTTGAAAGAAAATTCAGAGACAGACCATGGTATGCTGACATAGTAAACTATTTAGCAGCTGACGTCGAACCAGAAGGACTAAAAAATTATGATAGAAAGAAGTTCTTCAGAGAAGTTAGGCGATACCACTGGGATGAACCATATCTCTACAAGCAATGTGCTGATGGAATTTACAGACGCTGTGTTGCAGACGCTGAAGTGCAGGACATCATATTCCATCCACTGCCATGGATCCTCTTATGTCGGACATTTCGCAACTTTCAAAATAGTATCAAAAATCCTTCAGGCCGGATTTTGGTGGCCTACCCTGTTCCATGATGTTCACGCCAATATCGTAAAATGTGATAGTTGTCAACGAAGAGGAAAAATCAGCAAAAGACATGAAATGGAACAGAAGTTCATTCTGGAAATCGAAGTCTTTGACTGCTGGGGGATAGATTTTATGGGTCCTTTCCCTTCCTCATATGGGAACAGGTACATTTTAGTTGCTGTCGATTATGTTTCCAAATGGGTTGAAGCTATAGCCTCAACTACAAATGATGCTTCTGTTGTTAACCAGTTGTTGTCAAACTCTTCATAAGCATTATTTTCCCTAGATTTGGAGTTCCTCTAGTAGTAATAAGCGATGGTGGTACCCATTTCATCAACAAAGTTTTCGAAAATCTACTCAGGAAAAATGGAGTTCACCACAGAGTTGCCACACCCTACCATCCACAGACAAGTGGGCAGGTAGACGTCTCTAACAGACAAATCAAAGAGATTCTGGAGAAAACCGTTGGGATCACCGGAAGAGATTGGTCACGAAAGCTAGATAATGCACTTTGGGCTTACGGAACTGCATTTAGAACTCCACTAGGAACAACTCCTTTCCATCTACTCTACGGAAAAGCTTGTCACTTACCCGTTGAATTAGAACATAAAGCAGCATGGGCAAGAAAATTGCTAAATTTCGACATCAAAACTGATGCCGAAAGGAGACTCATACAACTCAACGAGCTAGATGAAATCAGACATTTAGCTTATGAGAGTTCAAAGCTATATAAAGAACGGACGAAAGCTTACCATGACAAAAAGATCGTCTCCCGGCATTTTGCTGCCAACGATCAAGTTCTATTATATAACTCTCGGCTCACTTTGTTTCCCGGAAAACTCCGTTCTCGCTGGTCCGGACCTTTCACAATTACGGTAGCCAGACCAAACGGAGCCATCACCCTTATGAACGATAAAGGAGAAGAATTTACGGTGAATGGGCAACGAGTGAAGCATTACTGGGCTAAACCGCCAAATGTCCAACCGACTATTGCATTTAGTTTCTATTTTCATTTTTCAAAAAAAAAAAAAATTTAATAGAAGGAATTGCCTTTAAAATCGATCGATACGCGTCTAGGCATATCGATCGATGCGGAATTATCGAGGCCGCGGTTCATTAACCCCGATATCCGCCTTTTCTTCCCCTCATTTCGCATTCTTCTCCCGAAAACCAGAAACCGATTTTTCTCTCTAGAAACTAAGTCGATTTTCGCCGTTTCTTGCCTCAATCTCCTTGTTTTTCACTTGTCTATCTCATTTGTTCATCTATTCAACAGATCTACAAGGTATGAACTCGAAATTCTCTATTTTTGGATTTTGTTTGACTAGGTTTTGACATGAACAAAATCGATCGATTCGGCTTGGATTTGGTCGATTTAGGTTGCTAGTATGATGAAATAGGTTCTATGATTGTTCGTTTTGCATTTGTTATTTGTGGAACTGCGATTTGGGATGAGCTTGGTGTTGCAGGTTTCGCGATGTCGTGTCGATCGACACGGTCTTTGTCGAATTGATCGACATTGACTCATAGAGATCGATGTCATATTCGATCTATCGATCGACATGGAGCTATCCGCATTGATCGATCTCTCATCTAGAGCATCGATTGCACCTACTGATGGATGATTCTTTTTGTTTTGTTGTTTGCAGATGAGTTCACGGAGAGACAGTAGACGCGAGAGGAGGACTAAGAGGAGGCTCGATATCCCGAGCACTTCCAGGGCACCACCCACACCACCATCTTCCTCGACACCATCATCATCATCACACTCTCCGCCACGACAGCCCGACGAGCGCTACCCATGGCCTAGGAACCCTACCAAGGCCATACAGACGGTGGAGTCTTACGCCGACCCGAAGACAGCGGTCCGTTCCACCGCCTGCACCCACCGTCGGCGGACGGAGAGTTGGGACGACTACGACAGCCTGTTCTACAACGCATGGCTGCGCGTCGACATCACTCCTACGCGCTTCATCGACGAGCCTACCGTGAGACAGCTTGGTCTCTTGCCCGACTTGAGGAACAAGATCAGCCAGCTTGGATTCGGCACCATGGCCACACACCCCTACGACCTCTACCCGTCTCTGGTTCGACAGTTCCTCGCCACAGCTGATCTCACCTACACCACTAGCCCATGCCATAACTGGGATCTCTCTTTGCTCAGCACCTGGTGTCGCTGAAGATGAAGCCCTTCAAGGGCACTGGCAGGAAGAAGGAGACGATCGGGAGCCTGCTTACACCGATCTTCCAGCATCTAGGCATCCGCTTGACTAGAGAGCCAGCACGCACCTCCCGCGCCTACTTGGACGTGGCGCATCTGTCTTCAGCCTAGTGGCTAAAGGAGGGCTTGCTCTGGAGTTTCAGGAGAGGAGACCGCCTCCGTCTTATGCAGCTGCCATCCCGCCACATCACGGACTTCAACGGGAGCATTGACAGGCTCCGATTCCAGCCAGATGAAGCATTCCTCCGCAACCTCCAGGACATGCCACAGAGAGTTGCAGGAGAGCGCAGAGCACCAGATACACAGGGCCCGCCAGAGGCACCGCTACCAGACTTCCCCATCACTCAAGACATTCCGATGCGTGATCACGGGGACTTTCAGAGGTTTGTCGCAGACGCTCTTCAGGCTATCTGGTCCAGAGTGTCTCGCTGTAGGTGCATGAGCAGGAGGAGCGTCAGAGTCCGTGATCCAGCAGCGCCAGGACCATCTCATCAGTACCGTCGTGACTCGTCAGCAGATGACGAGGAGACAGCAGAGGACTCCGACTAGTCCTCACATTTCTATCTCTCATTCCCAGATATTTTTATTTTTATTTTTATTTTTATTTCTATTTTGGATTTTTAGGATTTATTACTTTAGACTATCTATTTTTATTTCATGACTTATTATCTATTTGCTTGTGTTTGGATTGTCTAACAGAACTAACAAATGACAGATCAGACGGGTTAGACACCGACAGACGAATTGATGACTTTCTGTCTAATCACTATCGATCGATAACGATGCTTTGGTATCGATCGATACGAGTAATAATTGGTTCGATTACTCTAGTCATTAACTATCCAATTTTATCTTTGTTTTGTTTTTCAACAAAATTTGACTAAATAACACTGGGGATACTGTTGTTTAAGTCTGGGGGGGGGTAGTTACTAACATTTTCATGTTTTATTTCGTAAAGCATTCTTCATTTCAAACCCGATTTTGTTTCTTTAAAGCATTCTTCATTTTTTTCAATTAAAAAAAATCATATATCAACTGGAGAAATGATATTTCTACTTATTTTCTAACCACTCTTTAGCACTATTCTTAGATTTGTTAACTGCAGAATGTACTATAGATACTAAAGTGGATCACCAGTCACTATGAAAATACTTTTCATGATCATCTGAAAGAACCAAAGCTTATTTCCAACCTAACCTGACATTCTCTGCTTGTCTTGGGGCTTGGTATACATGGGATCGGATGCTTCGAACAAGTCTGGATGGTTAAGCATTGTGTAGATAGTTTTATCACCCTCTCTTTCTCATTTTTGAAATTAGATTGAATTTATAAAAAAAAATTTCAAAAATTAGCTTAAATATATGTTCTAGGACAAGTTAGTTATTACTTAGGAAGGAATTCGAACAGGACTTGGCGGTTACCCCCTCAAGACTTGATTCATAAGAATTCTATAGGTAAAGGATTCGAACAGGGCTTGGTGGTTACCCCCTTCAATACTTGCTTCGCAATCAAAACTATGATATAGGTCAAAAAGAAGTGAACATGACTTGGTGGCTACAACCATTAAGGCTTGATTCATGCAAGCCTGTCCAATCTTGGTCAATGTCTTGCAAATAAAAGCAGACATGACTGAGAGAGAAATAGTAGAGAGAGAGGATAGGAACTAACTTTTACCTGCAGATCCAGATACTTGTCTGAGCAACCTTGCATCCTGTGATCGATACTCCCAAGGTAAAGCCCGCACTGTTATCTTTATGCACATAAATGAAATCAGTAGAGGGGCTAGTCAGGCAGGATTGCTAAGTTGTTGGCTAGATGAACTTGGTTGCTAAGCTACGATATGATATAATGTACTTCTGAAGCTAATAGATTTTTGGTGTGGCTTGCAACAAAGTTGAGGTGATGATCTTGAGTTAGAGGTTGTTTAAGTCTCACTATTTGGAAACCTCTTCTAGACCTATGTCCTTAAATTTGCTTGAGGACAAGCAAAAGGATAAGTTTGGGGGAGTTGATAAGTCATGGATTTTACCCGCTTTCAACCATGATTTTTATATGTTTTTGGAAACAAAAGGACACTTCTAGTGTATTTTATGAGCTTTTACAGGTTCAGGTACTCTTTGGTCAAATATGACCATTTTGGAGCAGAAATGGATACTTTAAGGAGGATTATAATGGAACGATATCTCGTTTATCCATCGCTCACCATGATGCATCGAATCGATGAGACACTACATTCATCGACCGATGAAGCAAGTGAAATCGATCGATATGGAAGACCTCCGAATTAATGACGAATTAAATGAGCTAATCATCTCATTAGGGTTTCACTTCTACCAAATAAGTCCCTGGCCGCCTGTTAGGCTACATTAAGAGGGTTTTGTATCATTTTAGAGGCAGACTTGCCTAGAGAACTTTTAGACCTAATATTGGAGAGTAGCATCTTGCTACCTTGGGGAGAGAGCTTAGGAATGGAGAGATAGATTTGAACTGCATACGAGAAGATCTTAAACCCCTTATTTTCTCTACTCTTTTATCAAGCTTTATTATTCTATTTAAATGTATTATTTAAACCATCATGATTTTGTCTCTCATGAATATGTTTGAGTAGTTTCTCTTGTTAGATTTAGGTTTCTCATTAAGGTTAACTATGCATGGCAATTGATTTAATGCTAGGGTGTTTAAAATATAGTTCTTCATCTAGTTGTTCTTAATGCTAATTATAGGATTGATCACCCTTGACTTAGATCTTAGGATTAATTTGGATAAGTGAAAACTTAGCAAATTCCTGAAAACCAAAGCTGGTATGTTCCAACTTTACCTAGAGTGCACGAAAGTGGCCTCTTAGTAAGATTGGACAACCATTTCAAACCCGATCTTAAAGCTCACTAGAAACAATATCGGTCGATAAGGAATCTGCTTGTCGAGCGATATTGCGAAAGGTGTATCGATCGATATTCATATTGAATAATCGATCGACACTTTCTTATACTCATCGAACGACAGTTGATGACTTAAGATCTAGTTGAAGATAATCAATCATTGATTTAACCTTAAGGTTTGAGTTCAGAACTATGAATATTAAAAACCCTAGATACCCTGCATGCTAGTTACACCTAAGAAATAGCCTAAATCTAGCTATTCTTCCTCTTGCTTAAAACCTAAACCAATCAATCAAGCAATTACTTGCTTACCCTTTATTTACTGCTTTAAACTTGTTTGTCTAGCTTTATTTCGAAGACTAAACAATCTATTGTGTAATCTTAGAGTCTCTGTGGATTCGATCCCTAAGTGCTACAACCGAACCTCTTATTTGAGAGAGTAAAGTTACTCCTTAGGGTAATTTGAGTGATATCACAGTGCATATTCATTGGTGTGTTGATCTCTATCCCCAAAACTTTTAGCAGCCCCTTGATCCATATAAGCTCACTTGTGAGCTTCCTCATTGATCTATATTCTGCTTCAGCACTTGAACAAGAAACCACCTTCTACTTCTTGCTCTTCCATGTGACCAGATTCCTATTGAGATGAGGTGATAAGTGTTTGAGAAGATGAGAAGAGAAGAGATGAAGTGTGCAATGTGTGAGCTCAAGAAAGTTACTGAGCAGTAAAAATAAAGTTACTGTGAGGTAAAAGTAAGAAGTGAGGTAACTATTGTTGGGGAGTATCTGGTTGAAGAAGAGAGTTTATGAGAAGGGTTGTAGCCATCCTGTGTGCGCAAGGAGATAGGAAAAGAAAGAGTCTCCACAGCTCATGACAGGCTGTAAAAGGAAGAGTATATAGTCAAAGATGCTATTGGCATCAAGCATGTAAAGCCTCTCAGCCATTCATTCAAACCAGGAGCCTTTGACCTCACATGCTTAGCCTTATCTCTTTAATTTCGAAATGTATCTTCCTTATATCCTCATGTAAACTCATTCTAATAATTAATGGAGTTTTTGAGTCTCTCTCTCTAGTCTCTCTCTTGTTCTTATTCTCCCTAATCTCTTTAATCTTTCCTAAAACACTCAGATTAACCTTAATCACACTATAAAACACAAAAGTGTTTAATTCCCTCCAATAAAGGTGCAATAGCCTGTGGTTGATCTCCTATCAACTCTGTCTCCAGTCCAATCAGCATCACAATATCCAACAACTTCAGTGTTCTTGTTACATGCCATCCATACTCCTTGACCAGGCGCCTCTCTTAGGTACCTTAGGATCCTTTCCACCATGTTCCAGTGATGAACCTTGGGGGCTTGCATATGCTGGCTTACTTGATTAACTGCAAAGCACACATCTGGCCGAGTGATGGTTAGATAGATCAGCTTCCCAACCTTCCTTCTATACTGCTTGACATCTTCAAATGGAGTATCTTCATACTCCCCTCTCGCAATACCTTGTAACCTTCCTCAAGTGGTGTCTTGGCTTGTCTTCCTCCAGGGTCTCCTGCCTCCTTTAGAATGTCCAAGGTATACTTTATTTGGGACAGGAACAATCCTTCCTTTGATCTGCATATCTCAATGCCGAGGAAGTACTTCAGCTCTCCTAGGTCTTTGATGTCAAATGCGGCTTTAAGGAATGTCTTGGTTGAGCTGATCCCCTCCTTATCACTACCAGTGATGATGATATCATCCACATAGACTAAAATCACAACAATCCCTTGCTTGCTGGTAAGAGTAAAGAGTGTGTGATCTGCTTGAGACTTCACAAATCCTTTCCCATTCAGTGTAGTGCTTAGCTTGTGGTACCAAGCTCTTGGTGATTGCTTCAATCCATAGATTTCCTTTCTGAGTCTAAGGACATTCCCTGGTTTCACCATCTCTTCCATTCCCGGAGATGGCCTCATATATACTTTATCTTCTATTTCACCTTGCAAGAAGGCATTCTTCACATCCATTTGCCAAAGATCCCACTCTAGTGTTGATCCAGTTTGAGGTCGGCTTCTTGATCCTAGTACTTCTCCTTAGTACTGGCTGTGCATCTTCATTCTGAGCTTCTTCTTCACCATCCAAGGTCTGATTCTGATCCCACACTGCGGTTGATTGTTAGAGTGGATGGCTCGCCTACATCACCAGAGAAGTTGGCCCTTGCATCATTGGGTTGATTTCTGAACTTCATAGGCTTGAGATGTGGGTGAAGAAGCTAGCACTTGTCCTTGCCATTACCCTTCTTCTTGCAGTGGTCACACACCCATACTTTCTTGTCTTCCGGCTTGAAGTGACTTTTGTTGGCAGTCCCTTCCACTTGATTTGCTAGGACCAGCTCACCTTTGCCTCCAAACAGCCCCACTGAGCCTTGTTCCTTCTGAATTGGAGCACACACCTCCTCAAGAGTTGGTAGCTTCTCAGCTCGGAGTAGGTGCTTGATGAGGTTATTGTACCCCGGGTGAAGTGTGAGAAGAAGAGCAAAGACCTTATCTTGCTCTCTCCGGTCATTGAGCACAAGAGGGTCCACGGTACTTGGCCTCATCATCTCTAGCTCTGCCCACAAATCTATGAACTTCCCAAAGTGTTGATTGAAGTCCATGCTCTCTTGGTGAAGGGTATTAATAGCCTTCTTGACCTCAAACACTCTGCTGAGATTGGAAATGTTGCCATACACCTTTTGTAGTGTATCCCACAACTCTTTGGCTTTCTCACAGTAGGAGTAAGCTTCCAGGATAGATGGTTCCAGGCTGTTTTGGATGATTGACAACACCATGAGATCCTCCTGATCCCATTTATCATCCGCAGCCACCACCATCTCCACGCCACCTTTATTTTGGATGGTTTTAGTTGGGGCTTCTCCACTGTGTTAACTTGAAGAAAGAAATGGAGTCAAGAGAAGAAGAGTGGAGGAGTTGGGTCTGGTACAAGAATAGGGTCAGGCTTGGAGAGATTGTCTGCAAGGCTTCAGGGGTGTCTGATAAGCTCTAGAAGTGTTCTGATGGTTGTGCAAAGATAGGGCAAAGTCGAGGAGGGACTTAGAAGAAGGTGTAGGAGCAAATGGGTGAGTGTGCATAAATAGGGCGAGGCCGGGACGAGGCTGTACGGACCTGTACGGACCGTGGCCGACCCGAGAGTTCACAACTCACCCATTGAGACATTTTAGGACTTGTGCAAAATTAGGGTGTTGGTACGGTCAGGCAAGCAATCCGTACATGCCCTGATGTTTGTAACAAGCCTAACTTGTGTCCTAAGGCCGAAGAAGGTCGTGTGGCATGGTCTGATCCAAGGAAAGATGCTTAAGGAATATGCTGGTCAAGGAGGCCATGGGAAGGAGCCAATCAGATCACTTTCCTTACTAGCTGTTGATGGATAAGGCTGCTCTTCTCTTATTGGTGCGTTTGAAAGAAGAGCCAGCCTGTGCCAGCCTGGTCCAGCCTGCCCTT
The DNA here is from genome assembly GCA_016771965.1 of Brassica carinata. Classification (NCBI taxonomy): domain Eukaryota; kingdom Viridiplantae; phylum Streptophyta; class Magnoliopsida; order Brassicales; family Brassicaceae; genus Brassica; species Brassica carinata. The sequence goes on from CM028689.1 coordinate 36,961,902, forward strand.
GACCAGATCCAAATTCAACCAATGAGACTTCAAAGAGAGCTCAACCAATCATATGAAGACCAGACCAACTCCTCATCTCATCCATCCATTTGAATCAAGTTAATTATAGCCATTAGATATAGGTTTCTAATGTTTCAGATTGTAAAGCTTATAAATAAGCTCTTGTTAGCGATTTGTAAACTTAAGAGAGTAAGGGGAATCCCTTCTCCTTCAAAGAAATAAAATGTGTTCTTGAATCAGATTCCCTAAGTCTCTCCCTTTCTTAGTCTCAAATCTCTTAATCTCTCAAAGTCTCTCTTGTTTCTGATTTGAGTAACACATTGTTACATCAGATCCTTTCTCTACACTTATCAAGCTCTCTTCTTGCTCATTTGAGCTGTTCTACACACACACACACATTAAGAGAGAGAGAGAGAACTCTGTAAAACTCTCATGGTATCAGAGCCAGGTTCTCTAGAACCTGAGCTGTTGCTTCCGCCATCTCAATGCTTACCTCTCATGTCATTTTGAACCAAGAAGAAGCTCCCTGGATCTGGCGGCTGTTCAACATTACAAAATGGTGGTGGGTTCATCCTTGGTGTCCAGAAGCTGTCTATGGTTGATTCTCACCATCTCATGGCGCCAATGAAGAAGGAAGAAGCTTGGAAACAATGGTTATGGAGTGGTCTGATCAACCAAGCTTCAGATCCATGTTCAAGCAAGTTCTTATTCATTATCCAAGAAGAAAGGTGGTAGCTTTCTAGGCTTGAGAGCCTGGCGAGTTCACATGAAGAAAAGGTGGAGTCTTTGACATGGAGAGTTCAAGAGAAAGGAGAGAAAGGTTCATGGAAGGGGGAGACAAGGTGGCGCCACCAAAAGAGCTCACTTCCTTGCCATGATTCAATGGAGTTTCAAGGAACTAACACTAGTTCCTTGGCTGTAAGGAAACTCTTTCTCTTGTTTGTAAAGCTTGAGCATTTGAACTGAATATTGAAATGTGTTGTGATGTGGTGTTGTGATTGAAAACCTGAGGATGTGTTTAAAGATTGCTAAATGTGAATTGTTTATAATCTGTCCCAGGATGTTTAAAGAGGCTTGTGAAGTTGAGATATGAAAGTGCTTTCCTCAGATCTTGTGTGAGTTGTGCTAGGATGATAGATTGTTATTTCTGCATCTAGTAGCTTTCATAACTTGAATCTGATTAAGGTAATGCATGGTCTGATGTAAGTTTATGATAAGTGTTGTAAGACCTCAGTTAAAATTTTGTGTGAGCATTGATAGATGATTGTGTCTGATCTTGTTGCATACATGTTTAGAAACTTGTTAAGGTGCTGCATACTATCATAATGGTTACTGTCTTAAGATTGAGATCTTAGTTTAAAAGACTAAGATGTGGTTAATACAAGTAAAGAATTGCCTAAGTAGCTTGTATTGAATCTGAAATGATCTTTCTTGTGCTTAGAGAGTTAGCTTGCAAAGATTAGAACTCTAAAAATGTCCAGTTTGATCTTGTGCATTGTTTTAAGACATTGGTGTTCAAACTTGATGTGGAATCAAGGGTTGACCCAATGCACTTGTGTCTTATCTTTGCTGGAGTTTGAGTGATGTTTCAGGTTCACAAGAAGTGTGCTTAGTTCATCATCAATCCGAGTTGAAAGAGGAAGACTTTTGCCCATTGTGTGTGCAATGGAGAGTGGTTATAAAGATGGGAGGCGCCACTGATCTGAGAGTATCACTAAAGCTCACTTCAAGCTTGGACCTAGACTCAATCCAAGCTTGAGGAGGGGAGTTAAAGCGAGCTTTCAGGTGACTCATGGAGTCCATTGCAAGCAACTAAAGGTTGTTGCAATGTTGTGGTGCTCCGGATCAAGAAGCTATCTTCCTTTCAAGCTTGAGTCTTCCATAGACTCAGTCTCAAGCTTGAGGGGGAGTGTTGAGAAGCTTCTATGATCCAAGAGAAAGAGCACTTGGTGGTTGCTCAAGAGGAGGAGCCAACCTTGTATGGAAGAGAGGTGAGAGATGATGAAGTGATCTTCAAGGCGGCTTCTAGTGTTGAGGTGATTGGAGAGACACAAGGCATCTCCACAACACTCCAGCAAGGTGGCGCCATTTACACTCTTGAGAAGAAGTAACCAGTGTTCAGCAAGTGAGGGATTCAAGTGGGATGTGAAGAGCAACCACTCCTCACCAGTTAAACAAGGGAGTAAACCTGAACTTTATCTTTACATACATTACATGATAGATTTATCTCTTGAGAACTGATACACTTGTGGAATGATGTATCAGGTACCTTACTTGGAGTCTTAATGAAGAGGAGGAGGTGATCTTACCTGATGGAGATGGCTGGAAGCCACGAGAGAAGGGAAGGCACAATCCTAGTTCAAGAAGAGATCAAGAAGGTGTGGTGATGAGCAAGAGTAGTGGTGAACTATCTTGCATCACAAGAGGGCCATGATCCAGAGCCTTTGTGTCCCTTACATTGCTGGTAAGGCACAAAGGCTCACTGACCAATCCCCAGGCCTTGAGGAACCTACTCTTTTTCCATTACAAGGTTTTGTGATACACTAAAAATGAATCTTTGCTACTGCAAAGTTAACAGTTGTAATTATAGTACTTTAGATTCAAATCCAGAGGACCAGTCTACACTTTATTTCTATGAGTTTCGAAATCAAGCTAAGAAGAAGATTTAGTTTTGGTTTTAAGAATGACGATAGGAAACAAGAAAAACTATTGATTGATTCAAATTAACAAGCAGCTAACCTAGGGTATTTCATTGGGTGTTGAATTGGAGCCAAACAATTATTCAAGCGCGAAGAAGTGCTTTCTAGAACTCGGATCACTCAGCTGGAACACCCCACTGTCGTGGTGGTGATCGCTTTGCAGATCGATCTCACCATCTAACTGTCGTTGAGATGAGAATCGATCGCAAGCTTTAGAGAACAGATCCGATCAGTTCATTTACTAGCCTAATATCTACTTTCGCTGATTAGGGATACTAAGCTCATTCAATACATGTCGAGTTATCTCCTAAGCGGTTAACTAGGTGATGAACTTAGGATCTAACAATAAGTGATTAGATTAATGAAAGCATTAAGAACAGTATGAATGAAGAACAATTGAAATCGCTTATCTATGTTTAGCTCATGTCTCAACACCCTGAAAACCTTAGGCGAGCAAGGTAACTACTCGATCATGATTCAAGAAATCAAAGACATAATTCCTGAAATAAATTGCATAAGAACAGAGTAGAAAACAAAGGGTTCAGATGATCTTCTCTATGAGAGGATTGATTCTTCTCCCTTACAAGTTGCAGATCGCAAAAGCTCAATGTTCTGTTGTAAAAACTAGCGTAGAATAATAGAATAGGGATAAAGGCGCTTTTATATGGAGGCGCCGTGGATTTCTAGAGAGGGAAGGTGATTAGGGCAAATCTTCAAAGATATGGAAATTTCCATGGTTGTCGGGAACAGTCCGCCTCGTTGCTCCGCACGATTGTTCTGAATGGAAAGCTACAGTTCTTGCACCTTTCTTCATGCTCCTCCCTTTAGCTCTTTAGTCTACTCCAGACCTGAATTGACTCAAAAAGGACTAGACTATCTCGATAAAACAATTGAAACTGGTTAGAAAACATATGCACCATGGTGTCAAAAACACCACATATCAATTCCCCCAGACTTAGATCCTTGTTTGTCCTCGAACAATGGCAAGTATCTAGCACAAGGAGAAAGGTTTGAAAGTGTGGGAACTCGCCTATTCTCAACAACCATACCTTAACCACGAATCTCTGAACCATACAAACAGTTGGCTAGGACCACACACTTTTGCTAGAACCCCACTGACAGCTGTTCAAAAATTGGCTCCATACTCTACATCTCAAGCCTGAAAAAGTACACTTTCGAGACAGAACTCCTATATTTGTTTAAGAACAGCGCAAACGCTTATCACCGGCACTATTCAGGGTAGACGGGCTAGGTATGGAACAGGCTAATTTAGTGGTGGAGTTAAAAGTGTTTAGGGGTTACCAGTTTTGGAGTGGATGCAGGATATCACGCAAAATAGCAAGAGAGGACGGATCCATTGATGTCCACAGCTCTTACTCGTTTTGCCAAATTTTGAGCGGCTGCTCCAAAGTTCTCCTGACTGGTCTCCTTGATTTGTACCCGATTCTTCTATTATACCTTCTCATCCATCTCATCATGATCCACATAGTACTCCTCTGAGGTCTCCACGAACAGGTTTCTCTAATGGAGGCACATCAAACAAGTATAAGTAGTTGCGATCAATCAGATCAATGAGCAACTGTTCTCCATGTGTGTACAGCAGAACCTTCTTCCTCATATGGCTTCAACTAAGTTTTTGTATAGGAGCCTCATCAATCTTCCTTCTCCATCATTGATCGCAAAAATTATATATATATATATATATATTTTTTTGAAATGGTAAATACTGGAGCGAGATCAATTGATGGGGATGTGACGGAGAAGGAGGTTACGTGCATGGTGAAGATGGTCCACTGATCATTCTACTTGTCTGACCTTGTGACTGTTCTCGTCGTGGTGGTGACCGTTCTGAAGAGACTATTCCGCCTTCTATTCTGACTGTTCTCGTTGCTCTGAATGACTGTTCTGGGGCAATACGAGTAAGAGACTGCGTCGATCCTTTCTTCTCCGGCCATTTTGCACATATCTGCAAATATAACATAGGAAAACAGAATGCATGGAGATGGAATAAAGGCTTAGGTTCAAGGTAGGAACTAGCTAAAGATGAGCTAGCCACTCAGAAACAACAATATGGGTATAAAGAATAAGAAGTCCTGAGTGTAGGTCTCGTTTCCCTGATCTAGTGCCAATAACAAGAGTAATTGCAGTTAACATTCAGGAGTTAAGTCTACCCAGTGTAACCTGATCGGATGAGAACTTCTGGAGAGTCAAATGAGATAAATCAGGGTGTTCCATGTCCAAGTGTGGGGTCTTTCGTCACTGCTAAGGTCACTGACTAAGCCTCCCCCAGACTTACTTCACACCATCCCTGGTTGTGAGAAGATAGATAGAGGAAGGCCAAAACACACAAAATAAATAAAGAAAACAAATAACTTGCAGAAACAAAAATAGTCTAAACGGATAAGACAATGGTGATAGATGTTGGCGGCGGATCAGTCTGACTCCCCGCTCCCAGATTGCCCAGCAATACGCCTGTTCAGCGGTAGCGCTCTCCTCGATGTCGCTCCAGCTGGTTCCTTGCACAGGCGATGGCCTGTCCGCTGAGACTGCTCTTGCTCGTCCTCTCTTTCCTGCTGACCTTGGAAGCATCCGCCGGTGATGGTCTTTAGGATTTTCTTCAGGAGGCTGTTGTTCTTGCGCTGTGAATCAATCATCCAGCGGCGGTAAGTCTCATCGTCGGAGCCATCCTCGATGTCTAGAGATCATAGTTGGGTTCAGGTGTTACGTCCTCGACGTTCTCCGTGCCTGGTCCTCCTGGTGAACCAACAGCGGATCATCGCAAAGGTGCTCCTGTTCTGGGAGGAACCGGATGTTCTCAAACTTGTCCAGGCTTGTGATCTCTGTTTGAGGGAGTTTGCAGAACAGTTGCATCCCTGCCTTATCTTAGAACATGTAGGTGCTCTCGTCGCGGAGGATTTGACACTTAATGAGGTAGGGGATGTCAATGTAGTATGGCTCATAGTTGGTCTCGAGGGAGAGGTGGTCGATTCCGAAGTGGAGGAACAATGGCGAGAGCAGACTGCCACATCGATCCTTCGTTTGCGAACCTCTCATCAGCAGACTTTTCTTCGCGACGAACATTGCAGCAAGTAAATATCCAGGGTTGGTGAGAACCTTCGTGATTGGAATGCCTGCGCACGCTGCTCGTATCTGATCCTGTAATACTGAGTAGAGCATCTGGAGTTCTCCATTGTTGACCTTCGAGGCTTGGTCCGTAGCGAACAGCAAGTTGCTGAGGACCTTGGCAATGATCCGCACTGAAGGATTGCGGATGTGGGACTGATAGGCTGTGCGAGGCTTGAAGTCTCCGCTTGCGATCAGGTCCCGAAGATCTTGGCGGGTGGAAAGCTTTTGAGGAGAGACCTCCCTTGGATGCGTCCGGATATGTCATAGATCTCGTTGAACTTGGCGGCGGGGAGGAGCAATGTTTCCACCAGCCATAAAGCGGAAGTGAGTGTTCTCGAGCGTTGGCTGGTGCTCGTTTTCATGGTAGATCTCCGCCGTAGCCAGGGCTTGCCGGACCAGCTCTGGAATGAGGATTTGCGGCTTGGTGCAGAGCTCGAGTATTCCAATGGCTGAGAGAATACGCTGAACATCGTCGTCGAGACCGAGCTGGGCTAGTGTAGGAGGGTGTACGTACAATGTTGGCTGGATGTCGATGGCGAGGAGAGCATTGTAAGCCCTTGCTATTTCTTTGTCCCACCCTTCGACATTGACATCAAAGAGACTAGGGTCCTCAATGTCGATAACCAAACCTTCCTGCTCCCGAGGCCATGGGTACGTTGGGTAAGGCTTGGCAATCGGTGTCGATTGAGTCACGGTGTGCCTCGATGCTCTCTGGGCGATGTGCTTTGTTCGGATCTGCGAGAGAGAACAGCCATAGACAGATCAGCACTATTCGTGGGTTGGTTAGAAAAGATGAATCCACAAACCATTCTCAATATAACCTCATCCAATAGATTCCAATCAACCACATCGAACAAATCATACCAAATTGAAATAATCTAATGTTCTAGAGTCATGAAGATCAGAGTCAATTCGATCTAAACCATTCATATAACTAGAATCTATCAAGTGAAGCGCAATAAATCGAAATGATAAAGGCTCCTGAATCGCGATTTACAAAGCAATGCGAGTTGAGTTGTTTACCTTGGGTGCCATTGATAGGATCGACTGCAAAGACAATTCGATTTTGAAAGGATCCAAGAGGCGATAACTTAAAATCGAAAAGAGGAGATGAGGAAATGGAGAATTTTTGATTTAGGGTTCTTTGCAGCGATGAGAGAAAGTGGGAGAGTGGGGGGGGGGGGTTGACCTTTATATAGGGAAACCCTAAACCGCTTGTCCTTCTCTCATCATTTTTTTTTATTAGGGTCCGAAATACTTACCTGGGATCAGTTGTTCTCCAGCGAGAACAATCAATGAACTGTTCCTTCGATAAGAGTTCGGACTTTCTCTTTTTCCTGAAATAAAAATTAAAAGCAGACATAGAAAAATCAAAGAAAGAAATATTCACACTCACCAGTGGGTTGCCTCCCACCAAGCACTTGGTTAAAGTCGCTAGCTTGACTTAGGTTAGCCTTTTCATGCTATGGAGGGGTTGCCTAAGGGGATTTCTTCCCCTTCTGCGGTTGTTGTTTCAGCGAGGTATGGCTTGAGACGCTGACCATTCACAAAAAATTCTCCTCCTTTTGTGTCCAGCAACACAACTGCTCCATATGGTCGGACCTCTTTAATGGTAAAGGGTCCAGACCATCTCGACTTCAATTTACCTGGGAACAGCTTAAGTCTGGAATTAAAGAGCAGGTCCTGATCGTTTGGTTCAAAGTTCCTACTGATGATCCTTTTATCATGGTGCTCCTTGGTTTTCTCCTTGTAGATGAGCTCTCATAGACCAGATGCCTGATCTCCTCTAGTTGGTTAATCTGGATTGTTCGTCGTTCCCTGGCTGATTTGATGTCAAATTTAAGCAGTTTGACAGCCCATGCTGCCTTATATTCAAGTTCCACCGGAAGATTGCAAGCCTTGCCATAGACTAGGTGATAGGGAGTGGTCCCGAGTGGAGTATTGTAGGCTGTTCTGTAAGCCCATAGCGCATCGTCTAACTTGAGAGACCAGTCCTTGCGGGTTGTTCCATTTGTTTTCGAAGAATGTTCTTTATTTCTCTATTAGACACTTCTACTTGACCGCTGGTTTGGGGATGGTATGCGGTTGCGACCTTGTGTTTTACACCGTTCTTTCTCAGCAATCCTTGGAACACTTTATTGATGAAGTGAGTTCCCCCATCGCTTATGACCACTCTAGGCACTCCAAATCTTGGAAAGTTGATGGAAGTGAACATCTTGGTTACAACACGTGAATCATTGGTTGGACTAGCAATCGCTTCTACCCACTTGGAAACATAGTCCACAGCAACCAAGATGTAATCATTCTTGTGAGAGACTGGGAACGGTCCCATTAAGTCGATCCCCCAGCAGTCAAACACTTCTACTTCCAGGATGTAGTTATGAGGCATCTCATTCTTCTTGTTTATACTCCCCATCCTTTGGCATCCACTACATCGCGATATGAAAGTGTGGGCATCCCTAAACATAGTAGGCCACCAAAAACCGGCTTGGAGGATCTTGGAAACCGTTTTGAAGGTGGCAAAGTATTCAACATAGGATGAACCGTGGCAGTGATGAAGGATCCTGGAATATCAGCTTCGGAACACACCTTCTAAAGATCCCATCCTTGCCTGCCGATACAAATATGGCTCATCCAAGTAGTGCCTTGCTTCCTTAGAAATTTCCTCTTCTCATTCCTGTGAACCTCAAAGGTTCCTTCTCAGCTGCTAGGAAGTTGGCAATCTCAGCAAACCATGGAAGATTCGGTACTGCTTCGGATCACTGCAGTGAATGCTTAGTCTACGGGAACAGCCACGGCTGGCGAGGGAATGACTGTTACGTGTTGCCTGAACCAATCAGCGTTGACATATTCCATTGGTTGTTCCTCGTCGAGAGCTGTCTCATCTGACACTTTCATCCTGGAAAGATGATCTGCCACTCCATTATCAACTCCCTTCTTGTCTCTTATCTCTGGTCAATTCACGGAGTAAAAGAATCCAACTTAAGAGCAGCGGTTTAGCATCCTTCTTCGTGAGCAAGTACTTGAGCTGCATAGTCTGTGTGCACGATCACCTTTGATCCAACTAGGTAGGATCTGAATTTCTCAAATGCAAACCACGATGGCAAGGAGCTCTTTTACGTGGTTGCATAGCGACACTGAGCTTAGTCCATAGTTCTGCTAGCGTAGTATATCACGAGCAGGTTCTTGTCTTTCGCTGTCCAATAACTGCTCCCCTTGCAAAGTCACTTTCGGCGTCTGTCATGATCTCAAAAGGAAGATCCCAGTCTAGAGGTTGAACAATCGGTTGCACTGACTAGAGCTCCTTGATCGTGTGGAATGCGGCTAGGCGATCGCTGTCAAAGGCGAACTGGGTTTCTTTGCAGAGCAGCCGAAGTGAGTGGCCTTGCAATTTCGAGAGGTCTGGATGAACCTTCTACAGAAACCAGCGTGTCCCAAGAAACTCCTTATTCCCTTTACTGAAGTTGGTGGCTGCAGACTGATCATGACCTCGATCTTTGCCTTGTCCACCTCGATGCCTTTCTCGATATCTTATGTCCCGGACCAATCCCATCTCGACCATGAAGTGGCATTTCTCCCGATTCAGCACCAGATGCTTCTCTTCGCGTAAACTGAAACCCTGCACAAATTTGACAAGCGGACATGAAAGGAGCTTCCATAGGCGCTGAAATCGTCCATGAAAACCTCCATTATGTCTTCGATTAGGTCAGTGAAAATTGACATCATGCAGCGTTGGAAGGTCGCTGGAGTATTGCACAAACCGACGGGCATCCTCCTGTATGTGTATGTTCCATATGGGCATGTGAACATTGTCTTCTCCTGATCGTCTGGGTGGATGGGAATCTGAAAGAAACCTGAATAACCATCTAAAAAGCAATAATAAGGGTGGTTAGCCAATCTTTCAAGCATTTGATCAAGAAAGGAAGTGGGAAGTGATCCTTGCGAGTCGCAGCATTCAGTTTACGGAAATCAATGCACATGCGATGACCAGTAGCTGTTCTAGTAGGGATTAGTTCATTCTTTTCATTTGTTATAACAGTTAGCCCACCTTTTTTAGGTACTACATGAACGGGGCTGACCCACTTGCTATCAGAGATCGCATAGATTACACCAGCTTCTAGAAGTTTCATTATCTCTTTCTTTACAACATCTTTTAGATTTGGGTTTAACCTCCTCCGATGTTCTACAGATGTCATCGATTCATCTTCCAGGTGTATTCTATGCATGCACAGATCAGGTGAAATGCCAGGTATGTCAGCTAGAGAATATCCTAATGCCTTATGATATTTTCTAAGTTCACATAAAAGCAGAGCAGTCTCGGCATTTTTCAGGTCGGCATTCACTATGACAGGATATGTGGAATTGGGTCCAAGGAATGCATACCTGAGTCCCTTGGGAAGGGATTTGAGCTCTACCTTTGAAGCTTTCAGCTCGCTCCATGAGTCATCGTTCTCAGCTACCGGAACAGACGGGTTCTGGGGCGCGGTTGTTCCAGCTGGTTTGCTGAGCTCGCTGTTCTCCCCCAGACTTAGATTTGCCACTATCTTTTCCATACTCCTGGCTGAATCCAGGACTTTGGCATAGGCATCAGCATCAATACTCTCTAAGCTTTGCTCGGCTTCAGCTCTGACTAAGGCGAGTTCAAGAGGGTCATCGGTGAGAATCTCCTCAATCATCCCGTCATGCGGTTCTAGTGGATCGCTCTCTTCTTGGACAGTGAAGGTTTGTCCATCCAGCATTGGTTTCTTAAGCATCTGATTCATCTCAAACTTCATCACAATGTCTCCAAGATGGAGATCAATTTTCCCTTGCCGAACGTCTATGATAGCTCCAACAGTGCACAGAAATGGTCTGCCCAGGATCAGGGGATCCTTTAATTCTTCCTCGAGTTCCAGAACAACGAAATCGGCAGGGACAAGTGTGTTCCCAACCAGAACTTGGAGATCTTCAAGGATTCCAACTGGAGACTTCACAGATCGATCAGCAAACACTAGGGAGATCCTGGTAGGCTTGAAATCCGTGTATCCAAGGCGCTTAGCCACAGAGTATGGCATGAGGTTTATGCTTGATCCTAGATCGACGAGTGAGCATGAGAAGACTGTTCTCCCTATCTGGACTGAGAGGAAAAATTTTCCCGGATCACCGGTTTCTTGATCCTTTTGTTGCGGAGCTTTGCTGCACTCTTTAGAGACGATCATGAACTCGCTGTCATCAGTTATCTTCGCAGAGATCAGTCCCTTCAAAAAACTACGCATGGATGGTATCATCTGGATCGCACTCATCAGAGGAAGTCTGACTGTTAGGTCTTCCAGCATCTTCCTGCACTTCATCTCCTCCTTATCTTTGCGCATAACCTTAGCTGGAACAGGGTAGGGTACTTTCGGTACATCTTGTGGCGGGGAAGATTCTGCGATCGGTGGAACAGCCCGGCGGTCGCTCTGCATCGGTCGGAACAGTCTCGTAGGTTGTCCTGCCCTTCCTCATCTGTAGGTACAGCTTGGCGGTTGATCCAACTCTTTCTGCTTCCCTTTCTCGGCCGATGTGAATCTCCTGGTGTCCAGATCAGTCAGTTGCTTCCCACTCCTTAGCGCGACTGCATTGCACTCCTCGGGGTTCTTATCTGTTTTTCCAGGGAGAGTACCTTGCTGTCTCTTCACACTTTCAGCAGTCTGAGCAATCTGAATATCCATCTGTCTCATATAGCTTGAGACATTATCGTACTTGGCACTCAGGTCATTGAACATATGGTTCATTCTGGTGTTGATGTCGTATGTGACCTGGTTCAGTGCTTTTCCTTGGATTTGCTGTCCTTGGAGCAGTTGGCTCATCATCATTGCAAGACTCTTCATATCTTCCTGCGGAGCAGTCTGAGCCGGTTGTGCAGCCTACTGATTAACCGGCTGTTTCTGGTTGTGGAACAGGGAATTCTGAGCCGGGCTGAGGACATAAGTTCTCCCTTGATTTCCATACCCCCTTTGGTATCCACTATTCTGACCCTGATTTCCTTGAGCATTTTCTGTGTTACCGTCTGGGCTTAGGGTTTTTGAACAGGTGGGGATTGTTCCTCACGTTAGGGTTCGGGTGATAGTTCTTGAACTGCCATCCTTGCCCATTCACATAGCTCACTTCGTGCTGATCTTCAGTCGACTGATCTGCCTCTGATGTGGCTTCCGCGGTTGCTTTATCCTGAGGGGATTCTTCCATGATGAAGACCTGGTTATGATTACTCTTAATCAGCTGATCGACCTTGGCAGAGAGCTCATCAATCTTGCTGTTGTCGATGCTGTTCACCTTCAGGGTGCGATCAGTCTCGCGGTTATTATCAGCTGAGCTTGAGGCCATGTTCTCAATCAGTGCGAAGGCACCTCGAGTGGATTGGGTCATGAAGTCTCCATTACTGGCTGAGTTCAAAGCGTTCCTGTACTCCCAACCTACTCCATCGTAGAACACTCCAAGCAGATAGTCTTCCTCAAAACCGTGATGTGGCACTCTCTGCGGTGGACGTTGAATCGCTCCCATGTAACGCAGAACGGCTCATCTACTAGCTGTTTGAAGGTCGCAATCTTCTGTCTCAGAGCTGCCGTCTTCGATTTCGTGTAGAAATGGCTCAAGAAGGCATATCGGACATTTTCCCAAGTGGTGAGCGATCCAGTAGCTAGGGAATCCAGCCAGCGAGCAGCCTTCCCATCAAGCGAGAAAGGGAACAGGGCACACTTTATGTAATCGGGTGGTACTCCATTCGCTTTAGTGAACCCACACATCTTCTCAAAGTGCTCAATGTGGTCCATCGGTATTTCTGCAGGAAGTCCATTGAAGATCTTCCTTTGCACCAGACTTATCAAGGCTGGCTTGATCTCAAAGTCTTGCCTAGTGCACGGTGTAGGGTTGATGGCAGATCGAGTAGTAGGCAGATTACGCAGTAGATTTCTCTGGCCGATCGGAACAACCTCCTCCGGTTGATTCTGCTGATTCGCAGCGTTCAGAGCTGCAGCAGCTTGCTGCGCTTGGATGGTTTGCTGCATTTGCTGCATCTGCTGTTGCATGAGTGTAAACGCGGCAGTGAGATCATCCTGGTGATTACCCATGTTGGTGTTCGTAGGTCTGGGTTGTTGACGGTTCTATCGTTCCAATCTCGCTAGTTCTTCGTTGGTGAGCCGATGCAGTGGTCCTTGTGCGTTGCTCCGAGTATGCCTACTGGTCATGCAACTGGATCATCGGCTGGAACAAAGAAATAGAAGCGAGTAAGATATCTTAGACTAGATATGAAACCGAAAAATAGAGGTAAAAAATTTGGTCCCCGTCGCAACGGCGCCAAAACTTGATACACTAAAAATGAATCTTTGCTACTGCCAAGTTAACAGTTGTAATTGTATTAGTTTAGATACAAATCCAGAGGACCAGTCTGAACTTTATTTCTATGAGTTTTGAAATCAAGCTAAGAAGAAGATTTTGTTTTGGTTTTAAGAATGACGATAGGAAACAAGCAAAACTATAGATTGATTCAAATTAACAAGCAGCTAACCTAGGGTATTTCATTGGGTGTTGAATTGGAGCCAAACAATTATTCAAGCGCGAAGAAGTGCTTTCTAGAACTTCGGATCACTCAGCTGGAACACCCACTGTCGTGGTGGTGATAAGCTTTCAGATCGATCTCACCATCTAACTGTCGTTGAGATGAGAATCGATCGCAAGCTTTAGAGAACAGGTCCGATCAGTTCACTTACTACCCTAATATCTACTTTTGCTGATTAGGGATATTAAGCTCATTCAATACATGTCCAGTTATCTCCTAAGCGGTTAACTAGGTGATGAACTTAGGATCTAATAATAAGTGATCAGATTAATGAAAGCATTAAGAACAGTATGAATGAAGAACAATTGAAATCGCTTATCTATGTTTAGCTCATGTCTCAACACCCTAAAAACCTTAGGCGAGCAAGGTGACTACTCAATCATGATGCAAGAAATCAAAGACATAATTCCTGAAATAAATTGCATAAGAACATAGTAGAAAACAAAGGGTTCAGATGATCTTCTCTATGAGAGGATTGATTCTTCTCCCTTACAAGTTGCAGATCGCAAAAGCTCAATGTTCTGTTGTAAAAACTAGCGTAGAAATAAAGGCGCTTTTATATGGAGGCGCCGTCGATTTCTAGAGAGGGAAGGTGATTAGGGCAAATCTTCAAAGATATGGAAATTTCCATGATTGTCGGGAATAGTCCGCCTCGTTGCTCCGCACGATTGTTCTGCATGGAAAGCTTCACCACGGTGTCAAAAACACCACATATCATTTTGTCCCAAAGGGTTTTCCTTGTAAGGTTTTTAATGAGGGGATTCTTCAAGGTTCCAACCTTAACCCAGGATCTCATAGGGTTAACAAAGAGAATAGAAGGATATTCTTATTTCCTTTATTCATTTGGTAGCAGATACATGTCTTTAAATAGACAAAAATATGTTAAACAATTATACACAAGTTGAGAAGAAGAATAATAAACAAATAAGAGAGAGAGGGGCAGTGAGCTCGTCCAGCAATGTGGGAAACTGACCTGTCTTTAACGGTCTCCTCCTTTAACAGACCCGTGACCTGATCTCCCAACGTCTCTTTGCTTCCTTGTTTGACCAGCATACTTGATATAAACATTGTAAGTCTCCTTTCTGATCAAGCGAAGTCTTCCCTTGCCTTGTAAGCAAAGGTAGGTCACATAAAGGCCAAACTGTACGGACACCTCCTCTTTAATCATGTTCGGATGCTTTCAATCTCCTCCTCTCTTCTCTTCTGTCTTGCGTATCTCCATGTCACTTATGCTTCCATGTCAACACGGCCTCCTCCTGGTCTTGAGGACATGGTGAAACCAGGAAATGTGCTTAGACTTAAGAAGGCTATCTATGGGTTGAAACAATCCCCAAGAGCATGGTACCATAAGCTAAGCACAACTCTCAATGGGAGAGGCTTTGCTAAGTCACAAGCGGATCACTCTCTCTTCACTCTCACCAGCCAGCAAGGTATTTTAGTGATCTTGGTATATGTGGATGATATAATCATCACTGGTAGCAACAAGGAAGGTATTCTCTCAACCAAAACTTTCCTTAAAAATGTTTTTGATATCAAGGATTCGGGAGAATTGAAGTACTTCCTTGGGATTGAAATATGTCAATCTAAAGAGGGGCTTTTCTTATCCCAAAGGAAGTACACTTGATATGTTAAATGAGGCAGGAAACCTTGGAGGTAGACAGGCTATGACACCATTAGAAGAAGGCTACAAGGTGCTGCGAGAGGGGGAGTATGAAGCTACTCCATTTGAAGATGGCAAGAAGTATAGAAGAATGGTGGGCAAGCTCATCTATTTGACTATCACAAGGCCAGATGTGTGCGTTGCTGTGAATCAAGTGAGCCAACATATGGGAGCTCCTAAGGTTCATCACTGGAACATGGTGGAGAGAATCTTGAGATACTTAAGAGAGGAGCCAGGATAAGGAGTTTGGATGACATGTAACAAGAGTACTGAAGTTGTAGGATATTGTGATGATGATTGGGCTGGAGACAGAGTTGATAGGAGATCAACCACAGGCTATTGCAGCAACACAACAGATTGCATCCAATTCAGTCTTCCATGAGAGGACAAAACACATAGAAGTGGACTGCCACAAGGTGAGACAAGCAGTGGAGCAGCATGATTCTTCCATGCTACACTGACATCTTCACCAAGGCAGCCAGCAGCAACGTCTGTGAGTTCATTCATCCTAAGCTTGGACTCATAGACCTCACTTGTCACTGATCCTCTTGCTGTGAAGTATTTTACTCTTTTTCCTTTGCTTGGTTTTTTATCCCTTGTGGTTTTTCCAAGTAAAGGTTTTAATGAGGGAATGCTTCATAGTGTCCAAGCTTGATCAAATCCTATGGTCAAGCTTGAGGGGGAATGTTGACATGAAGCAAATAAGAGATTAAATATCAGGCATGAATCTATAGAAGGCATTGATGAAGAGAACAAGGCAAGACACGCTTGTGGTGTGATCAAAGAGGTATTGTCCGTACATGTTGAGAACACTAAACCTACCGTGGCTTGCAAGACAAGAGAAGGACTTAGTCTAATAAGAAAGAGTATTTAAATGAGCCCGAAGTGTGGAGTATGTCGACACAAGAGGAAGAGAGACGTTAGAGAAGAGTCACGGGTTGGTTCAGGAGAATCAGAAGAGAGAAGACCTTGTGTGCTGTCACTTTCACTTCAGCTTAACGAGCCTGATCGACCAGAACTCTCTCCCATTTGTTTATTGCTCATTGTACTATCTCCTAATAGTTTATTGTATCTCCCTTGTCTACTTGCTATCTGGTTTGCCTTTAAATGGTTGTAACATGTTCTAAATTAATCTAAGGAAATATGATTCCTCTTTACTCTTTCTCTTAGTTACAATCTCTCATATCTCTCTCTCACTTCCGCGGATACTCCTCTTAATTCTCATCAATCTAAGCTTGACTGTTCTCAAAATTACTCTCTTAATTCATACAAACTTTCAACCTGAGCATGGCTCACCCGGCTGAGGAAGTAGTTGAGATTTTTATAGAGATCTCTCTCTTTTAATGTGTGTGTGTGTGGAGAAAGGCTCCAATGGAGCAAAGAGATGAGCTTGTGTTTGTTCTTGGTGATTTTAGTGAGAGAGACTAAAGAAAGAGACTATGGATGGAAGATTAAGAGATTGATGGAAGACTTAAAGATTAGTAACCAGACTTGTATTATGAAGAGATGGGGAAACCCCCCATTCAGCTTAGGCCACTCAATTGCCTCTTACATGCTTATTTATAAGCTCATACATTTGGTTTCTCATAAACCTAATTCTAAGGGCTAATATAACCTGAATTTGAATGAATGGACGAGATGGGAAGCTGGTCTGTGTTGAAGTGGCTTCAATGATTAAGAGAGTTTCAGCAGTGAGGGATTCAAGTGGCTTGTGAAGAACAGCCACTCCTCACCATTTAAACAAAGGGAGTAAACCTGATCTCTATCTTTACATACATTAATGATAGGTTTATCTCTTGAGAACTGATACACTTGTGGGATGATGTATCAGGTACGTGTATCTATCAAGGAAAGATCCGGTGATGAGTCCCAGCACTTGAACCTAACAGGACGTTAGGTGAAAGGGGGAGAGACCAAGACCAGGATCTGTTCTAAAGAAGAGTACAAAAAGTGTGGTGATGTGCAAGGAAGTGAAGAACGAGTGTGCATCACAGTTAGGCCATGATCCAGAGTCTTTGTGTCCCTTACATTGCTGGTAAGGCACAAAGACTCACTGGCCAATCCCTAGGCCTTGGAGGCTCTACGCTTTTTCCCTTACAAGGTTTTGTCCCAAAGGGTTTTTCTTGTAAGGTTTTTAATGAGGGAGTTCTTCAAGGTTCCAAGCTTGACTTAGGATCTCCTAAGAGTCAAGCTTGAGGGGGAGTGTTAACTTGAAGAGAAGAAATGGTGAAACCAAGGTGTTGGATGGAGATGGGTCTTGAGCAAGAATAGGGCAAGTCTTGTAGAGATTGTCCATCAAGCTTCAAAAGTTTCTAAAGGTGTCAAGAAGACACCAGATGGTTGTGCAAAGATAGGGCCAAGTCCAGGAGGGACTTAGAAGCATGGTTGGGAGCTTATGGATGAGTGTGCAAACTTAGGGTCTTGGCTGTACGAATTTGGTACGGACCGTACGGATCCGTACAGACCAGGTTGATCCCAAAAGTGCATAACTAAACCATTTAAGAAGATATAAAGTTGGTGCAAAAATAGGGCGCAGCATGACATCCCTTAAGAGAAGTTCAGAGTGATGATCCTTAAGAGAAGAAGACAAACCTCTTAAGAGAAGAAGACAAAGGAGAGGCTGGTGAAACTCTTAAGAGAAGAAGACAAACCTCTTAAGAGATGAAGACAAAGGAGAGGCTGGGTGATTCTGGTCTTGGACAGGCTGGCCTTGGCTGTAAAGACAAGGGAGCCACGACCATGAACCTGGACAGAAGCATGGCCAGATTAGGAGGAGCTTAAAGAGAGCCAATCACAAGCAAGGAGCCAGCTTGCTATGGTTTGAATTAAAGTGGGCGCCAACGTTATCCTTCCAGCACCTAAAAAGACCATCTCATCTACACCATCCATTCTTCAAGTTTATTATGAGCCATTAGATATAGTTTTATGAGTTTGCAAAGTGTAAAAGCATATATAAGCTTGTAGTGGGCGAATTTGTAAAGTTAAGTGAGTAAGGGGGAAACCCTTCTCCTTCATGGAAATGAAAGCTTGAAAGTGTGTTCTTGATCTGAAACTCTCTAATCTCTTAGCCTCTTAATCTTCTAGTCTCTCGTTCACTTAATCTATTCCATAGTCTCTTAAACACTCAATCAAAGTCTCCTTCTTGTGTCTCTCTCAAATCGCCAACAACAAACTCTCTCTTGCTCCATTGGAGCTGTTCTTCACACACACACACACACACACACCAGAGTAGAGATCTCTTAAAAACTCACATGGTATCAGAGCCAGGTTCATCTGAACCTGGTTCTTAACTTCTGCATAACACACAAGCATCCTCTCATGTCTTTGAAGCAAGAAGAAGCTCCCTGGTTCATGCGGCTGTTCAACATCTCAAGTGGAAGATGGGTTCATCCTTGGTGTCCAGAAGCTGTCTGCTGATGATTCACACTCTCTCATGTCGTCCATGAAGAAAGAAGACTCTTGGAAACAAAGGCAAGAAGTGGTCTGATCAACCATAGCTTCAAAGCTTAATCCAAGATGGTTCTTATTCACTGTCCAAGAAGAAAGGTGATAGCTTTCATCTGGATCTGGTGTGGCTAGTACAAACAGGAAGAAAGGTGGGATCTTTGACATGGAGAGTACAAGAGAAAGGTCCATGGAAGGAGGAGAAGATGGGGTCGACACCAAAAGCTCACTGCCTTGCCATGTTCTATGGAGTTTCAAGGAACTAACACTAGTTCCTTGGCTGTAAGAAACCCCTTTCTCTTGTTGTAAAGCTTGTGTTTGTGAACTGAATGAATCATTGAACAGGTTGTGTTGTTGTGTTGTGATTGAAAGTGAAACCTGAGGATTGTTTAAGATTGCTAATTGAAAATGCTTTTAGAATCGGTCCCAGGATCTTATGAGTATTGTTGTGTGATTGAGATGAGTTATGCATGGACTTCAAAGTTCAAGGTTCTTTAAAGAGGATGCATACTGTCTTGAAGCTGCCTTGTGTTTATGCTATTAGACTCATGTCTAAGAAGCAGTTAAAGGAGCTTTAAAATGCCTAAGTAGCTTGTATTGAATCTGTGATGATCATGCTTGTGCTTAGAGAGTTTTCTTGCAAAGATTAGAACTTGATAATGCCTTGTTTAATCTGTTGCATTGCTTAAAGACATTGGTGTTCAAACTTGATGATGCATCAAGGATTGAACCAATGCACTTGTGTCTGATCTCTGCTGGAGTTTGAGTGTTGTTTCAGGTTCACAAGATGTGTTCTCTGCTCACCTTGCATCCGAGTAGAAGAGGAAGACTTCTGGCCCATTGTTGAAGCAATGGAGAGTGGCTTGCGTGTCTGGCCGGTTGAGATAGCGCAGCTGTGGGAAGTGTTGCGCTCCTGGTCATGAAAAGGCACACAAGGAGAGGTCATCACCTAAGCCTTGAGGAGGCCGGTGACCTGAAGGCATTGATGCTGAAGGCTATGGCAAATCGGTTGGCAGCTGTTGGTGGTGGGGCGCTCCCGGTTTGAGGTCTTACTGAAGCTCACTTCAAGCTTGAACCTAGACTCAGTCAAGCTTGAGGTGGGGATTCAAGTGAGCTTCCATAAGACTCTTCGGAGCTCAATGTCCTGTCCTCCTTACCATTGCAAGCTTCTCTAAAGAAGGAGCCAGCCGGGTCTAAGCAGTGGCGTGCTTAGTCAAGAGATTGTTCAGAGCAGTCTTAGCTGGTTAGGAAGAAGGTTACTCTATCAATGCGGCTTCTAGTGTTAGATGGTTGAAGAGGGAGCCGAGGTATCTACCAGCAGTCCATGAAGTTGGCGAGTGATGAGGAGAGGTTGCAATGGTTTGTTTGTACCGGATCATGAAGCCTTCTTGCTGTCCAAGCTTATTCCTTGAAGAGGTCTCAAGCTTGAGGGGGAGTGTTGAAGTGGCTTCAATGATCAAGAGAGTTTCAGCAGTGAGGGATTCAAGTGGCTTGTGAAGAACAGCCACTCCTCACCATTTAAACAAAGGGAGTAAACCTGATCTCTATCTTTACATACATTCATGATAGGTTTATCTCTTGAGAACTGATACACTTGTGGGATGATGTATCATGTACTTGTATCTATCAAAGAAAGATCCGGTGATGAGTCCGAGCACTTGAACCTAACAGGACGTTAGGTGAAAGGGTGAGAGACCAAGACCAGGATCTGTTCTAAACAAGAGTACAAGAAGTGTGGTGATGTGCAAGGAAGTGAAGAACGAGTGTGCATCACAGTTAGGTCATGATCCAGAGTCTTTGTGTCCCTTACATTGCTGGTAAGGCACAAAGACTCATTGGCCAATCCCTAGGCCTTGGAGGTTCTACTCTTTTTCCCTTACAAGGTCTTGTCCCAAAGGGTTTTCCTTGTAAGGTTTTTAATGAGGGAGTTCTTCAAGGTTCCAAGCTTGACTTAGGATTTCCTAAGAGTCAAGCTTGAGAGGGAGTGTTAACTTGAAGAGAAGAAATGGTGAAACCAAGGTGTTGGATGGAGATGGGTCTTGAGCAAGAATAGGGCAAGTCTTGTAGAGATTGTCCATCAAGCTTCAAGAGTGTCTAAAGGTGTCAAGAAGACACCAGATGGTTGTACAAAGATAGGGCCAAGTCCAGGAGGGACTTAGAAGCATGGTTGGGAGCTTATGGATGAGTGTGCAAACTTAGGGTCTTGGCTGTACAGATTTGGTACGGACGTTGTACGGACCGTACGGATCTGTACAGACCAGGTTGATCCCGAAAGTGCATAACTTAACCATTTAAGAAGATATGAAGTTGGTGCAAAAAAAAAGGCGCAGAATGACATCCCTTAAGAGAAGTTTAGAGTGATGATCCTTAAGAGAAGAAGACAAACCTCTTAAGAGAAGAAGACAAAGGAGAGGCTGGTGAAACTCTTAAGAGAAGAAGACAAACCTCTTAAGAGAAGAAGACAAAGGAGAGGCTGGGTGATTCTGGTCTTGGACAGGCTGGCCATGGCTGAGAGACAAGGGAGCCACGACCATGAACCTGGACAGAAGCATGGCCAGATTAGGAGGAGCCTAAAGAGAGCCAATCACAAGCAAGGAGCCAGCTTGCTATGGTTTGAATTAAAGTGGGCGCCAACTTTATCCTTCCAGCACCTCAGATATTACAAAAAGACCGTCTCATCTACACCATCCATTCTTCAAGTTTATTATGAGCCATTAGATATAGGTCTATGAGTTTGCAAAGTGTAAAAGCATATATAAGCTTGTATTGGGAGAATTTGTAAAGTTAAGTGAGTAAGGGGGAAACCCTTCTCCTTCACGGAAATGAAAGATTGAAAGTGTGTTCTTGATCTGAAACTCTCTAATCTCTTAGTCTCTTAATCTTCTAGTCTCTCGTTCACTTAATCTATTCCATAGTCTCTTAAACACTTAATCAAAGTCTCCTTCTTGTGTCTCTCTCAAATCGCCAACAACAAACTCTCTCTTGCTCCATTGGAGCTGTTCTTCACACACACATACACACACACCAGAGTAGAGATCTCTTAAAAACTCACAGTCTGGTTGTGCTTCCTTTGTCTGGTGCTTCATTGGCTTATTTGAATCTGGTCAAGGTGGAGACTGGCTGCTGATTGGTTGCTGTGAGGCTCCCTTGAACCTTCCCTTGTATCTGGACAGATACATGGTCAATGTAGCTTCTTCTTTTAGTCATTAGCCAGTCTGTTCCAGCCTGTCTTGTGCCAGCTCCTTCCTTATCCTAAGCAAGTGTCTTTGGTTCAGACCCTCTTACTAAGCAAGTGTCTTTCTCTTTACATCAAGGTAAGGTTCCCATGGTAACTTTACCATGGTAACTCCATGTTTACCATGGTAACTTTCATTTACCATTAAGGTAAATCCTACCCATTCTTCAGTCCAAGCCTATATCCTTATCTCTATGCTTCTCATCTAAACATAGATCACTTCTTGACTCCTCTAGACACACTTGAAGCTTGATGGACAATCTCTACAAGACTTGCCTTCACTTTGCACCAGACCCAACTCCTCCACTCTTCTTCTCTTGACTCCATTTCTCTCTTCAAGTTAACACTCCCCCTCAAGCTTAACTCTAGGAGATCCTGAGTTAAGCTTGGAACCATGAAGAACTTCCTCATTAAAAACCTTACAAGGAAAACCCTTTGGGACAAAACCTTGTAAGGGAAAAAGAGTAGAGCCTCCAAGGCCTAGGGATTGGCCAGTGAACCTTTGTGCCTTACCAGCAATGTAAGGGACACAAAGGCTCTGGATCATGGCCCTCATGTGATGCAAGGTCGATCACCTCTTCCCTTGCTCATCACCAACATATCTTGTACTCTTCTTCAGACAGATCTTGGTCTCTCCCCCTTTCTCAAAACCTTCCTGTTGTGATCAAGTGCTCGGACTCTCTGATCTTCCTTGATAGATACAAGCTGAGTCTTGGCTGCTTCTTCTTCATGAGTAACCTCCTTGTTACTGAAACCACAAGACAGGATGCTTCAGTCCGTAGTACCAAGACTGCTCTTCCTTGAGGCCGCCTTGGAGATTGCTTCTACATCCTTCACTTGCTTCATAACCTGGTCCGCTCCTCTTCTTGAATAACCACCAAGTACTCTCAGATCATGTAAGCTTCAACACTCCCCCTCAAGCTTGACCATGTGGAACAAGTCAAGCTTGGAAGGATAGCTTCATGATCTGACCACTCACTCCATTGCACCCTCTTCTAAACTCGCCATCTTGTTTGAGTGCTTGTTCTTCAGTTGCTTGCAATGGACCCCTTTGAACCAACAGATTGCTCACTTTAATTGTAGTTATACACTTTTGTGTATTAGAGTGTGTTTGAAGATCAATCTGAGTGATTTGTGAGATTAAGAGATTAGAGAGATTAGAGAGAATAAAGAACTAGAGAGAGAGACTCAAAACTCCATTAATTAATAAAGTTGAGGTTTACAACATATTTATATGAGAGATACACTGCATTTTCGAAATCAATGGATAAGGAAGAGATCTACAACGTGTGTGGTCAAACAGATCCAGAACGTGTGTGGTCTCCTTTACAGCCTGTCTCCAGCCTGTCCAGCTATGACCAAAACCTTATCCAGACTGCTCCTTTCCTATCTAGTGAGAGAATTGAAGAAATGTGAGGTGGATAAGTGAGATTAAGTCTCTTGTTTAGAATGGACCAGAGAGAGTGTCAGAATTTGTATGAATATCAAAGAGAGTAAACAAGACTGATGAGAGTATGTGTAACTGAGAATGAGAGTTTGGAGAGTATGAGCTAGTGTGTAACAAGAGAGAATAGGGAGAATGAGAGGATGAGAGAATTAAGTGACCAAAGTATGTGAAGAAAGAGTATTACTCTCAATCAAATATGTTACATGAAAGGCCTTTAAATAGGCAGTGAGCACATAATAAATTTCTCTAAATCTAGACAAGCATAAACAAATACTTGTATGGGGAAATAGAAATGTCCAAGAGGGTAAGGACAAGGTCTGGCTCGTCCAGAATGTTGGGTTCCTTCTAGATGGAGGAAACCCATTGGGTTTCGTTGGTGATAACCAAACTTGGAGTTGGGCCATTGGTATTAGTCCATGAGATTAGTATTGGGCCTTGAAGATTCTTGGGGGTTAGTGAGACACTATATAAAGTCTCTTAACCTAATTTGTGTGGTCAACAGAGCAGAAGACATAACACAAGAAAAGTAAGAAGAGTACTCAAGAAAACTCTTAAGACAAAAGAGAGAAAATGAGAGAAGAAGGCAGATTCGTCTGGGTTTGTCAAGACAGGGTTTGGAGGGTCAAACGGTCCTGATCTGGCTGATATTTCTTGGGAAGCTTCTTCATTCAGTGGGTTAAAGGTTCACCGAAGGGATTTGGATTCTATTGGTTGTATCTTCTGTTGTCTGGGTTTTGGTGAAGCTGGTCGTCACGGTTCTTCAGCAGTGCTGTCTTGAGTGTTTGGTAAATCCGACGGTGAGATCTTCTCTGATTGAGATGAAATTTGGCAGAGGTACTGTTGACTTGTTCATCTTGAATTTGTACGGTGGGATTAGTCTCTCGTTGCCGGAATCCTTTTGAGCTGAGGTCGTTTGGTTGCTGCCGGTTCTGAAGCTTTGTGTTGCTCTCTTGTTGTTGTTGTTGTTCTTGTGTTGGAGATAGCTCTTTGTAGCTAGAGTCTCTGTTCTGTTCAGGTTCTGTTCAGGTTGTTGAACAGGGAGGACGTGGTTGTACGCACATACATTTATATAGTGGATTGTTGAGTGGACTACGGTCCCGTGGTTTTTCCTTCTCACATCGAGGAGGTTTTCCACGTAAAAAGTGCTTGTCTCATTTAGTTATTGCTTATACTATATCCTGCTATTGTCGAAGTATTTTCCTCACAGATTCACACAAGCTCAGGCGAAACACGACCGTTAAGTTCCGCTGCGCCGTGTGCCTTATTCCCCAACAGAGTGGTTTCAGAGCTAGCGTGATTTTCTTATCTAATCCCAACAAAGTGGTATCAGAGCTAGCATGATTTGCTTATCTGATCCTAACACAGAAGAGGAGAAAGGGACCGGAGATCAACAGCTCTTTCTTAAGAGAACATGTGACCTTTAATGTATTTTATTCCCACTTGTGTTGACTGAGCTCCAATGGTCTCCTTTCTATTTGAATTCAAACCAGACGTGTTTCCCTCTTCTCATTGTCCTCCAATGTAGGTTTGGACGAGCTGGTTGCTTAGAGTGCAAGGCTGTACGGAATAACTTGCACCTCAAGTCTGTGCAGAATGACTTTTTCTTGAAGTATCCGAACTCTTTTCTACTTCTGTTTTCTATTTTCCCTTGTCATTAAAACTGAGTGCAACTGACTTCTGGAGGTTGCCAAGATATCCTTAAGCATCCCCACTCCTTTATTGCCTTGCAAGGTAAGTTGGGCCAGCATGGTTGCATCTGTAGCAAGACTGTATGTACTGTCTTCTCTTGATGCACTTGCTTTGGATCATCAATTAGCTTCTTCTTCTGGTTATTTATTTCTTCATTTCAACACTTCCCCTCAAGCTTGATCATAGGAGATCCTTGGACAAGCTTGGAACTGTGAAGAAGCTCCCTCATTAAAAACCTTACAAGTAAAACCTCATGGGATAAAACCTTGCAAGGGAAAAAGAGTGGAGTCTAGCACAGCCTAGGGATTGGCCAGTGAGCTCTTGTGTCTTAGAACCAGTGTGGTTGGACACAAGAAGCTCTGGATCACGGCCTAAACAGGTGCAGCAACACCAATGAGATGCTGCACACACCACACAACTCAGCTTCACCTCTTATGGAACCGGTTTGGGACTCCTCCTCCTCTCAATCAGCTTCAAGAATTCTTCTTAGAAAGGCTGGGAGCCGACCAGATCATCTTCAAACACCAGTGAGGCCGATCATACTTCAAACTCAGCTTGCCCTCCTCATAGACCTTGGTTTGGGTCTCCCCCTCTCAACGGACTTCATAGCCTCTCTAGAGAAGTTAGGATACGACCAAGAACTCTTCAGTGAGGCGCCAAGCAATGGTACCTTGCAACATTATCCCATAGGTGCATCAGTACTTATCAAGACTCAAGAATAAAAACCAAAAAAAAAAAAACAAGATTGCATCCCATTGATGCATCACACTTCAATCAATCATATTAAGTATCTTTTCAAGCTCACCACACAATAAAAAGATGAATGAATTGAATTGAAAGAGTTTAAAGAGTATAAGGGAACTCCCCTCTTTGTTTTGGTGAGTTTCTCACTCGGCCAGTGCACCATCTTCATGGTGTCATCAACTTGAACTTCTTGGAAGCCGATTCACATATAAGAATAAGGATGGTTTTAGGTACTTCCCTTGCATCAGTTTCTGGAATGTTGATGAGGAGTGCTAAGCACTTGAATCCTCCACGCCATTTCTTCTCTCAACCAGCCTTGCATTTTTCTCTTGAATTTGAATCATGTAGGGGGACTTTACAACTCCATGATCTGCCACCATCATGTGATTGCTCAGCCAAGAATGTCCCTGATTGAATAATCCTTATATCCTTGCATCTCGCTGGTGAGCACATTGAGGAGTGACAGCTTCTTCATACTGATCACTTAAGCCCTCTTTTAAATCGCCAAAATCTTGCTGGCTGAGACACTGAGAGCTCTATGGGCCTTCCTGGTAGCTCACTGATTTTTAAACCGCCAACCTCTTGCTGGACTTCTATGAGGAAATGAGACACTGAACACTGAAAGCTTCATGGATCTTCTGGTAGCTCACTGATCTTCCCCTCCTCAAGCTTGACTGAGTATAATGACAAGGTTGAACTTGAGCTTCAGTGAGCTTTGAACTGGGAGCACAACAATACCAACACAACCAGTTCACCATATTCCAGGAGCACAACAATACCAACATCTGCGGTAAGCCAACTGGATCCCCATTTGTCTTCAGCTACAATGTCTTTGGACCACCGGTCTCCTCATGACTTAGATGATGGCCTTCCTTGTGAGACTCATGAACCAGGAGCACAACAGCTCCTACGCCTGCGCTTAAGCCAACTGATTCTACTCACAAGATATCTCTTCATGGTCAGGAATATACACCAAGCGTAGGCTCTGAACAGCATGGTCTCTTTTCTCCATGTTCAGGAATATGCATCTTGTGCAGGCTCTGATTAACATGGGCATCCCTTTTCTTGTTGCTGCTTCTGGTCTAGTAGTCAGATCTTGTGTCCTACACACCATTAAACCTCAGATAGTAATCAGTAACATTAGTATGGGACCAGATCATTGAATAATATCAAGACTGGTCACCGCTGCTTAAAAACAGATTGCAAAACATCTTATCACCTCCTGTGACAGCTTTAGAAACAATATGAATGCATCTTTAACACAATCCAGATGATAAGAAAAACTAGACAAATAACCTAATCAATTTCAATATACCATGGATGCAATGAAAAACTAGGCAGACACATAGGAACAAAAAATAACCACATATGATAAGATTAAGGCTTCTAGCAACTTAATATGACCCATTGGTCTCTAAATAAATACTCAAATAACCAGACACATTACAAAAGCTTTGATTAAGGTTTGGGAGGTTTAACTTACAGCCAAAGAACCTGGGCTGGTTCCTAGAACCTCCATATACACACTACTCATCTGAGCTTGGCGGATTTGAGTTTTGGATTCATTACCCAACTCCTTTTCCTTGTGTGCTTATCCCTGTTTGTAAAGCTCACCCTTGGATCCCCTCCTATCCTCCTGGTCTTCTTGGTTCTATTGGACACCACCATCAGATTCTAGGTTGGTTTGAACAGCCTTTGAACTTTCCTTGAAGCATGGCTGACTTTGAGTGCTTTTAAGAACATGAGATGAAATGGCTTCTCCATATTTCTTATTGCTGATTTGACTTCACCATACACGACCAGAGGATCAGATAGGAACCCTGAGAATGACTGAGAGGACCGTGGCTTTGTTTGACTCCATATTGAAGTAAATTTGAGCAAATCGGTTTGAGCAGTCTTCAAAGGTGTGAGCCATGAGCTTGTGCTTGGCATGTGGAAGGGAAATCACCAGGCATTGAGTAACCTGTTGACTCAACTAAGAACAACATCAGTAGACACACAAGAGATCTGAACATGGATTTCACCAAGTCAGATCTCCACAACCATTTAATTACAAAACACATCACATTTCCTAAAAATAAGGCTAAGCAGAATTTTAAAACAATTGTCTAAACAGTTTTGACTAATTTCCTAGAACCAGAACACAGATATAATGCAGGAACTACACCCAAAGCTAACAACAGGTCTAAACAATAATTTTAAGGAAATTTCTAAACCATTTCTTGACAATTTTGAAGCAAATAATCAGACAATTTCCTAGACAAGATTACAAGACAATTGGACAGTCTTTTCATCAGTAGAAACTAGACAACAACAACAAGTTAGTTTCTAAACATCCTAAGACAACACATGCACAAATAAAACACACAATACTCTTATTAAAGTAGGAGATTCAGCTTAGTCTCAAGAAACCTGAGCTGTTTTCTTGAATCCCCAGCCCATGGGGGCTTATTGAAAGAGCAATGGTTTGAGGTGTGGATTGAATATCCATCACCTATCCTTGGTGAGTCCTCCCTTTCTTTGTGGACTCTTCTGACCTCTCTTTTCTTCCATCTTGAAGTAAGATTTGTTGGATAGAAACAGAGCTACTGGTCGCCACTCATTTATATGAGTAAAGGCCTTGCAGATTTGCCATGGAGTTTCAACTGAGGTGTGGCTCCAAACACCTTTGCCTCTAAGGTTTTTCTTCATCATTCTGACCCAGAGAGAATGGTTTGGACCTTTGAGCCTCACTGGAACCGTCCATACTGGAATATTCAGCATGTGGAAGATTTGTTTTGGACCAGTGGATGATAGAGAGTTCCTACTGGTTTGAGAGAGTCTGGATCTGGAAACTGGACTTTGATGAAGCTTTCTGAGCTGAGCTAAGTCTTCTTTGAGTTCCAGAGACTGAGATACTCCTTTATCTTGAGTTCTGGTGAGGTTTTTCCCTCCTGGAAAACCATTGGACCAGAGGATGAAAGGTAGTAAACAACAGGATTGACCAGATTTTAAAGAGAGATATTGAACAGAGATGATTTTGCGGAAACAATGTAGGTTTTCAAGAGCTTGTTGCTCTGATACCATAAGAGAATTGGAGAAATGTGAGGTGGATAAGTGAGATTAAGTCTCTGGTTTAGAATGGACCAGAGAGAGTGTGAGAATTTGTATGAATATCAAAGAGAGTAAACAAGACTGATGAGAGTATGTGTAACTGAGAATGAGAGTTTGGAGAGTATGGAGAGTATGAGTTCGTGTGTAACAAGAGAGAATAGGGAGAATGAGAGGATGAGAGAGTTTAGTGACCAAAGTATGTGAAGAAAGAGTATTACTCTCCTTAATCAAATAGAAGTGTCCAAGAGGGTAAGTACAAGGTCTGGCTCGTCCAGAAGAGGAGAAAGGGACAGGAGATCAACAGCTCTTTCTTAAGAGAACATGTGACCTTTAATGTATTTTAATCCCACTTGTGTTGACTGAGCTCCAATGGTCTCATTTCTATTTGAATTCAAACCAAACGTGTTTCCCTCTTCTCATTGTCCTCCAATGAGGTTTGGACGAGCTGGTTGCTTATAGTGCAAGGCTGTACGTAATAACTTGCACCTCAAGTCTGTACAGAATGACTTTTTCTTCAAGTATCCGAACTCTTTTCTACTTCTGGTTTCTATTTTCCCTTGTCGTTAAAACTGAGTGCAACTGACTTCTGGAGGTTGCCCAGATCTCCTTAAGCATCCCCACTCCTTTATTGCATTGCAAGGTAAGTTGAGCTTAGTTGCATGTTAGCAAGTGTATGCACTGTCTTCTCTTGATGCACTTGCTTTGGATCATCAATTAGCTTCTTATTCTGGTTATTTATTTTTTCATTTCAACATCCAGACTCCTCCTTGGTCGTGGCTTACTCTCCACAGGGATGCAAGGTAACATTCCAAGCCCTTAACTTAGTTACCACAGTAAAACTAAAGTTACTGTGGTAACTTCTCAAAGTTATTTTCTGCTCCAAATCTCTTCCTCTATCAATATATCCATTCTTTGTCCTCTCATCTCAACACTTCCTTCAAGCTTGACCATGTGGAACACGTCAAGCTTGGATTGCCATGAGATCCTCCCTCATTAAAAGCCTCACCAAAGAAAACTCAATTGGACAAAACTTTGATGAGGGAAAAAGAGTGGAGATCTCATGACGAGGGGATCAGTTCTTGGGAGTAAGATCAATGAGTCCAAACCTGGATAGTATGGACTCCATTGTCTTTAATCTCTCTGCCTTAGTAAACACATCTGCAAGTTGGTCTTCACTTCTTGTATAGCATGGTAGAATTACTCCCAAGATGATCATCTGCCTCACCTTGTGACAATCTACCTCTATGTGCTTGGTTCTCTCATGAAACACTAAATTGGAGGCAATATGAATAGCTGCTTGATTGTCACAATGCATTGTCATGGGAGTGGCTTGCTCAATCTATAGATGCTTCAAGATACCCTTAATCCATACCAACTCGTTTGTCGGCTTCAACATAGCTCTATACTCACTGTGACTTGAACAAGGGATGACCTTCTCGTTTCTTGCTCTTCCAAGTAACCAGGTTCCCTCCAATGAATGTACAATACCCAGTAGTTGATCTCCTGTCCACTCTATCTCCTGCCCAATCAGCATCACAATACCCAACTACCTCATTACTACCATTACACCCCATCCAAACTCCTTGTCCATGAAAGAAATTAAGAACCAGTGAAGAACCAGAGAGAAATGTGTAACAATGAGAAAGAGAGAGAGAGAGAGAGAGAGAGAGAGAGAGAGAGAGAGAGAGAGAGAGAGAGAGAGAGAGAGAGAGAGAGAGAGAGAGAGAGAGAGAGAGAGAGAGAGAGAGAGAGCAATCTCTACACACTTGAGAAGATTCCTGATGAAATGCCATATACCTAGCACTTTAATCTGAATTTATATCGTCTCTGTCTTCTCCTTTAAGTTACAGTTGGTACCACCAAATCAACTTGCACAATAGCTTCAATCAAAACCAGTGATGCAAGTGGCCTAGATATCCATCTAATTGAAAGAAATTAAGAACCAGTGAAGAACCAGAGAGAAATGTGTAACAATGAGAAAGAGAGAAGAAGGATTCAATTTCCTTAATTCAGAAAGACTGATTTACAACCATATTTAAAGAAAAAAAAGAAAGAGAGAAACTAAGGAACACACACTGGTCCATGGAGTGATCTCTGTCCTAACAGCTCTTTTATTTGAAATTAAATACTTAATTAATCCCACTTGCACTCCCACTTGCTAAGACACTTCCCAACAGCTCTCTCCTCCTTCTGAAGTTGTTTTGGGCGAGTTTAGACTTGCCTTGCCTTCTAAGGTAAGCTAAAGTAGGCTCTGAAGCTTGGAGCTCAAGGCTGTATGGACTATTCTTATTTTTAGAGCATCTGGATTACTTTTTGCTCCTGATCTTCTTTCTTATTCATGTCTTCATGTCAATACTCCCCTTCAAGCTTCACCATAAGGTATGGTTAAGCTTGGAACCCATGAAGACATCCCTCATTAAAACCTTTTGTGTGAAAAACCCAATGGGACAAAAACACACAAGAGGAAAAAGAGTATATGCTTCATGGCTTAAGGGGATCATGGTCTGTCCAAGTATATGAGTCCTAATCTTGGATGTATGAACTCACAGACCCTGGTGCTTGCTCCTTTGGTGAAGATATCAGCTAGCTGGTCTTCACTTCTAGTGTAGCAAGGTAGAATGATCTTCTCCTCCACAGCTTGTCTCACCTTGTGACAATCCACTTCAATATGCTTTGTTCTCTCATGGAAAACTGAGTCTGAAGCTATATGAATTGCTGTCTGGTTATCACAGTGCATTGTGATTGGTGTTGTTGTCTCTATGCCCAAGTCTCTTAGCAAGTTTCTGATCCAAATAAGCTCACTGGTCAGCTTCCTCATGGCTATATACTCTGCCTCAGCACTTGAACATGATACCACTTTCTGCTTCTTGCTCTTCCAAGTAACCAGATTGCCTCCTATGAAGGTGCAACAGCCTGTAGTAGACCTCCTGTCCACTCTATCACCAGCCCAATCTGCATCACAGTATCCTACAATCTCTGTGCTCTTGTTGCAACCCATCCATACACCTTGACCAGGAGCTTCCCTTAGATATCTTAAGATCCTTTCCACCATATTGCAATGATGAACTTTATGAGCTTGCATATGCTTACAGACTTGGTTCACTGCAAAGCAAATATCCGGTCTTGTGATGGTAATATAGATCAGCTTCCCAACCATTTTTCTGTAGAGTTTGAAGTCTCCAAATGGCTCATCTTCAAACTCCCCCTCACGCAAGACCTTGTACCCTTCTTCAAGTGGTGTCTTGGCTGTTCTTTCCCTAAGCTTTCCTGCCTTGTTTAAGATATCAAGTGTGTACTTTCTTTGAGATAGGAAAAGCCTCTCTTTAGAGCGGCTTATTTATATCCCTAGAAAGTACTTCAGCTCACCCAAATCTTTAATATCAAAAGCATATTTAAGAAAAGCTTTAGTTGAGATGATACCTTCCTTGTCACTTCCTGTGATGATGATATCATCTACATAGATTAGAACTGCCACAATCCCTTGCTTGCTGGTGAGGGTGAAGAGTGTGTGATCAAGTTCTGATTAACCAAACCCTTTTCCATTAAGGGTTGTACTCAGCTTGTGATACCAGGCTCTTGGTGACAGCTTTAATCCATATATAGCTTTCTTCAACCTTAGGACATTCCCAGGCTTGACCAAATTTTCCATACCAGGTGGTGGCCTCATGTAGACCTCATCTTCCAGTTCTCCTTGTAGAAAAGCATTTTTGACATCTATCTGCCACAAATCCCATTCCAAGTTCACAGAAACTGAGAGTAGAATCCTTATGGTGTGGAGTTTAGCTACTGGTGCAAATGTGTCTAGGTAGTCTTCTCCATAGACTTGAGTGTATCCCCTTGCCACCAGTTTTGTCTTCTTCCTCTCTGGTTATCCATTTGCATTGTACTTGATGGTGAAGAGTAGGCGACTAGGAACTGCTTTCTTTCCCTTAGGAACCTTAGTCTCATACCAAGTATCATTCTTGATCATGGCTCCAACTTCATCCCCAACAGACTCTCTCCACTCTTCATGCTCCATAGCTTCTTCATAAGTGGTTGGAACATATTCTTGATCAAGATTGGTGATGAAAGCTACATGCTCTTGAGGATAGCTTGCAAAGGAACAGGCTGCTTGAGTAGGATGAGCCACTGCATTGCTGTTGAAGTATACTCTGGTGTTGATCCAATTTGATGGATCTTTCCTCACCCTGGTACTCCTTCTCAATGGTTGAGTCTGCTCTTCTACCACTGCTTCTTCCTGTCCTTGATCACCATCATACTGATATCCACTAGACTGATCAGATTCAGCTCCATCTTGATCATGAACTGATGCTGAATCCTCTCCTGGTTCTGGTTGGGATTCATGGTCATTGCCCCCCTCAGGATCAGGATGGACTGTCTCAACAACTGGTGCTACTTCTTCATTGTTTCCAGCCACTGGTGGTAATGGAGATGTCCTTGGCGCCACACTGTTTTGAGGCTGGCTGATTCCTAAACTCTCCAGAATGGTTCTCAGGTTGTTTGCCTTATCTGATGGACCATGGGAAAGATCTCTGAGGCTGTCCCAGCTCTTCTCATCATAGTACCCCTTTGATTCCACAAACTTTACATCCCTTGAGACCATCACCCTTCTGGAGTCTGGTAAGTAACACTTGTATCCTTTTTGAGTGTGAGAGTACCCAATGAACATAGCTTTGAAACTCTTGGGATCAAGCTTGTTCCTTTGTTCACCTGGTACCAAGACATAGCACACCCACCCAAACACACGCAAATGATCAATAGGAGGCTTAGTTTTGTTTAATACCTGAAATGGAGAGACACCTTTGAAGACTTTTGTGGGAACTCTGTTGATAAGATAGCATGCAGATACCACAGCATCTCCCCAAAATCTCTTTGGGACATTGGTGTGGAACATCATGCTTCTTGCAACCTCCATAAGATGGCGATTTTTCCTCTCAGCCACTCCATTTTGTTGTGGTGTGTAAGGGCAGCTTGTCTGGTGGATGATTCCATGTTTTGCTAAGTGTTGTTGAAAGGCAGTGCTAGTGTATTCTCCCCCATTATCAGACCTAAAAAATTTTATCTTGGAATTGAAATGGTTAGTGACATAGTTTTTGGAAGTTTATAAAAGCTTCTAAAACCCTATCTTTACTTTTAATCAGTATGAGCCAAGTATATTTTGATTTCTCATCTATGGTTTTCTCTAGAAACACAAGGTGCAGTCCAGACATCAGAGTGAACTAGATCAAAACAATTCTCATAAATAGTCATAGATGAAGGGAACACTGATTTATGATGTTTACCAAGAATACAAGCCTTACAAGTTCATTTTGCAAATATAGATTAGGGAACAATAATTTTAAAGCATGAGAATGAGGGTGGCCTAATCTAGCATGCCATAACACATCATTAGCTAAAACAGAAGCAGAATTAAAAGCATAAGTAGAATCTGATCTAAGCTTGGTAACTTCAAGGAAATACATCTCTCTCTTGCTCACACCTTTGCCCAGCATCTTACTGGTTTTAATATCCTGAAAGCACACATCATTAGGACTAAAAATAACATTGCAATTTAAATCATTAGTTGCTCTTTTCACAGATAAAATATTAGAAGCAAAGGCTGGCATGTAAAAAGCTTGAGATTCTTTATCAAGCGATTCAGATTTCTACTGCTCTATTGGAATTTTATCACCATTTGCTATCACAACACTTCCTAGAGCTGGTTTAATATCACTAATCAGTCTAGCATCCCTAATCATATGATGAGAAGCTCCTGAATCAATGATCAATGGCCTAGCAGTGTGAGATGCATTGTGAATAGAATTTAAAGCATCAATACTTTGGTTACCAGAGTTTGCATTGAGAGCCTTGATCAAGGCCTCAATGTCTGACTTCCTGATGAAGGCATCCTCATGAGATGGCTGAGATATGGCGTGATTGGTGGAGCCACCAGTGTGAGTTGTAGAGATCAAAGCTCTCCCATCATTTCCCAGGCGCATGGAGCTTGATGCTGGGTCCTCTTGAGCTCTTGCTTCCTGTGCTCTGGCCTGGCTGTATTTGTTGGCTGAGGCTGGCCTGAGATGAGGGTGAAGGATCCAGCAGTTGGCTTTGGAGTGTCCTTGCTTCTTGCAATGCTCACAAGTCACTGTCTTGTCTCCTCCTCCCGTTGGTTTGAAGTAAGCTTTGTTAGCTGATGAACTCTCCATCTTCTCTGTGCCATAGACAGCTCCCCTTTTCCACCACCAAAGAGACCATCTGAGCCTATCTCCTTTTGAAGTTGAGCACACACTTCATCATAGCTTGGAAGCTCTTTTTCTCTCAAAATGTGCCTGACCACATCAGTGAAGCTTGGGCTGATTGTGAGAAGTAGTCCAAAGATTTTATCTTGCTCACGCCTAGCTTCTAGTGTGTCAGGATCAGTGGTGCTTGGTCTTAGCATCTCCAGCTCAGACCACAGCTGGATCTACTCCCCAAGATGCTTGGTGAAGTCCCCTTCTTCTTGCTGCAAGTTGTTGATGGCTCTCTTCACTTCATAGATTCTGGTGAGGTTTGAAGTGTTGCCATACACTCTTTGCAAAGTATCCCACAACTGCTTTGGGGTTGCACAGTGTGAGTAAGTGTCCATAAGAGAACCATCAAGAGAGCTATGCAAGATATACAGCACCATGAGATCTTCCTGACCCCATTTGCCTTCATCTACCACTACAATCTCCTTGCCATCTTCTCCTAGGGTGATTTGCTTTGGAGCTGAACTTGAAGTAACATGCTCCCAAAGACCTCTTCCTCCAAGAGCTGTCCTGGTCATTCTAGACCAGGTAATGTAGTTTCCTGGTCCGTTGAGTGTGACTGAAATGTGAACTGCTCTGTAGTGCTCCATCTCGTACAAGCTGGCACCAAGATTTTTTTTTTTTTTGAAATTTCAAGGCTGGATTTGAGAGAGATCAACTCTGGAACTGAGAGAACTCAAGTGTAGAGACAAGATAAACTCTCAAAAATAGAAATAGAGAGCGAGCAGAGTGAGCACAGCCAGAAATTTGAAGAAAACTCTCAAGAACACTCAAGAACTCAGATCACGTTATCCATGGATAAAAGGAATCAGAGAAATTTGTGAAACAAAGACAGAGAATCAAGAGAAAGTAAGGAACAGAGTAAGCTTGCGGAAGTAATTGAGGTAATCAGGAGCTTATGGCTCTGATACCATGAAAGAAATTAAGAACCAGTGAAGAAAAAGAACCAGAGAGAAATGTGTAACAATGAGAGAGAGAGAGAGAGAGAGAGAGAGAGGGAGGATTCAATTTCCTTAATTCAGAAAGACTGATTTACAACCTAATTTAAAGAAAAACAAGAAAGAGAGAAACTCAGGAACACACACTGGTCCATACAGTGATCTCTGTCCTAACAGCTCTTTTATTTGAAATTAAATGCTTAAATAATCCCACTTGCACTCCCACTTGCTCAGACACTTCCCAACAGCCCTCTCCTCCTTCTGAAGTTGTTTTGGGCGAGTTTAGACTTGCCTTGCCTTCTAAGGTAAGCTAGAGTAGACTCTGAAGCTTGGAGCTCAAGGTTGTATGGACTATTCTTATTTTCAGAGCATCTGGATTACTTTTTGCTCCTGATCTTCTTTCTTATTCATGTCTTCATGTCAATAGTCAAGGCGTGCCACTCAAATACCTATGTATCCTATCAACCATCTTCCAATGATGAACCTTTGGTGCCTGCATATGTTGGCTCACATAATTCACAGCAAAGCATATATCAGGTCTGGTGATAGTCAAGTAGATCAGCTTGCCAACCATCCTCCTATACAACTTAGCATCCTCAAACAATTGGTTCACTTCAACCTCCCCCTCACGCAAAACCTTATATCCCTCTTCAAGAGGTGTCTTTGCTATCTTTCCTCCAAGTACATCAGTCTCCTTCAGCATATCCATTACATACTTCCTTTGAGATATAAACAAACCCTCCTTTGATCTGCATATCTCAATCCCTGAGAAGTACTTCATCTCTCCCAAGTCTTTGATATCAAACACTGACCTGAGGAACTCTTTAGTGGCTTTAATCCCAGCCTTATCACTCCCTGTGATAGTCAAATCATCCACATACACCAAAATTACTATGATCCCTGATGGTCCGACCAGTGTGAAGAGAGTATGATCCAGCTCAGACTTCTTGAACCCTCTGCCATTGAGAGTAGTGCTCAGCTTATTGTACCAAGCTCTAGGTGACGTTTTCAGCCCATATATTGCCTTCTTCAATCTCAACACATTTCCTGGCTTTACTAGATGCTCAAGACCAGGAGGAGGAAGCATGTATACCTCATCTTCTAGCTCACCTTGTAAGAAAGCATTCTTCACATCCATTTGCCACAAGTCCCATTCAAGATTCACAGCAAGAGATAGGACTATCCTAATGGTGTGGAGCTTGTCGACTGGTGCAAAGGTGTCAATATAATCTTCTCCATATGTCTGAGTGAACCCTCTTGCCACTAGCCTTGTCTTCTTCCTATCCACGGTTCCAACAGGTTTGTATTTGATAGTGAAGATCCATCTACTAGTCACTGCCTTCTTCCCTTTTGGTAATTCACTCTCATACCAAGTGTCATTCCTTATCATAGCATTAGCTTCATCTCCCACAGATTCTTTCCAATCCTCATGCATCATTGCTTCTTCATAAGACCTTGGAACAAAGCTTGCATCTAAGCTTATCATGAAGGCATGATGCTCTTCAGGAAACTCAGCAAAGGAACACACGGCTTGAGAAGGATGCTCCACAGCCTGGGCATTGTAGTACACTCTCGTGTTTACCCAGTTGGAAGGATCCTTCGCAATGGTTGAACTACTTCTTCAGTTTGAACCTCATCTTGAGCATTCTCTTATAAACACGTAGGCTCTCTTGCTCTTTTCCACTAGACTGAGTTACATTCTCATCTGACCCAGTAGACTCCCGTTGCTCATTTCCACTAGACTGAGCTACATTCTCATCTGACCCAGTAGACTCCCCTTGCTCATCTCCACTAGGATGAGCAACATTCTCATCTGACCCAGTAGACTCCCCTTGCTCATCTCCACTAGGATGAGCAACCTTCTCTACTTCCTGTGGCACATCTTGATCATGCTGACCTGAATCCTCTTGGTTCTGCTCTTGCTCATCTGATTCAGATCCATTCTCCCCCTCATGATCAAGAGGGTTGTTCCTCCAGCTTCTTCAGCCTGATTCTGAGACATGTTTATTCCCAGCCTTTCCAACACAATCCTCAATGTTGTTGCCTTGTCTGATGAAGCTTGGGACAGATCCTCCAAGTCTTCCCACTTCTTCTCCTCATAGTAACCTTTGGACTCAACAAATTTCACATCTCTGGATACCAACACCGTTCTTGTTTTTGGATCATAACACTTGTACCCTTTCTGAGTTGTTGAGTATCCAATGAACATACTCTTAGTGCTCTTTGCTTCCAACTTATTTCTCAGCTCTCCTGGAACCAAGACATAGCATAGACACCCAAAGACTCGCAGGTGATCAATGAATGGCATGTTCTTGTTTAGCACTTCAAATGGAGACAGATTCCTCAATATCTTTGTTGGTACCCGGTTAATGAGAGGTGAGGCATCGAACAGCATCACTCCAAAACCTTTTTGGAACATTTGAGTGGAACATCATTAATATAGCAACCTCCATCAGATGTCTATTCTTCCTCTCTGCAACCCCATTCTGCTGTGGTGGGTAAGGACAGCTGGTCTGATGCACAATCCCATGTTTGGCTAGATGGCTCTTGAAGGCATTACTGGTGTATTCACCTCCATTGTCTGATCTTAGTTCCTTCACAGTAGTATTGTATTGATTTGCAACATATGATTGGAAGTTCATTAAAGCTTCTAGCACCTTATCTTTAGATGGAAGCAATGTGACCCATGTATACTTAGACTTCTCGTCAATGAATGTCACAAAATACTTCTGGGTATCTATAGAGACACACGGAGATGTCCACATATCCGAATGAACTAGATCAAAGCAGTGCTCATATACAGTCTCAGATATTGGGAACACAGTTCTACAATGCTTCGCTAATATGCATGCTTCACACTCCAAGTGATTAAATGACATATTAGGCATGATCAACTCAATTGCACGAGCATGAGGATGGCCTAATCTAGCATGCCAAGTATTACTATCACACCTATCAGCAGTACTGCTCAAGCACACAGAATCAATAGGATTGGGAGTCTTAGCTGTTTGGAGATGGTATAGCTGATTCTTGCTGTCTCCTCTGCCAATAACTCTTCCAGTCTTCAAATCTTGAAATTCTACTTCATTTGGCCTGAATACTACTTGACAATCAAGATCAATTGTAGCCATCCTCACAGATATCAAATTTGAAGTGAACTGAGGCAGATAGAAGGCAGCTGAGTTCTTCTCAAACAGTTTCAGGTTTCCCACTCCTTCTATTGGGATCTTACTGCCATTAGCTATCATAACATGTCCTGTTGCTGGCTTGACTTCACTTATCAAGCTCCTGTCGCTGATCATATGGTGACTTGCTCCTGAATCAATGATGATGGGTTTGGATGTGTATGCTGAGGCAGGAGCACCTTGTCTCCGGGGCATAGCCAAAGCATACACATACTTAACAAACTCATCCCATTCTTCCTTTGTGATTAAATCATCCGCTCCTTTTGCCTCCAGTCCTCTCATAGCTTCACTGTCCCTCACTGAGTTGCCCATGTATGCTGAGTAAGAACACTCTCCCCTAACCATTTGCTGCATAGCCTCCTTAATCATCTTCAAGGTCATACTGCCGCTTAAGTGCTCAGAGTCACTATGCTTCCTCCACACTTTCTTTCTTTTGATCCGAACCTTGGCAAGTTGTCTCAACCTTCCCTTCTTCTTTTTAGTACACACCTTACTCCAAGACGTTTCCTGGTTCTCATCCATCACTTCATGAACCCTCTGAACCAGCACGCACACTTCTTCCATCTCAGGAAGCTTGTCTTCCTTGAGAATAAGCTCAACCAGCCAATCATAAGATGAGTCTACACTAGCCAGTAAGCTAAAGACCTCAGCTTCCTCATGTGTTGATTGAGACCTTCTTTACCCTATTTCAACCCACAAATAGCTTTCTTGACTTCATACATTCTCCTTAGACTGATCTTGCTTCCATAAGCATCTTCAATCTTTTCACAAGGTGTATTGTCTTCAAGACCCAACTGATCTTCATTCCTAAAACTCGTTGTCTGACCTTCCAAGGTGGCTTTCTCCTCTAAAGTTCCCACCTTTATCTGATTACTCCAAATCCCATAGCTTCCCAAAGTTGTCTTCATCCAATCGGTCATACCCACTCGGTTTCTCTCCCTTTCTTCTCTTGGGAACTCGATCCATGCTTCATCTCCATGCTAGAGTCGTTTGACTTCATCCAGTAAGCTTTAAACGACCTCCAGAATATAGGACACCAAGAGCTCTCACAAGAACACCAAGAACATCAAGAACACTCAAGAACACTCACCCAGATCTTTGAAAACGAAATCACACTCACTCCATTCTTTGTCCTCTCATCTCAACAGTAGTTGCCAACAAAGCCGCTTACAAGCAAGAGGATAGGAAGTCCTTGATCTGTGACCATTGCAAGAAGAAGGGTCATCTGAAAGACAAGTGTAAAATCTTTTGAGAATAGAGATGGTATTAAGAGATTCATGGTAGATTAAGAGAGAGTACTGAGATTATAAGAGAGTTTTAAGAGGAGATTAAGAGATTAAGTAGTAACCATGTTTAAGACACTTTGAATATCATGATGAACAAGAGAGAGAGTAGATAGAGAATCACAAACTCGTTAATCTTCGATTATGAGAGAGGTTGCAAATATATAGCAAGGGAAATAAGAGATTAGTAAAGATAAGATCACTAAGAAAGCATGTGAAGTCAAAAGGAGGAGGAGCGCCTATTGGAAATGGATGGACAGCATTGCTCACATGCTTGATGCTAAGAGCATCTTGGACCAGATGCTCTTGCCCTTTCCAGCCTGTCATGAGCTGGCTAAGACCACCAGTGCTCTTCCCTCAACGGTCTGATCACTATAGATACCTTCCCACTTAGCAAGAGACTTCTCAATGCTTTAACCATCCTCCTTTTACCTCACAGTAACTCCATTTTACTTTTACTGCATGGCAACTTATTTTTACTGCATGGTAACTTATTTCCACCTGACCTCATGCACCTCCTCATCTCATTATTCACATACTCTTCTATGCTAAGTTTAACACTCCCCCTTAAGCTTGACCATGTGAAACTGTTGAACTGAAGAGCAGAAAGAAGCTTGTGCACAAATAGGACAAGCTTCAGGTGATCTCTAGAAGAAGTTCAGCAAATCTTTAAGATTGTCTTGAAGCATCTATCATTGAGAAGTTAAGCTCAGGAGGAGCTTAGACTGATCTTAAGAAGGGTCTAAGGTGCAGTTTGAGAGAAGATGGTCTAAGGTGCAAGAATAGGGTCAGGCTTGCAGAGATTGTCTCCAAGGCTTTAGGAGTGTCTTATAAGCTCCTAAAGAGTGTGCAAATTTAGGGCCAAGTCCAGGAGGGACTTAGAAGCATGTTTGGGAGAAAATGGGAGAGTGTGCAAAGATAGGGCGAGGCCAGTATGGATCTGTACGGACCAGACTCGACCATGTGAAGACTTGTGCAAGAATAGGGTGCTTGGGGAAGAATAGGGCGTGGTCTGGTTTATAGATGACCGTTGAGACTTAAGGAAGGAAGGGAATATGCTTTAGGATCAGGATGGTCAAGGGACAGGCTTGAAAGGTAAAGTGGCTTTAGCTTTACAGCCTGATCCACACAAGGATGCATCCTGGCAACTTATTTCAAATGGGAAGATCTGAGCCTTCCAAATCAAACCAGGCGCCCATGACTTGCCAGCTTGCACCAGAACATCAAAGACCAGTCTACTCTCATCCTAGCCATCCATTTTATCTTTCATTTCTGTCCATTAGATGTAGGTTTAAGCTCAGCAAATGTAAAGGCATATATA
Source organism: Brassica carinata (assembly GCA_016771965.1). Taxonomy (NCBI): domain Eukaryota; kingdom Viridiplantae; phylum Streptophyta; class Magnoliopsida; order Brassicales; family Brassicaceae; genus Brassica; species Brassica carinata. Next base: position 37,003,605 of record CM028689.1, read on the forward strand.
AAGCCTCTTATGGACGTTTTGTAAGCTCTTAAGTTGAATGGGGGGTTTTCCCATCTCTTCATAAACTTGTTCTGGAAATTTAAATCTCTGGTTACTTAATCTCTCAGTCTCATTAGTCTCTTATTCTCTTAATCTTAGTCTCTTAATCTTTAATCCACACACCTAAACACCCTCATCTATCTTTCTCTCAAATCTTCATTCACAAACTCATATCTTGCTCCTTTGGAGCTGTTTTTCACACACAAACACATCCAGAGAATATAAAGTTGAGATTCTCTTTAAAAATCTCATATGGTATCAGAGCCAGGTTCATCAGAACCTGGCTGAAGCTTCCGCATACACACTGCTCTCTCCTCAGCTCAAATCCAAACCTTGAAGCTATCTCCATTCTGCTCAGTTTCTTGTGAAGAAGAAGCCTGAAGCTTGGCGATGTGTTCTTGGTTCCTTATCATGTTCTTATGGCGACCAAATGATGATTCTCCTTGGAAGAAAGGTGTATGGAGAGGCCCAGCTAACCTGACTCCAAAAGGCGCCTTGATTCAACAAGAGATCTCATCCGGATGCAACTTCATGGTGTGAAGATCTTGGCGCCTAGAAGAGAAGAAGAAAGTAGGGGTCTTTTGAGCTGGTGGTACAAGATGGGGGCCATGAACTGAAGGAGAAGGAGGTGGGTGACGATCCAGACTCCAAGATCCAACAAAGTCATGAGCTTTCATCCATGGAGGTTAAAGGAACCAATCTGGTTCCTTGTGTAAGCGATTTTATAAACCCATCTTGATGTGATCTTGGTCAGCAATGGAACTTAAGAGATGAAACAGCTTGAACCAGAGCTAAAGGAAGTTGAAGAAAGAACCAAAGAACAGCTTAAACCTGAGGAAACAGATGACAAGGACCTAGAAGTGCCAAGCGGCCCAATGAATAGATCAAAGCAAGCAAGATTTCAACAAGCCTTTCATCAACTCCTACACACTATCCAGGGCAGTCTAGAGTGTGCTTATCCAACTACTCTGGTTGTGATTCAAGCCATCAAAGACATTCATCAAGAGAGGTGTTGTGACTTGCACTCTTTTCCTTGGTTTAGTTTTGTCCCAATGGGTTTTCCAAACAAGGTTTTTAATGAGGCTTGAACACAACACTTATACAAAAGCCTCTTGATGAAACCAGGCCCATTTTCTATCCTATTTTCGTGCAAGAAGGATCCAGGAGCCTTTTCTTACTTTAAAATTTGAACTTAGTCTTTGTATTAATTGTTTTGTGTGTTTCCAAGAAGCTGTGCATGTACAGTCTTCTTCTCTTTATATGATGGATGAAATTCCCTAATAAAATCATCAAACTCCTTTCTAATAAAAATTCTCTTTGAATCTTGTTTGATCAAGCTTGTTCTAAGTGTATTTTGGATCCTTGATCCTTACCTTGCAAGCAAACCATTGAAAGTCTGAGAGAAAATCCGCAACTCTTAGAAGTTTCACCTCAATCTTCCATTTGGCTACCTACAGTTTCAAAGTGGGCACTTTGGAAACCCGCCTTGAGCACTTCGGAGCTCTAGGAAATTCTTCAGTTCATCATCAATATCATTGGAGAGCATCAGGGACGTGATCATCTCAACCAGGATCACAACACATCTTTATATGAGCTTGTGTGTGACTGGTTGTGTGTTGTTGTGTGATTGAAAACCTGAGGATTGTTTAAGATTGCAAATTAAAATGATTTGAATCTGTCCCTGGATGCTTAAAGAGTTTGTGAAGTGGTTGAGATTGTTTAAAAATTGCTTAAAGAGAGGTTTAAAAATGCTTAACCTGATTCTTGTATGAGCTGTGCTGAGATGATTGATTGCATTATCTGTTTCCAGTAGCTTTCATATCTTGAAATCACTTAAGGTTGAAGCATGGTGTGTGAGACTGCGTATGCATAGCTCCAGTTCATAGTGATGCTTGCTAGGATTGATTAATAAGCTTGCATGCATGTATTGAATCTGATTTAAAGTTGATGCATACTGAGAAAGTTGCCTGCTATTGAAGCATTAGATTAATGTCTAAATTGCTGGATAAAGGAGCTTTAAAAATGCCTAAGTAGCTTGTCTTGAATCTGATATGATCTTTCTTGTGCTTAGAGAGTTAGCTTGCAGAGATTAGAACTTTGAATGTCCAGTTTAATCTTGTGCAAAGCTTGTAAGACATTGGTGTTCAAACTTGATGATTGATCAAGGATTGACACCAATGCAATTGTTTCTGTTCTTTGCTGGAGTTTGAATGTTGTTTCAGGTTCACAAGAGGTGTCCTTAGCTCACCATCCATCCGAGTAAAAGAGACAGAAGAAGGTGCCATTGTGGGTGCAATGGAGAGTTGTTAGAAGAGTGGTGAGGCGCCACTGGTTTGAGGTGTCACTAAAGCTCACTTCCAAGGTTGGACCTATACTCAATCCAAGCTTGAGGAGGGGAGTTAAGTGAGCTTTCAAGCTGTTCAGAAGGTCCATTGCATGCAATCTAAGAAGAAGCCATCCGGGTCTAGGCAGTGGCGTGTCTAGGCAAGAGAGTGTTCAGAGCACCCTTGGCTGTGAGAAGATGAAGATTCTATCAGTGCGGCTTCTAGTGTGAGGTGACTGAAGAGCTGAAGCTTCCACAAGCATTCCAATAAGAGGGCGAGTTCAGAAGGTGTTGCAATGGAGTGATTGGGCAGATCATGAAGCTATCCTTCCAAGCTTGACTTGTTCCACATGGTCAAGCTTGAGGGGGAGTGTTGAAGCTTACATGATCTGAGAGTACTTGGTGGTTATTCAAGAATAGGAGCAGACCAGTTATGAAGCAAGATGAAGGATGTGTAAAGAAATCTCCAAGGAGGCTTCTAGAGTGAGGTGCTTGGTACTACAGCTGAAGCATCCTGATGAAGGTTCAGTAACATGGTGTTGACTCATGAAGAAGAAGCAGCCAAGACTCAGCTTGTATCTATCAAGGAAGATCAGAGAGTCCGAGCACTTGAGCACAACATGAAGATTGTGGGAAAGGGGGAGAGACCAAGATCTGTCTGAAGAAGAGTACAAGATGTGTTGGTGATAAGCAAGGGAAGAGGGGATCGACCTTGCATCACATGAGGGCCATGATCCAGAGTCTTTGTGTCCCTTACATTGTTGGTAGGGCACAAAGACTCAATGGCCAATCCCTAGGCCTTGAAGGCTCTACTCTTTTCCCTCATAAAGGTTTTGTCCCAAAGGGTTTTCTTTGGAGAGGTTTTTAAAGAGGGAGCTCTTCAGGGTTCCAAGCTTAACTCAGGATCTCTGAGAGTTAAGCTTGAGGGGGAGTGTTGAACTAAAGAGCAGAAAGAAGCTTGTGCACAAATAGGACAAGCTTCAGGTGATCTCTAGAAGAAGTTCAGCAAAGCTTTAAGAATGTCTTGAAGCATCTATCATTGAGAAGTTAAGCTCAGGAGGAGCTTAGACTGATCTTAAGAAGGGTTTGGAGCAGTTTGAGAGAAGATGGTCTAAGGTGCAAGAAAAGGGTCAGGCTTGCAGAGATTGTCTGCAAGGCTTTAGGAGTGTCTTATAAGCTCCTAAAGAGTGTGCAAAGTTAGGACCAAGTCCAGGAGGGACTTAGAAGCATGTTTTGGAGCAAATGGGCGAGTGTGCAAAGATAGGGCGAGGCCGGTATGGATCTGTACGGACCAGACTCGACCATGTGAAGACTTGTGCAAGAACAGGATGCTTGGGCAAGAATAGGGCGTGGCCTGGTTTATAGATGACCGTTGGGACTTAAGGAAGGAAGGGAATATGCTTTAGGATCAGGATGGTCAAGGGACAGGCTGGAAAGGTAAAGTGGCTTTAGCTTTACAGCCTGATCCACACAAGGATGCATCCTGGCCACTTATTTCAAAATGAAAGAGCGTCCAATTCAAACCAGGCGCCCATGACTTGCCAGCTTGCACCAGAACATCAAAGACCAGTCTACTCTCATCCTAGCCATCCATTTTATCTTTCATTTCTGTCCATTAGATGTATGTTTAAGCTCAGCAAATATAAAAGGCATATATAAAGCCTCTTATGGACGTTTTGTAAGCTCTTATGCTGAATGGGGGGTTTCCCCATCTCTTCATAAACTTGTTCTGGAAATTTAAATCTCTGGTTACTTAATCTCTCAGTCTCTTAATCTTTAATCCACACACCTAAACAGTCTCATCTATCTCTCTCTCAAATCTTCATTCACAAACTCATATCTTGCTCCTTTGGAGCTGTTCTTAACACACAAACACATCTAGAGAATATAGAGTTGAGATTCTCTTTAAAAATCTCATAGAAACAAGTCAAGCTTGGAAGGACCATGAGATCTTCCTCATTAAAAACCTCATCAAAGAAAACCCATTGGGACAAAACTTTGATGAGGAAAAAGAGTAAAGATCTCATGAGTAGGAGAGTATATAACTAGCCCTTAGGCGAGAGATCAATGAGTCCAAGCTTGATGTGTATGGACTCCATTGTCTTTTGCCTAGACGCCTTGGTAAATACATCTGCCAGCTGATCTTCATTCTTTGTGTAACATGGCAAGATTACTCCCTATCAGTATCATCTGCCTAACCTTGTGGCAGTCAACTTCAATGTGCTTGGTTCTCTCATGAAACACTGAGTTTTTAGCAATGTGTATAACAGCTTGATTATCACAGTGCATTGTCATAGGTGCTGACTGATCTATCTCCAAGTGTTTAAGAATACCCTTGATCCAAACCAACTCATTGGTAAGCTTCAGCATGGCTCTATACTCAGCCTCAGCACTAGAGCATGATACCACTTTTTGCTTCTTACTCTTTAAGGTTACCATGTTTCCTCCAATGAAAGTGCAGTAACCAGTTGTAGACCTTCTATCAGCTCTATCACCAGCCCAATCTGCATCACAATAACCTACAACTTCAGTGCTTCTGTTGCAGCCCATGCATATTCCAAGACCTTGGGTTCCATTCAGATACATGAGAACTCTTTCAACCATGCGCCAGTAATGCTCCTTTGGGGTTTGCATATGCTGGCTTACTTGATTCACAGCAAAGCATATATCTGGCCTTGTAATGGTTAAGTATATCAGCTTCCCCACAAGCTTCCTATACAGCTTTGGATCATGGAATGGCTTGCCATTCTCTTTCTCCCCCTCACGTAGGATCTTATACCCATCTTCCATAGGCATCCTAGCAGTTCTTCCTCCATAAGCACCAGCATCTTTCAGAATATCCAATGTATACTTTCTTTGAGAGATAAACAACCCTTCCTTTGATCTGCACAGCTCAATCCCAAGGAAATACTTCATCTCTCCCAAGTCTTTTATCTAAAATACTGACTTCAGAAACTCTTTTGTGGCTTGAATCCCCTCTTTATCACTGCCGGTTAAGATAATATCATCCACATACACAAGAAGGCAGACAACTCCTGAGGAAGTGGTGAGAGTAAAGAGGATTTGATCTAGCTCAGACTTCCTAAAGCCTCGTCCATTCAATGTAGTACTCAGTTTGTTGTACCAAGCTTTAGGTGATTGCTTCAGCCCATAGATGGCCTTCTTTAATCTCAAGACATTCCCTGGCTTCACTAGGCTCTCAAGACCAGGAGGAGGATGCATATATACTTCATCTTCAAGCTCTCCTTGAAGAAAAGCATTCTTCACATCCATCTGCAAAAGTCCCCACTCAAGATTCACAGCAAGGCATAGGACTATTCTTGGCAACAGGAGCAAATGTGTCAATATAGTCTTCTCCATAGGTCTGAGTGTATCCTCTTGCCACCAGCCTTGTCTTCTTTCTATCCACAGTTCCATCAGCCTTGTACTTGATAGTGAATATCCATCTGCTGGTCACAGCCTTCTTCCCTTTTGGCAAAGCACTTTCATACCAAGTCCCATTCCTTATCATAGCATTAGCTTCCTCTCCAACAGATTCTTTCCAATCCTCATGCATCATAGCTTCTTCATATGATCTTGGAACAAAATTTTTCTCTAGGCTTTTCATGAAAGCACAATGCTCTTCAGGGTATTCATCAAAGGAACACATTGCTTGGGAAGGATACTTCACAGCCTAGGCATTGTAGTACACGCAAGTGTTTACCCAGTTGGAAGGATCCTTCCTTTGCCATGTGTTCCCCCTGAAAGGTACAATCACTTCTTCTTCAGTAACTGCTTCTTCTTGTATCTGATCTTCTTCCTCGGCTTCTTGACCTTCAGTCTGATCCTCTAATATAGTGTCTTCCTCACTATCTTCTCCACTTTGGACAGGAACATCAGAGCTATGACCTTCTAGCCTTCCAGCTTCACCCGAACCTTGCCCTTGATCTTCTTCACTTCTAGCTTCTGATTCATGTCCCCCCTCATGTTCAAAGTGGGGTGATTCTTTAGCAGCCACTTGTGGGGACTCTTCACGCCTATGCTGATCCTGGTATACACCAATCCCAAGTCCCTCTAGGATGTTTCTCAAGCTGGTAGCCGGATCTGATGGTTGAGAGAGACCTTCAAGCTCTTCCCAATTCTTCCCATCATAATAACCTTTCTCTTCCGTGACCTTTACTTCTCTGGACACCATGACACTTCTAGCAACTGGATCAAAACATTTGTATCCCTTTTGGGATGAAGAATATCCAACAAACATAGTCCTGGTACTCCTTTCCTCTAACTTGTTTCTCAGCTCACCAGGAACCATCACATAGCACACACACCCAAAAGTCCTCAAGTGATCTAGAACTGGTTTACTCTTGTTTAGAACCTCAAAAGGAGACTGATCCTTTAGAACTCTGGTCGGTATCCTGTTGATCAAGTAGCAAGCAGTCATCACAGCATCACTCCAATATCTCTTGGGCACACTCTTGTGAAACATCATAGACCGAGCAACCTCCATTGTTGACATGAAGCAAATAAGAGATTCAATATCAGGCATGAATCTATAGAAGGCATTGATGAAGAGAACAAGGCGACACGCTTGTGGTGTGATCAAAGAGGTATTGTCCGTACAAGTTGAGAACACTAAACCTACCGTGGCTTGCAAGACAAGAGAAGGACTTAGTCTATTAAGAAAGAGTATTTAAATGAGCCAGACGTGTGGAGTATGTCGACACAAGAGGAAGAGACACGGTAGAGAAGAGTCACGGGTTGGTTAAGGAGAATCAGAAGAGAGAAGACCGTTGTGTGTTGTCACTTTCACTTCAGCTTAACGAGCCTGATCGACCAGAACTCTCTCTCATTTGTTTATTGCTCATTGTACTATCTCCTAATAGTTTATTGTATCTCCCTTGTCTACTTGCGATCTGGTTTGCCTTTAAATGGGTTGTAACATGTTCTAAATTAATCTAAGGAAAAAGATGTTCCTCATTAATCTTGTCTCTCTCTCTCTCTTTAAACTCACAATCTCTCTCTCTCTCTCTCTCTCTCTCTCTCTCTGATTCTCTTGTTCACAATCTCTCTTGTTCTTGATTCTCTACTAAAATCTGTTGAGAAGATGTGATCAAAGTATGGAGATGAGGGAACAAGGGTACATGAAGTCATAAGAGGTGAGTGAAGAATGTTCAAGGTCTGGACAAAGAAAATGACCGGGGAGGACAGTCCGGGTAAGGCTACCCAGACGGGAATGGACGAGGAAAGGTCAGGGGAGGACAGGCCGGGTAAGGACACCTGGGCGTGGCTTGTCTAGAAACAGACCGGGTGGACCTGGATCGACAAGGACCCCGGCGAAAGGATCCCAATTAAGGATAAGGAAGGCGCGGACAGGCTGGCGTGCGCTGGAAGTAGCCAGCCTCTTCACACATGTGGCTTACCTCATAGGTCGATGCTTCTCCCTTTATGTTGACTCCACATGCTTCTACCTACTAAATGAGACTTAGGAAACCCTTGTGACCTCTACTATATATTTGTAATCACATTCATCAATCATATCAAGCAAATAATGAGAGTCACTTAAAGTTTTAAAATGTTTTCTAATCTCTCTAGTATCCTATTAATCTCTTAATCTCTTTCTTAATCTTTCTACAATATTTCTCTAATCTCTTTTATTATTCAAGATCTATAGAAATCTTATGGTATCAGAGCCAGGTTGTTAAAAGCAACTTGTGTTCTTGAGTGTTCTTGAGAATTTTGAAGCTAGATCTTTTAGAAAATAGTTTCTGAGTCTGTTGGTGTTTTTCTTTGAGATCCAACTCAAAGGTGGTTCCTTTTGGTGATTAAGAAGCTTACAAGAAGTTCTCAAGGGAGTCTTGTGTTGGTGTGAACTCAAGAGTCCTAAAGGTGGAAGCTTTGTGGTGTTCTTGAAGTTTCAAGCTTAAAGTTCAAATATTTGAGGTGTTTGGTGGTTGTGTGAGCTAAAGGAGAGATCTTTGAGGTGTTCTTGAAGATCTAAGCTGAAAGCTCAAGTCTTTACAATCTGGTGGGTTACTAGATCCTAGTTGAAGTCTTTTACTCAAGTATTCAAGACAAGTTACTGAAGATGGAAGGTGGTGGAGTCTACATGAAGGTTGCTGCTACTTTTAAGGGAAACAACTACCTTGTGTGGTCAAGGATGGCTAGAAATGCAGTTGGGAGCAAGGGGTTGCTTAAGCATCTCACATCTGGTGAGGCTCCAAAGCTCATTACTTAAGGAGAGGAGGGAGAAGAGAGCTCCAATGAGGCGCTTGATAAGTGGCAACAAGAAGAGTGTGTTGTGCTTTCAGCTCTCCTTGCATCCTTGGAACCAAACTTGATGGATGCATATAGCTATTGTGAGACTGCAAAGGAGTTGTGGGATACGTTAAAGAAGGTATATGGAAACACTTCAAACCTAAACAGGGTGTTTGAAGTTAAACAAGCTCTCAATGGTCTAGTTAAAGAAGACATGGACTTTGAGAAGCATTTGGGGAGGTTTAGGTCTCTATGGTCAGAGCTTGAGATGCTAAGGCCTAGTACTACTGATGCTGGTGAGCTCAACAAAAGGAGTGAGAAAGACAAGGTGTTTGGATTGCTTCTTACTTTGAACCCAGCTTATGGTGGTCTCATCCAGCACATGTTGAGAGATGAGACATTACCAGATTAGGAGGAGGTGTGTGCTCGCATTCAAAAGGAGCATGGCTCCATTGGATTATTTGGCAAGAAAGGAAAAGAGCTCTCATTGGCCAATCAAGCATCACAAGCTGAGCAAGTAGAAGTTCCAAAAGCTAACAAGGCAGTGCATGGGAAGTATGAGAAGGTTAATGGGAACTTTGAGCATTGTAAGAAACATGGCCACAAGAAGAGCCAATGTTGGATCATCCATCCCCACTTGAAGCCAGCCAAGTTCAACAAAGATAGAGAAGCAAGAGCTCACTTGGGAGATGGGTCTGGTGGCGCAAGCTCAAGCAAGAATCATGAAGGAGAGGTGGACAATGGGAAATCTTTAGTGGCTTACAGTGGTGGTTCAAGCACAAGGAGTGTCAATGATGAGTACCTGAAGAGATCTGATCTTGATGCATTGATCAAACTCTTCAAAGACAATGGTAACATTCTTGGGTATTCTCATTATGCAGCCATGATTCCTAGAGCTATTGAGAGTCCCATTACCTTGCCTAGAACTGATAGAATGCTTAATACTCCGTCTAGGGTGCTAGAAATGTATACTCATCCTAAAACTTCTCATATTGCTCGGACTGATCATATGCATCCACCATCCAAGATTCTTGCTCACATTGCTAGTTCTCATGCTGTTAAGCCTTTGATAGTTGATTCTGGTGCATCTCATCATATGATAAGTGACACTAGACTTATTAAGAACATTGTTCCTGCTAATGGTAATGTCATGATAGCCAATGGATCTAAGATACCTATTAGAGGAGTAGGTAGTCTTAAATTGTTCCATAAAGACACTGAAGCTTTCTATATGCCTGAATTCACTTCAAACTTATTATCTGTTAAAAAATGTGCTACTGATCTTAACTGAAATGTTATATTCAGTCCTAATGATGTGAAGTTTCAGGATATTGAAAGTAGCAAGGTGATTGGAGAAGGAGTAACCAAGGGAGATTTATATATGCTTGAAGATCTTGCTCCTGTTTCTAATTTTAGCTGCTCTTTCTCTACTACTACTAGTTTAAGCAAAGATGCATTGTGGCATGCTAGACTAGGACACCCTCATAATAAGGCTTTAAAACTGTTGTTGCCAGGTGTTTCTTTTGAAAATAATAACTGTGAGGCTTGTATTTTGGGTAAACATTGCAAAGTTGTATTTCCAAACTCCACTACTGTTTATGAAAACTGTTTTGATCTTATTCACTCTGATGTTTGGACTGCTCCTTGTTTATCTAGAGATAGCCAGAAGTATTATGTGTCTTTTATTGATGAAAAATCTAAATACACCTGGCTAACACTAATTCCAACCAAAGATAGGGTATTTGATGCATTTAGAAACTTCCAATCATATGTCTCTAACCATTATCATGCCAAGATTGAGATTTTAAGGTCAGATAATGGGGGGAGTACACAAGTCATGCATTCAAAGATCACCTATCCAAGCATGGAATCCTTCACCAAACAAGCTGTCCCTACACTCCACAACAGAATGGTGTTGCTGAGAGGAAGAATAGGCACTTAATGGAGGTTGCCAGGTCCATGATGTTTCAAGCTAATGTACCCAAGAGGTTTTGAAGTGATGCTGTTGTCACTGCTTGCTACTTGATCAACAGAACTCCAACTTCGGTGCTGTGGGGACAGTAACCTTTTGAGGTTCTTAACAAGTACAAGCCAGCTTTGAGTCATCTAAGGGTCTTTGGGTGTCTGTGTTCTGTGATGGTACCTGGAGAGTTGCACAACAAGCTAGAAGCAAAGAGTACCAAGGCTATGTTCATTGGGTACTCTCCATCTCAAAAGGGCTACAAGTGTTATGATGAACACTCAAGAAGAGTGGTGGTGTCTAGAGAGGTGAAGTTTGTGGAGGAAGGAGGATATTATGAGGAGAAGAATCAAGAAGATTTGAAGGATCTTACCTCAGATAGAGCATTTATCTTGAGAACAATCTTGGAAAACCTTGGGATCAATCTGAACCAAGGCCAACAAGGTGGAGGATGTGCACCAAGGAGTGTACTGAAATTTTATGAGAATTATATGTGGGATTGATGAGAATTATCAAGAACAAGAGAGAGTATGTGATGAGGAATCCGAGAGAGAGAGAGAGAGAGAGAGAGAGAGAGAGAGAGAGAGAGAGAGAGAGAGAGAGAGAGAGAGAGAGAGAGAGAGAGAGAGACAGAGAGAGAGAGAGAAAGAGAGAGAGAGTGATATTGAACTAAGAGAGTAAAGAGGAATTCATATTAATGAGGGATGTCTTAATGATTTCCATGCTTAACCATGTCTTATGGTAAAGTTTGAGGGGGAGTATTGACATGAAGACTTGAATAAGATTGACACGAAGTGGCTGGGTTATGCCGGCTGAGTTATGACATGAGGCGGCTGAGTTACATGAAACGGCTGAGCAATGTCATGAGACGGCTGAGTTATAGTGACGGAAAAAGAGCTGTTGGAGAGTGTTGACTTTAAGGTGTGAACATAGATTTAGATCTGGATTAAAATCTGATGGAGCCTCTAGATCACGCTATTATCTAGCATATCTTTCTATCTCTCTTCAATCTTATGTTTCTATAAATATCATTGTATGTGTAGACAGTTAAATCTAAGGGAAATAGTTCTCCTTTCATATCTCTCTCTCATTCATCCAACTCTCTCTCTCTCTTTACTACTAAGTGTTCTTCACTCTGTTCTTGAGATTTATAACAGTCCAAGCTTGACTTGTTACACATGGTCAAGCTTGAGGGGGAGTGTTGAAGAGAGAGCAGTATAAGGACTAAGAGAAGCTTGGATGAAGAAATGGGATTAGGAGAAGCAATGTGCAAGATAGGGCAGAGTGGCCGTATGGACGGCTTGTACGGCCAGTACGGATCATCTCGGCCAAGATGAGTTTGTATTCAACCATCTACCAAATTTGAGACTTGTGCAAACTTAGGGCGTGTGTACGGATTTACCATGACCGTACACATGAGTTACCACAGTCAAAATGGTAAAAAGATACGCAAGGAGGGAGATGGCTGAATACACTTGTTGGAGAAGAAGGTTTGGTTTGAATGGGTTGTGACTGTTGAAGAGATGAGACTGCCGCGTCTTTATCCAGCTGGAAAGTAAAGGAAGAAGCTGGTCTGATCCCTGTAGCAAGCATGTGAGCATTGTGAGCCAAGTATTCAAATGAGACGCTCCTCTCCGTGTTGACTACACATTCTTAGTCTCTTAACCCTTTGGAAAACCCTTGTATCTTCAGTCCTATATATGTGTAACCTCTCAGATTAATAAGACTAAGCAAGTAATGAGAGTCTCTTGAGTTTTTCGAACTGTCTCTAATCTCTCTTTTAGTCTCCAATACTTAAATCTCTTCTCTAATCTCTTCTAAATCTTCTTATTCTCGTGTTGTAGTTATAATTTTTAAGAGATTATAGAAGATAAAGAGAATAGAGAAGAGATTAAGCTATAAAGATAGAACAAGAGATTTAAAAGTAAGGTGATTTAACGAGAATCATGATGAACCAGAGAGTAAAGAATTTAGAACTGCATAGATTCTTATTGATGAGAGGAGATACAAATATATAGGAGAGCTTTACAAGGGTTTCAATACAAGAGGATAAGGTTTGGTGCGAAAAGGCTAAGGAGGAGCATCCGACTAGCCAATGGAGAGGTCCACACGTGTAAAGCATCTTCTGACTAGTCTGCTCTTCTTTCCAGCTGCTGACAGCCTGTCAGGAAGAGCCTCCCCTTATCTTCTCAACGTTCGGATGGATTGGTGCAAGGTAACTTCCCCAAGTTACTCATTTACCCGGGATAAGTTTTACTTGCCCAAACCACTCGGCCATCTCTTGTACGGATCCGTACATGTTCGTACACATCTTGTCCAAACACTTCCTCTCCTCTCTTATCTCCTTCTCAACACTCCTATACTTCTTTACTCTTCTCAACACTCCCCCTCAAGCTTGACCATGTGGAACAAGTCAAGCTTGGACAGCCATGAGATCTTCCTCATTAAAAACCTCATTAAGGAAAACCCATTGGGACAAAACCTTAATGAGGGAAAAATAGTAAAGACCTCATGACTAAGGGGATCAGCTCCTCTTTGGTGAAAGATCTATGAGTCCCAATCTGACATGAATGGACTCTATAGTCTTCTGTCTTGCTGCCTTGGTGAAGACATCCGCCAACTGATCTTCACTTCTGGTGTAGCAAAGCAAGATAACTCCTAAGACAATCATCTGCCTCACCTTGTGACAATCCACCTCAATATGCTTGGTTCTCTCATGGAAGACCGAGTTTGTAGCAATGTGTATAGCAGCCTTGTTGTCACAATGCATAGTCACTGGAGTTGCTTGCTCAATTCCCAAATGCTTCAGAATCCCTTTGATCCATACCAACTCATTTGTAAGCTTCAACATGGCTCTATACTCAGCTTCTGCACTAGAGCATGACACCACCTTCTGCTTCTTGCTTTTCCAAGTCACCATGTTTCCTCCAATGAAGGTACTATAGCCGGTTGTAGATCTTCTATCAGCTCTATCACCAGCCCAATCAGCATCACAGTACCCAACAACTTCAGTACTTCCATTGCATCCCATCCAAACACCAAGGCCAGTGGTACCATTCAGATACATCAGTATCCTCTCCACCATGCGCCAATGATGCTCCTTTGGGACTTGCATATGCTGGCTCACCTGATTCACAGCAAAACAAATATCAGGCCGTGTGATAGTTAAGTAGATTAGCTTACCTACTAGCTTTCAATAAAGCTTTGGATCATGGAATGGCTTGCTGTCTTCAATCTCCCCCTCACGTGGAACCTTATATCCATCCTCAAGAGGCATCTTAGCCGTCTTGCCATCAAGTCCACCTGCATCTTTCAAAAGATCAAGTGTATATTTCCTTTGAGAAATGAACAAACCCTCCTTGGATCTACACAACTCAATTCCAAGAAAGTATTTCATTTCTCCTAGGTCTTTAATCTCAAACACAGATTTCAGAAAGTCTTTTGTGGCTTTTATGCCCACCTTATCACTACCAGTTATGATGATATCATCAACATACACAAGTAGACAGATAATACCTGAGGAAGTGGTGAGGGTGAAGAGGGTATGGTCTAACTCAGACTTCCTAAAGCCACGCCGATTCAGAGTTGTGCTCAACTTGTTGTACCAAGCTCTAGGAGATTGTTTCAAACAATAGATGGCTTTCTTCAATCTTAAGACATTCCCTGGCTTCACAAGACTTTCTAAGCCTGGAGGTGGATGCATATATACTTCATCTTCAAGTTGTCCTTGAAGAAAAGCATTCTTCACATCCATTTGCCAAAGTTCCCAGTCAAGGTTCACAGAAAGAGATAGAACTATTTTGATTGTGCGTAACTTGGCCACATGTGCAAAGGTGTCAATGTAGTCCTCTCCATAAGTCTAGTGTAACCTCTTGCCACAAGTCTTGTCTTCTTCCTGTCCACAGTTCCATCAGGCTTGTATTTGATAGTGAAAATCCATCTACTGGTCACAGCCTTCTTCCCCTTTGGTAATGCACTCTCATACCATGTGTCATTCTTTATCATGGCATTAGCTTCATCTCCCACATATTCTTTCCAATCCTCACACATCATTGCTTCTTCATAAGATCTTGGAACAAAGCTCTTATCTAAGCTTGTCATAAAGGCACAATGCTCTTCAGGGTACTCAGCAAAGGAGCACACGGCTTGGGAAGGATGCTCCACTGCCTGGGCATTGTAGTACACTCGCGTGTTTACCCAGTTGGAAGGATCCTTCCTTTGCCTTGTGGTTCTTCGCAAAGGGACAGCAACTGATGTTGGTGCTTGTTCTTCAACAGTTGGTACTTGTTCTTCACTAGTTGGTGCTTGTTCCTCCTCCTCTGGCATCTGTCCTATTTCTTCTTCAGGCTCATTCTGATCTCTTCTCTCTGAATCTTCTCCAGCTTGATCAGGACTGCCTGAACTCTGATCTTCTTGACCTCCAGTCTCAGGCTCATTTCCCCCTTCATGATCAAGATATTAACATGAAGACATGTATTGACATGGAGTCATGGAGATAGAAGAGAAAGAGATGCATCAGGCGAGTAAAAGAAGATGACTTGGTGTAGACTCCATTACGTATAGCCTTGACACTCAAGAAAGCCAATACAACCTAGCTTACCTTGGAAGGCAAGGCAGAGAGTTCAAACTCGTCCAACTTGTGTTCAAGAGTCAATCAGACCGTTGGCAAAGATCAGAGGCAAGTTGGAGTTTTAAATTAGCCAAAGTCACATGTTCCATTTAGAGGAGAGAGGAGGAGATGGCCGTTCCTGAGCTGTCCCTTTCACACGCCCAGCAACCTCAATTCTTTATTCATATTCTTCTTGTCTTGTACCTAAGTGTAGTCTTTAAATATTGCTGTAATGAGTTCTGATTAATTCAAGGGAAACAATTTCCTCTTCACTCTCTCTCTCTTGGATTTCGAAATCCCATTCTCTCCCATATCTCTCTTACTCTGTTTACTCTGTTCTTCACTCTGTTCTTTATTTTCTTTCATGGTATCAGAGCTTTAAGCTCCTGATTACTTCAATTCACTCCGCCAAGTTACTCTGTTTCTTTCTATCTCTTGATTCTCTAGCTTTATTTCATTAATTTTTCTTCAGATTGCTATTATCCAGTGGATAATAAATCTCTGTTCTTGAGTGTTCTGGAAATTTTCTTCAATTTTCTTGGTTGTGCTCACTCTGTTATGTCCATATTTCTATTTCTTGAGAGTTTATCTTGATTCTAGTATTGAGTTCTCTCAGTTCCAGAGTCTGTTTCTTCTCATCCAGCCTTGAAAATTAAAAAAAAAAAATCTTGGCGCCTACTTAGAAAGATGGAGCACTACAGAGCAGTTCACATTCCATGCACACTCAAGGGACCAGGAAACTACATCACTTGGTCTAGAATGACCAGAGCAGCCCTTGGAGGAAGAGGTCTTTGGGAGCATGTGACTTCAAGCTCAGCTCCCAGATCACCCAAGGAGAAGCTGGAAGGGAGATTATAGTGGTAGATGAAGGCAAATGGGGTCAAGAAGATCTCATGGTGCTGTCTATCTTGCATAGCTCTCTGGATAGTCCTCTTATGGAGATTTACTTACACTGTACAACTCCAAAACAGTTGTGGGATACTCTGCAAAGAGTGTATAGCAACACTTCAAACCTTACCAGAATTTATGAAGTAAAGAGCATCAACACATTGCAGCAAGAAGAAGGAGACTTCACCAAACACCTTGGGAAGTATAGCCAGTTGTGGTCTGAGCTGGAGATGCTAAGGCCAAGCTCCAATGACCCTGAGATAATTCAAGCCAGGCGTGAGCAGGACAAGATCTCTCTCTCTCTCTCTCTCTCTCTCTCTCTCTCTCTCTCTCTCTCTCTCTCTCTCTCTCTCTCTCTCTCCTCTCTCTCTCTCTCTCTCTCTCTCTCTCTCTCTCTCTCTCTCTCTCTCTCTCTCTCTCTCTCTCTCTCTCTCTCTCTCTCTCTCTCTCTCTCTCTCTCTCTCTCTCTCTCTCTCTCTCTCTCCCTCTCTCTCTCTCTCTCTGCAAAGAGTGTATAGCAACACTTCAAACCTTACCAGAATCTATGAAGTAAAGAGCATCAACACATTGCAGCAAGAAGAAGGAGACTTCACCAAACACCTTGGGAAGTATAGCCAGCTGTGGTCTGAGCTGGAGATGCTAAGGCCAAGCTCCAATGACCCTGAGATAATTCAAGCCGGTCGGAATAGATCTCTCTCTCTCTCTCTCTCTCTCTCTCTCTCTCTCTCTCTCTCTCTCTCTCTCTCTCTCTCCTCTCTCTCTCTCTCTCTCTCTCTCTCTCTCTCTCTCTCTCTCTCTCTCTCTCTCTCTCTCTCTCTCTCTCTCTCTCTCTCTCTCTCATGTCATTTCTCTCTGGTTCTTCACTGGTTCTTAATTTCTTTCATGGTATCGAGCTTTAAGCTCCTGATTACTTCAATTCACTCCGCCAAGTTACTCTGTTTCTTTCTATCTCTTGATTCTCTAGCTTTATTTCATTAATTTTTCTTCAGATTGCTATTATCCAGCTGGATAATAAATCTCTGTCTTGAGTGTTCTTGAGAGTTTTATTCAAATTTGGGCTGTGCCCACTCTTTCTGTCTCTATTTCTTTTTTTTGAGAGTTTATCTTGTCTTTACACTTGAGTTCTCCCAGTTCCAGAGTTGATCTCTCTCAAATCAAGCCTTGAAATTTCAAAAAAAATTCTTGGTGCCAGCTTGTAAGAGATGGATCTCATGGTGCTGTCTATCTTGCATAGCTCTCTTGATGGTCCTCTTATGGACACTTACTCACACTGTGCAACCCCAAAGCAGTTGTGGGATACTTTGCAAAGAGTGTATGGCAACACTTCAAACCTCACCAGAATCTATGAAGTGAAGAGAGCCATCAACAACTTGCAGCAAGAAGAAGGAGACTTCACCAAACACCTTGGGAAGTATAGCCAGCTGTGGTCTGAGCTGGAGATGCTAAGGCCAAGCTCCAATGACCCTGAGATAATTCAAGCCGGTCGGAATAGATCTCTCTCTCTCTCTCTCTCTCTCTCTCTCTCTCTCTCTCTCTCTCTCTCTCTCTCTCTCTCCTCTCTCTCTCTCTCTCTCTCTCTCTCTCTCTCTCTCTCTCTCTCTCTCTCTCTCTCTCTCTCTCTCTCTCTCTCTCTCTCTCTCTCATTGTGCATTTCTCTCTGGTTCTTCACTGGTTCTTAATTTCTTTCATGGTATCGAGCTTTAAGCTCCTGATTACCTCAATTACATGCTACTCGTTCCTTACTTTCTCTTGATTCTCTAGCTTTATTTCATTAATTTTTCTTCAGATTGCTATTATCCAGCTGGATAATAGATCTGAGTTCTTGAGTGTTCTTGAGAGTTTTATTCAAATTTGGGCTGTGCCCACTCTTTCTGTCTCTATTTCTTTTTTTGAGAGTTTATCTTGTCTTTACACTTGAGTTCTCAGTTCGAGTTGATCTCTCTCAAATCAAGCCTTGAAATTTCAAAAATTCTTGGTGCCAGCTTGTAAGAGATGGATCTCATGGTGCTGTCTATCTTGCATAGCTCTCTTGATGGTCCTCTTATGGACACTTACTCACACTGTGCAACCCCAAAGCAGTTGTGGGATACTTTGCAAAGAGTGTATGGCAACACTTCAAACCTCACCAGAATCTATGAAGTGAAGAGAGCCATCAACAACTTGCAGCAAGAAGAAGGGGACTTCACCAAGCATCTTGGGGAGTATAGCCAGCTGTGGTCTGAGCTGGAGACGCTAAGACCAAGCACCACTGATCCTGACACACTAGAAGCTAGGCGTGAGCAAGATAAAATCTTTGGACTACTTCTCACACTCAGCCCAAGCTTCACTGATGTGGTCAGGCACATTTTGAGAGAAAAAGAGCTTCCAAGCTATGATGAAGTGTGTGCTCAACTTCAAAAGGAGATAGGCTCAGATGGTCTCTTTGGTGGTGGAAAAGGGGAGCTGTCTATGGCGTATAAGGCTGAGAAGATGGAGAGTTCATCAGCTAACAAAGCTTACTTCAAACCAAGGGGAGGAGGAGACAAGACAGTGACTTGTGCGCATTGCAAGAAGCAAGGACACTCCAAAGCCAACTGCTGGATCCTTCACCCTCACCTCAGGCCAGCCTCAGCCAACAAATACAGCCAGGCCAGAGCACAGGAAGCAAGAGCTCAAGAGCACCCAGCATCAAGCTCCATGCGCCTGGGAAATGATGGGAGAGCTTTGATCTCTACAACTCACACTGGTGGCTCCACCAATCACGCCATCTCTCAGCCATCTCATGAGGATGCCTTCATCAGAAGTCAGACATTGAGGCTTTGATCAAGGCTCTCAATGCAAACTCTGGTAACCAAAGTATTAATACTTTAAATTCTATTCACAATGCATCTCACACTGCTAGGCCATTGATCATTGATTCAGGAGCTTCTCATCATATTATTAGGGATGCTAGACTGATTAGTGATATTAAACCAGCTCTAGCAAGTGTTGTGATAGAAAATGGTGATAGAATTCCAATAGAAGGAGTAGGAAATCTGAATCTGTTTCATAAAGAATCTCAAGCTTTTTACATGCCAGCCTTTGCTTCTAATCTTTTATCTGTGAAAAGAGCAACTAATGATTTAAATTGTAATGTTATTTTTAGTCCTAATGATGTGTGCTTTCAGGATATTAAAACCAGTAAGATGCTGGGCAAAGGTGTGAGCAAGGGAGAGCTGTATTTCCTCGAAGATACCAAGCTTAGATCAGATTCTACTTATGCTTTTAATTCTGCTTCTGTTTTAGCTAATGATGTGTTATGGTATGCTAGATTAGGCCACCCTCATTCTCATGCTTTAAAATTAATGTTCCCTAATCTATCTTTGCAAAATGAAACTTGTGAGGCTTGTATTCTTGGTAAACATCATAAATCAGTGTTCCCTACATCTACGACTATTTATGAGAATTGTTTTGATCTAGTTCACTCTGATGTCTGGACTGCACCTTGTGTTTCTAGAGAAACCATAAATATTTTGTTACATTCATAGATGAGAAATCAAAATATACTTGGCTCACACTGATTAAAAGTAAAGATAGGATTTTAGAAGCCTTTATAAACTTCCAAAACTATGTCACTAACCATTTCAATTCCAAGATAAAAAATTTTATGTCTGATAATGGGGGAGAATACACTAGCACTGCCTTTCAACAACACTTAGCAAAACATGGAATCATCCACCAGACAAGCTGCCATTACACACCACAACAAAATGGAGTGGCTGAGAGAAAAAATCGCCATCCTATGGAGGTTGCAAGAAGCATGATGTTCCACACCAATGTCCCAAAGAGATTTTGGGGAGATGCTGTGGTATCTGCATGCTATCTTATCAACAGAGTTCCCACAAAAGTCCTCAAAGATGTCTCTCCATTTCAGGTATTAAACAAAACTAAGCCTCCTATTGATCATTTGCGTGTGTTTGGGTGTGTGTGCTATGTCTTGGTACCAGGCGAACAAAGGAACAAACTTGATCCTAAGAGTGTCAAAGCTATGTTCTTTGGGTACTCTCACACTCAGAAAGGATACAAGTGTTACTTACTAGACTCCAGAAGGGTGATGGTCTCAAGGGATGTAAAGTTTGTGGAATCAAAGGGCTACTATGATGAGAAGAGCTGGGACAGCCTCAGAGATCTTTCCCATGGTCCATCAGATAAGGCAAACAACCTAAGAACCATTCTGGAGAGTTTAGGAATCAGCCAGCCTCAAAACAGTGTGGCGCCAAGGACATCTCCATTACCACCAGTGGCTGGAAACAATGAAGAAGTAGCACCAGTTGTTGAGACAGTCCATCCTGATCCTGAGGGGGGCAATGACCATGAATCCCAACCAGAACCAGAAGAGGATTCAGCATCAATTCATGATCAAGATGGAGCTGAATCTGATCAGTCTAGTGGAGATCAGTATGATGGTGATCAAGAACAGGAAGAAGCAGTGGTAGAAGAGCAGACTCAACCATTGAGAAGGAGTACCAGGGTGAGGAAAGATCCATCAAATTGGATCAACACCAGAGTATACTTCAACAGCAATGCAGTGGCTCATCCTATTCAAGCAGCCTGTTCCTTTGCAAGCTATCCTCAAGAGCATGTAGCTTTCATCACCAATCTTGATCAAGAATATGTTCCAACCAATTATGAAGAAGCTATGGAGCATGAGATTCTTTATGAAACAGATTCAGATTTCCTACTCCTTCTATTGGAATTCTATCACCATTTGCTATCACAATACTTCCTAGAGCTGGTTTAATATCACTAATCAGTCTACCATCCCTAATCATATGATGAGAAGCTCCTGAATCAATGATCAATGGCCTAGCAGTGTGAGATACATTGTGAATAGAATTTAAAGCATTAATACTTTGGTTACCAGAGTTTGCATTGAGAGCCTTGATCAAGGCCTCAATGTCTGACTTCCTGATGAAGGCATCCTCATGAGATGGCTGAGAGATGGTGTGATTGGTGAAGCCACTTATGAAGAAGCTATGGAGCATGAAGAGTGGAGAGAGTCTGTTGGGGATGAAGTTGGAGCCATGATCAAGAATGATACTTGGTATGAGACTGAGCTTCCTAAAGGAAAGAAAGCAATCACTAGTCGCCTACTCTTCACCATGAAGTACAATGCAAATGGACAAGCATAGAGGAAGAAGACAAGACTGGTGGCAAGGGGATACACTCAAGTCTATGGAGAAGACTACCTAGACACATTTGCACCAGTAGCTAAACTCCACACCATAATGATTCTACTCTCAGTTGCTGTGAACTTGGAATGGGATTTGTGGCAGATGGATGTCAAGAATGCTTTTCTACAAGGAGAACTGGAAGATGAGGTCTACATGAGGCCACCACCTGGTATGGAAAATTTGGTCAAGTCTGGGAATGTCCTAAGGTTGAAGAAAGCTATATATGGATTAAAGCAGTCACCAAGAGCCTGGTATCACAAGCTGAGTACAAACCTTAATGGAAAAGGGTTTGTTAAATTAGAACCTGATCATACACTCTTCACCCTCACCAGCAAGCAAGGGATTGTGGCAGTTCTAATCTATGTAGATGATATCATCATCACAGGAAGTGACAAGGATGATATCAGTTATGGCCGGTTTGACTGAATTTGGCCGAGATCTATAGGATCAAGGCCGGTTCTGTAGATTCTAATTATGGATTCTTCTTAGTTGAGATTTATCATGAATTGTCATGAATTTTAATTAATTTTTGGAGCATGTTTGCTTGAGGTCGTTTATGCAGCTGAAGACTTCCGAAGGTACTTAGTGCAGTGGGGATGGTTGGCTGAATGACTAAGTACCAAAGGGAAGAGTTTATGCAGGTATATGGATAGGTTGACGAGTGGACGGGGAGCTAGGCAAAGCTACCTCGCAGCTTTATCAGCTAGAGGAGAGTAGATGGAACCTCAAGTAAAGTGGTTCAGCTCAGCTAGCTGGATGAGCTAGCTAAACAGCTAAGTCAGCTGGGACAATGAGCTAACAAGCTCCGTGGATGTGGCAAAGGTATGATCTATCAATATTGCATAGATCTAGATAGAATGGTTAGGTGAATGGAACCTCGATTTGGTATGACTTGGTCTAGGTTCAGGATCGACCTTGGAGCTAGCTGGCAGTTGTGTTTACTGACCAGTAGCTGAGGTGATCTGACCAGACAAGTGTTAGATTGGTTTTAGACCAATGGTTGGTAGACAATATTCCGTTGTGTATGAACTGATTGATCTAAAGCTAGGAAATGACTAAGATAGTCTTGAGCTAAGATCTGAGTTAGCCCTCGCCTATGGGCGATGTTTTAAATAAAGGGCCAAATTTTTAGAGGTTCGGTCAGGGTATGGACCGAGCGACGTGAGGCATCGACCGCTGGCCTGAGAGGCCAGGATCGGGTCTTACAAGCAGTAACCACAGCATCACTCCAGAACCTCTTGGGCACATTAGCTTGAAACATCAAGGACTTGGCAACTTCCATCAAGTGCCTGTTCTTCCTCTCAGCCACTCCATTCTGCTGTGGGGTGTATGGAAAACTAGTCTGGTGAAGTATCCCATGCTGAGATAAGTGTTGCTTGAATGCATGACCAGTGTACTCTCCTCCATTATCAGACCTGAAAATCTTAATCTTGACTTGATAATGGTTAGTCACATAAGATTGAAAATTTCTAAATGCATCAAGCACCCTATCTTTGGTTGGAATTAAAGTTAACCAGGTGTATTTTGATTTTCATCAATGAAAGTGACATAATACTTCTGATTTTCCCTAGATAAACAAGGTGCAGTTCAAACATGAGAGTGAATGAGATCAAAACACTTTTCATAAACAGTGGAAGACCTGGCAACATCAGTTTTAAAGCCTTATTATGAGGGTGTCCTAGTCTAGCATGCCACAATGCATTGTTACTAAGACTAGTAGAAACAGAAGAAAAAGAACAACTAAAATTTGAAATGGGAGTAACATCTTCAAGCACATATAAGTCTCCCTTGGTCACACCACTTCCGAGCATCTTGCTACTCTTAATATCCTGAAACTTCACATGGTTAGGGCTGAATATGACATTACAATTCAGATCAGTTGCACATTTCTTTACAGAAAGCAAGTTTGAAGTAAACTCAGGCATATAAAGAGATTTTGAATCCTTATGGAACAGTCTAAGCATTCCTATCCCTTTAATAGCTATCTTATCACCATTAGCTATCATGACATTACCATTTGCAGGTTCAATGTTTTTAATTAGATTAGCATCCCTAATCATATGATGAGATGCGCCAGAATCTAAAATGAGAGGACTAATGATATCAGTATGAGATTTTGCAAGATGAGCTAGGATGGTGGATGGCTTAGATCCATGACCAATTCTATCAAGAGAACTGTACTTAACATACTCATGCATATCCATAGATTTAGTAAGCTCTCTATCAGTCTTAGCAATCTCATAGAAGCACCATATGAGTATCCAAGGGTGTTACCATTCTCTTTAAAGAGTTTGATGAGAGCATCCAGGTCGGACCTCTTAACATACACCTGGTTGCTTGGACCACCAGTGTAAGCCACCAAGGACTTCCCATTGTCCACCTCAAGCCCATCTCCATCATGACCCTTGCTTGAACTTTCTCCACTCGACCCATCTCCCAAGTGAGCCTTTCCTTCCCTATCTTTTTTGAACTTGGTCGGCTTCAAATGAGGATGGAGAATCCAGCATTGACTCTTCTTATGTCCTTGCTTCTTGCAGTGATCACAACTCCAATTAAACCTCCTCTCATCATACTTCCCATGAGTAACTTTGTTGGCCTGAGGAACATCTCCTTGCTCAGCTTGCGCGGCTTGGTTGGCTAGAGCTAGCTCACCTCCTTTCTTGCCAAACAAGCCAATAAATCCATGCTCCTTCTGAATCCGAGCACACACCTCCTCCAGGTCAGGTAAAGTATCCTGCCTCATCATGTGTTGGATGAGACCACCATAGGCCAGATTCAAAGTGAGAAGTAGGCCAAAGACCTTATCTTGCTCCCTTCTCTTGTTGAGTTCATCTGGATCCACAGTGCTTGGCCTCAACATTTCTAGCTCGGACCAAAGTGACCTGAACCTTCCCAAGTGCTTGTTGAAGTCCATATCTTCTTGTACCAGACCATTTATTGCTTGCTTGACCTCAAAGACTCTGTTCAAGTTTGATGTATTCCCATACACCTTCTTCAAAGTATCCCACAGCTCCTTAGCCGTCTCACAATAGCTATAAGCATCCATCAATGTTGGCTCCAAGGACGCATGAAGAGCTGTGAGTACCATACAATCTTCTTGCTGCCACTTATCCAACGCCTCACTAGCTTCATCCTCCTCTCCTTCTTTCCCTTTCTCAAGCATGAGACCCTTAGGAGCCACGCCTGAAGTGATGTGCTTAAGCAGACACTTACTCCCCACAACATTTCTGGCCATCCTTGACCACACCAAGTAGTTGTTACCCTTGAACACCACTGAAACCTTCATGTTGATTCCCATTCCTACACCCATCTCGTAAAGCTTTACTTGAACACTTCTACAAGACTAGATCTTGGAACACAAACACCCAACTCTTCAAAGACTTGAACTTTCTTCAAGAACATACCAAAGACTTCCTCCTTAGATCACGCTTCAACCCACAAGTATATATAAGGACTCAGATACAAGGGCTTTCAGCTTAAGGATAAGGTGAAGCATGTGAAGTCAACCAAGAGAAGAGGCGTCTCATTCAAACTGTCCAATCCCAGCCCTCACACGTTCTGGTCTTTTCCTTGACTCTGACAGCCTGGCACAGGCTGTCAGACGCGCCTCCTTCTTCCTTTCAACGGTCACAAGCCTCAGTAACAAGTAAAGATCACCACACTTATTTACTTTCACCCGGGTAAGTTCATTTCACCTCTTTGGTGGGAGTGTTCTATGTACGGACTGTACGGCCTTGTACGGCCTTGTACAGACATGATCACTTCCATCCATCCTTCTCGAAATAGCTTCCTCTCTTCATATCTTCAACACATTACTTCATGTAACTCTCCTTAGCACCATACTCAACACAATACTCAACTCATCTCAACAGTATGCTCGCCATTAATCCATCCTTGTTTGTCCTTTGTTGACGAATCAGCTGGCTCAACCATGGTTACATCTCTCTCCTCTAACTTGTTTCTCAGCTCGCCTGGTACCATCACATAGCACACACACCCAAAAGTCCTCAAGTGATCTAGAACTGGTTTACTCTTGTGAGAACCTCAAAAGGAGATTGATCCCCTCGAACTCGTTGGTATCCTGTTGATCGTAGCAGCAGTCATTACAAGATCACTCCGGCATTCTCTTAGAACACTCTGTGAAACATCATAGACCGAGCAACCTCCATGAGATGCCTATTCTTTCTTTCAGCCACTCCATTCTGCTGAGGAGTATAAGGGCAGCTAGTCTGATGCAGAATCCCATGTTGAGCTAGATTATCCTTGAATGCATGGCCAGTGTACTCCCCACCATTATCAGACCTGAAAATCTTAATCTTGGCATGATAATGGTTAGTAACATAGCTTTGAAAATTTTTAAATGCATCAAGGACTCTATCTTTAGTTTTAATGAGTGTTAACCAGGTGTATTTGGATTTTTCATCAATGAATGTGACATAATATTTATAATCATCTCTAGATAAGCAAGGGGCTGTCCAAACATCCGAGTGAATCAAATCAAAACAGTTTTCATAGATAGTAGATGATCTTGAAAAACAGCCTACAACGCTTTCCCAAAATACAAGCCTCACAATCATCATTTTTAAACATGACACCTGGTAACATAATGCTTAAAGCCCTAACATGTGGATGGCCTAGTCTAGCATGCCACAAAGCATTTTTATTCATAGGCAAAACTGAACTAAAAGAGAAACAAGAACTAGAGATAGGAGATAAGTCTTCAAGCATATAAAGATCTCCCTTGGTTGCTCCCTATCCAATCAACTTACTGTTTTTAATATCCTGAAACTTCACATCATTAGGACTAAAGATAACATTGCATTAAAGATCAGTGGTGCATTTCTGACATAAAAGATTAGAAGTGAACTCGTGCATGTAAAAGGCTTGTAATTTTATCAAACAGCTTTAAGCTACCAATGCCTTTAATAGGAATTCTATCTCCATTAGCAATCATGACATGACCATGAGCAGGTTCTATATCTTTAATCAGGTGATTACCACTAATCATATGATGAGATGCACCAGAGTCAATAATCAATGGTTTGTGCATGTTTCTAGCAATGTGAGTCTTAGGAGTGCTTCTCAAGTTCCCTAACACATCTAGTAATTTATCAGAAACACTAGCAGTATATGATCTTTCAAACAAGTCTAGCAACCTATCAGTGGTACTAGGCATAGTATGAGCAGAGTATGAGTAGCCAAGAGTGTTTCTGAGTTTGTTACCAGACTCCTTGAGAGCTCGGATGAATGCCTCAAAGTCAGCCTTAGTAATCACCTCTTGATCCAAGCTCTTTCCACTCAGCATATGAGAAGTCATAGCACGCCCTTCATTTTCACTTCCCTTAGCAGTTGAACTTGCTCCTGCTGAGCCAGTACCATTTGCATTAGTAGAAATGTTGGCTCTTGCTTCTCTGTCTTTGTTGAACTTGCTTGGCCTGAGGTGTGGATGGATAATCCAACACTGACTCTTCTTATGTCCCTGCCTCTTGCAATGCTCACAGCTTCCCTCATACCTCTCATACTTCTTTCCATCACCTCGGTAAGCAGCCTTATTAGCTTGTATCTCTTCAGCTTGGTGTGCTATAGAAAGCTCACCCTTTCCTTTTCCTCCAAAGAGGCCGAGGGATCCTTCCTCCTTCTGAAGTTGAGCACATACTTCCTCCATGGATGGAAGGGTTGGTGACCTCAAGATGTGCTTGATCACATCCTGGTAACATGGATCAAGTGTCATTAACAGCCCAAAGACCTGATCTTGCTCCCTTCTCTCCATGAGGGCTTCTTGATCAGTAGTATTGGGTCTTAAACTCAAAAGCTCAGGCCACAAAGATCCAAACTTTCCCATGTGCTTGGTGAGTTCCCCTCCATCTTGTTTTAGAAGACTTATGGATCTCTTCAACTCAAACACACGGCTTATATTGGAGACATTTCCAAACCTCTTCATGAGTGTCTCCCACAATTGTTTGGAAGTCTCACAGTAGCTGTAGGCCTCAAGAAGAAGGACCTCAAGAGATGCTTGTAGTATAGAGAGCACCATCAAGTCTTCTTGTACCCACTTCTTTGCATCAACCACGGTAAGAGCTTTCCCTTCACCTTCTTCTTCTTTGTCTTCATTGGTCACTGGCGTTGGACCATCATCAGTGATGTGATCCCAAAGCCCTAACCTTCCAATGGCAGTCTTCACAAGCCTAGACCACAGCAAGTAGTTTGAACCTCCTTTCAAAGCAACCGGGACAGTAACCAGTTTGCTAAAGTTGTTTGCATCCATCTTCTCTTCTATGAACCAGAAATGACCTTCAAAGCTTCAATCTTGCAACCCAGCTGAAGAACCAACAGTACCAGACCTCAAGAACGCACGAGCTTAGAGAACCAGAACCAAAGATCTCAACTTTATCACAGAAACTTCTCAGATACACCACAAGAACACACAAGAGCAAGAATCTCAACACAAAAATGATTGAAAGAAGAAACTAGATCTCTTAATACCAAAGCCAACCTGGCTCTGATACCATGTGAGATTTTAGAATAGAGATGGTATTAAGAGATTAATGGTAGATTAGAGAGAGTAGAAAAGATTTATGTAGAGATTTGATAAGAGATTAAGAAGATAAGAGATTAAGAACCCATGGTTTAAGAATATTTGATTATCATAATGAACAAGAGAAAGAGAGAGACTACAAACTCATTTTTTTTATTATTTAGAGAGAGTCATTACAAATTTATAGTGAGAGACATAAGGGTTTACAAGGTCAAAGTTACTAGTGCAAGCATGTGAAGTAAGAGGGAAGAGGAGAGCCTACTTGAAATGGATGGTTCACAGTGCTCACACGCTGGGTTACCTTTCCAGGCTGTCATGAGCTAGCCAGGTGCACCAATGCTCTTCCCTCAACGATCTGATCACTGTGCTAACCCTCTTCCTTCACCAGAGACTTCTTCATACCTTAACCAGTTTCCTTTTACCTCACAGTAACCCCAAGTTACTTTTACTGCATGGTAATTTATTTTTACTTCATGGTAACTTTTCTCCTGACCTCTGATGCGGCCATCCAACCAGTAGCTGAACCGGAGGTTCACCAAACTGTCCAAACCAACCACCTAGGCGATACCAGCGACATAGGTCCAGTCCACGGCGTATATCTCGACAACTAAGAGGATTTTTGGCATGAATCTAATTTTCATGGATTCTAAACTCAAGAAGGAGTCCAGCCCAATTGGAATCGATCCAAAATACTCAGGAGCAAGAAGATATGAATTGTACAAACTGGAGGTTCTCCAGCCCGTCCATCCGCGAGTACCCGACTTTAGAAGGAGATACCGGCCGAATAAGGGGCGTTCTGAACCAAAGCCCATCATAGGATTCAAGAGGAGTCTCTCAGCTTTCGAGAAAGTCCAATATCAGGAGAAATGGCCGCGGAATGAAAGAGTTATGATCCATTCTCCAAAACCGGCCAAACCAGTTCTGCACATGCCTTAATTGGGAGCTAGCCGATTCAATCAGCTTCAAACCAGACATTGGCGTCCTGGAGATCATTTCAACCAATCAGGAGGTAATCCATAATTCCTTAGCTATACCAGAACCCAGGAGAATAGGCGGTTCAATGAAGATTCACTTAAATCAAACCGGAGCTATTTATGGAAAGATTGGACAATCTTTCGGTTTAATCCTTTCCAACCTAACCAGCTCCGACCAGAAGACATTCTCATTAACCCAAGGCATCCAGAAGACATTATGCATGGTTCACAAGAGTTCTATGAGTTCATACCATGCACCAGCAACCATTGGATCAGGAAAATCCTCATTTACACCAAACTGCCTTATTTGGAGGCTCAAGCATTCAAACTCCAACAGCTCTTTTTCCTTGAGTCTATGCACGACATCAGCACCTATCAAGCACCCAGGAAGATGCCAAGGAATCTCTCTTATCCCCTAAAACCGTCCAGGTTCAAGCAAAGACACATTTCTTACTTGGAGCCAAAATTACACAAAAGGCTCCAACGGCTAGTTTTTCAATTTATTGCTTTGTCTTTGATTTGTTTCCTTTCTTATCTTTTTAGAACGTTTGGATACTTGTATCTGAGCATTATATAAGCTCATAGACGTCCATTGTTGAAACCACCCTCAATCATCAAGTTAATAAAAAGTTATTCAGTTTTTTATCAAAGATTGTTCTTTGCATAAAATTTCAGTCTTTAGGATTCAAAGAGAGATTCTTTGTTGTCTTATTGATTTCGTGAGTCTAGTTTGTTTGTGCAAATCAAAAAAGCTCAGTACACAGATTGAGAGAGTCAATCACATCGCTTCCATCATCCCATCAGATTGAGAGATTCAATCAAACCTTCATCCACAATTCCACTTCAAGTCCATCATTTGATCAAGCTTGATTCCTCCATATCTATCCTTTATCTTTGTTTATTTACTCTGATTTATTCATATCATAAACTGCATCTCATCCATCTTCCATTTGTTTCAGGTTAACAAGTTGGATTCTAGACATATCGGCCAAAAGATCACATCTTTGGTTGAACCGGTTAGAACCTCTATTAACCATTTGGACGACCCAGCTTCCAGCCTGTATCAACCTCAAATAACTCCTCATCTCATTATTCTCATACTCTCCTGATGTGATCTTGGCCAGCAATGGAACTGAAGAGATGAAACAGCTTGAACCAGAGCTTAAGAAAGTTGAAGAAAGAACCAAAGAACAGCTTAAACCTGAGGAAACAAATGACAAGGACCTAGAAGTGCCAAGCGGCCCAACGACTAGATCAAAGCAAGCAAGATTTCAAAAAGCCTTTCATCAACTCCTACACACTATCCAGGGCAGTCTAGAGTGTGCTTATCCAACTAATTTGGTTGTGATTCAAGCCATCTAAGATATTCATCAAGAGAGGTGTTGTGACTTGCACTCTTTTCCTTGGTTTGGTTTTGTTCCAATGGGTTTTCCAAACAAGGTTTTTAATGAGGCTTGGACACAACACTTATACAAAAGCCTCTTGATGAAACCAGACCCATTTTCTATCCTATTTTCGTGCAAGAAGGATCCAGGAGCCTTTTCTTACTTTAATATTTGAACTTATTCTTTGTATTAATTGTTTTGTGTGTTTCCAAGAAGCTGTGCATGTACAGTCTTCTTCTCTTTATATGATGGATGAAATTACCTAATAAAATCATCAAACTCCTTTCTAATAAAAATTCTCTTTGAATCTTGTTTGATCAAGCTTGTACATGCTATACCACTTGTTGTGATCCTGGTTGAGATGATCACGTCCCTGATGCTCTCCAATGGTTTTGATGATGAACTGAAGAATTTCCTAGAGCTCCGAAGTGCTCAAGGCGGGTTTCCAAAGTGCCCACGTTGAGACTGTAGGTAGCCAAATGGAAGATTGAAGTGAAACTTCTAAGAGTTGCGGATTTTCTCTCAGACTTTCAATTGTTTGCTTGCAAGGTAAGGATCAAGGATCCGAAATACCCTTAGAACAAGCTTGATCAAACAAGATTCAAAGAGAATTTTTATTAGAAAGGAGTTTGATGATTTTATTAGGGAATTTCATCCATCATATAAAGAGAAGAAGACTGTACATGCACAGCTTCTTGGAAACACACAAAACAATTAATACAAAGACTAAGTTCAAATTTTAAAGTAAGAAAAGGCTCCTGGATCCTTCTTGCACGAAAATAGGATAGAAAATGGGCCTGGTTTCATCAAGAGGCTCTTGTATAAGTGTTGTGTCCAAGCCTCATTAAAAACCTTGTTTGGAAAACCCATTGGGACAAAACCAAACCAAGGAAAAGAGTGCAAGTCACAACACCTCTCTTGATGAATGTCTTAGATGGCTTGAATCACAACCAGAGTAGTTGGATAAGCACACTCTAGACAGCCCTGGATAGTGTGTAGGAGTTGATGAAAGGCTTGTTGAAATCTTGCTTGCTTTGATCTAGTCATTGGGCCGCTTGGCACTTCTAGGTCCTTGTCATATGTTTCCTCAGGTTTAAGCTGTTCTTTGGTTCTTTCTTCAACTTCCTTAAGCTCTGGTTCAAGCTGTTTCATCTCTTCAGTTCCATTGCTGGCCAAGATCACATCATCTTCTCCCACTTGAGAAGGATTTGACCTCAAATCCGTTTCTTCTGCACAATAAGGAACTAAATCAGTAACATTAAAGCTTGAACTTACGTTATACTTACCTTGGAGATCCAGTTGATAGGCATTGTCATTGATCTTCTTGATGACTTTGAAAGGACCAACTAATCTAGGCATGAGTTAGGATTTTCTTTCATTAGGAAATCTGCCCTTCCTCAGGTGTATCCAAACAAAATCTCCTTCTTCAAAGATCATTTCTTTTCTCCCTTTGTTAGCTTGCTTGGCATACAGCTTGGTCTTGATCTCTATATTTATCAGTACCTTCTCATGTATCTGGTTAACAAGTTCAGCTTTCTTTTGTCCATCCAGGCTAACTCTTTCACCCAAAGGTAAAGGCATTAGATCCAAAGGTGATAAAGGATTGAAACCATAGACAATTTCAAATGGAGAGAACTTAGATGCAGAATGCTTAGCATGATTAGAAGCAAATTCTATATGAGGCAAACATTCTTCCCAAGTTCTAAGATTCCTTTTAATCAATGCACGCAACAGGGTAGACAATGTTCTATTGACAACTTTAGTTTGTCCATCAGACTGTGGATGACAAGTAGTAGAGAAACACAGTTTAGTTCCTAACTTAGACTACAAGGTTTTCCAAAAGAAGCTAAGAAACTTTGTCTCTCTATCAGAAACAATTGTCCTAGGCATTCCATGAAGTCTAACAATTTCCTTAAAGAACAGATTAGCAACATTCCTAGCATCATCAGTTTTATGACAAGGAATAAAGTGAGCCATTTTAGAGACCCCATCAACAACTACAAACACATTTTAGAGACCCCATCCAAAAACAAAATCCATTGAAATGTCATGCCATTGATGCAAAGGAATGGGTAAGGGAGTATACAGACCGTGGTTTTGGACTTTGGACTTAGCTTGTTTGCAAATGATATCACTCAAATTACCCTAAGGAGTGACTTTACTCTCTCAAATAAGAGGTTCAGTTGTAGTACTTAGGGATCGAATCCACAGAGAGCTAGTGTACAAATATGATGCAATCTTAATGACTATGCTAGGTTGAAAATAGTTTAAAGTAAAGTGCAGGTTTGCTGAGTAAGGATGAGATTACTCAGTTGAAAGGATTTGGTTTTGAAAACAGTAAAGAAAAGTAGTTAGATTCAGGGTAAGTATTCAGGAATTCAGGATTATAAATACTATAAAGGCTAACAAGTTGCTTGCATGATATGTCAGAGCTCAACACTTATTAAATGAATCCATCAGCTCTCGCATTATTTAGACCATCTATTACTTAGATGCTAAATGGTGTTGCGGTCGGCTACTTCTGCCGCTGGTATCGCTCGATAGTTCGATAGGAATATCGACCGATACACCTCTAGCTACGTTGATCGATTACTCTATAGGAGTATCGATCGATATGGCTCTAAGCAAGCTTTATGCGCGAGTTGATACAATGCTCACCATGATCTTAGATCAGCTTTCGCATATCTCAAGAGGGTCATAGCATGTTTAGGATGTTATCAGGTATTGCATGTAATAAATCAATGCAATCCAAGTTCATGTTCTAGGTAGCTAAGCTAGAAAAGCATTAATGAACAATCCTAACAATAAATATCACAACTATAGCAATTATAGGCTGGGGCTAATCCCTCATATCCTATTTAAACCCTAAATCTAACAAGTGAATCTACTCAGACATGGCTAAGTAGTTCATAGCAACAAGGTAATAATAGAAGTTCATAGACCTATTAGAGGGTGAACACTCAGGTTCCGATCACAAATATCTTTGGATCTCTCCTCTAGGTCTAGAATCCTATAACCTTTGTTAACAATTAAAGAACTGAAAGAAAATGAGTACAAGTAGAAGAAACTCTTAGAAACTATGAAAACTTGTATTACTCTAAATGATTGTATATGAAAGAGACTTGAATGAAAAGAAAGCTTGTTTTCAATGCCAAAACACTTAGGCATATAAATATATGAGTTCATTAGGTTAAAAACTCGTCAGGGGCATTCTTGTAAAATGTGATATCTTGGGCTTCAAGTTCGGCCAGGTCCAACTTGTCTTTCAGCCGCCTCAGTATCTATCGATAGTACAAGGTGTACACCGATCGATTATGGTCTCGATGTATCGTCCTTCGGCTAATGTGTGTCGATCGATTGCACAGAGTGTGCATTGATCGATGTGTAACTCTGACGTCGACCTCTGGTCTTGATCTCGGGTGAACTCTTCTTTAAGCTCCAAAAAGGCACCTAAAACATCACTTTTCTCCAAAATGCTTCTGAACCTGAAAACATACCTAATAGACTCCAAAACATAGATAATAGTAGTTAAAACACTCATATACCAGGAGTAAAAACGGGGAAAATCCATGGTATATCAACTCCCCGAGACTTAACCTTTTGCTTGTCCTCAAGCAAACACACATGCAGTCTTTATGAAAGAGGTTTTGAAAAGCAGGGACTAAATCAAATTCAAACTTGGAATCATAACTCTACTTTGTTGCAAACCACATCTAAGAGTCGTCAATCACGAAGCACATTATGCAATATCCTAGTTAAGCTACCTTGATCATCTAGCCAACAACTTAGCAATCATGTCTGACTAACCCCTCTACTGATTTCATTTCGGTACATAAAAAATAAAAGTGCAGGCTTTACCTTGGGAGTATCGATCACAGGATGCAAGGTTGCTCAAACAAGTATCTGGATTTGCAGGTAAAAAAATTAGTTCATATCCTCTCTCTCTACTATTTCTTCTCTAATCAAGTCTGCTTTCATTTGCAAGACATTGATCAAGATTGGAAAGGCTTCCATGAATCAAGCCTTAATGGTTGCAGCCACCAAGTCCTGTTCACTTCTTTTTGACCTATATCCTAGGATTCATTGGAACGCAAGTCTTGAAGGGGGTAACCACCAAGCCCTGTTTGAACCCTTTACCTATATAATTCTTATGAATCAAGTCTTGAGGGGGGTAACCGCCGAGCCCTGTTCGAATTCCTTCCTAGTTAATATCTAACTATTCCTAGAACATAAATTTAAGATAATTTTCGATTTTTTTTTTAACTGAATAAAAATTAAATCTAATTTCGAAAATGAGAGAGAGAGGGTGATAAAACTATCTACACAAGGCTTTTACCTTCCAGACTTGTTTGAAGCATCCGATCCCATGTATACCAAGCCCCAAGACAAGCAAAGAATTGTCAGGTTAGGTTGGAAATCAGCTTTGGTTCCTCCAGACAATCAATGAAAGTGTTGTCATAGCTGATAGGTGATCAACTTTAGCATCTATAGTACATTCTGCATCAACAAATCTAAGAATGGTGCCTAAAATATTGGTTAGATAAAAAGTGAAAATTAAAATTATCATTATCCCTTTCTTGACTCAATAAAAACCATTTTGAAAACATTTTTTTTTTATGAAATCAAAAGGTAAACAACATCAGTAACATCCCCCCCAGACTTAAATCATACACTATCCCCAGTGTATAACCAGTCCAGTGAAGGCATAGGTAATAATAAAGTACACTGTTATCAAAAAGTTTAGAACGATATACCTGACCGCGTTGCGTATCGATCGATGTTGAGTCGTTATCGTCGATCGCTTCTTTTTAGTTCATGTCGATCGATAT
The DNA here is from genome assembly GCA_016771965.1 of Brassica carinata. Classification (NCBI taxonomy): domain Eukaryota; kingdom Viridiplantae; phylum Streptophyta; class Magnoliopsida; order Brassicales; family Brassicaceae; genus Brassica; species Brassica carinata. The sequence goes on from CM028689.1 coordinate 37,038,573, forward strand.
CGACAGTGGCATGTCGGTCGATTTCAGTGGCAATCGTCTAATTGTAACTGCAAAGAAAATGCAAATACGAAAAATAAAATCCTAAAGATAAAAATAAAATGAAAAACTACCTAACAGTGGGTTGCCTCCCACTCAGCGCTTTGATTATAGTCATCTAGCTTGACTTTGTATGAGATGAGCTACTGAGATGAAGTCCAGGTACTTGTTGAGAAACAAGTATCCTCTGTATCTTTCTTCTCACCGAACCATCGTCAAATAGGCTTCTTGTGGCTTCATATTCTCTGGTTCGTTTCTTCTTTAACTCAATCAACTCATCAGTGATCCTTTGAATCCTTTCTTCATGACTTTCAATGCTGACCGCGGCCATCCTATCTTCCCGTAGGCATGTTCCGAAGGTCACTAAGCTCGCTTGCATTGAATCAAGGCGTTGGATCATCTTGTCTTGGATGGAGCTGGTATCGACGATTCCTTGGTTGAAATATTGGTCGATGGCTGTTGAAGTCCATCGGTCGATGCTGGTTGCTCGGTCGATCGATTCTAAGGGCGCAGGTCTGCTCGCAGGCTGTCTCCAATAGCTTTGATTTCCTTCGCATCCCTTTATGCTAGATTCCATGCTTCCAACCTCGTTAACAAGCGGAAATACGCTTGGTCTAGACTATCTTGTGAATCATCCACGCTTGTTATTGCTGTGTATACATCATCAGCTAATTTATCCAAATCGCTCTGGTACAGATCTCGAAGTCTGTATATCGATCGATGCAACAGCTTGCTTATCGGTCGATTTTCGCTTCGCAGATTCTCGTGAAGCTTCTCTGCAAGAACTTCATCTGGCCGTCGATTTCAGTCAATCGCCTATCGATCGATGTTAGTTGAGCTCGCCGACGATGCAATCGATGCAGCCTGATAATCAAGTTGACGTTGGAACTTCTCAGCCTCCCCGCGTAGTATCTCGTAGGCGTAGTGCGAGTTCCTCCACTTCTTTGTCTACTAAGAAGTGTATATTAGCAATTTTCCTCTCAACTGCTTTTAGACAGGTCAATCCTCCAAAAGGATTGCAAGGTGCAGCGGGTTCATATCTGCATGTGCTTCATTGATAAGGCGGATAGATCTCCTCATCTCTTCTCGCGGCAGATTCTAAGATCTGCTAGTAGTGCAAGATCCCCTCACAGGTTGTGGTTTGTTTGATGCTGAGACGAAGCCGCTTTCTTCAATTCTTTCCAGATATCTCCAAGAGACTCATCAACCTCACGCTTGAGTAAGTGGTCGATGGTGTGGGCTCCGTGATCGGTCGATGTGGATGTTACTCCGCCGATCGATATTGATCTTTTCTGGCTATGGTTCTCCAGGCGATCTTCAGTTCCAGCTCAAGACGCTGAACCCTCTTGAGTAATCCTTGGTCCGTGACCGAACATCCAGTTCATCTCATCAAGCTTGTCGTGGCCTCTTCCAAACTCTTTTCCATGGAGAGCTTTTCCCATTTATGCTCTCCAAGTAAACCGTGAACATCTCGTTGATCTCGCCCTGGTGTAGGTTTCTTGCACCAATTCTCTTCTTGTAAATGAACTAGCGTGCTCTAGTAGACAGATGTAGGAGCCGCTCGTCCATTGAAGTTCTTTGGAGCAGTTTCTTGATGTCGCCTTTAGAAATTTGATGACTTCACCATCTATTCCTCTAGCAAAACCATTCTCGTCTCTGTAGACCCCATACTCATATCTCGCTCCCAAAAGAATTTTCAACTCCATATCGAAGGCTCTCTTCCTAATTCGACACTTATCGATCGGCGCGACATCAGATCGACGATTTTTGTTGAAGATATGGATCCTTCCTGAGATGGTTATCCTCAGCTTCCTTTGGCTCGGTTTTGTATCTGCCTCCGGTGCTGATAATGGTGGTCTGGTCCGTAGCGTTGTTGCTGGAATAAGTTGTGGGATCCATTGGCTAACCGTAGGACGTCTACAATGTCTTCTTTGGATATGTGGAGTTTTCGTCCATCCATTGAGCGTGAAAAACCTTGTGAATCCCTGAAAATACCAAACTCATCCGGAATTAGATTACCGAAATTAAGTATATTTGAATGTGTTACCGGGATGGTTGGTTGTATGAATCGGTCGACAGTAACCGGTTCAATCGGTCGATGGTTGTTCAGGCCTATTGGTCGATTGTACTCGTGCGTGTCGATCGATGAGACTTCTTCGGTTGGGTGATGTATGTTGGTGTGGCGGTCTCGACCGCTAAGCTCAGACTAGTAAGCTGCCCAGCTCCCGATTGAGTAGTCTCCCTCTCGTGTTGTTGACTGTGTTGTCGAATGATGCGAGGCAAGTAGTATCGATCGATGGGGAGAAGGCCCTGTCGATCGATGTCGGATTCCGAGGTTGTGGTGGAGAAGTCGATCTTCATCTTCTCGGTTTTGACATTCTGTAGCTCTCCTCCTCGTAATCATCACTATACACCTCAATATGAGTAGTATTTGCAGCATATGGTGGGATGTAGTAGTCGCTCTCCCACGGTTTACTTCAAATCACCTTCGGAAACTCCTCCTCGATCTGATTGAATATTGAATCGATCGATGACCATGTGTGGCTGTCGATCGATGTCGTTCACTAGAGATGATCGATGAGACAGTCCTACTATCGATCGATTCTCAGGGTCTCGCCTCGATTCGCCTTGTGAGTCGATTCATCTCCACAATAGCAAACAGCTACAAGGTCTGAGTCGCCTTGGATCTTCTTAGGGACCTTGATGACTCGTCTGGATTATAGTAGACCGTAGGGTTGATCAGGTTAGTACGCTTTGTTTGTCCAAGGTTGCATCGCTCCAACCGTGGCTAGGAAGGCTCTTCCAAGTAGCAAAGAAGTAGGTTGGGTTATCTTAACGCCCAAGACATGGAAGTCCACCGAATTAGGGCTTCTCCTATGGTGACCTCAAGGTTTCTCACAATTCCTCCGAATTCTGCTGAGAACAATCCACAAAGATGAACGATTCTTCAAGAGGCTCTATCTTCAGACCTAGATTGTCTGCTATCACCTTGGGTAAGATGCTAACTCCAGATCCTGTGTTAAATAGGGCACGTGGGAAGTTGATCCCATGGACTGAGCAAGGAACAACGAACTTCCCTGGATCACCCTTCTTCTCTAGTTTGATCATCTTCTTCATACTTTCTCTGACTTGGTTGAACATCCTCTTGATGTCTTATTCTGTCTCCTTGGTTTCTCTGAAAAACATCCACAATCTGTGTGAAAAGTAGGCTTCTTCAAAGGGTTTCTCTGTAGGTATCCTTAGAACTCTCTTTCTGAAACTTGCCAACTCTTTCTCATTAACTCCTCTTTTAAGGTGTTTAGGAACCTTCTCTTTCCTTTTTCTGAGAACTATGCCATCTTTTTCCTTTTCTATCTCCATTGGATCAATAATATCCGTGGGCTTCTTCATTATGGCGGTTGGTGGGTTTCTCGAAGGCTTAGATTGCTCCCGGAGTGCATTAAGTCGTGCAACATCTATCTTGGGAAGTTGCACTCGGCGTGTGATAACTGAATATCGATCGACAGCTTCTGGAGTGTGTCGATCGATTTCTTTATCAGTCGGTCGATCGATGGGTCGTCTGTCTTGTCGGTCGACGTGGTAAGGGCTGGGCGGATGTGGGTGTTTTGCTGCAAACTCCTCGTGAGTAAGTATCTTCACGGCATTGCACTCGTTGGTGGATTCTTTAAGATCCATCGGTCGATGCTCGTCTTGTTCCATCGATCGAAGTGTGTTGGCGTACGTCGATCGATGTGGTGATCCTGACATCGATGGATTCCATTGGTTGCCACCAATTCTTCCGATCTGGAAGTCTTCCTCTTGCAGCTTCTCTTGGTTTACCACTCTCCAAAAATCATCCTCTATGATAGCGGCGTTGTGGCCTGTTGTTTCTTCTCCAGTCCTTTTCCTAAAGCTTCCTGCTTGTTAACAGCTTCTCCTGTCTGAATCACTTGAGTCTCTAGTTTCTTCACATGGGTACTCAAAGCTTCAAGCTTTGTGTTCAAAGTGGTGTAGACAATGTCGATCTTTCCATTGAAGTTCACCTCTAACTGCTGCTGGCTTTCAAGAACTTTGCTGAGCATGTCTTCTAGCTTTCCTTCTGGGGTTGGTGTGGGTGGCTTCATGTAAGATGAGTTTCCATAACTTCTATTGTTGTTGGGGTTGCTGCTGTTGAAGTTTCCTCTCCGTCTCCGCGAGTTTCGCTTCCTTGGTTTCCGACCTCCGAAATCTAGTTCCGCGATCCAGCTTGACTTCGCTCGTAGTCATCTTCTTCATCAGCTTCGCATCCTCATCTGAGCAGATTTGGTTTTAGCGCTTCAACATTGTCAAGTGTAGCTTGTACCTCATTTATCCGTTCCTTTCCAAGGAACGCTGCAGATCTTGCTCTTACAATGTTCTTTGTTCCGTTGCTGGATGCTAGGTTGTCTATCAGCTTCACAGCATCTTCAGGATTCCTTGTGGTGAATTTGCCTTCACTCGCAGTGTCTAGAGCCATCGATATTTCAGTCGCGATGCCTCACGAAAAGTCGAGCAGCTGCACTGTTGAATCCATGGTGTGGGCAGTCTTGCTGGTAAGACTTGAATCTGATCCAGGTATCCTTGAATGACTTTCCAGGCTCTGATTGAATGTGGCAATTTTCCTCCTTAAGTCTTCAGCGCGATCATCAAAAAGTTACGCACGCGCTTTTGATGTCGCCCGTGATGTAGAGATCCTGGTGGTAGCTGCTAAGCCACTACAAAGCTTCTCCAGATAAAAGTGTTTGAAGAGCTTACATAAGGTAGTCCACGGGACTCCATTGGCTTTGATGGCAGATATGAGATCCTCGAACCCTCCGATGGTCCATGGGATGCTCACCGACAGCCCATAGTAAGGTATCTGTCCCACAAGGGTGTAGTATCGCGGCTTGAGCTCGAAATCGCCTCTCGAATAGCGAGGGGCGAATGGCTGATCTGTTGGTGTAGAACTGATCTGGATGGTTGTAGTCAGCTAGTGTTGAGCAGCCTCTTCTACAGGTTGAACGGCTCCTGTAGGTGCAGTTTCGGCTCGGGGATTACTTCATTACGGCGTTGAGTTTCTGACCCGCTTCATTACGAAGGTGACCTTCTTGGTCGCGAAGTCTCCATTCTCATCGTGTAAGAATAATAGCGCAACCATGACTCGCGGAGTAGTATCTATCGATATCGGTTAGGGGTATCGATCGATATCGGATGAAAGACGTCGGTCGGCGGTGAAGTAGCGTCGGTCGGCGTGAAGGTCAGTGTCGGTTGGCGAAAGCGGTGTCTCGATGGCGAAGTGCGTCGGTATCGATCGTTGAGGCAGTTGATGGCGTCGATCGATGCGAACGGATTTCCTTCGCGATTGAGCGTTCCAAGCTAGCGAGGATCTTCGAGGACAAAAGTTGGGATTCTTTGTTGCTTACGGTGCTGCTGGGCATGTACACGAAAAGACAAGAAAATATTTTGTGTCGAGAAAACAAATTAAAACAAAATAGAAATAACCTAGACCTAATCAGTTAGATCTATTGTATCAAAGCTCCCGACAGCGGCAAATTTGATATCACTCAAATTACCCTAAGGAGTGACTTTACTCTCTCAAATAAGAGGTTAGGTTGTAGTACTTAGGGATCGAATCCTGAGAGCTAGTGTACAAATAAGATGCAATCTTAATGACTATGCTAGGTTGAAAATAGTTTAAAGTAAAGTGCAGGTTTGCTGAGTAAAGATGAGATTACTCAGTTGAAAGGATTTGGTTTTGAAAACAAGAAAGAAAAGCAGTTAGATTCGGGTAAGTATTCGTGAATTCAGGATTATAAATACTATAAAGGCTAACAAGTTGCTTGCATGATATGTCAGAGCTCAACACTTATTAAATGAATCCATCAGCTCTCGCATTATTTAGACCATCTATTACTTAGATGCTAAATGGTGTTGCGGTCGGCTACTTCTGCCGCTGGTATCGCTCGATAGTTCGATAGGAATATCGACCGATACACCTCCTTCGTCGATCGATTACTCTATAGGAGTATCGATCGATCTGACTCTAAGCAAGCTTTATGCGCGAGTTGATACCATGCTCACCATGATCTTAGATCAGCTTTCGGATATCTCAAGAGAGTCATAGCATGTTTAGGATGTTATCAGGTATTGCATGTAATAAATCAATGCAATCCAAGTTCATGTTCTAGGTAGGTAAGCTAGAAAAGCATTAATGAACAATCCTAACAATTAATATCACAACTATAGCAATTATAGGCTGGGGCTAATCCCTCATATCCTATTTAAACCCTAAATCTAACAAGTGAATATACTAAGACATGGCTAAGTAGTTCATAGCAACAAGGTAATAATAGAAGTTCATAGACCTATTAGAGGGTGAACACTCAGGTTCCAATCACAAATATCTTTGGATCTCTCCTCTAGGTCTAGAATCCTATAACCTTTGTTAACAATTAAAGAACTGAAAGAAATTGAGTAGAAGTAGAAGAAACTCTTAGAAACTATGAAAACTTGTATTACTGTAAAAGATTGTATATGAAAGAGACTTGAATGAAAAGAAAGCTTGTTTTCAATGCCAAAACACTTAGGCATATAAATATATGAGTTTATTAGGTTAAAACTCGTCAGGGACATTCTTGTAAAATGTGATATCTTGGGCTTCAAGTTCGGCCAGGTCCAACTTGTCTTTCAGCCGCCTCAGTATCGTCGATAGTACAAGGTGTACACCGATCGATTATGGTCTCGATGTATCGCCCTTTGGCTAATGTGTGTCGTCGATTGCACGAGTGTGCATTGATCAATGTGTAACTCGACGTCGACCTCGGTCTTGATCTCGGTGAACTCTTCTTTAAGCTCCAAAAGGCACCTAAAACATCACTTTTCTCCAAAATGCTTCTGAACCTGAAAACATACCTAATAGACTCCAAAACATAGATAATAGTTTTAAAAACACTCATATACCAGGGGTCAAAACGGGTAAAATCCATGGTATATGAGCAAGTGACACACTTTTCACAAACTTTGTCTACATCTCTCCTCATGTGTTGCCAAAAAAGTGCTCTTGCATTACACTCAAGAGTCTTAGCCACGCCAAAATGTCCTCCAAGTCCACCTGCGTGAGCTTCTTTGACAAACAATTCTCTTAAAGAAGAGTTAGGCACACATAGTCTATTTTCAAAGAAGAAAACCATCATTCTTGAAGTACTTACCACGTCCAAACTTCACAAGAAGCATATATATCCTTAAAATCAGAATCAGTGGCATACAAAGTTTTGATATGTTCAAATCCAAGAATTTGGTTTCAAGAGTGTTTAAGAGAACATACCTTCGAGATAGTGCATCAGCAACTGTGTTTGCCTTACCTTTCTTGTACTTGATCACATAGGGAAAGGTTTCAATGAATTCAATCCATCTAACATGTCTCTTGTTCAGTTTCTGTTGTCCCTTGAGATGCTTGAGAGACTCATGATCAGTGTGGATGACAAACTCCTTGGGCCATAGATAGTGTTGCCATGTTTGCAATGCTCTCACATGTGCATAGAGTTATTTTTCATACGTTGGATAGTTCAAAGTAGCACCTCCAAGCTTTTCACTAAAGAAAGCTATTGGTTTCTTTTCCTGCATAAGCACAACACCTACACCAACAACAGATGCATCACATTCTATTTCAAATGTTTTAGAAAAGTCAGGGGGAGAAAGAACTGGTGAATTGGTGAGTTTCTCTTTCAAGGTTTGGAATGCTTCCTCCTGTGCTTGTTTCCACTTGAACCCTACGTTTTTCTTGATTATTTCAGTCAGTGGTGCAGCCAAAGTACTAAAATCCTTGACAAATCTCCTGTAAAAACCGGCTAGACCATGAAAGCTTCTTACTTCACCAACTGCCTTTGGACTTGGCCATTCTTTGACAGCTTTGATCTTTTCTTCATCAACATGGATTCCATCTGCACTCACAACAAAACCTAAAAAGACAAGGTTATCTGCTCCAAAAGTACATTTCTTTAGATTAGCAAACAAGGATTCTTTCCTAAGCACTTCTAGAACCTTTCTAAGATGCTCAATATGCTCATCTTGTTGTGGTATATTTTGATGATATAGATGATATTCTCATCTGGTGTTGGTGTAGGTGCTGTGCTTATGCAGGAAAAGAAACCAATAGCTTTCTTTAGTGAAAAGCTTGGAGGTGCTACTTTGAACTATCCAACGTATGACAAAGAACTCTATGCACTTGTGAGAGCATTGCAAACATGGCAACACTATCTATGGCCCAAGGAGTTTGTCATCCACACTGATCATGAGTCTCTCAAGCATCTCAAGGGACAGCAGAAACTGAACAAGAGACACGCTAGATGGATTGAACTCATTGAAACCTTTCCCTATGTGATCAAGTACAAGAAAGGTAAGGCAAACACAGTTGCTGATGCACTATGTCGAAGGTATGTTCTCTTAAACACTCTTCAAACCAAATTACTTGGATTTGAACATATCAAAACTTTGTATGCCACTGATTCTGATTTTAAGGATATATATGCTTCTTGTGAGAAGTTTGGACGTGGTAAGTACTTCAAGAATGATGGTTTTCTCTTCTTTGAAAATAGACTGTGTGCCTAACTCTTCTTTAAGAGAATTGTTTGTCAAAGAAGCTCACGCAGGTGGACTTGGAGGACATTTTGGCGTGGCTAAGACTCTGAGTGTAATGCAAGAGCACTTTTTTGGCCACACATGAGGAGAGATGTAGACAAAGTTTGTGAAAAGTGTGTCACTTGCAAACAAGCTAAGTCCAAAGTCCAAAACCACGGTCTGTATAGGCTAAGTTTAACACCAACACCTCTCCTTGGTGTGTCCATCCCTTATGCAATGCTCACACTTCACACCTCTTCTGTCCTCCTTCTTCTGGCTTGGTTTGATGGACTGTGATCTCCCTTTAGCATGTGAAGCAAAGGTAAGTGTTTCCTTTGCTCCAAACAGTCCGTGTGAACCCTCTTCTTTCTGAACTTGGGCATACACTTCTTAAAGTGTGGGGAGCTTCTCAAACCTCAATATGTGCTGGATAAGGCCATTGAACTTGGGAGTAAGGGTCAACAGCAGAGCAAACACCTTGTCTTGCTCTCTCCTTTCATTTAGGACATCCGGATCCATGGTCTGAGGCCTAAGCATCTCTAGCTCAGACCAGAGAGCTCTATACTTCCCTAGATGTGCAGTGAACTCAGCCTCATCTTGGGACAGATCATTGATGGCTCTCTTGATCTCATATACACGGCTGGTGTTTGAGAGGTTCCCATAGATCTTGCTCAGTGTGCTCCAAAGCTCTTTAGCATCTCACAGTATGAGTGTGCATCTAAGAGGTAAGGCGCCAGTGAGCTGAGTAGAATGGACAACACCAGAAGGTCTTCTTGTTGTCATTTCTCTTCAGGAGAAGGACTGGAACCAGCTTCACCACCAGTTAGAGCTACAGCCGCCTTGGGAAACTTTGGAGCATCTTTGACACAATTACTCCATAAACCCTTTCCTCCAAGGGCTGTCTTCAGTAGGCGTGACCAGAAAATGTAGCTGGGACCTTGAAGCTTAACAGAAATGACAATGGCTCTTGGGGACTCCATCTTAGCGCCTAAGGAGCAAGACTGTCAATAGCTTCTTCAAAGGTTGGATCTTGGTGGCCGGATGAGCTTCAATCTTCAAGGAAGTGACTTTTGTGTGAATCTTCAATGGAGCTTGTGTTTTCTTGCGGAAGTAATCACCAGGATGGGCAACCTGGCTCTGATACCATATAAGATTATCAGAGCTCAAGCACTTGAGTGATGAATGGACAGATCTAGAACAGAGTTTATGAGATTTAATGAGGAAGATTAGAGAATGGCGTGTGGGGATGATGAAAAGACTAAGAGATTAAGAGAGTATGAGAGATTAAAGAGACTTAACCAGACTTAGAGATTCAAGAATAAGAGACTAAAGATTAAGTAACCAGTTTATGAAGACGAGAGACTCTCTCTGCTTACATCACAAAATCGTCTACAATGAGCTTAAATACAAGGGAAACATTTAGAAAGCCCTAAGCTAAGGATAAGAGATGAAGAGTGGCGATCAGCTGGTTTTGAAATGGATGGTTGAGATCAGGTCAAGGTAGCTGGCGAGTCTTGGCCCTCTTTGATTCAAAATGCATGGCTTGGATTGCTTCCTTTTGAATGGAGGGCAGAGATGGATCCGTGTAGAGTAAAGGCTGTAAAGGTAAAGCTCCTTTCCCTTTCCAGCCTGTCTCTTGGCTACACTTATCCTAAGGAATATTCCTTTGCCTCCATAAGCTCCAACGGTCACAAGTCTTCAAGTAAGCCACACCCTATTCTTGCACAAGACTTCTTTAAAGTTTCCCGGGTGAATGGTTTAGACACGGTGTGTTGTCACGGTCGGTCGCGACCTCCTAGTCCATTACCTACATATTATGCACAACACACCTCCTTCTCCTTATCATTGATCCAGACACCTTCTTTGAGTCACCCATGTCCGTACATGTCCGTACATACGCCCCTATCTTTGCACCTTGGACCATCTTCTCTTAAACTGCTCCAAACTCTTCTCAAGATCAGTCTAAGTCCCTCCTGGACTTAACTTCTCTATGATAAACACTTCAAGGTACTCTTGAAGCTTGGTTGAACTCTCCTACACATCTTCAAGAGCTTACCCTATTTATGTACAAGCTATATTCTTCTCTTCAGTTCAACAATCAGACATTGAGGCCTTGATCAAAGCCCTCAATGCAAACTATGGTAACCAAAGTATTAATGCTTTAAATTCTATTCACAATGCATCACACACTGCTAGACCATTGATTATTGATTCAGGAGCTTCCCATCACATGATTAAAGATGCTGAATTAATTAGTGATATTAAGCCTGCTCTAGGAAGTGTTGTGATTGCAAATGGTGATAGAATTCCAATAGAAGGAGTAGGAAATCTGGATCTGTTTGATAAAGAATCTCAAGCTTTTTACATGCCAGCCTTTGCTTCTAATCTTTTATCTGTGAAAAGAGCAACTAATGATCTCAATTGCAATGTTATTTTTAGTCCTAATGTTGTGTGTTTTTAGGATATTAAGACCAGTAAGATGCTGGGCAAAGGTGTGAGCAAGGGAGAGCTATACTTTCTTGAAGATACCAAGCTTAGATCAGATTCTACTTATGCTTTTAATTCTGCTTCTGTTTTAGCTAGTGATGTGTTATGGCATGCTAGATTAGGCCACCTTATACTCATGCTTTAAAATTAATATTACCTAGCCTATCTTTGCAAAATGAAACTTGTGAGGCTTGTATCCTTGGTAAACATCACAAATCTGTTTTTCCTTCATCTATGACTATTTATGAGAATTGTTTTGATCTAGTTCACTCTGATGTATGGACTGCACCTTGTGTTTCTAGAGAAAACCATAAGTACTTTGTGACATTCATATATGAGAAATCCAAATATACATGGCTCACCCTGATTCAAAGTAAAGATAGAGTTTTAGAAGCTTTTATTAACTTCCAAAACTATGTAACTAATCATTTCAATTCCAAGATCAAAATTTTTAGGTCTGATAATGGGGGAGAATACACTAGCCACACCTTCAAACAACACTTAGCAAAACATGGAGTTATTCACCAGACTAGCTGCCCATACACACCACAAGAGAATGGAGTGGCTGAGAGGAAAAATCGCCATCTTATGGAGGTTGCAAGGAGCATGATGTTTCACACCAATGTCCCAAAGAGATTTTGGGGAGATGCTGTGGTTTCTGCATGCTACATTATCAACAGAATCCCCACCAAAGTCCTCAAAGATATCTCTCCATTTCGGGTATTAAACAAAACTCAGCCGCCCATAGATCATTTGCGTGTGTTTGGGTGTGTGTGCTATGTCTTGGTACCAGGTAAGCAGAGGAACAAGCTTGATCCCAAGAGTATCAAAGCTATGTTCATAGGGTACTCTCACACACATAAAGGGTACAAGTGTTATGTACCAGATTCAATAAGAGTGATGGTCTCAAGGGATGTGAAGTTTGTAGAATCAAAGGGGTACTATAGTGAGAAGAACTGGGAAAGTCTTAGAGATCTCTCACAAGAACCATCTGATAGGGCAAACAACCTAAGAACCATTCTGGAGAGTTTAGGCATTACTCAGCCTAGGGACAGTGAGGCGCCTAGAACCACTCCATCACCACCAGTTACTGTCAACAATGAAGAAGCAGCACCAATTGTTGAGCCAGTCCATCCTGATCCTGAGGGGGGCAATGAGCATGAACCAACACAAGAAGCACCAGAAGCACCAGAAGATGGTTCAGCTTCAGTTCATGATCAAGATGGAGCAGAATCTGATTAGTCTAGTGATGATCAGTGTGATGGTGATCAAGGACAGGAAGAGGCAGTGATAGAGGAGCAGATTCAGCCATTAAGAAGAAGTACCAGAGTGAGAAAAGATCCATCTAATTGGGTTAACACCAGAGTATACTTCAACAGCAATGCAGTAGGCCTTCCTATCCAGGCAGCCTGCTCCTTTGCTAGTTATCCTCAAGAGCATGTAGCCTTCATCACCAATCTGGATCAAGATTATGTTCCAAAGACTTATGAAGAAGCTATGGAGCATGATGAGTGGAGAGATTTTGTTGGAGATGAAGTTGGAGCCATGATCAAGAATGATACTTGGTATGAGACTGAGCTTCCTAAATGAAAGAAAGCAGTCACTAGCCGCCTACTCTTTGTTGAGATGAAGAAGAAATAAGGCAGTGTTAATATGAAGAAGAGATGAGCACACGGTTTGAAGAGAAGTGAAATCTGTCCGAACAACTCTCCTATTGTAACCTAGCTTGGATTGCAAGTCAAGGAAGGTAACCTGCGTCCCAAACACATGCCTCATGAGCCAAAGAGACGTTGGGGGTTTGGTTGACCAGCTGCAAGAGTTTGAATGGATTTAAATAAGGAGATCACATGTTCTGCATAAGATCTGTATTTCTTCAGGACTTGTCACTATCTCTCCACCAGTGTGTTGTCCTCTTGTTTATTATTTTACTCTTTTGCTTGTCTTTTATGTTAGGCAAGTTGCCAATATATTGTAAACATCCAGAATGAATTAATCTAAGGAATTATTCTCCTTCTCTCTCTCAATTTTGAAATCCACTCTCTCTCTTCCTCTCTCTCTCTTGTTCTTCATGTTCTTGAGTTTCCAGCAGTACTTTCTTGAGTTTCCAGCAATAAAATACCTATAAATCTCTTATTTTCACATGGTATCAGAGCTCTAAGCTCTTGAGACCTCTATGTTCTTCATATCTTCCGCAAATTCACTCTGTATTTTCTCACTCTGTGTGTTCTCACTTTGTTTTCACTTTGCTGGATTTAAATCCTCTCTGTACCTTCTTCTCTTTCCATAAATTCCTTATTTAATCTGAGTTCTTATAATACTCTTCTCTCTGTTGGATATTATATTCTCCAATTTCTAGATTCATATCCTTTCTGGTTCCTTTATCTTTGTCCAATGGATAAAAAGAAAACCAGCCATGGAAATGAAGTCAAGAATTCTTATTCCAGTAACCCTTGAGGGTTTTAATTATCTGGTGTGGTCAAGAGTTGCCAGAGTTACCTTGGGGAGTCATGGAATTTGGGACAGCCATATTATAAAGGCGAAGCTTCAAAAAGGATGGCTCAAGTGGAGGAACCAGCACATGACCTAAAGAATGAAGACAAGTGGGTTCAAGAAGACCAGTTAACACTTGAGATCATTCATAACTCTCTGTCAGAATCAATCTTTGAGGCTTACTCACACTTTAAAACTGCCAAGCATCGTGGGAGAGTCTTGGCTGGTTATGGTAGTCATGGGAGAGTCTCCAAAGCGTGTATGAGCCAGACAGGTTCTTGACTTTCTCATAAGCCCGATTCATCCTACAACAATCGATAAATTATTTCCTTAGAAAGGAAGCTTCACGATCTTGAAGATGTCTGTTCCTTGAGAAGCCAGCCTAATACATTTAAGCTCAAGGAGTTTGAGCACCAAGTGATTCAAGGAAGAACAATGTATTCATCTCTCGTGGTGATTCAACTGAAGGAGGAACATGGAGGAGTAACCCCGATGGTCCAGCAACCGAAGAGACCTTGATTCCTTGATCGTACTGAGGCCCTTATCTCACCAAAGGAGGCTGGTATACACTCTCTTGACTCTAAACCCATTATTATAGATTCAGGAGCTAGCCATCATATGATTAGTGATAGGAACTTGATTAGTGATATCCAGCCTGCCTCAGGGAATGTTATTATAGCAAATGGTGATAAGGTGAAGATAGAAGGGATAGGGAACCTTAGGTTGTTTGATAGGGAATCTACCGCCTTATATATGCCTCAGTTTACATCTAATTTGCTATCTGTGAGGAAGGCTACTGTTGATCTGACTTGTCAGGTTGTCTTCAGACCAGATGAGGTTGAGTTTCAAGACTTAAAGACAGGGCATGTTATTGGAAAAGGTCACAGCCATCAGGAAAGATATCATCTTCATAAGATTAAGCTATCTGAATCTGCTTCTTCACTTTGCATCAGTACATCTACTGGAGTTGACAGCACCATATGGCATGCTAGATTGGGATATCCTCATACTAGAGCTTTAAATCTGATGCTTCCTAGAGTGGTCTTTAAGAATGATGAGTGTGAAGCTTGCATCTTGGGGAAGCATTACAGGACAGTCTTTCCAAGGTCTAGCACTATCTATGAGAAGTGTTTCAACCTGGTTCACTCTGATGTGTGGACTGCTCCTTGTATGTCCAGAGAAAATCATAAATACTTTGTCACCTTCATTGATGAGAAGTCCAAGTACACATGGGTGACACTGATACAGTCTAAGGAAAGAGTCTTGGAAGCCTTGAAGAATTTTCAGTCTCATGTTGCCAACCATTTCAGTGCTAAGTTGAAGATTCTCAGGTCAGATATTGGTGGAGAGTACACAAGTCAAGATTCAAGCAATACCTAGCACAACATGGGATCATTCATCAAACTAGCTGTCCATATACTCCTCAGCAAAATGGAGTTGCTGAGAGGAAGAACAGGCACCTGATGGAAGTGGCTAGATCAATGATGTTTCACATGAATGTCCCAAAGAGGTTACGGGTGATCTTTGTGATGTCTGCTTGCTACCTGATCAATAGGACTCGACTAAAGTCTTCAACGACCTCTCTCCTTTTGAAGTCCTCAACAAGAGCAAGCCATCTCAGGATCACTTGCGTGTGTTTGGATGCATTTGCTTTGTACTGGTACCAGGAGAACAGAGGAATAAGCTTGATGCTAGAATCTCAAAGGCTATGCTCATTGGTTATTCTCCAACACAAAAGGGGTATAAGTGCTATGATCCAGTGGCAAGAAGAGTTTTAATATCAAGAGATGTGAAGTTTTTGGAAACAAAGGGGTATTATGAGGAAAAGAGTTGGGATGAATTGAAGGATCTGTCTCAACCATCAGACAATGCCACCAATCTCAGGAGGATATTGGAGAGTCTTGGTATTAACATGCCTCAAGGGAATCAGGACACAAGAGCAAGACATACTGAAGATTCATCTGGCCCAGAAAATGTGATTGATGAAGATGGAGTTGATGTAGCTGAAGGGAATCAGGAAACCATTCATCCTGATCACGAAGGGGAATCAACATGAATCGATCTTGATAAATCTGATCTTGTACGAGAGGCTCATGATCAGAAGTTCATGATCAGGATGAAAGGAAACAAGATTCAGTCTCTGGTGAGGATATACATCAGGTCCAGACACTTAGGAGAAGTACAAGGATCAAGAAACCTGCCTCAAACTGGATCAACACAAGAGTATATTTCAATGCTGAAGCAGTGGTTCATCCAATAAGTGTAGTATGCTCCCTTGCTCAATATCTAGAAGAGCATCAAGTATTCATTGGGGAATTGGATCAGGAATACATTCCAAGATCATATGAAGAGGCTATGCAACATGAGGAGTGGAGAGCATCTGTTGGAGATGAGATGGGTGCCATGATCAAGAATGATACATGGTTTGAGACTGAGCTTCCCAAAGGCAAGAGAGCAGTGACAAGCCGCCTTCTATACACCATCAAGTATGGAGCTAATGGAAAAGCCAGAGAGGAAGAAGACAAGGCTGGTGATACACTCAGATCTATGGTGAAGATTATCTAGATACTTTTGCACCAGTGGCAAAGCTGCATACTATAAGGATGCTTCTATCAGTTGCTGTCAACTTAGAATGGGATCTATGGCAGATGGATGTGAAGAATGCCTTTCTACAAGGAGAATTGGAAGATGAAGTGTATATTGTTAAACTTAGCCTAGGAGAGTATGTGAATAATGAGATGAGGAGGTTGCATAAGGTCAGGTAAAAATAAGTTACCATGCAGTAAAAATAATATGGAGTTACTGTGAGGTAAAAGGAGGATGGTTAAAGCATTGAGAAGTCTCTTTCTAAGTGGGAAGGTGTCTATAGTGAATCAGACCGTTGAGGAGAGATCTGGGGGTCTTAGCCAGCTCGTGACAGGCTGGAAAGGGCAAGAGCATCTGGTCCAAGATGCTCTTGGCATCAAGCATGTGAGCAATGCTGGCCGTCCATTTCAAATTGGCGCTCCACCTCCTTTTGACTCCACATGCTTGCATAGTGATCTTATCTTGACTAATCTCTTATTTCCCTTGCTATATATTTGTAGCCTCTCTCATAATTGATGATTAACGAGTTTTGTAGTCTCTCTCTCTCTTGTTCATCATGATAATCAAATATTCTTAATCTATGGGTTCTTAATCTCTTATCAAATCTCTACATAAATCTCTTCTACTCTCTCTAATCTACCATTAATCTCTTAGTACCATCTCTATTCTAAAATCTCATATGGTATCAGAGCCAGGTTGGCTTTGGTATTAAGAGATCTAGTTTCTTCTTTCAATCATTTTTGTGTTGAGATTCTTGCTCTTGTGTGTTCTTGTGGTGTATCTGAGAAGTTTCTGTGATAAAGTTGAGATCTTTGGTTCTGGTTCTCTAAGCTCGTGGGTTCTTGAGGTCTGGTGCTGTTGGTTCTTCAGCTGTGTTGCCGCGATTGAAGCTTTGAAGGTCATTTCTGGTTCATAGAAGAAGATGGATGCAAACAACTTTAGCAAACTGGTTACTGTCGGTTGCTTTGAAAGGAGGTTCAAACTACTTGCTGTGGTCTAGGCTTGTGAAGACTGCCATTGGAAGGTTAGGGGCTTTGGGTTCAAATCACTGATGATGGTCCAACGCCAGTTGTTGGGGTCAAAATCGGTCAACGACGAAATCGTCACCCGAAAAGTCCTCGAAGAAAACCAAGTGGCGATCAAAACCAAGCGGGTCACCACTTTCGATGGACTCGCGAAGGCATGAGCGGACCATGATCCGGGGGATCAGCGAAGGCAACAACAGCAGGCACCGGCGGACGCGGAACCGCGACGCAGGCGGCAAGCTTGCTGTCATCTGGCGCGGCGGACCTGTCATCTCCCGTCTGGCGCCCGGCAAGGGTCCTGGTGCCCATCTCTGCAATCGTCTCGTGATCTCGAACGCGGCAGCATCTTGGTCCCTTAAACCCATGTCGGATTGTCCATAGCTACAATGATTCTTCCGAAGCTACAATGATTCTTCCGCAAAGCCTTCGATTTTTAAAAGTTCATACTATAAGCGTCTAAAGTTTGAAGCCACATTACTCAAACCCTTGAAAGCGGTTATCTCAAAATCTACGGCTAAAGATCCTCCCAAAATCGAAGATTTCCGCACTAACGACTAGCGGGGAAAGATCGAACAACGGAAAACCCACGGGCGGCAAGGCGGACTGGCACCGGCGGCACAGCGTCCGCAGCGGTAGGCGCGGCACCCGACCTGGCGCCCGGCGGCACCCGGCCTGGCGCCCGGCGGCACCCGACCTGGCGCCCGGCGGCACCCGGCCTGGCGCCCGGCGGCACCCGGCCTGGCGCCCGGCGGCACCCGGCCTGGCGCCCGGCGGCCCTCGATCCGGTCTCCGGTCCCATCATGCTCGGTCGATCCCATCTTGGCTCGTTTGGATCAATCTTCGTGAGTTTGAGTATGCGATCCGGTTATTCTAAACACCAAACATCTCGACTATCGAGGAATAGGGTTCCTTGAAGGCGAAACCTTCAATGACTATTCTTTGGAGAAAACCGTAAAAGCGTCCGGCCCGAAATGGTCAAAAGCGGCCCACTACGATTTTTCAAAAGAAAGGATAACTATGGCGGTTTATCCTTATCCTCACATAAAGAGATTAATGTCAAGTTTCCACAAGATAAATGTCTATAGTGAATCAGACCGCTGAGGAGAGATCTGGGGGTCTTAGCCAGCTCGCGGACAGGCTGGAAAGGGCAAGAGCATCTGGTCCAAGATGCTTGGCATCAAGCATGTGAGCAATGCTGGCCGCCCATTTCAAATTGGCCCACCTCCTTTTGACTCCACATGCTTGCATAGTGATCTTATCTTGACTAATCTCTTATTTCCCTTGCTATATATTTGTAGCCTCTCATAATTGATGATTAACGAAGTTTTGTAGTCTCTCTCTTGTTCATCATGATAATCAAATATTCTTAATCTATGGGTTCTTAATCTCTTATCAAATCTCTACATAAATCTCTTCTACTCTCTCTAATCTACCATTAATCTCTTAGTACCATCTCTATTCTAAAATCTCATATGGTATCAGAGCCAGGTTGGCTTTGGTATTAAGAGATCTAGTTTCTTCTTTCAATCATTTTTGTGTTGAGATTCTTGCTCTTGTGTGTTCTTGTGGTGTATCTGAGAAGTTTCTGTGATAAAGTTGAGATCTTTGGTTCTGGTTCTCTAAGCTCGTGGGTTCTTGAGGTCTGGTGCTGTTGGTTCTTCAGCTGTGTTGCACGATTGAAGCTTTGAAGGTCATTTCTGGTTCATAGAAGAGAAGATGGATGCAAACAACTTTAGCAAACTGGTTACTGTCCCAGTTGCTTTGAAAGGAGGTTCAAACTACTTGCTGTGGTCTAGGCTTGTGAAGACTGCCATTGGAAGGTTAGGGGCTTTGGGTTCAAATCACTGATGATGGTCCAACGCCAGTTGTTAGTCAAAATCGTCAATCCACCAAATCGCCACCAAAAGTCCTCGAAAGAAAACCAAGTGACGATCAAAACCAAGAAACGGGTCACCACTCGATGGACTCGCAAGAAGGCATGAACGGACCATGATCCCCGGGGATCAACGAAGGCAAGCAACAGCAGGCACCGGCGGACGCAGGACACGCACGGGCGGTAAGCCTTGCTCGTCTCGCCTGGTCGGCGCGGGAAGTTCGTCATCTCCCCGCTCGGCGCCGGGCGGCAGGGTCCTGGTGCCCATCTCGCAATCGCCTTCGCGGATCTCGGCAACGCAGCATCTTGGTCCCTTAAACCCATGTCCGATTGTCCGCTAGTTACAATGATTCTTCCGCAGCTACAATGATTCTTCCGCAAAGCCTTCTCGATTTTTAAAAGTTCATACTATAAACGCTCTAAAGTTTGAAGCCACATTACTCAAACCCTTGAAAACGGTTATCTCAAAATCTACGGCTAAAGATCCTCCCAAAATCGAAGATTTCCGCACTAACGACTAACGGGAAAGATCGAACAACGGAAAACCCACGGACGGCAAGACGCCTGGCACCGGCGGACGCTGCCACGCTGGCCGGCCTATGCCGGCGGCATTCTCGGCCTGGCGCCGCAGGTACTCGCCCGCGCCGGCGGCACTCGCCTGGCGGCCATTCTGGCCTGGCGCCGGCATCGCTGCTCAAGTCGCCTGGCACCGGTGGCAAGCCCCGACGCCGGTCGACGGCCCTCGCCCTGGTCTCGGTCCCATCATGCTCGGTCCGATCCCATCTTGGCTCGCTTTGATCAATCTTCGAGTTTGGTAACGATCACTTATTCTAAACACCAAACATCTCGACTATACGAGGAATTGGGGTTCCTTCGGAAAGGCCGAAACCTTCAATGACTATTCTTTCCGAAAACCGTAAAAACGTCTAAACGGCCCGAAATGGTCAAAACGGCCCACTTACGATTTTTCAAAAAGAAAGGATAACTATGACGGTTTATCCTTATCCTCACATAAGAGATTAATGTCAAGTTTCCACAAGATAAATGTCAAGTTTTCTGAAGATAAATGTCAAGTTTCCGATAAACATGAAGATGGACGAAAATGGAAAAGCCCGATTCAGCCCGCAAGAAGATAGACCGCCTTAAGAGGAGTATATAAGGAGAGCTTTGCAGGAGCAAATCATCACACAAACTTTCAAAGCACTTAGCACTTAGAGCGATTTAGCATTCTTTTCGTTTTCACTACCGAAGCCGCGACTAACTAGGATAGACTTAGCGCATCGGACTAAGGGACTTTTCGACAGCTCTTACAGCCGCATTTCTTTGCTTGTTGTACACGCCAAACGAATTCAGAAATAAGATCTCTTTCGCTTAACTTTTACGATTTTTATTTTCGCGAACTTTTATCTCCATTGATTGTATCATCATGTGGCCCAGCAGATATCTGGACATTCAAGGAAGATCGGGTTAACTGCTTTCTCTCCACAAATCGCTTATCGGAAATTGACGTGAATTTCGTTCCCACAGCCAGCGCTGGAGAGGGGTTACGGATCTATCTATCTCGAACTGCACATCGCTCGATCATGTCTACTGACGCCGCCAAAGACCAACCAACGCTAGATGGAACACCCGCCGACCTAGCGTTGAAGACTCCAGCTGGAGATCGTCCATAGTCACTGCTGATGCAAACACTGAGGCTCGGACAAATGAAGGAACTGTTCACCTCGCCCGAGGCGGGAGGAACAACGGGACAAGTTGATAACCTCGCTCGCCAAAACAGGTCGACACCTTAACTCACGAGGAGCAAGTTGCAGCGGATCCACCAAGGCACGCCAAGGCAGAAGACTCGACTTCGATCTCCCAAAGCACGAGAAAAAGATGCCGAAAGAGCCCACTCGAGAAGCGGCTCGAAAGGACAGTAAGCGACCTCCGCAGAACCTTCCACCCGTCTACGGAAACGAAGCGGCGTCGGCGCATCAATCTGGATATCAGCGATCAATCGGATCCTTCCGATGAAGCGCTGACATCAACCCTAGGAGGACCGAAGCCAGTCCGCTCGGCAGGCGGTATCGCCGAGAGGCCCATGGCGGAGGGAGGAAGAACCCTACTGGATGGAGCAGGAAGAACTTCGCGAAGATCAGCTTCGGATCCGTCGCAACCAGCGCCGACAAACTTCGGAGAGCGCCCGGTAGCAATAGCGAGATCCATGATCTCCGAGTCTCTCAAAGCGTGGCGAAGTGGCGGTGAAATCGCAAATCCATCAGGCGACCAGTTCCGCCCGAGATCGATAGACTTCTCGAGGAAGCACGGAAAACGCCGCTCACCGCCGGATCAAGGAAACGCATCTCGGACCAGGGAAAATCAAAATCCCGTCTATGGCGGTACTCTGGATCTAAAGCACCTGCAGTCTTTCCAGATCGCAATGGGTAGGTGCAAACTCGAGTCGCGAGCGAGGCGGGTCATTGTCTTCTCTTAAATTCGAGCACCTCAAAGGCACCGCACTCAATGGTTCTCCGCTCAAAAGGAACTCCATCGGAAGCTTCCGTAACTGGCCTCGGCGTTTCTCAAACAATACTCCATGTTCATGGGCGAGCGTCCGGCGTGGACCTATGGAGTCTAGCTCGGAAGGAAGGCGATTAAGCTCCGCGACTTCATCGCGAAGATTCAAACTGGTGATGGCCAGGGTAGCGGGCATCAGCGACAATGTAAATGTCGGCCCTAAGGAAAACTCTCTGGTATAAGTCGAAGTTTCGAAGTGGATACTACTGGAAAAGCGCGGACAATCAGGATACTCTCCACAAAACAGCGGACTTCATCATCATGGAGGAAGAGATGAAGCTTATCGCCAGAAACGGATGCGAGAAAACGGCGTCGAAGAAACCCTCTCGTAACGACAAATGCGTCCATCACGAAGGGAAGGCGAAGCCGAGCATAACTCGCCATCAACTTCGGAGCCAGGCAAAACCTCGGAAACACCTGGACCAGGAACCAGTACAAGGATAATTCCTACTGCGAGTTCCACGAAACCGAGGACACTCCACGCATCAACTACAAGGTTCTTGGCGCCGGCTCGCCGTAAAGCTCCTCACCGGCGAACTTTCAAAGGTCAAGAGTATAAAGGACTTGCTCCTGGACTCCGACCACCCAAAGACCAACAAAACTGTCTCCGAGGACAGCGGAGAAAACCAATCGGGTGAAAACGCGAAGGAGACAGACGACCAAGGAACAACAACAGTCGCCGAGGGTAAACATGATCATCGGAGGATCACAGTTCTACCAAGACTCTGTCGTCGATAAAGCCTACGGTAGAGACAAGTTCAACTAGTTTCGGATAGCGATATTCCTAACCACACGATCACTTTCGAGGAACAGGACACCGCCGGAATTGACAAGCCTCATTGCGATCCTTTGATTATCGACCGGTAATCCAGGATCTCGAGGTCGGCCGCATCCTTGTTGATACGGGAAGTACGGTCAACATTATCTTCCGCGACACCCTCTACAGGATGAAGATCCCACTTGGAAATCGTTCACGAGCCAAAACCTTTGACTGGATTTTTGGTCACTTCCATGACCCTCGAGAATTAAGCTCGGTTATGGCGAAGAAGTCACAAAGATCGTCGAGTTCGCGGTAGTCGACAACCCGATATCTACAATGCCATCATAGGAACCCTTGGATCAACTCCATGAAGGCAGTACCATCCACATATCACCTCGGCATCAAATTTCCGACTCCCACGGAACCCAGATCATCAGGGGTAGTCGAAACAATCGAGACTCTGTTACCTAGCCGAGTTCAAACTTCGAAAGATCGGAACGCCCAGCGCCAACCCGAACGAGCAAAGGAATCGCACAACATTCCTGGAGACTTCGAAAAAGATGATCAGAATCATCCAAACAGCAACGATTCAAGACAGCGACAAAGCGGACAGCTCGACCCCGCACAAACCGTCGATCCGACCAGCACGGTCTAAACGGCAACGCACGTGGAGTAAAACATCTGCGGCAACTATCAGAACTTCTGAGATGGCTTGATCCTCGAAAGAATACGTGGCAGCTTCGTCGAAACCGGCGAGTTCAGCTATCCTCCTCACCAAAAGGGGTGAGTCACGATATCTCCATACTCCCACAAAACGCCAAATATCCAGACATGTACTCGAAATTTTCGAAATTTTTAATAAAATTCTTTCTATCTTTTATGCTCATAGCATAAACGCCGGAAAAGCGAAAATCATATCTTGAAAGCGAGGCGTCGCAACTTCGAAAAAGATAACAAAACTTCGTATCATCCGCCAAAACAGTCCACTACGACTTAAAAAACTTATGCCCGTCGATTGGCCCGACGGACGCACTCGAAACATTTCACTCAATACAAACTCGTAGTCGGACCTACAAGGTCCTCTTACATCCGACAAGGATATCATAGCGCTATACAAGAAACCAAAATTTTGGTTTAGCTGCCTCGATAATCTCCGAAGATAGCTCGATTCTTTTAACACAAGTCATATAAGCGGCGACTAGTCGCGGACTTTAAGCGAAAAGAATCAGGAAGAAATCACTAACGGGCAAAGCGAAAGCCGATCAGTCATCGCGACAGCCTTAAAGCGAGTAAGCCTAGGTCTTTCCACTAAACCCAGTCTTGCTGGATCTTGACATCTCACAGACATAGTATGGTATCTGAGATCCCAAAACATGTCTCTATCGCTACACCTAAAACGCCGCTAGAAAGTAGCATACGGGACAAGCGACAAAAAGAGTTAGGATCTGAAGTGACTACTCGCATTCTTTCCTCTACACTTGATGAAAGTATAAATCAAAACAAAAGGCGAAATTTACGCAAATTTTCATATTTATAAAGTCTGCAAAGACAGCGGGATTCTAAGCCACCAGCGGCCAGTCCCAAAACATAAGAGTGCAACCTCCAGCGGTCGTGAAAATAAAACTCTAAAAACGCCACACACGCCAAAACATACGATTCACAAAAGAAAGTCAACATCGAAATCCAGATCGGAATCCTGAATGAACCTGCAGGCTGGTCCACTTCCTCGCTCACGCCTTGAGCTGCTCCCACCACCCTCGGCGTTCTCATCGACTCCGGCCTCCAGGTATCCTCGGAAACCTCGATAGGTTCCCATAGTCTCCGGACTCTTTCCTCGACCGGAGGAACCAAGGACTCAGCATGAGCACACTTTCGGCCATAAAGTCCTTCATCTCAGCAATCTCGGAATCAAAGGAAAAATCCGGGTTAAGAGACTTGTAAGGTTCTGACGAGCCGGCACTCACGAAATCGCCAACAAACTCCTGAGCCTCTTTAAAACATTGAAACTCTGCAGCAAAGCGATTCCGCCCGTCTCGCCACCTCGGCGCGACCATCCTTCTTCCTCTCCTTTCGCCCGAACAGAGCTCGAGCATGAAGCTCAGCTTGCTTTTCGTTAGCGCCTTAACCTCTTGTCGAATCGGAAGAGCTCTCGCTCAACTTCCTTGGTCTTGAAGTTGGCAATCCTAGACTTGCGGAAACTTGAGTCGGCGCATTGCCAAACACTCTTAGTCCCTGCACAAAGTCAAGATCAATAAACATACATGCGGATTCAAGAATACGGTTAAAGTTCAAAGAACAAAACCTCATTGATCCGGGAACCCTCGGCAAAATCCATTGCCTCTTCTCATCCTCCGGCGACTTCGTCAGTAACAAACTCGGAGGAAGACCTTCAAAGAAATGCGTTGGGAAGCGGAAGATCGCTGGCTCCGCCTTTTCCGTTGGAACAAAACTAGAGTTTTCCCCAGCGGTGAAGGATCTTCGAACCTTCCCCACCATCGATCTCTTTCCCTTCTGAGATCTCTGTTTACACCTCCAGTCGGGGCCGATAACCGGTTTGGCATCATATGTTGGGACAGGGTCGGGACGGTAAAGCCTTACTGCGTCTCGAATCCGTTCAGTGAAGGACTTCCAGAAAACGGTCTTTGACGAAGGAGGTCCCTCTTGGCGAAAAAGATCGCCATGCAAATGCTAACAGTCCCGCTTCTACAAAGCGAAAATTTTTCATTAAAACTTCGCGCCAGGAATAACAAAATAGACAACATGTTTTCATCATATTACCTCGGTTGATGTTCCATGCATGCGGAAATAGATGGAGGCAGCTCTCCTCGACAGACTCACCATCTATTCAGACATAGAAAAGCGTTCCTGCCACGACTTAAAGCGCAGAGTCTAGGTCTTTCCCTAAACCCAGCCTTGTGGATCTTGACATCTCACGCATATAGTATCAGAGATCCCAAAACATGTCTCTTATCGCTACACCTAAAACGCCGCTAGAAAGTAGCATACGACAAGCGACAAAAAGAGTAGGATAATGGCGACTACCGTGATTCTTTCCTCTACACTTGATGAAAGTATAAATCAAAACAAAAGACTAAATTTCGAAATTTTCATATTTATAAAGTCTGCAAAGACAGCGGGATTCTAAGCCACCAACGCCAGTCCCAACATAAGAGTGCAACCTCCAACGGCGCGCAAAATAAAACTCCTAAAACGCCACACACGCCAAAACATACGATTCACAAAAGAAAGTCAACATCGAAATCCAGATACGAAATCCTGAATGAACCTGCAGGCTGGTCCACTTCCTCGCTCACGCTTGAGCGCTTCCACCACCCTCGGCGTTTCATCGCTCCGCCTCCACCGTGATTCCTGAACCTCGATAGGTTCCCATAGTCTCCGGACTCTTTCCTCGACCGGAGGAACCAAGGACTCAGCATGAGCACACTTTCGGCCATAAAGTCCTTCATCTCAGCAATCTCGGAATCAAAGGAAAAATCCGGGTTCTGAGACTTGTAAAGGTTTACGACCGAGCCCCGGCACTCACGGAAATCGCCAACAAACTCCTGAGCCTCTTTAAAACATTGAAACTCTGCAGCAAAGCGATTCCGCCCGTCTCGCCACCTCGGCGCGACCATCCTTCTTCTTCCTCTCCTTCCGCTCAACAAGAGCTCGAAAGCATGAAGCTCAGCTTGCTTTTCGCTCGCGCTTTAACCTCTTGTCGAATCGGAAGAGCTCTCGCCAGCTTCCTTGGTCTTGAAGTTGGCAATCCTAGACTTGCGGAAACTTGAGTCGAGCGCATTGCCAAACACTCTTAGTCCCTGCACAAAGTCAAGATCAATAAACATACATGCGGATTCAAGAATACGGTTAAGAAGTTCAAAGAACAAAACCTCATTGATCCGCTGGGAACCCTCGGCAAAAATCCATTGCCTCTTCTCATCCTCCAGCGACTCGTCAGTAACAAACTCCGGAGGAAGACCTTCAAAGAAATCGTTGGGAAGCGGAAGATCGCTGGCTCCGGCTTTTTCCGTTGGAACAAAACTAGAGTTTTCCCCCAACGGTGAAGGATCTTCCGAACCTTCCCCACCATCGATCTCTTTCCCTTTACGAGATCTCTGTTTACACCTCCGAGTCGGGGCTTCGATAACCGGTTTGGCATCATATGTTGGGACAGGGTCTCGGGACCGGTAAAGCCTTACTGCGTCTCGAATCCGTTCAAGAGTGAAGGACTTCCAGAAAAACGGTCTTTGACGAAGGAGGTCCCTCTTGACGAAAAGATCGCCATGCAAATGCGCAACAGTCCCGTTCTCTACAAAGCGAAAATTTTTCATTAAAAACTCGCACTTCCGGAATAACAAAATAGACAACATGTTTTCATCATATTACCTCGGTTGATGTTCCATGCATGCGGAAATAGATGGAGGCAGCTCTCCTCGACAGACTCACCATCTATTCAGACATAGAAGAAACGCTCCTCGCCACTTAATTTTAGTGGTTCGGTCCCCGAATTATGGCCATATCCTTCTTAGGCAGCATGGAGTAGTAACCGTCGCTCCCCGTCGGCCGAGTGCTCCAAAGGCCTTTGAAATCACCAGGACTGAGATCGATCACGAGCTCATAACTTGAGATCAGTACGCCAAGCCAACTCTCTAAGGCAGGGACGCTGAGCTGGCTGATCGAGAGTTCGGCGACGGCGCATCTAACAATGGTGCCGGGATCGGAACCACATGCGCAATATGTAAAGAAGGCCTCGTAACATGTAAAGAAACCTTCGGAGGATTCCTCGCACTCGTTACCGGCAGGGATCGAATTTGACTCCTTCAGAACCTCGTTAAAATCTCAAGAACCTCGAGATATTTACAAGAAACCAAGCTCGGCGTAAAAGGAGCACCAGGCTGCCTCAGAGGTCTCCTCGGAACAGGGATGTCTGGCAGTGATAGGGGCGAACCCACAAGGGCTCGGTAATACGCATTCTTCGCTTCCTCCTCGACAAACTCCTCTTGCTTCACCGTCACATGGGCAGGAGAATCACCCGAGGATGAATGGGAAGAAGAATTTCTCTTTGAGGATCTTGAAGACATTATTCTTAGAGAGAGAGAAAGGATTCTTGAGAGAGAATATTTTTTTATGATGAAGTAAGAGTGAATGAGATTTCTTACTCCCTCCTTATAAAGGAGGTAAAATCACTATTTACCCCGACTTTCGGCAAACGATTACGTCTCTACACCTTCCCATACGGCTATACCGCAAGCCAGGACCCGAAAGACATTATGATTCCTAGCTAGTTGGGGGGCTAACTGTTGGGGTCAAATCGGTCAACGACGAAATCGTCACCCGAAAAGTCCTCGAAAGAAAACCAAGTGACGATCAAAACCAAGAAACGGGTCGTCACTCGATGGACTCGCAAGAAGGCATGAACGGACCATGAGCCCCGGGGATCAATGAAGGCAAGCAACAGCAGGCACCGGCGGACGCAGGACACGGCACGGGCGGCAAGCTTGCCCTGTCCCGTCCGGCGCCGGCGGCAGGCCTGTCATCTCCCGTCTGGCGCCGGCGGGAAGGGTCCTCGTGCCCATCTATTTAATCGTCTCGTGATCTCGGGCAACGGCAGCATCTTGGTCCCTTAAACCCATGTCCGGATTGTCCGCAAGCTACAATGATTCTTCCACAAAGCCTTCTCGATTGTTTAAAAGTTCATACTATAAACGTCTAAAGTTCGAAGCCACATTACTCAAACCCTTGAAAACGGTTATCTCAAAATCTACGGCTAAAGATCCTCCCAAACTCGAAGATTTTCCGCACGAACGACTAACGGGGGAAAGATCGAACAACGGAAAACCCACGGACGGCAAGACGCCTGGCACCGGCGCACGCTGCCACGCTGGCGCCTGGCGCCGGCGGCACCGACCTGGCGCCGGCGGCACCGACCTGGCGCCGGCGGCACCGACCTGGCGCCGGCGGCACCGACCTGGCGCCGGCGGCACCGACCTGGCGCCGGCGGCACCGACCTGGCGCCGGCGGCACCGACCTGGCGCCGGCGGCACCGACCTGGCGCCGGCGGCACCGACCTGGCGCCGGCGGCACCGACCTGGCGCCGGCGGCACCGACCTGGCGCCGGCGGCACCGACCTGGCGCCGGCGGCACCGACCTGGCGCCGGCGGCACCGACCTGGCGCCGGCGGCACCGACCTGGCGCCGGCGGCACCGACCTGGCGCCGGCGGCACCGACCTGGCGCCGGCGGCACCGACCTGGCGCCGGCGATGCAGCGTCCGCAGCGCGACTAAGCGCCCGGCGACCTTAACGACCTGGCGCCAGCGGCACCGACCTGGCGCCGGCGGCACCGACCTGGCGCCGGCGGCACCGACCTGGCGCCGGCGGCACCGACCTGGCGGCGGCCGCAGCGTTCGGAAGCGGCCTGGCGCCGGCGGCACCGACCTGGCGCCGGCGGCAAACCTCTGACGCCGATCGGCGGTTCGCCTGGTCGGTCCCATCATGCTCGGTCTGATCCCATCTTGGCTCGTTTGGATCAATCTTCGTGAGTTTGGTACAATCACGGTTATTCTAAACACCAAACATCTCGACTATCGAGGAATTGGGTTCGCCGAATGCGAAACTTTCAATGACTATTCTTTGGGAAAAGTAAAAGCGTCTAGCGGCCCGACATGTTCAAAACGACCCACTTACGATTTTTCGAAATGAAAGGATAACTATGACGGTTTATCCTTATCCTCACATAAGAGATAAATGTCAAGTTTCCAGAAGATAAATGTCAAGTTTTCCGAAGATAAATGTCAAGTTTCGATAAACATGAAGATGGGCGAAAATGGAAAAAGCCCGATTCAGCCCGCAAGAAGATAGACCGTCTTAAGAGGAGTATATAAGGAGAGCTTTGGGCGAGGAGAAAATCATCACACAAACTTTTAAAGCACTTAGCACTTAGAGCAATTTAGCATTCTTTTCTGTTTTCACTAGCGAGCTGCGACTCAACTAGGATAGACTTAGGCGACCGGACTAGCGGACTTTTTCGACAGCTCTTATAGCCGATTTCTTTGCTTGTTGTACACGCTCAAACGAGAATTCAGAAATAAGATCTCTTTCGCTCAACTTTTACGATTTTTATTTTCGCAACTTTTATCTCCATTGATTGTATCGTGTGTGGCCCAGCAGATATCCGGGACCTTCAAGGAAGATCGGGTTAACTCGGTTTTCCTCCAAAAATCGTTTATCAGAAATTGACGGTGTGAATTTCGGTTCCCACACCAGTGACCAATGAAGACAAAGAAGAAGAAGGTGAAGGGAAAGCTCTTGCCGTGGTTGATGCAAAGAAGTGGGTACAAGAAGACTTGATGGTGCTCTCAGTACTACAAGCATCTCTTGAGGTCCCTCTTCTTGAGGCCTACAGCTACGTTGAGACTCCCAAACAATTGTGGGAGACACTCATGAAGAGGTTTGGAAATGTCTCCAATATAAGCCATGTGTTTGAGTTGAAGAGATCCATAAGTCTTCTAAAACAAGATGGAGGGGAACTCACCAAGCACATGGGAAAGTTTGGATCTTTGTGGTCTGAGCTTGAGAGCTTAAGACCCAATCTACTGATCAAAAGCCCTCATGGAGAGAAGGGAGCAAGATCAGGTCTTTGGGCTGCTAATGACACTAGATCCATGTTACCAGGATGTGATCAAGCACATCTTGAGGTCACCAACTCTTCCATCCATGGAGGAAGTATGTGCTCAACTTCAGAAGGAGGAAGGATCCCTCGGCCTCTTTGGAGGAAAAGGAAAGGGTGAGCTTTCTATAGCACACCAAGCTGAAGAGATACAAGCTAGTAAGGCTGCTTACCGAGGTGATGGAAAGAAGTATGAGAGGTATGATGGAAGCTGCGAGCATTGCAAGAGGCAGGGACATAAAAAGAGTCAGTGCTGGATTATCCATCCACACCTCATGCCAAGCAAGTTCAACAAGGACAGAGAAGCAAGAGCCAACATTTCTGCTGGAGCCAATGGTTCTAGCTCAGCAGGAGCAAGTTCAAGTGCTAAGGGAAGTGAAAATGAAGGGCGTGCTATGATTTCTCATCAGTTGAGTGGAAAGAGCTTGGACCAAGAGGTGATTACTAAGGCTGACTTTGAGGCATTCATCTGAGCTCTCAAGGAGTCTGGTAACAAACTCGGAAACACTCTTGGCTACTCATACTCTGGTCATACTATGCCTAGTACCACTGATAGGTTGCTAGACTTGTTTGAAAGATCATATACTACTAAATCTCACACTAGTGTTTCTGATAAATTACTAGATGTGTTAGGGAACTTGAGAAGCACTCCTAAGACTCACATTGCTAGAAACATGCATAAACCATTGATTATTGATTCTGGTGCATCTAATCATATGATTAGTGATAATCACCTGATTAAAGATATAGAATCTGCTCATGGTCATGTCATGATTGCTTATGGAGATAGAATTCCTATTAAAGGCATTGGTAGCTTAAAACTGTTTGATAAAAATTCTAAAGCCTTTTACATGCCTGAGTTCACTTCTAATTTTATATGTCAAGAAATGTACCACTGATCTTCAATGCAATGTTATCTTTAGTCCTAATGATGTGAAGTTTCAGGATATTAAAAGCAGTAAGTTGATTGGACAAGGAGCAACCAAGGGAGATCTTTATATGCTTGA
Source organism: Brassica carinata (assembly GCA_016771965.1). NCBI lineage: Eukaryota > Viridiplantae > Streptophyta > Magnoliopsida > Brassicales > Brassicaceae > Brassica > Brassica carinata. The sequence goes on from CM028689.1 coordinate 37,069,654, forward strand.
AGACTTATCTCCTATTTCTAGTTCCTGTTTCTCTTTTAGTTCTGTTTTGCCTATGAATAAAAATGCTTTGTGGCATGCTAGACTAGGCCATCCACATGTTAGGGCTTTAAGCATTATATTACCAGGTGTCATGTTTAAAAATGATGACTGCGAGGCTTGTATTTTGGGAAAACATTGTAAGACTGTTTTTCAAAGATCATCTACTATCTATGAAAACTGTTTTGATTTGATTCACTCAGATGTTTGGACAGCCCCTTGCTTATCTAGAGATGATTATAAATATTATGTCACATTCATTGATGAAAAATCCAAATACACCTGGTTAACACTCATTAAAACTAAAGATAGAGTCCTTGATGCATTTAAAATTTTTCAAAGCTATGTTACTAACCATTATCATGCCAAGATTAAGATTTTCAGGTCTGATAATGGTGGGGAGTACACTGGCCATGCATTCAAGGATCATCTAGCTCAACATGAGATTCTGCATCAGACTAGCTGCCCTTATACTCCTCAACAGAATGGAGTGACTGAAAGAAAGAATAGGCATCTCATGGCGGTTGCTTGGTCCATGATGTTTCACAGGAGTGTTCGTAAGAGGTACTGGAGTGATGCTGTAATGGCTGCCTGCTACTTGATCAACAGGATACCGACCAGAGTTTTAGGGGATCAGTCTCCTTTTGAGGTTCTCAACAAGAGTAAACCAGTTCTAGATCACTTGAGGACTTTTGGGTGTATGTGCTATGTGATGGTACCAGGCGAGCTGAGAAACAAGTTAGAGGAGAGGAGCACCAAAACCATGCTGGTTGGATATTCAACATCCCAAAAGGGATATAAATGCTTTGATCCAGTTGCTAGAAGAGTTCTGGTGTCAAGGGAAGTAAAGTTCATGGAAGAGAAAGGTTATTATGATTGAAAGAATTGGGAAGAGCTTGAAGGTCTCTCTCAATCATCAGATGCTGCTGCTGGTTAGAGAAACATTCTAGAGGGACTTGGTACTGGAGTGTACCAGGACGAGAGTAGGCGTGAAGAACCTTCTCCAGTTGCTGCTGAAGAACAATCCCACTTTGAACATGAGGGGGGAAATGAATCAGAAGCTGGAAGTCTACCAGACCAAGACCAAGGCTCGGGTGAAGCTGGTAGTCTAGGAGATCATAGTTCTGATGTTCCTGTCCAAAGTGGGGAAGAGAATGCAAGAGAAGACCAGACTGGAAGACAAGAAGCTGGTTATGAAGACCAAATACAAGAAGAGGAAGCTGTTGAGGAAGAAGTGGTTGTTCCTGATGAGGCAGAAGTGGTGGTACCTTTGAGAAGAAGCACACGGCAAAGGAAGGATCTTCCAACTGGGTAAACACGAGAGTGTACTACAATGCCTAGGCTGTGGAGCATCCTTCCCAAGCAGTGTGTTCCTTTTCTCAATATCCTGAAGAGCATTGTGCTTTCATGACAAGCTTAGACAAGAGCTTTGTCCCAAGGTCATATGAAGAAGCAATGATGCATGAAGATTGGAAAGAATCTGTTGGGGATGAGGCTAATGCTATGATAAAGAATGACACTTGGTATGAGAGTGCATTGCCAAAAAGGGAAGAAGGCAGTAACTAGTAGGTGGATCTTTACTATCAAATACAAGCGTGATGGAACTGTGGGTAGGAAGAAAACAAGACTAGTGGCTAGAGGATACACTCAGACCTATGGAGAGGACTACATTGACACATTTGCTCCGGTTGCTAAGCTGCACACAATTAGAATAGTTCTATCTCTTGCTGTGAATCTTGAGTGGGGACTTTGGCAGATGGATGTGAAAAATGCTTTTCTTCAAGGAGAACAAGAAGATGAAGTATATATGCATCCTCCTCCTGGTCTTGAGAGCCTAGTGAAGCCAGGAAATGTCTTGAGATTAAAGAAGGCTATCTATGGGCTGAAGCAGTCACCTAGAGCTTGGTACAACAAACTGAGTACTACATTGAATGGTCGAGGCTTTAGGAAATCTGAGCTAGATCACACACTCTTTACCCTCACAACTTCCTCGGGAGTTGTCTGCCTTCTTGTGTATGTGGTATGAGATTTTTAAAGAGAATCTCAACTCTATCTTCTCTGGATGTGTTTGTGTGTGAAGAATCTCCAATGGAGTAAGATGAGTTTGTGAATGGTGATTTGAGAAAGAGATTGATGAGAGACTTTGTGTAAGAGATTAAGAGACTATGGAAGAGATTTAGATAGATGAGAGACTAAGAGATTAAGATTAGAGATTAGAGAGAGTTTCAGATTCAAGAACACACTTTTATTTCCATAAAGGAGAAGGGGAAACCCCCTTACTCAAGAGATTACACACGCCAACTAAAAGCTTATATATGCTCTTTACAACTTGCAAACTCATAAACCTAAATCTAAAGGCTAGAAATGCATAAGAGAAATGGATGGTGTGGATGAGATGGTCTTGATTGTAATATCTGAAGTCTGGAAGGATAAGGCTGGCACCTTTGCTTTAATTCAAAATGGGGAAGGGGAAGGCTGGCTTGTGATTGACTCTCCTTAGGCTCCTCTTCACCTTCCCATGATGCTGTCCAGGTTCATGGTCGTGGCTCCCTTGTCCCTACGGCCAAGGCCAGCCTGTCTCTTGACCAAACCACCCAATCACACTCCAATGGCATCTCCTTTGATTCCAATTTGATGCCATAAGATCAGAACCATATCCTTTCGTCCAGACCCGCTTTATGCTGCCCTATTCTTGTACTAGACACTCCATAAGCTTTCTTAGGATGTCAGGCTGCGCCCTATTTTTGCACAACTCTTAAAACTCCAAAATGGTCGAGTTTGAACATCTTGGGTCGAGCCTGGTCCATACTGTCTGTACAGGTCTGTACAGGCCTCGCCCTATCTTTGCACACTCGCCCATTTGCTCCCACACATGCTTCTAAGTCCCTCCTGGACTTGGCCCTATCTTTGCACAACCATCATGACACTTCTGGAGCTTATCTCACCGTCCTGAAGCCTAGTAGAGTCCTGACCCTATTCTTGCACCAGACCCAACTCCATCCAACCATTTCCACTCTTTTCTTAAGATCAGTCTAAGCCCTTCCTGGACTTAACTTCTCCCATGATAGATGCTTCAAGACATTCCTGAAACTTTGCTGAACTTCTTCTAGAGATCACTTGAAGCTTGCCCTATTTGTGCACAGGCTTCTTTCTGCTCTTCAGTTCAACACTCCCCCTCAAGCTTAACTCTAAGAGATCCTGAGTTAAGCTTGGAACCCTGAAGAGCTCCCTCATTAAAAACCTCACCAAGGAAAACCCTTTGGGACAAAACCTTGATGAGGGAAAAAGAGTAGAGCCTTCAAGGCCTAGGGATTAGCCATTGAGTCTTTGTTCCTTACCAGCAATGTAAGAGACACAAAGACTCGGATCATAACCCTCATGTGATCTGAGTCGATCCCCTCTTCCTTGCTCATCACCAACACACCTTGTACTCTTCTTCAGACAGATCTTGGTCTCTCCCCCTTTCCCACAACCTTCCTGTTGTGCTCAAGTGCTCGGACTCTCTGATCTTCCTTGATAGATACAAGCTGAGTCTTGGCTGCTTCTTCTTCATGAGTCACCACCATGCTCTTGAAGCCTTCATGACAGGATGCTTGGACTGTAGTACCAACCACCTCAACTCTAGAGGCCGCATTGGAGATTGCTTCTACATCCTCTCATTGTGCTTCATAACTGATCTGCTCCTCTTCTTGAATAACCACCAAGTACTCTCAGATCATGTAAGCTTCAACATATGAGATTTTTAAAGAGAATCTCAACTCTATCTTCTCTGGATGTGTTTGTGTGTGAAGAATATCCGATGGAGTAAGATGAGTTTGTGAATGGTGATTTGAGAAAGAGATTGATGAGAGACTTTGGGTAACAGATTAAGAGACTATGGAAGAGATTTAGATGGATGAGAGACTAAGAGATTAAGATTAGAGATTAGAGAGAGTTTCAGATTCAAGAACACACTTTTATTTCCATGAAGGAGAAGGGGAAACCCCCCTTACTCTCTTAAGAGATTACACACGCCAACTAAGAGCTTATATATGCTCTTTACAAATTGCAAACTCATAAACCTAAATCTAAAGGCTAGAAATGCATAAGAGAAATGGATGGTGTGGATGATGGTCTTGATTGTAATATCTGAAGTCTGGAAGGATAAGGCTGGCACCCTTGCTTTAATTCAAAATGGGGAAGGGGAAGACTGGCTTGTGATTGGCTCTCCTTAGGCTCCTCTTCACCTTCCCATGATGCTGTCCAGGTTCATGGTCGTGGCTCCCTTGTCCCTACAGCCAAGGGCAGCCTGTCTCTTGACCAAACCACCCAATCACACTCCAATGGCATCTCCTTTGATTCCAATTTGATGCCATAAGATCAGAACCATATCCTTTCGTCCAGACCCGCTTTATGCTGCCCTATTCTTGTACAAGACACTCCATAAGCTTTCTTAGGATGTCAGGCTGCGCCCTATTTTTGCACAACTCTTAAAACTCCAAAATGGTCGAGTTTGAACATCTTGGGTCGAGATTTGTCCGTACTTCCCGTACAGGTCCGTACAGGCCTCGCCCTATCTTTGCACACTCGCCCATTTGATCCCACACATGCTTCTAAGTCCCTCCTGTACTTGGCCCTATCTTTGCACAACCATCGGGACACTTCGGAGCTTATCTCACCCTCACGAGCCTAGTAGACTCCTGACCCTATTCTTGCACCAGACCCAACTCCATCCAACCATCTCCACTCTCTTCTTAAGATCAGTCTAAGCCCTTCCTGGACTTAACTTCTCCCATGATAGATGCTTCAAGACATTCCTGAAGCTTTGCTGAACTTCTTCTAGAGATCTCTTGAAGTTTGCCCTATTTGTGCACAAGCTTCTTTCTGCTCTTCAGTTCAACATGTGGATGATATCATCTTAACCGGCAGTGACAAAGAAGGGATTCAAGCCACAAAAGAGTTTCTGAAGTCAGTATTTGAGATAAAAGACTTGGGAGAGATGAAGTATTTCCTTGGGATTGAGCTGTGCAGATCAAAGGAAGGGTTGTTCATTTCTCAAAGAAAGTATACATTGGATATTTTGAAAGATGCTGGTGCTTATGGAGGAAGAACTGCTAGGATGCCTATGGAAGATGGGTATCAGATCCCACGTGAGGGGGAGAAAGAGAATGGCAATCCATTCCATGATCCAAAGCTGTATAGGAAGCTTGTGGGGAAGCTGATATACTTAACCATTACAAGGCCAGATATATGCTTTGCTGTGAATCAAGTAAGCCAGCATATACAAACTCCAAAGGAGCATCACTGCCGCATGGTTGAGAGAATTCTCATGTACCTGAATGGAACTCAAGGTCTTGGGATATGGATAGGCTGCATGGGCTGCAACAGAAGCACTAAAGTTGTAGGTTATTATGATGCAGATTGGACTGGTGATAGAGCTGATAGAAGGTCTACAACTGGTTACTGCACTTTCATTGGAGGAAACATGGTAACCTGAAAGAGTAAGAAGCAAAAGGTTGTATCATGCTCTAGTGCTGAGGCTGAGTATAGAGCCATGCTGAAGCTTACCAATGAGTTGGTTTGGATCAAGGGTATTCTTAAACACTTGGAGATAGATCAGTCAGCACCTATGACAATGCACTGTGATAATCAAGCTGCTATACACATTGCTACAAACTCAGTGTTTCATGAGAGAACCAAGCACATTGAAGTTGACTGCCACAAGGTTAGGCAGATGATAGTGATGGGAGTAATCTTGCCATGTTACACAAAGAGTGAAGATCAGCTGGCAGATGTATTTACCAAGGCAGCTAGGCAGAAGACAATGGAGTCCATACACATCAGGCTTGGACTCATTGATCTCTTGCCTAAGGGCTAGTTATATACTCTCCTGATCATGAGATCTTTACTTTTTCCCTCATCAAAGTTTTGTCCCAATGGGTTTTCTTAGATGAGGTTTTTAATGAGGAAGATCTCATGGTCCTTCCAAGCTTGACTTGTTTCACATGGTCAAGCTTGAGGGGGAGTGTTAAACTTAGCCTAGGAAAGTATGTGAATAATGAGATGAGGAGGTGCATAAGGTCAGGTAAAATTAAGTTACCATGCAGTAAAAATAAGTTACCATGCAGTAAAAGTAATATGGAGTTACTGTGAGGTAAAAGGAGGATGGTTAAAGCATTGAAAAGTCTCTTGCTAAGTGGAAGGGTGTCTATAGTGAATCAGACCGTTGAGGAAGAGAGCTGGGGGTCTTAGCCAGCTCGTGACAGGCTGGAAATGGCAAGAGCATCTGGTCCAAGATGCTCTTGGCATCAAGCATGTGAGCAATGCTGGCCGTCCATTTCAAATAGGCGCTCCACCTCCTTTTGACTCCACATGCTTGCATAGTGATCTTATCTTGACTAATCTCTTATTTCCCTTTCTATATGTTTGTAACCTCTCATAATTGATGATTAACGAGTTTTGTACTCTCTCTCTCTCTTGTTCATCATGATAATCAAATATTCTTAACCCATGGGTTCTTAATCTCTTATCCAATCTCTACATAAATCTCTTCTACTCTCTCTAATCTACCATTAATCTCTTAATACAATCTCTATTCTAAAATCTCATATATATGCGACCTCCTCCTGGTCTAGAAGACATGGTGAAACCAGGGAATGTACTGAGATTGAAGAAGCAATATATGGCTTGAAGCAATCACCAAGAGCCTGGTATCACAAGCTGAGCACAACTCTCAATGGAAGATGTTTTGTGAAGTCTGAAGCTGATCAAACCCTCTTCACCCTAACCAGTCAACAAGGCATTGTGGTCATTCTGATATATGGGGATGATATTATCATCACTGGCAGTGACAAGGAAGGTATCAACTTGACTAAAGCTTTCCTTAAGACATCTTTTGATATCAAAGACTTGGGGGAGTTAAAGTACTTCCTAGGGATTGAGATAAGTAGATCCAAAGAAGGACTGTTCTTATCCCAAAGGAAGTACACTCTTGATTTGCTGAATGAGGCAGGTAATCTTGGAGCAAGAGTAGCAAAGACTCCACTTGAAGATGGCTATAAAGTATTGCGTGAGGGGAAGTTTGAAGACAAACCCTATGGAGATGTCAAACACTATAGAAGAATGGTTAGGAAGCTGATCTACCTCACCATCACCAGACCAGATGTGTGTTTTGCAGTTAATCAAGTCAGTCAACACATGCAAAAACCCAAGATACATCACTGGAATATGGTGGAAAGGATCTTAAGATATCTAAGAGAAGCACCAGGTCAAGGAGTTTGGATGGGATGCAATGGAAGCACTGAGATCACTGGATATTGTGATGCAGATTGGGCAGGAGATAGTGTTGATAGGAGATCAACTACTGGTACCGCACCTTTATTGGAGGCAACTTAGTCACTTGGAAGAGAAAGAAGCAGAAGATAGTATCATGTTCAAGTGCTGAGGCAGAGTATAGAGCAATGAGGAAGCTTACTAGTGAGCTCATTTGAATCAGGAACCTGTTAAGAGACTTGGGCATAGAGACTACAACTCCTATCACCATGCACTGCGACAACCAGGCTGCCATTCATATAGCATCCAACAGTGTGTTCCATGAGAGGACTAAACACATAGAAGTGGATTGCCACAAAGTGAGACAAGCAGTAGAGCAACAAATCATCCTACCTTGCTACACTAGAAGTGAAGACCAGCTGGCTGACATTTTCACAAAGGCAGCAAGCAGCAAAGTCTGTGAGTTCATCCATTCAAATCTTGGACTCATAGACCTCACATCTAACTGACTTTCCTATCATGGAGACTTCTACTCTTTTTCCTTGGTGTGTTTTTGTCCCACTGGGTTTTGCACATCAAGGTTTGAATGAGGGAAGTTCTTCATGATTCCAAGCTTGACTGGTTTCCAAAGTCAAGCTTGAGGGGGAGTGTTGAGATGAAGAAGAAATAAGGCAGTGTTAATATGAAGAAGAGATGAGCACACGGTTTGAAGAGAAGAAGTGAAGTCTGTCCGAACAACTCTCCTATTGTAACCTAGCTTGGATTGCAAGTCAAGGAAGGTAACCTGCGTCCCAAACACATGCCTCATGAGCCAAAGATACGTTGGGGGTTTAGTTGACCAGCTGCAAGAGTTTGAATGGATTTAAATAAGGAGATCACATGTTCTGCATAAGATCTCAGATTTCTTCAGACCTGCCACTATCTCTCCACCAGTGTGTTGTCCTCTTGTTTATTATTTTACTCTTTTGCTTGTCTTTAATATTAGGCAAGTTGCCTATATATTGTAAACATCCAGAATGAATTAATCTAAGGAATTATTCTCCTTCTCTCTCTCAATTTCGAAATCCACTCTCTCTCTTCCTCTCTCTCTCTTGTTCTTCATGTTCTTGAGTTTCCAGCAATAAACTACCTATAAATCTCTTATTCTCACACTCTTCACCATCAAATACAATGCAAATGGACAACCAGAGAGGAAGAAGACAAGCCTAGTGGCAAGGGGATACACTCAAGTCTATGGAGAAGACTACCTAGACACATTCGCACCAGTAGCCGAACTCCACACCATAAGGATCCTACTTTCAGTTGCTGTTAACTTGGAATGGGATTTATGGCAGATGGATGTCAAGAATGCCTTCCTTCAAGGAGAGCTAGAAGATGAGGTCTACATGAGACCACCACCTGGTATGGAAGACATGGTCAAGCCTAGAAATATTCTAAGATTGAAGAAAGCCATCTATGGATTAAAGCAATCACCAAGAGCCTGGTATCACAAGTTGAGTGAAAGAAAATAAAGAACAGTGAACAGAGTAAGAGAGATATGGGAGAGAATGGGATTTCGAAATCCAAGAGAGAGAGAGTGAAGAGGAAATTGTTTCCCTTGAATTAATCAGAACTCATTACAGCAATATTTAAAGACTACACTCAGGTACAAGACAAGAAAAATATGAATAAAGAATTGAGGTTGCTGGGCGTGTGAAAGAGACAGCTCAGGAACGGTCATCTCCTCCTCTCTCCTCTAAATGGAACATGTGACTTTGGCTAATTTAAAACTCCAACTTGCCTCTGATCTTTGCCAACGGTCTGATTGACTCTTGAACACAAGCTGGACGAGTTTGAACTCTATGCCTTGCCTTCCAAGGTAAGCTAGGTTGTATTGGCTTTCTTGTGTGTCAAGGCTGTACGGAATGGAGTCTACACCAAGTCATCTTCTTTTACTCGCCTGATGCATCTCTTTCTCTTCTATCTCCATGATTCCATGTCAATACATGTCTTCATGTCAATACTCCCCCTCAAGCTTGACCATAGGTATTGGTCAAGCTTGGAACCCATGAAGACATCTCTCATTAAAACCTTTTGTGTGAAAATGGCTTTTGTACTTTTAGCTTCAAGTTTGTTCCTTCTTTCTCCTGGTACCATCACATAGCACACACATCCAAATACCCTCAAGTGATCCACCCCTGGTTTACTCTTGTTTAGCACTTCATATGGAGACTGATCCTTCAGAATCTTGGTTGGTATCCTATTAATAAGATAGCAAGCAGATATCACAGCATCACTCCAATATCTCTTTGGCACACTGGTATGAAACATCATGGATCTTGCCACCTCCATAAGATGCCGGTTCTTCCTCTCAGCTACCCCATTTTGTTGTGGAGTGTAAGGGCAGCTTGTCTGGTGCAAGATACCATGTCGAGCAAGATTTTCTTTGAATGCATTTCCTGTATTCTCCACCATTATCAGACCTGAAAATCTTGATCTTGGCATCAAATTGGTTAGATACATAGGTTTGAAAATTTTTAAATGCATCAAGAACTCTATCCTAAGTCTTAATGAGTGTTAACAAAGGGTATTTTGATTTTTCATCAATGAAAATGACATAATATTTATAACTATCTCTAGATAAGCAGGGAGCAGTCCAAACATCAGAGTGAATCAAATCAAAGCATTTTTCATAAATAGTACTAGAGTTTTGAAACACACTTTTACAATGCTTTCCCAAAATACATGTCTCACAATCATTATTTTTAAATATGACACCTGGTAACATTAATCTTAAGGCTCTAACATGGGGATGTCCAAGCCTAGCATGCCACCATGCATCTTTATTTAAAAAAGAAATAGAGCTAAACGAATAACTAGAGCTGGAAACGGGGACAATGTCTTCAAGAAAGTAGAGATCTCCATTTGTAACTCCTTGCCCAATCAACTTATGGCTCTCAATATCCTGAAACTTAACATCATCAGGACTAAAAATGACATTGCAGTGAAGATCAGTGGTGCATTTCTTTACAGATAACAGATTAGAGGCAAACTCAGGCATATAGAAAGCTTTGGAGTCTTTATCAAACAATTTAAGGTTTCCTATTCCTTTAATAGGAACTCTATCCCCATTAGCAATCATAACATGACCATGAGCAGGAACAACATCTTTAATGAGACTGTTATCACTTATCAGGTGATGAGATGCACCAGAATCAACAATCAATGGTTTAATGACATTTTCAGCAATATGAGTCCTAGGTTGATCAGCTATAACACACTTGTTCTCTAGACTATCCAGCAACCTATCAAGTCTACCAGGCATGATAAGAGCAGAATAAGAGTAACCAAGAGTGTTTCCATAAGTGTTACCAGACTCTTTAATGGTTTTGATAAGGGCTGCAATGTCAGACTTCCTTATCATCTCATTGTCCATGTTTCTCTCCACTGCTTGGTGAGATGCAAGAGCTTTTCCTTCACTTTCACCCGCTTGCACCTTGGAACCAGTCCTGGAGGAACCGGCTTCACTTGCTTCAGCAGAAAGGTGAGCTCTTGCTTCTCTTTCTCGGTTGAACTTAGTTGGCTTGAGATGAGGGTGGAGGATCCAGCATTGACTCTTCTTATGACCCGGCTTCTTGCAATGATCACAGTTGCCTTCAAACTTCTCTCCATACTTCCTCTCATCCCGCCTGTAAGCTGCTTTGTTAGCTTGTGCTTCCTCTGCCTTGTTAGCCATCATATCTCCTTATCCTCCAAAGAGACCAAGTGATTTTTCTTCCTTCTGAAGCTGAGCACACACCTCATCCATGCTTGGAAGCTTGTCGGATCTTAGTATGTGCTTGATCACATCATTGTAGGCTGGGCTTAGAGTTAGCATCAATCCAAACACCTGATCCTGCTCACGCCTCTCCAAGAGTGTCTCTTGATCAGTTGTGTTTGGCCTCAGCAAATCTAGTTCAGACCACAAAGATCTAAACTTTCCCAAGTGTTTAGTAAACTCCACTTTTTCTTGTACCAATGCCTTGATAGCTCTCTTGACCTCAAACACACGGCTCAAATTTGTGATGTTCCCATACACCTTTTGGAGAGTCTCCCAGAGATCCTTTGGCGTCTCACAGTTGATGTAAGCTTCAAGGATTGCTGGACAAGAGATGCTTGCATCACGGAGAGCAGCATCAAGTCTTCTTGAACCCATTTTTCCTTAGCTTCACTTGCGAGCTTCTTGTCGACTTCATCTTTTTCACTCTCCTTGGCAACTGATTGTGGTGGAGTGCCATCCGTGATGTGTCCCCACAATCCTAGCCTCCCTGCTGCTGTCTTCACCAGCCTTGCCCATACAAGGTAGTTCGAACCACCCTTCAATGTCACCGGAATAACCACGTACTTGTTTCCTCCCTCCATACTTGCTTCTTACGCCAAGAAAACAAAGAAAGGAGAGGTCATGAACTAAAACTTGAGCTGAAGAACTTAAGAAGTCGAAGAACCAAATCCCAGATCCAGAGAACCTGGCTCTGATACCATATAATTTTTAAGAGATTATAGAAGATAAAGAGAATAGAGAAGAGATTAAGCTATAACGATAGAACAAGAGATTTATGAGTAAGGTTGTCATGTCCCCGATCCTAGATAGCATCGTCCGGACAGACCATGGTGCAAGGAGACGCACCAGTCAGGTCGTAAGACCTTGAGACAAGCGTATCATGGTCCAATAAGGAAGGTTAAGGGCATCAGGAACCTGAGATTTAACCAGGATGTGAAAGAAACAAGTGTAAAGGAGCTGGACGAGGTCTGGATATGGCTCGATCAGCTAGGTGTAGCTGGAAGTTAGCTCACCTAAGTGTGATCAGCTCACAGGAGCTGGAGGACTAACTCACTCAGCTGGGAACAGTTGGTTGTCAGCTCAACTCAGCCGGAGGAAGTGTTCTGGTCCGAACAGTGTGGTCGGTCGAGGCTGATTCTTGGCGAGCCGATGGTCCGAAAAAGGTGGGTTGACCAAGTTTGTCTTAGGCACGGACCAGGGAGTTGGCAAGCTTCCAGGAGTGTGAGCTAAGGCTCAGGTTTCGAAATTTAAAAGGGAGAAAAGGAAAGAAAACTGCCAATGGGCAGTTATGGGGGGTTATGGGAAGAAAAGGCTCACTTCCTTTATTTTTTAGAAACTGCTCGACCAGGCAGTTGGAAAATGGAGTTATCATTGATTTCTTCTCCATTTTACACCATTCTGTCTAAATTCATAAGAAAAAAAGAAGGAAACTCAGACAACTTTCAGAGAGAAAAAGAGAGAGATGTGAAGGTAGCAAAAGGGCAGATTTGGGGGCAATCAAGAGGGGGAGTTGAGAACGACCCTCTGGTGAGTTTTTATTATTTTTTTCCACGCCCGGGGCTTCCTCTACATCCATAGAAGACACGCAAATATCCTGGAATGAAGAGGGATGGCCGGATCCCACTTTCAAGGGCAGAGACAGGCTTGAAGTCAGATGTGTGTGGAAAGGCAGTTTCAGGGGAAACAAAGGGGGAAGTGATGAACGACTTTTGGATGGATTTTGATCATGGATGATCATTCCCTGAGCTTTCTCTACAGTCTGGGAACACACGCAGATGGTTAAGAGAAAAGGCAGAAGGCCAGACTCCACTCCCAAAGGCAGGAACAGCCTTGAAGGTGGATGCAGTGCAGAAACTGTTTTCATGGAAGTTCCATGGAAGGGATGATGGGTACAACCCATGATGGGATCTTATCAATACTGTAAGTATGTGATAAGGGCTTGATGGAGGCGTGCTCTGGAGGAGCATGGCCGGACTTGATAAGGGGGAACACATGATCTAATAAGATCAAGTATAAGGTAACAGATTTGATACTTACTTTCCTGTTTATGTTTATGTCTCTTGTGGTGCTGTTAAGGCCAGATAAGGCACGCCCCTTGAAAACCATATATTGTGATATAAACTAAGGATCCAGGACCCTGAGAGAAGGGACGGATCACTGTTGATCTACTTCATCCATGTGGGGTGATAGTTAGATGATGTTCATTGGAAAGTGATCCATGATGGATCATAGTTTGATGTTGGGTTTGATCATGGTGTGAACCATGGATCCGACCCATTGATGAGACACATGGGGGTCCTAGTATCAGAGGAACCATGTGGAGTGCAAGGTCCAATTCGTTTGGATCCAACAGAGAGCAAAGGAGAGGAGTAAGGCTAGTACTTGTTGGTATGAACCACAAGTATTGTGCAGGTGTGTTTATAAAAGGAAGGCCGTGTGTGATCTGATCATGGGCAAGGATGGACGACCTGATCCCTGGATAGTGGATCAAGTTGTCTGATCTGATTGATCAAAAGATGCACCGGTGGTAAGAACAACACTAATCAGATTCAGTGGAACATGGTTCCATGGCCGGTTAGGATGTGTGAAGACTCATCAGTTCTGAGTCATGTGGGGTGGTTGGTTGATTGACTTAGGATCTGATGGGCCTTGTTATTCCATGAGAGGACCTTGTTCCAGCAGAGCACACGCCTGAGACATGGTGATACTAAACCAGGCCTTGGCCGGTTCAGGTATGAAGTCCTTGGCCATCGGCCGGACTCGTCATGGTCGAGATTTATATGATCCAGAGGGATTCCTTGAGATCTGACCATGGATTATTCTTAGTGGTGATTTATCATGATTTATCATGAATTTTATTAGGTTTTTCCTAATTGATTTGAAGGTGGTCAGTTATGGCGGTTTGGTAATTTGGCGAGATCTATATGATCAAGGCCGGTTCTGTAGATTCTGATTATGGATTCTTCTTAGTTGGGATTTATCATGAATTTTCATGCATTTTAATTAATTTTTGAAGCATGTTTGCTTGAGGTCGTATTTGCAGCTGAAGACTTCCCGAAGGTACTTAGTCTGTGGGGATGGTTGGCTGAATGACTAAGTACCCAAGGGAAGAGTTTATGCAGGTATAAGCAAGCTAAGTCAGTCGAGACAAAGAGCTAACAAGCTCCGTGGATGTGGCAAAGGTATGATCTAGCAATGTTGCTTAGATCTAGATAGAATGGATTAGGGGAATGGAACCTCGGATTTGTATGACTTGGTCTGGTTCAGGATCGACCCTTTGGAGCTAGTGGTAGCTGTGTATACTAACCAAGGCTAGGGTGATTCGACCGGACCAGTGCTAGATTGGTTGTAGACCAATGGATATAGTTGTTATTCCGCTGCGTATGTGTTGAATTGATCTAAGCTAGGAATTGACTACGGTAGTCTTGAGCTTAGATCTGAGTTAGCCCTCGCCTATGGGCGATGTTTTGAATAAAGGGCGAAAAAAATTTAGAGGTTTGGCCAGTGTATGGACCGAGCGACATAAGGCGTCGACCGCGACCTAGTTGGCCGGGATCGGGTCTTACAAGTTGGTATCAGAGCATGCTTGATCCTGTTAAGGACAGTGCTCAAAGATGTTGAATTCCAAACCGAAATTATTTCTGAAAGCTGAGATGACTTGGAACCTTAGTTGTGGTGAGCCAAGTGAGAGTTGAGGTAAGATTGGGTTTCATGCTTGTTAACGGGGAAGTTCCAAGATGAGCCGGTTTAGCCAAGATGCACTCTCCAAGGGCAAGACCCTTGAAACAGAAAGGTTAGTTATCTAGTTATTTGGAAGTAATAGACGGATTGGATGATGGACGCAATGCAAGATCTTTATATGGACGACATGGACCAGGGAAGTAATATGGACCAGAGAGTGGCTTAGGTTAAAAGAAACGTGCAGCACTCTCTTGGAGGTAAGTGTTATTCCTTGGTGGCCGTTCAAAACAAGTGAGCATATACGGTGTTCATATTGATTTAAGGGAGACGCTACATGGCTAGTATACGAGTGGGCTTGTTATCAGATGGATCAGCTTGGACTTGGTATAAGTCAAGGTAGAATTCCTTAGATCCAGTTGAATGGAATGGACCAATTCCATGAGGAATTGGAAACACGATGTTAAGTATCTTAGTATGATGAGGATTGAGGTATATTATAAACACTCTTGTGAATGGTATGGGACATTCACAGAAGTGTGACGCTTTGGAGAATGGTATGGGACGTTTTCAAAATGTGTGATCAAACCGAGATCCTAGTCATCTAAGTGCTTAATGATCGGTGGTGTGGAAACACATGTACTTTTCGATACTGGAGCTACACACAGTTTTGTGAGTCCAGATATGATCGGAAAGGGTATGTTCTGGGGTGGAACCTGGAATGGTCCTGAAAACGTGAGTGCGGCCAGAGGGCAGATTATGAACTCACTAGGTCTGGTTAAGGACATTCCAGTGGTGATCTTGGACAGGCCGATGCCTGTAGATCAGATTGTGATCTTGGATAGGCCGATGCCTATAGATCTGATTGTGATCTTGGACAGGCCGATGCATGTAGATCTGATTGATGATCTTGGACAGACCAATGCCTGTAGATCTGATTGTGATCTTGGACAGGGCGATGCCTGTAGATCTGATTGCAATCTTGGAAAGGCCGATGCCTGTAGATCTGATTGTGATCTTGGACAGACCGATGCCTGTAGATCTGATTGTGATCTTGGACAGGCTGATGCCTGTAGATCTGATTGTGATTTTGGACAGGCCGATGCCTGTAGATCTGATTGTGATCTTGGACAGACCGATGCCTGTAGATCTGATTTGTGATATTGGACAGGCCGATGCCTGTAGATCTGATTATTGTCCCCCTAAAGAATCATGAGATGATCTTAGGCATGGACTGATTTGGAAAGAATCGGGCAACTCTTGATTGTCACCGTTGAATGGTGCAGCTTGAGAATGAGTTTGGACCCCTGATCAGATTTCAAGGTATTAAGCCGACCTCTTGTTGTTTAGTGGTTTCAGCAATTCGGGTGGAAATGATGCTTGAAAATGGTTGTGAGGCCTTATTGGCTACCATTTACACTAATGAGGTCGTAGGCGGTGGTGGCCCGGATGGGATACCGTTGGTTCATGAGTTCAAGGATGTGTTTGAGCTGCGAGGTGTGCCCCTGGCTGACCCGCTCATGATCGAACAAAAACCTGGAACGGCCCCAATGTCCAAAAGTCCGTATCGTATGGCACCAGCCGAAATGGCTGAGTAAAGTAGCAACTTGAGGAGTTGCTTGATAAGGGTTTCATACGCCATAGTGTATTGCCTTGGGAAGCACCAATTCTTTTTGTGAAACAGAAAGATGGTAGCTTCAGGCTGTGTATTGATTGATATGGTTGAGTCCTAGAGTGGACCAGAACCGTAACATGATCAAGTCCGGTAAGGGACGAGGATCAGGACACGACCTACTCGGAGATGGACCTATGGTCGGAATGCACGGTCGAGTCTCAAAGTGGACCAGGAACGGAATATGATCACGTCCTAAATGGACCAGGATCGAAATATAACAAAGTCCAGTGATGGACAGAAGTTAAGTTGAGGCGGTTTAGTCTTGTAGAGACTAAAATTGCAATATGGCCAAGCTGGGAAAGGCTGTGGCTGGTTAAGGAATGATCCAGTAATTTGTGGCTGGAATCATAAACCTTGGTGTCCGGGAAGGACTTACGTAAACTGAACAATCTGTTAGGACTCGTGGTAGAACGAGAAGCCTAAAGATTGGAACAAGTTCTTTAAGACTTGACTGGTACATCGAGTGGCTTGGAGATTGGGTAGATCTACTAAGGCCCGGTTACACAGTATGTTCTTAAGAGCTGAATATGATCTTGTCGTGGACTAGGGTCAGAGAGTAATAGACTTGGTGTTTACTAGAACCGCAACCTGGAGAGTTGGGCCAGTGACACAAGTCATGTCCTTTTATGGGTGCTTGATGGACCAAAGGATGGACCACTTGATAAGATTTTGGGTTAAATCTCTATCAAGTGGGGGAGACTTGTATTATGATGATCAAAATGTGGTCAATGAGAAGGAACAAGGAGGGAGATGCAACAAATTGGTTAGGGAGAACCAATCGACCATGCTCCATGTTCCGAATGCAAAGAGTTCGGTCGGAACCTTTGTCATGAGACAAGACGTCAGCACCACTAGATTTGAGGACGAATCCATCCTAAGTGGGGGAGACTTGTCATGTCCCCGATCCTAGATAGGATCGTCCGCACAGATCATGGTGCGAGAAGACGCACCAGTCAGGTCGTAAGACCTTGAGACAAGCGTATCATGGTCCAATAAGGAAGGTTAAGGGCATCAGGAAGCTGAGACTTAACCAGGATGTGAAAGAAACAAGTGTAAAGGAGCTGGACGAGTGATCCGGGAGCTGGACGAGGTCTGGATCAAGCTCGATCAGCTAGGTGCAGCTGGAAGTTATCTCACCTAAGTGTAATCAGCTCACAGTATCTGGAGGACTAACTCACTCAGCTGGGAACAGTTGGTTGTCAGCTCAACTCAGCTGGAGGAAGTGTTCTGGTCCGTAACAGTGTGGTCGGGTCAGGGCGGTTACTGGACGAGCTGATGGTCCAGGTGCAAGGTGGTTTAACCAAGTTTGTCTTAGGTACGGACCAGGGAGTTGGCAAGCTTCCAGGAGTGTGAGCTAAGGCTCAGGTTTCGAAATTTAAAAGGGAGAAAAGGAAAGAAAACTGCCAATTGGCAGTTATGGGCGGTTATGGGGCGGTTATGGGTAGAAAAGGCTCACTTCCTTTATTTTTTAGAAACTGCTCGACCAGGCAGTTGGAAAAAGGAGTTATCATTGATTTCTTCTCCATTTTACACCATTCTGTCGAAATTCATAAGAAAAAAAGAAGGAAACTCAGACAACTTCAAGAGAGAAAAAGAGAGAGATGTGAAGGCAGAAGGGCAGATTTCGGGGCAATCAAGAGGGGGAGTTGAGAATGACCCTCTGGTGAGTTTTGATTATTTTTTGCCACGCCCCGGGCTCCCTCTACATCCATAGAAGACACACAAATAGCCTGGAAAGAAGAGGGATGGCCGGATTCCACTTCCAAGGGCAGAGACAGCCTTGAAGTCAGATGTGTGTGGAATGGCAGTTTCAGAGGAAACAAAGGGGGAAGTGATGAACGACTTTTGGATGGGTTTTGATCATGGATGATCATTCCCTGGGCTTCCTCTACAGTCTGGGAACACGCGCAGATGGTTAAGAGAAAAGGCAGAAGGCCAGACTCCACTCCCAAAGGCAGGAACACCCTTGAAGGTGGATGCAGTGCAGAAACTGTTTTCATAGAAGTTCTATGAAAGGGATGATGGGTACGGCCCATGATGGGATCTTATCAATACTGTAAGTATATGATAAGGGCTTGATGGAGGCGTGCTCTGGAGGAGCATGGCCGGACTTGATAAGGGGGAACACATGATCTAATAAGATCAAGTATAAGATAACAGATTTGATACTTACTTTTCTGTTTATGTTTATGTCTCTTGTGGTGCTGTTAAGGCCAGATAAGGCACGCCCCTTGAAGACCATATAATGTGATGTAAACTAAGGATCCAGGACCCTGAGAGAAGGGAAGGATCACTGTTGATCTACTTCATCCATGTGGGGTGATAGTTAGATGATGTTCATTGGAAAGTGATCCATGATGGATCATAGTTTGATGTTGGGTTTGATCATGGTGTGAACCATGGATCCGACCATTGATGAAACACATGGGGTCCTAGTATCAGAGGAACCATGTGGAGTGCAAGGTCCAATTCGTTTGGATCCAACAGCAAGCAAAGGAGAGGAGTAAGGCTAGTACTTGTTGGTATGAACCACAAGTATTGTGCAGGTGTGTTTATACAAGGAAGGCCGTGTGTTATCTGATCATGGGCAAGGATGGACGACCTGATCCCTGGATAGTGGATCAAGGTGTCTGATCTGATTGATCAAAGGATGCACCGGTGTTAAGAGCAACACTAATCAGGTTCAGTGGAACATGGTTCCATGGCCGTTTAGGATGTGTGAAGACTCATCAGTTCTGAGTCATGTGGGGTGGTTGGTTGATTGACTTAGGATCTGATGGGCCTTGTTATTCCATGAGAGGACCTTGTTCCAGCAGAGCACCGCCTGAGACATGGTGATACTAAACCAGGCCTTGGCCGGTTCAGGTATGAAGTCCTTGGCCATCGGCCGGACTCGTCATGGTCGAGATTTATATGATCCAGAGGGATTCATTGAGATCTGACCATGGATTATTCTTAGTGGTGATTTATCATGATTTATCATGAATTTTATTAGGTTTTTCCTAATTGATTTGAAGGTGGTCAGTTATGGCCGGTTTGACTGAATTTGGCCGAGATCTATAGGTTCAAGGCCGGTTCTGTAGATTCTGATTTTGGATTCTTCTTAGTTGGAATTTATCATGAATTTTCATGCATTTTAATTAATTTTTGGAGCATGTTTGCTTGAGGTCGTTTTTGGAGCTGAAGAATTCCCGAAGGTACTTAGTCTGTGGGGATGGTAGGCTGAATGACTAAGTACCCAAGGGAAGAGTTTATGCAGGTATAAGCAAGCTAAGTCAGTTGAGACAAAGAGCTAACTAGCTCCGTGGATGTGGCAAAGGTATGATCTAGCAATGTTGCTTAGGTTTAGATAGAATGGATTAGGGGAATGGAACCTCGGATTTGTATGACTTGGTCTTGTTCAGGATCGACCCTTTGGAGCTAGTGGTAGCTGTGTATACTAACCAAGGCTAGGGTGATTCGACCGGACCAGTGCTAGATTGGTTGTAGACCAATGGATATAGTTGTTATTCCGCTGCGTATGTGTTGAATTGATATAAGCTAGGAATTGACTACGGTAGTCTTGAGCTTAGATCTGAGTTAGCCCTCGCCTATGGGCGATGTTTTGAATAAAGGGCGAAAAAAATTAGAGGTTCTGCCAGTGTATGGACCGAGCGACGTAAGGCGTCGACCCCGGCCTAGTTGGCCGGGATCGGGTCTTACAAAGGTGATTGAACGAGAATCATGATGAACAAGAGAGTGAAGAACTTAGAACTGCATAGATTCTTATTGATGAGAGGAGATACAAGTATATAGGAGAGCTTTACAAGGGTTTCAATATAAGAGGATAAGGTTTGGTGCAAAAAGGCTAAGGAGGAGCGTCCGGCTAGCCAATGGAGAGGAGCGTCCGGCTAGCCAATGGAGAGGTCCACATGTGTAAAGCATCTTCTGACTAGTCTGCTCTTCTTTCCAGCTGCTGACAGCCTGTCAGGAAGAGCCTCCCGTTATCTCCTCAACGTTCGGACGGATTGGTGCAAGGTAACTTCCCCAAGTTACTCATTTACCCGGGATAAGTTTTACTTACCCAAACCACTCGGGCATCTCTTGTATGGATCCGTACATGTCCGTACACATCTTGTCCAAACACTTCCTCTCCTCTCTTAACTCCTTCTCAACACTCCTATACTTCTTTACTCTTCTGAACATTAGTCTCATAATCTCTAAAGATTATACCGGATGTGCTAAATGAAAGGAGGGAGCAAGACAAGGTGTTTGCTCTGCTCCTGACCCTCAGTCCCAAGTTCAACGGCCTTATCTAGCACATATTGAGGTCTAAGAAGCTCCCCACACTTGAAGAAGTGTGTGCCCAAGTTCACACGGATTGTTTGGAGCAAAGGAAACACTTACCTTTGCTTCACATGCTAAAGGGAGATCACAGTCCATCAAACCAAGCCAGAAGAAGGAGGACAGAAGAGGTGTGAAGTGTGAGCATTGCAAGGGGGATGAACACACCAAGGAGAGGTGTTGGGAGTTAAACCCAAGCCTCAAACCTTCCATGTTCAAGTGAACCGTGTCCATGGAGGTTCAAGAGATCAGCTCAGATCTCTTGGTTGTAAGAAACCTCCTTTCCCTTAATAAGAGCTTGTGTCTTTATTTAAAATTGCATTGACTGGTGTCTAGGTCCCAGAATCTCATGTTTAAATTTATTGCATTGTCTTGTGTATTGCCATAGCCTGAATCATGTTTGTTGAGCTGTTTTGCATACATAAGCATGTCTCATATTGTTAAGGTCAATCCGGATGCTTACTGATCTCAATGCCTTTGTTTAATCCATCATTGACTGTCTTGCATCATTTAAAAGCTGTCTAAGTTGCTTGCATCAGTGGTTTTGATTATAACTGTTGGGCATTGTCTTTGGTAGCTCTCGGATTGATCCTGTTGCATCCATATTGTCTTTGTTGTGACTCAATCCGGCTCATATTGTCTCCTGATGTCAAGACCTTAGTTGATCCATCATTGAGTTCTAGCAGCATTAGTAGTATGTCTAGGATCAATGGTTTTGATTAAGCTAATGTGTCTTGGCATGTCCTGCTTGCATTCATAATTGCATAAGTCTTTTTTCCCTATGCCATAGCTAAATCCATCATTGATGACTTGTGGTAATTAGATGGATATCTAGGCCACTTGCATCACTGGTTTTGATCGAAGCTATTGTGCATAGGTTGCTTGTTCTCTGCTCATGTCTAGGTTGATAGATATGTCCTGTCTCATTCGGATTGAATCAGTTGCATACATATAGCTGCTGCTTTATGTTGTGCATTCATGTATTGATGCATTTAAAATTGAGCCTAAAATGTCAGTGTATAGCTGTAAGCTTGCA
Organism: Brassica carinata; assembly: GCA_016771965.1. Classification (NCBI taxonomy): domain Eukaryota; kingdom Viridiplantae; phylum Streptophyta; class Magnoliopsida; order Brassicales; family Brassicaceae; genus Brassica; species Brassica carinata. The sequence goes on from CM028689.1 coordinate 37,091,452, forward strand.
TTGCATTTTAGAGATTGAAAACAGCTTGTTTTTGTTCTTGTTTTGCTTGTTTCAAGATTTAAAAGCATTGTTGAGGCATTGGTGATCAAACCAGATGTATGATCTTGGTTTGGTCCCAAAGGTAAAGATCTAATCTTGCATTGAGTTGTGGTGGTGTTAGGTGCACAAGGAGTGATGCTGAGACACATCAACAACCAAGAGTGTAGAGATCATGATCTAGTTCCATTGCAAATCATCACTGGATGTGTTAATCCCTAAACTACATGAAGTGTAGTGTGATTGATTATGCAATGAGAGATTGCCATTGCATAATACCATTGGACATGTCAATTCCTTAAGACTACAGGAAGTGTAGCATGGGTCATTATGCAATGAGAGCTTGTCTTGTGAGACCTCTCTATGGTGATTCAAACACCCTAATTCCTTGTAAAAGGAAGAGAGCAGCCCACAAGACCAGGACCATCACCAAAGCCTAGGTCCATGGAGTTGCACACGCTGAACTCCCAAGCTTAACACCTATTCTAGACTCTGGAGTTAAGCTTGAGGGGGTGGAGAGTCCTAATGGGCAATTCATGGTCAAGAATCAAGCCATTGCAAAGGCTTCATCAAAGGATCATCTACAAGTGATGATGCCATGAAGATGGTGCTCTGGCCGAGTGGAAAACTGATAATTTATGAGGATTATATGTGGGATTGATGAGAATTATCAAGAACAAGAGAGAATAAGTGATAGGGAATCCGAGAGTGAGAGAGAGAGAGATTGATTATTGTAACTAAGATAAAGAGAGCAAAGAGGAATTCACATTTCCTTAATTCATTTGGAAAGGTTACAACAATGTTTTATAGATAAATCAGGCTAAAGAAGACAAACAGAATTATAATAAACAAAGGGGTGGTCTTCTTGCGGACTGATCCGAGAAAGGGACATGTCTGAGCTTGGACAAGGACTGATCCCAACTGGTGTGATCCTGATAAGATGGATTTCGTCCTGGACTACTCTCCAATGGTTGTAGCAATGATGATCAGCAAAGAACTTGTGGTTTGGAATGATACTTCTAAGAGTTTGCGGAAACGACCCTTAGACTATCCGAGATTACTTGTTGATGTTGATAGAGATCAGAACATAAACAAGACAAATGATGATCAAACAAGATTAAGAGAATGCTTTGAAAAGAAAAGAGTTTGATAATTTTATTAGGGAATTTTGTCCATCATATAAAGAAAAGAAGACTGTACATGCACAGCTTCTTGGAAACACACAAAACAATTAATACAAACAAAGACTAAAGTTCAAATTTAAAAGATAGGCTCCCCTCCTTTATTTTGGACGAAAATTGGACTAGAAATGGGCCTGGTTTCATCAAGAGGCTAATGTGTAGTGTTGTGACCAAGCCTCATTAAAAACCTTGCTTAGGAAACCCAATGGGACAAAACTAAGCCAAGGAAAAGAGTGCAAGTCACAACACCTCGCTTGATGAAAATCTAAGTGGCTTGGATCACAACCAGTGTAGTTGGATCAGCACACCTTAGACTGCCCTGAATAATGTGGAGTAGACGTTGGAAAGCTTGTTGGAATCTTGCTTGTCTCGACCTCGTCATTGGACCAAGTGGAATGCTCAAGTCCTGGTCTCTTGCTTCTCCTTCTTTGAACTGTTCCATGATGTCTTCTTCTTCATCCTTAAGTTATGGTTCAAGCTGTTCATTCTCTTTAGTTCCATTGCTGGTCAGGATCATATCATCCTCTCCCACTTGAGAAGGATTTGACCTCAAATTCGTTTCACCTGAATAATAAGGAACTAAATCAGTAACCTTGAAGCTTGAGCTCACATTATACTTACCTTGAAGATCCAATTGATAGGCTTGTCGTTGATCTTCTTGGTGACTTTGAAAGGACCGTCTAATCTAGGCATGAGTTTGGATTTTCTTTCATTAGGAAATCTGTCCTTCCTCGTGTAACCAAACTAAATCTCCTTCTTGAAGATCATTTCTTTTCTCCTTTGTTAGCTTGCTTGGCGTACAGCTTGGTCTTGTTCTCTATATTGACCCATGCCTTCTCATGTATCTGCTTAACAAGTTCAGCTTTCTTTTGTCCAACCAAGCTAACTGTTTCAATCAAAGGTAAAGGCATTAGATCCAAAGGTGATCGAGGATTAAAACTATAGAAAATTTTGAATGGAGAGAACTTAGATGCAGAGTGTTTAGCATGATTATAAGCAAATTCTACATGGGGCAAGCATTCTTCCCAAGTTCTAAGATTCTTTTTAATCAATGCATGCAACAATGTAGATAATGTCCTATTGACAACTTCAGTTTGTCCATCAGACTGTTGATGACAAGTAGTAGAAAAACACAATTTAGTTCCTAGCTTAGACCACAAGGTTTTCCAAAAGAAGCTAAGTAACCTTGTGTCTCTATCAGATACAATCGTCCTAGGCATGCCATGAAGTCTAACAATTTCCTTAAAGAACAGATTAGCAACATTCACAGCATCATCAGTCGTATGGTAGGCAATGAAATGAGCCATTTTAGAGAACCTATCAACAACTACAAACACAGAATCTCTTCGGTTTTAGTTCTAGGCAATCCAACCACACAATCCATTGAAATATCATGCCATGGATCACAACCAGTGTAGTTGGATCAGCACACCTTAGACTGCCCTGAATAATGTGGAGTAGACGTTGGAAAGCTTGTTGGAATCTTGCTTGTCTCGACCTCGTCATTGGACCAAGTGGAATGCTCAAGTCCTGGTCTCTTGCTTCTCCTTCTTTGAACTGTTCCATGATGTCTTCTTCTTCATCCTTAAGTTATGGTTCAAGCTGTTCATTCTCTTTAGTTCCATTGCTGGTCAGGATCATATCATCCTCTCCCACTTGAGAAGGATTTGACCTCAAATTCGTTTCACCTGAATAATAAGGAACTAAATCAGTAACCTTGAAGCTTGAGCTCACATTATACTTACCTTGAAGATCCAATTGATAGGCTTGTCGTTGATCTTCTTGGTGACTTTGAAAGGACCGTCTAATCTAGGCATGAGTTTGGATTTTCTTTCATTAGGAAATCTGTCCTTCCTCAGGTGTAACCAAACTAAATCTCCTTCTTCGAAGATCATTTCTTTTCTCCCTTTGTTAGCTTGCTTGGCGTACAGCTTGGTCTTGTTCTCTATATTGACCCATGCCTTCTCATGTATCTGCTTAACAAGTTCAGCTTTCTTTTGTCCAACCAAGCTAACTGTTTCAATCAAAGGTAAAGGCATTAGATCCAAAGGTGATCGAGGATTAAAACTATAGAAAATTTTGAATGGAGAGAACTTAGATGCAGAGTGTTTAGCATGATTATAAGCAAATTCTACATGGGGCAAGCATTCTTCCCAAGTTCTAAGATTCTTTTTAATCAATGCATGCAACAATGTAGATAATGTCCTATTGACAACTTCAGTTTGTCCATCAGACTGTTGATGACAAGTAGTAGAAAAACACAATTTAGTTCCTAGCTTAGACCACAAGGTTTTCCAAAAGAAGCTAAGTAACCTTGTGTCTCTATCAGATACAATCGTCCTAGGCATGCCATGAAGTCTAACAATTTCCTTAAAGAACAGATTAGCAACATTCACAGCATCATCAGTCGTATGGTAGGCAATGAAATGAGCCATTTTAGAGAACCTATCAACAACTACAAACACAGAATCTCTTCCAGTTTTAGTTCTAGGCAATCCAACCACACAATCCATTGAAATATCATGCCATGGATGCAAAGGAGTATACAAACCGTGGGTTTGAACTTTGGACTTAGCTTGTTTGCAAGTGATACATCTTTCACAAGCTTTTCTACATCTCTCCTCATGTGCGGCCAATAGAAGTGTTCCTGCATTACATTTAGTGTTTTAGCCACGCCAAAGTGTCCCCCAAGTCCACCTGCATGAGCTTCCTTGACAAACAATTCTCTTAAAGAGGAGTTAGGCATGTTGACATGGAAGCATTAAATAAAGAGTATGGAGATGAAGTCATGTGAAGAAGAACAAGGAGTAGAAGATTGAAGTGTATTGGGCGAGTGTGATCTTCCTGGTCCGTACAACAACATGGAGGCAAGTTTAAATATATATGACCTACCTTACCATGGAAGACAAGTAAAAGGAGATGAATGTCGACCAAGTTGGTCCCTAAGAGTGCACAAGACCGTTGGAGACAAGCCAGGAAAAATCAGAATATTAAAATAGGAAGATCACATGTTCCATATATGCTTGGAGCCGTTTGTGAGAGGTCACTATCACCATCCAGACCTGATCTCGACCAGAGCCCCTTATTTTAATGTTTCCTTTGTTTAATCTTTCTTACTTGTACTATCTCATCTTGTAAACTCTATTTAAAGTGTGTTTCACACACTGATTAATTCTAAGGAAACAGATTCCTCAATCCTCTCTCCCTCTCTCTACAATCTCGTCCACACTTCTCTCTCTCTTTTTTAATTACAATGTTTCTCTCTTGAATCTCTCCTTTATTCTCACAAAACTTCAAGGCACACATAGTCTATTTTCAAAGAATAGAAACCCATCATTCTTGTAGTACTTACCTCGACCAAATTTTTCACAAGAAGCATAGATATCTTTAAAGTCAGAATCAGTAGCATATAAGGTTTTAATATGCTCAAATCCAAGCAACTTGGTTTCAAGAGTGTTCAAGAGAACATACCTTCTAGATAGTGCATCAGCAACTATGTTTTCCTTACCTTTCTTGTACTTGATCACATAGGGAAAGGTTTCAATGAATTCAATTCATCTACCATGTCTCTTGTTGAGCTTCTGTTCTCCCTTGAGATGTTTGAAAGACTCATGGTCGGTATGTATGACGAATTCCTTGGACCAGAGGTAATGTTGCCATGTTTGCAAGGCCCTTACAAGCGCATATAGTTCTTTATCATACGTTGGGTAGTTCAGTGTAGCATCTCCAATCTTTTCACTGAAGAAAGCTATAGGATTTTTTTTCCTGAATAAGCACAGCACCTAAACCAACACCAGATGCATCACATTCTATTTCAAATGTTTTAGAAAAATCAGGGAGAGAAAGAACTGGTGCATTGATGAGTTTCTCTTTCAAGGCTTGGAATGCTTCTTCCTGTGCCTGTTCCCACTTGAACCCAGCATTCTTCTTGATTACTTCGGTGAGTGGTGAAGCCAAAGTACAAAAATCTTTGACAAATCTTCTGTAGAAACCAGCTAGTCCATGAAAACTTCTTACTTCTCCAACAATTTTGGGGCTCGACCAGTCCTTTATTGCTTTGATCTTGTCTTCATCAACCTTAATTCCATCTGCACTCACAACAAAACCTAAAAAGACAAGGTTATCTGCTCCAAAGGTACACTTCTTTCGATTGGCAAACAATGTTTCAGCCCTAAGCACTTCCAAGACCTTTCTAAGATGATCAATATGTTCAGGCAAGTTCTTGCTGTAAATCAAGATGTCATCAAAGCATACTACCACGAAAAGACCAATGTAAGCTCTAAGAACATGATTCATTAACCTCATGAAAGTACTAGGTGCATTAGTTAACCCAAACGGCATGACTAACCAATCAAATAGCCCTTGTTTTGTTTTAAATGCAGTTTTCCACTCATCACCCTCTTTTATTCTGATCTGGTGATATCCAATTTTTAAATCAACCTTAGAAAAGATGCTAGAACCATGCAATTCATCAAACATATCATCTAATCTAGGTATAGGATGTTGATACTTTACAATGATATTGTTGATGTCTATGCAATCAACACACATCCTCCAGCTGCCATCTTTCTTTGGCACAAGCAAGACTGGTACTGCACATGGGCTCATGCTCTCACGGATATGACCTTTCTCCATAAGTTCATTGACTTCCTGTTGTAGTTCCTTGGTCTCCAATGGATTAGTTCTATAGGCTGGCTTGTTTGGAAGTGAAGCTCCTGGGATAAAATCGATTTGATGCTCTATTCCTCTGATTGGTGGTAATCCTGGTGGAGCTTCTTCTGGAAACACATCTTTAAATTCCTGCAAAAGTAGTTGTATCTTGCTAGGAAAATCCTGCACTGGCTTAGTTAAGCTTAGAAAATCTTTAAAGACAAAGAGCAAATGTGGCAAAGAACCTCCCTTTGGTTGAAGCAATAGGCTGGCCGGTTGTTTGCTCTCTGATTTTGCTGAGACTTTGTTCTTTTTCAAGGCTAGTTGATCTAGATGAACTTCCTGAGGTGTTAATGGTGCCAACACAATCTTTTTTCCCTTATACTCAAAGGAGTATCTGTGGGAACCGAAATTCACACTGTCAATTTTCTATAAATAAGATTGCGGAGGAAAGCCAAGTAAACCCGACTTTCCTTGAAGGTCCGGATTCTCTGCGTTGCCACACGAAATCGATAAAGTTTAATAGATAAAAATAAGAGTTTGAAATATTTGCCCGAAGGCGTTTATTAGATGAAAGAGACGAGTACAAGGATTCTCCGAAAGACAGAAAGATTTGCGATTAAAGAAAAATATAGAGTCGCAGGCAGCCAAACGTCCTAAGCCTTGCTCCGCTAGTCTAACCACCTAAACCCTAGTTTTTCTAAGCTAGCAGGATGCTCTAAGTCTAATTCTCGGATTTTTCGATCCCTTTCTCTTCGCTCTTGCTCTCCTATATACCCACTTCTAGGTCGGTTTGCCTTAGGGTGATGGGCCTCGCCTTTGGGCCCAAGCTTATCTCTTCCGGAAATGTTCCATTTTCGTCGGTCTTCGTAATTATCTCCGAGTTTTCCGCTATCTTTCGATGACCTGATGTTTATCCGATGTTTCGTGAAATCGGATAAACAGCCATAGCCTGATTGGACCAAACTCACGAGGGCTGATCCGAACAAGCTAAGGCGGGATCGAACCGGGCACGATAGGACCGAGACCGGGACGAGGGCCGCGGACCGACGCCAGGCCGACCAGCGGCAGGTGCGCCCGGCGCCAGGCGGCCAGCGTGGCGGGTGCTGCGGCGCCAGGCGAGTGCCGCCGGCGCCAGGCGAGTGCCGCCGGCGCCAGGCCAGCCAGCGTCCAGCGTGCCGCCGGCGCCAGGCCAGCCAGCGTCCAGCGTGCGCCCGGCGCCAGGCCAGCCAGCGTCCAGCGTGCCGCCGGCGCCAGGCCGGTGCCGCCGGCGCCAGGCGAGTGCCGCCGGCGCCAGGCCGGGTGCCGCTGGCGCCAGGCGAGTGCCGCCGGCGCCAGGTCGGTGCCGCCGGCGCCAGGCCAGCCAGCGTCCAGCGTGCCGCCGGCGCCAGGCCAGCCAGCGTCCAGCGTGCGCCCGGCGCCAGGCCGGGGTGCCGCCGGCGCCAGGCCAGCCCGCGTCCCGCGTGCCGCCGGCGCCAGGCCGGGGTGCCGCCGGCGCCAGGCCAGCCCGCGTCCCGCGTGCCGCCGGCGCCAGGCGAGTGCCGCCGGCGCCAGGCCGGCCCACGTCCCGCTGCCGCCGGCGCCAGGCCGTCTTGTCGTCCGTGGGTTTTTTCGTTGTTCGATCTTTCCCTCGTCAGTCGTTTGCGGGAAATCTTTTGAGTTTCGGGAAGGTCCTTAGCCGTAGATTTCGAGATAACCGTTTTTGACCCCAACAGTTAGCCCCCCAGCCCGTAAGGTCGGAGACGATTTTGCGGGCGAGTGATCTGAATTTTTTGAAAATCGAAATCTTCGGCTAAGGATTTCTCCGCAGAGAACCTGTGTCTTCTCCTCCTTTTTTCTTATAAGTAGCCAACCCTCCCTTCTCATTCTTCACATCTTTCCAAATTCTCTCTTCTTCTCTCTCAAGAAAGAAAATGTCTTCATCCCATGTTGAAAAGAGTGGTTCTGATGTTGAGATGGGCGAGGCCGGCCAAGCTCCGTCGGTTCCGGCCAGTCAAGCTCCCGCCGTTCAGGCCGTTCAAGAGGCTATTCCGTCCCTGACTGATGGGTTTGATTCTTTCAAGGCTAAGCTATCCCGGCGTAGTGCTGCGAAAGGCTCAAAGCGGGCGAGGACTGAGACGCCCGATGTTCCTTCCGCGGCTCCAACTCCTTTGCCTGCTCCTTTGGTTCCTAGCTCCGAAGTCCCATCCGATGCCCTCCTGTCTGAAGGGTTATTGTTCCTGAAATCGATAAAGTTTAATAGATAAAAATAAGAGTTTGAAATATTTGCCGGCGTTTATTAGATGAAAGAGCAGAGTACAAGGATTCTCGAGAAGAAAGAAAGATTTGCGATTAAAGAAAAATATAGAGTCGCAGGCAGCCAAGCGTCCTAAGCCTTGCTCCGTAGTCTAACCACCTAAACCTAGTTTTAAGCTAGCAGGATGCTCTAAGTCTAATTCGGATTTTTGGGATCCCTTTCTCTTCGCTCTTGCTCTCTTATATACCCACTTCTAGGTCGGTTTGCCTTAGGGTGATGGGCCTGCGCCTTTGGGCCCAAGCTTATCTCTTCGGAAATGTTCCATTTTCGTCGGTCTCGTAATTATCTCGAGTTTTCCGCTATCTTTGATGACCTGATGTTTATCCGATGTTTAGGTAATCGGATAAGCAGCCATAACTGATGGACCAAACTCACGAGGCTGATCGAACAAGCTAAGGCGGGATCGAACCGAACGCGATAGGACCGAGACGGGGCGAGGCAGCGGACCGGCAGAGCCGACCAGCAGCGGCAGATTACGCCCGGCGCCAGGCGGCCAGCGTGGCAGTGCTGCGGCGCCAGGCGAGTGCCGCCGGCGTAAGGCGGTGCCGCCGCGCGCGAGCCAGCCAGCGTCCAGCGTGCGCGGCGTAAGGCACCAGCGTCCAGCGTGCCGCCCGGCAGAGCGGCCAGCGTGAATGCCGTGGCCAGGCTGGAGTGCCGCCGGCGCCAGGCAATTACGCGGCAGAGCGGGAGTGCGCTAGCGCCAGGCGGGGAGTGCCGCCAGCGCCAGGTCGAGTACGCCCGGCCCAGCCAGCCAGCGTCCAGCGTGCCGCCATCAGGCGGCCGTGTGGCCAGTGCGCCGGCGTAGGCAGTGCCGCGGCGTGAGCCAGCCAGCGTCCAGCGTGCGCCGGCGCCAGGCGAGTGTGCCCGGCGGAAGCCAGCCAGCGTCCAGCGTGCGCCGGCGTAGGCAGTGCCGCCCGCGCCAGGCGGCCAGCATCCAGCGATGCCGCGGCGTAGGCCGTCTTGTCAGTCGTCGTGGGTTTTTCGTTGTTCGATCTTTCCCTCGTCGGTCGTTTGGGAAATCTTTTGAGTTTGGAAGGTCCTTAGCCGTAGATTTGAGATAACCGTTTTTGACCCCAGCAGTTAGCCCCCAGCCCGTAAGGTGGAGGCGATTTTGCGGCGGTGATCTGCATTTTTTGAAAATCGAAATCTTGGCTAAGGATTTCTCCATGAGAGAACGTGTCTTCTCCTCCTTTTTCTTATAAGTAGCCAACCCTCCTTCTCATTCTTCACATCTTTCCAAATTCTCTCTTCTTCTCTCAAGAAAATGTCTTCATCCCATGTTGAAAAGAGTGGTTCGATGTTGAGATGGGAGGCGGCCAAGCTCCGTCGGTTCGGCCAGTCAAGCTCCCGTTCAGGCGTTCAAGAGGCTATTCCGTCCCTGACTGATGGGTTTGATTCTTTCAAGGCTAAGCTATCCGTAGTGCTGCGAAGGCTGGCGAGGCGGGCAGAGCGATGTTCCTTCAGCGGCTCCAACTCCTTTGCTGCTCCTTTGGTTCCTAGCTCCGAAGTCCCATCCGATGCCCTCCTGTCTGAGAAGGGTTATTGTTCCTGAACAGACTCTCGATGTTCAGATTCATCCATCGGGTTCTTGGACTGCCCGATCGTGATCTCGGAAGAGAGCGATAGAATCTGCACCTCTTCCCCGGCGAAGGGAACTTCGTCTTAGGACTGCCAGCTTTGTGCCGCCGCTTCCCAAAGGAAAAGGCAAAGCTGGCCTGGTCGGGCGAAAAAAGCGGGTCGCGAAGAAGCGAAACTCTCAGGCGTTGGCGTCATCGTTCAAGGTTGATTTTGTCCGTAATTCTTGCACCGTTTTCTTTTTTTTTTTGATATACCTCTTTCCTTTTTGCGGACAGTTTGCGTCTCTGATCGTGAATGCTTGGCGAGTCTTGGCGTCGGAAGTCGATAGATCTATCGAAGGCTGAGTCGTCGCGGAAGCGCTGAAGCGATACTAAGGCCGCGTTGCGAACTGTCGAGGACACCCATGCAGCGGGCGTCCCAGCGAGGTTAAGTATCAGCGATCTTAAGCGACAGGAAGACGCTTCGTTACTCGAGGTGAAGAAAGAAGAGTAAATCCTCGGAAGTCCGCCGTCTTGGAGAAGGTTCAGGCTCCGAGGAGATGAGCAGCGTAGATCCTCGGAGGTTGCGATGCCAGCGGCGACTTCTATATGGTCGTCGGCGAGGATGGACATCCTGTTTGAGTCCTTGATAGCTGTCCGTAAGAGGGACTTGGCTTTAGCGGGATCGAGGAGTCTGAACGAGCTCGAGTTGCTTCGAGGTAACGAGGCCCCGCCTTTGGACTTGGAGGAAGCCGATTATCGCCCCGTAGCGAGAGTGCGCCACCGAGGGAGATTTCGATTCGATCCGCCGGTCTGCAAGTCGAATGCACTCCTAGCTCCGACCTCCGAAAACTCGAAGATCGAGCCGCGGGAGAAGATTGGCGAGGGTGGCGCGACGAGGCGGTAGGGCGGCGATCTGAGGGAGGCGACGGCGAGGCTGTCCCCGTCGCAGTGAGGATGAAGATGACGCCCGGAGCGTCTAGGTTTATCAATCCCTTCGATTTCTTTTTATGTGTTTCGCCGCTTAAGAGGCCATGATGTATTTACCGACTTGCCTGGTGGCTTCAATCCCCGCCTTTTGGGGTTTTGTTTGAATTTCCAGTCTCAATCTATGAAACGCTCGATTATTTATGAACTTCAGTTTTTCGAGTATGAGAAAGAGGGTGTGAGTTGTCGCCTCATTCCTAGTTCCCCGATGATCACCGCATCTATTGTCCAGATAAAGCGAGATTTTCCGCGTTTACCGATTACATGAAAACTCGTGAAACGAATAGGCTTAAGTGAAGAGACAAATTTTTGAACTCGTGATACCATACTATGTCTGTGAGATGTCAAGATCCAGCGTGGCTGGTTTAGGGCAAGACCTAGGTTTACTCTGACTGAGGTTTTCATGATGACAAATCAGCTGCTTTTGTTCTGCTTTGGCGATTTTAACCTGACTCGCACCGCTTAAAATCCGAATTGTTGTCGGCTTATATGATTTGTTTTGCGTGAGTCGAAGCTACTTCCTTTACTTAAGAGCTAGACCAAAATTTTGATTTTTGTATAGCGCTATGTTTATCCTTGTCGGATGTAAGAGAGCCTACCCCTCGAATGGGCGCTATTTGTCCGTTTAGGACGCTAGAGTTCGCTTGTTGTGATCAGCAACAACGAAATGATACCGCTTTTGAGGTGCGCCAGATGTTTAGAGATCTAAGATTTCGCCTCGCAATGTTTTGTAGAAGAATGCCAGCAACGCCTCGCAGTGCTGAAGGTTGATTTTTCCTTATGCCGCATCTCGTGTTGAAACGCTTAAGCTTTGGGGATGTCTTTTGAATGTTCGCAGCCAGAAAACTGTCGCTTCTGTTTTGGACGGACCAAGGGTCGCGTAAGTTTGACCTGGAGAAGGCCCACATTCACAATGCCTCGCGGAAGTGTTGGCCATCCGATTTGTTTTGGATGTGATAATCGCTAGTGGACACTAGATCCGCTGTTGTGGCCGCCTCGGCTGATTTTGAAAAGTCGTGAAAAGTTTCAAAAATTTTAGAGTCTTCGAAATTTGTGGGAGTATACGAGTATATCGCATCCACTCCCTTTAAATTGGGGATAGCTGAATCCGATTGGCGAAGTTGCCACGCACCTTTGTCTAGGATCAAGCCATCTCGTAGTTCTTTGTACCACGCTTTATCGCTAGTGGTAGTATTTTTGAGGTGCATCGCATTCCAAGTTCTCGGATTTTGACGCCTTGCATGTTTGCGATTTGGTATGAGCCTGGTCGGACTACTTTTATGACTTTGTACGGTCCTTCCCAGCTTTGCTCCCCAGCTTCCTGCGCTCTCGGCAGTGTTTGGAAGACTTTGCGTGAAGACTAAATCGCTTTCTTTGAACCTGCGACATGCGACGCTTGAGTTGTAGTACCTTGCGGCAGCGCTGGTAATTCTGGATTCAATGAGTGCCTGGTCGCGGGCGCCATTGATGAGGTCGAGATTGTCCAGCATCATAGCGTTGCTAAATCCTCTCTTTCGAGGAATCTTCTCCGCATCGGGAATTCTACTCACTGGAGATCATACATTCCGCTCGTGAACGAGGGCTTAATGGAGTTTCACCCGTAGCCCGCCTGGGGTTGTACGATGCGACCAAAGAACTCCTTCGAGCTCTCCGCCCATCGCCCCTTCTTCGGGCGCTCTGAGTCCGCAAGGACGGTTTTGTTGATGGTTTCTGCCTGTCCATTGCATTGCGGATATCTGGGAGTTGACTTTGTAAGTCGATTTTCCATTTTTCGCAGAATGCTTCAATCGAAAGTAGATAAATTGAGATCCATTATCTGTTACGATTTCGCACGACCCCATGTCTAGTTATGATATGTTTCCGCACGGTTCTCGACTTGTGTGTCCTTGATACTTGCGTAGGATTCCGCTTCTACCCATTTGGAAAAGAAACCGTAGGACTAGGAGGAAGCGTTTTGTTTTGATGGGTGCATAGGTCCACGATGTCCATGGACCATCATCGCATGAAAGGATAGGGGACGAGATCGAGGAGAGGATCCCTGGTTGATGGATTGTTGGAGCATGCCTTTGGCATTTTTCGCGACGCTAATTTCGCAGTCTTTTACCATGGTTGGCCAATAATAGCCGTGGCGCTTGATTTTAACCGCGAGATCTTCCAGTAATGATTTCCGCGATAATCCGAATGGACCTCCTTCATGATTCTTCTTGCTCTTTCCCTTCTCAAGATGCCATGAGAGGACCAGAGAAACACCACTTATAAATTTCTCCTCTATCGTGACATACCGCGGCCGCTTGGTTTTATTTTTACGAGTCGCCCATTTTCGGGCGGTAAGGTTCCATTCACGATATAGGCTCGGATTGGTTCTAACCAAGGGCTGTCGCGAGCCATACTCGGTCGGGTTCACATCCGCTCGGCTGATCCTCGACTTCTTCCGATCTTCAATCTCGCCCTGATTAGATTGACGACCACTGGTGGTCCGATGCTCGGATGCTCGATGAATTCGACCGGATTACTCTTTGGAGCCCCGGATCTGAGCTGAGGCGAGGGCAGCCAAGGCGCCAGCCTGGACGCTTTTCCGAGCGAGGAATTTGGTCGTTAACTGGTCAAAATTTCGAGCCAAGATTTGGACGAAGTTTTAGATATGCGCCCATCCTTTCGCTCTCGCCTCATATTCTCCACTGTATTGATTGGCGACTAACTGAGAATCGCAGTAAGCGTGAATATTACGGATTTTTAACCCATGGGCCAGCCGCAATCTCGCGACGAAGTGCCAGATTCTGCCTCATTGTTTGAAGCGGAAAAGCCAATCGGAAAGACTGTTCTATGATTTCCGCTAGGAGAGGTGAGCCAGATTCGATTCGATCCTTGTTTGGATGAAGATCCACGACGGAGGACCCAAGTTGAGTTTGGTTCCTCGCTAGTCATGTGTTTAGTGGGTAATTCTACCAAGAAATCCGCCAGTACTTGGGACTTTGCACACGCCCTGGCGGTATTCGACGCACTCACTCAGTTCGATTGCCCATTTTGCGAGCCTACCGGATTGACTTGGACTATGCAGGATTATCCGAAGGAACGCGGTGAGAACCACTATACGCGGAGACTGGAAATATGGTCTTAGTTTTCTTGCCGAGGTTATGACAATGCTAATTTTTCCATTGAGGGTATCGAAGCTCGTGATCCAGTAACGCCTTGCTTACGAAAAGATTGGTTTTTGTTCGCCGCGTTTCTCGTGATCAAGACACCACTGACCGCTATGAAACTGCGATATAGAGAAAAGAGGTTCACCTTCCACGGTTTTGCAAGGACTGGTGGAGTGGCAGGTAATGTTTCAATTGCTGGAAAGCTTTTTCACATTGCTCGACCATTCGAACTTCTTGTTTCTCTTCAATGTCTCGCATAATGGTAGGCACTTATCCGTGGAGCGTGAGAGGAAACGGTTCAAAGCCGCGACTCTTCCTTAGCCTTTCGACTTTGGTTCTCGGGAGGCCATTTCTATCAGTGCGCCGATTTGTTTAGGTCGCCGATTCCGCCGACACGCTATGAGGTATCCGAGGAATTCTCCCATGCCACCGCGAATCTACATTTTGCCGGTTGAGTTTCATGTTATGCTGGTTGAGTCGCGGCAAAACATTCCTCTAGGTGGGCTATATGATCGTGTTCGCCAAGAAATTTTACGAGCATATCATCGATGTATACTTCCATAGTTTTTCCGAAGTTGTTCGGCAAACATTTTGTTGACGAAGTCGCTGATATGTTGCACCTGGCGCTTTAAGACCGAAGGCATTACCTTGTAGCAATATGTTCCGCGGTCTGTGATGAATGCAGTTTTTCACGGCGTCGCCGGATTCATCATGATCTGATTGTATCCGGAAAAGCGCCCATGAATGATAGAAGCTTGTTTCCTCATGGTTGCTTCACCAGTCGGTCAATGTGGAGCGGAAGCAATCCTTGGACAGGCTTTATTCAGATTCGCGGAAATCGACACAGACTCGCCATTTGCCGCTTTTTCTTTTACCACCATCGACGGGTTGGCAAGCCAGTCCGATACCTGACTTCTGTTATTGACCCTACTTTGAGGAGTCTTTCGACTTCCTCGCTGGATCCGGTGGCATGCTCAGGTCCCAACTTTCGCTTTTGTTTTACGGGTTTGTGAGTTGGGTCGATGTTAAGTTCGTGACATGTTACGCTAATGTCGATTCCTCGCATATCCTCCGCAGCCCACGCCAACGCATCGAGGTTCTTTTGAGGCATGCGATGAGCTCGCTTTCATTGGTTCGCTGGAGGTTAGCCCGATTCGACTACACCGCTCCGGAAAGAATCGCCGAGACAGATTGAGACCACCGCTCGCAGGTTGGTTCACGCTTCCCTTCCAGGGCCTCAGTTTTGGGACTGCCAGAAGGTTTCCGCTGGTTGTGAATCGCTTGCTTTTTCCGAGGTTTCGATTTGAGTTTTTCCGCTTTAGTTCGGTAAATGGTAGATCTGGCGCTGTTCGCGACTACCATGTATTGTCTCGACTCGAAGGCTTGGGAACTCGAGGCATATGTGGAATGTTGATGGATCGCTTCCTCATGGAGTTTAGCCAGGAGTTCCAACTATCGCATTGTAGGATGTTGGACCATCGATCACCAGAATTCGTGTTTTGGCGCGCCCCGCTTTGACTAGAGGTTAGTTGAGCCGAGGGTCATAATTTCTCCCGAGTCCAATACCCGGCTGGGGTCATCTGTAAGGATGCTTAGATCGACGCCATCCTCTCGAGGGTGCTTTTGTAGATAATATTGGCCGAGCATCCGGTGTCGACTAATACCCTTGCTACGCCAATATCCTGGATCATGAGTTCTATTACGAGAGATCGCGAGGTTTGACCGCTCGGGTGTTCGATCCGAAAAGATACGATGTTGCGGGCTGACGAAGAAGTCATACTGAACTTCGACGATTGGTGGTTTTAGAGTTAGAGGATCCGCCCCCTCCTTCTAGCCAACTGGGCGAACCGAAATTCACACCGCCAATTTTCGAGCAATAAGATTATGAGGAAAGCCAAGTAAACCCGACTTTCAAGGTCCGGATTCTCTGCGCTGCCACACTAAATCGATAAAGTTTAATAGATAAAAATAAGAGTTTGAAATATTTGCCCGGCGCTTATTAGATGAAAGAGACGAAGTACAAGGATTCTCCGGAAGACGAGAGATTTGCGATTAAAGAAAAATATAGAGTCGCAGGCAGCCAAACGCCCTAAGCCTGCTCCGCTAGTCTAACCACCTAAACCCTAGTTTTTCTAAGCTAGCAGGATGCTCTAAGTCTAATTCTCGGATTTTTCGATCCCTTTCTCTTCTGCTCTTGCTCTCCTTATATACCCACTTCTGGTCGGTTTGCCTTAGGGTGATGGGCCTCGCTTTGGGCCCAAGCTTATCTCTTCGAAATGTTCCATTTTCGCCGGTCTTCGTAATTATCTCCGAGTTTTCCGCTATCTTTCGATGACCTGATGTTTATCCGATGTTTCGTGAAATCGGATAAACCGCCATAGCCTGATTGACCAAACTCACGAGGGCTGATCGAACAAGCTAAAGCGGGATCGAACCGGCACGATAGGACCGAGACGGGGCGGGCAGCGGACCGGCGCCAGGCCAACCAGCGTCCAGCGTGCCGCCGGCGCCAGGCGAGGTGCCGCCGGCGCCAGGCCAGCCAGCGTCCAGCGTGCCGCCGGCGCCAGGCCAGCCAGCGTCCAGCGTGCCGCCGGCGCCAGGCCAACCAGCGTCCAGCGTGCCGCCGGCGCCAGGCCAGCCAGCGTCCAGCGTGCCGCCGGCGCCAGGCCAGCCAGCGTCCAGCGTGCCGCCGGCGCCAGGCGAGTGCCGCCGGCGCCAGGCCAGCCAGCGTCCAGCGCGGCGCCAGGCCAACCAGCGTCCAGCGTGCCGCCGGCGCCAGGCCAGCCAGCGTCAGCGTGCCGCCGGCGCCAGGCCAGCCAGCGTCCAGCGTGCCGCCGGCGCCAGGCGAGTGCCGCCGGCGCCAGGCCAGCCAGCGTCCAGCGTGCCGCCGGCGCCAGGCGAGTGCCGCCGGCGCCAGGCCAACCAGCGTGCAGCGTGCCGCCGGCGCCAGGCCAGCCAGCGTCCAGCGTGCCGCCGGCGCCAGGCCAGCCAGCGTCCAGCGTGCCGCCGGCGCCAGGCGAGTGCCGCCGGCGCCAGGCCGCCTTTGTCGTCCGTGGGTTTTTCGTTGTTCGATCTTTCCCTCGTCAGTCGTTTGCGGGAAATCTTTTGAGTTTCGGGAAGGTCCTTAGCCGTAGATTTCGAGATAACCGTTTTTGACCCCAACAGTATCTGTTTGTGAACCCATCATGAATGGTCCTCCTGTCAGATTGCCAAGGCCTCCCAAGAAGTATATGTCCAGCATCCATTGGTAAGACATCACACAAGATCTCATCTTCATATTTTCCAATGGACAATGGTATCTTGACCTGGTGTTTTGACCTCTAGCTCCCCTTCATCATTAAGCCATTGTAGTTTGTAAGTTGTAGGTCGCTTCATGATCTTCAGACCAAGTTTTTCCACCATGGTTTCACTTGCTACGTTTGTACAGCTACCCCCATCTATAGCCAAACTGCACACTTTGCCTTGGACTAAGCAACCAGTATGGAACAAATTTTCTCTCTGTTCATCCCCTTCAATCTTGGTTTGTAGATTCAAAGTTCTCCTGGTGACAAGTAACTCTCCTTTAGTTGGTAGCTCCACGCTTTCTTCATCAGACTCGGATTGTTCTTCTTCTGACTCAATCTCTCCAGTCTCTCTGATGAGTATTATCTTCTTGTTGGAACAACTACTGGCATAGTGACCATATCCCTTACACTTGTAGCATTGTATATCTCTGGCTTTTGATGCAGTGGCCACTTCCTTTCCTTTGACACTCTGCTCTTCTTTGGGTTTAGAGAATGGCATATAATCTCTTGTCTTGTCTTCCTTATGGTAGTGCGGTTTGTTGTTCACAAACCAGACTTGTAGCTTTTGCGCTTCAATTGTTGTTCAAACATGATGGCTTTGTGCAGAAGCTCCTCCATCTCCACATAATGATGAACCTCAAGTCTGTCCATGATATCTTGATTCAGACCACCCATGAACCTGGCCATAGTTGCTTTCTATCTTCTTGTACATCAGCCCGTAGCATAAGAGTCTCCATCTCCTTGTAGTATTCCTCAACTGTTCGTCCTTTTTGAGACAGAGTTCTGAGCTTGAAGTGGAGTTCTCTGTGGTAATGACTGGGTACAAACCTCTTCCTCATGATTACTTTCATCTGGTTCCAGGATTCAACAGGAAAGTCTCCAGCTCTTCTTCTTGCGGTGACTAGATTATCCCACCAACTCAAAGCATACTCTTTGAACTCAGTTGGAGCAAGCTTTAGTTTGTACTCTGAGCCAACCAGCGTCCAGCGTGCGCCGGCGCCAGGCCAGCCAGCGTCCAGCGTGCCGGCTGAAATAAACCCGTCAGCGTGCCGCCGTATGGAGCGGTTGGCGTCCGTGTCATCCGCGCCGTACGCCAGGCGTGATGCCCGGCGTGCCGCCAGCGTCCAGCGTGCGCCGGCGCCAGGCCAGCCAGCGTCCAGCGTGCGCCGGCGCCAGGCCAGCCAGCGTCCAGCGTGCGCCGGCGCCAGGCCAGCCAGCGTCCAGCGTGCGCCGGCGCCAGGCCAGCCAGCGTCCAGCGTGCGCCGGCGCCAGGCCAGCCAGCGTCAGCGTGCGCCGGCGCCAGGCCAGCCAGCGTCCAGCGTGCGCCGGCGCCAGGCCAGCCAGCGTCCAGCGTGCGCCGGCGCCAGGCCAGCCAGCGTCAGCGTGCGCCGGCGCCAGGCCAGCCAGCGTCCAGCGTGCGCCGGCGCCAGGCCGCCTTTGTCGTCCGTGGGTTTTTCGTTGTTCGATCTTTCCCTCGTCGGTCGTTTTGGAAATCTTTTGAGTTTGGGAAGGTCCTTAGCCGTAGATTTCGAGATAACCGCTTTTGACCCCAACAAGATCTGTTTGTGAACCCATCATGAATGGTCCTCTGTCAGATTGCCAAGGCCTCCCAAGAAGTATATGTCCAGCATCCATTGGTAAGACATCACACAAGATCTCATCTTCATATTTTCCAATGGACAATGGTATCTTGACCTGGTGTTTTGACCTCTAGCTCCCCTTCATCATTAAGCCATTGTAGTTTGTAAGTTGTAGGTCGCTTCATGATCTTCGCACCAAGTTTTTCCACCATGGTTTCACTTGCTACGTTTGTACAGCTACCCCATCTATAGCCAAACTGCACACTTTGCCTTGGACTAAGCAACCAGTATGGAACAAATTTTCTCTCTGTTCATCCCCTTCAATCTTGGTTTGTAGATTCAAAGTTCTCCTGGTGACAAGTAACTCTCCTTTAGTTGGTAGCTCCGCGCTTTCTTCATCAGACTCGATTGTTCTTCTTCCGACTCAATCTCTCCAGTCTCTCGATGAGTATTATCTTCTTGTTGGAACAACTACTGGCATAGTGACCATATCCCTTACACTTGTAGCATTGTATATCTCGGCTTTTGATGCAGTGGCCACTTCCTTTCCTTTGACACTCTGCTCTTCTTTGGGTTTAGAGAATGGCATATAATCTCTTGTCTTGTCTTCCTTATGGTAGTGCGGTTTGTTGTTCACAAACCAGACTTGTAGCTTTTGCGCTTCAATTGTTGTTCAAACATGATGGCTTTGTGCAGAAGCTCCTCCATCTCCACATAATGATGAACCTCAAGTCTGTCCATGATATCTTGATTCAGACCACCCATGAACCTGGCCATAGTTGCTTCTCTATCTTCTTGTACATCAGCCCGTAGCATAAGAGTCTCCATCTCCTTGTAGTATTCCTCAACTGTTCGTCCTTTTTGAGACAGAGTTCTGAGCTTGAAGTGGAGTTCTCTGTGGTAATGACTGGGTACAAACCTCTTCCTCATGATTACTTTCATCTGGTTCCGGATTCAACAGAAAGTCTCCAGCTCTTCTTCTTGCGGTGACTAGATTATCCCACCAACTCAAAGCATACTCTTTGAACTCAGTTGGAGCAAGCTTTAGTTTGTACTCTTCAGTGTAGTCTCTGCAGTTGAATACTAGCTCAATCTTTTTCTCCCATTCTAAGTATTCTTCTGGATCAGACGTGCCTTTAAACTCAGGGATCTTTAACTTCAATCCTCCCAACAGATCATTGTTGTTTGTTCTTTCTTCTCTGTCATGCCTCCTTTCCCTGATGCCATCTCCCCTTTCAGATTGATCATAATCACTTTCTGAAGCAGATTGGTGTGGAGTTCTTCTAGCTCTCTCACGTTCTGAATGGGCTACCTCAGCTCGGTAGTTTTCTAGTTTCTGATCCATTAAAGCAGACATCTGGGCTGTCATCTGAGCAGTCAATGCTTCCAGTAGGAGTTTATTTATTCCATTGTTCTGATTGCTTTCTTCCCCCATGGCTCCTGATCAAAATAACAATCACAGAACCAGAAAAAGAGATCACAGAATTCAAAGATCAAAGCATAAGAAACAGAAAGATCAGGTTTAACTTAGATTGATTTTTGGATTAAACTATCAAACTGATATCTTTTCTATACAAGGATTCGAAAAGTTCAACCACATATACAATAGGCAACAACCCTAGTTAATCAGATTCGATTATAACAACACAGATCAATAAAAAGACAAACTAGATATGAAGATTACGATCAGATCTGATTAGAAAATATGAAAAGTTTAAAAATTTTGCAGAATCAGAAAAACAGAACCTTTGATGGAGATCTGCTCTGGTACCACTTGGTGTGATCCTGATAAGATGGATCTCGTCCTGGATTACTCTCCAATGGTTGTAGCAATGATGATCAGCAAAGAACTTGTGGTTTTGAATGATACTTCTAAGAGTTTGCGGAAAAGACCCTTAGTGTTAGAAAATGAAGAACAAAGTAAGAACAGAGTGAAACAGAGTAAGAGAGAGATACTTGGAGGAGTGAGAGAGAGAGAGAGATGAAGGAAGAACTGTTTGTTGAGATGAGGTGATGAGGAGTTTATACATTGAGAGAGGAAGAGATTTGGAGAAGACAGTAACTTTTGGGATTTACCACAGTAACTTTAGTTTTACTGTGGTAACTAAGTTAAAAGCTTTAGAAGTTACCTTGTATCCCTTTGGAGAGTGGAGCACGACCTAGGAGAAGTCTGGATAAGGGATGAGCAGTCTGGAGAGGAAGAAGAGAGTCTTGGACAGCCTATCATGTGCTGGAAAGGAGAAAATGCTTTAGCACTGTTGCAAGCGTGTGAGAAAGCATAGCCAAGTATTTCGAAAGAAGTTCCAGTCTGTCCATTTACTCGACATGCTTATGAATTTCGAAAACCCTTGTTGCTCTCTCTATATATACTTGTAAACCTCATCAGATATTAATTAATGGAGTTTTAAGTCTCTTTCTTATTCTTTATTCTCTCTAATCTCCTAATCTCTTGTATCCTTCACAAATCAGTCTAATCTATTCTTAAACACTCTTTAAAACACAAAAGTGTTTATGGTATCAGAGCCAGGTTGCTCAAAGAGGGGAGAGTGTGCCTTTCTGATTTGTGAGATCTGAGTGTGTTCTTGGTGTTCTTGAGAAATCTTGGTGTGTTCTTGGTGTTCTTGAGAGCTCTTGGCGTTTTTGATTCTATTCTTCTCTCAATGGGTTTGGTTGGCGTTTATTGATGGCAACAAACAATCTGAGCATGAAGATGAAGCATAGATATAGTAATCAAGTGATGATAGAGAGGGAAAATGAAGGATTCTGGTTGAAATGGGCAAAGGCAGCTGTGGGGAGCTGTGGGTTGTGGCATAGTCATGTAAAGGGAGAACCTTAAGAGGAAATGGCCATGAGAGAAGGTCAGACAAGGGGTCTGAAGGAGGATGGCGACAGAGTTGTTCAAGGAGAGCTACATCAGCTTGTGGGGAAGCTGAAATACTTATGGGCAGAGCTGGATGCGTTGAGATCAAGCACATCAGATCTGAGAGCTGTTCAAGAGAGGCTGGAACAAGATGTGATCTTTAGCCTTCTTGTGAGCTTAAATTCATCTTATGGTCAGATGCTTATGCATATGTTTAGAGAAGACAAGCTACTGGATGTGGATGGTATATGTGAGCTTGTTAAAAAGGGGTATGAGATAGATGAGAAGAACAAGAGATCAACTTGTAGGAAGGATAGTACAAGCTGTAAGAGAGGGAGATTGAGAAAACTCTCTAAGGCATGGATCAGAATGAGAAGGTCTAGGAGGAAGTACAACAGTATGGATGTAGAGGTGGCTAAGATGGTTGCGCAACAAATCATCAAAGGAGAGTGCTCTTACTCAGCTTACATGGGAAACTCAGTGGAAGACAGTATGGTTATAAGGGGACTGGAGACCAAAGTAGCAGATGATCCAGTTACAAAGAAGGAATGGGATGAGTTTTTGAAGTATGTGTATGCTTTGGCTACGACCCGGAGACAAGGTGCTCCTGCCTCAGCATACACATCCAAACCCATCATAATAGATTCTGGAGCAAGCCATCATATGATCAGTGATAGGAGCTGGATGAGTGAGATTAAGGCTGCAACAGGGAGTGTCATGATAGCCAATGGCGACAAGATCCCAATAGAAGGAATTGGAAACCTCAAGGTGTTTGAGAAGAACTCAACTGCCTTCATTCTACCTCGCCATTCTCAAATCTAATATCAGTGAAAAAGGCTACTGTGGATCTTGATTATCAAGTGGTATTCAGGCCAGATGAAGTTGAGTTTCAAGACTTGAAGACTGGAAGAGTGATTGGTAGAGGGGACAGCAAGAATCAGCTCTACCATCTCCAAACAGCTAAGCTCTCTAAATCCTTTGATTCTACTTGCTTGAGTAGTACTACTGATATGATTGATAGTAGAACATGGCATGCTACACTGGGTCATCCACATGCTCGTGCAATTGAACTGGTTTTGCCTAAGTT
This sequence comes from Brassica carinata, assembly GCA_016771965.1. Lineage (NCBI taxonomy): Eukaryota > Viridiplantae > Streptophyta > Magnoliopsida > Brassicales > Brassicaceae > Brassica > Brassica carinata. The sequence goes on from CM028689.1 coordinate 37,114,109, forward strand.
GTCATTCAATCACTTAGAGTGTGAAGCTTGCATCTAAGGGAAGCATTGTAGAACTGTCTTTCCAACTTCTGAGACTATATATGAGCATTGTTTTGATCTGGTTCACTCGGATGTATGGACATCTCCATGCATGTCTAGAGATAGCCAGGAGTATTTTGTGACTTTCATTGATGAGAAATCTAAGTGCACATGGGTCACATTGCTTCCATCTAAGGAAAGAGTGCTAGATGCTTTTGTAAACTTCCAAACATATGTTGCTAACCAATACAATGCTACTGTGAAGGTACTAAGATCAGATAATGGAGGATAGTACACTAGCAATGCTTTCAAGAGTCATCTAGCAAAGCATGGGATTGTGCACCAGACCAGCTTTCCTTACACACCACAGCAGAATGAGGTTGCTGAGAGGAAGAATAGGCACTTGATGGATGTTGCCAGATCTATGATGTTTCATGCAAAGGTTCCAAAGTGTTTTTGGAGTGATGCTGTTCAGACTGTTTGCTATCTCATCAACAGAGTACCAACTAAGATCTTGAAGAATCTATCCCCATTTGAAGTGTTGAACAAGAGCAAGCCACATATTGATCACCTACGAGTCTTTCGATGTGTGTGCTATGTGTTGGCTCCAGGAGAGCTGAGAAACAAGCTGGAGGCAAAGAGTACTAAAGCCATGTTCGTTGGGTATTCAATCACCCAAAAGGGGTACACGTGCTATGATCCAGACACAAGGAGGGTTCTGGTATCCAGAGATGTTAAATTTGTGGAGTAAACAGGGTATTATGAGAAGGAGAAGTGGGAAGACTTGGCTGATTTATCTCAAGCACCATCTGAAAGGGCGAGTACTCTGAGGATTGTGTTGGAAAATCTAGGGATAAACATGTCCCACAATCAGGAACCAAGAAGGACAGCACCTTCTGATCAGGCTAGAGAAGCTGAAAGAACATCCCCTCTTGATCATGAGAGGGGGAATGGATCTGAACGAGTGTGCAAGAGCAGCACCAAGAGGATTCAGGTTATCATGATCAAGATGAGATACAAGGAGAAGAGGATTCGGCTCAGTCTAGTGGAGATGAGCAAGAGGAGTCTAGTGGAGATGACCAGGTTCAAGAAGAACATGTTCAAGAGTCTACTCCTTTAGAGGAACAGGTTCAAACTGAGGTACAAGCTGAGGATCAAGTTCAACCATTGAGGAGGATCACAAGGATAAGAAAGGATCCTTCCAACCGGGTAAACACGAGAGTGTACTACAATGCCCAGGCTGTGGAGCATCCTTCTCAAGCCCTGTGTTCCTTTGCTGAGTTTCTTGAAGAGCATCAAGCCTTCATGATTAGTCTGGATGAGAGCTATGTACCAAGGTCTTATGAAGAGGCTATGGAGTTACAAGAATGGAGAGATTCTGTAGCTGATGAATCTAATGCTATGATAAGGAATGACACTTGGTATGAGAGTGAATTACCAAAAGGAAAGAAGGCCGTGACTAGTAGATGGATCTTCACTATCAAATACAAGCCTGAAGGAACCGTGGATAGGAAGAAGACAAGGCTACTGGCAAGAGGGTTCACTCAAACCTATGGAGAAGATTATATTGACACCTTTGCACCAGTCGCCAAGCTTCACACCATTAGGATAGTCCTATCTCTTGCTGTGAATCTTGAATGGGACTTGTGGCAAATGGATGTGAAGAATGCTTTCTTGCAAGGTGAGCTGGAAGATGAGGTATATATGCATCCTCCTCCTGGTCTTGAGCATCTAGTGAAGCCAGGAAATGTTTTGAGATTGAAGAAAGCTATATATAGGTTGAAGCAATCTCCTAGAGCTTGGTACAGGAAGCTGACTACAACACTTAAGGGGAGAGGGTTCAGGAAGTCTGAACTAGATCACCCACTTTTCACAATGGTCGGACCATCAGGGATCATTGTGATTCTACTGTATGTGGATTATTTGATTATCACAGGAAGTGATAAGGCTGGGATTAAAGCCACTAAAGAGTTTCTCAAGTCTGTGTTTGATATTAAAGACTTGGGAGAGATGAAGTATTTCTCGGGAATGGAGATATGCAGATCTAAGGAGGGATTGTTTATGTCTCAGAGAAAATACACTATGGATATGCTGAAGGAGACTGATGTGCTTAGAGGAAAGATAGCTAAGACACCTGTTATCACTCAAATTACCCTAAGGAGTGACTTTACTCTCTCAAATAAGAGGTTCGGCAGTACTTAGGGATCGAATCCACAGAGAGCTAGTGTACAAATAAGATGCAATCTTAGTGACTATGCTAGGTTGAAAATGGTTAAAAGTAAATTGCAGGTTTGTTGAGTAATGGTAAGATTACTCAGTTGAAAGGTTTTGGTTTTAAGACAATAAAGAAAAGTAGTTAGATTCAGGGTAGGTATTCAGGAATTCAGGATTATAAATACTATAAATGCTAACAAGTTGCTTGCATGATATGTCAGAGCTCAACACTATTAAATGAATCCATCAGCTCTCGCAATATTTAGACCATCTATTACTTAGATGCTAAATAGTGTTGCGGTCGGCTATTCTGCCGATAGTATCGATCGATGTTTCGATAGGAATATCGACCGATACACCTCTAGCTACGTCGATCGATTACTCTATAGGAGTATCGGTCGATACGGCTCTAAGCAAGCTTTATGTGCGAGTTGATACAATGCTCACCATGATCTTAGATCAGCCTTCGCATATCTCAAGAGGGTCATAGCATGTTTAGGATGTTATCAGGAGTTGTATTGAATAATACAACTATATGCAGATATAGGCTGGGGCTAATCCCTCATATCCTTTTTAAATCCTAAATCTAACAAATGAATCTACTCAGACATGGTTAAGTAGTTCATAGCAACAAGGTAATAATAGGAATTCATAGATCTACTAGAGGGTGAACACTTAGGTCCCAATCACAAATATATTTGGATCTCTACTCTAGATCTAGAATCCTATAACCTTTGTTAAGAAGAACAAATAAAGAACTGAATAGAATTTTATTGAGAACTTGCAAAATAATGAAAACAGTAAAAGAAATGAGTAGAAGAAGAAGGTAGAAAGGGTGGTTAGAAACTTAAAAACTATATAAAAACTTATGTTCTGCCAAAACACTTAGGCACATATAAATATGAGTTCATTAGGTTAAAAACTTCGTCGAGGGCAATCTTGTAAAATGTGATGTCTTGGGCTTCAAGTTCGCCAGGTCCAACTTGTAACTGCACCGATGTCGATCGATAGTACTGTGTGTACATCGATCGATTATGATCTCGATGTATCGTCCTTCGGCTAATGAGTGTCGGTCGATAGCACAGAGTGTGCATCGATCGATGTGTAACTCTAGGTATCGACCTCTGGTCTTGATCACGGGTGAACTCTTCTTTAATCTCCAAAAAGGCACCTAAAACATCACTTTTCTCCAAAATGCTCCTGAACCTGAAAACATACCTAATAGACTCCAAAACATAGATAATAGTAGTAAAAACACTCATATACCATGGGTAAAAACGGGTAAAATTCATGGTATATCAACACCTCTTGAGGAGGGGTATAAGGTCTTGCGTGAGGGGGAGGTTGAAGAGAACCAGGATGCTAAGCTGTATAGGAGGATGGTTGGCAAGCTGATCTACTTGACCATCACAAGACCGGATATATGCTTTGCTGTGAATCAAGTGAGCTAGCATATACAGGTGCCAAAGGTACATCACTGGAAGATGGTTGATAGGATACTGAGGTATTTGAGTGGCTCGCCTGGACAAGGAGTTTGGATGGGTTGTAATGGCAGTACCGAAGTGGTTGGGTATTGTGATGCTGATTGGATAGGAGATCGAGTGGACAGGAGGTCAACTACTGGTTATTGTACATTCATTGGAGGTAATCTGGTAACTTGGAAGAGTAAAAAGCGAGAAGGTCATCTCTGTTCAAGTCTTGGTGAGTATAGAGCTATGTTGAAGCTGACAAACGAGTTGGTGTGGATCAAGGGTATTTTGAAGCATCTAGAGATTGAGAAGTCTACTCCCATGACCATGCATTGTGAAAATCAAGCAGCTATCCACATTGCTTCTAACTCAGTCTTTCATGAGAGAACAAAGCACATAGAAGTTGATTGTCACAAGGTGAGACAGATAATTATACTAGGAGTGATTCTGCCATGCTATACAAGAAGGGAAGACCAGCTTGCAGATGTGTTTACTAAGGCAGCGAGATTAAAGACAATGGAGTCCATACTATCCAGGCTTGGACTCACTGATCTTAACCCAAGGAGCTGATCCCCTCGTCATGAGACCTCCACTCTTTTTCCCTCATCAAAGTTTTGTCCCATTGGGTTTTCTTTGGTGAGGTTTTTAATGAGGGAAGATCTCATGGCAATCCAAGCTTGACTTGTTCCACATGGTCAAGCTTGAGGGGGAGTGTTGAGTTAAAAGCTTTGGAAGTTACCTTGAATCCCTTTGGAGAGTGGAGCACGACCTAGGAGAAGTCTGGATAAGGGATGGGCAGTCTGGAGAGGAAGAAGAGAGCCTTGGACAGCCTGTCATGTGCTGACAAGTATCTGGACCTGCAGGTAAAAATTAGTTCATATCCTCTCTCTCTATTATTTCTCTCCTAGTCAAGTCTGCTTTCATTTGCAAGACATTGACCAAGATTGGACAGGCTTCCATGAATCAAGCCTTAATGGTTGCAGCCACCAAGTCCTGTTCACTTCTTTTTGACCTATATCCTAGGATTCATTGTGAAGCAAGTCTTGAAGGGGGTAACCACCAAGTCCTGTTCGAATCCTTTACCTATAAAACTCTTATGAATCAAGTCTTGAGGGGGGTAACCGCCAAGCCCTGTTCGAATTCTTTCCTAAGTAATAACTAACTAGTCCTAGAACATATAATTAAGCTAATTTTCAATTTATTTTTTTAGTTTTATTTGTAAAAACTGAATAAAATTAAATCTAAATTCAAAAATGAGAGAGAGAGGGTGATAAAACTATCTACACAAGGCTTTACCTTCCAGACTTGTTTGAAGCATCCAATCCCATGTATACCAAGCCCCAAGACAAGCAAAGAATGTCAGGTTATGTTGGGAATCAGCTTTGGTTCTTCTAGACAATCAATAAAAGCGTTGTCATAGCTGATAGGTGATCAAGTTTAGCATCTATAGTACATTCTGCATCAACAAATCTAAGAATGGTGCCTAAAAGATTGGTTAGATAAAAAGTGAAAATTTAAATGGGACAATTAGAAGATTGGACAACTTTTAAGTTTGAATTAGAAAATTGGGAAAGCCCGAGTTTTAATTAGGTTGTTGGGAAACCTAGTAGGAGAGAGAAGAAAAAGTGGACAATTTTAACCTTTTTGCACAACAATCTTGAGCTGGAAATCGTGGGACCAGGCTGTCTTTTGCCCACAAAAACTTGCCTCAGGATAACCGACACACGCGCGCTGGATGTGCGTGTAATAGACACATTGAATATTATATTATTTTAATTTCAGAAGGAAACATTCTTTTGGGCTTCGTTTTTGGGCTATTTGACCCCAAAACTTGAAGGCCTTATATGTTCTGATTTTTCCCGGGAAACAACGGCTCCAAGGTGGACGAATGGCCATTAATGACTGGTGACTTTGGAAAACATGTGTTTTACTTTAATTTATTAATTAAAAATAGGTCAAAAACTCATTATTTAATATACAAACGTAAGAACGCTATCTCTTTGCATGTCTCCTTGTTGAGGAGTAAAATCGGCTACCGAACAGGGGAACTTGAGTTAACGATTTTGGAGAACTCATGGCGAATTTTACACACAGAGGCATGAGCTACATCCGATATGATGAGAGAGGAAAGGGTATGGCAGATGGTGGGTCTGTTGTATCTAGCATCGAAGGTAAATCATATATATGTCGTACACCCATGCATTTATAACATCATAGTTATGGCTGAAATCATTTATTACAGATTTGTGTTCGGAATTCAGTTGTTTGTTTGTACGAAACTATATTTATTGCTTCTGATTAGCACATTGAATTAGAAAAAAATTTAAATTCAATTTTTGTAGGTGTTCACGATTCATACATCGTTGTAATCTCTGGAGGGTGGATTATGTACGACACTGGTAACTGGGATTTAAACTTGATAGCGACCGTATGGGGAGGGCTGTCTATGCGAAGTTGATAACTTCTGTTGAAGACTTGAAGCGCGCCATTATTGAGTCATACGGTCTAGTTGGAATGTCTGTTGTCGTTGAGATGTCATATTGGCTTGGTGAACAAGGATCTGGTTCTATTGGTGAAAGAGAAGCTCCTGTTCAAATTTCCAACGACAAGGATTTCGAGTTGTTTACTTCGGCATGTAAGGTGGACAAATACATCAACGTATTTGTCACATTCAAAGAGGAAATAGATGGGAAAATGAATTTTCTGAGGCCAATGGGGAATCTTTTGAAGTCCAAAGAAGTTGCCAGCAGCAGGGATATGCAAGTTGGGAGTACGTCTGCTGATGTGCACACCCGGAATGAAGTTAATGACGGTGTGACTGATTTGACCGGCTTAAATAATTCTGATGAAGGCGGAAATTGAAGCAGTTTATGCCTCAAATGATTTTGGGATGCGGAAGTGGATGGAACCGCATGTGAAGTTCGAATAAAGTGGACACGACTAAAGATGCTGCGTTAGAGGAAGCCAAAGATGACGACGATGAGGATTATGATTACAATTTATGGCATGATTTTGTTGGACAAAATTGCGAATGGGACGATGATAAGGATGAGGATGGAGGGGTAGGTGGTGGTGCTCGAACTAACGTAACATATGGAGGTAATGCGGTGGAGGTGGCGACTAAAGCCGGAGTGGATCTAACTAATCTTCTTCAAACAAAGGCAGTGGTTCATCCACAAACAAACAGCGCACCGCAAACCCACTATCAACTTTTGAAGATTACGTGATGAGGGTAGATATTACATAGGCTCATCTAGGTGTTCGATGGAAAATACGAAGAAGAAAGTAACAATTCGGTGTCAAGTCAAGTGATCAAGTGCCCGACACTAAGAATCATTCAGATCCAAATCAAGAAGAGGACCCAAGTGTGGACAGCAGCTCCCAAATTTTGGTTCTCGTGACTCCTCCAAAGCCGCTCAACATGCATACCGAAGTTGACGACGTGATGATTTCATTGGCAGGTCCTCAGTGTGTTTCACAAGGCCGACACATGATACATCTGATGGACAAGACGAAGACGATTTTGAGGAACCGGTACCTAAGTGTTTCGCTGGTCAGACACATGAAACTCCGGATGGAGAAGACGAGGATGACGACTTTGTCGAACGGTACCTTAGTGTTTCAGATGGTCGCACACACGAAACCCTGGTCGAGAAGACGAGGATGACGACTTTATCGAACCGGTAACTCAGTCTCGTCGAGGAAGACGCAAGAAGACGCCGTGAAAAGGATAAGGCTGATGACGAACACTCATGAAATCCATTAGAGCCGCTGAGCTATATGGATTTGAGGATGTAGAACCTTCGCCTAACAACGGGCAGCTTAACGATTATACCGCCGATGATATTGACTTCACTCTAGCAGATGCTGATATGTACCGAAGCTATTCAGTAACAAGTAAGAATTCAAGATCAGTTTGCACATTTATGCCTTAAAGCAGGTGTTCAGGTTCAAGTTCCACAAACATGCTTAACTACGCCGCAGCTTAAATGCATTGATAAAACTGCAAATTTTATGTTATGGCTAAGCAATTGGGGAATCTTCTACATATCAGGTGAGGAATGCGAACTGAAGCATGTCTGCACTTCTGATGTTAAAGCGCAGTATAAGAAACATGCGACGCCGAAAGTAATAGCTGCACTAATGAGATCGGCATTAAAGGCTCCAGCTGGACCGCAAGATCTGAATTATCGAGATGCTCCGACTGAGTTCTTGTTTACGGCCACGCATTGGAAATGTTGGAAAGCCAAAGAGTTAGCAACTGTTGCTGCACAAGGAACGTAAGAGAGCTCTTACAAGCTCCCACAAATATTTTATGTTCTAAAGTATGCAAAACTCGGTCCATTACTGATATCAAAACTGAAAAGATGATAAGGGAAAGACAAGGTTTAAGTATCGCTCATGGTGCTGAAAGCTTGCATTGACGGGTGGAAGCATCTACGAAGGTTCTTGTGGTGGATTGTACCTATATGTTTGGGAAGTACAAAGGGTGTTTACTAACTGCAAGTGGGCAAGATGCCAATTTTCAGGTATTCCCATAGCGCTTGTCATTGACAATGAAACAAATGAGTCTTGAGTTGGTTTTTGAGAAGCTGACACAGATCGCTTGAAGATGACTCCAATTTATCTATTGTGTCTGATAGAGCACCTCAAATATGTGTTGCTAAAGATCAGTGGTATCCTCTTTCACACCATGGGTGCTGCCTCGTACACCTACAGAAACGCCGACGCAAAAATTCAAGAAAAGGAATCAAAAGCAAATGGTTGGCAGGGCAGCTGAGATATTCAAGGTATCCCACTTTAAGAGACTTTACACGAGATCAAACTTACAGATAAGCGCTTGTTGGGATTATCTTGAGAAGATCGATCCTAGACATTGGACAAGGTCACACTTGAGGGCGAAAGGTACAATCCAATGAGCTCGAATATAGCTGAGTCTCTCAACAAAGCACTAGTTCCGCGCGATAATGGCTTATTTGAGTTCATCGACGCATGATTAGTCGCTGGTTTGTGAGTAGACAGCCAAAGATATCGAAAATGAGTGGTGAAATCCCCCCGGCTGTTGACGAGTGGATGGAGAACAATTTAGAAGACCCAACCGGCTTCGGGAGTTCTGTTAATTTGGAAACCAGGTCTTGCACATGTCTTGAATTCCAGAAAGTTGGAATACCATGTCGACATGCCATTGTTATAATGTTTCGACTTGCAGCACTCGGAGTTTGTTGCGACGCCTATCTAAAAAAGACATGGAATGAAACAACAAAGGGTGTTACACTCCCGGTTCCAGATCCGCAAGATCTTTTCATACCTTCGGAGGTTAGTGACCTTATCATGTTACCACCAAAGACAAAGAGACCACCAGGACGCCCAACCAACTGCCGCAAACGCTCAGGAGAAATAACCGGTACGACCTAATCTCATCTCGAGTGTAGTCATGAATATTTTCTGAATAAAGTCTGTTATGTTTTTTACAGGAGCGGCCAAAGAAGAAGAAACAAAACACATGTAGTCGATGTCATACCTCAGGTCACAACAAAAAGTCTTGTAAAGAACCGCTACCATAATGGGTTACGGATGGAGGAAATTTTATGTATTGTTGACAAGGGAGTTCTTGTTTTTTGGAAATTTAAGTGTTTAGGTGTTTCCTAATAACACATCTATAATGTTTTTTTTCAAACTGATGAGATATGGATTACGCAATGCTTATTCTTGAATTTATTAGATATGTATGGTTTTATTGTCATTCCTTAATATGGTGTTCATGTTTATAACTTGAGGTGTACAAAGTCACTACATCGTATACCTAACATGATTTGATGTAACTTGTTTATAACTTGAGGTGTACGATTTCTGTGTATCCAATCTAGCCGTTAGAAAGACATTTAAATACAATGTAGCCGCTAGAAAGACATTTAAATACGATTCTGTGTATACAATACGATTTTTGTGTATCTAATCTGTGGAATGGTTATTATATTAGTTTTACTTGGTTTGGTGATCATATTCAAGTAACTCTTTTTTTGTAATGTAATAAATCGGATGAGTTATGTTTGATGTGTAATGTGTAATGAACTCTTGATCTGGTTATTTGTAATGTGTAATTTGTTATGATTCTAATAAAATTCTATGCACCAATAAACACGTTTCTAATAAAAAATGGTGAATATATCCCTCTCAAAACAACAAAACTCAATTTGGCCGTTGTTCAATAATATAGCCGCTTGGAGCTACTTCTACCGCTAGAAATGCTTTTGAAATAAAATATAGCCGCTACTATCTTACCCTATTTAAGTACAATTCCCAACACTCAACAATCTCTCTTCACAACACTCAACAATCTCTCTTCACAACACTCACCAGTACCACAAAATGACGGATCCTTACTATAAAGAGATGAAGCATCAGAAAAGGGAGTATGACTAGGTCAGCAATTGTGTCTATGCCAATTACAAAATTGCAACGAAGTGTATCTGCGGTGGAGCTATCACCGTGGAAACTGATGAGAGAGGAAGAAACTATGACGTATGCAAAGATTTTAAGGTAATATTGGAGTTCAAAATAGGAAAATTTGTCTCAATTGTTAACGGAAATGGTTTCTTTTAAGCCAACAAATCCTATATATTTTCTTGTAGAACGATGGTTTGCACATCCGACATGACTGCCTTGCCGCCCTCGAGGAAGAGGTGGATTGCTTGAGAAGTCAGTATGCTGAGGAGGTGTCCTCCTCACGTGAGCTGCAATTTGAACTTGGCGCAAATGCGTGAGGAGATCAAAGAGCTTAAGCAATTAATTATGGTGGGTCGCTGATATTAGAATTTCTCGGATCTCGTCGTTGCCATGTGCTTTAATCTTAAGTAGTCTTCTATTATGTAATTTTATGGTGTGTGTTTCCATTATCTTTTCAATTTTTGGATTTCGTTATTGTGATGTGGTATCTTTGATGTACTATTCTATCAAATTTGAGCTGTTTATCTCATAATGGGCCTATCCATTTCCAATAAAAGGTGTACATAGTAATTTGTACACCAGAGTGGATAATATTGTGTATACAATTTTATACAATTTAATACAGTTAATGTATAGATTTTAGGGTTAATTTTAGGGTATAGGGTTTGATGTATTAGGGTTTAGGGTTTAGGGTTAGATGCGAACATTGATAGCGTCTTTATACCCGACAACTGTTCAGATCTCCCATAGATGTTAAATGCTGTTTGCATTAACTGTTACAGTGAGGGTGTTAGGTTAAAAATGTTTGTTGGAACATTTACTTATGCAATTAACACCTTCTTACCTTCTTTACTAATATCTTCTATATTAGGTGGAATTGTAATTGTACTATCAACTAAACTCAATAGCCACTCTCAAAAATAGTATGGCAGGTCAAGCACTCCCAAATCTTCCCGACGAAATTATGTGTAAAATCATTGAGTTACTCACGAGGAATCATTTTACAACCTCGCTGCTTTTTATGCTGGCAAACGCTGTTACGCACTTGTCCATGAGCCGTCGGTCTTAAAGATTTACGATGTTACTGAGATGGTTACCTTTGTTACCTGTTAAATCAGCCAGGGTGGTCAATTTCGCCCTTTCTTGCTTAAGTGCGTCGATGCTGGGAACATAAATGCAATCTACTATGAAGGTATCCATGCAGCCTCCAGAATAGGACTTGAGGAGAGTATTCAAAACATGGAACCAAATGTGTCTATCCATGGACTATCAACCTTAGCTGTGGGCATATTCATCAGATTCTTCGAATGAATCAAATGTGCTAGGACGTCTTCATCAGATTCTTCGAATGAATCTGATGATTCAGAAAAACGCCCGAAGAAGAAGCCTCGAACTGAGATGCAACCGGAAGATGAGCAGTCGAGCGAAGAGCCTTATGGTTATAAAGATACATCCAAAATGAAGCAAGGTGATTCTTCTGTTAGAGAATACAATACATCGCTTATGCAATGTGTCTTTTGACAATCCTGACCAAGGAATGTTGGTGGAAATGTATCGAGATGGCTTAAAGGAGGACATAATGGTTATGCCGATCAACGGAGTTCTCGACCATCGACGACATAATGCAGGCAACATTAGACATAGAAGAAGGTCCTAGGTCATCTTCATCAGATTTTTCGAATGAATCTGATGAATCAGAAAAACGCCAGAAGAAGAAGCCTCGAACTGAGATGGAACCGGAAGATGAGCAACCGGACGAAGATCCTTATGGTGATAAAGATGAGACTGATGATGGCGAGGGGTCTACTCCAAATACGCGTAATGAGTCTGAGTCGGAGTCAGACAGTGCTGTAGATCTTAAAGATTATCAGGAATATCTCCAGAATAACCACTTATCGTGTTCTAAGTCCAGTGAAGAATCCGACTAACATTGTGTGACATTTTCGTACAATTTGACTACAATTTTCTATTACTCTGCCCCAGTTTTTACAATTTCATACAATTTTCTACAGTTTGACTACAATTTTCTACAATTCTCTTCTTGTTGCAATTTTCTACGAAGTTGTCTAGAATTCGCTACAATTGGTAATTAGGGTTTAGGGTTTAGGGTTTAGGGTTTAGGACAACAACAGTTATGTTGTTAGGGTCTTTACGCACCCCTTCGCAAACGTTGCTTTTGGATCAAAGATGAGAAATAGAATATCACACTTTTGTCGAATTTGGTTTATAAAATGTTATCTTATGTGATGCCATTTACTTATTCTATTAGTAAAATTGTTGTTATCGTCTTGGTCATGATTGTCGAATTTGGTTTGAACGAGAAATTAGTGTGGATTGATCTAGTAACCCTCACGATATCGTATGTTATGCTATTTACTTATTCTATTAGTAAAATTGTTCTTATCACCTTGGTCATGATTGTCGAATTTGGTTTAAACGAGAAATCAGTGTGACCCTCACGATATCGCCTTGTTGAGAGAGAGAGACGAAGGAGCGGAAGTGAATGAATCGAGACCAAAGTCTAAGATATGTCGATAAATGTGCTATAAGGCTCATGAAATCGACTGGCCCATAATAACTTGAACATTAATATATTGCTACTTTTTCGAAATTGGACTCAGTACAACAAGGCTACTTTTTCAAAATTTGAAATCCTTAACATGATACTTTTATTGAAGTGGGTACATAACAGAAGAAAAAAACCAACACAATATCTTTGATCTTTGATCTCTTTGACTAATTATCAGCGACTCCACATAATTAGTTTCTTAAGCTCTTTGATCTCCGTAGACATCACCGCAAGCTCATATTGCAGCTAGCATCGGAGCGAGACCTCTTCACGATATTGCTTTTTTAACTCATTCAACTCTTCCTCGATTGCAGAAAAGTAGCCATGTCGGATGTGCAAACCATCGTCCTACAGCACATTAATTTGACTAGTTAGTTTAATGAACTAAATTCGTGAAATATATTAGGAGAACCTCGGATCCAACCTCATAAACTTTGCAGGTAGTAGTGTCTTCTCTCTCTCGGGCTTCCACTGCGGATATGTCCACCACAAGCACACTTTTGGGTATGCGTAGGGCATATGACGATTCAAGCCACATAGTCTCTTTTGTGTTGCTTCATATCCGCATAATGAGGATCTGTCATTTTTCGAAGGCAAACTGTTGTCAAAGAGTTTTGTGATGATTTTGGAAGAAAGACTCGGAAGTGGTGCGGATAGACTACGACTGAGCCATTCCATCTTAAATAGGCAACAAAACGTAACGGCTATATTCATTTTGAAAGCTCTTCCAACGGCTCTAATCAATTCGAAATCACTTTCCAACGGCTATATTCATAGTAAAACATTTGTGCAAATTAAGGAGTCCCTCTGATTTAGTGGCTAACGGTGTAGTAATTTAGTTAATTGTGATAAGTGGTTTACGAGGATAATAAGTGGTGTACGACGATAATATTATGTGTACCAACATAATAAGTGGTGTTCAAAGATAATAAATGGTGTTCAAGGATAATAACTGGTGTACAACGATAATAAGTGGTTTATCTCGTAATGGGCGTTAGAGCTGTTTATCTCGTAATGGGTCCCGAATACCGAATGAAAATGGCCCTAATTAGTTATATATCATAATGGGCCAGCCTGATGTGTAAAAGTAATTATGGGCCAGCCTTATTGTAAATGCATATGTATTTAGTCATCTCTCTCCTAAGGTGTACAAAGTCATTATTATTCCTCCTCGTTACGAAGATTCATGATGTATTTTGAAAACATTAGCTTGACACGGAGAAGACATTAGCTTTATCATGCTCTAAGATATTAGCTTTATCATGCTCTAAAGACATTAGCTTTATCATCTCTCTCTTCGAACGCCACACACCACATCTGTAACAATGTAATTATTTATTACTTGGCATCGTTTTAGTGATATATATACATCATTTATTGCCCTGTTATCATTAATCTCATGCTCTAATACTTATTAATGCATGGACTTAAAGTCATCATGCACAATACCCATTGATGTGTAAAGTCATCATTATACCCCATCGGTTACGTAAGCTTCATAATTTAGTTTGAAATTACTACCTTCTGACACGGAGAAGACATCATCTTTATCCATATTTATACTAATTAATGTATGAACTTAAGGTATTCTCATCTCTCTTCGTTGGTGTAACGAACACGCATACTCTATGGATCTTATACGAAAATAAATTTAAGTAAGCTCTGCCTACGACAAGAAAGTTTCCTACTTTATTTCGCATGGCCTGTAACGAGATGTTTCAACCGAGGAGTCGCCATGGAACGCCGCGTCTGTTACCAAATAATTAATGATAATTAATTATTTGGTAATATATATACTACTCTTCACCTCTGTTATCATTTAATATTTTTCTCCTTCAGTTCTCTGCAAACCTCTTATCCTTCCTTTTGCTTCCCAATTTCCAAAATGGTGAACGATATCAGGGGAAAAATGTCTTAAAAAATACGAAGCTACTTTTACGGTCTGCCTATTGTCCGCCAACGGCGAGCAGGAGTTGATCCAGATGGCCAAGGACGGGTTAAAGGAAGAGATCCGAGAAGGTCTGGAAACTGAGGAGTTTCCCACACTTGATGCCCTGTTCGAAGAGGCAGAGGAAGTCGAGGAGATGTTAAAGGAAACACCTCCATCCAGCCCTCGCAAACGCTGCCGCAGAAGCGACGATCACCCCACTAGCAAACGTGCTCACAAGGCGGGGAACAAAGGTGACCCGGAGGATGAGGAAGGATATGACCGCGACTATCCCAATCCACCGACGGAGAACAAGGACGATGAAGATGGTGACGTCGATGAGGACGCTTCGGACAGGAGCGACGGATACATTGGGTTCAAGGCAGTTCAGGATGTACGACTACCCAGACGGCTCTGGCTCCGACTCCAGCACCTCCGCCTCCGACTCTGATTCCGACTCCGACTAGGAACCACCTCTTTAATCTATTAAATATGTTAAATATTAATTTCTGTTTTTTTCTGCTTTATTTCTGTTTAATATTATTACAATTTCTAATATTATCGCCTTTTAATATTATTGCTTTTTAAATATTAATGTTTATTTATTTCTTTTTTTCTGCTTAATATTGAAACAATTTCTAATAGTATTGCTTTTTAATATTTAAGGTATACGAATACTTAAGGTATACGAATACTTACGGTATACGAATACTTACGGGATTCGAATACTTACGGGATTATGAATACTTATGTCAACGAATACTTAAGATATACGAATACTTAAGTCAACGAATACTTAAGTCAACGATTACGTAAGGTATACAAATACTTGAGGTTTAAGAATACTTGAGGTTAACGAATACTTAAGGTATATGAATACTTAAGGATAACAATGAGAAATACCAACATAATTAGAAACATAATCCGGTGAAACATAAACCGGTTAAACATAATCCGGTTAAACATAATCCGCTGAAATAGTAAAAGATAGAAAATAGTTAATAGGAAAGTTATTGTCCCTCTCACATTTTGTACCTAACACACTTAGAGAAATAGTTATTGCAATCAATTTTTAAATTTTACACTAATACTTATTAAATGAAACAGTAAAAACACCAACTACTTCTGAAATTGTTTTCATTTGAAACAAATAAACCCTAAACCCTAAACCCTAAACTCTAAACCATAAACCCTAAACCCTAAACCCTAAACCCTAAACCCTAAACCCATGAACCCATGAACCCTAAACACTGAACCCTAAACCCTCCGACGATGCAACAAATAAGAATTATCAAAGAAAGACTTCTCATTCAAGTGTTCGTACAGTGCAGTCAAGTCTGAAATTTTCAAGTTGCAAGCTAAGAAACAGGTCTGGCACAAGTTACATAAGAAACAGGTCTCAACAAAAGATATAAGAAAGACGATGTTTAACCATCGTTTTGAACTTTTGCATTTCCAATAAATTCTTCATAGGTATCCATCGCGTATTTCTGACGGAATATGTCCACCTTATTGTCATCGATCTGCCCCATATCCTCATAGGAGTATCCCGCGCATGCATTTCCGAAATTTAACCACAAGATGGTCCACAGCCGACCTTTGAAGTAAATATTGTCCTGACGCACCCATGAAAATGCTTGGTCTTCTTCAGGATGACTACTATAGGAACGAGGCTAAAACGCAGCTAAGACATGAGGCAATGCCAGAAGATAAGCCATGTGCTTGTTCACCTCATTATCGGACTCATTATGGGGAATGTTGCAGTCCAAAATCTCCACTTGTCCGGATGTCAAGTTGATCACAAGACCAACCCAATGATCTATTCCCCATCATCGGGTGTACACCCCGTCCCATCAACCAACAACATCTTCTTGTCATTCGACGCTTTTTCCTCTGAAACAGAAACTCACAAGCCCTCCCCACTTGAATCCCAATTTATCTCGAGGCCTTCGAACTCGCTAACTTTGATATGATGCCCGATATTGAAGTAGTCTACAAATCTGCTCCTCCTCTCGGATAATTGTCATCATGTCGCCTTACTAGCATACTAATTAGCACGCACATGTGCTGAAGAATATGTACAAACCATTAGAACATTAAATCGGTGGAAATCCGTTGTAACTTGAATAAAACGGATTAAGTTCAGATCTTTTGAATACCCTAGATCCAATTGGCCTCGCCAACGACAGAAGAACTGATTTGAGACATGGATCCCAATAACAATTTCGAATTCCCTGCAATTCGAAAACAAACAAAAAGTCAATATTAAACATTTGCTGTCCGTCCAAGAAATACGCTTCGTTTGGAGGTCATCTTTTTTGGTTGAGCTTATTGGAATACATTTCCCTTCTAGCTCTGCTTTTTTGGATTACCTAGTCAGATATCGACTCCGCTTCGTCATCCCAACGTCTGGTGTGCGAGATTCAGTCATCGGATCATCCTATGGGGGTGTCTTGTAATCTTCAGAATTTGTCGGTGACGCTTTACCAGCTTGTTCCTCGGTGACATCCTGCAATGTCATGATTTCAACCAGTTCAAACGCACGGAAGGACATATGCTATAAAGAACATTACAATCGCACCTCCGGCGGAAGGACATAAGATTCAATATGAGGCCAAACGGTAAGCATCCTGCAAGTGTTCTCCTGTGGATCTTTATAGACATTGTCACTCCATGTCCCCTTTTCAATCTCTTCTGCTAACAAATTTAGCCCTGATATTGGAGACTCATCTCCCCCCTCGCCCTGACAACGTTCGGTCATTCAAATAGTTAGAATCAGATGTAGTTTATATGTAAATCTGTACACCTAACAACTTGGTTGTATACCTGACAAACTAAACTGAACACCTGATAAAAAACCTGAACACCTAATCAACCTAATCTGTACACATGGCAAAATAAGCTGAACACCTGACTAACTAAGATGAATACCTCAGAAACTCACCTGAAAACTTGACCAAACAAATCTGTATACCTGACTACTTAAGCTAAACACCTCATAAATTCAACCTGAATACCTGACCAAACAGATCTGTATACCTGACTACTTCAGCTGAACACCTCATAAATTAACTTGAATACCTGAACTATTAACCTGAATTCCTGACCAAACAAATCAATATTCATGTACACCTCATAAATTAACCTGAATACCTGAACTATTAACCTGAATACCGGACCAAACAAATCAGTATTCCTGTACACCTCATAAATTAAACTTAATACGTGAACTATTTAACCTGAATACCTGACCAAACAAATCAGTATTCTTTACACCTCAAAAATTAACCTGAATACCTTAACTAAATAACCTAAATATCTGTCCAAACAAATCAGTATTCATGTACACCTCACTAACTAAAACGAACAACTGATAAACTACGCTGAATACCTGGCCAAACCAAGCTGAACAGAAAACATAATATATCTAGAGCCTATAAATTCATTGTTATAATCTATTTACGTCCAACGGTTCCCGAGAGTCGGTTTTGCTGGCTTTGATACGCTTCGGTCCAATCGGCTGACACATCGACTGATGTTTTCCGACTTCGAAAGAGGGGCCTCGCCATTGAATCTACCTACACGCTGAATTTTCCTAGAAAAGTTAGACTGATCCTTACATTGTTTATCATTAAAAATGTAGGAGCAGCTGATTACCTGCCCGTGCTTATCATTTGGCGATGACCATCACAATGATTATCATGCATTCTCATCGCCTCATCGCCGCTAAACCCATCGCCGCTGTTCTTCTTGTATTTCTTACTATCAGACCCACATTTTTCAGCTTCATCAATACCATCACCATTGTACGGACGCCGCTTCTTTGAACTTCCATGCCGGTAGGTCAGCATGACTGTTGTCTCGCTTGTTTTACCGCCTGCCTTTTAACCGGAACGAGCCTCCCTATCATGATGCAACCAGTCAAAAATCTCGCCCGCAATTTACACAACTGTTTTCAGTTCAACTCAGATCCACCTTTCAGCTCTCGCCTTATCTCGATAAGTTTCCTGGTTCAGCTCGCTTATTTAATACATTACCGACGAGGTCGAATAGGACGCTGAGGCGCCCGAGTCGAACATCCAGGTTCATCGAGGCTTTCCCAAACCGCCTAGACAGCTTTAGGCACTTTTTGACACCAACACCTTCACCCTTTTCGCTGGCTTCAGAGGTGGAAGGGATGAATCACCTCTCTAAAGTCTGTTGCTTTGAACTCGCGTTCTTCCCGCATTCCCAACCAAGTTATCTATTCGGGATCGATTACTTTCTCCCACTTTGGATCCCCACCTTCATCTAGGATTGAATACGTAAAAATAACCTCAAACAAAGAACACAAACCTTCATAAGTACACAAAGTTTGAGCTGCCTTAACCGTTGTTTTCAAATAAGATAGACAATAGAATTGCACCTCAGTTTAGTCCACTAGAAGTATGTCTTCAAAATTCAGAAGTGTATTTGTTGAGTCGCATCCTTCTGGTTCTTCCAAGAAAGTAGTCGCTTTATTAGGTTCGAATTTTCAAGCAATGAGGGCATAGCTTTAAAAGCAAAAACTGCAGCACCTGAGGGAACCCATAACACGCTGTTGATCGCTATTTCAAACGGCGCATGACCGAAGCGGGATTTTATCCATTTTGAAGGATCAGAAGGTTGAGGTGGTGTCAATCTAGACAGAAGAGGCTGACTAACGCCTCTTCCCCATGGATATTGAAGAAATGATCCCTTCCAGCATCTCGACGTAGCGGGTGTCAACGAAAAAGTTTGTGACCACAAACCAGGAGACCATCTACAAGCGCAATGAGAGCTAGTGGCAACCGCTTCCACTCAGGAAGACTTGGCTGTTCGCATACAAGAACATCCGTACCACGCGTTCATCTTCACGCCTCCTTGTTTCCGCGAAGTCGAGTGTTTCGAGGTCGTTTGTTTCGCAGCCGCTGAGTGGGTTTTCGTTATTTCGGTATTAGAGATCCGAAAGTCGCATAAGGCAGCCAGGATCCGCTGCCGGGTAATCGACTGCTGGCGAGAGGTTATCAGCTTGTCCCGTTGTTCCACCGCAGTGATCGCTGATGCAAACACCGAGGCCGTGATGAAGGAATCTGCATTACCGCGCGCCGGAACAACAGACAAGCTGATAACTCGCCGCGAAAACAGGTCGATACCTTAATCGCGAGAGCAAGTTGCCGCTGATCCACTAAGGCACGCTGCAGAAGACTCGACTTCGATCTCCGGGCACGAAAATGATGCCCCGAAAAGCCCACTCCGAGTAAACGGCTTCAAAGCGACAGCAAACGACTCGTAACCTTCCACTCTAACCTTCCACTCGCAGAACCTTCCACTCCGCATCGGATCCTTCCGATGAAGACGCTGACATCCACCCTGTGAGAACTCGGCCAGTCCGCCGCAGACGGTATCCTTCGATAGGCCCATGACGTAAGAGGAAGAAGAACTCTACCGGATGGAGCAGAAGAACTCGCTGGAAGATCAAACTCGATCTATCGCGACCAGCCGACAAACTCGAGGAACGTAGAATAATGATCCATGATCTCCGCTAATCTCTAAAGACCGTGGGTCGGCGAAAGCGTGAAATCGCGAATTCATCAGCGACCGTTCCGGCCTCCCCGAGATCGATAGACTTCTCGAGGAAGACGGAAAACACCGCTCACCACCCGGATCACGAAACACGATCTCTACTCGTGAAAATCAAAATCCCGGCCCATGACGGCACGACAGATCCCAAGTCGCACCTGCAGCTCTTCCAAATCGCAATGGGCAGGTGCAAACTACCGAACGCCAACCAGACGCTGGTCATTGTCTTCTTCGCCGAAGCACCTCAAAGGCGCGGCTAGTGGTTCTCGGCTCAAAAGGAACTCCATCTAAGCTTCCGCCATCGGCCTCGGCGCTCAAACAATACTCCATGTTCATGGATAGAAGCGTCGGCGTGGATCTATGGAGTCTAGCTCAGAAGGAGGACGAGTCGCCCGCTGATTTAATGCGAAGATTCAAACCGGTGATGGCCGAGTAACGGGCATCAGCCGACAATGTCGCAATCGACTCGAGGAAAAATCTCTGGTACAAGTCGAAGTTCGAAAGTGGATACTACTGAAAACCGCTGACAATCCAGGATACTCTCCACAAGGCAACGGACTTCATCATCATGGAAGAAGAGATGAAGCTTCTATCGCAGAAGCACGCATCGCAGAAAACCGCTGCCCAAGAAGAAACCCTCGTAGCGACAAATGCGTCCATCACGAAGGAAAGGCGGCCCAAAGCGAACATAACTCATACTTCAGCAAACAAAACCTCCGGAAATACCTGGACCAGGAACCAGTACAAGGATAACTCCTATCGCGAAGTTCCACGAGACCGAGGTCCTCCACGGCTGCGAAGGTTCACCGGCCGCTACGCGGCTCTCCACGGCCCGAACTATCAAAGGTCAAGAGTATAAAGGACTTGCTCACGGACTCCGACAGCCAAAGACAATAAAACTGTCTCCAAGGACCGCTAATCGAAAACCAATCGGGGAAAAGCGAAGAAGACAGACGACCAAGGAACAACAGCAGTCGCCGAGGGTAAACATGATCATCGGAGGATCACAGTTCTACCAAGACTCTGTCTCATCGATAAAAGCCTACGTGCGTAAAAGTCGAGACAAGTTCCAACTGGTTCCCGTGACAGCGATGTTCCTAACCACACAATCGCTGAGGAACACGACCGCGGAATCGACAAACCTCACTGCGATCCTTTAGTCATCGACCTGGTCATCCAGATCTCGGTCGGCCGCATTCTCGCCGATACAGAAGCACGGTCAACGCCATCTTCCGCGACACCTCTACAGGATGAAGATCCCACTTGGGAAGTCGCCCTGAGCCAAAACCTTTGACGGGTTTTGGAGGCCACTACCATGACCCTCGAGAGTTAAACTCCCACCATGGCAAAGGAAGTTACAAAGATCATCGAAGTTTGCAGTAGTCGACAACCCGCCATCTACAACGCCATCATGGGAACCCTTGGATCAACTCCATGAAGGCAGTACCATCCACATATCACCTCGGTATCAAGTTTCCGACTGACCGAACCGCAGCTATCCGGGTAGTCGAAACAATCGAGACTCGTTACCTAGCCGAAGTTCAAACTGCGAAAAGATCGGGCAGCCCTGCGGCCAACCGAAGCGAGCAAAGGAATCACACAACATTCCCGAAGACTCAAGAAAGATGATCCGAATCATCCGAACAGGCAACAATTCAAGACGGCGACAAAGCTCCGAATCCACCGCCAGAAGAGCGATAGCTCGACCCCCGCGACAAACCACTGATCCACCAGCACGATCGAACGGCGACGACGGGAGTAAAACGCCTGGCGCAACTATCAGAACTACGAGATGGCTTGATCCTCGAAGAGGTATGTAGGCAGCTCGTCGAAACCCGCCAGCTCAGCTATCCCTCACCAAAGGGGACTGTGCGATAATTCTATACTTCCACAAAACGCCAAAAATCCGCATTACGTACTGAACTTTTCAAATTTTAATAAAATTCTTTCTATCTTTTATGCTCACTAAACGATCAACGCTCGAAAACGAAAATCATATCTTCAAAAGAAACGCCAGACGCCGCAACTTCTTGAAAAGATAACAAAACTCGTGATCATCCGCAAAAGACAGTCCACCTGCGACTTAAAATAACTCACGCCGATTGGCTCCGACGGACGACACAAGAAACGCTTCACTCAATACAAACTCGTAGTCAGACCTACAAGGTCCTCTTACATCCGACAAGGATATCATAGCTATACAAGAAACCCAAAATTTTGGTTTAGCGTCTCGGATAAACTCCGAAGATAGCTCGATTCTTTTAACACAAGTCATATAAGCGGCGACTAGTCGCGACTTTAAACGAAAAGAATCAGGAAGAAATCACTAACAGGCAAAACGAAAAGCCGATCAAGAATCGCGACAGCCTCAAAGCTGAGAGTAAGCCTAGGTCTTGCCCTAAACCCAGCCTTGCTGGATCTTGACATCTCACAGACATAGTATCGTGATACGTAGATCCCAAAACATGTCTCTTATCGCTACACCTAAAACGCCGCTAAAAGTAGCATACGGACCAAGCGACAAAAAGAGTTAGGATAATGGCGACTACTCGATCCTTCCTCTACACTTGACGAAAAGTATAAATCAAAACAAAAGACTAAATCTCGCAAATTTTCATATTCATAAAAGCCGCAAAGACGGCAGGATTCAAAGCCACCAACGCCAGTCCTAAAACATAAGAATGCAACCTCCAACGGCCGCAGAATAAAATTATTAAAACGCCACACACGCCAAAAATACGATTCACAAAAGGAAGTCAACATTGAGAAATCCAGATGCGGAAATCCCAAATGAACTAGCAGGCTGGTCCACTTCCTCATTCATGCCTTGAGCGCTCCCACCACCCTCGGCGCTTCATCGGCTCCGCCTCCGTCAGATCCTCGAAACCTCGATAGTTCCCATAGTCTCTGGACTCTTTCTTCTACCGGGGAACCAAGGACTCAGCATGAGCGACTCGCCATGAAATCCTTCATTTCAGCAATCTCGAATCGAAGGAGAACTGGTTCGAGACTTGTGAAGGTTTACGACCAACCCCGCACTCGCTGAATCACCAACAAACTTCGAGCTTTAAAACATTGAAACTCAGCAGTAAACGATTCCGCCTCGCCTTGCCACCTCCGCACCATCCTTCTTCCTCTCCTTTCCGCCTCAACGAGCTCGAGCGAAGCTCAGCTTGCTTCGCGATTCTGCGCTTTACACTCTTGTCGGATCCGAAAAGCTCGCCTACTTCTGTGGCCTTGAAGTTAACAATCCTAGATTTGCGGAAACTCGAGTCAAGCTCGCTAAACACTCTTAGTCCCTGCATAAACTCAAGATCAGCAAGTATGCTTACATACAGATTCGACATAAGGTTAAAAGTTCGGGCCAAACCTCGCTGACACGCTGGGAGCCCTCGGCAAAACCCGTTGTTTCTCCTCATCCTCCAGCACTTGTCAAGTAGTAAACTCCGGAGGAAGGCCATCAAAGAAGTTGTTAGGTGGAAACCGCTGGTTCGCTTTTTCCGCTGGAGCAAAACTAGGTTTTTCTCCCAACGGTGAAGGACTTTCCGAGCCTTCCCATCATCGATTTCCTTCCCTTACGACCTCTGTCTGCGCCCGGTAGAAGCTGCGGTGACAGGTTCTGCATCGTCTGACGGGACAGGATCTCGACCGATAAAGCCTAACCGCCTCAACCGCTCGAGGGTGAAGGATTTCCAGAAAAACGGCCTTTGACGAAGAAGATCTCTGACAAAGACGCCACCAGGCAAATGCGCAGTAGGATTGTTCCCTACAAAGCAAAACTTTTTCACTAAAACTCGCGACTAAAAGGTGAAATAGACAACGGGTTTTCGCCGATACCTCGCTGAAGTTCCATGCTCGAAATAGATGGAGACAGCTCTCTCGACAGACTCGCCATCTATTTCGACGAAGAAGAAACGCCTGCCACTATTTGGGATTCAAGTCCCCTCAATCACGCCATATCCTTCTTAGGCAGCATGGAGTAGTAATCATTACCTCCCCTCCGCCGAAAGTGCCCCAAAGACCTTCGGAATCGCTGGACCAAGATCAATCCCGAACAGAGTTAGCTTATCAAAACGCCAAGCCAACTTCCAAGGCAGTGAACGCTGAGTTGGTTGATCGAAGTTCGGCTGTGAAGCGATCAACAATGGCACCAGGGATCGGGAACCACATAGGCAGACGAAAGAAAGCTTCGTGAACATGTAAAGAAACTCATGGGGATTCCTTGAACTCTCATTACCAACGGAATCTGAATTTGACTCTTCAGAACCTGGTAAAAATCTCAAGAACCTTGAGATATTTACGAGAACCCAGCCTCGCGCAAAGGAGCACCGGCTGCCTCTCGAGGCCTCGACCGTGGATCTCTGCAGTGGGGGGCTTAACCTACAAGAGCTCGGTACGATTCTTTTTCCTCCTCCGACTAACCTCCCGCTTCACCACATGGGCAGGAGAGTCATCCGAGGATGAATGGGAAGAAGAGTTTCTTGAGGATCTTGAAGACATTGTTCTTAAAGAGAGAGAAATTTCGAGAGAGAGAGTAAAATCTTGTGATGAAGTAAGAATGAGATTTCTTACTCCATCCATATAAAGGAGGTAAAATCACTATTTACCCCGATTTTCGCAAACGACACGCCTCAACACCTTCCCATTATCGGCTATACCGCAGTTAGATCCGACAGGCTTTACGGTTCCTAGCTAGCCGGGGCTAACCGTTGGGGTCAAAATCGGTCAATGACGCAAATCACCCAAAAATCCTCGAAGAAAACCAAGTTTAACATCAAATCCAAGAACGGTCGCCGATAACTCACGGAAGGTCGCCCACCCATCGCGCCAACGGCGAGGGTCCTGGCGCTTCACCCGGCGATCATCTCATGATCTCGGCATGCATCTTCGTCCTCAAACCCATGTTCTGATCGCCTGAGATCTAATGATGAGTCTCCTCAGAAAGCCTTCCGCATTGTTTGAAAGATTCATCTTTTAACACATCTAAAGCTCGGCCACATTGCTCGCGATCCTCGACGACGGAAAGTCTACAAATCCAAGTCCATCTCAAATCCGATATTCACGAATTTCGTTGGATTAAGCGATTATCTCGAAATCACGGTAAAGACCTTCCCAAACTCAAAAGATTTCCATAAGCGACTGATGGGGAAAGATCGAACAACGAAAACCCACAGGCGGCAAGATGGCCTGGCACCGGCGGCACCGTCCGCAGCGGGCGACCTGGCGCCCGGCGGCACCGACCTGGCGCCCGGCGGCACCGACCTGGCGCCCGGCGGCACCGACCTGGCGCCCGGCGGCACCGACCTGGCGCCCGGCGGCACCGACCTGGCGCCGGCGGCACTCGCCTGGCGCCGGGCGGCACTCGCCTGGCGCCGGGCGGCACTCGCCTGGCGCCGGGCGCACTCGCCTGGCGCCGGGCGGCACTCGCCTGGCGCCGGGCGGCACTCGCCTGGCACCGGCGGCACCGTCCGCAGCGGGCGGCCTGGCGCCAGCGGCACCGTCTTGAATTAAACCTGGCGTCGATCGCGACCTCGTCGGTCTCGGTCCTATCGTGTCGGTTCGATCTGTCTTAGCTTGTTCGATCAATCTACACAAGTTTGAATGCGATCCGGTTATTCTGGAACACCACTATCTCGACTGTACGAGGAATTAAGGTTCCTTCGAAACACGAAACCATCAAAGACCGTCCTTTGAAAAACGTAAAAGCCTAAGCGGCGAACATGCCCAAAAGCATTGCGTGCGATTTTCGAAAGAAGGATAAACTATGGCGGTTTATCTTTATCCTCACATAAGAGATAAATGTCAAGTTTCAGAAGATAAATGTCAAGTTTCCAGAAGATAAATGTCAAGGTTCCCGATAAACACGAAGATGGACGAAAATGGAAAAAGCCCGACTCAGCCCGTGGGAAGATAGACCGTCTTAGGAGGAGTATATAAGGAGAGCTTTGAACAAGAAGCACACCAGATCACAAACTTTCAAGCACTTAGCACTTAGAGCGATTTAGCATTCTTTTATGTTTTCACTAGCGAGCTGCGACTCAACTAGGATAGACTTAGGCGACCAGACTAGCGAACTCCTCGACAGCCCTTACGGCCGGTTTCTTTTCTTGTTGTACACGCTCAAACGAGAATTGAGAAATAGGATCTCTTTCGCTCAACTTTTACGATTTCTATTTTCGCAACTTTATTTGATTGTTTCGTGTGCAGCCCAGCAGATATCCGGGACCTTCAAGGAAGATCGGGTTAACTCGGTTTTCCTCCATAAATCTTTATCGGAAATTGACGGTGTGAATTTCGGTTCCCACAATCCTTCGTGTTGAGATGATTATCCTCAGCTTCCTTTGGCTCGGTTGTTGTGTCTGCCTCCTGGTGCTGATGATGGTTGTCTGGTCCGTTGCGTTGCTGCTGGAATAGGTTTTGGGATCCGTTGGCTAACTGTAAGATGTCTGCAATGTCCTCTCTGGATATGTGGAGTGTTCGTCCATCCATTGAGCGTTAAAAACCTTGTGAATCCCTGAAAATACAAAACTCATCTGGGATTAGATTACCGAAGTCAAGTACATTTGAATTTGTTACCTGGGATAGTTTGATGCATGTATCGGTCGATGGCACAGGTTTGGGATCGGTCGATGGTTGTTCAGGCCTATCGGTCGATTGTGTTGGTGCCATGTCGGTCGATGAGACTTCTTCGGGTTGGGTGATGTATGTTGGCGTGGCGGTCTTGACCGCAAAGCTCTCTTGCTGGTAATCGCTTGCCCAGCTCCCGATTGAGTAGTCTCCGTCTCGCTTGTTGTTGACTGTGTTGTCGAATGATGCGAGGCAAGTAGTATCGATCGATGGGGAGAAGGCCCTGTCGATCGATGTCTTGATTCTGAGGTTGTGGTGGAGAATTCGATCTTCATCTTCTGGAATGTTATGACACTCTATAGCTCTCTCCTCCTCGTAATCATCAGTATACTCCTCAATATGAGTAGTATCTATAGAATGTGGTGGGGTGTAGTAATCGTTCTCCCACTCGCTTACTCAAATCACCATCTGGAAACTCCTCCCCGATCTGGTTGAATAGTGAATCGATCGATGACCATGTCCGTCCATTTTATCGATGTCAGTTCACTAGAGTGGATCGATGAGATAGTGCTGCTATCAATCGATTCTGGCGGCTCCGCCTCAGATGCGCTCTGTGAATCGTGATTCATCTCCACAATAGCAAACAACTACAAGGTCTGAGCTGTCTTGGATCTTCTCAGAACCTTGATGACTCGTGATCGATCATAGTAGATCGTAGGATTGATCAGGGTTAGGCACGCTTTGTTTGTCCGAAGGTTGCAGACCGCCCAACTTTGGCTAGAAGGCTCTTCCAAGTAGCAAAGAAGTAGTAGGGTTACCTTGACGCCCAAGACATGGAAGTCTACTGGTATTAGGGCTTCTCCTATGGTAACCTCAAGGTTTCTCACAATTTCTCCAGAGTTCGCTGAGAACAATCCACAAAGATGAACGATTCTTCAAGAGGGTTTCATCTTCGCACCTAGATGGTCTGCTATCACCTTGGGTAGAATACTAACTCCAGATCCTGTGTCACATAGGGCACGGGAAAGTTGATCCCATGGACTGAGTAAGGAACAACGAACTTCCCCGGTCACCCTTCTTCTCAAGTTTGATCCTCTTCTTCATACTTTCTCGACTTGGTTGAACATCCTCCCCGATGTCTTTCTCGCCTCCTTAGTTTCTCTGAAAAACATCCACAACTGCGGTGAAAAGTAGCTTCTTCAAAGGGTTTCTCTCAGAGGTATTCTTAGAACTCTTTTGAAACTTGCCAACTCCTTCTCATTAACTTCTTTTAAGGTGTTTAGAACCTTCTTTCCTTTTTCTGAGAATTCTGCCATCTTTTTCCTTTTATATCTCCATTGATCAATGATATCCGTGGGCTTCTTCATGATGGCGGTTGGTGGGTTTTGGGAGGTTTAGACTGCTCCCTGAGTGCATTAAGTCGCAACATCTATCTTGGGAAGTTGCACTCGGCGGTGATATCGAATATCGACGACAGGTTGTGGAGTGTGTCGACGATTTCATTTTCCTTCGGTCGATCATGGGACATCTGTCCTCTCGACGATGCGTAAGGGCTGGTGGATGCGGTGCTTTGCTGTGAACTCCTCGTGAGTAAGTATCTTCACGGCGTTGCACTCGTGAGTGGATTCTTCGAGATCCATCGGTCGATGCTCGCCGGAGTCCATCGATCGATTGAAGCATGACATCGACGATGTTCATGTCCGACATCGATCGATACCGCATACGCCAATACTCATGGAACTTTCGATCCGAAGTCTCCTCTTGCAGCTTCTCTTGCTTCACCACTCTCCAAAAATCATCTTCGATGATAGCATTAACGCAGGACCTGTTGCTTTTCTCCAACTTTTCCTAAAGCTTCCTCGCTTCTTAACAGCTTCTCCGCCTGAATCACCGAGTCTCTAGTTTCTTCACATGAGTACTCAAAGCATCAAGCTTTGTGTTCAAAGTGGTGTAGACAGCGCCGATCTTTCCATTGAAGTTCACCTCTAACCGCTGCTGGCTTTCAAGAACTTTCTGAGCATGTCTTCTAGCTTTCCTTCCGGGTTGGTGTGGGTTGCTTCATGTAAGATGAGTTTCCATAACTCCCGTTGTTGTTGGGGTTGCTGCTGTTGAAGTTTCCTCTTTGTACCGCGGTTTCGTTTCCTTGGTTTCTAGATCTCTGAAATCCATTTCCACCGATCCAGCTTGACTTCGCTTCTATGTAGTCATCTTCTTCATCAGCTTCGATCCTCCACCGAGCAGATTTGCTTGTTTAGCAGTTTCAACATTGTCAAGTGTAGCTTGTACCTCATTTATCTGTTCCTTTCCAAGGAACGCCGCAGATCTTGCTTTTACAATGTTCTTTGTGCTGTTGCTGGATGCTAGGTTGTCTATTAGCTTCACAGCATCTTCAGGATTCCTTGTGGTGAAGTTGCCTTCACTGCAGTGTCCGAGCCATCGATATTTCAGCGTGATGCCTCGAAGAAAGTCGAGCAGTTGCACTTTGATGAATCCATGGTGTGGACAATCTCGCTGGTAAGACTTGAATCTGATCCAGGTATCCTTGAATGATTCTCCAGGCTCCTGGTTGAATGTGGCAATTTTCCTCCTTAAGTCTTCAGCGCGCGCATCATCAAAGAAGTTACGCAGAAATGCGTTTTTGATGTCGCTCGGGATGTAAGAGATCCTGGTGGTAGCTGCTTAAGCCTTGTAAAGCTTCTCGGATAAAGAGTGTTTGAAGAGCTTACGAGAAGGTAGTCCACAGGACTCCATTGGGGACTCCATTGGCTTTGATAGCAGATATGAAATCCTCGAACCTCTCGGATGGTCCATGGGATGCTCATTGGACAGCCCACAGTAGGGTGTCTGTCCCACAAGGGTGTAGTACTGCGGCTTGAGCTCGAAATCGCCTCTTTGAATAGCAGGGGGACGAATGGCTGATCTGTTGGTGTAGAAATGATCGGGCGGTTGTAGTCAGCTAGTGTCGAGCAGCCTCTTCTACAGTTGAACAGCCCGTAGGTGCAGTTTCGGCTCAGGGATTACTTCATTCGAGCATTGAGTTTCTGACCTACTTCATTACGAAGGTGACCTTCTTGGTCACGAAGTCTCCATTCTCATCTCGTATGAGAATAATAAAGCAACCATGACTCGCGGAACAGTATCGATCGATATACGATAGGGTATCGATCGATGTCGGATGAAATGTGTCGGTCGACGGTGAAGTAGTGTCGGTCGACATGAAGATCACGGTATCGGTCGGCGAAGACGGTGTCTCGGTCGGCGAGGAATGCGTCGATATCGGTTAATGACGGTTGTTGATGTCGATCGATGCAGGCAGTTTCCTTCGCGGATTGAGCGTTCCAAGCTAGCGAGTCTTCGAGAACAAAGTTGAGATTCCTTGTTGCTACGAGTGCTGCTGGCATGTACCTGAAAAGACAAGAAAAAAAATTTGTGTCGGCAATTAAAGTAAAATAACCTAGACCTAATCAGATTAAATCCTATTGTATCAAAGCTCCCGACAGCGGCAAATTTGATATCACTCAAATTACCCTAAGGAGTGACTTTACTCTCTCAAATAAGAGGTTCAGTTGTAGTACTTAGGGATCAAATCCACAGAGAGCTAGTGTACAAATAAGATGCAATCTTAGTGACTAAGCTACGTTGAAAATGGTTAAAAGTAAATTGCAGGTTTGTTGAGTAATGGTAAGATTACTCAGTTGAAAGGTTTTGGTTTTAAGACAATAAAGAGAAGTAGTTAGATTCAGGGTAGGTATTCAGGAATTCAGGATTATAAATACTATAAATGCTAACAAGTTGCTTGCATGATATGTCAGAGCTCAACACAATTAAATGAATCCATCAGCTCTCGTAATATTTAGACCATCTATTACTTATATGATAAATGGTGTTGCGGTCGGCTATTCTGCCGATAGTATCGATCGATGTTTCGATAGGAATATCGACCGATACACCTCTAGCTACGTCGATCGATTACTCTATAGGAGTATCGATCGATACGGCTCTAAGAGAGCTTTATGCGCGAGTTGATACAATGCTCACCATGATCTTAGATCAGCCTTCACATATCTCAAGAGGGTCATAGCATGTTTAGGATGTTATCAGGAGTTGTATTGAATAATACAATCCAGGTTCATATTCTAGGTAGCTAAGCTAGAAAAAGCATTAGTGAACAATCCTAACAATAAATATCACAACTATAGCAGATATAGGCTGGGGTTAATCCCTCATATCTTATTTAAACCCTAAATCTAACAAATGAATCTACTCAGACATGGCTAAGTAGTTCATAGCAACAAGGTAATAATAGGAATTCATAGATCTATTAGAGGGTGAACACTTAGGCCCCAATCACAAATATCTTTGGATCTCTCCTCTAGATCTAGAATCCTATAACCTTCGTTAAGAAGAACAAATAAGGAACTGAATAGAACTTTATTGAGAACTTGCAAAGTAATGAAAACAGTAAAAGAAATGAGTAGAAGAAGAAAGTAGAAAGGGTGGTCAGAAACTTAAAAACTATATAAAAACTTATGTTCTGCCAAAACACTTAGGCACATATAAATATGAGTTCATTAGGTTAAAAAAAAACTCGTCAGGGGCAATCTTGTAAAATGTGATGTCTTGGGCTTCAAGTTCGACCAGGTCCAAGTTGTCTTTCTGCAGCTTCGATATCGACGGATAGTACTGTGTGTACATCGATCGATTATGATCTCGATGTATCGTCCTTCGGCTAATGAGTGTCGGTCGATAGCACAGAGTGTGCATCGATTGATGTGTAACTCTGGGTGTCGACCTCTGGTATTGATCACGGGTGAAATCTTCTTTAAGCTCCAAAAAGGCACCTAAAACATCACTTTTCTCCAAAATGTTCCCGAACCTGAAAACATACCTAATAGACTCCAGAACATAGATAATAGTAGTAAAAACACTCATATACCATGGGTAAAAAGGGTAAAATCCATGGTATATCAACACCTCTTGAGGAGGGGTATAAGGTCTTTCGTGAGGGGGAGGTTAAAGAGAACCAGTTGTTTGAGGATGCTAAGCTGTATGGGAGGATGGTTTGCAAGCTGATCTACTTGACAAGACCTGATATATACTTTGCTGTGAATCAAGTGAGCCGGCATATACAGGCGCCAAAGGTACATCACTGGAAGATGGTTGATAGGATACTGAGGTATTTAAGTGGCTCGCCTGGACAAGGAGTTTGGATGGGTTGTAATGGCAGTACCTAAGTGGTTGGGTATTGTGATGCTGATTGGACAGGAGATAGAGTGGACAGGAGGTCAACTACTGGTTATTGTACATTCATTGGAGGTAATCTGGTTACTTGGAAGAGTAAGAGCAGAAGGTCATCTTCTTTTCAAGTGCTGAAGCTGAGTATAGAGCTATGTTGAAGCTGACAAACGAGTTGGTGTGGATCAAGGGTATTTTGAAGCATCTAGAGATTGAGCAGTCTACTCCCATGACCATGCATTGTGACAATCAAGCAGCTATCCACATTGCTTCTAACTCAGTCTTTCATGAGAGAACAAAGCACATAGAAGTTGATTGTCACAAGGTGAGACAGATGATTATACTAGGAGTGATTCTGCCATGCTATACAAGAAGTGAAGACCAGCTTGCAGATGTGTTTACTAAGGCAGCGAGATTAAAGACAATGGAGTCCATACTATCCAGACTTGGACTCACTGATCTTAACCCCAGGAGCTGATCCCCTCGTCTTGAGATCTCCACTCTTTTTCCCTCATCAAAGTTTTGTCCCATTGGGTTTTCTTTGGCGAGGTTTTTAATGAGGGAAGATCTCATGGCAATTCAAGCTTGACTTGTTCCACATGGTCAAGCTTGAGGGGGAGTGTTGAGATGAGGAGTTGATACATTGAGAGAGGAAGAGATTTGGAGAAGACAGTAACTTTTGGGATTTACCACAGTTACTTTAGTTTTACTGTGGTAACTAAGTTAAAAGCTTTGGAAGTTACCTTGCATCCCTTTGGAGAGTAGAGCACGACATAGTAGAAGTCTGGATAAGGGATGAGCAGTCTGGAGAGGAAGAAGAGAGTCTTGGACAGCCTGTCATGTGCTGGAAAGGAGAAAATGCTTTAACACTGTTGCAAGCATGTGAGAAAGCATAGCAAAGTATTTCAAAATTAGTTCCAGCCTGTCCATTGACTCCACATGCTTAAGAATTTCGAAAACCCTTGTTGCTCTCCTATATATACTTGTAAACCTCATCAGATATTAATTAATGGAGTTTTGAGTCTCTTTCTTATTCTTTATTCTCTCTAATCTCTTAATCTCTTGTATCTTTCACAAATCAGTCTAATCTATTTTTAAACACTCTTTAAAACACAAAAGTGTTTACTGTCATGTGCCGGAAAGGAGAAAATGCTTTAGCACTGGTGCCACACTGCTCTTAGGCTGACTGATCCCCAAATTCTCCAAAATTATTCTCAGGTTGTCTGCCCTATTAGATGGTCCTTGTGAGAGATCTCTGAGGTCTTCCCAGCTCTTCTCATCATAGTACCCTTTGATTCCAC
Organism: Brassica carinata; assembly: GCA_016771965.1. Taxonomy (NCBI): domain Eukaryota; kingdom Viridiplantae; phylum Streptophyta; class Magnoliopsida; order Brassicales; family Brassicaceae; genus Brassica; species Brassica carinata. The sequence goes on from CM028689.1 coordinate 37,147,436, forward strand.
AAACTTGATATCCCTCGAGACCATAACTCTTCTGGAATCTGGAATGTAGCATTTGTACCCTTTCTCAAGGCTTGGAGTGTAGCCTATGAATATGCCTTTGACACTCTTGGCCTCCAGCTTGTTTCTCTGCTCTCCTGGTGTCAAGACATAGCAAACACAAACAAACACACGCAAATGATCTAATGGAGGTTTGATCTTGTTTAATACCTGAAAGGGAGAGACATCTTTGAGGACTTTTGTGGGGATCCTATTGATCAGATAGCAAGCTGCGATCATAGCATCTCCCCAAAACCTCTTTGGAACATTTGTGTGAAACATCATGCTCCTTGCAACCTCCATAAGATGTCTAATGCCATGTTTTGGTAGGTGTTGTTTGAATGCATTGCTAGTATACTCCCCACCATTATCAGACCTAAAAACTTTGATCTTGGAATTGAAATGGTTAGTTACATAGTTTTGGAAGTTAATAAAAGCTTCTAAAACTCTATCTTTGCTTTTAATCAGCGTGAGACAAGTATACTTTGATTTCTCATCTATGAATGTCACAAAATATTTATGGCTTTCTCTAGATGCACAAGGGGCAGTCCACACATCAGAATACACTAGTGTTGAGATAAGATGAGGATATGAGATGCTTGGGAGAGTTATGATGAGAAGATGAAGTGAAGAAAAGCATGACACAAAGTTACTGTGGTAAAAATATAATTACCACAGTAACTCTTCTAATAACTGTGAGGTAAAAGCACAAGGATGGATAAGGTGGATACTCCAAGTGGAAGAGAAGGTCTGGTCTGGTGATATGTGACCGTTGGAGGCTGAGAGACTCTTCCCACCAGGATGGAACAGGCTGGCAGCATCTCCAAAAGATACCAAGATGCCTTAGGCGTGTGAGCCTTGTTGAGATGAGATGATGATATCTAGTGGGAAGAAGAGGTTATCACATTTTGGGATGTCACTGTAGTAGTAACTTTTATTTACCTCAGTAAAAGAAAGTTACTGCACAAAAGAGTTAAAGGGAGTTACCTTGGTAAGGAGAAGTGATGGCAAGGGCTTTGGATGGAAGGAAAGACTTGGCATAAGGATCTATCCGTTGGAGCTTATGGATAAGGTGGAAGAGGCGCCTAGACAGGCTGTGGACAGGCTGGAAAGGTGCCAGAGCATGTGAGCAATTTGAGCCTTTCATTTCAAACCAGCCAGCCTTCTCTTGTTGACTCCACATGCTTAAACAGTGATTAGCCTTAGTGAAACCCTTGTAAGCTTCGCCTCATATATATATGTAATCTCATCCCATGAATAATAATCAAAACAGGAGTCTCATAATATTTTCCAGAAATGTCTCTTAGTCTTTAATCTCATAAACAAGTCTCTACTCTTTTAATCTCTTCTCTAAACTCTCTTAAACATCTCTCTAGTCTCTTTTATTATTCAAGATCTATAAAATCTTATGGTATCAGAGCCAGGTTGGCCAAAAACAACCTGTGTTCTTGAGTGTTCTTGAGGTTTTGAAGTTCAGATCTTTGAGAAACTAGTTTTGAATCTGTTTGTGTTCTTCTTTGAGTTGTGACTCAAAGGTGGTTCCACTGGTGATTAAGAAGCTTACAAGTGATCTCCAGGAGGTTGTGGTGGTTTCGTGATCTCAAGAGATCTAAAGGTGGAAGCTTTGAGGTGTTCTTGAAGGTTAGAAAGTTCAAGTCTTTGGGGTGTTTGGTTGTTGTGTGAGCTAAGGAGGGATCTTTGAGGAGTTCTTAGAGATCTAATCTGAAAGCTTTCAAGTCTTGCACTCTGGTGGGTTATTAGATTCAAGTTGAAGTCTTTTCTCAAGTATTCAAGACAAGCTAAAAATGGAAGGTGGTGGAGGCTACATGAAGGTGGCGACTACTTTCGAGGAAAACTACCTGGTGTGGTCGGGATGGCTAGAAATGCTGTTGGAAGCAAGGGATTGCTCAAGCATCTTCGACTGATGAATCTACAAAGCTCATCACTCAAGGAAAGGAGGAGAAGACAGCTCAGTGATCTTGAGAAGTGGCAACAAGAGGAGTGTGTTGTGCTCTCGGCTCTTCTTGCATCCTTGGAACCAACTTTGATGGATGCATACAGCTACTGTGAGACTGCAAAGGAGTTACGGGATACCTTAAAGAAGGTATATGGAAACACTTCAAACTAAACAGGGTGTTTGAAGTGAAACAATCTCAATGGTTTGAATGAAGATATGGACTTTGAGAAGCACTTGGGAAGGTTCAGGTCTCTATGGTCAGAGCTTGAGATGCTAAGGCCAAGTACTACTGATGCTGATGAGCTCAACAAGAGGAGAGAGCAAGACAAGGTGTTTGGCTTGCTCCTTACATGAATCAGGCTTATGGTGGGCTGATTCAGCACATGTTGAGGATGACCTTACCTGACTTGGAAGAAGTGTGTTGGCGCATTCAAAGGAGCATGGCTCCATAGGATTGTTTGCAAGAAAGGGAAGGAGCTATCATTAGCTAATCAAGCATCTACGCTGAGCAAGGAGAAGTTCCACAAGCTAACAAGGCAGCGTGGAAAGTATGAGAGGTTCAATGGGAACTGTGAGCATTGCAAGAAACAAGGCCACAAGAACAATCAATGCTGGATTTTACATCCTCAATTAAAGCCGGCTAAGTTCAACAAGGATCGTGAGGCAAAGGCTCATTTGGGAGATGGTTCTGGTGGCACAAGCTCAAGGAAGGGTCATGAAGGTGAAGTGGACAATGGGAAGTCCTTGGTGGCCTACTTGGTGAGTGCGAGTACAAGGAGTATCAATGATGAGTACTTGAAGAGATCTGACCTTGATGCATTGATCAAACTCTTCAAAGCCAATGGTAACATTCTTGGGTACTCTCATCATGCTTATATGATTCCTAAAGCTGTTGAGAGTTCTATTGACTTGCCTAGAACTGATAGGATGCTGAATACTCCATCTAAAGTGTTAGAAATGTATACTCATCCTAGTATTGCTCATACTGCTCAAACTGATCATGTGCATTCACCATCTAAGATTCTTGCTCATATTGCTAGTTCTCATACTGTTAAGCCTGTGATAGTTGATTCTGGTGCATCTCATCATATGATAAGTGACACTAGACTCATTAAGAACATTGTTCCTGCTAATGGTAATGTTATGATTGCTAATGGATCTAAGATACCTATTAGAGGAATAGGCAGTCTTAAATTGTTTCATAAAGAATCTGAAGCTTTCTATATGACTGAGTTCACTTCAAATTTATTATCTGTTAAAAAAAGTGCTACTGATCTTAACTTCAATGTTATCTTCATTCCTAATGATGTGAAGTTTCAGGATATTGAAAGTAGCAAGATGATTGGAAAAGGAGTAACCAAGGGAGAATTATATATGCTTGAAGATCTTGCTCCTGTTTCTCATTCTAGCTGTTCTTTTTCTTCTATTTCTGCTACTAGTTTAAGCAAAGATGCATTGTGGCATGCTAGACTAGGACACCCTCATAATAAGGCTTTAAAAATGATTTTGCCAGATGTTTCTTTTGAAAATAATGACTGTGAGGCTTGTATATTGGGTAAACATTGCAAAGTTGTCTTTCGAACTATACTGTCATGAAAAGTGTTTTGATCTTATTCACTCGATGTTGGACTGCCCCTTGTTTATCTAGAGATAGCCAGAAGTATTATGTTTCCTTTATTGATGAAAAATTCAAATACACCTGGCTAACCTTAATTCCAACCAAAGGGTCTTTGATGCATTTAGAAACTTTCAGTCATATGTCTCTAACCATTATCATGCCAAGATTAAGATTTTCAGGTCAGATAATAGAGGAGAATACACAAGCCATGCATTCAAAGATCACCTATCCAAGCATGGGATGCTTCACAAACAAGCTGTCCCTACACTCCACAACAGAATGGAGTAGCTGAGAGGAAGAACAGGCACTACATGGAGTGCCAGGTCCATGATGTTTCAAGCTAATGTGCCCAGAGATGCAGGTGATGTTGTGGGCTGCTTGCTACTTAATAACAAGACTCCCACTTTGGTGTTGCAAGGACAGTCACCACTTGAGGTTCTCAACAAGTACAAGCCAGCTTTGAATCATTTAAGGGTCTTTGGGTGTCCAGTTTTGTGATGGTTCTGGAGAGATCGCTAACAAGCTAGAAGCAAAGAGTAAGGCTGGCTATGTTCATTGGGTATTCTACATCTCGAAGGGCTACAAGTGTTATGATGAACACTCAATAAGGTTGTGGTGTCTAGAGAGGTGAAATTTGTGGAGGAAAGAGGATATTATGAGGAGAAAAACCAAGAAGACTTGAGAGATCTTACCTCGGATAGGTCATCTATTCTGAGAACCATCTTGGAAAACCTTAGGATCAATATGCACCAAGGCCAGCAAGGTGGAGAAAGTGTACCAGGAAGGGTGCCTACTGGTGATGAAGATCATGGGAGTGCACAAAGGAGTGTGCCAGCTACTGATGGAGTTCATGATCCCACCCTTAATCATGAGGGGGGGAGTGAACCAGAAACTCTTAACCAAGGAATGGGAGAGAGTTTAAGTGGTCAAGAGAGTTCTAGGAGTTCTAGTTCTCATGATCAAGGTGGTGATCAAGGTGTGGAGTCTAGTTATCATCAAGAAGAGTCTGGTCCGAGTGAGGTACAAGATGAAGTGCAAGAGGAAGTGCAAGAGGAGGTGCAAAGTGAGCAGCAAGTACCAGCCTTGAGGCTACGGATAAGGAGGGATCCTTCCAACTGGGTAAACACGAGAGTGTACTACAATGCCCAGGCTGTGGAGCATCCCTCTCAAGCTGTGTGCTCCTTTGCTCAATATCCAGAAGAGCATCATGCCTTTCAAGTGAGCTTGGATGAGAGTTATGTTCCAAGGAGCTATGAAGAGGCAATGCTAATATAAGAGTGGAGAGATTCAGTCAATGCTGAGGCTGATGCTATGATCAAGAATGATATATGGCATGAGAGTGCTTTGCGAAAAGGAAAAAAAGCTGTGTCTAGTAGATGGATTTTCACTATCAAGTATCTTCCAAATGGGAAGATAGATAGGAAAAAGACAAGGCTGGTAGCAAAGGGCTTTACTGGAGAGGACTACATTGATACATTTGCACCTGTTGCCAAGCTCCATACCATCCGGATAGTTCTTTCTTTGGCTGTGAACCTTGAGTGGGATCTATGGCAGATGGATGTGAAGAATGCCTTCTTGCAAGGATAGCTTGAAGATGAAGTCTATATGCATCCACCTCCTGGTCTTGAACATCTTGTGAAGAAGGGCAATGTTTTGAGATTGAAGAAAGCCATTTATGGTCTTAAGCAATCTCCTAGAGCCTGGTATCACAAGCTGAGCACAACCTTGAATGGAAGAGGCTTTAGGAAGTCTGAACTTGATCACACCCTCTTCACACTTGTTACTACCTCAGGTATCATTGTTCTCCTTGTGTATGTTGATGATATCATCATCACTGGTAGTGATAAAGATGGTATCAAGGCTACCAAGGAGTTTCTCAAATCTGTTTTTGAGATTAAAGACTTGGGAGAGATGAAGTACTTTCTTGGTATTGAGCTGTGTAGAGCCAAGGAAGGATTATTCATCTCTAAAAGGAAATATACACTTGATCTTTTGAAGGATGCAGGTGCTTATGGAGGGAAGACAGCAAAAATGCTAAATATGAGAAGCCAATGTCCATTCTTCAGAAACTTATGCAAGGGAAATACTTAAATCTATACAGATTCTTATGAATGAATAGGTTTGCCCCTTGAGAATTGATGCATGTGTTTGTGCATTGTTTGAATCAGGTACCTATTGAGCTTATGAACAAGGCAGGCTTGGACTCAACCCATGATGAAGGGAAGAATCCAGAAGAAAGGGGGATACAAGCTCTAACCACAAGAAGAAGCTCAAAGGTGTGATGGGTGTGAAGCAAGGAAGGCGTTGGTGCCTGCTTGCCATTGAAGTAAGGCCATGATCCATAGTCTAAGGAGTCCTTCAAAATCATCTTAAACTCCTTAGACTCACTGGCCAATCCCAAGGCTGAGGGTAATTGCACTCTTTTTCCCTAAGTGATGGTTTTATCCCATGAGGTTTTCCACACTTAGGTTTTTAATGAGGCAAGTGCTCTCAGTTCCAAGCTTGCCCAGGGATCTCCTATGGTCAAGCTTGAGGGGGAGTATTGAAATAAATAAAGGAATGACCAGAAGAAGAAGCTGGTTGATGATCCAAGGATAAGTTCATCAAGAGAAGCCAATTTGGTTCTGTTTTGTACAGACTTGCTCCACAAACTACCACTTGACCTAACCTGACTTGCAAGGCAAGGAATGAGTTGTGGATGACCTTATGGACGTTGGGAACCTCTAAGAAGTCAAGGAAACCAGTTTGAATTCAAAATAAAGGATCTGGTTTGAATTAAGCAAAAAGAAGTCACATGGGTGCATTAGGAGTTGTGTAGAGCTGTCACTATCACCAAGGAAGGATGTGCCTCACCTCCTGTCCCTTTCTACTCTTCCTGCACGTCCAGAACTTGGCTGTATCCCCTTTGGCATCATCTCATTCCCTACAGAATTATTTGTTTATGTTTCCCTTGCTTAGTAATTGTTTAATCATGTGTATTGTCTATTTAAAGGCTTCTCCATCACTTGTAACATTTATCCAGTATCAATAAAAGTTACTCTCAGTCTAATTTCGTGACCTCTCTCCCTTACTTGTGTTCTAAACATAGTCACAATGTGATGAGATCCTAGGATGCTGCTCTGGAAAAGATGGGATAATCCTTGCAGAAACGAATTCAAAAGACTCAAGTTCCTCAAGGCATGTGGATTGAATGGTGACACAAGAGGGATGGATGATCTCTTGATACTCCTAGGCAACTAATCTGGATATGACACACCAAATAAGAAGCCCTTAGTCTCTGGATATTACACACCAGAAGTTGGATATTACACACCAACACTCAATCAACTCGGCAAGCAAGAAGAAAAGAGAAACAAGGGTTTTGATAAAAGATGGTTACTGATACAAGGGGCCACGACCACAATATAAAGGAGAAGCCTTGTACATGCACAAGGTCTCGAAATAACATAAACACTTAAGTCTAAAGGCTCCCTCGAAAACTAGACAAAGACTGAGTTTAAAATTTAAAATAAAACAAACTTAGATAACTAAAATACTTAGATAAATATTTCTTCTCTCTTGACCACGGATCAACAACCAAGTGATGTGAAGTAACTTGTGGCCTCGTTAAAACCTTCCTTTGGAAAACCCAAGGGGACAAAACCAAAGGTTAGAAAAGAGCACACACAAGCTACTTGCTTAGTTGTTGATCAGCTTGAACTTGGAATGTCTTGGATGGTGGTTGAGGTATAAAGATGATAGTGCTTCCATCTCAACAATGAATTCTTCTTGTTGCATCCTCAGCTACAAGCTGTCCATGATCAGGTTAGTGCCTCCTTTCCATGATCACATCATCCCTCCTCTTCGTAAAGATTTGTCCTCAAATCTGTTTTACCCGCAATAAAGGGGACCAAATCAGAACATTGAAATTTGAAATTAGATTACACTTACCTTGCAAGCCTCTATGATAGGCATTGTTTCTGACTGGTTCGATATGTAGATATCATTGATCGACTTAGTTCCTGATTCATTACTCAAACCTGATACACTGAAACAAATCAAGTTAGCAAATGACAATTTATCAAAGAGTAATAATCTTATCCCAAATTTGTCTCTGCTCGGTCTTGGCTTGTATGCTGCACCTGGAGGTGCTTCTTTAATGAGGATAAAGCCAGGGACATCTTGATGGTTATGCCGTCCAGATCAGGTGGTTTGAATCTTTCTCTTCCTCAGCTTGTAGTTTCTTCTTGTATGCTTCCAAGCTCTCTTAAAATCTGCACATAGCTCTTTGAAAAAACAAGTGCATCATATCTGTGTAATCAATAAAAGAACTCTCGAACACATAATCACTTACCTTAGCATGCTCACCTGGTCTCCATAGATAGGATTGAGATGTTTTAAACTCAGAAAAATTCAAACAAAGAACACAGAGGATCAGCCGACTTGTAGAACCCATAACTCTTTCACCTGTAAAGCTTTGGACATGATTCCAATTGACGTGAGACCGGATGAGTTAAGTTTCCATAGCAGTCGAGTTTGTTGATTAAGTCCTTGTGGTTGTTGAGATATGATCCTCGGACTGCTCCTATGTCAAGACTGGTGGCTAGACAGCTTTCAAGGTTTGCTTGTTGTGTCTCCAACTTAGCCAAGGACTCATCATTGATACTCTGATAATTATAGCTCCTCTTTTGACCTGTAACTTTCTCAGCTTCTTTGGACAAGTCAAGTGGGTTATCATGTCAAAGAAAGTATTGTAGACCAGAATGTTAACAAGGTACAAAACAATACAACCAGAACCATTTATCTCAAGTTTCGAAGTGCAATATGTTTATCAAAGAACGTGTTATACACTAAGATATCATCAAAGAACAATCCCTGCGTTTATAAACATTTTCAGCACACAAACAATCAATCTCAAACTCAGAGATATTTGCAGAATTCAAAATTTCAAACCTAACACCAGCATGATGCAATTTTGGTTCATGGCATTTCCTAGATTCTTTCAAGACATAAGTGGATGCAAGAAAATTATCAGTGACAAGTTTATGCATAGGAAAGTTCATAACAAAATTTTTCTCTTCAGTTCTAGAAAGTGAATCACAAGGTTTTCTAAAACAACAATCAGATTGTTTCAATTTAAGCTCAAAAACCTTTTCAAAATGATCAAAACTTTTGCCATGTTTCAGAAAATGATCAAAACTCAGAATATGACCAGAAATGCTATTATTTTGATTTTCAAAACGTTTTTGATCAAAGATGATTTCTGGTTTAAGTTCTTTAAAAGATTTAAACATGTTATCAAAAACAGATTTTGAAACACAAAAATCTTTTACTTTATCAAGACCAAAACGTTTTATGTCTTCATTGCTCACTTTAACAAATATTTCAGGCACAGAGACAACCATATTAAACTCCTTACAGTGCTCTTGCAGATCATGAGACAAGGTTTCAGGAATAGTTTCAGACTTCAAGCTGTTCTGCTGTTCCAAGTCTTCTCTTTGTGTTGATTGCTCTGGTTCTTGCTCTGCTGAAACTTCTTCCGTAACCTGTGACACTGAAACAAGGATACTCGGTTGTACCGGTTCAAGACAAGTTAGTTCATCAAAGGAATTATTGAAATTAAATTCAGACTGAGGTAAGAAAAGAGAACAATTTTGTTCTGTCTCAGACTTCTCCTTTTCCTTAGATGTTTCTGTTTGAGCTTCTTGAATTGATGCAGCTGAGTCTGGTTCTGTATCTTTGATTTCTGAGACAGTAGTAACTGGTTCTTGATGCTGTGCTTCAATGGATGGACGTGCTGTGTTGGTCCTTTTGAGTGGTTTCCCCACGTCCATGATCAACTGAGACAGTTCCTTGATGTCTTCCTTACTGTCCCGGCTTGTTGTTTTGCTAGATAAACTAATGACACTGGTTGGATTTGATCTCATGCTGCCTTGTTGTTTCTGAACTGAGTCTGAAGAGTATAGCTTTGCCTCAGGCTGCCTCAAGTAAGTGCCTTTTTGTCTTATCCTTCTCTGCCTTTGAAGTACTTCTTTGTAGTACTGTCTTGGAACATACTCTCTATGCATCAAAGATCTCAGCTTAAGCCATGTTTCCACTGGTTCTTTTCCATCAAGTCTTCTGGACTTTATCAATTGTTTCCACCAGCTTAAAGCATAAAACTCAGCAGTGGCTATTAGAACCTTCTTCCTTTCAGCATAGTGTTGACAGTTAAAAATCTTCTCCATCTTCTCTTCCCACTCAACATATACAGCAGGATCAGCATCACCAAAGAAAGGAGGGATTTTTATCTTTTGATCAACAAATTTGTCTCTGCTATTGCCTCTGCCTTCATGCTCACGTCTCTGTCTCCTCTCACTGCTTCTAGATTCAAGACTATGACCAGTGGCTTGTTGGAGTTGCTGTCTAAACTCTTGTCGAAATTTATCAAAGCTGGGCTTCATCTTCTGCTGCAGTTGAGCATTCATAGCCTTAAGTAACAGCTTTTCATCCTTAGTGATTTCTCCTTTCTGATCTCCTGCCATGGTACCTGAGACAAGAGAAAATTTAAGCTTGTTGGAGTTGCTGTCTAAACTCTTGTCGAAATTTATCAAAGCTGGGCTTCATCTTCTGCTGCAGTTGAGCATTCATAGCCTTAAGTAACAGCTTTTCATCCTTAGTGATTTCTCCTTTCTGATCTCCTGCCATGGTACCTGAGACAAGAGAAAATTTAAGCCAGTAAGTAGTTCCAATAAAACAGTCAAAACAAAACGAAATCAAACCTATCAGAACAGATTCAAAACAATAAGAACAAATTTAAACAAATCAGACTTGTGAGAACAGAGAGAATGGTGACACAAGAGGGATGCTGCTCTGGAAAAGATGGGATAATCCTTGCAGAAACGAATTCAAAAGACTCAAGTTCCTCAAGGCATGTGGATTGAATGGTGACACAAGAGGGATGGATGATCTCTTGATACTCCTAGGCAACTAATCTGGATATGACACACCAAATAAGAAGTCCTTAGTCTTTGGATATTACACACCAGAAGTTGGATATTACACACCAACACTCAATCAACTCGGCAAGAAAGAAGAAAAGAGAAAACAAGGGTTTTGATAAAAAGATGGTTACTGATACAAGGGGGCCACGACCACAATATAAAGGAGAAGCCTTGTACATGCACAAGGTCTCGGAAATAACATAAACACTTAAGTCTAAAGGCTCCCTCGAAAACTAGACAAAGACTGAGTTTAAAATTTAAAATAAAACAAACTTAGATAACTAAAATACTTAGATAAATATTTCTTCTCTCTTGGACCACGGATTAACAACCAAGTGATGTGAAGTAACTTGTGGCCTCGTTAAAAACCTTCCTTTGGAAAACCCAGTGGGACAAAACCAAAGGTTTGGAAAAGAGCACACACAAGCTACTTGCTTAGTTGTTGATCAGCTTGAACTTGGAATGTCTTGGAAGGTGGTTGAGGTATAAAGATGATAGTGCTTCCATCTCGAACAATGAATTCTTCTTGTTGCATCCTCAGCTACAAGCTGTCCATGATCAGGTTCGTGCCTCCTTTCCATGATCACATCACAATGTAGAGTGCTTAGAAGTCATGGTTTAGAGGCTGCCTTTACTGTCCCTCTCTTAAGGCAGCCTAATACTTGTAAAACCCACTTAAACTCTTCTTTATCTACTGTCTTAAGCTCTAGCTTACTGATTCTAAATCCTCTTCATCAAGTACACAAACTCAAAGTGTTGTGTTACTACAGAAGGATAGATTCAAACTAGAGATTCTCAGCTTTCTATAACCAGTTTACTCTCTAGGATCTTGGTTATAGTATAGGCTGTGAGAGAGGATTCAACCACCAGTTGGTTGTCTCTTCCATTGTAGGGGTGAGTTGCTGTTGTATGGTTGAAGGGATTCAATTACAAGTTAACTTAATACTCTCTTGACATGAGACAAACACTCATGAATTCCAACATGGTATCAGAGCTTTGTTGCTCTTCTTTGGGATCAAACTCACCTATTTTCTCTCTGTTTTTGAATAAATCTTTTCTCTCCAACTCTGATATAGTGTTAGCTTGGTCAGTACTTGTTAGTAGCTTAAATCAAGCTTGAGGAAGAGAGAGATTTCGAAAATGCTTCATTATTATGCTTTATCCAATGGATAATAGATTGTTCCTTATGGAGCATCTCTTTGACCAGTGGACAAACTGTTTTGATCCATTGGTTTCTTTGTTGTGTAAGCCACAGGAAACACTTGTTCATGTGTTTTTTTGATGGTTCCCTTGTTGCAAGCCCTGAAAAACATCAGTTCATGAGTTATTCTAGTGGCACATGTCTAAGATCAGTGGATAAATTAATTGTCCAATGGTCCATTGTCTTTCAGTTTCTAAAGCACCAAGCTCTTGATGAGTATTGGATGCTCCTGGCTGTTTATGCTTCCGCAAAACTCAAGAAAACAGAGCAAAACTCTGTCCATTAGAACTCTTGAGAAATTTTACATTCTCTATTCTCTATTCTCTAATTCTCAGGTTACTTATTCTCCATCATTCTCCCATACTCTGGTTACTAATACTCTGGTCACATGATTCTCTACTCTCTACTTATTCTCTGGTTACTTAATTATATTGTTGCCTGAATGCTTAGTCTTGATTATTAGGATTCAGAGAGTGTTGCTAGGATAGAATCTTACAGATATCTGTCCATTGCCGCTGTGCTTATTTAAATTGTGTTTTAAAGATCAGACTTGGTGAAAAACAATGTTCTGGTCTCTTGTTGTCTACTGATGCTTGTCTTAGTGTTGGTTTGACAGATTTCCCATGTTGATCAGAGCATGCACAAGATGCATATTCCTGACCATTGAGAAATAGTTGTGAGTAGCCAGGTGGCTTAAAAGCTCATATCAAGCTTGTCTCCTCCCCTATACTCGGAGCCAAGCTTGAGGGGGTCTGTAAATGAGCTTCCATGGCCTGTCTAGAAGCCATTGCAAGAAGAATTCAAAAAGGACAGCAACAACTTGGTGTTAGAACAGATGGCCACAAGAGACTACTTGACAAGATCAGGTGGAGATTCAAGCTGAGTGGAAAGCTATGAATCAGCCCAAGGCATGGAGTTAGAAAAGTTACCTTCTGGTTGTGAAGCTATGGATCAGCTTCTAAAAAGGAGTTAGAACAGTTACCTTCAATGGGGAAGCTATGAATCAGCCCATAGCATGTGTGCTTGTACCTGGTTGATGAAGCTTCAAGTTAAGAGGGCTGTTGTCTCAAAGCATGGTGATCATCATTGGCTCTCATCTTCCAAGCTTGACCACATACTCTCATTCTCAGGTCAAACTTGAGGAGGGGTGCTAAATATGAGAAACCAATGTCCATTCTTCAGAAACTTATGCAAGGGAAGTACCTAAATCTATACTGATTCTTATGAATGAATAGGTTTGCCCCTTGAGAATTGATGCATGTGTTTGGGCATTGTTTGAATCAGGTACCTATTGAGCTCATGAACAAGGCAGGCTTGGACTCAACCCATGATGAAGGGAAGAATCCAGAAGAAAGGGGGATACAAGCTCTAACCACAAGAAGAAGCTCAAAGGTGTGATGCGTGTGAAGCAAGGAAGGCATTGGTGCCTGCTTGCCATTGAAGTAAGGCCATGATCCATAGTCTAAGGAGTCCTTCAAAATCATCTTAAACTCCTTAGACTCACTGGCCAATCCCAAGGCTGAGGGTAATTGCACTCTTTTTTCCTAAGTGATGGTTTTATCCCATGAGGTTTTCCACACTTAGGTTTTTAATGAGGCAAGTGCTCTCAGTTCCAAGCTTGCCCAAGGATCTACTATGGTCAAGCTTGAGGGGGAGTATTGAAATAAATAAAGGAATGACCAGAAGAAGAAGCTGGTTGATGATCCAAGGATAAGTTCATCAAGAGAAGCCAATTTGGTTCTGTTTTGTACAGACTTGCTCCACAAACTACCACTTGACCTAACCTGACTTGCAAGGCAAGGAATGAGTTGTGGATGACCTTATGGACGTTGGGAACCTCTAAGAAGTCAAGGAAACCAGTTTGAATTCAAAATAAAGGATCTGGTTTGAATTAAGCAAAAAGAAGTCACATGGGTGCATTAGGAGTTGTGTAGAGCTGTCACTATCACCAAGGAAGGATGTGCCTCACCTCCTGTCCCTTTCTACTCTTCTGCACGTCCAGAACTTGGCTGTATCCCCTTTGGCATCATCTCATTCCCTACAGATTTAATTGTTTAATCATGTGTATTGCCAATTTAAAGGCTTCTCCATCACTTGTAACATTTATCCAGTATTAATACAAGTTACTCTCAGTCTAATTTCGTGACCTCTCTCCCTTACTTGTGTTCTAAACAATAGTCACAATGTAGAGTGTTTAGAAGTCATGGTTTAGAGGCTGCCTTAACTGTCCCTCTCTTAAGGCAGCCTAATACTTGTAAAACTCACTTAAAATCTTCTTTATCTACTGTCTTAAGCTCTAGCTTACTGATTCTAAATCCTCTTCAGCAAGTACACAAAGTCAAAGTGTTGTGTTACTACAGAAGGATAGATTCAAACTAGAGATTCTCAGCTTTCTATAACCAGTTTACTCTCTAGGATCTTGGTTATAGTATAGGCTGTGAGAGAGGATTCAACCACCAGTTGGTTGTCTCTTCCATTGTAGGGGTGAGTTCCTGTTGTATGGTTGAAGGGATTCAGTTACAAAAAATGCCCATGGAAGATGGGTATAAGGTTCCACGTGAGGGGGAGCCTGAAGACAGCAAGCCATTCCATGATCCAAAGCTTTATAGAAAGCTAGTGGGTAAGCTAATCTACTTAACCATCACTAGACCTGGTATTTGCTTTGTTGTGAATCAGGTGAGCCAGCATATGCAAGCTCCAAGAGAGCATCATTGGCGCATGGTGGAGAGATTACTTATGTACCTGAATGGAACACAAGATCTTGGTGTGTGGATGGGTTGCAACAAAAGCACATAAGTGGTGGGCTATTGTGATGCAGATTGGGCAGGAGATATAGCTGATAGAAGATCAACAACTGGCTATTGCAAATTCATTGGTGGGAACTTGGTGACTTGGAAGAGTAAGAAGCAGAAGGTGGTCTCTTGCTCAAGTGCAGAAGCCGAGTATAGAGCTATGCTGAATCTGACCAACGAGTTGGTATGGATCAAGGGCATACTAAAGCACTTGGAGCTTGATCAAGCAGCTCCCATGACAATGCATTGTGACAACCAGGCTGCCATTCATATAGCCTCCAACTCAGTCTTCCATGAGAGAACCAAGCATATTGAAGTTGATTGCAACAAGATGAGGCAAATGATTGTGCTTGGAGAGATCCTACCATGCTACACCAAGAGTGAAGATCAGTTGGCTGATGTGTTCACCAAAGCTGCGAGACAAAAGACAATAGAGTTCATCCACATCAGGTTGGGACTCATTGATCTAGGCAAGAGGAGCTAGAGCCCCTTGCCATGAGGTCTTTACTCTTTTTCCCTCATCAAAGTTTTGTCCCAATGGGTTTTCTTGGGTGAGGTTTTTAATGAGGAAGATCTCATGGCATCCAAGCTTGACTTGTTCCACATGGTCAAGCTTGAGGGGGAGTGTTGATATGAGATGCTTGGGAGTGTTATGATGAGAAGATGAAGTGAAGAGAAGCATGACACAAAGTTACTGTGGTAAAAATATAATTACCACAGTAACTCTTGTGAAAGTAACCTTGTGAGGTAAAAGCACAAGGATGGATAAGGTGGATACTCCAAGTGGAAGAGAAGGTCTGGTCTGGTGATATGTGACCGTTGGAGGCTGAGAGACTCTTCCCACCAGGCTGGAACAGGCTGGCAGCATCTCCAGAAGATACCAAGATGCCTTAGGCGTGTGAGCCTCCTTATTGGACAGTTCAAACCAGGCTCTTCCTTTTTCCCTTGACTCCACACGCCTGGTCTACTCTACCTAACCTTATCTTCTTATTTAGCCCTTGTAATCTCTAGTATAAATATGTAATCATCTCTTGTAAACTTTAATCAAGCAATGAGAGTCTCCTAATATTTTCCAGAAATGTCTCTTAGTCTTTAATCTCATAAACAAGTCTCTACTCTTTTAACCTCTTCTCTAATATCTCTTAAACATCTCTCTAGTCTCTTTTATTATTCAAGATCTATAAAATCTTAACTAGATCAAAGCAATTCTCATAAATAGTCA
The DNA here is from genome assembly GCA_016771965.1 of Brassica carinata. NCBI lineage: Eukaryota > Viridiplantae > Streptophyta > Magnoliopsida > Brassicales > Brassicaceae > Brassica > Brassica carinata. The sequence continues at coordinate 37,163,224 of CM028689.1, forward strand.
TAGATTGAGGAAAAACAGATTTGCAATGTTTGCCAAGAATACAATCCTCACAAGATTCATTTTGAAAAGATAAATTAGGCAACATTAAACTCAAAGCACGAGAATGGGGATGGCCTAATCTAGCATGCCATAACACATTACTAGCTAAAACAGAATCGAAAGCAGAGGATAAATCTGATAGATAGGTGTCTTCAAGCAAATAAACCTCTCCCTTGCTCACACCTTTTCCAAGCATCTTACTGGTCTTAATATCCTGAAAGCAAACATCATTAGGACTGAAAATAACATTGCACTTCAAATCATTAGTTGCTCTCTTAACAGATAATAAATTTGATGTGAAGGCAGGCATATAAAATGCTTGAGACTCTTTATCAAACAAGTTTAGATTTCCTACTCCCTCAATTGGAATTCTATCACCATTTGCAATCACAACACTACCTAGAGCTGGTTTAATATCACTAATCAGGTTAGCATACCTAATCATCTGGTGAGAAGCTCCTGAATCAATTATTAAAGGTCTAGCAGTGTGAGAGGCATTGTGCATAGAATTTAAAGCATTGATACTTTGGTTACCAGAGTTTGCATTGAGGGCTTTGATCAAGGCCTCAATGTCTGACTTCATGATGAATGCATCCTCATGGAGTGGCTGGGGAATGGCGTGAGAGGTAGAGCCACCAGTGTGAGTTGTAGAGACCAAAGCCTTCCCATCATCTCCCATGTGCATGTAGCTTGGTGCTGGATGCTCCTGAGCTCTTGCTTCATGGGCTCTGACTTGGTAGGGCTTGTTAGCTGAGGCTGGCCTGAGATGAGGGTGAAGGATCCAGCAGTTGGCTTGGAGTGTCCTTTATACATACAATGCTTACAAGTTACTGACTTGTCTCCTCCTCCTCTTGGTTTGAAGTGAGCTTTGTTAGCAGAAGCACTCTCTACCTTCTCAGCCTTGTGTGTTGACATGAAGCAAATAAGAGATTCAATATCAGGCATGAATCTATATAAGGCATTGATGAAGAGAACAAGGCAAGACACGCTTGTGGTGTGATCAAAGAGGTATTGTCCGTACAAGTTGAGAACACTAAACCTACCGTGGCTTGCAAGACAAGAGAAGGACTTAGTCTAATAAGAAAGAGTATTTTAATGAGCCAGAAGTGTGGAGTATGTCGACACAAGAGGAAGAGAGACGGTAGAGAAGAGTCACGGGTTGGTTAAGGAGAATCCGAAGAGAGAAGACCGTTGTGTGATGTCACTTCCACTTCAGCTTAACGAACCTGATCGACCAGAACTCTCTCCCATTTTTTTATTGCTCATTGTAGTATCTCCTAATAGTTTATTGTATCTCCCTTGTCTACTTGCGATCTGGTTTGCCTTTAAATGGGTTGTAACATGTTCTAAATTAATCTAAGGAAAAAGAAGTTCCTCATTAATCTTGTCTCTCTCTTTCTTTAAACTCACAATGTCTCTCTCTCTCTCTCTCTCTCTCTCTCTCTCTCAGTTCTCTTGTTCACAGTCTCTCTTGTTCTTGATTCTCTACTCAAATCCACTTTATATTTCTCATAAAATCTCATGGTATCAGAGCAACAAAGCTCTTGAAACCTAATCTACTTCCGCAAACACTCTGTACTTGTTTCTCTCCATTTCTCATGCCATAGGTTCTCTCTCCTGTTCTTGAAGTTCTTGAAGTTCTTGGCCAACAGGCCTATCATCATCCCTGTGACCTTAAAAGGGATTAACTATCTCTTATGGGCTAGGATGGTGAAGAATGCCCTTGGAGGAAAAGTCTTATGGAGTCATGTCTCAACTGGAGCAGCTCCAAAGCAGACGGTCCAAAGAGAAGGTGGAAAGGATATGGTGGTGGTTGATGAAGACAAATGGGATCAGGAAGATCTCATGGTACTCACAGTCCTCCTTAGCTCCCTTGACCCAGCTATCATGGAGTCCTACTCATACTGTGAGACTGCCAAGCAGCTGTGGGATACTCTCGACAAAGTTTATGGCAATGTCTCAAACCTTACAGGGGTCTTTGAAGTGAAACGAGCCATCAATGCTCTCAGCCAAGGAGATATGGAGTTTCAACCTCACTTTGGCAAGTTCAGGTCTCTTTGGGCTGAGCTGGAGCTGCTTAGACCACACACTACAGATCCTGACACCCTGAATGCTAGGCGTGAGAAGGACAAGGTGTTTGGGTTGCTGCTCACTCTTAATCCATCCTATGGAGGTCTTATCAAGCACATCTTGAGAGCTGACAAGCGACCTGACCTGGATGATGTGTGTGCTCAAATCCAGAAGGAGGACGGGTCTGTGGGTCTGTTTGGAAGCAAATGAGTCATAAACATGGCTCACGAAGCTGAAGGAGCAGTGGCAAACAAGGCGGCCTACAAACAAGATGATAGGAAGATCTTGATCTGTGACCATTGCAAGAAGAAGAGTCACATGAATGACAAGTGCTGGATTCTTCACCCACATCTTAAGCCAAACAAGTTCAAGGAGCCACGCTTTCAGATGGATTCTAGAGCCCACCTCAGAACCGATGGAACAGAACCAGTGACTCCTAGCTCAATGTGCTCTAACAACAATGGTGTGGGAAGTGCCATGGCCTCAACATCAATGTATTCTACAGCAAGGACCAATCAAGATGAGACTATCAGGAGATCAGACTTGGATGCTCTCATTAAGGCCTTGAAAGAAAACTATGGTATCCCTAAAACCCTTGGTGTTTCACTCAGTGCATCTCATATTGCTGGTATATCAATGAATGCTTTAAAACCTGCTAGACCATTAATTATAGATTCTGGTGCATCCCATCATATGATTAGTGACTCTAGCTTAATTAAAAATTTTGAACCAGTCTTAGGAAATGTGATGATAGCAAATGGTGATAAAATTCCAATAAAAGGTGTAGGTGAACTGAAGTTGTTTGACAAAGTCTCTAAGGAATTTTATATGCCCACTTTTGCATCAAATCTTGTCTCTGTCAAAAAGGTCACTAATGATTTAAATTGCCATGTTACATTCACTCCTAATGAGGTTTATTTTCAGGATATTGAGTCAAGTAAGTTTCTTGGCAAAACGGTAACCAAGGGAGACTTGTACTTGCTTGACACTCGGCCAACTTCTGAATTATCTTGCTATTTCAATTCTGTTTCTCAATTCCCTAAAGATGTAATATGACATGCTAGACTAGGACATCCTCATTCTCGTGCCTTAAACATCCTGTTGCCAGCATTTCTTTTAAAAGTGATTGTGAGGCCTGTATCTTAGGAAAACATTGTAAAAGTGTGTTTCCTAAATCAATGACCATCTATGATAATTGCTTTGATCTTGTGTATTCTGATGTGTGGACTGCCCCTTGTGCATCTAGAGAACAATATAGATACTTTGTGACATTTATAGATGAAAAATCTAAGTACATATGGATCACTGTGTTGCAATCTAAAGATCGGGTGCTAAAAGCTTTTAAAAATTTCCAAACCTCCTATGTCACTAACCATTACAATGTCAAGATCAAAATTCTTAGATCAGATAATGGTGGTGAATACACTAGCACAGCCTTCAAACAACACCTAGCTGCCCATGGAATCATCCAACAAACAAGTTTCCCATACACACCACAACAAAATGGAGTGGCTGAAAGGAAGAATAGACACTTAATGGAGGTAGCCAGGAGCATGATGTTCCATGGAAATGTGCCAAAAAGATTTTGGGGTGATGCAGTTGTCACTGCAGCCTATCTAATCAACCGTACACCCACTAGAGTGCTCCTTGATTCCACACCATATGAGGTACTGAACAAAACTAAGCCCTGTTGAGATGAGGTGATGAGGAGTCAATACATTGAGAGAGGAAGAGATTTGGAGAAGACAATAACTTTTTGGATTTACCATAGTAACTTTAGTTTTACTGTGGTAACTAAGTTAAAAGCTTTGGAAGTTACCTTGCATCCCTTTGGAGAGTGGAGCATGACCTAGGAGAAGTCTGGATAAGGGATGAGCAGTCTGGAGAGGCAGAAGAGAGTCTTGGACAGCCTGTTATGTGCCGGAAAGGAGAAAATGCTTTAGCACTGTTGCAAGCATGTGAGAAAGCATAGCCAAGTATTTCAAAAGGAGTTCCAGCCTGTCCATTGATTCCAAATGCTTATGAATTTCAAAAACCCTTGTTGCTCTCTCTATATATACTTGTAAACCTCATCAAATACTAATTAATGGAGTTTTGAGTCTCTTTCTTATTCTTTATTCTCTCTAATCTCCTAATCTCTTGCATCTTTCACAAATCAGTCTAATCTATTCTTAAACACTCTTTAAAACACAAAAGTTTTTATGGTATCAGAGCCAGGTTGCTCAAAGAGGGGAGAGTGTGCCTTTCTGATTTGTGAGATCTGAGTGTGTTCTTGGTGTTCTTGAGAAATCTTGGTGTGTTCTTGGTGTTCTTGAGAGCTCTTGGCGTTTTTGATTCTATTCTTCTCTCAATGGGTTTGGTTGGCATTTATTGATGGCAACAAACAATCTGAGTATGGAGATGAAGCATAGATCTAGTAATCAAGTGAAGATAGAGAGGGAACATGAAGGATTCTGGTTGAAATGGGCAAAGGCAGCTGTGGGGAGCTGTGGGTTATGGCATAGTCATGTAAAGGGAGAACCTTTAGAGGAAATGGCCATGAGAGAAGGTCAGACAAGGGGTCTGAAGGAGGATGGCGACAGAGCTGTTCAAGGAGAGCTACATCAGCTTGTGGGGAAGCTGAAATACTTATGGGCAGAGCTGGATGCGTTGAGATACAGCACATCAGATCTGAGAGCTGGTCAAGAGAAGCTGGAACAAGATGTGATCTTTAGCCTTCTTGTGAGCTTAAATTCATCTTATGGTCAGATGCTTATGCATATGTTTAGAGAAGACAAGCTACTCGATGTGGATGGTATATGTGAGCTTGTTAAAAACGGGTATGAGATAGATGAGAAGAACAAGAGATCAACTTGTAGGAAGGATAGTACAAGCTGTAAGAGAGGGAGATTGAGAAAAATCTCTAAGGCATGGATCAGAATGAGAAGGTCTAGGAGGAAATACAACAGTATTGATATAGAGGTGGCTAAGATGGTTGCGCAACAAATCATCAAAGGAGAGTGCTCTTACTCAGCTTACATGGGTAACTCAGTGGAAGACAGTATGGTTATAAGGGGGCTGGAGACCAAAGGAGCAGATGATCCAGTTACAAAGAAGGAATGGGATGAGTTTGTGAAGTATGTGTATGCTTTGGCTACGACCCGGAGACAAGGTGCTCCTGCCTCAGCATACACATCCAAACCCATCATAATAGATTCTGGAGCAAGCCATCATATGATCAGTGATAGGAGCTTGATGAGTGAGATTAAGGCTGCAACAGGGAGGGTCATGATAGCCAATGGCGACAAGATCCCAATAGAAGGAATTGGAAACCTCAAGCTGTTTTAGAAGAACTTAACTGCCTTCTTTCTACCTCAGTTTACCTCAAATCTAATATCAGTGAAAAAGGCTACTGTGGATCTTGATTGTCAAGTGGTATTCAGGCCAGATGAAGTTGAGTTTCAAGACTTGAAGACTGGAAGAGTGACTGGTAGAGGGGACAGCAAGAATCATCTCTACCATCTCCAAACAGCTAAGCTCTCTAAATCCATTGATTCTACTTGCTTGAGTAGTACTACTGATATGATTGATAGAAGAACATGGCATGCAAGATTGGGTCATCCACATTCTCGTGCAATTGAACTGGTTTTGCCTAAGTTGTCATTCAATCACTTAGAGTGTGAAGCTTGCATCTTAGAGAAGCATTGTAGAACTGTCTTTCCAACTTCTGAGACTATATATGAGCATTGTTTTGATCTGGTTCACTCGGATGTATGGACATCTCCATGCATGTCTAGAGATAGCCAGAAGTATTTTGTGACTTTCATTGATGAGAAATCTAAGTACACATGGGTCACATTGCTTCCATGTAAGGACAGAGTGCTAGATGCTTTTGTAAACTTTCAAGCATATGTTTCTAATCAATACAATGCTACTGTGAAGGTACTAAGATCAGATAATGGAGGAGAGTACACTAGCAATGCTTTCAAGAGTCATCTAGCAAAGCATGGGATTGTGCACCAGACCAGCTGTCCTTACACACCATAGCAGAATGGGGTTGCTGAGAGGAAGAATAGGCACTTGATGGATGTTGCCAGATCTATGATGTTTCATGCAAAGGTTCCAAAGCGTTTTTGGAGTGATGCTGTTCAGACTGCTTGCTATCTCATCAACCGAGTACCAACTAAGATCTTGAAATCTATCCCCATTTGAAGTGTTGAACAAGAGCAAGCCACATATTGATCACCTACGAGTCTTTGGATGTGTGTGCTATGTGTTGGTTCCAGGAGAGCTGAGAAACAAGCTGGAGGCAAAGAGTACTAAAGCCAAGTTCATTGGGTATTCAATCACCCAAAAGGGGTACAAGTGCTATGATCCAGACACAAGGAGGGTTCTGGTATCCATAGATGTTAAATTTGTGGAGTCAACAGGGTATTATGAGAAGGAGAAGTGGGAAGACTTGGGTGATCTATCTCAAGCACCATCTGAAAGGGCGAGTACTCTGAGGATTGTGTTGGAAAATCTAGGGATAAACATGTCCCACAATAAGGAACCAAGAGGTACAGCACCTTATGATCAGGCTAGAGAAGCTGAAAGAGCATCTCCTCTTGATCATGAGAGGGGGAATGGATCTGAACCAAGTGTGCAAGAGCAGCACCAAGAGGATTCAGGTCATCATGATCAAGATGAGACACAAGGAGAAGAGGATACGGCTCAGTCTAGTGGAGATGAGCAAAAGGAGTCTAGTGGAGATGATCAGGTTCAAGAAGAACATGTTCAAGAGTCTACTGCTTCAGAGGAACAGGTTCAAACTAAGGTACAAGCTGAGGATCAAGTTCAACCATTGAGGAGGAGCACAAGGATAAGGAAGGATCCTTCCAACCGGGTAAACACGAGTGTACTACAATGCCCAGGCTGTGGAGCATCCTTCAAGCCGCGGTGTTCCTTTGCTGAGTTTCTGAAGAGCATCAAGCCTTCATGATTAGTCTGGATGAGAGCTATGTACCAAGGTCTTATGAAGAGGCTATGGAGTTACAAGAATGGAGAGATTCTGTAGCTGATGAATCAAATGCTATGATAAGGAATGACACTTGGTATGAGAGTGAATTACCAAAAGGAAAGAAGGCAGTGACTAGTAGATGGATCTTCACTATCAAATACAAGCCTGATGGAACCGTGGATAGGAAGAGGAAGAAGACAAGGCTACTGGCAAGAGGGTTCACTCAAACCTATGGAGAAGATTATATTGACACCTTTGCACCAGTCGCCAAGCTTCACACCATTAGGATAGTCCTATCTCTTGCTGTGAATCTTGAATGGGACTTGTGGCAAATGGATGTGAAGAATGCTTTCTTGCAAGGTGAGCTGGAAGATGAGGTATATATGCATCCTCCTCCTGGTCTTGAGCATCTAGTGAAGCCAGGAAATGTTTTGAGATTAAAGAAAGCTAAATATGGGTTGAAACAATCTCCTAGAGCTTGGTACAGGAAGCTGAGTACAACACTTAATGGGAGAGGGTTCAGGAAGTCTGAACTAGATCACACACTCTTCACACTGGTCGAACCATCAGGGATAATTATGATTCTAGTGTATGTGGATGATTTGATTATCACAGGAAGTGATAAGGCTGGGATTAAAGCCACTAAAGAGTTTCTCAAGTCTGTGTTTGATATTAAAGACTTGGGAGAGATGAAGTATTTCTTGGGGATAGAGATATGCAGATCTAACGAGGGATTGTTTATGTCTCAAAGGAAGTACACTATGGATATACTGAAGGAGACTGATGTGCTTGGAGGGAAGATAGCTAAGACACCTCTTGAGGAGGGGTATAAGGTCTTGCGTGAGGGGGAGGTTGAAGAGAACCAGTTGTTTGAGGATGCTAAGCTGTATAGGAGGATGGTTGGCAAGCTGATCTACTTGACCATCACAAGACATGATATATGCTTTGCTGTGAATCTTGTGAGCCAGCATATGCAGGCGCCAAAGGTACATCACTGGAAGATGGTTGATAGGATACTGAGGTATTGGAGTGGCTCGCCTGGAAAAGGAGTTTGGATGGGTTGTAATGGCAGTACAGAAGTGGTTGGGTATTGTGATGCTGATTGGGCAGGAGATAGAGTGGACAGGAGGTCAACTACTGGTTTTTGTACATTCATTGGAGGTAATCTGGTTACTTGGAAGAGTAAGAAGCAGAAGGTCATCTCCTGTTCAAGTGCTGAAGCGAATATAGAGCTATGTTGAAGCTGACAAACGAGTTGGTGTGGATCAAGGGTATTTTGAAGCATCTAGAGATTGAGCAGTCTACTCCCATGACCATGCATTGTGACAATCAAGCAGCTATCCACATTGCTTCTAACTCAGTCTTTCATGAGAGAACAAAGCACATAGAAGTTGATTGTCACAAGGTGAGACAGATGATTATACTAGGAGTGATTCTGCCATGCTATACAAGAAGTGAAGACCAACTTGCAGATGTGTTTACTAAGGCAGCGAGATTAAAGACAATGGATTCCATACTATCCAGGCTTGGACTCATTGATCTTAACCCCAGGAGCTGATCCCCTCGTCATGAGATCTCCACTCTTTTTCCCTCATCGAAGTTTTGTCCCATTGGGTTTTCTTTGGTGAGGTTTTTAATGAGGGAAGATCTCATGGCAATCCAATCTCGACTTGTTCCACATGGTCAAGCCTGAGGGGGAGTGTTGAGATGAGGTGATGAGGAGTTGATACATTGAGAGAGGAAGAGATTTGGAGAAGACAGTAACTTTTGGGATTTACCACAGTAACTTTAGTTTTGCTGTGGTAACTAAGTTAAAAGCTTTGGAAGTTACCTTGCATCCCTTTGGAGAGTGGAGCACGACCTAGAGAAGTCGGATAAAGGATGAGCAGTCCGAGAGGAAGAAGAGAGTCTTGGACAGCCTGTCATGTGCCGAAAGGAGAAAATGCTTTAGCACTGTTGCAAGCATGTGAGAAAGCATAGCCAAGTATTTCAAAAGGAGTTCCAGCCTGTCCATTGACTCCACATGCTTATGAATTTCGAAAACCCTTGTTGCTCTTTCTATATATACTTGTAAACCTCATCAGTTATTAAAATTAATGGAGTTTTGAGAGTCTCTCTCTTTATTCTCACCAGAATCTCTTAATCTCTCTAATCTTGTCTAATCTTTTCATCTAATTATCTCTGATTGTTTGAATCATGCTCTAAAACACAAAAGTGTTTAGCAGGGACACAAGAAGAGTCAGTGTTGGATTATCCCTCCACACCTCAGGCCAAGCAAGTTCAACAAAGACAGAGAAGCAAGAGCCAACATTTCTACTGGTGCAAATGGTACCGGCTCAGCAGGAGCAAGTTCAAGTGCTAAGGGATGTGAAAATGAAGGGCGTGCTATGACTTCTCATCAGCTGAGTGGAAAGAGCTCGGACCAAGAGGTGATTACTAAGGCTGACTTTGAGGCATTCATCCGAGCTCTCAAGGAGTCTGGTAACAAACTCGGAAACACTCTTGGCTACTCATACTCTGTTCATACTATGCCTAGTACCACTGATAGGTTGCTAGACTTGTTTGAAAGTGGTGCAGCCAGGGTATGGCTTCTGCTCCTGGATCACTTGAAGGTAATGGAAGAGGGTTGTTCTTGGAAGGCTACTAGCTCTCCTATGAACTATGGTCGGCTCTCTGCTGCTGTGGAAGGCTACAGAGATGGATAGCTACTCAAAGACACAAGATCACCTTGTATTGTCTATGATGTTTTCACAAGGAATTCCTTCCTTTAAGTGAGATCAATGTTCCTTTAGCTGAACAGAGAAAGCAAGAGACAAAGGCAAGCAAAGCTGCTGGAAAATTCTTAGATTCAAAGTTAAGAAAATATGAAAGCTGCGTACAATGTTTTAAAGATGTCGACCCTAACCCTAGAAGTAAACCGAGGTGGTTTAAATCTAATCTCTACCCCAATCCAATCGAAATTGGTTTATTTTAAAATCCTAATCCTACCCAAAATTGGTTTAATAATCCTAATTGTCTTTGGTTTAAATTAAATGAAAGCCCAATAAACTAAACCCATTACATTGCAATTAAATTAAACCAACAGGCTGGTTTATCTTGGACATCTCCTTTTGGACCAAGCCCCACGATTTTGATCAAGTCCTGGAGGCTCTTCTCTTGTGAAGTTTGTTGAAGAAAGAGGCTATTGTGAGGAGCAGAATCAGGAGGACCTGAAGGATCTTACCTCAGACAGAGCTACTACCTTGAGGATCATCCTAGAAGGTCTTGGAATTAATGTGAATCAAGAACAGCAGAGTATGAGAAGCAATCCGAGGAGTGCACCAGGTGCTAGTGGAGTTCCCCACCTTGATCATGAGGGGGGCAGTATACAAGAAAAACATCTCAACCAGGAGAGGGAAGAGAGTTCTACTACACATGATCAAAGTGTGGAGACTGGTAACCATCAAGATGGGGCTGAAGCAAGTCAGCTAGAAGAAGATGGAACAAGTGAGTCTCATGGAGAAGAAGGGATCAGTGAACCAGAAGAACAAGTTGTGGTGCAACCAGAACCAGCACCAGCATTGAGAAGGAGCACACGGGTGAGGAAGGATCCCTCCAACTGGGTAAACACTCGCGTGTACTACAATGCCCAGGCGGTTGGGCATCCTTCTCAAGCTGTGTGTTCTTTCTCTCAGTACCCTGAAGAGCATTACAGCTTCATGGTGAAGTTAGATAAGAGCTATGTGTCAAGAAGTTATGAAGAGGCCATGATTATCAAAGAATGGAGAGAATCTGTGGATGATGAAGCTGGCGCAATGATTAGAAATGATACAGGATATGAAAGTGAGTTACCTAAGGGGAAGAAGGCAGTATCAAGCAAATGGATCTTCACAATCAAGTACAAGCCTGATGGAACAGTTGATAGAAACAAGACAAGGCTTGTAGCAAGAGGATTCACTCAAACTTGGGGAGAAGACTACTTGGACACCTTTGCTCCGGTTGCTAAGCTCCATACAATTAGAATTGTGTTGTCTCTTGCTGTGAATCTTGAATGGGAGCTGTGGCAGATGGATGTAAAGAATGCCTTCTTGCAAGGAGAACTTGAAGATGAAGTCTATATGCATCCTCCTCCTGGTTTGGAACACTTGGTGAAGAAAGGAAATGTGTTGAGACTTAAGAAGACCATCTATGGTCTTATGCAATCACCAAGAGCATGGTATCACAAGCTTAGCACAACCTTGAATGGGAGAGGATTCAGGAAGTGTGAGCTCGATCATACTCTCTTCACACTTACTTCACCATCAGGTATCGTTGTGATCCTTGTGTATGTTGATGATCTCATTATCACGGGTAGTGATAAGGATGGCATCAAAGCTACCAAGGAGTTTCTTAAATCTGTCTTTGATATTAAGGACTTGGGAGAAATGAAATACTTCCTTGGAATTGAGTTGTGTAGATCCAAGGAAGGCTTGTTCATTTCTCAAAGGAAATATACACTTGATCTTTTGAAAGATGAAGGTGCTTATGGAGGAAAGACAGCCAAAATGCTCATGGAAGATGGGTATAAGGTTCCACGTGAGGGGGAGTGATGAACCCCTGGTGAAGAGATTCTTATTGTCCCAATCTTTTGAAGGCTGATCCGATGGGTTTTGATAGAAATAATGTTGGACTTTTGCGGAATTGCTTTGTGTGATGAAAGATGATGATGGATCAGGGATAGAAGTCGATATAGAGGATGGATCTTCAGTTGTAGATCGATGGAAAGATCACAACTTGTGTAGAGAATCAATGGCTAAGAGAATGAACTCTGCTTTCCAGCCAAAGACATTGCTTATGGAGAATGAACTCCTTAGTAATTGATGTTCATAAGATGAACAAAGGATTCACAGATTGATAAGAGATTTTTAATCAAAAGAGTGAATAGATTGAATCAGAAACCTTACAAAGGGTTTTGTAGAAGAAATAACACACAAAGTTATTGGAAAACGGAACAAAGACTTGTAGTTTACGAAAAAGAAAGAAGAAAAATAGGCAAGACCAAAGACTGAATAATTGTAAAGCTTGACTCGGTTCTGGTCTTGATCAGATTGTGGAATTGGGCCTGGTTCAGAGATAACCAAGGCAGAAATCGATTCCCTCAATCTTCTGGTTTGTGATCTAGTGATTGGCCCTTGGTTCAATGAGCATGGGTCTTGATCTTGATCAGAATAGGCTGAAATAGGAGAACAGGCCGTAGCCTTGAGATTGGCTTGTTTCTTGTCTAAGTTGGGCTGAGCTGCTTCCTTGTCCAATCCGTGCAAGCTACTCTTTTCCAGCTTGTCTAAGTTGCCTCGATCAGCTCCTGGTTCACTCTCAATCATCTCATCAAGATCAGAATCTGTGACTTGCTCAATCAAGGTTGCATCATCCCCTCCTCCTTTAAGAGGATTTGACCTCAAATCCGAATCATCTGCCACAAAAAGAATCAACTCAGCAATATTGAATGTAGAACTGACAGCATACTTACCTTGAAGATCTATCTTGTATGCATTGTTGTTGATGCGTTCGAGAACTTTGAATTGTCCATCAGTTCTGGGTAGGAGTTTGGATCTTCTTTCATCAGGAAACCTATCCTTTCTTAAGTAGATGGACACCAAGTCTCCTGGCTCTAGAATCAACTCACGTCTCTTCTTGTTGGCCTGTTTTGCGTATTCCTTAGTCCTCTCCTCAATGTTCTTCTTAACCTGTTCATGCAAAGCAACAACAAACTCGGCCTTGGCCTTTCCATCAAGGTTAATCTGCTCATTGATAGGTAAAGGTAACAAATCAAGTGGAGTCAAAGGACTAAAGCCATATACAATTTGAAAAGGAGAATACTTCGTAGTCCTATGCACAGAATGATTATAGGCAAACTCCACATGAGGCAAACAATCTTCCCAAGACTTAATGTTTTTCTTAACCACAGTTCTCAAAAGGGATGACAATGTCCTATTGACCACTTCCGTTTGTCCATCAGTTTGTGGGTGACAAGTTGTTGAAAACAAGAGTTTGGTTCCTAATCTAGACCAAAGAGTTTTCCAGAAGTAGTTAAGGAATTTAGTATCTCTATCAGACACTATAGTCCTAGGCATTCCATGCAAACGGACAACATCTCTAAAGAAAAGATCAGCAATATTCACAGCATATCAGTCTTGTGACAAGCAATGAAATGAGCCATTTTAGAAAACCTATCTACAACCACAAAGATGGAGTCTCTACCACGTTTAGTCTTAGGCAAGCACAGCACAAAATCCATAGAAAGATCAACCCATGGTGAACTAGAGATGGGAAGAGGAGTATAGAAACCTTGAGGCCGGTTCTTAGCTTTGGCTTGAGTGCAAACAAGACACCTGCTGCAATGCTTTTCCACATCCTTTCTCATGCTCGGCCAGTAGAAGTGCTCCTTTAGAGTGCTGAGAGTTTTAGCCACACCAAAGTGCCCCATTAGTCCTCCTTCATTCGATTCCCTAACATACAATTCTCTCAAAGAACACTGAGGTAAGCACAAACGATTTTCAAAGAACAAGAATCCATCAGACTGATAAAATTTGCCACTAGAATGCTTTTTACTTTCCTCAAAGAACTCTCTGAAGTCAGGATCATCAACATAATATGTCTTGATTTGTTCAAATCCTAACAACTTAGTTTCCATGGCAGCAAGTAAGGTGAATCTTCTAGACAAAGCATCAGCTACAATATTTTCCTTACCTTGCTTATAGTGAATACCATCAGGAAAGGTTTCAAGAAACTCAACCCATTTGGCGTGCCTTTTGTTCAGCTTCTGCTGGCCCTTGAGATGTTTGAGAGACTCATGATCAGTGTGTATGACAAACTCTTTTGGCCAAAGGTAATGCTGCCAGGCTTCAAGTGCTCGGATCAAGGCATAGAGTTCTTTGTCATAGGTTGCATAATTCAGCATAGCTCCTCCAAGTTTCTCACTGAAGTAGGTGATTGGCCTCTTTTCTTGCATCAGCACTGTTCCAATTCCTACACCAGAAGCATCACACTCAATTTCAAAAGTCTTAGTAAAATCAGGAAGAGCAAGTAAAGGAGCATTAGTTAACTTCCCTTTCAGGTTTTGGAATGCTTGACTATATGAGATTTTAGAATAGAGATGGTATAAAGAGATTAATGTAGATTAGAGAGAGTAGAAAGATTTATGTAGAGATTTGATAAGAGATTAAGAACCCATAGTTTAAGAGTATTTGATTATCATGATGAACAAGAGAGAGAGACCAAAAACTCGTTGATTATTATTTAGAGAGAGTCATTACAAATTTATAGTGAGAGACATAAGGGTTTACAAGGTCAAAGTTACTAGTGCAAGCATGTGAAGTAAGAGGGAAGAGGAGCGCCTATTTGAAATGGATGGCTCACAATACTCACACGCTGGGTTACCTTTCCAGGCTGTCATGAGCTAGCCAGGTGCACCAGTGCTCTTCCCTCAACGGTCTGATCACTGTGCTAACCCTCTTCCTTCACCAGAGACTTTTTCATACCTTAACCAGCTTCCTTTTACCTCACAGTAACTCTAAGTTACTTTTACTGCATGGTAACTTTTCTCCTGACCTCAAATAACTCCTCATCTCATTATTCTCAAACTCTCCTTGGCTAAGTTTAACACTCCCCCTCAAGCTTGACCATGTGAAACAAGTCAAGCTTAGAAGGACCATGAGATCTTCCTCATTAAAAACCTCATCAAAGAAAATCCATTGGGACAAAACTTTGATGAGGGAAAAAGAGTAAAGATCTCATAATCAGGAGAGTATATAACTAGCCCTTAGGCGAGAGATCAATGAGTCCAAGCCTGATGTGTATGGACTCCATTTTCTTCTGCCTAGCTGCCTTGGTAAATACATCTGCCAGCTGATCTTCACTCTTTGTGTAACATTGCAAGATTACTCCCATCACTATAATCTGCCTAACCTTGTGGCAGTCAACTTCAATGTGCTTGGTTCTCTCATGAAACACTGAGTTTGTAGCAATGTGTATAGCAGCTTGATTATCACAGTGCATTGTCATAGGTGCTGACTGATCTATCTCCAAGTGTTTAAGAATACCCTTGATCCAAACCAACTCATTGGTAAGCTTCAGCATGGCTCTATCCTCAGCCTCAGCACTAGAGCATGATACCACCTTTTGCTTCTTACTCTTCCAGGTTACCATGTTTCCTCCAATGATAGTGCAGTAACCAGTTGTTGACCTTCTATCAGCTCTATCACCAGCCCAGTCTGCATCACAATAACCTACAACTTCAGTGCTTCTGTTGCAGCCCATCCATATCCCAAGACCTTGAGTTCCATTCAGGTACATGAGAGTTCTCTCAACCATGCGCCAGTGATGCTCCTTTGGAGTTTGCATATGCTGGCTTACTTGATTCACAGCAAAGCATATATCTGGCCTTGTAATGGTTAAGTATATCAGCTTCCCCAAAAGCTTCCTATACAGCTTTGGATCATGGGATTGCTTGCCATTCTCTTTCTCCCCCTCACGTGGGATCTTATACCCATCTTCTATAGGCATCCTAGCAGTTCTTCCTCATAAGCACCAGCATCTTTCGGAATATCCAATGTATACTTTCTTTGAGAGATGAACAACCCTTCCTTTGATCTGCACAGCTCAATCCCAAGGAAATATTTCATCTCTCCCAAGTCTTTTATCTCAAATACTGACTTCAGAAACTCTTTTGTGACTTGAATCCCTTCTTTGTCACTGCCGGTTAAGATGATATCATCCACATACACAAGAAGGCAGACAACTCCTGAGGAAGTGGTGAGGGTAAAGAGAGTGTGATCTAGCTCAGATTTCCTAAAGCCTCGACCATTCAATGTAGTACTCAGTTTGTTGTACCAAGCTCTAAGTGACTGCTTCAGCCCATAGATAGCCTTCTTTAATCTCAAGACATTTCCTGGCTTCACTAGGCTCTCAAGACCAGGAGGAGGATGCATATATACTTCATCTTCTAGTTCTCCTTGAAGAAAAGCATTCTTCACATCCATCTGCCAAAGTCCCCACTCAAGATTCACAGCAAGAGATAGAAATATTCTGATTGTGTGCAGCTTAGCAACTGGAGAAAATGTGTCAATGTAGTCCTCTCCATAGGTCTGAGTGTATCCTCTAGTCACCAGTCTTGTTTTCTTCCTATCCACAGTTCCATCAGACTTGTATTTGATAGTAAAGATCCACCTACTAGTTACTGCCTTCTTCCCTTTTGGCAATGCACTCTCATACAAAGTGTCGTTCTTTATCATAGCATTAGCCTCATCCCCAACAGATTCTTTCCAGTCTTCATGAATCATTGCTTCTTCATATTACCTTGGGACAAAGCTCTTGTCTAAGCTTGTCATGAAAGCACAATGCTCTTCAGGATATTGAGAAAAGGAACACACTGCTTGGAAAGGATGCTCAACAGCCTGGGCATTGTAGTACACTCTCGTGTTTACCCAGTTGGAAGGATCCTTCCTTTGCCGTGTGCTTCTTTTCAAAGGTACCACCACTTCTGCCTCATCAGGTACAACCACTTCTTCCTCAACAGCTTCCTCTTCTTGTGTTTGGTCTTCTTCACCAGATTCTTGTCTTCCAGTCTGGTCTTCTCTTGCATTCTCTTCCCCCCTTTGGACAGGAACATCAGAACTGTGATCTCTTAGACTACCAGCTTCACCCGAGCCTTGATCTTGGTCTGGTAGACTTCCAGCTTCTGATTCATTTCCCCCCTCATGTTTAAAGTGGGATGGTTCTTCAGCAGCAACTGGAGAAGGCTCTTCACGCCTACTCTGGTCCTGGTACACTCCAATACCTAGTCCCTTTAGAATGTTTCTCAAACCAGCAGCAGCATCTGATGGTTGAGAGAGACCTTCAAGCTCTTCCCAATTCATTCCATAATAATAACCTTCTCTTCTCTGATTTTTACTTCCCTTGACACCAGAACTCTTCTAGCAACTGGATCAAAGCACTTATATCCCTTTTGGGATGTTGAATATCCAACCAGCATGGTTTTGGTGCTCCTCTCCTCTAACTTGTTTCTCAGCTCGCCTAGTACCATCACATAGCACACACACCCAAAAGTCCTCAAGTGATCTAGAACTGGTTTACTCTTGTTGAGAACCTCAAAAGGAGACTGATCCCCAAGAACTCTGGTCGGTATCCTGTTGATCAAGTAGCAGGCAGTCATTACAGCATCACTCCAGTACCTGTTAGGAACACTCCTGTGAAATATCATAGACCGAGCAACCTCCATGAGATGCTTATTCTTTCTTTCAGCCACTCCATTCTGCTGAGGAGTATAAGGGCAGCTAGTCTGATGCAGAATCCCATGTTGAGCTAGATGATCCTTGAATGCATGGCCAGTGTACTCCCCACCATTATCAGACCTGAAAATCTTAATCTTGGCATGATAATGTTAAGTTGAGGTATTAATCTGTATGAAGAGAAGACGCTTGAGGGTGTGAAGACTTGAGATGAGGTTAGGAGCAAACGGATGGAAGTGTGAAGTTAGAGGCGAACCGTCACAGGGCGAGTGCGGACGGACAGGCCGTACAAGTAAAGTCTCCCCCACGGTAACTTTGTGTGTCGACCAAGTAACTTTGTGTGTCGACCAAAAGTTACCATTTCATCTTATCTTGAGGGATCCAACCGTTGGGAGATCAAAGGAAGAAGTCTTGACAGGCTGGCACAGCTGGAAATGGAAAGCCGCGCCTTATCTTGAATAGTGAAGCTCCCAGATGCGCAGATGATCTGATTGGCTTAGTTTGAAATGGATTGTTGACTACACATGCTCTAACGGTGCTCAAGTCGGACCCTTGTGTTTAGTCTTCCATATATATATGTAACCTGCCTCTTAATAAAGATTAGACCGTTTGTTTCAATACTCAGCCCCCATGGCTCTCTTAGTCTCATACTCTTACAATCTCTCTTATAATCTCTCTTAAACTCTCTTAAACACTCTTAGACTCTCAGATTACTCTTCTAAACTCTAAAATCTCATGGTATCAGAGCCTGGTTCTTGAGAATCTGAGTTCATTCTGTACAGATTAGTGAAGGACAAAGGTAGAAGCTTTGAAGGTTTTCTTGGAGATTCAACCTCAAGTCTTCTTCTTTTATACTCCCGGTTCATTCTCTCGGTTTAAACAACTCTGTAGAGGTTAATACAGGCTCCTATTGTGTGGAGAAGTCTTGATCTTTACCCGTTCAAACCCAGAAGAAGTTTCATTACTCATTTCAAGTCCTAAGTCTCTCGTTGGTGGTTCCGGAAGCTGAAAGGTGGTGGCTTTGGAGGTGTCTCTGAAGATTCAAGCTAAGCTCAAGTCTTGTTTGTGTTGCAGTTCCAAGTCTCAAGATCTACTCTCGCTCAAGTGAAGAAGTGAAGAATGGATAAAGGGATGAGTGGAAACGGCATGAGGGTCTCAGTTACTTTCAAGGGGAGTAACTACCTTGTTTGGTCTCGTACTGTGAAGACCATGGTGGGAAGTAAGGGTTTGTTGAAGCACATCACGACTGGTGAGGCTCCTAAGCTCATTAGTCAAGGGGAGGAAGACCTAGAAGAGGTCTCCAATGAAGATGCCGTGGAGAAATGCCAACAAAAGGACATGACGGTGCTGACCGTCATGCATGCTTCTTTGGATTCGGCGATCCTAGACGCCTACATCTACTGTGAAACAGCTAAGGAGCTGTGGGATACCTTGGCGAGAGTGTATGCTAACACTTCAAACCTCAACCGTGTGTTTGAAGTAAAAAGGGTGATCAATGAGCTGACTCAAGATGAAATGGAGTTCACCAAACACTTGGAGAGGTTCCGTTCACTCTGGTCTGAGCTTCAGATGCTAAGACCTAGCACATTTGATCCGGAGAAGCTGAATGAAAGGAGGGAGCAAGACAAGGTGTTTGGATTGCTTCTCACATTGAATCCGGCTTACTCTGCCTTGATCCAACACATGTTGGGGGAAGACAAGCTCCCAAACCTTGAAGAAGTGTGTGCAAGGATTCAGAAGGAGCAAGGGTCCATTGGTCTGTTTGGAAACAAGCGAGACCTTGCTCTTGCTAACCAAGCTGCTGTGCAAGAAGAGGCCCCACAAGCCAACAAAGTCACACACTCCAAGTTTGAGAAGTTCAATGGGAACTGTGACCATTGCAAGAAGCATGGACACAAGAAGACTCAGTGCTGGATCCTTCACTTCCATTTGAAGCCGGCTAAGTTTATGAAGCAAGGAGAAGGCAGAGCTCACATCTCGGAAGGATCAAGCAGTGTTTCTGGTGGTACTGGTCAGGGAGATGGCCGGGAGAGTGAGGGAAATGGTAAGTCCCTAGTGGCCTACACTGGTGGGTCAAGCAGCCGTGGCATTGGAGATAAGTACCTCAAGAGATCAGACCTTGATGCCGTCATCAAACTCTTTAAAGAGAATGGTAAAGTGTATGGGTATTATTTTGGGGCTTCCTTGATGCATACTGCTCATGATATTGCTAGAACAGACTGCTTATAAATTGCTAGGCATACTAGAACTGATCATGCGCATAAGGATGGTTTAAAATTGGCTAGAAATGCTAGGACTGATCATGCTTATAATGCTCACATTGATAGTCATGCATTCAAACCATTGGTAATTGATTCAGGTGCATCTCATCACATGATTAGTGATACTAAATTGATTAAGGACATTGAACCTGCAAATGGGCATGTGATGATTGCTAATGGTGATAAGATTCCTATAAGAGGAATAGGAACCTTGAAACTGTTTGACAAGCATTCTAGAGCTTTTTATTTGTCTGACTTCACATCAAACTTGTTATCTATTAAGAAATGCACTATTGATTTAAACTGCAATGTTATATTCAGTCCTAATGGTGTGAAGTTTCAGGATATTGAGAGCAGCCAATTGATTGGGAAAGGAGTCACTAAGGGCGACTTATACATGCTTGAAGAGCTTGATCCTGTTTCTGATTTTAGTTGTTCATTTGCTTCTGCTTCTGTCCTGAATAAAGATGCATTGTGGCATGCTAGACTAGGACACCCTCATGTAAAAGCTTTGAATTTGATGGTACCAGGTGTTCATTTTGAGAATAAGAATTGTGAAGCTTGCATTTTAGGCAAGCATTGTAAAACTGTGTTTGAAATATCCTCTACTATCTATGATAAGTACTTTGATTTAATTCACTCTGATGTTTGGACTGCTCCTTGCTTATCTAGAGATAATCATAGATATTTTGTGACTTTCATTGATCAAAAATCCAAATACACCTGGTTAACCTTAATACCAACCAAAGATAGGGTGATTGATGCATTTAGAAACTTTGAGGCTTATGTGACTAACCATTATCAAGCTAAAATTAAAATTTTGAGAACATATAATGGAGGAGAGTACACAAGCAATGCATTCAAGCACCATCTAGCTTAACATGGGATCCTACATCAAACCAGCTGCCCTTACACACCTCAGCAGAATGGTGTGGCCGAGTGGAAGAACAGGCACCTTATGGAAGTGGCTAGATCAATGATGTTTCAAGCCAATGTTCCTAAGAGGTTTTGGAGTGGTGCGTTTGCTACTGCTTGCTATCTGATCAACCGGATTCCTACTCAGGTGTTGCAAAACCAAGCACCATTTGAAGTTCTGAACAATCACAAGCCATCCTTGGATCACTTGAGAGTGTTTGGGTGTCTCTGCTATGTTCATGTACCCGGGGAGATGAGAAACAAGTTGGAAGCAAGGAGTACCAAGGCAGTGTTTGTAGGCTACTCCACAACTCAGAAGGGATACAAGTGCTATGATCCAGTGGCTAGAAGGGTGTTGACCTCTCGGGATGTAAAATTTATAGAAGCAAGAGGGTATTATGAAGAAGAAAAACAAGCAGACTTGAAGGATCTCACATCAGACAAGGCGGCTGTGTTGAGAAGAGTCTTAGAGGGACTGGGAATCAGTGTGTCCCAGGATCAGAACTCTGGCAGTGGACCTCAAGGTGGAAGCATTCCACCACCAGTTGAAGTGGTTCATGGTTCACCCCTTCTCCATGAAGGGGGGAATCAACCTAAAACTTAAGAATCAAGCCAAGATGGAGCTGGCTTGAGTGAAGAAGGTGAAGAAAGTAGTTCAGGCTCTCATGATCAAGGCGTGTCCCAGGTCAAAAGGAGGAGGAAGCCGTGGATCAAGGAGTTCAAGAGGAAGAAGAACCAACTGTCCAAGTAGAAGAACCAGTGGCGTTGAGGAGAAGTACAAGAGTGAGGAAAGATCCTTCCAACTGGGTGAACACAAGGGTGTATTACAATGCACAAGCAGTGGAACATCCATCTCAGGTGACTTGTTCCTTTGCTCAATACCCTGAAGAGCATCATTGCTTCATGATAAACCTGGATGAGAGCTTTGTGCCAAGATCCTATGAAGAAGCAATGATGCAAAAGGAATGGAGAGAGTCTGTTGGAGATGAAGCTGAGGCTATGATCAAGAATAGAACATGGTATGAGAGTGAGCTGCCAAAGGGGAAGAAGGCGGTAACAAGCAGATGGATCTTCACCATCAAGTATCTTGAAAATGGTGAGATAGATAGGAGCAAGACCAGACTTGTTGCAAGAGGATTCACTCAGACCTATGGAGAGGATTACATTGAAACATTTGCACCAGTTGCCAAGCTGCATACAATCCGCATTGTGTTGTCATTGGCAGTGAATCTAGGGTGGGGACTATGGCAAATAGATGTGAAGATTGCCTTCCTCCAAGGAGAACTAGAGGATGAAGTCTACATGTATCCCCCACTGGTCTTGAGCACTTGGTGAAACCAGGGAATGTGTTGAGATTGAAGAAGGCTATATATGGTCTAAAGCAGTCACCAATAGCATGGTACAACAAGTTGAGCACCACTCTGAATGGCCAAGGCTTTAGGAAGTCAGAACTTGATCACACCCTCTTCACTCTCACTACTTCCTCAGGTATTGTGGCTCTCCTTGTGTATGTTGATTATATCATTATCACTGGAAATGATAAAGAAGGTATCATAGCAACCAATGAGTTTCTTAAGTCCATGTTTGAGATTAAAGACTTGGGAGAAATGAAATACTTCCTTGGGATTGAGATATGTAGATCCAAGGAAGGCTTATTCATGTCCCAAAGGACATATACACTTGATCTTTTGAAAGATGCAGGTGCTCATGGAGGAAAGACAGCAAAGATGCCAATGGAGAATGGTTACAAGGTTCCACGTGAGAGGGAGATAGAAGACATCAAGCCATACCATGATCCTAAGCTCTATAGGAAGCTAGTTGGTAAGCTCATCTATTTAACCATCACACGGCCTGATATTTGTTTTGCTGTGAACCATGTGAGTCAACACATGCAAGTCCCAAAGGAGCACCAGTGGAGGATGGTGGAGAGGATCTTGATGTCTTTGAATGGCTCGCCAGATCAAGGTGTTTGGTTGGGGTGCAAAGGAAGCACATAAGTTGTGGGATATTGTGATGCAGATTGGGCTGGTGACCGTATAGATAGAAGATCAACCACCGGCTACTGCACATTCATTGGAGGCAATCTGGTGACTTGGAAGAGAAAGAAGCAGAAGGTGGTCTCATGTTCAAGTGCAGAAGCTGAGTATAGAGCCATGCTGAAGCTGACAAACGAATCGGTGTGGATCAAGGGGATCTTGAGACATTTGGAGATTGTTCAAGCTACACCAATGACAATGCAATGTGACAACCAAGCTGCCATCCACGTAGCCTCAAACTCTGTCTTCCATGAGAGACCCAAACACATTGAAGTTGATTGTAACAAGGTGAGGCAGATGATCATCCAAGGAGTTATCTTGCCATGCTACACAAGAAGTGAAGATCAACTGGCGGATGTATTCACTAAGGCTGCAAGACAAAAGACAATGGAGTCCATCCATTCCAGGTTGGGACTCATTGATCTGAGCAAGAGGAGCTAGAGCCCCTTGCCGTGAGGTCTTTACTCTTTTTCCCTTGCAAGGTTTTGTCCCATTGGGTTTTCTTTGCAAGGTTTTTAATGAGGAAGATCTCATGGCATCCAAGCTTGACTTGTTCCACATGGTCAAGCTTGAGGGGGAGTGTTAAGTTGAGGTATTGATCTGTATGATGAGAAGACGCTTGAGGGTGTGAAGACTTGAGATGAGGTTAGGAGGAGACGGATGGAAGTGTGAAGTTAGGGCGAGACCGTACAGACAGGGTACAGACGGACAGGCCGTACAAGTAATGTCTCACCCACGGTAACTTTGTGTGTCGACCAAGATTTACCATTTCAGCTTATCTTGAGGGATCCGACCGTTGGGAGATCAAAGGAAGAAGTCTTGACAGGCTGGCACAGCTGGAGAGGAAAAGCCGCGCGTTATCTTGAATAGTGAAGCTCCCACATGCGCGGATGATCTGATTGGCTTAGTTTCAAATGGATTGTTGACTACACATGCTCTAACAGTGCTCAAGTCCGAAACCCTTGTGTTTAGTCTTCCATATATATATGTAACCTGCCTCTTAATAAAGATTAGACCGTTTGTTTCAATACTCAGCCCCCATGGCTCTCTTAGTCTCATACTCTTACAATCTCTCTTACAATCTCTCTTAAACTCTCTTAAACACTCTTAGACTCTCAGATTACTTTTCTAAACTCTAAAATCTCAGATATGTGAGTTTTTTTTTTAAAGAGACCTCTACTCTGTTCTTCACTGGATGTGTTTGTGTGTAAAGCTCCAATGGAGCAAGATGAGAGCTTTTAATGGAGATTTAAGAACAGAGATTGATGAGAGTGTTTATGAGTGTGTAAGAGAATAAGTAACAAAGATTAAGAGACTAGAAGTATGAGAGAATAAGAGATTAGAGAAGATTAGAGTTTCAGACTCAAGAACAAGAGAGAGAGAGTAATAGAAGGATAATGTATTTCCTTAATTTTCTTGTTTACACATACAATTTTATTTCTAGAAACATAAGAGAGAATGGAGATGGAGAGACATGCTGGATAATAGGGTATTCTAGAGGCTCCATCAGATTTGAATTTGAAATTCAAATCTGTGTTCACACCTTCTTCCTTCTAAAAGCTATTTCCGACAGCAAAACTCAGCCGCCTCATGCGATAACTCAGCCGTCTTCATTAACTCAACCGCCTCATGTGATAACTCAGCCGTCTTCATTAACTCAGCCGCCTTATGCAATAACTCAGCCGCACTGATAGAGTCTTTATGTCAATACCCATCTCTTCTCTTGATCAGTCAAAGTCCCTCCTGGACTTAACTTCACACTAATAGACACTTCAGGACACTCCTGAAGCTACAAAGAACTCTTCTAGACATCTTCAAGAGCTTGTCCTATTTACGAACAAGCTCCATTCTGTTCTTCAGTTCAACACTCCCCCTCAAGCTTGATTTTTGCAGATCCTAAGTCAAGCTTGGAACACTGAAGAAGCTCCCTCATTAAAAACCTAATTGTGTAAAACCTCATGGGATAAAACCAACACTTAGGGAAAAAGAGTGGAGTTCAACAATGCCTAGGGGATTGGGCCGTGAGTCTAAGGAGTTTCAGATAACTCCTGGTAGAACCCTTAGACTCTGGATCATGGCCTGACCTGTGATGCAAGGATGAACTCCATAACTTGCACACACCAACATCTTGGATCAGTTCTCTAGGCTGGTTTGGTGTCTCCCCCTTTCTTTTGACCACTCGTCATCTTCAAAGAGGATAGAGACATCCAGCTTCTGCTCAAGAGAGCTCCAAGTACCTATCACACAATGCATAAGCACTTGCATCAATTCTCAAGGCATAAACCAATCAAGCTTCAACTCAAAGATTGAACTGGTTACTCCCCTTGCATATGGTAGAAAATTTGTGATGAGTGTCTCTTGGACACTTGAATCCTTCTTTTGAAGTGAGGCAAAGCAATGGACGACTTGGACCTTCAGGATGGCTAACCATTACCCCTCCTCAATCTTGATCCGGAGAAAATGAGTAAAGGACTAAGCTTGCAAGTGAGCAACAATGGCTTTTAAAAAAAAACAGGAGCGCATCACCCCTACAGCTGCGCTTAAGCCAACTGGTTCCTCCTTTGATCTCTTCTCCACTGCCCCTTTATGGACCACCGGTCTCCTCATTACTTAGGTGATGATCCAACTTGTGTTTCTTGAACCAGGAGCTCAACAACCAACTGGCCTGCGCTTAATTCAACTGGTTCAAGCACACAAGATTTTCTCTCCATGGTCAGGAATATACATCATGTGTAGGCTCTGAACAGCATGGGCAAAATCTTCTTCTTTGTCATGGATTGGTGGTTGACAGAGATCACCTCTTGTGTACCTGAAACACCACTCAAACTCCAGCAAGAATTAGACCACAAGTGCTTTGGGTCAACCCTTGATGCATCATCAAGTTTGAACACCAATGTCTTTAAACAATGCAACAGATTAAACTAGACTTTATCAAGTTCTAATCTTTGCAAGCAAACTCTCTAAGCACAAGCAAGATCATCACAGATTCAATAGAAGCTACTTAGGCAATTTTTAAACTCCTTTACTCAGCTATTAGACACGAATTTAATGCCTCAATGTAAGGTAGTTTCAAGACAGTATGCATCCTCTTTAAAGAACCTTTAGCTTTAAAGTCCATGCATACAAATCTACAAGACTATATGCAACAGCTTTCAGTCGGTTTCATTCCATGTATGCAAGCAGATTCAATCAATCACAACTAGCATCACTATGAACCGGAGCTAAGCATATTCAACTCAATCACCATACCACAACACCCAGCACATCATACTCAAGCTTTAAACAAAAGGAAAGAGCTTTCTTACAGCCAAGGATCATTGTATAGATCCTTTATTTCATTGGACAGCTTTTGAGACATTGGCATGCCCTCCAACTTCTCTATCCTCCATGGACCTTTCCTTTCTTCTTGAACCACCAATGGAACCCACAGATCTAGACTTTTAAGAGAGTTGCCAAACTGCTTCAAAGCTTTGGTCTTAAGGGTCTCCTTTCTTCAGGTCCTGCATGACAGTTCAGGATAGAGCAAGAGACAGCTTCTGGACACCAAGGATGAGCTCATCTTCCTCCTGAAGATGAGTAACAGCCATCTGGACCAAGGAGCTTCTTGTTTGCTTCAAACAGCCATGGGAGTGAGCTTGAGCTTTACGGAAGCTTAGAGCTCAGGTTCTGATGAACCAGACTCTGATACCATGTGACTTTTTTTTTTAAAGAGACCTCTACTTTGTTCTTCACTGGATGTGTTTGTGTGTAAAGCTCCAATGGAGCAAGATGAGAGCTTTTAATGGAGATTTAAGAACAGAGATTGATGAGAGTGTTTATGAGTGTATAAGAGAATAAGTAACAGAGATTAAGAGACTAGAGGTATGAGAGAATAAGAGATTAGAGAAGAGTAGAGTTTCAGACACAAGAAAAAGAGAGAGAGAGAGTAATAGAAGGATAATATATTTCCTTAATTTTCTTGTTTACACATACAATTTTATTTATAGAAACATAAGAGAGAATAAAGATAGAAAGACATGCTGGATAATAGGGTGTTCTAGAGGCTCCATCAGATTTGAATTTCAAATTCAAATCTGTGTTCACACCTTTTTCCTTCTAACAGCTATTTCCGACAGCAAAACTCAGCCGCCTCATGCGATAACTCAGCCGCCTCATGTGATAACTCAGCCATCTTCATTAACTCAGCCGCCTTATGCAATAACTCAGCCGCACTGATAGAGTCTTTATATCAATACCCATCTCTTCTCTTGATCAGTCTAAGTCCCTCCTGGACTTAACTTCACACTAATAGACACTTCAGGACACTCCTAAAGCTACAAAGAACTCTTCTAGACATCTTCAAGAGCTTGCCCTATTTATGAACAAGCTCCATTATGTTCTTCAGTTCAACAAGATAATGGTTAGTAACATAGCTTTGAAAATTTTAAATGCATCAAGGACTCCATCTTTAGTTTTAATGAGTGTTAACCATGTGTATTTGGATTTTTCATCAATGAATGTGACATAATATTTATAATCATCTCTAGATAAGAAAGGGGCTGTCCAAACATCTGAGTGAATCAAATCAAAACAGTTTTCATAGATAGTAGATGATCTTTGAAAAACAGTCTTACAATGTTTTCCGAAAATACGAGCCTCACAATCATCATTTTTAAACATGACACCTGGTAACATAATGCTTAAAGCCCTAACATGTGGATGGCCTAGTCTAGCATGCCATAAAGCATTTTTATTCAATGGCAAAACTGAACTAAAAGAGAAACATGAACTAGAAATAGGAGATAAGTCTTCAAGCATATAAAGATCTCCCTTGGTTGCTCCTTGTCCAGTCAACTTACTGCTTTTAATATCCTGAAACTTCACATCATTAGGACTAAAGATAACATTTCATTGAAGATCAGTGGTGCATTTCTTTACAGATAAAAGATTAGAAGTGAACTCAGGCATGTAAAAGGCTTTAGAATTCTTATCAAACAGTTTTAAGCTACCAATGCCTTTAATAAGAATTCTATCTCCATTAGCAATCATGACATGACCATGACCAGGTTCTATATCTTTAATCAGGTGATTATCACTAATCATATGATGATGCACCAGAATCAATAATCAATGGTTTATGCATGTTTCTAGCAATGTGAGTCTTAGGATTGCTTCTCAAGTTTCCTAACAAATCTAGTAATTTATCAGAAACACTAGTGTGAGATTTAGAAGTATATGATCTTTCAAACAAGTCTAGCAACCTATCAGTGGTGCTAGGCATGGTATGAGCAGAGTATGAGTAGCCAAGAGTGTTTCTGAGTTTGTTATTAGACTCCTAGAGAGCTCGGATGAATGCCTCAAAGTCAGCCTTAGTAATCACCTCTTGGTCCAAGCTCTTTCCACTCAGCTGATGAGAAGTCATAGCACGCCCTTCATTTTCACTTCCCTTAGCACTTGAACTTGCTCTTGCTGAGCCAGTACCATTTGCACCAGTAGAAATGTTGGCTCTTGCTTCTCTGTCTTTGTTGAACTTGCTTGGCCTGAGGTGTGGATGGATAATCCAACACTGACTCTTCTTATGTCTCTGCTATTGAGATGAGAAGCATTAGAGATCAAGAGATACACTTGGGTTGAAGAATGGGTATCAAAAGTTACCATGGTAAATAAAAGTTACCATGGTAAATGAAGAAGTTACTATGGGAAGTTACCTTGATGTGTAAGAGTAAAGCAAGTGGCAAAGACACTTGCTTAGGAAGAGGGTCTGATCTAGAGCTTTGTGACCATTGGAGGCTGAGAGACTCTTTCCACCAGGCTGGAACAGGCTGGCAGCATCTACAAAAGATTCCAAGATGCCTTAGGCGTGTGAGTCTCCTCATTGGACAGTTCAAACCAGGCTCCTCTTTCTTCCCTTGACTCCACACGCCTGGTCTCTTCTCACCTAACCTTATCTTCTTATTAAGCCCTTGTAATCTCTAGTATAAATATGCAATCACCTCTTATAAACATTTAATCAAGCAATGAGAGTCTCTTAGTATTTTTCCAGAAATTTTTCTTAGTCTCTAAATCTCATTAACAAGTCTCTACTCTTTTAATCTCTTCTCTAATCTTTCTTAAATATCTCTCTAATCTCTTTTATTATTCAAGATCTATAAAAATCTTATGGTATTAGAGCCAGGTTGGCCAAAAACAACATGTGTTCTTGAGTGTTCTTGAGGAATTTGAAGTCTAGATCTTTGAGAAACTAGTTTCTGAATCTGTTGGTGTTTTTCTTTGAGTTGTGACTCAAAGGTGGTTCCTTTTGGTGATTAAGAAGCTTACAAGTGTTCTCAAGGAGTTTGTGTGGGTTTGCGTGAGCTCAAGAAGATCTAAAGGTTGAATCTTTGAGGTGTTCTTGAAGGTTCAAGCTGAAAGTTCAAGTCTTTGGGGTGTTTGGTTGTTGTGTGAGCTAAAAGAGGGATCTTTGAGGTATTCTTAAAGATCTAAGCTGAAAGCTTTCAAGTCTGTGCACTCTGGTGGAATACTAGATCCAAGTTTAAGTCTCTTTCTCAAGTATTCAAGACAAGCTACTGAAAATGGAAGGTCGTGGAGGCTACATGAAGGTGGCAACTACTTTCAAGGGAAACAACTACCTGGTGTGGTCCAGGATGGCTAGAAATGCAGTTGGAAGCAAGGGATTGCTCAAGCATCTCACGACTGATGAAACTACAAGGCTCATCACTCAAGGAAAGGAGGGAGAAGAAAGCTTAAGTGATGAGCTTGATAAGTGGCAACAAGAGGAGTGTGTTGTGCTCTCGGCTCTCCTTGCATCCTTGGAGCCAACTTTGATGGATGCATACAGCTATTGTGAGACTGCAAAGGAGTTGTGGGAGACCTTAAAGAAGATATATGGAAACACTTCAAACCTAAGCAGGGTGTTTGAAGTGAAACAAGCTCTCAATGGTTTAGTACAAGAAGACATGGACTTTGAGAAGCATTTGGGGAGGTTTAGGTCTCTATGGTCAGAGCTTGAGATGCTAAGGCCAAGTACTACTGATGCGGATGAGCTCAACAAGAGGAGAGAGCAAGACAAGGTGTTTGGCTTGCTCGTTACCTTGAACCCGGCTTATGGTGGGCTTATTCAGCACATGTTGAGGGATGATACCTTACCTGACTTGAAGGAAGTGTGTGCGCGCATTCAAAAGGAGCATGGCTCCACTGGATTGTTTGGAAAGAAAGGAAAGGAGCTGTCATTAGCTAATCAAGCATCACACGCTGAGCAAGGAGAAGTTCCACAAGCTAACAAGGCAGAGCATGGGAAGTACGAGAAGTTCAATGGGAACTGTGAGCATTGCAAGAAACAAGGCCACAAGAAGAATCAATGCTGGATCTTACATCCTCACTTGAAGCCAGCTAAGTTCAACAAGGATTGTGAGGCAAGGGGTCATTTGGGAGATGTTTCTGGTGGCGCAAGCTCAAGCAAGAGTCATGAAAGAGAAGTGGACAATGGGAAGTCCTTGGTCGCCTGCACTGGTGGTGCAAGTACAAGGAGTATCAATGATGAGTACCCGAAGAGATCTGACCTTGACGCATTGATCAAACTCTTCAATGGTAACAATCTTGGGTATTCTCATCATGCTTATATGGTTCCTAAAGCTGCATTGACTTGCCTAGAACTGATAGGATGCTGAATACTCCATCTAAAGTGTTAGAAATGTATACTCATCTAGCACTGCTCATATTGCTAGAACTGATCATGTGCATCCACCATCTAAGATTCTTGCTCATATTACTAGTTCTCATGCTGTTAAGCCTTTAATAGTTGATTCTGGTGCATCTCATCATATGATAAGTGACAATAGACTCATTAAGAACATTGTTCCTGCTAATGGTAATGTTATGATTGCCAATGGATCCAAGATACCTATTAGAGGAATAGCAGTCTTAAATTGTTTCATAAAGATTCAAGCTTTATATGCCTGAGTTCACTTCAAATTTATTATCTGTTAAAAAATGTGCTACTGATCTTAACTGCAATGTTATCTTCAGTCCTAATGATGTGAAGTTTCAGGATATTGAAAGTAGCAAGATGATTGGAAAAGGAGTAACCAAGGGAGAATTATATATGCTTGAAGATCATGCTCCTGTTTCTGATTCCAGCTGTTCTTTTTCTTCTATTTCTGCTACTAGTTTAAGCAAAGATGCATTGTGGCATGCTAGACTAGGACACCATTATAATAAGGCTTTAAAACTGATGTTGCCAGGTGTTTCTTTTGAAAATAATGATTGTGAGACTTGTAATTTGGGTAAACATTGCAAAGTTGTCTTTCCAAACTCTACTACTGTTTATGAAAACTGTTTTGATCTTATTCACTCTGATGTTTGGACTGCTCATTGCTTATCTAGAGATAGCCATAAGTATTATGTTTCTTTTATTGATGAAAAATCCAAATACACCTGGCTAACCTTAATTCCAACCAAAGATAGGGTCTTTGATGCATTTAAAAACTTTCAGTCATATGTCTCTAACCATTATCATGCCAAGATAAAGATTTTCAGGTCAGATAATGGAGGGGAATACACAAGCCATGCATTCAAAGATCACCTATCCAAGCATGGGATCCTTCACCAAACAAACTGTCCCTACACTCCACAACAGAATGGTGTGGCTGAGAGGAAGAACAGCCACTTAATGGAGGTCGCCAGGTCCATGATGTTTCAAGCTAATGTTCCCAAGAGGTTCTGGAGTGATGCTGTGGTCACTGCTTGCTACTTAATCAACAGGACTCCCACTTTGGTGTTGCAAGGACAGTCACCATTTTAGGTTCTCAACAAGTACAAGCCAGCTTTGAATCATTTAAGGGTCTTTGGGTGTCTCTGTTTTGTGATGGTGCCTGGAGATATGCGCAACAAACTAGAAGCAAATAGTACCAACGCTATGTTCATTGGGTATTCTACATCTCAAAAGGGCTACAAGTGTTATGATGAACACTCAAGAAGAGTGGTGGTGTCTAGGGAGGTGAAATTTGTGGAGGAAAGAGGATATTATGAGGAAAAGAACCAAGAAGACTTGAAAGATCTTACTTCAGATAGTTCATCTATTCTGAGAACCATCTTGGAAAACAATGGAATCAATGTGAACCAAGGCCAGAAAGGTGGAGGAAGTGCACCAAGAAGGGTGCCTACGAGTGATGAAGATCATGAGAGTGCACCAAGGAGTGTGCCAGATACTAATGGAGTTCATGATCTCACCCTTAATCATGAAGGGGGGAGTGAACCAGAAACTCTTAACCAAGGGATGAGAGAGAGTTCAAGTGGTCAAGAGAGTTCTAGTTCTCATGATCAAGGTGTGGAGCCTAGAGATCATCAAGAAGAGTCTGATCCGAGTGAGGTACAAGAGGAAGTGCAAGAGGAGGTACAAGAGGAAGTGCAAGAGGAGGTGCAAAGTGAGCAGCAAGCACCAGCCTTGAGGAGAAGCACACAGATAAGGAGGGATCTTTCCAACTGGGTAAACACGAGAGTGTACTACAATGCCCAGGCTGTGGAGCATCCCTCTCAAGCTGTGTGCTCCTTTGCTCACTATCCAGAAGAGCATTGTGCTTTTCAAGTGAGCTTGGATGAGAGTTATGTTACAAGGAGCTATGAGAGGCAATGCTAATACAAGAATGGAGAGATTCAGTCAATGCTGAGGCTGATGCTATGATCAAAAATGATACATGGTATGAGAGTGCTTTGCCAAAAGGAAAGAAAGTTGTGTCTAGTAGATGGATCTTCACTATCAAGTATCTTCCAAATGGGAAGATAGATAGGAAAAAGACAAGGCTGGTAGCAAGGGGCTTTACTCAAACTATGGAGAGGACTACATTGATACCTTTGCACCTGTTGCCAAGCTCCATACCATCAGGATAGTTCTATCTATAGCTGTGAACCTTGAGTGGGATCTTTGGCAAATGGATGTGAAGAATAAATTTCCTACAAGGAGAGCTTGAAGATGAAGTCTATATGCATCCACCTCCTGGTCTTGAGCACTTAGTGAAGAAGGGCAATGTCTTGAGGCTAAAGAAAGCTATCTATGGTCTTAAGCAATCTCCTAGAGCTTGGTATCACAAGCTTAGTACTACTTTGAATGGAAGAGGATTCAGGAAGTCTGAGCTTGATCACACCCTCGTCACTCTTGTCACGCCAGCAGGTATCATTGTTCTCCTTGTGTATGTTGATGATATCATCATCACTGGTAGTGACAAAGATGGTATCGAGAGGCTACCAAGTAGTTTCTCAAATCTGTTTTTGAGATTAAAGACTTGGGGGAGATGAAATACTTTCTTGGCATTGAGTTATATAGAGGCAAGGAAGGTCTGTTAATCTCTCAAAGGAAATATACACTTGATTTTTTGAAAGATGTAGGTGCTTATAAAGGGAAGACAGAAAAATGCCCATGGAAGATGGGTATAAGGTTCCACATGAGGGGGAGCCTGAAGATAGCAAGCCATTCCATGATCAACATACACAAGGATCACAATTATACCTGAGGGTGTGATAAGAGTGAAGAGAGTGTGGTCAAGCTCGGAATTCCTGAACCCTCTTCCATTCAAGGTTGTGCTCAGTTTGTGATACCATGCGCTTGGTGATTGCTTAAGACCATAGATAGCCTTCTTCAGTCTCAACACATTTCCTTTCTTCACCAAGTGTTCCAAGCCAGGAGGAGGATGCATATAGACCTCATCTTCAAGCTCTCCTTGCAAGAAGGCATTCTTTACATCCATCTGCCAAAGCCCCCATCCAAGATTCACAGCAAGAGACAACACAGTTCTGATTGTGTGAAGCTTAGCAACAGGAGCAAATGTGTCTATATAATCCTCTCCCCAAGTTTGAGTGAATCCTCTTGCAACAAGCCTTGTCTTGTTTCTGTCCACAGTTCCATCAGGTTTGTACTGAAACTGCCTTCTTCCCTTTTGGAAGCTCACTCTCATACCATGTGTCATTTTTAATCATTGCACCTGCTTCATCATGAACTGAATCTCTCCATTCCTTAATCATCATGGCTTCTTCATAGCTTCTTGGCACATAGCTCTTGTCTAAGCTCACCATGAAGCTGCAGTGTTCTTGAGGGTATTGAGCAAAGGAACACACGACTTGAGAAGGATGCTCCACAGCCTGGGCATTGTAGTACATGCGATTGTTTACCCAGTTGGAAGGATCCTTCCTCACCCGTGTGCTTCTCCTCAATACTGGTGCTGATTCAGGTTGCACCATTGATTCTACTGGCTGCTGCTCCACAACAGGTTCACCAGCTTCATCTTCTTCTAGCTGACTTTCTTCAGCTCCATCCTGATGTGTACTTGACTCCACAACTTGATCATGTGTTTCAGAACTTTCCTGATCATTTCCTTGGCCATTTGAACTCTCTCCCCTCTCTTGGTTGGGAAGTTCTGATCCACTGCCCCCTTCATGGTCAAGATGGCGAGTATCACTAGCAACTGGCATATCCCTTGAGACACTGGTTGCGCCTGGTTGTACCTTGATCCCAAGGCCTTCTAAGATAATCCGCAAAGTAGCAGCTCTGTCTGATGTAAGATCCTTCAAATCTTCTTGATTCTGCTCTTCATAATACCCCCTGCCTTCAACAAACTTCATCTCCCTAGACACTAGAACTCTTCTAGTATTCGGATCAAAGCATTTGTAGCCCTTTTGAGAAGATGAGTACCCAATAAATATTGCTTTTGTACTCCTAGCTTGTAGCTTGTTTCTCAACTCTCCAGGGACCATCACATAACAAAGACACCCATAGACTCTCATGTGCTCCAAGGAAGGCTTGTACTCGTTTAGCACTTCAAATGAAGCCCTTCCTTCCAAGACCTGAGTTGGAGTCCTGTTTATCAAATAGCAAGCAGTAACAACAGCATCACTCCAAAACCTCTTGGGAACATTGGCTTGAAACATCATAGACCTGGCAACTTCCATCAAATGTATGTTCTTTCTTTCAGCTACACCATTTTGCTGAGGTGTATAGGGACAACTTGTCTGATGAAGAATGCCATGCTGAGATAGATAATGCTTGAAAGCTTGACCAGTGTACTCACCACCATTATCAGACCTGAAAATCTTAATCTTGGCATGATACTGGTTAGACACATATGATTGAAAAATTTTAAATGCATCAAGCACCCTATCTTTGGTCGGAATTAGTGTTAGCCATGTGTATTTGGATTTTTCATCAATAAATGAGACATAATACTTATGAGATTCCCTAGATAAACAAGGAGCAGTCCAAACATCTGAATGAATAAGATCAAAACATTTCTCATAAACAAGTTGGACTTGGGAAAACAGCTTTTACAATGCTTGCCTAAAATACAAGCTTCACACTCATTATTCTCAAAAGAAACACCTGGCAACATCAGTTTCAAAGCCTTATTATGAGGGTGTCCTAGTCTAGCATGCCACAATGCATTTTTATTCAAACTTGAAGCAGAAACAGAGGTAAATGAGCAGGTAAAATCAGAAACAGGAGCAAGATCTTCAAGCATATATAAGTCTCCTTTAGTCACTCCTTTTCCAATCATCTTGCTACTCTCAGTATCCTGAAAGTTCACATCATTAGGGCTGAATATGACATTGCAATTTAGATCAGTTGCACATTTCTTAACAGACAGCAAATTTGAAGTGAACTCAGGCATAAAGAAAGCTCTAGACTCCTTATCAAACAGCTTAAGACTCCATATTCCTCTAATAGGAATCTTAGCACCATTAGCAATCATCACATTACCATTAGCAGGTTCAATGTTTTTAATCAACCTAGTGTCACTGATCATATGACGAGATGCACCAGAATCCACAATGAGAGGCTTAGATGATTGAGATTTAGCAAGATGAGCAAGAATGCTGGATGGTTTATATGCATGATCAATCTTAGCAAGATCAACATTTCTAGAATGATTATGCATTTTTATCAAGTTACTAGGCAACCTATCAGTTTGATTCCAATCACTAGAGTTTTCTACAGTCCTAGCAATCATAGAAGCGCCATAAGAGTACCCAAAAATGTTACCATTATCCTTGAACAATTTGATGAGGGCATCTAGTAAACACTTTTGTGTTTTAGAGCATGATTCAAACAATCAGAGATAATTAGATGAAAAGATTAGACAAGATTAGAGAGATTAAGAGATTCTGGTGAGAATAAAAAGAGAGAGACTCAAAACTTCATTAATTGATATCTGATGAGGTTTACAAGAATATATAGAGAGAGCAACAAGGATTTTCGAAATTCATAGGCATGTGGAGTCAATGGACAGGCTGGAACTCCTTTTGAAATACTTGGCTATGCTTTCTCACATGCTTGCAACAGTGCTAAAGCATTTTCTCCTTTCCAGCACATGACAGGCTGTCCAAGACTCTCTTCTTCCTCTCGGACTGCTCATCCCTTATCCGACTTCTCCTAGGTCGTGCTCCACTCTCCAAAGGGATGCAAGGTAACTTCCAAAGCTTTTAACTTAGTTACCACAGTAAAACTAAAGTTACTGTGGTAAATCCCAAAAGTTCTGTCTTCTTCAAATCTCTTTCTCTCTCAATATATCAACTCTTCATCACCTCATCTCAACACTCCCCCTCAAGCTGGACCATGTAGAATAAGTCAAGCTTGGATTGCCATGAGATCTTCCCTCATTAAAAACCTCACCAAAGAAAACCCAGTGGGACAAAACTTTGATGAGGGAAAAAGAGTGGAGATCTCATGACGAGGGGATCAGCTCCTGGGGTTAAGATCAATGAGTACAAGCCTGGATAGTATGGACTCCATTGTCTTTAATCTCGCTGCCTTAGTAAACACATCTGAAAGCTGGTCTTCACTTCTTGTATAGCATGGCAGAATCACTCCTAGTATATTATCTGTCTCACCTTGTGACAATCAACTTCTATGTGCTTTGTTCTCATGAAAGACTGAGTTAGAAGCAATGTGGATAACTGCTTGATTGTCACAATGCATGGTCATGGGAGTAGACTGCTCAATCTCTAGATGCTTCAAGTAGATCAGCTTGCCAACCATCCTCCTATACAGCTTAGCATCCTCAAACAATTGGTTCTCTTCAACCTCCCCCTCACGCAAGACCTTATAACCCTCCTCAAGAGGTGTCTTAGCTATCTTCCCTCCAAGCACATCAGTCTCCTTCAACATATCCATAGTGTACTTCCTTTGAGACTTAAACAATCCCTCCTTAGATCTGCATATCTCAATCCCCAAGAAATACTTCATCTCTCCCAAGTCTTTAATATCAAACACAGACTTGAGAAACTCTTTAGTGGCTTTAATTCCAGTCTTATCACTTCCTGTGATAATCAAATCATCCACATACACTAGAATCACAATGATCCCTGATGGTCCGACCAGTGTGAAGAGTGTGTGATCTAGTTCAGACTTCCTGAACCCTCTCCCATTAAGTGTTGTACTCAGCTTCCTGTACCAAGCTCTAGGAGATTGCTTCAACCCATATATAGCTTTCTTCAATCTTAAAACATTTCCTGGCTTCACTAGATGCTCAAGACCAGGAGGAGGATGCATATATACCTCATCTTCCAGCTCACCTTGCAAGAAAGCATTCTTCACATCCATTTGCCACAAGTCCCATTCAAGATTCACAGCAAGAGATAGGACTATCCTAATGGTGTGAAGCTTGGCGACTGGTGCAAAGGTGTCAATATAATCTTCTCCATAGGTCTGAGTGAACCCTCTTGCCACTAGCCTTGTCTTCTTCCTATCCACGGTTCCATCAGGCTTGTATTTGATAGTGAAGATCCATCTACTAGTCACTGCCTTCTTTCCTTTTGGTAATTCACTCTCATACCAAGTGTCATTCCTTATCATAGCATTTGATTCATCTAAAACATTTCCTGGCTTCACTAGATGCTCAAGACCATGAGGAGGATGCATATATACCTTATCTTCCAGCTCACCTTGCAAGAAAGCATTCTTCACATCCATTTGCCACAAGTCTTATTCAAGATTCACAGCAAGAGATAGGACTATCCTAATGGTGTGAAGCTTTGCGACTGGTGCAAAGGTTTCAATATAATCTTCTCCATAGGTCTGAGTGAACCCTCTTGCCACTAGCCTTGTCTTCTTCCCATCCACGGTTCCATCAGGCTTGTATTTGATAGTGAAGATCCATCTACTAGTCACTGCCTTCTTTCCTTTTGGTACTTCTCTCTCATACGAAGAGTCATTCCTTATCATAGCATTTGCTTCATCTCCCACAGATTCTTTCCAATCCTCATGCATCATTGCTTCTTCATAATACCTTGGAACAAAGCTTGCATCTAAGCTTATAATGAATGCATAATGTTCTTCTGGAAACTCAGCAAAGGAACACACGGCTTGAGAAGGATGCTCAACAGCCTGGGCATTGTAGTACACTCTCGGGTTTACCCAGTTGGAAGGATCCTTCGTAGTCCTTGTGCTCCTCCTTAATGGTTGAACCGGGACCTCAGCTTGAACCCGTTCCTCTAAACCAGTAGTCTCTTCTTGTTCTTCTCCTGAACCAGACCCAGACTCTTCTTGTTCTTCTATTGAACCAGTATGCTCTTCTCCTGAACCTGTAGACTCTTCTCCTGAACCAGTAGACTCTTCTTGCTCATCTCCACTAGACTGAGACGAATTCTCTGCTCCTTGTGTCATACCTTAATCATGATGACCTGAATTCTCTTGGTGCTGCTCTTGCACTCCTGATTCAGATCCATTCCCCCTCTCATGATCAAGAGGGGTTGTTCTTGTAGCTTCTTCAGTTGGAACCGAAGGTTCTCTACTTCTGGTTCCCTCATCCTGGGATAAACCTATCCCTAGCTTCTCTAACAACACTCTCAGTATTGTTGCCCTGTCTGATGGAGCTCTGGACTGATCCTCTAGGACTTCCCATTTCTTCTCCTCATAATACCCATTAGATTTAACAAACTTCACTTCTCTAGATACCATCACCCTCCTGGTTACTGGATCATAGCATTTGTAACCTTTCTGGGTGATGGAGTACCCAATGAACATTGCCTTAGTACTCTTTGCTTCCAGCTTGTTTCTCTGCTCTCCTAGAACCATGACATAGCACACACAACCAAAGACACGTAGGTCATCTTGGAATGGCTTGCTATTATTCAATACCTCAAATGGAGACAGGTTCTTTAATATCTTGGTTGGAACTCGATTGATGAGATAGCAGGCCGTCTGAACAGCATCACTCCAAAACCGTTTTGGGACATTTGCATGAAACATCATCGACCTAGCAACCTCCATTAAGTGTTTGTTGTTCCTCTCAGCTACACCATTCTGTTGTGGTGTATAGGGGCAGCTAGTCTGATGCACAATTCCATGCTTGGCTAGATGACTCTTGAAAGCATTGCTGATGTATTCACCTCCATTGTCTGATCTCAGTACCTTCACAGAAGCATTGTATTGGTTAGATACATATGCTTGGAAGTTCATAAATGCTTCTAACACCCTATTTTTAGATGGGAGCAATGTAAGCCAAGTATACTTAGACTTCTCATCAATGAATGTCATAAAATACTTGTGACTATCTCTAGACATACACGGTGCAGTCCACACATCTGAATGAACTAGATCAAAGCAGTTATCATAAGTAGTCTCTGATGTTGGGAAAACAGTCCTACAATGCTTTCCTAATATGCATGCTTCACAATCCAAGTGATTAAATGACATATTAGGCATGACCAATTCAATTGCACGAGCATGAAGATGTCCCAATCTAGCATGCCAATTCATCCTATCAATCTTCTCAGCAGTACTACTCAAACATATAGAGTCAAAGGGTTCAGAAGTCTTAGCCAATTGGAGATGGTATAGCTGATTCTTGTTGCCTCCTCTACCAATGACCCTTCCAGTTTTCAAATCTTGAAACTCAACCTCATCTGGCCTGAATACCACTTGGCAGCCAAGATCAACCGTCGCCTTCTTCACAGACAATAGATTTGAAGTAAACTGGGGCATGTAGAAAGCATTTGTATCTTTCTCAAACAGTTTGAGTTTTCTCACTCCTTCTATTGGGATCATATCACCATTAGCTATCATCACACCTCCAGTGTCTTTCTTCACATCACTTATCAAGCTTCTATCACTGATCATGTGATGACTTGCTCCAGAATCAATGATGATGAGTTTGTTGGATGTGGATGCTTTGGCAGGAGCACCTTGTCTCCGGGTCGTAGCCAAAGCATACACATACTTAACAAACTCAACCCATTCCTCCTTTGTGACACACTCATCTGCTCTTTTAGTTTCTAGCTTACTCATAACTCCAATGCCCTCTACAGAATCTCCCATGTAAGCTGAGTAAGAACATTCTCCTACTTGCATACTATCCTTGATACTCTTCCTCCATAATCTTCTCATCATAAACCACACCTTAGAAAGTTTTCTCAACTTTCCCTTCTTGCAGCTTGTAC
The DNA here is from genome assembly GCA_016771965.1 of Brassica carinata. Lineage (NCBI taxonomy): Eukaryota > Viridiplantae > Streptophyta > Magnoliopsida > Brassicales > Brassicaceae > Brassica > Brassica carinata. The sequence continues at coordinate 37,203,167 of CM028689.1, forward strand.
CTCTCTTCCATCTATCCGGCTTCTTGTGTATCTCCCACACATCACAAATGTGTTTAACCAAACATATCTCTTTCATAAGAAAGTTAAAGATCACATCTTGCTTCCTCCTTCCTTGACAATAGCTCGGATTTGCTGTATGTGTTTTTACCATACCCAACTCTGATCCTACTTTTCTCAGCCTCCCCACAAGCTGATACAACTCGTCCTCTCCTTGTCTTAGACTGTGGATCACGCCCTTGGCTTCATGAACCTTCAACCTTGCTGTCTGACCTTCTTCAGCAGCTATCTCCTTCAAAGGTTTCTCCTTTAAAGGTTCTACCTTTACATGAATCTCCTTCAAACTTGTTGTCTGATCTTTCTCAGCAGCTCTCTCCTTTAAAGGTTCTTCCTTTGCTGTCTGGTTTTCCTCAGCAGTTCTCTCCTTTAAAGGTTCTTCCTTTACCTGATTACTCCAAATCCCATAGCTTTCCAAAGCTGTTTTCATCCAAGATGACCAAGCAAACTCGTTTTCTCTCCCTTTCTTCGCTTCAAGACTCGATCTTGCTGTCTCCTCCAAGCCACAGCTTTCCAAAGCTCTCTTAGCCCATCTTGACCAAGCGCCATCCCTCTCTTCTTCAAGATCCATGGTTGTACTCGATCTGTGCTTCATTTCCATGTTGAGATAGTTTGAATCCATTAGAATATCTCACACCACTCAGATAATAAAGACCAGAACTCAAGAACACCAAGAACACTCAAGAACACCCAGATTTTTATGAAAAAGAAATCACACTCTCCCCTTTTGAGCAACCAGGCTCTGATACCATAAACACTTTTGTGTTTTAGAGCATGATTCAAACAATCAGAGATAATTAGATGAAAAGATTAGACAAGATTAGAGAGATTAAGAGATTCTGGTGAGAATAAAGAGAGAGAGACTCAAAACTTCATTAATTGATATCTGATGAGGTTTACAAGAATATATATAGAGAGCAACAAGAGTTTTCAAAATTCATAAGCATGTGGAGTCAATGGACAGGCTGGAACTCCTTTTGAAATACTTGGCTATGCTTTCTCACATGCTTGCAACAGTGCTAAAGCATTTTCTCCTTTCCAGCACATGACAGGCTGTCCAAGACTCTCTTCTTCCTCTCCAGACTGCTCATCCCTTATCCAGACTTCTCCTAGTGGTGGAGCCTGGGTATGGCTTCTGCTCCTGGATCACTTGAAGGTAATGGAAGAGGGTTGTTCTTGGAAGGCTATTAGCTCTCCTTTGAACTATGGTCGGCTCTCTGCTGCTGTGGAAGGCTACAAAGATGGATAGCTACTCAAAGACACAAGATCACCTTGTATTGTCTATGATGGTTTCACAAAGAATTCCTTCCTTTAAGAGAGATCAATATTCCTTTAGCTGAACAGAGAAAGCAAGAGACAAAGGCAAGCAAAGCTGCTGGAAAATTCTTAGATTCAAAGTTAAGAAAATATGAAAGCTGCGTACAATGTTTTAAAGATGTCGACCACTAACCCTAGAAGTAAACCGAGGTGGTTTAAATCTAATCTCTACCCTAATCCAATCGAAATTGGTTTATTTTAAAATCCTAATCCTATCCAAACTTGGTTTAATAATCCTAATTGTCTTTGGTTTAAATTAAATGAAAGCCCAATAAACTAAACCCATTACATTGCAATTAAATTAAACCAACAGGCTGGTTTATCGTGGACATCTCCTTTTGGACCAAGCCCCACGATTTTGATCAAGTCCTGGAGGCTCTTCTCTTGTGCTCTCAGCCTGACTCTAGTGACTGGTCCATTCCACACGCTGGCTAGTTCACTTGATACTCCTTTCTGGTTCTGGTTCTCTTTAGTATCTTCAGCTTCACACCTCTCTTCTAAGGTAATCTCATCACCTGGCTCCTCCTCATCAGACTCACTAAGCTTCTCTTCTATATCTCTGGTCATGGCTACACCATCCCCTCCTCCTTTAAAAGGATTTGACCTCAAATCCAAATCATCTGCAACAAAAGGATCCAAGTCAGAAACATTGAAAGTAGAACTTATTGTATACTTACCTTCAAGATCAATCTGGTAGGCATTGTTGTTGATTCTTTTCAGCACTTTGAAAGGTCCATCTTTCCTTGGCAACAATTTTGATTTCCTCTCAACAGGAAACCTCTCTTTTCTCATGTGTATCCACACTAGATCACCCGGCTCTAGCACAAGCTCTTTCCTTGCCTTGTTCTTTTGCCGTTCATACATCCTGGTCCTCTCCTCTATGTTCTTCCTGACCTGCTCATGCAAAGACTTAACAAACTCGGCCTTTTGCTTGCCATCAAAGTTAGTTTGTTCTTTACAATGGGTTAAAACCATAGACAACTTGAAAAGGTGACAGTTTAGTAGCTGAATGCATTGCTCTGATATATGCAAACTCTACATGTGGTAAACAATCTTCCCAAGTTCTAATGTTACTCTTAATGATGGCACGCAGAAGAGTAGACAAAGTCCTATTGACAGATTAAGTTTGTCCATCAGTTTGGGGGTGACAAGTAGTTGAAAACAATAGCTTAGTTCCCAACTTTCCCCACAGAGTTTTCAAGAAATAGCTAAGGAACTTAAAATCTCGATCAGAAACTATAGTCCTAGGCATACCATGCAATCTAACAACCTCTCTAAAGAAAAGATCAGCTACCAAAGATGCATCATCAGTTTTATGGCAAGGTATGAAATGAGCCATCTTAGAAAACCTGTCAACAACCACAAAGATACTATCTCTACCTTTCCTGGTCCTAGGCAATCCTAAAACAAAGTCCATAGAGATGTCAATCCATGGTTCAGTAGGGATAGGAAGAGGCGTGTACAAACCTGTTGGTTGAACCTTGGACTTGGCTTGCTTACACACAACACACCTGGAGCACACCCTCTCCACATCTTTCTTCATACTCGGCCAGTAGAAGTGTCCTTGCAAGGTAGAGAGTGTTTTGGCGACTCCAAAGTGACCCATCAGCCCTCCTCCATGAGCTTCCCTGACATATAATTCCCTCAAATAACCACAAGGAACACAGGCGGTTATCATAGAAAAGAAAACCTTTTACTTGATAGAATTTACCACTAGCATGTTTCTCAGATTCCCTAATGACTTCCTTAAACTCAGGATCATCAGCATAGAAAGATTTAATATGTTCAAAGCCTAAGAGCTTAGTTTCCATTGTTGATAAAAGAGCATACCTTCTGGAGAGTGCATCAGCAACTACATTCTCCTTACCTTGCTTGTAGTGGATGACATAAGGGAATGTCTCAATGAACTCTACCCACCTAGCATGCCTCTTGTTCAGATTCTGTTGCCCCTTGAGATGCTTAAGAGATTCATGATCAGTGTGGTTCACAAACTCCTTTGGCCACAAGTAATGTTGCCACACTTGCAAAGCTCTCACCAAGGCATACAGCTCCTTGTCATAGGTTGGGTAGTTCAGTGTGGCGCCTCCTAGCTTCTCACTGAAGTAAGCTATAGGCCTCTTTTCCTGCATCAAAACAGCTCCTATCCCAATACCAGATGCATCACATTCAATTTCAAAGGTTTTAGAAAAGTCAGGGAGTACAAGTAAAGGAGCACTTGTTAACTTCTCTTTAAGCTTTTGAAATGCATCTTCTTGGGCTTGCCCCCAAGTGAAACCTACACTCTTTTTGATTACTTCAGTGAGTGGGGCAGCAACTGTACTGAAGTCTCTCACAAACCTCCTATAGAAGCCAGCAAGTCCATGAAAACGTCTGACCTCTCCAATGGATTTAGGAACCGGCCATTCCTTGATAGCCTTCACTTTCTCTTCATCAACCTGTATGCCCTGTGAAGTCACAACAAAACCTAAAAAGACAAGGTTATCTGTTCCAAAGAAGCACTTCTTGTAGTTAGCATACAGATTTTCTTTTCTAAGTACATCTAGAACTTGTTTCAAGTGGTTAACATGTTCTTTCATGGTCTTGCTATAGATCAAGATATCATCAAAGGAAACTACTACAAATCGTCCTATTAAAGCTCTCAAGACATGATTCATTAACCTCATAAAAGTACTAGGTGCATTAGTCAATCCAAAAGGCATCATAAGCCAGTCATACAATCCTAGCTTAGTTTTAAAAGCAGTTTTCCACTCATCTCCTTCTTTCATTCTAATCTGGTGGTAACCACTCTTTAAGTCAATTTTAGAAAAGACACATGAACCATGTAACTCATCTAACATGTCATCTGAGCGGGGGATAGGATGTCTGTACTTAACTGTGATATTGTTGATGGCTCTGCAATCCACACACATTCTCCAGCTCCCATCTTTCTTGGGCACCAATAAAACAGGTACAGCACAAGGACTCATACTCTCCCTGATGTGGCCCTTCTCCAGCAGATCATTGACTTGTTTCTGAAGCTCCTTGGTCTCCACATGATTGGTCCTGTATGCTGGTCGGTTTGGTAAGGTAGCTCCTGGTACAAAGTCGATCTGATGTTCTATCCCTCTAATAGGCGGCAGCCCGTGGGGTCGTCATCTGGAAACACATCTTTATACTCCTGCAAAAGACACTCAATCTCTTCTGGAATTACAGGATCAGTGTTAGTAGAAGAGTTCAACAACTCTTTGTAAACTACTAATATCAAATTTGATTTGTTCAATCACAGCAGTTTTGATATCTTTAGCAGTAGCAAAGAGATTGAGTTTACTTACCTGTTTGGTCTCATCTGGTAACAAAGTCTTACCGGCTGCCTTGGTCTCCTCCCTCTTCCTTTTGAGATGCATTTGATCCTGGTGTACTTCTTGAGGTGTCATATGCGCCAGGGTGACTTGTTTCTCCTTATGAGCAAAAGTGAATCTGTTGGTGAAGCCATCATGTACTGATCTCTTGTCATACTGCCATGGCCGTCCAAGAAGAATGTGGCTAGCTTCAAGGGGTGCCACATCACAAGTGATCTCATCCTGGTACTTTCCCACTGATAGTAAGACCTTCACTTGCTTGCTGATCTTTAATCCTCCCTCTTCATTGATCCATTGCAAGAGATATGGCTTAGGATGTTTGTACACTTCAAGACCCAACTTCTCCACCAGCTCATCACTTGCTACATTAGTACAGCTTCCTCCATCAATGATCAAGCTGCAAACTTTGTCTTGGATCAAACATCTGGTGTGAAACAGGTTCTCTCTGTGTCCATCCTCTTTGGTCTTAGGCTGGGCATTGAGAAGTCTCCTAGTGACTAACAGTTATCCTTGAATTGGATACTCCACGCCTTCCTCATCAGTCTCTTGGCCGGCATCCTCTTCCTCAGAAACCACTTCTCCATTGGCTAGGATAGTCATCACCTTCTTGTTGGTACACTCACTAGCATAATGTCCAAAACCATGACACTTGAAACACTTAATGTTCCTTGTCCTAGTAGGTGTGGCTGCCCCTTTACCTTTGTCCTCTCGTTTGGTATCTACTGAATAAGACCCTTCCTTTGGCTTATCAGATGGTTTATCATCCTTAGAGTAGGCCGGTTTTGAAGTAGAGCTGTATGGAGATCTGGTGGAACTCTTCCTCTTATTTTGCTGCTCAATCAGGATGGCCTTATGCAGTAGTTCATCCATGTCCTCATACTCCTGCAGCTCCAGTCTATCTTGTATGTCCCTGTTTAGACCTCCTTGGAACCAAGCCATGGTAGCTTCTACCCCTTCTTCTAAGTCAGCTTTCAGGATGAGTGTCTCCATCTCCTGGTGATAGTCCTCTACACTCTTTGTCCCTTGAGAAAGCCTTCTCAGTTTCTGGTGTAGATCTCTCCCATAGTGGGTAGAAACAAATCTCTTCTTCATCACAGTTTTCATCTCAAACCAGGAAGTTATCTGAGGCTCTCCATTGCGTCTCCTGGTAGTAGCAATCTGATCCCACCAGTTTATAGCATAACCACAAAATTCAGTGGCTGCTAGTCTCACTTTTGATACAAGCCTAAGCTATCAAAGGCTGTATGACCCAAGTAGGAGAGATGGAGCCGATCTGAATCAAGAGGTGGTTCTGTTGGAGTGATCTAATCAACCAAGAGAAGCCGAGAGAGAGTGTAACTAGAGGGATTGAAGTACACCACACGAGAGATGGAAGGCTCGTGATACAACACAAGGATCCTCAATGGCCGTGGAGGTACTTGTCTCACAGGGCAAGAGAGAAGGCGGCGAGTTCTTCAGAGAGCTCTAGGTTTCTTTGAAAGAAGTTTTAATATTAATCAAGTCTAACCAAAATAAAAGGTTTGCAAAACATAGAAATAGGACTAAGGAACAAGCTCCTCTTGCGCCCATAAAAATGAGATAAGCTATAGTTTAAAAATGGAAACAATATAAGACATCAGTCTTCTTAGTCTTGGACCGAGTTTGCACTTAGGTGATATGTGAAGCTAGCTGTGGCCTCGTTAAAACCTTCCTCTAGAAAACCACTTGCGACAAAACCAAGAGCAAGGAAAAGAGCACACACAAAGAGCTTGCCTAGTTACTAGCCCTGTCCAAGAGTCTTGCTAAGCAATTTGATCTTCTATGGTAATGATCATCAAATTGTTGTGGCATTGATCTGGAATGAATGGCGAAGGATCTTCTCTTGATGCTTGATAGCTCTCAGCTGGCTCTTGAACCTTCAAGGCACCTCTCTTAATAACATCTTTGGTATCTCCTTCAACTGGTTTAACCTGTCCAAGATCAGAAGCAAGTATCATGCTCTCATTAAATTTATGTTGAAGTATCTTAGCTCTTTGTCTAGTGATAGTTCCCCCGAACACGGTTGGTATGGGCACTCCTTGGTCAATCTCTGGTTTGGTTATGTTGCTGATCATGTCTTGAATGTCTGGTTCAGTTAGGTCTGGTTCAATGTCCTCATCATTCCCTCCCTCTTCAAAAGGTTTTGACCTCAAAACTGGTTCATCTGCAAAACAAGGAGATAAATCAGTAACATTGAAAGTGGAAGATACATTCAACTCCCCTGGCAGATCAAGACGGTAGGAGTTGTTGTTGATCCTCTCAAGGACTTGAAAAGGGCCGTGTCCTCTTGGCTTCAGCTTGGAACTCCTCTGGTTAGGAAACCTCTCCTGCCTCATGTGTAACCAAACCCATTCCCCTGGTTCAAATATAATCTCCTTGCGCCCCTTGTTAGCTTGTTTAGTATACTGCTCGGTCCGCTTCTCTAGATTCTCTTGAAATTTTTGGTGTAGCTCCTTGACATAAGCAACTTTAGCTTCCCCGGTGAGACTGATTACTTCAGATGGAGGTAAGGGTGTCATGTCCCCGATCCTAGATAGGATCGCCCGGACGGACCATGGTGCGAGGAGACGCACCAGTCAGGTCGTAAGACCTTGAGACAAGCGTATCATGGTCCAATAAGGAAGGTTAAGGGCATCAGGAAGCTGAGACTTAACCAGGATATGAAAGAAACAAGTGTAAAGGAGCTGGACGAGTGATCCCAGAGCTGGACGAGGTCTGGATCAAGCTCGTTCAGCTAGGTGCAGCTGGAAGTTAGATCACCTAAGTGTGATCAGCTCACAGGAGCTGGAGGACTAGCTCACTCAGCTGGGAACAGTTGGTAGTCAGCTCAACTCAGTTGGAGGAAGTGTTCTGGTCCGGACCAGTGTGGTCGGGTCAGGCGGTTACTGGGCGAGCCGATGGTCCGTGTGCAAGGTGGTTTGACCAAGTTTGTCATAGTCACGGACCAGGGAGTTGGAAAGCTTCCAGGAGTGTGAGCTAAGGCTCAGTTTTCGAAATTTAAAAGGGAGAAAAGGAAAGAAAACTGCCAATGGGCAGTTATGGGCGGTTATGGGAAGAAAAGGCTCCCTTCCTTTATTTTTTAGAAACTGCTCGACCAGGCAGTTGGGAGAAGGAGTTATCATTGATTTTTTCTCTATTTTACACCAGTCTGTCGAAATTGATAAGAAAAAAAGAGAGAAACTCAGACAACTTCCAGAGAGAAAAAGAGAGAGATGTGAAGGCAGCAAAAGGGCAGATTTGGGGGCAATCAAGAGGGAAGTTGAGAACGACCCTCTGGTGAGTTTTGATTATTGTTTTCCACGCCCTGGGCTTCCTCTACATCCATATAAGACACGAAAATAGCCTGGAAAGAAGGGAGATTGCTGGATTCCACTTCCAAGGGCAGAGACAGCCTTGAAGTCAGATGTGTGTGGAAAGGCAGTTTCATGGGAAACAAAGGGGGAAGTGATGAACGACCTTTGGATGGGTTTTGATCATGGATGATCATTCCCTGGGCTTCCTCTGTGTCCTGGGAACGCACGCAAATGGTCAGAGGAGAAGGGAGAAGGCCAGACTCCACTCCCAAAGGCCAACACAGCCTCAAAGGTGGATGCAGTGCAGAAACTGGTTCCATGGGAGTTCCATGGTATGGAAAAGAGGCACGACCATTGAATGGATCTTATCAATACTGGAAGTATATGATAAGAATTGATGGAGGCGTGATCAAGAGGAGTATGGTTGTCCTTGACAAGGGATGACACAAGATCTACAATCATCATTGATGAGGTAACATGTGTATGATTACTTTCTGGTTTATACTTCTGTCTCTTGTGGTGCTATTAAGCCAAGGTAAGGCACGCCCCTTGAAGACCATATATTGTGATGTAAACTAAGGATCCAGGACCCTGAGAGAAGGGACGGATCACTGTTGATCTACTTCATCCATGTGGGGTGATAGTTAGATGTTGTTCATTTGATAGTGATCCATGATGGTTCATGGTTTGATGTAGGGTTTGATCATGGTGTGAACCATGGATCCGACCCATTGATGATACACATGGGGGTCCTAGTATCAGAGGAGCCATGTGGAGTGCAAGGTCCAATTCGTTTGGATCCAACAGCAAGCAAAGGAGATGAGTAAGGCTAGTACCTGTTGGTGTGGATCACAAGTATTGTGCTGGTGTGTTTATACAAGGAAGCCGTGTGTGATCTGATCATGGGCAAGGATGGACGACCTGATCCATGGATGGTGGATCAAGGTGTCTGGTCTGATTGATCAAAGGATGCACCGGTGGTAAGAGCAACACTAATCAGGTTCAGTGGAACATGGTTCCATGGCCGGTTAGGAAGTGTGAAGACTCATCAGTTCTGAGTCATGTGGGGTTGGTTGATTGACTTAGGATCTGATGAGCCTTGTTAGTCCATGAAAGGACTTGGTTCCAGGGGAGCACACGCCGGAGACATGGTGGTACTAAACCAGGCCTTGGCCGGTTCATGTATGAAGTCCTTGGCCATCGGCCGGACTGGTCATGGTCGAGATCTATATGATCCAGAGGGATTCATTGAGATCTGACCATGGATTATTCTTAGTGGTGATTTATCATGATTTATCATGAATTTTATTGGGTTTTACCTAATTGATTCGAAGGTGGTCAGTTATGGCTGGTTTGACTGGATTTGGCCGAGATCTATAGGATCAAGGCCGGATCTGTAGATTCTTATTATGGATTTATCATGAATTGTCATGAATTTTAATTAATTTTTGGAGCATGTTTGCTTGAGGTCGTTTTTGCAGCTGAAGACTTACCGAAGGTACTTAGTCTGTGGGGATGGTTGGCCGAATGACTAAGTAACTAAGGGAAGAGTTTATGCAGAGGTATAAGCAAGCTAAGTCAGTTTAGACAAAGAGCTAACAAGCTCCGTGGATGTGGCAAAGGTATGATCTAGCAATGTTGCTTAGATCTAGATAGAATGGATTAGGGGAATGGAACCTCGGATATGTATGACTTGGTCTGGTTCAGGATCGACCCTTTGGAGCTAGTGGTAGCTGTGTATACTAACCAAGGTTAGGGTGATTTGACCGGACCAGTGCTAGATTGGTTGTAGACCAATGGATATAGTTGTTATTCCGCTGCGTATATGTTGGAAATTGATCTAAGCTAGGAATTGACTACGGTAGTCTTGAGCTTAGATCTGAGTTAGCCCTCGCCTATGGGCGATGTTTTGAATAAAGGGTGAAAAAAATTTAGAGGTTCGGTCAGTGTACGGACCGAGCGAGTAAGGCGTCGACCGTGGCCTAGTTGGCCGGGATCGGGTCTTACAAAGGGCGTGAGGTCTAAAAGGAGTTTTTCGATTGAACCCATAAGCAGCTTCAAAGGGAGACATCTTGGTAGCTGAGTGCTTTGCCCGGTTGTAAGAAAACTCTATAAATGGAATGCAGTCCACCCAATTCTTCATGTTCTTTCCAATGGTGGCTCTAAGCAGCGTAGAGAGGGTTCTATTGACGACTTCAGTCTGCCCATCAGTTTGGGGATGACAAGTAGTAGAGAAGAGTAGCTTTGTCCCCAACTTCTTCCATAGTGGTCTCCAAAAATGGCTGAGGAACTTGGTGTCTCTATCGGATACAATGGTCCTTGGTACCCCATGTAAGCGCACCACCTCTCGGAAGAATAGGTCAGCCATCTTGGATGCATCATTCACTTTGGCACAAGGTATGAAGTGTGCCATCTTGGAGAATCTGTCTACCACAACAAAGATTGAGTCCTTATGTTGAATCTTTGGTAGACCTAGTACAAAATCCATGGAGATATCCACCCAAGGAGCTGTGGGAATCGGCAGTGGCATGTAAAGACCATGGGGTTGTACTCTGACTTAGCTTTCTTGCAAGTTACACATCTTGCACAATGAGATTCTACCGCTTTGAGATGCTGCCAATAGAAATGTTCCCACCACGCAAGTGTTTTGTCTACTCCAGTGTCCCATGAGCCCTCCTCCATGAGCTGCTCTAGTGATCAGATCTCTCAGTGAACACTGGGGAATACATAGTCTCTTGCTCTTGAATAAGAATCCCTCATGTAGGTAGAACTTCCCTTGGGGTCCTCTGTACAGCTTGTATAGATGCCAGCAAGATCCGGTCTTCTATATAAGTCCTTGATGAACTCAAATCCCAACACCTTGGCTTCCATTGTGGCGATCAAAGCATGTCTCCTGGAGAGTGCATCAGCTACAATGTTCTCCTTGCCCTTCTTGTACTTGATGATATATTGGAAGGTCTTTATGAACTCCAACCAAAGAGCATGCCTCCGTTTGAGGTTGGTTTGTCCTCTCAGATGCTTTAGAGTTTCATGAGCAGTGTGCACCACAAACTCTTTAGAAAGTAGTTAGTGTTGCCATGTCTCTAGAGCCCTCACCAAAGCATATAACTCCTTATCATATGTAGGATAGTTAAGGGCAGTCCCTCCAAGCTTCTCACTGAAGAAAGCCACAGTTTTACCACCTTGAAGCAACACTGCTCCAGTCCCAATCCCTGATGCATCACACTCTACTTCAATGTCTTGTTGAAATCAGGTAAGACCAGCACTGGCGCATGAGTCAGTCTATATTTCAATACCTAAAAGGCCTCTTGCTGAGCCTTCTCCCACATGAACCCAACACTCTTCTTCACCACGACGGTCAGAGGTGCTGCTATGCTACTGAAATCCTTGGCAAACCTCCTGTAGAAGCTAGCTAACCCATGAAAACTTCTGACTTGACTGATGTTTGTTGGTTCTGGCCATTCTTGAATTGCTTTTACCTTCTCTTCATCAACCTGTAGCCCCTGTGAACTCACAACAAAACCTAGGAAAACAAGTTTATCAGTGCAGAATGTGCACTTCTTGAGGTTTGCATAGAGTCCTTCTTGACGAAGTGTTTCTAGTACTTGCTCAAGATGTGATACATGATCAAATAAACTAGTACTGTAAATTAAAATGTCATCAAAGTAAACTACAAGAAGCTTACTGATGTAGGGTCTAAGAATTTGGTTCATGAGGCGCATGAAGGTACTAGGAGCATTGGTGAGTCCAAATGGCATCACCAACCATTCATAAAGACCTTGCTTAGTTTTAAAAGCAGTCTTCCACTCATCACCTTCCTTCATCCTTACCTGATGGTACCCACTCTTAAGATCAATCTTAGAGAATATGGTGGCACCACTTAACTCGTCTAGCATGTCATCAAGCCGCGGAATGGGGTGCCTGTACTTGATGGTGATGTTGTTGATGGCTCGGCAGTCTACACACATCCTCCATGTCCCGGCCCTTCTTGGCACCAGTAAGACAAGAACTGCACAAGGGCTCAGGCTCTCTCTCACGTATCCCTTGTCCAATAGGTCCTGAACTTGCCTTTCCAATTCCTTAGCCTCCTCTGGGTTTACTCTATAAGCTGGTTTGTTTGGCAAAGCAGCTCCTGGTATGAAATCTATATGATGTTCTATGCCCTTGAGTGGTGGTGTCGCGGTGGAATCTCTTCGAAACACATCTTTGAACCTGTCAAGAAGCTGAGTGATCTCGGAGGATATGTCATCTCATCAGAACCTGCACTCAAAAGCTCCTTAAAGATCATTAGTAGCATTGTGTGTTTGGTAGCAGCAGCCTTTCTTACATAGCTAGGCTGGATAAGGAAATTAGATTTAACAGATTTTTCCTTCTCCTTAGCCATTTGCAAATGCAACTCATGAACTCGAGCAGAGTGAGAGGTGCTAAACTAATCTTACGCTTATCATGCATGAAAGTGTACATATTAGTTCTACCATCATGTTTAGTCTCTATCCCATTGCCAAGGTCTCCTAACAACACATGTCCGCTTGCATAGGTACTACATCACAAACTACCTCATCCCGATACTTACCAATGCTAAAAGGAATAGTTACTTGCTCTTTAATCTGAAGTTCAACCTTATCATCTAACCATCTTAGCCTATATGGATGCGGATGCTGAACCTTGTCTAAGCCAAGCTTATCAACCATGTAAGCGCTTGCGGCATTAGTGCAAGATCCACCATCTATGATAAGATTACATACCTTGCCTTTAATGGTGCAGCGGCTGTGGAAAATGTTTTCTCTTTGGATGGTCTCTGCTGGTTGTACCAAGACACTAAGCACACGCCTGATCATCAAGCTCTCCCCACGCCTGGATATTCAATCTCCATAGTCCGCTTGTACCTCAGGTGCATCTTCATCATGTGATTCATACCCATTATCGTGATCATCATAACCTCTGGTTTGGAAACTCTCTAGCCATATGCCCTCGGCCCTCGGCCCTTACACTTGGAACCAGTACAAGGATAACTCCTATTGCGAGTTCCACGAGACCAGAGGTCACTCCACTGCGAACTGCAAGGTTCTCGGCGCCCGCTCGCCGCGAAAACTACTCACCGGGCGAAGCTATCAAAGGTCAAGAGTATAAAGGACTTGCTCCTCGACTCGACCGCCCAAAGACTAACAAAACTGTTCCTCAAGACCGCTAATCGAAACCAATCAGGGAAAAGCTGAAGAAGACAGACGACCAAGGAACAACAGCAGTCGCCAGAGGGTAAACATGATCATCGGAGGATCACAGTTCTACCAAGACTCTGTCTCATCGATAAAAGCCTACGGGCTAAAAGCCGAGACCAGTTCCAACTGGTTCCCGGACAGCGATGTTCCTAACCACACAATCGCTGAGGAACACGAGACCGCCGAATCGACAAACCTCACTGCGATCCTTTGGTAATCGACCTGGTCATCCAGGATCTCAAGTCGGCCGCATTCTCGCCGATACAGAAGCACGGTCAATGTCATCTTCCGCGACACCTCTACAGGATGAAGATCCCACTTGGGGAAGTCGCCCCGAGCCAAAACCTTTGACGGGTTTCGGCGCCACTACCATGACCCTCGGAAAAATTAAACTCCCAATCATGGCAAAGAAGTTACAAAGATCGCCGAGTTTGCAGTAGTCGACAACCCGCCATCTACAACGCCATCATGGGAACCCCTTGGATCAACTCCATGAAGGCAGTACCGCCCACGATCACCTTGGTATCAAGTTCCCGACCGACCGAACCGCAGCCATCCGGGTAGTCGAAACAATCGAGACTCTGTTACCTAGCCGAAGTTCAAACTGCTAAAAGATCGAACGCCTGCCAAACCAAACGAGCAAAGGAATCACACAACATTCCCGAGACTCGAAGAAAGATGATCTAGAATCATCTGAACAGGCAACGATTCAAGACGACGACAAAGCCTCTGAATCCACCGCCGCAAGAGCGGACAGCTCGACCCTCGCACAAACTACTGATCCGACCAGCACGATCGGAACGGCAACGCACGGGGAGTAAAAACGTCCGCGGCAACTATCAGAACTACGAGATGGCTTGATCCTCGAAGAGGTATCGTAGGGCAGCTCGTCGAAACCCGGCGAAGTTCAGCTATCCCTCACCAAAAAGGGGGGGGACTGGGTGCGTATACTCCTATACTCCCACAAAAACGCAAAAAATCCGCATATGTACTTTAACTTCTCGAAATTTTCTAATAAAATTCTTTCTATCTTTCATGCTCACTTAAAACGCGTCAACGCTTCGGAAAAACGAAAATCGTATCTTCAAAAGAAACGCGAGACGTCGCAACTTCTTAAAAAGATAACAAAACTCAGATATCCGCAAAGACAGTCCACCAGCGACTTAAAATAACTCACGCTCCGATTGGCCCCGACGACGCCATAAGAAACGCTTCACTCAATACAAAATCGTAGTCAGACCTACAAGGCCCTCTTACATCCGACAAGGATATCATAGCGCTATACAAGAAACCCAAAATTTGGTTTAGCATCTCGGATAAACTCCAAGATAGCTCAATTCTTTAACACAAGTCATATAAGCCGGCTAATTAGTCGACTTTAAACGAAAACAATCAGGAAGAAATCACTAACAAGCAAAACGAAGCCGATCAGTCATCGACAGCCTCAAAGCTGAGAGTAAACCTAGGTCTTGCCCTAAACCCAGTCTTGCTGGATCTTGACATCTCACAGACATAGTATCGTGATAATGATCCCAAAACATGTCTCTTATCGCTACACCTAAAACGCCGCTAAAAGTAGCATAATGGACTAAGCGATTTAAAAAGAGTTAGGATAATGGCGACTACCGCGATCCTTCCTCTACACTTGACGAAAAGTATAAATCAAAACAAAAGACTAAATCTCGCAAATTTTCATATTCATAAAAGCCGCAAAAGACGGCAGGATTCAAAGCCACCAACGGCCAGTCCCAAAACATAAGAACGCAACCTCCAACGGTCGCAGGATAAAATTATTAAAACGCCATACATGGCCAAAAAATTCAATTCCCAAAAGGAAGTCAACGTTGAGAAACCGGATGCGGAAATCCCAAATGAACTAGCAGGCTGGTCCACTTCCTCATTCACGCCGAGCATTCCCACCATTCTCGGCGCTTCATCGCTCCAACCTCCATCAGATCCTCGAAACCTCGATAGTTCCCATAGTCTCCGGACTCTTTCTTCTACCGAGGAACCAAGGACTCAGCATGAGCACACTCGCCATGAAATCCTTCATTTCAGCAATCTCGAATCGAAGAGAAACTGGTTCAGACTTGTAAAGGTTTACGATCAACCTCGACTCATGAAATCACCAACAAACTCCCGAGCTTTTAAAGCATTGAAACTCAGCAGCAAACGATTCGCTCGCCTTGCCACCTCCGCCATGCACTATCCTTCTTCCTCTCCTCCGCCAGACGAGCCCGAAAGAAGTTCAGCTTGCTTCGCTCGTGCCTTCACCTCTTGTCGGAACGAAAAGCTCTCGCCCACTTCTGTGGTCTTGAAGTTAGCAATCCTGATTTGCGGAAACTCGAAGCCGTTACCGCTAAACACTCTTAGTCCCCTGATAAAACTCAAGATCAGCAAGCATGCTTATATACGATTCAACGCAAGGTTAAAAGGCCAAACCTCGCTGACACGCTGGGAGCCCCTGCAAAACCCGCGTTTCTCCTCATCCTCCAGCTTACTCGCCAGTAGTAAACTCCCGAGGAAGGCCATCAAAGAAGTTGTTAGGTGGAAAACCGCTGGCTCGCTTTTTCCGCTGGAACAAAACTAGTTTTTCTCCCAACGGTGAAGGATTTTCCGGCCTTCCCCATCGCCGCATTTCCTTCCCCTTACGACCTTCGTCTGCGCCCGGTAGGAGCCACGGTAACAGGTTCAAGGCCATACGACGGAACAGGACCCTGACCGATAAAGCTTAACCGCATCTCGATCCGCTCGAGTGTGAAGGATTTCAGAAAAACTGACTTAAGAAGATCTCTCTTGACGAAGACGCCACCAGGCAAATGCGCGGTAGGTTGTTCCCTACAAAACGAATTTTTTCAAAACTCGACTTCCGAAAAGTGAGATAGACAATGAAGTCGTCAGATTCTGGTTGAAGTTCCATGCTCGGAAATAGATGGAGGCAGCTCTCCCAGCAGACTCGCCATCTATTTGAACAAAGAAGAAACGCCCTGCCACGATTTGGGATTCAAGTAGTCCCCCGAATCACGGCCATATCCTTCTTAGGCAGCATGGAATAGTAACCGCCACTCGCCGGCCGAAGTGCCCCAAAGACCTTCAAATCATCGGGACCAAGATCAATCCCGAAGTTCAGAAGCGCATCAGCACGCCAAGCCAACTCTCCAAGGCAGGAACGCTGAGTTGGTTGATCGAAGTTCAAGCGTGAAGCATCTAACAATGGCACCAGGAATTGGGAACCACATACTGAAGCACGCAAAGAAAGCTTCAGAACATGTAAAGAAACTTTATGGAGGATTCCTGCACTCTCGCTACCAACGGAATCCGAATTTGACTCCTTCAGAACCTGGTAAAAATCTCAAGAACCTCGAGATATTGACGAAACCAAACTTGGCGCAAAAGGAGCACCGGCTGCCCCGCAGGCCTCCTGAACAGGGATCTCTGGCAGTGTTGGGGCTAACCTACAAGGGCTCTGTAATGATTCTTTTTCCTCGACCGACTCCTCCCGCTTACCGCTACATGGGCAGGAGAGTCATCCGAGGAAGAATGGGAAGAAGAGTTTCTTTGAAGATCTTCAAGACATTGTTCTAAAGAGAGAGAAAGGATTCTTGAGAGAGAGAGTAAAACCTTGTGATGAAGTAAGAATGAGATTTCTTACTCCATATAAAGGAGGTAAAATCACTATTTACCCCGATTACAAACGATACGCCTCAACACCTTCCCACATCGACTATACCGCAAGCTAGATCCGACAGGCTTTACGGTTCCTAGCTAGCCGGGGCTAACTGTTGGGGTCAAAATCGGTCAATGACCAAATCAGCACCAAAAATCCTCGAAGAAAAGCCAAGCGACGATCAAATCCAAGAAACGGTCGCCGCCGATAAAACTCACGGAAGGCTCTCGTCCACTCCAATCTGGCGCCAACGCGAGGGGGTCCGGCGCCATCCATGCATCGCCTCATAATCTCGGCAACGACAGCATCTTGGTCCCTTGAAACCCATGTCCGATTGTCCGAGATCTACAATGAGTCTTCCTCCAGAAAACCTTCCCCGACAAGGTAAAAGATTCATCTTTAAACATATCTAAAACTCGAGCCACATTGCTCTAATCCCCGACGACGAAAATCTGCGGATCTAAGTCCATCTCAAATCCCGGCATCAGGAATCTCGTTGGAAACAATTATCTCGAGACCCTCCCAAACTCAAAAGATTTCGCAAACGACCGACGAGGGAAAGATCGAACAAACCACAGACGGCAAGACGCTGGCACCGGCAACACGCGACGCTGGCTGGCTGGCCGGGCGGCACTCTCGCCTGGCGCCGGCGCATGCGGACGCTGGCTGGCCTTACGCCGGGCGACCCTCGCCTGGCCGGGCGCACCTCGCCTACGGGCGGCACGCTGGACGAGGGCTGGCTCTGACGCGGCATCTGCCTGGCGCCGGCGGCACGCTGGACGGTTGCCTGGCGCTGGCGGCACTCGCTCGCCGGCGCACGCTGACGCTGGCTGGGCGCCGGGCGGCACCTCGCCTGGCGCCGGGCATTCTCGCCTGGCGCGGCGACCTCGCCCATGCCGGCGGACCCGCCACGCTGGCTCGTTCGGCGCCGGGCGGCATCCCGCCGCTGGTCGGCCTGGCGACGTCCACGCCCGGCCCCGCTCGCTCTATCGTGTCTGGTTCGATCCCATCTTAGCTTGTTTGGATCAATCTACGCAAGTTTGGTATGATCACTCAACTTCTTAACGCCACTTCCTCGACTAAACAAGGAATTGAGGTTCCTTCGAAACACCGAGACCTTCAAAGACTGTCCTTTCGAAACCGTAAAAACGCTTAACGCCTAACGCGGGCCAAAACGCCCACGACGATTTTCTAAAAGGAAGGATAACTATGACGGTTTATCATTATCCTCACATAAGAGATAAATGTCAAGTTTCCATAAGAGATAAATATCAAGTTTCCGTAAGATAAATGTCAAGATTTCAAGATAAATGTCAAGTTTCCCGATAAACACAAAGATGGACGAAAATGGAAAAGCCCGACTCAGCCCGCGAAGATAGACCGCCCTAGAGGAGTATATAAGGAGGGCTATGAGCAAGAAGCAAACCAGATCACAAATTTTCGAAAGCACTTTGCACTTAGAGCGATTTAGCATTCTTTTCTGTTTTCACTAGCGAAGGCGACTCAACTAGGATAGACTTAGGCGATCGGACTAGCGGACCTTTCGACAGCTCTTATAGCTTACTTCACCTGTTGTTCACGCCAAAACGCCAATTCAGAAATAAGATCTTTTTCCGCCAACTTTTACGATTTCTATTTTTGCGACTTCTACTTCATTTGATCGCTTCGTGCCCAGCAGATATCCGACCTTCAAGGAAGATCGGGTTAACTCGCTTTCCTCCACAAATCTTTATCAGAAATTGACGGCTAATTTCGTTCCCACAACCAGGAGTCTAGTTGTCTCAGGTGCCCCCTTCTACGGTCAGAGAACAATCTATCCCACCAGGAAAGGGCATTCTCCGTGAGCTGAGCTACTGCTAAAGCCACTCTCTTTGGACCAGGGTGACTGTAGTAAGCAAAGATGTGATCCATTCTCTCCCAATTAAGATAAGCTTCAGGATCAACCTTTCCGCGATAGCTTGGTGCCGCTATCTTAAGATGATCCACCTTGGTTGTGGTGCTGCTGGCGGGTCCTCTATGTAGAGGTATATAGTCCTCTCCCTCAAGGCCTTGGTAATGGATGGGTCTCCGTGGAGCTCTAGGTGGAGGTAAGTAATCATCTCCCCTTCTTCTTCTTCCCCATAGTCATCTTGCTGAACTCTTGCTCTTGTTAGGTAAGGGCCATATTGTTGTCCAGTATCTTCTTCATTCTGTTGATTCCGAAAGGCTCTCTGGATTGTCATGGATGTGTACTCCAGCACGCCTGTTGCTTGGACCGCTTGGAGCTGGATAATATTGGGTTGGATTAAGGAACCTATCAACATCCCGGGTAGCTTGAACCGTGGGTCTCTGCCAATTCTGGTCATCCTATCTCCAAGGTCTTGGCGCATGACTATCATCTCCTCCCTCAAGGCATTGAGGACTTGCATCATGGCTGCTTGCTCAGTCAAGGCCCCCATCGCATTTGCAAATAAGAGACTAAAACTTTAGTTTCTAGTCAAGCAAGAAAGAAAAGTAAAATTGTGATTTAGAAATATGAAAACTTCCTTTTTTTTAAATGGAAAGTAAAAGTCTTGCAAGCAAAGTTTAAAAAGAGTATCAAATGTGATCGAGTGAAAAGGAGAGTCTCGACCAAAAAGGAAACTCGGATATGCACTTACTACTAACACCTTTTTATGATTTATTTTTGAGTATGCAAGATCTAGCAACAAGAAGAAATCGACATAGAAGAACAAGATGAACACAAGTCTTTTTTTTTTGAAAGAAAGAAAACTAATGGAACTAAACGATTTTGAATCAAGTAGAAACGATCGATACAACCTGATGCTGAAGGAACTTCAGCTCTGATACCAAAAATGATACAAGCCTAAGCAATCAAAGGCTGTATGACCCAAGTAGGAGAGATGGAGCCGATCTGAATCAAGAGGTGGTTCTGTTGGAGTGATCTAATCAACCAAGACAAACCGAGAGAGAGAGTAACTAGAGGGATTGAAGTGCACAACACGAGAGATGGAAGGCTCGTGATACAACATAAGGATCCTCAATGGCCGTGGAGGTACTTGTCGCACAGGGCAAGAGAGGAGGCGGCGAGTTCTTGAGAGAGCTCTAGGTTTCTTTGAAAGAAGTTTTAATATTAATCAAGTCTAACCAAAATAAAAGGTTTGCAAAACAGATAAATAGGACTAAGGAACAAGCTCCTCTTGCGCCCATAAAAATGAGATAAGCTATAGTTTAAAAATGGAAACAACATAAGACCTGAGTCTTCTTAGTCTTGGACCGAGTTTGCACTTAGGTGATATGTGAAGCTAGCTGTGGCCTCGTTAAAAACCTTCCTCCGGAAAACCACTTGGGACAAAACCAAGAGCAAGGAAAAGAGCACACACAAAGAGCTTGCCTAGTTACTAGCCCTGTTCAAAAGTCTTGCTAAGCAATTTGATCTTCTATGGTAATGATCATCAAATTGTTGTGGCATTGATCTGGAATGAATGGCCAAGGATCTTCCATAGGCTGTTTTGTTTTTTCCATAGGCTGTTTTGTTTTAAAATGTTCTTGTTATACGAAAGTAATGGATGACCGATTTCATGGAGATAGAAAATTTCAGATTGTTAAAGTAGCGATGTTTCCGCGGATTACACGGGAGATGTTTCCGCTATGATTTCGACCTTTGGACGAAAGCTGCTTCGAACTACTTATTGAGTTTTACCGAAGGTTATTTCGTTATTTTCGTAGTTCACCGTCGGCTATTAGTCTGACGCTGGTACACGCCCTAGTCGCGAAGTTTGCGACGAGAGACGACGTAGAGTTTTCAAGACTATTTTTTGTAACGGTTGGGCTATGCCGTTAGCGTTTTTTAGACGAATCTTATTGCTGTGAGAGTTTGCTTTGTCAAAAGCGTTGTCTTGATGCTGAAGCAAAAAGTTTTCGAAGATGGGAGTATACAGGTATAGTATACATACCTACTTCCCTTTTCTTTTTACGAAAGAAAACGGGTTAGCCGTTCTTCCGAAGGCTTGTGTACGTTTTTTCTTTCTTTTAGGAAGCGGGATGAGTATGCTTTTAGAACGCTGCGTGCATCGCCGGTTTTCGAGACTAGATCGGTTTGCATGTTCTGCCTGGACAATCAAGGAACGATGGAACGAGACTGGAAATATTTCCTAAGACTTAGCTTGCTAGACTATCCACCTAGGTCCTAAGTTCCCTCAATTCTACGGCAGTTTTCAAGACGTTTTTGTTCCTGTCCTACTTAAGAATTAAAACCTTTACAAAATTTTTCGAGAAAAAATAGTCTTTTGAAGGTTTCGCATTCGGCGAATCCCATTTCCTCAGATAGTTGAGACGATTGGTGTTTAGAATAACCGTGATCATACCAAACTCACAAAGATTGATCCAAACAAGCCAAGATGGGATCAGACCGAAAGCACGATGGGACCGAGACCAGGACGAGGGCCGCCGACCGGCGCCAGGCGAGTGCCGCCGGCGCCAGGCGAGTGCCGCCGGCGCCAGGCGAGTGCCGCCGGCGCCAGGCGAGTGCCGCCGGCGCCAGGCCGCCCGCTGCGGACGGTGCCGCCGGCGCCAGGCGAGTGCCGCCGGCGCCAGGCGAGTGCCGCCGGCGCCAGGCCGCCCGCTGCGGACGATGCCGCCGGCGCCAGGCGAGTGCCGCCGGCGCCAGGCCGGGTGCCGCTGGCGCCAGGTCGGTGCCGCTGGCGCCAGGTCGGGTGCCGCTGGCGCCAGGTCGGTGCCGCCGGCGCCAGGCCGCCATCCGTGGGTTTTCCGTTGTTCGATCTTTCCCTCGTTAGTCGTTCGTGCGAAATCTTTGAGTTTGGGAGGATCTTTAGCCGTAGATTTCGAGATAATCGTTTCTAATCCAACGAGACTCGCGAGTATCGGGATTGAGATGGACTTAGATTCGTAGACTTTCCGTCTTCAAGGGTTTGAGAAATGAGGCTTGAACTTAGATTTTAAAATACGAACTTTGTTAAAAATGAGAAGGCTTTGCGGAAGAATCGTCGTGTTTTGAACAATCGAACATGGGTTTAAGGGACCAAGATGTTGCCGTTGCCGAGATCCGCGAGAGCGACTGCGGATGGGCGCCAGGACCCTTGCCGCCGGCGCCAGGCGAGTGCCGCCGGCGCCAGGCCGGGTGCCGCCGGCGCCAGACGGAGAGGACGGTGCCTGCCGCCGGCGCCAGGCGAGTGCCGCCGGCGCCAGGCGCTGTGTGGTCGGTTCGCCGCCGTCGGTCCCGCCCGCCGATTCTGCTGTTGCTTGCCTTCGTCGATCCCCGGGGCTCACGGACTCAAAGACCGAGTTACGAAATACTCAGGAATAGATGCATGGTACTGAGACAGGACCGGTCTCGTCCTATGACGGGACAGAGAGATCCTTCTTATGGGCGAGGTGGTCGAGACAATGACATTGTTTTCTTCGTAAAATCTCAGCGGAAGCTCCGATTGAGGCGAAAGCGAAAACCATCTTGACCTAGACTCAAAGGAGAGCAAAGTGAGGTTTCCACAGGCGAGGTGGCCATGGGCGAGGTGACCTTGGTGATGGTTGTTCTCGTCCATGGGCGAGGTGGCCGGAGAGTGATTTTGTTCCTTCAGTAAAATCTCAACGGAAACTCCGATTGAGGCGAAGCGAAAGCCACTTTGATCTAAACTCAAAGGATAACAAAGGTGAGTTCGCCCTGTGGTGAGGTAGCCATGTCGGAGGGTGAGGTGGCCTCGGTAATGTTTGTCCTTGCCCACCGCGAGGTGGCCGGACAGTGACTTTGTTCTCTTCGTAAAATCTCAACGGAAACTCCGATTGAGACGAAACGAAACCATCTTGACCTAGACTCAAAGGAGAGCAAAGTGAGGTTTCCACAGGCGAGGTGGCCATGGGCGAGGTGACCTTGGTGATGGTTGTTCTCGCCCATGGGCGAGGTGGCCGAGAGTGATTTTGTTCCTTCAGAAAATCTCAACGGAAGCTCCGATTGAGACTAAACGAAACCATCTTGACCTAGACTCAAAGGAGAGCAAAGTGAGGTTTCCACAGGCGAGGTGGCCATGGGCGAGGTGACCTTGGTGATGGTTGTTCTCGCCCATGGGCGAGGTGACCTTGGTGATGGTTGTTCTCGCCCATGGGCGAGGTGGTCGAGACAATGACATTGTTTTTCAGAAAATCTCAACGAAACCGCGATTGAGATGAAACGAAGCCATTTTGACCTAGACACAAAGGAGAACAAAGTGGGCTCTTACTAAGGCGGACTGGGAAGATTGATCTTACCCTATGGCAAGTCGTCCTAGTAAGATTAAGCTCCGACCTCCTTTCGCTTCCGCTTTATTCCTCGAGTGTTGTTTGTAAGAAGTATGGCAGTGGGAATCGTGAACCGATTTGCCGCGGCTTCTGTTCTATGCAGTAATATAGGGTTTCCCCAAGGTTTCGAGGACAATAAGTTTTATTTTTCCGAGAGGTTCTCGAAGCGTTTTAAGTAGAAACCTTGCTTGTTATGCATTTAACTTCGTAACAAGACTAATTTTTGGGGTTTGATAGATTTTATCGCTGTTCTTCTGTTTAGATAGAGAAATTGCGAGCTCGTTTTCGTGCTCTTCCTGTGGCGGAAAGCCGCTGCTAGGTTTTTGATTTGCTCGAGCACCGTGGCGTTTGCGTAAGCGTTGGCGTGGAACAGTCGCTGCTGGAGTTGTTTTACCATCGCTGACGAAACTGCAACTTTTTCTTTCATATTTCCGACATCGGTTCGATCAAAGCTTTGCGGCGTATGAGTAAGAGTAATCCGCCCCCTCCTTCTAGCCAAACCGTGGGAACCGAAATTCACACCGCCAATTTTAATGAATAAGATTGCGGAGGAAAGCCAAGTTAACCCGACTTTCCTTGAAGGTCTGGATTCTCTACGACAATAGCGACAAGTGACCGAATAAATGCAGAAAAAGATTTGTTAAGATTTGAGACTGGACCTTAAGAAAGGCTGCCTACGCATCTTTCGAGGATCAAGTCGGACGTAGTTCAGTTTAGAAAGAATTGAACAAGAGATCGAACCGTCGGGCGGTTCGATCTAGTATGGCGTTGTCATAGAAACAGGCATGTCGAAGATAATGCCTGGTTTCTATGTGCGGAGCTTTGAAGTAAAGAATTGTCCGATCCTTCCGAGAGGAGCGGAGATTTGCGAAGCAGGACGCGCCAGACGCTCTAGGGCCTGGTTCGTCTAATGCGGCGTTGGTCATAGAAACGGGCATGTCGAAGATCATGCCTAGGGTTTCTATGAGCGGAGCTCTGAGTAAAAGAATTGTTAGATCCTTCCGAGACGAACAGGGGTCTGCGGAGAAGATAAAACTAGGACAAGAGGCGGCCAGACATTCTAAGTCCTGCCTCGCTGGCCTAACCGTCTAGGTTCTAAGTTCTCTAAGCTAGCAGGAGTTCTCTAAGTCTAGATTCTAGGATTTTTCGGATCCTCCTCTCCTCTGCTCTTGCTCTCCTTATATAGTCACTCCTAGGTCGGTTTGCCTTAAGATGATGGACCTCGCCTTTGGGCCCAAGCTTATCTCTTCAGGAAGTATTCCATTTTCGTCGATCTTCGTAATTATTCTCGAGTTTTCGGTGACTTGATGTTTATCCGATGTTCGGGAAATCGGATAAACCGTCATAGCCTGATTGGGCCTGAATTCTTAAAATCGTAAGTAAGTCCGTGGACTCGTCTTAAGTCGTTGAACGTTTTATACGATTTTTCGGAAAGACTATTTTTCTCGTAAAATAAACCGTATAGCCTAAAGGATCGATGTTCAAGTTAATCGACCTTGTTTTATCGATATCTTCTACGAAATCCAATCCTTCTAGTTTTTGTCGTAAAACATCGAGGACGATTCCAATCGAGTCGAAGGATGTTTATTCCATAGCCGTGATCGTCCCAAGCACACGATGATTGATCCAAACAAGCCAAGCTGGGATCAGACCGAACACGATGGGACCGAGACCAGGACGAGGCCCGTCGACCGGTGCCAGGCCGGGGTTCCGCCGGCGCCAGGCTGGCCCGCTGCGGACGGTGCCGCCGGCGCCAGGCCGGTGCCGCGCCAGGCCGCCCGCTGACGGTGCCGCCGGCGCCAGGCCGCCCGCTGCGGACGGTGCCGCCGGCGCCAGGCCGGTGCCGCCGGCGCCAGGCCGGTGCCGCTGGCGCCAGGCCGGTGCCGCTGGCGCCAGGCCGGTGCCGCCGGCGCCAGGTCGGTGCCGCCAGCCAGGCTGAAGATCTCGGCGAGGGCTTCGATTTGATATCTTGATCGCTTTCTGGTTCCTCGCGGTTTGAGAGAACGACTCTTCAAGTCTCGAGGCAGATTCTTTTGTGTTTAGGGTTTTGTGGTGATCGAATCTTGATGTCCTTGGGCGAAGCGGACCGATCTTTCCGGGACTCTCGTCACAAGACGCCCATAGTCTTCCGATCTCACGAGAGTGGATATTCTATTTGAGAAAATCTCGTATAACTTCTTTTCAAATTATCCGAGACTTTTTGTTTCAAGAAATACTTTCTAGAGACTTTCAGTCATTGATTCCGTCGTGACCGATTTTGACACCAACATCTGCTGCATTTGCTGGCCTGAGAGTTATTGTCACTCTCTCCTGATGTATCATCCTCCAACTGCTCGCCATAGATCCTATGTCCACCAACCTCAACTCGCCGTCCTCTTATAGGTCCCATGCGTGCTCTCGGAGCTCCAGCAACAGCTCCTCTCTCTCGTCCTGCATCATCACCAAACTAATTTTCATTAGCTTGCTGAGCACGGTTGTAAGTATTTTGCATTCTTCTAGTTATCTCAGCCATCATGGTTTCAAACTGAAACTGGTTAAAATTGATTTGCTGGATAAACGGTTCTTCTGGCTCTTCTGGTTGCTTCCCGACTCGCTTCTCATCAGCCATTGTCACCTGAAACAGTTAGAGAAAAAACAAAAACAAAGAAACAAAACAACTCTCTATCACTCAGTTTTAAGCTGCCAAGTGTCTGCTCTTCTCACAAGTTCAGTTAAGATTCAAAGCTCTACACCTAAGATCTAGAACTAAACCCCAATGAATCAGAGAGAAAGTATAAAGAGATTTAGGCACCAGCTGAATTTACCACCCTGAGCTGGATTACTCTTCAGCTAGCTGGATTTCTCTTCAGTTTTCTTATTTTTTTTGTTTCGGATCAAAGATCTCTTTACTTTTTTTTTTGATTACCAGGGTTGGCTCAGCTGGCTTACAATAGATAGATAGATAAGAGAAGTGTTTGATGATAGGATGATCTGAGTAGTCAAAATCGCAAACCCTAACCTTCAAGTGGCTCTGATACCACTTGGTGGAGCTTGGGTATGGCTTCTGCTCCTGGATCACTTGAAGGTAATGGAAGAGGGTTGTTTTTGGAAGGCTACTAGCTCTCCTTTGAACTATGGTCGGCTCTCTGCTGCTGTGGAAGGCTACAGAGATGGATAGCTACTCAAAGACACAAGATCACTTTGTATTGTCTATGATGGTTTCACAAGGAATTCCTTCCTTTAAGTGAGATCAATGTTCCTTTAGCTGAACAGAGAAAGCAAGAGACAAAGGCAAGCTAAGCTGCTGGAAAATTCTTAGATTCAAAGTTAAGAAAATATGAAAGCTGCGTACAATGTTTTAAAGATGTCGACCACTAACCCCCAGAAGTAAACCGAGGTGGTTTAAATCTAATCTCTACCCCAATCCAATCGAAATTGGTTTATTTTAAAATCCTAATCCTACCCAAACTTGGTTTAATAATCCTAATTGTCTTTGGTTTAAATTAAATGAAAGCCCAATAAACTAAACCCATTACATTGCAATTAAATTAAACCAACAAGCTGGTTTATCTTGGACATCTCCTTTTGGACCAAGCCCCACGATTTTGATCAAGTCCTGGAGGCTCTTCTCTTGTGCTCTCAGCCTGGCTCTAGTGACTGGTCCATTCCACACGCTGGCTAGTTCACTTGATACCCCTTTTTGGTTCTGGTTCTCTTCAGTATCTTCAGCTTCACACCTCTCTTCTAAGGTAATCTCATCACCTGGCTCCTCCTCATCAGACTCACTAAGCTCCTCTTCTATATCTCTGGTCATGGCTACACCACCTAGGTCGTGCTCCACTCTCCAAAGGGATGCAAGGTAACTTCCAAAGCTTTTAACTTAGTTACCACAGTAAAACTAAAGTTACTGTGGTAAATCCCAAAAGTTATTGTCTTCTTTAAATCTCTTTCTCTCTCAATATATCAACTCTTCATCACCTCATCTGAACATCTAGATCAGACTTCTTGAGGTTTTCATGATCATTGATGCTGCGTATACTTGGACTACCAGAATAGGCCACCAAAGATTTCCCATTGTCAGCTTCACGCTTCTCCCCTTCATTGTTTTTACTAGTACCAGCTCCACTTGAACTCTCTGAGATGTTAGCCCTTGCTTCACGGTCCTTCATAAACTTTGCTGGCTTCAGGTGAGGATGGAGTATCCAGCATTGGCTCTTCTTATGACCATGTTTCTTGCAATGATCACAGTTTCCATTGAACCTCCTGTGCTCATACCTCCCATGAGCTGCCTTATTGGCCTGTGGAGCTTCAGCTTGATCAGTATGAGCCGCTTGATTTGCAAGTGAAAGCTCTCCCTTTCCCCCAAACAAACCAATGGACCCTTGCTCCTTTTGAATCCGGGCACAAACATCTTCTAAGCTTGGTAGGCTATCCTCTCTCAACAGGTGCTGGATGAGGCCATTATAGGCCGGATTCAATGTAAGCAACAAACCAAACACCTTGTCTTGCTCTCTTCTCTTGTTTAACTCATCAGCATCAGTGGTACTTGGCCTCAACATTTCCAACTCTGACCATAAAGATCTGAACCTCCCAAGATGTTTAGTAAACTCCATGTCTTCTTGAGCCAATCCATTTATGGCTTGCTTGATCTCAAACACTCTGCTCAGATTTGAAGTGTTTCCATACACTTTCTTTAAAGTGTCCCACAGCTCCTTTGCTGTCTCACCGTAGCTATAAGCATCCAACAAGGCTGGCTCCAATGAAGCATGCAGAGTTGAAAGAACCATCAGATCTTCTTGCTGCCATTTCTCAATAGCTTCACTTGCGCCATCAGTTGAGACATCCTCTTTTGTTTCCTCCTTGAGTAAGCAGCTTTGGAGCCTCACCAGATGTAATATGACTCCATAAGCCCTGATGTGATCTTGGCCAGCAATGGAACTGAAGAGATGGAACAGCTTGAACCAGAGCTTAAGGAAGTTGAAGAAAGAACCAAAGAACAGCTTAAATCTGAGGAAACAGATGACAAGGACCTAGAAGTGCCAAGCGGCCCAATGACTAGATCAAAGCAAGCAAGATTTCAACAAGCCTTTCATCAACTCCTACACACTATCCATGGCAGTCTAGAGTGTGCTTATCCAACTACTCTGGATGTGATTCAAGCCATTTAAGACATTCATCAAGAGAGGTGTTGTGACTTGCACTCTTTCCCTTGGTTTGGTTTTTTCCCAATGGGTTTTCCAAACAAGGTTTTTAATGAGGCTTGGACACAACTCTTGATGAAACCAGGCCCATTTTCTATCCTATTTTCGTGCAAGAAGGATCCAGGAGCCTTTTCTTACTTTAAAATTTGAACTTAGTCTTTGTATTTTTTGTTTTGTGTGTTTCCAAGAAGCTGTGCATGTACAGTCTTCTTTTTCTTTATATGATGGACGAAATCCCTCAATAAAATCATCAAATTCTTTTCTTTTCAAAGCATTCTCTGAATCTCGTTTGATCAAAGCTTGTCTAGTGTACTTCGGATCTTTGATCCTTACATTGCAGGCAAATCTGATATTCAGAGAGTTAATTCCGCAAGCTCTTAGAAGTATTACTCAACCCACTGCTTATTTTCACCATCACAACCATTGGAGAGCATCAGGGACGTGATCATCTCAACCAGGATCACAACAAGCCCTTACTTCCAATCGCAGTTCTCACCATCCGAGACCACACCAAGAATTTATTCCCTTTAAAGGTCACAGCAACCTTCATTTTCATACCCACATCCATCACCAAAGACTTGTCTTGACTTCCACAGCTTCAGACTTCAGATCCAATCCCACAAGTAGCACCAAGACTCGATCTTACAAGGATACCTTCAAAGATCCCACCTTTACCACTTAAACCAAACAAAGACTTGACCTTTAGCTTGAATCTTCAAAGACTCCTTCAAAGCTTCAATCGTTGAGCTTCACACCACCACACGAACAAGACTGGAATAGCTTTATTTAGTGAAAAGCTTGGAGGTGCTACTTTGAACTATCCAACGTATGACAAAAAACTCTATGCACTTGTGAGAGCATTGCAAACATGGCAACACTATCTCTGGCCCAAGGAGTTTGTCATCCACACTGATCATGAGTCTCTCAAGCCTCTCAAGGGACAACAGAAACTGAACAAGAGACATGCTAGATGGATTGAATTCATTGAAACCTTTCCCTATGTGATCAAGTACAAGAAAGGTAAGGAAAACATCGTTGCTGATGCACTATCTCGAAGGTATGTTCTCTTAAACACTCTTGAAACCAAATTACTTTGTATGTCACTGATTCTATTTTAAGGATATATATTCTTCTTGTGAGAAGTTTGGACGTGGTAAGTACTTCAAGAATGACGGTTTTCTCTTTTTTGAAAATAGACTATGTGTGCCTAACTCTTCTTTGAGAGAATTGTTTGTCAAAGAAGCTCACGCAGGTGGACTTGGAGGACATTTTAGCGTGGCTAAGACTCTGAGTGTAATGCAAGATCACTTCTTTTGGCCACACATGAGGAGAGATGTAGAAAAAGCTTGTGAAAAGTGTGTCACATGCAAACAAGCTAAGTCCAAAGTCCAAAACCACGGTCTGTATACTCCCTTACCCATTCCTTTGCATCCATGGCATGACATTTCAATGGATTTTGTTGTTGGATTACCTAGGACTAAAACTGGAAGAGATTCTGTGTTTGTAGTTTTTGATAGGTTCTCTAAAATGGCTCACTTTATTCCCTGTCATAAAACTGATGATGCTGTGAATGTTGCTAATCTATTCTTTAAGGAAATTGTTAGACTTCATGGAATGCCTAGGATAATTGTTTCTGATAGAGACACAAAGTTTCTTAGCTTCTTTTGGAAAACTTTGTGGTCTAAGTTAGGAACTAAACTATGTTTCTCTACTACTTGTCATCCATAGTCTAATGGACAAACTGAAGTTGTCAATAGAACATTGTCTACCCTGTTGCGTGCATTGATTAAAAGGAATCTTAGAACTTGGGAAGAATGTTTGCCTCATGTAGAATTTGCTTATAATCATGCTAAGCATTCTGCATCTAAGTTCTCTCCATTTGAAATTGTCTATGGTTTCAACCCTTTATCACCTTTGGATCTAATGCCTTTACCTTTGAGTGAAAGAGTTAGCCTGGATGGACAAAAAAAAGCTGAACTTGTTAAGCAGATAGATGAGAAGGCACGGATCAATATAGAGAACAAGACCAAGCTGTATGCCAAGCAAACTAACAAAGGGAGAAAACAAATGATCTTTGGAGAAGGAGATTTAGTTTGGATACACTTGACGAAGGACAGATTTCCTAGTGAAAGAAAATCCAAACTCATTCCTAGATTAGATGGTCCTTTCAAAGTCATCAAGAAGATCAATGACAATGCCTATCAACTGGATCTCCAAGGTAAGTATAACGTAAGTTCAAGCTTCAATGTTAGTGATTTAGTTCCTTATTGTGCAGAAGAAAAGGATTTGAGGTCAAATCCTTCTCAAGTGGGAGAGGATGATGTGATCTTCGCCAGCAATGGAACTGAAGAGATGGAACAGCTTGAACCAGAGCTTAAGGAAGTTGAAGAAAGAACCAAAGAACAGCTTAAACCTGAGGAAACAGATGACAAGGACCTAGAAGTGCCAAGCGGCCCAATGACTAGATCAAAGCTAGCAAGATTTCAACAAGCCTTTCATCAACTCCTACACACTATCCAGGGCAGTTTAGAGTGTGCTTATCCAACAACTCTGGTTGTGATTCAAGCCATCTAAGACATTCATCAAGAGAGGTGTTGTGACTTGCACTCTTTTCCTTGGTTTTGTTTTTTCCCAATGGATTTTCCAAACAAGGTTTTTAATGAGGCTTGGACACAACACTTATACAAAAGCCTCTTGATGAAACCAGGCCCATTTTCTATCCTATTTTCGTGCAAGAAGGATCCAGGAGCCTTTTCTTACTTTAAAATTTGAACTTAGTCTTTGTATTTTTTGTTTTGTGTGTTTCCAAGAAGCTGTGCATGTACAGTCTTCTTTTTCTTTATATGATGGACGAAATCCCTCAATAAAATCATCAAATTCTTTTCTTTTCAAAGCATTCTCTGAATCTTGTTTGATCAAAGCTTGTCTAGTGTACTTCGGATCTTTGATCCTTACATTGCAGGCAAATCAGATAGTCTGAGAGTTAATTCCGCAAGCTCTTAGAAGTATCACTCAACCCACTGCTTATTTTCACCATCACAACCAATTGAGGGCATCAGGGACGTGATCATCTCAACCAGGATCACAACAAGCCCTTACTTCCAATCGCAGTTCTCACCATCCGAGACCACACCAAGTAGTTATTCCCTTTAAAGGTGACAGCAACCTTCATTTTCATACCCACATCCATCACCAAAGACTTGTCTTGACTTCCACAGCTTCAGACTTCAGATCCAATCCCACAAGTAGCACCAAGACTCGATCTTACAAAGATACCTTCAAAGATCCCACCTTTACCACTTAAACCAAACAAAGACTTGACATTTAGCTTGAATCTTCAAAGACTCCTTCAAAGCTTCAATCTTTGAGCTTCACACCACCACACGAACAAGACTGGATCACACACTCTTCTTAGAACCCCTTTGAGCTTCACAAACGCCTAAAGGAACTCACTTGACCCTGGATCTTCAATAGAAACACAAACGGATAACTTCACTTGTTCTTCAAAGATCTAGCCTCAAATCTTCAAGAACACTCAAGAACACAGGTGGACAAGCCAACCTGGCTCTGATACCATATAATCTTTAGAGATTATGAGACAATATGAGAAAAATAAATAAATTTAGAGAAGATTAAGAAGAGATTAAAAGAGATTAGCAAGAACAGATTAGAGACTAATGGAGAATCATTTTAAAGAGAGACTTAAGAGACTCAAAACTTGCTTAGCTTTATTAATGAGAGAGTTTACAAATATATAGTGCTTAGGATACAAGGGTTTCGATAAATAAAGAAAGACCAAGCATGTGTAGTCAAGATAAGGTGGAGCGCCTCATTTGAATTCGGCCAATGGTTGTTCCCACATGTGTGAGGCATCTTCCAAAGATGCTCTTCCTTTTCCGGCTGCTGACAGCCTGTCAGACGCTTCCCTAAGAGGCTCCAACAGTCTGAACTACAGTAAAGTTGTGAATGTAACTCCTTCCTTGCTAGAAGAGTTACCCGGGTAAGTTTTGGTTGAGTCTTGGTTAGATCAGTTCTGTACGGCCTGTACGGCCTGTACGGACTGATCAACCAAGTTCTCCCAATCACTCCCAAACACTTCCCTCTTCATGTATCCCAACTCCTCATCCCTTCTCCTATCAATGCTCATCTCATTTCAACACATGGGAGGTATGAGGACAGGAGGTTCAATGGAAACTGTGATCATTGCAAGAACCATGGTCATAAGAAGAGCCAATGCTGGATTCTTCATCCTCACCTGAAGCCAGCAAAGTTCATGAAGGACCGTGAAGCAAGGGCTAACATCTCAGAGAGTTCAAGTGGAGCTGGTACTAGTAAAACCAATGAAGGGGAGAAGCGTGAAGCTGACAATGGGAAATCTCTGGTGGCCTATTCTGGTAGTCCAAGTACACGCAGCATCAATGATCATGAATACCTCAAGAAGTCTGATCTAGATGCCCTCATCAAATTTTTCAAGGATAATGGTAACATTTTTGGGTACTCCTATGGTACTTCTATGATTGCTAGGACTGTAGAGAACTCTGGTGATTGGAATCAAACTGATAAGTTGCCTAGTAACTTGATAAAAATGCATAATCATTCTAGAAATGTTGATCTTACTAGGATTGATCATGCATATAAACCATCCAGCATTCTTGCTCATCTTGCTAAATCTCAATCATCTAAACCTCTCATTGTGGATTCTGGTGCATCTCATCATATGATCAGTGACACTAGGTTGATTAAAAACATTGAACCTGCTAATGGTAATGTGATGATTGCTAATGGTGCTAAAATTCCTATTAGAAGAATAGGAAGTCTTAAGCTGTTTGATAAGGAGTCTAGAGATTTCTTTATGCCTGAGTTCACTTCAAATTTGCTGTCTGTTAAGAAATGTGCAACTGATCTAAATTGCAATGTCATATTCAGCCCTAATGATGTGAAGTTTCAGGATATTGAGAGTAGCAAGATGATTGGAAAAGGAGTGACTAAAGAAGACTTATATATGCTTGAAGGTCTTGCTCCTGTTTCTGATTTTAGCTGCTCATTTACCTCTGTTTCTGATTCAAGTTTGAATAAAAATGCATTGTGGCATGCTAGACTAGGACACCCTCATAATAAGGCTTTGAAAATGATGTTGCCAGGTGTTTCTTTTGAGAATAATGAGTGTGAAGCTTGTATATTAGGAAAGCATTGTAAAACTGTTTTTCCCAAGTCCAATACTGTTTATGAGAAATGTTTTGATCTTATTCATTTAGATGTTGGGACTGCTCCTTGTTTATCTAGGGAATCTCATAAGTATTATGTCTCATTCATTGATAAAAAATCCAAATACACCTGGCTAACACTAATTCCGACCAAAGATAGGGTGCTTGATGCATTTAAATTTTTTTAATCATATGTGTCTAACCAGTATCATGCCAAGATTAAGATTTTCAGGTCTGATAATGGTGGTGAGTACACTGGTCAAGCTTTCAAGCATTATCTATCTCAGCATGGCATTCTTCATCAGACAAGTTGTCCTTATACTCCTCAGCAAAATGGTGTGGCTGAAAGGAAGAACAGACATTTGATGGAAGTTGCCAGATCTATGATGTTTCAAGCCAATGTTCCCAAGAGGTTTTGGAGTGATGTGTTGTTACTGCTATTTGATAAACAGAACTCCAACTCAAGTCTTGGAAGGAAGGGCTCCATTTGAAGTGCTAAACGAGTACAAGCCTTCCTTGGAGCACATGAGAGTCTTTGGGTGTCTTTGTTATGTGATGGTCCCTGGGTAGTTAAGAAACAAGCTACGAGCTAGGAGTACCAAAGCAATGTTTATTGGGTACTCATCTTCTCAAAAAGGATACAAATGCTATGATCCGGATACTAGAAGAGTTCTGGTGTCTAGGAGGTGAAGTTTGTTGAAGAAAGGGGTATTATGA
The DNA here is from genome assembly GCA_016771965.1 of Brassica carinata. Lineage (NCBI taxonomy): Eukaryota > Viridiplantae > Streptophyta > Magnoliopsida > Brassicales > Brassicaceae > Brassica > Brassica carinata. The sequence continues at coordinate 37,237,444 of CM028689.1, forward strand.
AGAGCGAATCAAGAAGACTTGAAGGATCTTACCTCGTGCGAGCTGATACTTCATGGATTATCTTGGAGGGCCTTGGGATCAAGGTAAACCCGGACAACCAGGTGCAACAAGTGTCTCAAGGAGTATGCCTTGTTGAGTGATAGTACTACTCCCCATCTTGATCATGAGGGGGGCAGTGGATCAGAACATCTTAACCAAGAGAGGGGAGAGAGTTCAAATGGCCAAGGAAATGATCAGGAAAGTTCTGAAGCACATGATCAAGTTGTTGAGTCAAGTACACATCAAGATGGAGCTGAAGAAAGTCAGCTAGAAGAAGATGAAGCTGGTGAACCTGTTGTGGAGCAGCAGCCAGTAGAATCAATGGTGCAACCTGAACCAGCACCAGTATGAGGAGAAGCACACGGGTGAGGAAGGATCCTTCCAACTGGGTAAACACTCGCATGTACTACAATGCCAAGGCTTTGGAGCATTCTTCTCAAGCCGTGTGTTCCTTTGCTCAATACCCTGATGAACACTACAGCTTTATGGTGAGCTTAGACAAGAGCTATGTGCCAAGAAGTTATGAAGAAGCCATGATGATTAAAGAATGGAGAGATTCTGTACATGATGAAGCAGGTGTAATGATTAAAAATGACACATGGTATGAGAGTGAGCTCCCAAAAGGGAAGAAGACAGTTTCAAGCAGGTGGATTTTCACAATTAAGTACAAACCCGATGAAACTGTGGATAGGAGCAAGACAAGGCTTGTTGCAAGAGGATTCACTCAAACTTGGGGAGAGGATTATATAGACACGTTTGCTCCTGTTGCTAAGCTTCACACAATCAGAATTGTGTTGTCTCTTGCTGTGAATCTTGGATGGGGCTTTGGCAAATGGATGTAAAGAATGCCTTCTTGCAAGGAGAGCTTGAAGATGAGGTCTATATGCATCCTCCTCCTGGCTTGGAACACTTGGTGAAGAAAGGAAATGTGTTGAGACTGAAGAAGGCTATCTATGGTCTCAACCTTGAATGGGAGAGGATTCAGGAAGTGTGAGCTTGATCATACTCTCTTCACACTTACTTTACCATCAGGTATCATTGTGATCCTTGTGTATGTTGATGATCTCATTATCACGGGTAGTGATAAGGAAGGCATCAAAGCTACCAAGGAGTTTCTTAAATCTGTCTTTGATATTAAGGACTTGGGAGAAATGAAATACTTCCTTGGAATTGAGTTGTGTAGATCCAAGGAAGGCTTGTTCATTTCTCAAAGGAAATATACACTTGATCTTTTGAAAGATGTAGGTTTCTATGGAGGGAAAACAGCCAAGATGCCCATGGAGGATGGGTATAAGGTTCCACGTGAGGGGGAGCCTGAAGACAGCAAGCCATTCCATGACCCAAAGCTCTATAGGAAGCTTGCGGGTAAGCTCATGTATTTAACTATCACCCGTCCTGACATTTGCTTTGCTGTGAATCAGGTAAGCCAGCATATGAAAGTGCCAAAGGAGCATCATTGGTGTATGGTGGAAAGGCTACTGATGTACCTGAATGGAACACCTGATCTAGGTGTGTGGATGGGCTGTAATGGAAGCACAGAGGTGGTTGGCTATTGTGATGCAGATTGGGCAGGAGATAGGTCTGATAGAAGATAAACTACTGGCTATTGCACTTTCATTGGTTGCAACTTGGTTACTTGGAAGAGTCAGAAGCAGAAGGTGGTGTCATGTTCTAGTGCAGAAGCTGAGTATAGAGCCATGCTGAAGTTGACAAACGAGCTGGTATGGATCAAACGAATATTGAAGCACTGGAGATTGATCATGCTACTCCCATGACTATGCATTCTGACAACTAGGATGCCATCCACATTGCATCTAACTCAGTCTTCCATGAGAGAACCAAGCACATTGAAGTTGACTGCCACAAAGTAAGGGAGATGATAGTGCTTGGAGTGATCTTACCTTGCTATACCAGAAGTGAAAACCAGCTGAGTGATGTGTTTACAAAGGCAGCAAGGCAGAAGACAATGGAGTCCATTCATATCCGTTTGGGCCTCAATGATCTTGGGAAGAAGAAGAGCTGAGCCCCTTAGTCATGAGAACTTTACTCTTTTTCCCTCATTAAGGTTTTGTCCCAATGGGTTTTCCTTAGTGAGGTTTTTAATGAGGATGATCTCATGGCTGTCCAAGCTTGACTTGTTCCATATGGTCAAGCTTGAGGGGGGAGTGTTGAGTTGTGATGAGCTTAAGAGGAGTTACAAGATGTATGAGGAGAAGATATGAGAGTGGAGATCATTTGGAGAGGAATGGGTGAAGGCTTGATCAGGCCGTACAAGACCGTACACCAGTCCGTACCATTCAAAGGTAAGAAACATTTACCCGGGTGAAAGTTAAAGTGAAGGAGCAGTTACCTTGTTACCTTTCTACTGTTGACATGGAAGCATTAAATAAAGAGTATGGAGATGAAGTCATGTGAAGAAGAACAAGGAGTAGAAGACTGAAGTGTATTGGGTGAGTGTGATCTTCCTGGTCCGTACAACAACATGGAGGCAAGTTTAAATATATATGACCTACCTTACCGTGGAAGACAAGTAAAAGGAGATGGATGTCGACCAAGTTGGTCCCTAAGAGTGCACAAGACCGTTGGAGACAAGCCAGGACAAATCAGAATATTAAAATAGGAAGATCACATGTTCCATATATGCTTGGAGCCGTTTGTGAGAGTTGTACTATCTCATCTTTTAAACTCTATTTAAAGTGTGTTTCACACACTGATTAATTCTAAGGAAACAGATTCCCCAATCCTCTCTCTCTCTCTCTACAATCTCGTCCACACTTCTCTCTCTCTCTTTTAATTACAATGTTTCTCTCTTGAATCTCTCCTTTATTCTCACAAAACTTCATGGTATCAGAGCATCAAAGCTCTTGAACCTATTCACTTCCGCAAACAAGCATTACTCTGTTATTAATTCTTGTTCTGTTTCTTTCTCTGTTCTTGGTGTTCTTCATTCTGTTTTCCAAAAACTCATACTTCTGTTCTTGAGTTCCTGGCGAGTTGAAGATGGACAACAACAGATCTCTAACCTTTCCTGTGACTTTGAAAGGGACTAATTATCTCTTATGTGCCAAGATGGTAAAGAATGCCCTTGGAGGAAAAGGTTTATGGAGTCATGTCTCAACTACAGAAGCTCCAACACAAACTGTCCAAGGAGAAGATGGAAAGGAGATGGTGGTAGCTGATGAAGACAAATGGGGTAAGGAGGATCTCATGGTGCTCACAGCCCTCCTAAGCTCACTTTACCCAGCTATTATGGAGTCTTACTCATACTGTGAGTCCACCAAGCATCTGTGGGATACTCTCTACAAGGTTTATGGAAATAAATCAAACCTCACCCGAGTATTTGAAGTAAAAAGGGCTATCAATGCTCTCAGCCAAGGAGATACAGAGTTCCAACCTCACTTTGGCAAGTTTAGGTCTCTTTGGGCAGAGCTGGAGCTACTCAGACCTCACACCACTGACCCTGATACCTTGAACTCTAGGCGTGAGGAGGATAAGGTGTTTGGGCTGCTGCTGACTCTCAACCCATCCTATGGAGGCCTTATCAAGAACATCTTGAGAGCTGAGAAGTTACCTGACCTTGATGATGTGTGTGCGCAAATCCAGAAGGAGGAAGGGTCTATGGGGCTATTTGGAAGCAAAGGAGACTTAACCATGGCTCACCAGGCTGAGGAAGCAGTGGCAAACAAGGCAGCTTACAAGCAAGATGAGAGGAAGGTCTTGATCTGTGACCATTTCAAGAAGAAAGGCCACATGAAAGACAAGTGCTGGATTCTCCACCCTCATCTGAAGCCAAACAAGTTCAAGGAGCCACGCTCAGGATGCAAGAGCTCATCTCTCCACTGATGGAATTGAACCAGTGACTCCAATCTCGATGTTCTCCAGCAACAATGGTGGGGGAAGTGCCATGGCCTCTACATCAATGTATTCCACAGCAAGGAACAACCAGGATGAGACTATCAGGCGATCTGACTTGAATGCTCTCATCAAGGCCTTGAAAGAAAACTCTGGTATACCTAAAACTCTTGGTTTCTCACACAATGCTTGTCTCACTGCTGATAGCTCTAACAACATTTTTAAAAATACTAGACCATTAATTATTGATTCTGGTGCTTCTCACCACATGATTAGTGATTCTAGTTTAATTAAAAATGTGGAACCAGCTCTAGGAAATGTGATGATAGCAAATGGTGATAAAATTCCAATAAGAGGTATAGGTGAATTGAAATTATTTGATAAAGTGTCTAAAGCCTTTTACATGTCCACCTTTGCTTCAAACCTGGTTTACGTTAAAAGGCCACTAATGATCTAAACTGCCATGTTACATTCACTCCTAATGAGGTCTACTTTCATGATATTGAGTCTAGTAGGTTGCTTGGCAAAGGTGTGACCAAGGGAGACTTGTACTTACTTGAAGACACTCGCAAGAGCTGATTTATCTTGCTATTTCAATTCGCTTCTCAATTCCTAAAGATGTAATATGGCATGCTAGATTAGGACATCCTCATTCTCGTGCCTTGAACATCCTGTTGCCTAGCATTTCTTTTAAAAGTGATTGTGAGGCTTGTATCTTGGAAAAACATGGTAAGAATGTGTTTCCTAAATCAATGACCATCTATGATAATTGCTTTGATCTAGTTCATTCTGATGTGTGGACTGCCCCTTGTGCATCTAGAGAACAACATAAATACTTTGTGACATTTATAGATGAGAAATCTAAGTATAGATGGATCACACTGCTGCAATCAAAAGATAGGGTGCTAGAACTTTTAAAAATTTCAAAATTATATCACTAACCATTTTAATGTCAAGATAAAGATTCTAGATCGATAATGGTGGTGAATATAAAGAAATGACCTTCAAACAATACCTAGCTGTCAATGGATTATGCAACAAACTAGCTGTCCCTACACACCCCAACAAAATGGTGTGGCGAGAGAAAGAACAGGCACTTGATGGAGGTGGCCGGAGCATGATGTTCCATGGAAATATACCTAAGAGGTTTTGGGAAGATGCGTTGTCACTGCCACTTACCTTATCAACCGCGACTCCCACCGAGTACTTCATGATGCCACACCATATGATGTATTGAACAAGACTAAACCATCCATAGATCATTTTCGTGTGTTTGGTTGTTTTGCTTTGTCTTAGTACCGGAGAACTAAGGAACAAGCTAGAGGCCAAGCACAAAGGCAATGTTTATTGGGTATTCAACACATCAGAAAGGATACAAGTGTTACAATCCACACACCAGGAGAGTTCTAGTATCCAGTCATGTTCATTGAAGAAAGAGGCTATTATGATGAGAAGATGGGGAGAACTCAAAGATCTATCTCAATCAGCCTCGACAGAGCTAACAACCTGAGAGTCTTAATGGAAAGACTTGGGATCAGTCTACCAAATGCACCAGAGAAGGTCAGGGAGGTACCCACACAAGCTGTAGATGAGACAGTAGAAGATGTTGGAGTATCTCACCTTGATCATGAGCAGTGGAAACAATGAGCAACTCCGCGCAAGCTCAACCTGAAGAGAACTCAGATCACATGATCAAGCTGAGATGCAATCAGAAGCTGAGACTTTAGATGAGGTGCCAAACAATGAACCTGAGCAAATACAGCCATTGAGAAGGAGTACAAGGATCAGGAAACCAGCTTCAAACTGGATCAACGAAGAGTCTACTTCAATGCTGAAGCAGAGCTCACCAACCAGGCATTATGCTCTCTTGCCAAATATCCGAAGAGCATCAAGTCTTCATCAGTGAATTGATGAGGAGTACATTCCAAAACCTATGAAGAAGCTATGCAACATGAGGAGTGTAAGGCATCTGTTGGAGATGAGATAGGCACCATGATCAAGAATGAAACATGGTTTGAAAGTGAGCTCCCCAAAGGCAAGAAGGCAGTAACAAGTAGACTCATATTCACCATCAAGTATCAGGCTGATGGAAAGCCAGAAAGGAAAAAGACAAAGACTAGTTGCTAGGGTATACACTCAAGTCTATGGTGAAGATTACCTAGATACTTTTGCTCCAGTGGCCAAGCTGCATACTATAAGGATTCTTTTGTCACTTGCTGTCAACCTTGAGTGGGATTCATGGCAGATGGATGTGAAGAATGCCTTTCTTCAAGGAGAACTAGAAGATGAAGTGTACATGAGACCACCCCCTGGCCTTGAAAGCATGGTTAAACCAGGAAATGTTCTTAGATTGAAGAAGGCAATTTATGGCTTGAAGCAATCTCCAAGAGCCTGGTACCATAAGCTGAACACTACATTAAATGGGAGAGGATTTGTAAAGTCAGAAGCTGATCACACCCTCTTCACTTGAACAAGCCAGCAAGGTATTGTGGTCATCTTGGTCTATGTGTATGATATCATCATCACTGGTAGCAACAAGGAAGGTATCCTCTCAACTAAAACGTTTCTCAAAAATGCTTTTGATATCAAGGATTTAGGAGAGTTGAAGTACTTCCTTGGGATTGAAATCTGCCGCTCTAAAGAAGGGCTATTTCTATCACAAAGGAAGTACACACTTGATATTTTAAATGAGGCAGGAAACCTTGGGAGCAGACATGCCAAGACTCCATTTGAAGAAGGCTACAAGGTGCTGCGAGAGGGGAAGTATGAATCTACTCCATATGGCGATACCAAGAAATATAGAAGAATGGTGGGCAAGCTCATTTATCTAACCATTACGAGGCAAGATATATGCTTTGCTGTGAACCAAGTAAGTCAACACATGGGAGCTCCTAAGGTGCATCATTGGAACATGGTGGAGAGGATCTTGAGATACTTGAGAGAGGCGCCAGGACAAGGAGTTTGGATGGCATGCAACAAGAGTACTGAAGTTGCAGGGTATTGTGATGCTGATTGGGCTGGGGACAGGGTTGATAGGAGGTCAACCACAGGCTATTGCACCTTCATTGGAGGGAACCTGGTCACATGGAAGAGCAAGAAGCAGAAGGTGGTGTCTTGTTCAAGTGTTGAGGCGAGTATAGGTCATGAGAAAGCTCACAAGTGAGCTTATATGGATCAAGGGGCTGCTACGAGACTTGGGGATCGAGATCAACACACCAATGACTATGCATTGTGACAACCAGGCTGCAATACACATTGCATCCAATTCAGTCTTTCATGAGAGAACAAAGCACATAGAAGTGGACTGCCACAAAGTGAGACAAGCAGTAGAGCAGCAAGTGATTCTTCCATGCTACACTAGAAGTGAAGATCAACTAGCTGATATCTTTACCAAGGAAGCCAGCAGCAAGGTTTGTGAGTTCATTCATCCTAAGCTTGGACTCATAGACCTCACTTCTCACTGATCCTCTTAGCCATGAAGTGTTCTACTCTTTTTCCTTGGCTTGGTTTTTATCCCAAGTGGTTTTTCCAAGCTAAAGGTTTTAATGAGGGAATGCTTCATGGTTTCCAAGCTTGACTAGTCCCTATGGTCAAGCTTGAGGGGGATTGTTGACATGGAAGCATTAAATAAAGAGTATGGAGATGAAGTCATGTGAAGAAGAACAAGGAGTAGAAGATTGAAGTGTATTGGGCGAGTGTGATCTTCCTGGTCCGTACAACAAAATGGAGGCAAGTTTAAATATATATGACCTACCTTACCGTGGAAGACAAGTAAAAGGAGATGGATGTCGACCAAGTTGGTCCCTAAGAGTGCACAAGACCGTTGGAGACAAGCCAAGACAAATCAGAATATTAAAATAGGAAGATCACATGTTCCATATATGCTTGGAGCCGTTTGTGAGAGGTCACTATCACCATCCAGACCTGATCTCGACAAGAGCCCCTTATTTTAATCTTTCCTTTGTTTAATCTTTCTTACTTGTACTATCTCATCTTGTAAACTCTATTTAAAGTGTGTTTCACACACTGATTAATTCTAAGGAAACAGATTCCTCAATCCTCTCTCTCTCTCTCTCTCTACAATCTCGTCCACACTTCTCTCTCTCTTTTTTAATTACAATGTTTCTCTCTTGAAACTCTCCTTTATTCTCACAAAACTTCATCTACTGCTGTGCCTTAGTTCCTGACCGTTGGGAAGAGGAGAGCTTGGTCTGACAGACTGGAACAGGCAGTCAGAATATTCCTTGATGCCAAAAGCGTGTGAGACACTCTATTGGTTGCTTTTGAATTAGGCGCTCCTCCTTTGGTTGACTACACATGCTTTTCTTATCCTTTTGAGTTAAAACCCTTGTATCTGCGTCCTATATATATACGTAAACTCTGATTATTAATGTTAAGCAAGTTTTGAGTCTCTTAAATCTCTCTTTAAAATGATTCTCCATTAGTATCTAATCTGTTCTTGCTAATCTCTTTTAATCTCTTCCTAATCTTCTCTAAATCTCTTTATTCTTCTCATATTGTCTCATAATCTCTAAAGATTATAGTGGGCTATTGTGATGCAGATTGGTCAGGAGATAGAGCTGATAGAAGATCAACAACTGGCTATTGCACATTCATTGGTGGGAACTTGGTGACTTGGAAGAGTAAGAAGCAAAAGGTGGTCTCATACTCAAGTGCAGAAGCTGAGTATAGAGCTATGCTGAAGCTGACCAACGAGCTGGTGTGGATCAAGGGCATACTGAATCCCTTGGAGATTGATCAACCTACTCCCATGACAATGCATTGTGACAACCAGGCCGCCATCCATATAGCCTCCAACTCAGTCTTCCATGAGAGAACCAAGCACATTGAAGTTGATTGCCACAAGGTGAGGCAAATGATTGTGCTTGGGGAGATCCTACCATGTTACACCAAGAGTGAAGACCAGTTGGCTGATGTGTTCACTAAGGCTGCGAGACAAAAAACAATGGAGTCCATCCATATCAGGTTGGGACTCATTGATCTTGGCAAGAGGAGCTAGAGCCCCTTGCCATGAGGTCTTTACTCTTTTTCCCTCATCAAAGTTTTGTCCCAGTGGGTTTTCTTTGGTGAGGTTTTTAATAAGGGAGATCTCATGGCATCCAAGCTTGACTTGTTCCACATGGTCAAGCTTGAGGGGGAGTGTTGAGATGAGAAGCATAGATATCAAGAGATAAACTTGGGTTGAAGAATGGGTATCAAAAGTTACCATGGTAAATAAAAGTTACCATGGTAAATGAAGAAGTTACTATGGGAAGTTACCTTGATGTGTAAGAGTAAAGCAAGTGGCAAAGACACTTGCTTAGGAAGAGGGTCTGATCTAGAGCTTTGTGACCGTTGGAGGCTGAGAGACTCTTCCCACCAGGCTGGAACAGGCTTGCAGCATCTCCAAAAGATTCCAAGATGCCTTAGGCGTGTGAGTCTCCTCATTGGACAGTTCAAACCAGGCTCCTCCTTCTTCCCTTGACTCCACACGCCTGGTCTCTTCTCACCTAACCTTATCTTCTTATTAAGCCCTTGTAATCTCTAGTATAAATATGCAATCACCTCTTGTAAACATTTAATCAAGCAATGAGAGTCTCTTAGTATTTTTCCAGAAATGTCTCTTAGTCTCTAAATCTCATAAACAAGTCTCTACTCTTTTAATCTCTTCTCTAATCTTTCTTAAACCTCTCTCTAATCTCTTTTATTATTCAAGATCTATAAAAATATTATGGTATTAGAGCCAGGTTGGCCAAAAACAACATGTGTTCTTGAGTGTTCTTGAGGAATTTGAAGTCTAGATCTTTGAGAAACTAGTTTCTGAATCTGTTGGTGTTTTTCTTTGACTTGTGACTCAAAGGTGGTTCCTTTTGGTGATTAAGAAGCTTACCAGTGTTCTCAAGGAGGTTGTGTGGGTTTGCGTGAGCTCAAGAAGATCTAAATGTGGAAGCTTTGAGGTGTTCTTGAAGGTTCAAGCTGAAAGTTCAAGTCTTTGGGGTGTTTGGTTGTTGTGTGAGCTAAAAGAGGGATCTTTGAGATATTCTTAAAGATCTAAGCTGAAGGCTTTCAGGTCTGTGCACTCTGGTGGGTTACTAGATTCAAGTTTAAGTCTCTTTCTCAAGTATTCTAGACAAGCTACTGAAAATGGAAGGTGGTGGAGGCTACATGAAGGTGGCGACTACTTTCAAGGCAAACAACTACCTGGTGTGGTCCAGGATGGCTAGAAATGCAGTTGGAAGCAAGGGATTGCTCAAGAATCTCACGACTGATGAAACTACAAGGCTCATCACTCAAGGAAAGGAGGGAGAACAAAGCTTAAGTGATGAGCTTGATAAGTGGCAACAAGAGGAGTGTGTTGTGCTCTCGGCTCTCCTTGCATCCTTGGAACCAACTTTGATGGATGCATACAGCTATTGTGAGACTGCAAAGGAGTTGTGGGAGACCTTAAAGAAGGTATATGGAAACACTTCAAACCTAAGCAGGGTGTTTGAAGTGAAACAAGCTCTCAATTGTTTAGTACAAGAAGACATGGACTTTGAGAAGCATTTGGGGAGGTTTAGGTCTCTATGGTCAGAGCTTGAGATGCTAAGGCCAAGTACTACTGATGCGGATGAGCTCAACAAGAGGAGGGAGCAAGACAAGGTGTTTGGCTTGCTCCTTACCTTGAACCCGGCTTATGGTGGGCTTATTCAGCACATGTTGAGGGATGATACCTTACCTGACTTGGAGGAAGTGTGTGCGCGCATTCAAAAGGAGCATGGCTCCATTGGATTGTTTGGCAAGAAAGGAAAGGAGCTGTCGTTAGCTAATCAAGTATCACACGCTGAGCAAGGAAAAGTTCCACAAGCTAACAAGGCAGCACATGGGAAGTATGAGAAGTTCAATGGGAACTGTGAGCATTGCAAGAAACAAGGCCACAAGAAGAATCAATGCTGGATCTTACATCCTCACTTGAAGCCAGCTAAGTTCAACAAGGATCGTGAGGCAAGGGCTCATTTGGGAGATGGTTCTGGTGGCGCAAGCTCAAGCAAGAGTCATGAAGGAGAAGTGGACAATGGGAAGTCCTTGGTGGCCTACACTGGTGGTGCGAGTACAAGGAGTATCAATGATGAGTACCTGAAGAGATCTGACCTTGACGCATTGATCAAACTCTTCAAAGCCAATGGTAACATTCTTGGGTATTCTCATCATGCTTATATGGTTCCTAAAGCTGTTGAGAGTTCCATTGACTTGCCTAGAACTGATAGGATGCTGAATACTCCATCTAAAGTGTTAGAAATGTATACTCATCCTAGCACTGCTCATATTGCTAGAACTGATCATGTGCATCCACCATCTAAGATTCTTGCTCATATTGCTAGTTCTCATGCTGTTAAGCGTTTAATAGTTGATTCTGGTGCATCTCATCATATGATAAGTGACATTAGACTCATTAAGAACATTGTTCCTGCTAATGGTAATGTTATGATTGCCAATGGATCCAAGATACCTATTAGAGGAATAGGCAGTCTTTAATTGTTTCATAAAGATTCTGAAGCTTTCTATATGCCTGAGTTCACTTCAAATTTATTATCTGTTAAAAAATGTGCTACTGATCTTAACTGCAATGTTATCTTCAGTCCTAATAATGTGAAGTTTCAGGATATTGAAAGTAGCAAGATGATTGGAAAAGGAGTAACCAAGGGAGAATTATATATGCTTGAAGATCTTGCTCCTGTTTTTTATTCCAGCTGTTCTTTTTCTTCTATTTCTGCTACTAGTTTAAGCAAAGATGCATTGTGGCATGCTAGACTAAGACACCCTCATAATAAGCCTTTAAAACTGATGTTGCCAGGTGTTTCTTTTGAAAATAATGACTGTGAGGCTTGTATTTTGGGTAAACATTGCAAAGTTGTCTTTCCAACTCTACTCTACGTTTATGGCTGTTTTGATCTTATTCACTCTGATGTTTGAACTGCTCCTTGCTTATCTAGAGATAGCCATAAGTATTATGTTTCTTTTATTGATGAAAAATCCAAATACACCTGGCTAACCTTAATTCCAACCAAAGATAGGATCTTTGATGCATTTAAAAACTTTCAGTCATATGTCTCTAACCATTATCATGCCAAGATTAAGATTTTCAGGTCAGATAATGGAGGGGAATACACAAGCCATGCATTCAAAGATCACCTATCCAAGCATGGGGTCCTTCACCAAACAAGCACTTAATGGAGGTCGCCAGGTCCATGATGTTTCAAGCTAATGTGCCCAAGAGGTTCTGGAGTGATGCTGTGGTCACTGCTTGCTACTTAATCAACAGGACTCCCACTTTGGTGTTGCAAGGACAGTCACCATTTGAAGTTCTCAACAAGAACAAGCCAGCTTTGAATCATTTAAGGGTCTTTGGGTGTCTCTGTTTTGTGATGGTGCCTGGAGAGATGCGCAACAAACTAGAAGCAAAGAGTACCAAGGATATGTTCATTGGGTATTCTACATCTCAAAAGCGCTACAAGTGTTATGATGAACACTCAAGAAGAGTGGTGGTGTCTAGGGAGGTGAAATTTGTGGAGGAAAGAGGATATTAAGAAGAGAAGAACCAAGAAGACTTGAAAGATCTTACTTCAAATAGATCATCTATTCTGAGAACCATCTTGGAAAACCTTGGGATCAATGTGAACCAAGGCCAGCAAGGTGGAGGAAGTGGACCGATAAGGGTGCCTACGAGTGATGAAGATCATGAGAGTGCACCAAGGAGTGTGCCAGATACTAATGGAGTTCATGATCTCACCATTAATCATGAGGGGGGGAGTGAACAAGAAACTCTTAACCAAGGGATGGGAGAGAGTTCAAGTAGTCAAGAGAGTTCTAGTTCTCATGATCAAGGTGTGGAGCCTAGAGATCATCAAGAAGAGTTCTGTCCGAGTGAGGTACAAGAGGAAGTGCAAGAGGAGGTACAAGAGGAAGTGCAAGAGGAGGTGCAAAGTGAACAGCAAGCACCAGCCTTGAGGAGAAGCACACGGATAAGGAGGGATCCATCCAACTGGGTAAACACGAGAGTGTACTACAATGCCAAGGCTGTGGAGCATCCCTCTCAAGCTGTGTGCTCCTTTGCTTAATATCCAGAAGAGCATTGTGCTTTTCAAGTGAGCTTGGATGAGAGTTATGTTCCAAGGAGCTATGAAGAGGCAATGCTAATACAAGAGTGGAGAGATTCAGTCAATGCTGAGGCTGATGCTATGGTCAAGAATGATACATGGTATGAGAGTGCTTTGCCAAAAAGAAAGAAAGCTGTGTCTAGTAGATGGATCTTCACTATCAAGTATCTTCCAAATGGGAAGATAGATAGGAAAAAGACAAGGCTGGTAGCAAGGGGCTTTACTCAAACCTATGAGAGGACTACATTGATACCTTTGCACCTGTTGCCAAACTCCATACCATCAGAATAGTTCTCTCTATAGCTGTGAACCTTGAGTGGGATCTTTGGCAAATGGATGTGAAGAATGCTTTCCTACATGGAGAGCTTGAAGATGAAGTCTATATGCATCCACCTCCTGGTCTTGAGCACTTAGTGAAGAAGGGCAATGTCTTGAGGCTAAAGAAAGCTATCTATGGTCTTAAGCAATCTCCTAGAGCTTGGTATCACAAGCTTAGCACTACTTTGAATGGAAGAGGATTCAGGAAGTCTGAGCTTGATCACACCCTCTTCACTCTTGTCACGCCAGCAGGTATCATTGTTCTCCTTGTGTATGTTGATGATATCATCATCACTGGTAGTGACAAAGATGGTATCAAGGCTACCAAGGATTTTCTCAAATCTGTTTTTGAGTTTAAAGACTTGGGGGAGATGAATACTTTCTTGGCATTGAGTTATGTAGAGCCAAGGAAGGTCTGTTCATCTCTCAAAGGAAATATACACTTGATCTATAGAAAGATGCATGTGCTTATGGAGGGAAGACAGCAAAAATGCCCATGGAAGATGGGTATAAGGTTCCACGTGAGGGGGAGCCTGAAGATAGCAACTCATTCCATGATCCAAAGCTTTATAGAAAGCTAGTGGGTAAGCTAATCTATTTAACCATCACTAGACCTGATATTTTTTTTGCTGTGAATCAGGTGAGCCAACATATGCAAGCTCCAAGAGAGTATCATTGGCGCATGGTGGAGAGATTACTTATGCACCTGAATGGAACACAAGACCTTGGTGTGTGGATGGGTTAAAATGTAAGACGTATGGTGGGCTATTGTGATGCAGATTGGGCAGGAGATAGAGCTAATAGAAGATCAACAACTGGCTATTGCACATTCATTGGTGGGAACTTGGTGACTTGGAAGAATAAGAAGCAAAGGTGGTCTCATGCTCAGCGTAATGAGCATAGAGCTATGCTGGGCTGACCAACAAGCTGGTGTGGATCAAGGGCATACTGAAGAACTTGGAGATTGATCAACCTACTCCCATTACAATGCATTGTGACAACCAGGCCGCCATCCATATAGCCTCCAACTCAGTCTTCCATGAGAGAACCAAGCACATTGAAGTTGATTGCCACAAGGTGAGGCAAATGATTGTGCTTGGGAAGATCCTACCATGTTACACCAAGAGTGAAGACCAGTTGGCTGATGTGTTCACTAAGGCTGCGAGACAAAAGACAATGGAGTCCATCCATATCAGGTTGGGACTCATTGATCTTGGCAAGAGGAGCTAGAGCCCCTTGCCATGAGGTCTTTACTCTTTTTCCCTCATCAAAGTTTTGTGCCAATGGGTTTTCTTTGGTGAGGTTTTTAATGAGGGAGATCTCATGGTATCCAAGCTTGACTAGTTCCATATGGTCAAGCTTGAGGGGGAGTGTTGAGATGAGAAGCATAGAGATCAAGAGATAAACTTGGGTTGAAGAATGGGTATCAAAAGTTACCATGATAAATAAAAGTTACCATGGTAAATGAAGAAGTTACTATGGGAAGTTACCTTGATGTGTAAGAGTAAAGCAAGTGGCAAAGACACTTTCTTAGGAAGAGGGTCTGATCTAGAGCTTTGTGACCGTTGGAGGCTGAGAGACTCTTCCCACCAGGCTGGAACAGGCTGGCAGCATCTCCAAAAGATTCCAAGATGCCTTAGGCGTGTGAGTCTCCTCATTGGACAGTTCAAACCAGGCTCCTCCTTCTTCCCTTGACTCCACACGCCTGGTCTCTTCTCACCTAACCTTATCTTCTTATTAAGCCCTTGTAATCTCTAGTATAAATATGCAATCACCTCTTGTAAACATTTAATCAAGCAATGAGAGTCTCTTAGTATTTTTCCAGAAATGTCTCTTAGTCTCTAAATCTCATAAACAAGTCTCTACTCTTTTAATCTCTTCTCTAATCTTTCTTAAATCTCTCACTAATCTCTTTTATTATTCAAGATCTATAAAAATCTTAGTATATGTAGATGATATCATCATCACTGGTAGCAACAAGGAAGGTATTCTCTCAACTAAATCTTTTCTTAAAGATGCCTTTGATATTAAGGATTTGGGAGAATTGAAGTACTTCCTTGGGATTGAAATATGCCGCTCTAAAGAGGGTCTCTTCTTATCTCAAAGGAAATACACACTTGACATTTTAAATGAGGCAGGAAACCTTGGAAGTAGACAAGCCAAAACACCATTTGAAGAAGGCTACAAGGTACTGCAAGAGGGGGAGTATGAAGCTACTCCATTTGAAGATGTCAAGAAGTACAGAAGAATGGTGGGCAAGCTCATCTATCTAACCATCACCAGGCCAGATATATGCTTTGCTGTTAACAAAGTGAGCCAACACATGGGAGCTCCTAAGGTGCATCATTGGAACATGGTGGAAAGGTTCTTGAGATACTTGAGAGAGGCGCCAGGACAAGGAGTTTGGATGGTGTGTAACAAGAGTACTAAGGTAGTAGGATATTGTGATGCTGATTGGGCTGGAGACAGAGTTGATAGGAGATTAACCACAGGCTATTGCACCTTCATTGGAGGAAATCTGGTCACATGGAAGAGAAAGAAGCAGAAGGTGGTGTCTTGTTCAAGTGCTGAAGCAGAGTATAGGTCAATGAGAAAGCTCACAAGTGAGCTTCTATGGATCAAGGGGCTGCTAACAGACTTGGGGATCGAGGTCAACAAACCAATAACTATGCATTGTGACAACCAGGCAGCAATACACATTGCATCCAATTCAGTCTTCCATGAGAGGACAAAACACATAGAAGTGGACTGCCACAAGGTGAGACAAGCAGTGGAGCAGCAAGTGATTCTTCCATGCTACACTAGAAGTGAAGATCAACTAGCTGACATCTTCACCAAGGCAGCCAGCAGCAAGGTCTGTGAGTTCATTCATCCTAATCTTGGACTCATAGACCTGACTTATCACTGATCCTCTTGCTGTGAAGCATTCTACTCTTTTTCCTTTGCTTGGTTTTTATCCCATGAGGTTTTTCCAAGTAAAGGTTTTAATGAGGGAATTACTTCATAGTGTCCAAGCTTGATCAAATCCTATTGTCAAGCTTGAGGGGGAGTGTTGACATGAAGCAAATAAGAGACTCAATATCAGGCATTAAAATCTTTTGAGAATAGAGATGGTATTAAGAGATTGATGATAGATTAAGAGAGAGGATAGAGACTATAAGAGAGATTAAGAGATTATGTAGTAACCATGTTTAAGAGACTTGAATATCATGATGAACAAGAGAGAAAGAGTATGCAATGAGACTACAACTCGTTAACCATTCATTAAGAGGGAGATTACATATTTATATGGTGAGATACAAGGGTTTTCCTAAGACTAATCACTGAGCATGTGGAGTTAACAAGAGAAGGCTGGCTGGTTTGAAATGAAAGGCTGAGAATGCTCACATGCTTTGGCACCTTTCCAGCCTGTTCCAGCCTGTCAAAGGCGCCTCTCACCTTATCAATAAACGGTCTGATGCTATGGCTAAAGCCTTCCCTTCCACTCAAAGACCTTGCCACACTTCTTCACCATGGTAACTCCTTTTTACCTTCCTGTGCAGTAACTTTCTTTTATTGTGGTAACTAAAAGTTACTGCTACAGTGACATGATTTCACTTAACCACATGCATCTCCTCACCTCATTATTCTTATACTTGTCTATGCTAAGTTTAACACTCCCCCTCAAGCTTGACCATGTGAAACAAGTCAAGCTTGGAAGGACCATGAGATCTTCCTCATTAAAAAACCTCATCAAAAAACACCCATTGGTACAAAACTTTGATGAGGGAAAAAGAGTAAAGATCTCATGATCAGGAGAGTATATAACTAGCCCTTAGGCGAGAGATCAATGAGCCCAAGTCTGATGTGTATGGACTCCATTGTCTTCTGCCTAGATGCCTTGGTGAATACATCTGCCAACTGATCTTCACTCTTTGTGTAACATGGCAAGATTACTCCCATCACTATCATCTGCCTAACCTTGTGGCAGTCAACCTCAATGTGCTTGGTTCTCTCATGAAACACTGAGTTTGTAGCAATGTGTATAGCAGCTTGATTATCACAGTGCATTGTCATAGGTGCTGACTGATCTATAAGTGTTTAAGGATACCCTTGATCCAAACCAACTCATTGGTGAGCTTCAGCATGGCTCTATACTCAGCCTCAGCACTAGAACATGACACCACCTTTTGCTTCTTACTCTTCCAGGTTACCATGTTTCCTCCAATGAAAGTACAATAACCAGTTGTAGACCTTCTATCAGTTCTATCACCAGCCCAATCTGCATCACAATAACCTACAACTTCAGTGCTTCTATTGCATTCCATCCATATACCAAGACCTTGAGTTCCATTCAGATACATGAGAACTCTTTCAACCATGCTCCAGTGGTGCTCCTTTGGAGCTTGCATATGATGGCTTGCTTGGTTCACAGCAAAACATATATCTGGCCTTGTAATGGTTAAGTATATCAGCTTCCCCACAAGCTTCCTATACAGCTTTGGATCATGGAAAGACTTGCCATTCTCTTTCTCCCCCTCACGTGGGACCTTATACCCATCTTCCATGGGCATCCTAGCAGTTCTTCCTCCATAAGCACCAGCATCTTTCAGAATATCCAATGTATACTTTCTTTGAGAGATGAACAACCCTTCCTTTGATCTAAACATCTCAATCCCAAGGAAATACTTCATCTCTCCCAAGTCTTTTATCTCAAACACTGACTTCAGAAACTCCTTTGTTGCTTGAATCCCCTCTTTGTCACTGCCGGGTAAGATGATATCATCCACATACACAAGAAGGTAAACAACTCCTGAGGAAGTGGTGAGAGTAAAGAGGGTGTGATCTAACTCAGACTTCCTAAAGCCTCGCCCATTCAATGTAGTACTCAGCGTGTTGTACCAAGCTCTAGGTGATTGCTTCAACCCATAGATAGCCTTCTTTAGTCTCAAGACATTCCCTGGCTTCACAAGACTCTCAAGACCCGGTGGAGGATGCATATATACTTCATCTTCAAGCTCTCCTTGAAGAAAGGCATTCTTCACATCCATCTGCCAAAGTCCCCACTCAAGGTTCACAGCAAGAGATATGACTATTCTGATTGTATGTAGCTTGGCAACAGGAGCAAATGTATGAATGTAGTCTTCTCCATAAGTCTGAGTGTATCCTCTTGCAACCAGTCTAGTCTTCTTTCTGTCCACAGTTCCATCAGCCTTATACTTGATAGTGAATATCCATCTACTGGTCACAGCCTTCTTCCCTTTTGGTAAAGCACTCTCATGCCAAGTCCCATCCTTATCATGGCATTGGCTTCCTCTCAAACAGGTTCTTTCCAATCCTCATGTATCATTGCTTCTTCATATGATCTTGGAATAAAATTCTTGTCTAGGCTTGTCATGAAGGCACAATGCTCTTCAGGGTATTCCTTGAAGGAACACACTGTTTGGGGAGGATGCTTCACAGCCTGGGCATTGTAGTACACGCGAGTGTTTACCCAGTTGGAAGGATCCTTCCTTTGCCGTGTGCTCCTCCTCAAAGGTACAATCACTTCTTCTTCAGCAACTGCTTCTTGTTGTATCTGATCTTCTTGCTCAGATTCTTGACCTTCAGTCTGATCCTCTAATGTAGTATCTTCCTCACTATCTCCTCCACTTTGGACAGGAACATCAACATCAGAGCTATGACCTTCTAAACCTCCAGCTTCACCCGAGCCTTGTCCTTGGTCTTCTTCACTTCTAGCTTCTGATTCATGTCCCCCCTCATGTTCAAAGTGGGGTGATTCTTGAGCAGCAACTGGTGGGGACTCTTCACACCTGTGCTGATCCTGGTATACCCCAATTCCAAGACCTTCTAGGATATTTCTCAAGCTAGTGGCCGCATCTGATGGTTGAGATAGACCTTCCAGCTCTTCCCAATTCTTCCGATCATAGTAACCTTTCTCTTCCATTAACTTTACTTCTCTGGACACTAAGACCCTTCTAGCTTCTGGATCAAAGCATTTGTATCCCTTTTGGGATGAAGAGTATCCAACAAACATAGTCTTGGTGCTCCTTTCTTCTAACTTGTTTCTCAGCTCACTCGGAACCATCACATAGCACACACATCCAAAAGTCCTTAGGTGATCTAGGACAGGTTTGCTTTTGTTGAGAACCTCAAAAGGAGACTGATCCTTTAGAACTCTGGTTGGTATCCTGTTGATCAAGTAGCAGTGCGTCATCACAAAGATCACTCCAATATCTCTTGGGCACACTCTTGTGAAATATCATTGACCGAGCAACCTCCATTAGGTGTCTGTTCTTCCTTTCAGCCACTCCATTCTGCTGAGTAGTGTAAGGGCAGCTAGTCTGGTGAAGGATCCCACGTTGAGCTAGATGATCCTTGAATGCATGGCCAGTATACTCCCCACCATTATCAGACCTGAAAATTTTAATCTTGGCATGATATTGGTTAGTAACATAGCTTTGAAAATTTTTAAATGCATCAAGGACTCTATCTTTAGTTTTAATGAGTGTTAACCAGGTGTATTTACATTTTTAATCAATGAATGTGACATAATACTTACACTCATCCCTAGATAAACAAGGAGCTGTCCAGACATCAGAGTGAATTAAATCAAAGCAGTTTTCATAGATAGTAGTAGATCTTTGAAAGACTACAATGTTTTCCCAAAATACAAGCTTCACAATCATTACTTTTAAACATGACACCTGGTAACATAATGCTTAAAGCCCTAACATGAGGATGGCCTAGTCTAGCATGCCACAAAGCATTTTTATTCATAGGCAGAACAGAACTGAAAGAGAAACAAGAACTTGAGATAGGAGCTAAGTCTTCAAGCATATAAAGATCCCCCCTGGTTGCTCCTTGTCCAATCACTTTACTGCCTTTAATATCCTGAAACTTCACATCATTAGGACAAAAGATAACATTGCATTGAAGATCAGAGGTGCATCTCTTAACAGATAAAAGATTAGATGTAAACTCTGGCATGTAAAAGGCTTGAGAATTCTTATCAAACAATTTTTATGTGCCAATGCCTCTAATAGGGATCCTATCTCCATTAGCAATCATAACATGACCATGAGCAGGTTCTATATCTTTAATCAGGTTGTTATCACTAATCATATGATGAGATGCACCTGAGTCAATAATCAATGGCTTATGCAATGGTTTATTAATGTTTTCAGCAATGTGAGTTTTAGGAGTGGTTTTCAAGTTCACTAACACTTCTAACAACTTATCAGAGATGCTAGCATGAGTTTTAGCAGTATAAGATCTTTCAAACAAGTCTAG
Source organism: Brassica carinata (assembly GCA_016771965.1). NCBI lineage: Eukaryota > Viridiplantae > Streptophyta > Magnoliopsida > Brassicales > Brassicaceae > Brassica > Brassica carinata. The sequence continues at coordinate 37,258,062 of CM028689.1, forward strand.
CAACCTATCTGTGTTACTAGGAATAGTATGAGCATATAGCAACCTTTCAGAGTTACTAGGCATAGTATGAGCAGAGTAAGAGTATCCAAGAGTGTTTCCAAGTTTGTTACCAGACTCCTTGAGAGCTAGGATGAATGCCTCAAAGTCAGCCTTGGTAATCACCTCCTGATCCAAACTCTTCCCACTTAACTGATGAGAGTTCATAGACGGCCATCACGCCACTTCCCTTGCCGGTTGAGCTAGCTCACGATGAGCCAGCACCATTAGCCTCGATAGAAATGTTGGCCCTTGCCTCTCTGTCCCTGTTGAACTTGCTTGGCTTGAGATGCGGGTGTATGATCCAGCATTGACTCTTCTTATGCCCTGGTTTCTTGCAATGCTCACAGCTCCCTTCATACCTCTCATACTTCTTTCCATCACCTCGGTAAGCAGCCTTGTTTGCTTGTATCTCCTCGGCTTGGTGAGCTATAGTAAGCTCCCCCTTTCCTTTTCCTCCAAAGAGACCAAGGGACCCTTCCTCCTTCTGAAGATGGGCGCATACTTCTTCCATGGATGGGAGAGTTGGAGATCTCAAGATGTGTTTGATTACATCCTGGTAACACGGGTCTAGTGTCATCAGCAGCCCAAAGACTTGATCGTGTTCCCTTCTCTCCATGAGGGCTTCTTGATCAGTAGTGTTGGGTCTTACACTTCCAAGTTCAGACCACAAAGATCCAAACTTTCCCATGTGTTTGGTAAGCTCCCCTCCATCTTGTTTAAGAAGACTTATGGATCTCTTTAACTCAAACACACGGCTTATGTTGGAGACATTGCCAAACCTCTGCAAGAGTGTCTCCCACAAGTGTTTAGGAGTCTCACAGTAGCTGTATGCCTCAAGGATAGGGACCTCAAGGGACGCTTGAAGCACTGAGAGCACCATCAAGTCTTCTTGAACCCACTTCTTTGCATCAACCACAGCCAGAGTCTTCCCACCACTTTCTTCATCTTCTTCTTCACTGGTCACTGGTGTTGGACCATCATCAGTGATGTGGCTCCAAAGCCCTAACCTTCCAATAGCAGTCTTCACAAGTCTAGACCACAGCAGGTAGTTTGAACCACCTTTCAAAGCAACCGGGACAGTAACCAGCTTGCTAAAGTTGTTTGCATCCATCTTCTCTTCTATGATCCGGAAATGACCTTCAAAGCTTCAAACTTATAACACAGCTCAAGAACAACAGCCCCAGACCTCAAGAACACACGAACTCAAAGAAGCAGAACCAAAGATCTCAACTTTATCACAAGAACAACTCGGAAATTTCACAAGAGCACAAAAGAGATAGAAATGAGTAAGAATGAAAGAGATCTCTTAATACCAAAGCCAACCTGGCTCTAATACCATAAAATATTTTGAGAATAGAAATGGTATTAAGAGATTCATGATAGATTAAGAGAGAGGATAGAGATTATAAGAGAGATTAAAGAGATATTAAGAGGAAGAGAGACGGTAGAGAAGAGTCACGGGTTGGTTAAGGAGAATCAGAAGAGAGAAGACCGTTGTGTGCTGTCACTTTCACTTCAGCTTAATGAGCCTGATCGACCAGAACTCTCTCCCATTTGTTTATTGCTCATTGTACTATCTCCTAATAGTTTATTGTATCTCTCTTGTCTACTTGCGATCTGGTTTGCCTTTAAATGGGTTGTAACATGTTCTAAATTAATCTAAGGAAAAAGATGTTCCTCATTACTCTTTTCTCTCTCTTTCTTTAAACTCACAATCTCTCTCTCTCTCGGATTGTCTTGTTCACAATCTCTCTTGTTCTTGATTCTCTACTCAAATCCACCTTATATTTCTCATAAAATCTCAATGGTGAGGTAGATGAGCTTTCCAACTATCCTTCTATACTTCTTGACATCAGTAAAGGGAGTGGCATCATACTCCCCCTCTCGCAGCACCTTGTAGCCTTCCTCCAATGGTGTCTTGGCCTGACTACTCCCTAGGTTTCCTGCCTCATTTAAAATATCAAGTGTGTACTTCCTTTGGGATAAGAAAAGTTCCTCCTTGGAGCGGCACAATTCAAGCCCTAGGAAATACTTCAACTCTCCCAAATCCTTAATATCAAAGGCAGTTTTAAGAAAGGCTTTAGTTGAGGAGATACCTTCCTGGTTACTACCAGTGATGATGATATCATCCACATACACCAAGATGACTACAATGCCTTTGTTGCTGGTCAGTGTGAAGAGAGTGATCAGCTTGAGACTTCACAAAAACTCTCCCATTGAGTATTGTGCTCAGTTTGTGGTACCAAGCTCTTGGGGATTGCTTCAGGCCATAGATAGCTTTCTTTAGTCTCAAGACATTTCCTGATTTCACCATGTCTTCTAGACCAGGAGATGGTTGTTGACTTGAAGGAAGAAATGGAGCCAAAGGAGGAGTTGGGTTGAGTTTGGGTCTTGTGCAAGAATAGGGAAAGACTTCCAGAGATTGCCTGTCAAGCTTTAGGAGTGTTCTATGAGGCTTCAGAAGAGCCTAAGAGTGTCCTGAAGCTGGTGCAAAGATAGGATCAAGTCCAGGAGGGACTTAGACACCATTTGGAGATAGATGGGTGTTGGTGCAGAAAAAGGGCGTCCCGAGGTTCAGATGGTACAGACGGACCATGCAAACTTAGGGCGACCCAAACTGGGTCAGGTTCAGCCATTTGAGGAGCCTTAAGAGTTGGTGCAAAAATAGGGCGAGGTACGGACAGGCGGTCCGTACCATCAACCATACTTTCACCCAGGTCGACCAGAAGATGTGCAAACTTAGGGCGGTGTTGGTGAAGCTCTCTTCTTGATATCTTGTGACTGTTTGTGGATAAAGGAGAGCTAGGGCGTGGTCAATGAGACAGGCTGCCTCTTAGCTGTAAAGTGAAAGCAAAGGAGACCATGTATCTAGCCAAAGAAGTGGGAAGATACATGGGAGCCTATAAGGAGCCAATGAGAAGCCAACCCTTGCTTTGACCAGTTTGAATCAACCAATCAGCTCCATCATCTCCTCAGCAACCCATCAGACTCCATCCTGTCCATCCATTTCTATTCAGCCAATGGTGCAAAGGTGTCTAGATAATCTTCACCATAGACTTGAGTGTACCCTCTTGCCACTAATCTTGTCTTCCTTCTCTCTGGCTTGCCATTAGCTCCATACTTAATTGTATATAAGAGCCGGCTGGTTACTGCTTTCTTTCCTTTGGGAAGAAGTGTCTCAAACCATGTGTCATTCGTAACCATGGCTCCCATCTCATCTCCAACTGATGCTCTCCACTCCTCATGTTGCATAGCCTCTTCATATGTCCTTGGAATGTATTCTTAATCCAACTCACTGATAAAGACTTGATGCTCGTCTGGATAGTGAGCAAGTGAGTACACGACACTGATAGGATGAGCTACTGCCTCAGCATTGAAGTATACTCTTGTATTAATCCAATTAGAAGCTGGTTTTCTGGCTCTTGTACTCCTTCTAAGTTGTATCTGCTCAGGTTCAGCTTCATTTTTTCCACTTGGCTCACCCATCTGTGTCTCAGCTTCTGATATCTCATCTTGATCATGAGATACTGAGCTTTCTTCAGGTTGAGCTTGCACAGGTTCAGCTTGCTCAGTGTTATCACCCCCTTCATGATCAAGATGAGTATTTCCAACTTCCTCCACTGTCTCTTCAACAGCTTGTGGTGAAACCTCTCTGACCAGGGCTGGTGAGTTTGGTAAACTGATTCCAAGCCTTTCCATAATGACTCTCAGGTTATTAGCTCTATCTGAGGCAGATTGAGATAGATCCTTGAGTTCTTCCCAACTCCTCTCAGCATAATACTCTTTTGACTCCAGGAACTTAACATCCCTTGATACTAAGACCCTTCTTGCCACTGGAACATAACATTTGTATCCTTTCTGATGTGTGGAGTAGCCAATGAACATAGATGGTTTAGTTTTGTTCAGTACCTCATATGGTGTGGAATCAAGAAGGACTCTTGTAGGTATGCAGTTGATTAGATAAGTGGCAGTGATTACTGCATCTCCCCAAAACCTCTTAGGTACATTGGCGTGAAACATTAAGCTCCTGGCCACCTCCATCAGATGCCTATTCTTTCTTTCCGCCACACCATTTTGTTGTGGAGTGTAAGGGCAACTCGTTTGTTGTATAATCCCATGTGCAGCTAGGTGTTGTTTGAAGGCTGTGCTAGTATATTCACCACCATTATTTGATCTAAGAATTTTAATCTTGACATTGAACTAGTTAGTGACATAATTTTGAAAATTTTTAAAAGCTTCTAGCTCCCTATCTTTAGATTGAAGCAATGTGATCCATGTGTATTTAGATTTTTCATCTATGAATGTCACAAAGTACTTATGTTGTTTTCTAGATGCACAAGGAGCAGTCCACACATCATTATGAATTAAATCAAAGCAATTATCATAGATAGTTTTGGATTTAGGAAATACACTTCTACAATGTTTTCCTAAGATACAAGCTTCACAATCACTTTTAAAATTAATACTAGGCAACAGGATGTTCAAGGCATGAGAATGAGGATGTCCTAATCTAGCATGCCACATTACATCTTTAGGGAATTCAGAAACAGAAATAAAAGCACTAGATAAATCAGAAGCTGGTCTTGTGTCCTCAAGTAAGTACAAGTCTCCCTTGGTAACACCTTTTCCAAGCAATTTACTAAAATCAATATCCTGAAAATACACACTGTTAGGAGTGAAAGTAACTTGACAATTCAAATCATTAGTGACTTTCTTAACAGATAGCAAGTTTGAAGAAAAGGTGGGCATATAAAAAGCTTTAGATTCTTTATCAAATAGCTTAAGATCTCCTACACCTTTTATTGGAATTTTATCACCATTTGCTATCATCACATTTTCTAAGGCTGGTTATATGTTTTTAATCAGATTTAAATCACTAATCATATGATGTGAAGCACCAGAGTCTATTACCAATGGTTTAGCCGATTTCAAAACATTTAAAATATCACCAGAAGTGTGAGAAGCATTAAGAGATATTCCAAGAGTTCTAGAGATACCAGATTCTTTTAGGGCCTTGATGAGAGCTTCCAAGTCAGACTTCTTGAGGAGCTCATCAAGGTTAGTCTTTGGCGTGGTGTACACTGAGGTTGATGCCATAGCACTTCCTCCACCATGGCTGCTGGGGCAGACTGAGTTTGGGGTCGGTGGCTCAACACCATCAGCTGAGAAGTTGGCTCTTGCATCCTGGTACTGAGATCTTGTCTCCTTGAACTTGTTTGGCTTCAGGTGGGGATGAAGGATCCAGCACTTGTCTTTCAGATGCCCCTTCTTCTTGCAATGGTCAAATATCAATGATTTCCTATCCTCTTGCTTGTAAGCCCATTTGTTAGCTACTACTTCCTCAGCCTGGTGAGCCATGCTCAGGTCTCCCTTGCTTCCAAATAGACTCACAGACCCTTCTTCCTTCTGGATTTGATTACAAACATCATCTAGATCAGGGAGCTTATCAGCCCTTAAGATGTGCTTGATAAGACCTCCATAGGATGAGTTTAGAGTGAGCAGCATCCCAAAGACCTTATCTTCTTCACGCCTGGCTAGGAGGATGTCAGGATCCACAGTGTGTGGTCTCAGTATCTCCAGCTCTGCCCAAAGAGATCTGAACTTGCCAAAGAGAGGTTGAAACTCCATATCTCCTTGACTGAGACCATTGAGTGCTTTCTTCACTTCAAAGACTCTTGTGAGATTGGAGACATTTCCATACACTTTGTAGAGAGTATCCCACAATTGTTTGGTAGTCTCACAGTATGAGTAAGACTCCATGATTCCTGGTTCAAGAGAGCTGAGGAGCGCTGAAAGCACCATGAGATCTTCTTGACCCCATTTATCTTCATCAGCTACCACCATCTCCTTGCCATCTTTTCCTTGGACAGTTTGTTTTGGAGCTGCTTCTGTTGTAACATACTTCCATAGACCTTTTCTTCCAAGAGCTCTCTTCACCATCCTGGCCCAGAAGAGGTAATTAACCCCTTTCAAAGTCACAGGTATGTTGAGATGTTTGTTGTTGTTGTTGTCTTCCATCTTCTCTTTCAAATCGCCAAGAACAGGAGAGAGAAAGCTTTAAGAGATGGAGAGAGTAAGAACAGAGTGATTTGCGGAAGTGAGAATAGGTTTCAAGAGCTTTGATGCTCTGATACCATGATAATTTATGAGGATTATATGTGCGATTGATGATAATTACCAAGAACAAGAGAGAATAAGTGATAGGGAATCCGAGAGTGAGAGAGAGAGAGAGATTGATTATTGTAACTAAGATAGAGAGAGCAAAGAGGAATTCATATTTCCTTAATTCATTTGGAAAGGTTACAACAATGTTTTATAGATAAATCAGGCTAAAGAAGACAAACAGAATTATAATAAACAAAGGGGTGGTCTTCTTGCGGACTGATCCGAGAAAGGGACAGGTCTGAGCTTGGATAAGGACTAATCCCAACGGTTGGGAACACATGTGATCTTTATAGTATTTTAATTGCAACTTACCTCCTCCTTTGTCATGATTCTCCAACGGTTCCCTATACTTCAAACACACTTCCATCAAGTTCCCATAACTCCACTTTGCCTTATAATGCTTTCTTAGTCGACTTGGTTGCTTGAGGACCAAGTATGTACGGACAGACTTGCTCCACACGTCTGAACTGATTGCTTGCTTCCTTGGCTATCCGAGTGACCTCTTCTTCTCTCCTTTATTCTTCCATGATCATATCTCTTTTATTGCTTCATGTCAACAAAAACTCACTAAAACACAAAGGAAGTTTCCTTAGTCTCTTCTCATTTCAAATACATTCATTATTTCATTGTGTGAGAGCTTGAAATGATACTGAAAATGTTTGATTGAGATGTTATTCATCATTGGGATGCATTCTTGATTCTTGATAAGTTCTGATGCACCTTTGGGATAATGTATCAGGTACTATTGCTTGTGCCTCACTGAAGATGATCCTGGTCGTTTCCTAGCTTCTCTAAGGTGGCTGTGAAGTCTGTTGAGAGGGGGAGACCCAAACCGGGTCTATGAAGAGGGCAAGTTGAGTTTGATGTGTGCGCAAAGCCTTGAGAGCTGCTGCACGTTTAGGCCGTGATCCAGAGCTCTTTGTGTCCAACCAAACTGGTTCTAAGGCATAAGAGCTCACTGGCCAATCCCTATGCCTTGGAGAGCTATACTCTTTTTCCCTTGCAAAGTTTTGTTCCATAGGGTTTTCTTTGCAAGGTTTTTAATGAGGTAGACTCTTCAGGGTTCCAAGCTTGACTTAGGATCCCTAGAGTCAAGCTTGACTTAGGATCCCTAGAGTCAAGCTTGAGGGGGAGTGTTGAGTTGAAGAGAAGAATAGAGCTTGTACATAAATAAGGCAAGCTCTTGAAGATGTCTAGGAGAGTTCAACCAAGCTTCAAGAGTACCTTGCAGTGTTTATCATATAGAAGTTAAGTCTAGGAGGGACTTAGACTGATCTTGAGAAGAGTTTGGAGCAGATTGAGAAAAGATGGTCCAAGGTGCAAAGATAGGGCGTGTGTACGGACTTGTACGGACATGGGTGACTCAAAGAAGGTGTCTGGATCAATGATGAGGAGAAATAGGTGTGTTGTGCATAAATAGGGCGAGTGTACGGACTAGGAGGCCGTACATCGACCGTACAGCACACAGGTCTCAACCACTCACCCGAGAAACTCAAAAGAAGACTAGTGCAACAATAGGGCGTGGCTTACTTGAAGACTTGTGATCGTTGGAGCATATGGAGGCAAAGGAATATTCCTTAGGATCAGTGTAGCCAAGAGACAGGCTGGAAAGGGAAAGGAGCTTTACCTTTACAGCCTTGATTCCACACGGATCAATCTCTGCCCTCCATTCAAAAGGAAGCAGTCCAAGCCATGCATTTTGAATCAAAGGGAGCCAAGACTCGCCAGCTACCTTGACCTGATCTGAACCATCCATTTCAAACCAGCTGATCTCCACTCTTCATATCTTATCCTTAGCTTAGGGCTTTCTAAATGTTTCCCTTGTATTTAAGCACATTGTAGGCGATTTTGTGATGTAAGCTGAGAGAGTCTCTCTTCTTCATAATCTTGGTTACTCAATCTTATTCACTGGTTACTTAAATATTGTTCCTGATTCTCTAAGTCTCTAAGTCTCTCATACACTCTAGTCTCTCTCAAACACTCATTTACACTCGCCATTCTCTAAGTCTTTCCCTTTCAATCTCTTAATCTCATTTCTAGTTTGTTCATTCATCACTCAAGAGCTTGAGCTCTGATAACCTTTTACTACTACTGGATATTGCACTTTCATTGGTGGGAACCTGGTTACTTGGAAGAGCAAGAAGCCGTAGGTGGTCTCATGTTCTAGTGCAGAAGCTGAGTATAGGGCCATGCTGAAGCTGAAAAATTGTTGAGATGAGTTGAGTATTGTGCTGAGTATGATGATAAGGAGAGTTACATGATATAAGGTGTTGAAGATATGAAGTAAGGAAGCTTTTTGGAGAAGGATGGATGGAAGTGATCATGTCCGTACAAGGCTGTACAAGGCCGTACAGTCCGTACATAGATCACTACACCAAAAGAGGTGAAATGAACTTACCCGGGTGAGAGTAAATGAGTGTGGTGATCTTCACTAGTTACTGAAGCTTGTGACCGTTGAAAGGAAGAAGAAGGCGCGTCAGACAGCCTGTGCCAGGCTGTCAGAGTCAAGGCAAATACCAGAACGTGTGAGGGCTGGGATTGGACGGTTTGAATGAGGCGCCTCTTCTCTTGGTTGACTTCACATGCTTCACCTTATCCTTAAGAAAAATGCCTTTGTATCTGAGCCCTTATATAAATTGTAATCTCGACCTTAAGATTCATTAAGCAAGAAATGAGAGTCTCATAAGTATTTTTTAGAATGGTTCTAGTCTTATAAATCTCTCTTTAGTCTTTAATATTCAAATCTCTTCTCTAATCTCTTTCTAAAACTCTCTTAATCTCTCTTTTACATTCAAGATCTATAGAAATCTTATGGTATCAGATCCAGGTTGGCTTTTCAACCTGTGTTCTTGAGCTGTTCGTGTGTGTTCTTGAAGATTCTGTGTTTGATCTTTGGAGAACAAGTGTTTTGGTCCGTTGGTGTTATCTTTGAAGATTCAAGCTCAAGTCTGGTTCTTTTGAAGTTGGCGTGAGCTAAAGCTGTGTTCTTTGTGATTCTCAAGCTAAAAATCGTCTTTTGTGGTTCGTGTGCGTTACAAGTCTCAAAGTTTCAACCTTTTAAGATTATCAAGTCAAGACTAGCAATATGGAAGATGGTGGCGGTATGAAAAACATGAGAGTTGCCGTGACTTTCAAAGGGAGTAATTACCTGGTGTGGTCTCGGATGGTGAGAGCTGCTGTGGGAAGCCAGGGGCTGTGGAGTCATATCACCAAGGGAGAGGCACCAAAGCTGATGATTACTCAAGGGGATGATGAGGAAGAGATCTCCAACGAGGAGGCTGTGGAAAAATGGCAGCAAAAGGATATGCTCGTGTTGTCCGTGCTTCATGCCTCATTGGAGCCTACTCTCCTGGATGCATACAGCTACTGTGAGTCAGCAAAGGAGCTGCGGGATACACTCAAGAAGGTGTATGGAAACACTTCTAACCTCAATCGTGTGTATGAAGTGAAATAAGCAATCAACAACTTGGTTCAAGATGACATGGAGTTCACCAAACATCTAGGAGGTTCAGATCCTTATGGTCGAGTTGGAAATGCTAAGGCCGAAAGTACTATGATGCTGATGAACTCAACAAGAGAAGGGAGCATGACAAAGTCTTTGGATTACTCCTCACTTTGAATCCGGCATACAATGGTCTCATCCAGCATGAAAGAAATTAAGAACCAGAGAGAAATGTGTACCAATGAGAAAGAGAGAGAGAGAGAGAGAGAGAGAGAGAGAGAGAGAGAGAGAGAGAGAGAGAGAGAGAGAGAGAGAGAGAGAGAGAGAGAGAGAGAGAGAGAGAGAGAGAGAGAGAGAGAGAGAGAGAGAGAGAGAGATAGAGAGAGAGAGAGAGAGAGAGAGAGAGAGAGAGAGAGAGAGAGAGAGAGAGAGAGAGAGAGAGAGAGAGAGAGAGAGAGAGAGAGAGAGAGAGAGAGAGAGAGAGAGAGAGAGAGAGAGAGAGAGAGAGAGAGAGAGAGAGAGAGAGAGAGAGCACCTCACACACTTGAGAAGATTCCTGATGAAATGCCATATACCTAGCACTTTAATCTGAATTTATATCGCTCGTCTTCTCCTTTAAGTTTACAGCTGGTACCACCAAATCAACTTGCACAATAGCTTCAATCAAAACCAGAGATGCAAGTGGCCTAGATATCCATCTAATTGAAAGAAATTGAGAACCAGTGAAGAACCAGAGAGAAATGCGTAACAATGAGAAAGAGAGAAGAAGGATTCAATTTCCTTAATTCAGAAAGACTGATTTACAATCATATTTAAAGAAAAACAAGAAAGAGAGAAACTAAGGAACACACAGTGGTCCATGGAGTGATCTCTGTCCTAACAGCTCTTTTATTTGAAATTAAATACTTAATTAATCCCACTTGCACTCCCACTTGCTCAGACACTTCCCAACAGCTCTCTCCTCCTTCTGAAGTTGTTTTGGGCGAGTTTAGACTTGCCTTGCCTTCTAATGTAAGCTAGAGTAGGCTCTGAAGCTTGGAGCTCAAGGCTGTATGGACTATTCTTATTTTTAGAGCATCCGGATTACTTTTGCTCCTGATCTTCTTTCTTATTCATGTCTTCATGTCAATACTCCCTTCAAGCTTCACCATAAGGTATGGTTGTTGAACCCATGAAGACATCCTCATTAAAACCTTTTGTGTGAAAAACCCAATGGGACAAAAACACAAAAGAGGAAAAAGAGTAGATGCTTCATGGCTTAAGGGGATCATGGTCTGTCCAAGTCTATGAGTCCTAATCTTGGATGTATGAACTCACAGACCTTGGTGCTTGCTCCTTTGGTGAAGATATCAGCTAGCTGGTCTTCACTTCTAGTATAGCAAGGTAGAATGATCTTCTGCTCCACAGCTTGTCTCACCTTGTGACAATCCACTTCAATATGCTTTGTTCTCTCATGGAAAACTGAGTTTGAAGCTATATGAATGGCTGCCTGGTTATCACAGTGCATTGTGATTGGTGTTGTTGTCTCTATGCCCAAGTCTCTTAGCAAGTTTCTGATCCAAATAAGCTCACTGGTCAGCTTCCTCATTGATGAACCTCCCATGGATGATGCACTCTAAGGTGGTGAGGGGGTAAGCTTTGCATCCAAGAGACTGTGAAATCTCAATAAATCAAAGGATGTGGATTGAATGTCACACAAAGGTCGCGGAAATTCCTTTGATTCACCAGTGGATCGATTCTCTAGATATTACACACCAAAGAAATCGACAGCTTGCTGGATATGACACACCAACAAGGAATGGATAGAGAGATGGATTGAGAGACGCCACAAAGATCTGTGAAAGGATCTATGATAAGTCTAGACCAGCCATGAGCATAGATATGACACACCATGAACATGGAGTTTCAAAAATTACAAGACATCACATCTTGAAAGAGAGAAACTTCTCTAGTTTTTACTGAAAAAAACTTATCTTTTATTCATGATTTTTGATCTCTTTTATAGAGAATTACAAGATATTTTCGTCAATAAAATTATCCTAACATGCAACACAACTTAGGAGTTGAAATTCAAAGTCTATTCTGCATGGAAGAGAGAGAAACACACTAAAATAAATGCCATTGTGAATCTGGACGAAAATCAGTCTTTCTTTGATATTTTGGGCTCAATCCACTTTTCTGGGCTTCTCTGATGGACCAGGATTGTAGAACATTTGGGCTTGTGGCTTAATTCAATCTGGGCTGGTCGAAAATGTTCACTGAATGCACATAGGTCCGAACTGCGTAAACTGAAGATCACTTGATTTGTAAATTGCTTAACTCCTTCATCTGAACTCGGTTTGATTTGATTCTTTTTCGAAGAGTTCCGTAATTGAGTTGCACACATTCTCCAAGTGATTTCATGCGCATAAGCCTCGTGGTTTGTAAGATATGAGTCAAACAATGAACGTATATCTTTGCTGCTTCCCATGATCATATCATTCCCTTCTTCTTAAAAAAAGATTTGTCCACAAATCTGGTTCATATAAAAGGAAGAGTATCCAGAAGTACTTTCTCTCTGACGAAAAAAATTATAAAAAGAGAAAAAAAAAAACCAAAACCAGAAACAGATAATGAAAGATGAGAAGATGATTGAAAGAAGATGATGAGGTGAGAAAATGGTAGAAATATGGAATTATAAAACCAAGCTTAGAGTGTTGCTCTGATACCAAATGATGAAAACCTCCCAAGGATGATGCACTCTAAGGTGGTGAGGGGATAAGCTTTGCATCCAAGAGACTGTGAAATCTCAATAGATGAAAGGATGTGGATTGAATGGCACACAAAGGTTGCGGAAACTCCTTTGATTCACCAGTGGATCGATTCTCTAGATATTACACACCAAAGAAATCGACAGCTTGCTGGATATGACACACCAACAAGGAATGGATAGAGAGATGGATTGAGAGACGCCACAAAGATCTGTGAAAAGATCTATGATAAGTCTAGACCAGCCATGAGCATAGATATGACACACCATGAACATGGAGTTCCAAAAATTACAAGACATCACATCTTGAAAGAGAGAAACTTCTCTAATTTTTTCTGAAAACAAACTTATCTTTTATTCATGATTTTTGGTCTCTTTTATAGATAATTACAAGATAATTTCGTCAATAAAATTATCCTAACATGCAACACAACTTGGGAGTTGAAATTCAAACTCTATTCTGCATGCAAGAGAGAGAAACACACTAAAATAAATGCCATTGTGAATCTGGACGAAAATCAGTCTTCCTTTGATATTTTGGGTTGAATCCACTTTTCTGGGCTTCTCTGATGGACCAGGATTGTAGAACATTTGGGCTTGTGGCTTCTTTCAATCTGGGCTGGTCGGAATTGTTCCCTGAATGCACATAGGTCCGAACTCGCGTAAACTGAAGATCACTTGATTTGTAAATTGCATAACTCCTTCATCTGAACTCAGTTTGATTTGATTTTTTCGAGGAGCTCCGTAATTGAGTTGCACACATTCTCCAAGTGATTTCATGCGCAGAAGCCTCGTGATTTGGAAGATATGAGTCAAACAATGAACGTATATCTTTGCTGCTTCCCATGATCATATCACTCATGGCTTTATACTCTACCTTAGCACTTGAACATGATACCACTTTCTGCTTCTTGCTCTTCCAACTAACCAGATTGCCTCCTATGAAGGTGCAATAGCCTGTGGTAGACCTCCTGTCCTCCACTCTATCACCAGCCCAATCTGCATCACAGTATCCTACAATCTTTGTGCTCTTGTTGCAACCCATCCATACACCTTGACCAGGAGCTTCCCTTAGATATCTTAAGATCCTTTCCACCATATTCCAATGATGAAATTTAGGAGCTTGCATATGCTGACTGACTTGGTTCACTGCAAAGCAAATATCCGGTCTTGTGATGATAAGATAGATCAGCTTCCTAACCATTTTCTGTAGAGTTTGAAGTCTCCAAATGGCTCATCTTCAAACTCCCCCTCACGCAAGACCTTGTACCCTTCTTCAAGTGGTGTCATGGCTGTTCTTTCTCTAAGCTTTCCTGCCTTGTTTAAGATATCAAGTGTGTACTTTCTTTGAGATAGGAAAAGCCCCTCTTTAGAGCGGCATATTTCTATCCCTAGAAAGTACTTCAGCTCACCCAAATCTTTAATATCAATAGCAGATTTATGAAAAGCTTTAGTTGAGATGATACTTTCCTTGTCACTTCCTGTGATGATGATATCATCTACATAGATTAGAACTGCCACAATCCCTTGCTTGCTGGTGAGGGTGAAGAGTGTGTGATCAGGTTCTGATTTAACAAACCCTTTTCCATTAAGGGTTGTACTCAGCTTGTGATACCAGGCTCTTGGTGACTGCTTTATTCATATATAGCTTTCTTCAACCTTAGCACATTCCCAGGCTTGACCAAATTTTCCATACCAGGCGGTGGCCTCATGTAGACCTCAATTTTCCAGTTCTCCTTGTAGAAAAGCATTCTTGACATCCATCTGCCACAAATCCCATTCCAAGTTCACAGCAACTGAGAGTAGAATCCTTATGGTGTGGAGTTTAACTACTGGTGCAAATGTGTCTAGGTAGTCTTCTCCATAGACTTGAGTGTATCCCCTTGCCACCAGTCTTGTCTTCTTCCTCTCTGGTTGTCCATTTGCATTGTACTTGATGGTGAAGAGTAGGCGACTAGTGACTGCTTTCTTTCCTTTAGGAAGCTCAGTCTCATACCAAGTATCATTCTTGATCACGGCTCCAACTTCATCCCCAACAGACTCTCTCCACTCTTCATGCTCCATAGCTTCTTCATAAGTGGTTGGAACATATTCTTGATCAAGATTGGTGATGAAAGCTACATGCTCTTGAGGATAGCTTGCAAAGGAACAGGCTACTTGAATAGGATGAGCCACTGCATTGCCGTTGAAGTATACTCTGGTGTTGATCCAATTTGATGGATCTTTCCTCACCCTCGTACTCCTTCTCAATGGTTGAGTCTGCTCTTCTACCACTGCTTCTTCCTGTCCTTGATCACCATCATACTGATCTCCACTAGACTGATCAGATTCAGCTCCATCTTGATCATGAACTGATTCTGAATCCTCTTCTGGTTCTGGTTGGGATTCATGGTCATTGCCCCCCCCCCCCTCAGGATCAGGATGGACTGTCTCAACAAATGGTGCTACTTCTTCATTGTTTCCAGCCACTGGTGGTAATGGAGATGTCCTTAGCCACAATGCTTTGAGGCTGGCTGATTCCTAAACTCTCCGAATGGTTCTCGTGTTGTTTGCCTTATCGATGGACCATGGGAAAGATCTCTCGAGGCTGTCCAGTGTCTTCTCATCATAGTAGTCCTTTGATTCCACAAACTTTACATCCCTTGAGACCATCACCCTTCTGGAGTCTGGTAAGTAACACTTGTATCCTTTCTGAGTGTGAGAGTACCCAATGAACATAGCTTTGACACTCTTGGGATCAAGCTTGTTCCTTTGTTCACCTGGTACCAAGACATAGCACACACACCCAAACACACACAAATGATCAATATGAGGCTTAGTTTTGTTTAATACCTGAAATGGAGAGACATCTTTGAGGACTTTTGTGGGAACTCTGTTGATAAGATAGCATGCAGATACCACAACATCTCCCCAAAATCTCTTTGGGACATTGGTGTGGAACATCATGCTTCTTGCAACCTCCATAAGATGCCGATTTTTCCTCTCAGCCACTCCATTTTATTGTGGTGTGTAAGGGCAGCTTGTCTGGTAGATGATTCCATGTTTTGCTAAGTGTTGTTGAAAGGCACTGCTAGTGTATTCTCCCCCATTATCAGACCTAAAAAATTTTATCTTGGAATTGAAATGGTTAGTGACATAGTTTTGGAAGTTTATAAAAGCTTCTAAAACCCTATCTTTACTTTTAATCAGTGTGAGCCAAGTATATTTTGATTTCTCATCTATGAATGTAACAAAATATTTATGGTTTTCTCTAGAAACACAAGGTGCAGTCCAGACATCAGAGTGAACTAGATCAAAACAATTCTCATAAATAGTCATAGATGAAGGGAACACTGATTTATGATGTTTACCAAGAATACAAGCCTCACAAGTTTCATTTTGCAAAGATAGATTAGGGAACATTAATTTTAAAGCATGAGAATGAGGGTGGCCTAATCTAGCATGCCATAACACATCATTAGCTAAAAGAGAAGCAGAATTAAAAGCATAAGTAGAATCTGATCTATGTTAACTTGAAGAAAGAAATGGAGTCAAGCAAAGAAGAGTGGAGGAGTTGGGTCTTGTGCAAAGTGAGGGCAAGTCTTGTAGAGATTGTCCATCAAGCTTCAAGTGTGTCTAGAGGAGTCAAGAAGTGATCTTTGTTGAGATGAGAAGCATAGAGATCAAGATATAAGCCTGGGTTAAAGAATTGGTAGGATTTACCTTGATGGTAAATAAAAGTTACCATGGTAAATATGGAGTTACCATGGTAAAGTTACCATGGGAACCTTACCTTAATATAAAGAGAAAGACATTTGCTTAGGAAGAGGTTCTGATCCAAAGACACTTGCTTAGGATAAGGAAGGAGCTTGCACAAGACATGCTGGAACAGACTGGCTAATGACTAAAGGAAGAAGCTACATTGACCATGTATCTGTCCAGATACAAGGGAAGGTTCAAGGGAGCCTCACAACAACCAATCAGCAGCCAGTCTCCACCTTGACCAGATTCAAATGAGCCAATGAAGCACCAGCAAAGGAAGCACGACCAGACCAGCTTCCCATCTCATCCATCCATTCAAATTCAAGTTATATTAGCCCTTAGATTTAGGTTTAGTGGCCTAAGCTGAATGGGGGGGTTTCCCCATCTCTTCATAAACTTGTTCTGGAAATTTAAATCTCTGGTTACTTAATCTCTCAGTCTCTTATTCTCTTAATCTTAGTCTTTTAATCTTTAATCCACACACCTAAACACTCTCATCTATCTCTCTCTCAAATCTTAATTCACAAACTCATATCTTGCTCCTTTGGAGCTGTTCTTCACACACAAACACATCCAGAGAATATAGAGTTGAGATTCTCTTTAAAAATCTCATAATCTAAGCTTGGTATCTTCAAGGAAATACAGCTCTCCCTTACCCACACCTTTGCCCAGCATCTTACTGGTTTTAATATCCTGAAAGCACACATCATTAGGACTAAAAATAACATTGAAATTTAAATCATTAGTTGCTCTTTTCACAGATAAAAGATTAGAAGCAAAGGCTGGCATGTAAAAAGCTTGAGATTCTTTATCAAACAGATTCAGATTTCCTACTCCTTCTATTGGAATTCTATCACCATTTGCTATCACAACACTTCCTAGAGCTGGTTTAATATCACTAATCAGTCTAGCATCCCTAATCATATGATGAGAAGCTCCTGAATCAATCAGTGGCCTAGCAGTGTGAGATGCATTGTGAATAGAATTTAAAGCATTAATACTTTGGTTACCAGAGTTTGCATTGAGAGCCTTGATCAAGGCCTCAATGTCTGACTTCCTGATGAAGGCATCCTCATGAGATGGCTGAGAGATGGCGTGATTGGTGGAGCCACCAGTGTGAGTTGTTGAGATCAAAGCTTTCCCATCATTTCCCAGGCGCATGGAGCTTGATGCTGGGTGCTCCTGAGCTCTTGCTTCCTGTGCTCTGGCCTGGCTGTATTTGTTGGCTGAGGCTGGCCTGAGATGAGGGTGAAGGATTCAGAAGTTGGCTTTGAAGTGTCCTTGCTTCTTGCAATGCTCACAAGTCACTGTCTTGTCTCCTCCTCCCCTTGGTTTGAAGTAAGCTTTGTTAGCTGATGAACTCTCCATCTTCTCAGCCTTATGTGCCATAGACAGCTCCCCTTTTCCACCACCAAAGAGACCATCTGAGCCTATCTCCTTTTGAAGTTGAGCACACTCTTCATCATAGCTTGGAAGCTCTTTTTCTCTCAAAATGTGCCTGACCACATCAGTGAAGCTTGGGCTGAGTGTGAGAAGTAGTCCAAAGATTTTATCTTGCTCACGCCTAGTTTCTAGTGTGTCAGGATCAGTAGTTCTTGGTCTTAGCATCTCCAGCTCAGACCACAGCTGGCTATACTTCCCAAGATGCTTTGTGAAGTCCCCTTCTTCTTGCTGCAAGTTGTTGATGTCTCTCTTCACTTCTTTGATTCTGGTGAGGTTTGAAGTGTTGCCATACACTCTTTGCAAAGTATCCCACAACTGCTTTGGGGTTGCACAGTGTGAGTAAGTGTCCATAAGAGGACCATCAAGAGAGCTACGCAAGATAGACAGCACCATGAGATCTTCCTGACCCCATTTGCCTTCATCTACCACTACAATCTCCTTGCCATCTTCTCCTAGGGTGATTTGCTTTGGAGCTGAACTTGAAGTAACATGCTCCCAAAGACCTCTTCCTCCAAGAGCTTTCCTGGTCATTCTAGACCAGGTAATGTAGTTTCCTGGTCCCTTGAGAGAGAGAGAGAGAGAGAGAGAGAGAGAGAGAGAGAGAGAGAGAGAGAGAGAGAGAGAGAGAGAATTTCGACCATAGAGAGAGAGATAAGAAGGATTCAATTTCCTTAATTCAGAAAGACTGATTTACAACCATATTTAAAAAAAAACAAGAAAGAGAGAAACTCGGGAACACACACTGGTCCATAGAGTGATCTCTGTCCTAACAGCTCTTTTATTTGAAATTAAATGCTTAAATAATCCCACTTGCACTCCCACTTGCTCAGAAACTTCCCAACAGCTCTCTCCTCCTTCTGAAGTTGTTTTGGGCGAGTTTAGACTTGCCTTGCCTTCTAAGGTAAGCTAGAGTAGGCTCTGAAGCTTGGAGCTCAAGGCTGTATGGACTATTCTTATTTTTAGAGCATCTGGATTACTTTTCGCTCCTGATCTTCTTTCTTATTCATGTCTTCATGTCAATACAGCATCTGTTGAGAGATGATACTTTACCTGATCTAGAGGAGGTGTGTGTTCGTATCCAGAAGGAACAAGGTTCCATGGGCTTGTTTGGAAAGAAAGGGGAACTCTCACTTGCCAATCAAGCATCTCAAGCCGAGAAGGGAGAAGCTCCACAAGCCAACAAAGCTGCGCATGGAAAGTATGAGGAGAAAAGGTTCAATGGGAGCTGTGATCATTGTAAGAAGCAAGGCCACAAGAAGAGCCAATGCTGGATCCTTCATCTGCATCTAAAGCCAGCCAAGTTCATGAAAGAGAGAGAGGCAAGGGCTCACTTGAGTGATAGATCTAATGGAGCAAGTACCAGCAAAGATGGAATGGGACGTGAAGCTGACAATGGAAAGTCCTTAGTGGCTTATACTGGTGGGTCTAGCATCCGGAACAGCAATGACCAGGAGTATCTCAGGAAGTCCGACCTGGATGCTCTCATCAAGCTGTTCAAGGAGAATGGTAACACCTTTGGGTACTCATATGGTGCATCTATGATTCCTCAAACTGATAGGATTCTTAGTAACTCAATGAACTTGCATAATCATCTTAGAAATGCCAATACTGCTAGGATTGATTATGCATACAAATAGGATCATCCTTCTAAACCATCCATCATTCTTGCTCATCTTGCTGGTTCATGCTCAACTAAGCCTCTTGTAGTTGATTCTGGTGCATCTCATCACATGATAAGTGACACTAGCTTGATTAAGAACATAGAACCTGCGCATGGTAATGTCATGATAGCTAATGGTGATAAGATTCCCATTAGAGGAATAGGGAAGCTTAAATTGTTTGAAAAAGAATCTAAAGCTTTCTATATGCCTGAGTTTACTTCCAATCTGCTATCTGTTAAGAAATGTGCTACTGACTTGAATTGCAATGTTATATTCAGTCCTAATGATGTGAAGTTTCAGGATATTGAAAGTAACAAGATGATTGGAAAAGGAGTCACAAGAGGAGACATATATATGCTTGAAGACCTTGCTCCTATTTCTAGAACTAGCTGCTTATTTACTTCTGTTTCTAGTCCTAGTCTGAATAAAGATGCATTGTGGCATGCTAGACTAGGACACCCTCATAATAAGGCTTTAAAACTGATGTTGCCAGGTGTTTCTTTTGAGAATAATAATTGTGAAGCTTGTAATTTAGGCAAGCATTGTAAAACTGATTTGATCTTATTCATTCTGATGTGTGGACTGCTCCTTGTTTGTCTAGAGAAAATCACAAGTATTATGTCTTTCATTGATGAAAAATCCAAATACACCTGGCTAACACTAATTCCAACCAAAGATAGGGTTCTTGATTCATTTAGGAACTTTCAATCTTATGTGACTAACCATTATCAAGCCAAGATAAAGATTTTCAGGTCGGATAATGGAGGAGAGTACACGGGACATGCATTCAAGCAACACCTATCTCAACATGGAATACTTCACCAAACCAGTTGCCCCTACAGGCCACAACAAAATGGTGTGGCTGAGAGGAAGAATAGGCACTTGATGGAGGTTGCCAGATCCATGATGTTCCAAGCTAATGTACCTAAGAGATTCTGGAGTGATGCTGTTGTTACTGCTTGCTACTTGATCAACAGGACTGCTACTCTTGTGCTCCAGGGTCATTCCCCATTTGAAGTTCTTAACAAGTACAAGCCAGCATTGGAACATTTAAGGGTCTTTGGGTGTCTTTGCTATGTGATGGTTCGTGGAGGGTTAAGAAACAAGCTTGAAGCTAAGAGTACCAAAGCAATGTTCATTGGGTACTCCTCATCGCAAAAGGGTTACAAGTGCTATGATCAAGACACTAGAAGAGTGTTGGTATCTAGAGAAGTGAAGTTTGTTGAAGACCGTGGGTATTATGAGGAAAAGAATCAAGAAGAGTTGAAAGATCTTACCTCTGATAGAGCAGCAACCTTGAGGATCATCTTAGAGAAGCTGGGGATTAATGTCAACCAAGACCAACAAGGTAGGGGAAGTGCACCAAGGAGTACACGCGGTACTGAAAGAGATCATGATCTCCACCTTGATCATGAAGGGGGGAATGAACCAGGAACTCTCAACCAAGAAAGGGAAGCGTGTTCTAGCAACCAAGAGAGGGAAGAGTGTTCTACCGACTTTCTAGCTCTCTTGATCAAGGTGTTGATCAAGGCATGAAACCTGGTGATCATCATCGAGATGGAGCTGAAGCAAGTCAGCTAGAAGAAGAGGAAGATAGTGGAGATGATGCGCAAGAAGAAGAAACACAAACTGAGCAGTCATCACAACCAACTCCACCACAAGTGTTGAGGAGAAGCACACGGGGGAGGAAGGATCCTTCCAACTGGGTAAACACTCGCGTGTACTACAATTCCCAGGCTGTGGAGCATCCTTCTCAAGCCGTGTGTTCCTTTGCTCAATACCCTGATGAGCATTTTAGCTTTATGGTGAGCTTAGATAAAAGCTATGTGCCAAGGAGTTATGAAGAAGCCATGATGATTAAAGAGTGGAGAGATTAAGTGAATGATGAAGCTGGTGCAATAATTAAAAATGACACTTGGTATGAGAGTGAGTTACCAAAAGGGAAGAAGGCAGTTTCAAGCAGGTGGATCTTCACAATCAAGTACAAACCTGATGGAACTGTGGATAGAAATAAGACAAGGCTTGTTGCAAGAGGATTCACTCAGACTTGGGGAGAAGACTATATAGATACATTTGCTCCGGTTGCTAAGCTTCACACAATCAGAATTGTGTTATCTCTTGCTGTGAACCTGGAGTGGGGGCTTTGGTAAATGGATGTGAAGAAAGCATTCTTGCAAGGAGAGCTTGAAGATGAGGTCTATATGCATCCACCACCTGGTTTGGAACATCTTGTGAAGAAAGAAAATGTGCTGAGACTTAAGAAGGCTATATATGGCCTCAAGCAATCACCAAGAGCATGGTATCACAAGCTCAGCACAACCTTGAATGGAAGAGGGTTCAGGAAGTCTGAGCTTGATCACACTCTCTTCACCTCACCACGCCCTCAGGTATCATTGTGATCCTTGTGTATGTTGATGATATCATCATCCCTGGAAGTGATCAAGATGGTATCAAAGCTACCAAGGAGTTCCTCAAATCTGTTTTTGAGATTAAAGACTTGGGAGAGATGAAATACTTCCTTGGAATTGAGTTGTGTAGATCCAAGGAAGGTTTGTTCATTTCTCAAAGAAAATATACACTTGATCTTTTGAAAGATGCATGTTCTTATGGAGGGAAGACAGCAAAAATGCCCATGGAAGATGGGTATAAGGTTCCACGTGAGGGAGAGCCTGAAGATAGCAAGTCATTCCATGATCCAAAGCTTTATAGAAAGCTAGTGGGTAAGCTAATCTATTTAACCATCACTAGACCTGATATTTGTTTTGCTGTGAATCAGGTGAGCCAGCATATGCAAGTTCCAAAGGAGCATCACTGGCGTATGGTGGAAAGGCTGCTAATGTATATGAATGGAACACCTGATCTAGGTGTGTGGATGGGCTGCAATAGAAGCACTGAGGTGGTGGGCTATTGTGATGAAGATTGGGCAGGAGATAGATCAGATAGAAGATCAACTACTGGATATTGCACTTTCATTGGTGGGAATCTGGTTACTTGGAAGAGCAAGAAGCAGAAGGTGGTCTCTTGCTCTAGTGCAGAAGCTGAGTATAGGGGAATGCTGAAGCTGACAAATGAGCTGGTTTGGATCAAAGGGATCCTGAAGCATTTGGAGATTGATCAAGCCACGCCAATGACCATGCATTGTGACAACAAGGCTGCCATCCACATTCCATGCAACTCGGTGTTTCATGAGAGAACAAAGCACATTGAAGTTGATTTCCACAAGGTGAGGGAGATGATTGTCCTTGGAGTCATCTTGCCATGCTATACAAGGAGTGAGGATCAGTTGGCTGATGTGTTCACTAAGGCTGCGAGATAAAAGACAATGGAGTCCATCCATATCAGGCTGGGCCTCATTGATCTTGGGAAAAAGAGAAGCTAGTCCCCTTAGTCATGGGATCTTTACTCTTTTTCCCTCATCAAGGTTTTGTCCCAATGGGTTTTCCTTGGTGAGGTTTTTAATGAGGGAGATCTCATGGCTGTCCAAGCTTGACTTGTTTCACATGGTCAAGCTTGAGGGGGAGTGTTGAGATGAGTTGAGTATTGTGCTGAGTATGATGTTAAGGAGAGTTACATGATGTAAGGTGTTGAAGATATGAAGTAAGGAAGCTATTTGGAGAAGGATGGATGGAAGTGATCATGTCCGTACAAGGCCGTACAAGGCCGTACAGTCTGTACATAGATCACTCCACCAAAGGGGTGAAATAAACTTACCCGGGTGTAAGTAAATGAGTGTGGTGATCTTTACTTGTTTCTGAAGCTTATGACCGTTGAAAGGAAGAAGGAGACGCGTCAGACAGCCTGTGCCAGGCTGTCAGAGTCAAGACAAAGACCAGAACGTGTGAGGGCTGGGATTGGATGGTTTGAATGAGGCGCCTCTTCTCTTGGTTGACTTCACATGCTTCACCTTATCCTTAAGCCGAAAGCCCTTGTATCTGAGTCCTTATATATATATTGTAATCTCGACATTATGATGGATTAAGCAAGTATGAGAGTCTAATAAAGCATTTCAAAATGTTCTTAGTCTCATAATCTCTCTTTAAGTCTTTTATACTCAAAATCTCTTCTCTAATCTTTCTTAAATCTCTTCAAGTCTCTTTTTATTCATTCAAGATCTACAAAATCTTAGGATTGAAATTTTTAAATGCATCAAGCACCGTATCTTTGGTCGGAATTAGTGTCAGCCAGGTGTATTTGGATTTTTCATCAATGAATGAGACTTAATTTTTGCGAGATTCTCTAGATATGCAAGGACCAGTCCAAACATCAGAGTGAATAAGATCAAAACATTTTTCATAAACAGTAGATGATTTGGGAAACACAGTTTTACAATGCTTGCCTAAAATACAAGCCTCACAGTCATTATTCTCAAAAGAAACACCTGGCAACATCAGTTTTAAACCCTTATTATGAGGGTGTCCTAGTCTAGCATGCCACAATGCATATTTATTCAAACTAGAAGCAGAAACAGAAGTAAAAGAGCAACCAATATCAGAAACAGGAGCAAGATCTTCAAGTAAATATAAGTCTCCTTTTGTTACTCCCTTTCCAATCATTTGGCTGCTTTCAATATCCTGAAACTTCACATCATTAGGACTGAATATAACATGGCAATTCAAATCAGTTGCACACTTCTTAACAGAAAGCAAATTTGAATTGAAGTCAGGCATATAGAAGGCTTTAGATTCTTTACTAAACAACTTAAGCTTCCCTATTCCTCTAATAGGGATTTTATCACCATTTGCAATCATCAAATTTCCATTAGCAGGTTCAATGTTTTTAATCAACCTAGAGTCACTGATCATGTGATGAGATGCACCAGAGTCTACAATGAGAGGCCGAGTGGACTTAGAGCTAGCAAGATGAGCAAGGATACTAGATGGCTTATATGCATTATCAGATTGAAATGCATGATCAATTTTAGCAATATGAGCATTCCTAATGTGATCATCTAGGTTCATGGAATTGCTAAGCATCCTATCAGTCTTAGCAAGCATAGATGCACCATAAGAATACCCAAAGATGATACCATTATCCTTGAAAATCTTGATTAGGGCATCCAGGTCAGATCTCTTAAGGTAGTCCTGATCATTGTTGTTGCGGTTGTTGAGATGAGGTAATAAAGAGTGGATATATTGATAGAGGAAGAGATTTGAGGCAGACAGTAACTTTAGAGATTTACCACAGTAACTTTGTTTTTACTGTGGTAACTGAGTTAAAGGCTTGGGAAGTTACCTAGCCTACCTTTGGAGAGTGGAGCT
The DNA here is from genome assembly GCA_016771965.1 of Brassica carinata. Classification (NCBI taxonomy): domain Eukaryota; kingdom Viridiplantae; phylum Streptophyta; class Magnoliopsida; order Brassicales; family Brassicaceae; genus Brassica; species Brassica carinata. The sequence continues at coordinate 37,282,560 of CM028689.1, forward strand.
CGCCTAAGGAGCTTTCTGGATAGGGAAGAGCAGTCTGGATAAGGTCTGGTCATAGCTGGAAAGGTAAAGCACCTTTACAGCCTGTTCAAGCATGTGAAGCCTCACAGCCAAGCATTTGAAACCAGCATCTTTGACTCCACATGCTTCTTCCCTTCTTTCTTTACTTAGCTGTCGATTTGTATCCACTATATATATTGTTGTAACCTCATTGTATGTAGACTAATGGAATTATGAGTTTATCTCTCTAGATTTCACTATTCTCTCTATTCTCTCTAAATCTCTTAGTCTCTTACATAAACCAATATTATTCTCTCTCAATCTTTGTTTTACACTCACTATAACTCTAAAACACAAAAGTGTTTATGGTATCAGAGCCAGGTTGCTCAAGGGAGTGAGTGTTGCTTGCGAAAGTTGTGTGTTCTTTCAGCTTGGTGTTCTGGTTTGTTCTTCATCTATCCGCTGTGTTCTTGGTGTTCTTGATGGAGACTGAAGATCCAAGCATGGAGAAGAAGCACAGATCTGGGATTTTGGTTGTTCTTGAAGGGGATAACTATGGGCGGTGGTCTAGATCAGCTAGAGCACTCTTGGAAATTCAAGGACTTTGGTGGAGTCATGTAAAGATGGGATCTTTGAAGGAGATAACCATGGAGAAAGGTCAGGCGACAAGTCTGAGTGATGAAGACAAGTGGATCCAAGAAGAGTTGATAGCACTTGAGATCATCCAAGGATCTCTCTCAGTTTCAATCCTTGAAGCTTATAGTCATTAAGAGACTGCTAAGGAGTTATGGGAGAGTCTTGAAGCTGTGTTTGGGAAAAAGTCTAACTTGTGTAGAGTCTTTGAAGTGAAGAGGGCTATTGACAACCTGAGACAGGAAGATGGTGAGTTCAATCAGCATATTGGGAAGTTTATGAGCCTGTGGTCTGAGCTGAAAGTGTTAAGACCAAGGTCCATAGATCCGGAAGTGCTACAAGAGAGGTTGGAGCAAGATGAAGTCTTTAGCCTACTTTTGAGTTTAAATCCAGTGTATAATCAGATGGTTGAGCACATACTAAGGGAAGACAAGCTTTCTGACCTGGAAAGTGTGTGTGAAAGAGTTCTAAGGGAACAAGGTAACCATAATGTGGTTGAAAGGGAAATGGAGCATGTGTATATTTGAAAACCAATGGGCAGAAAGCAAAGAAGACTGAAGAAGGTATCTGAGAGTAAGAGATACAAAAAAAGGGTGTGGAAGAAGAGAAGGCAGTCTAGTAACTGCTTTAAGAGTGAGGCGCTTAAGAAGGTGGAGGAGTATGTCATCAAAGGAAGAGCTTTATACTCAGCACTCATGAGTGAATCAAGAGAAGCAGGAAGTGCTGCAGGTAAGCAGAAGATATCAGACGTTTTAAACTCAGCTTTCATGGGTGAATCAAAGGAAGCAAGAAGTATAGCAAGCAACCGTGTGAGAAAATGAGACAATATGATGTGAGAATGTTGATGAATAAGTGAGTAAGAGACTGGAACAGAGTATGGGCAAGTTTAAGAGAGAATGAGTGAAGAGAACAAGTGAGACTAAGAGAAAATGTGATGGAGAATAGGAAAGTATGGAAGTATTCTTGAGAGTAAATCGTGAGAGATTGAGTAACCGGAGAGTACGGAGAGTAAAAGTGACTTAGAGAGAAAGGAGTAACTGAGTATAGTGAAGTGAGAGAACTCCTCTCCGTAGTTTACAATCAGATACAACATTGTCTTAAATAGACAATCACACACATTAAACAAATACTAAAACAGGGTTTAACTAAAGAAATAATATTGTAAGGTTTCTGATGAAGCCAGGAGGATACAGCCAAGGTAAATCTCGACCAGAGGTAGTGAGAGTGACAGGAGAGAGAGATGGGCACGGTCTGGGTGAGTGAAAGTGACAGCCGGCTCATCCTCTTATGCAACATGTGACTTTTACTCTTTTTAATTCTCCAACTTGTCTGATCTCTCTCCAACGGTTATATACTCTTTTTAAACTTCAAATCTGCTTCATAAGACTCAGCTGGATGAGTTTCCCACTTTCCTTGACTTCCAAGACACTGTAGGTTACTTGCAATCCAAGACTGTACAAACAGATTCAAATCTGCGTGTTCTGGATGCTTCACTTGCTTGCTCTGGATTTGCTTGATCTCTCATCAACTCCAGCTTTATTTATCTTCATTCCAACACTCCCCCTCAAGCTTGACCATAGGAGATCCCTGGACAAGCTTGGAACATTGAAGAAGCTCCCTCATTAAAAACCTAAGTGTGGAAAACCTCATGGGATAAAACCAACACTTAGGGAAAAAGAGTGGAGTTCAACAATGCCTAGGGATTGGCCAGTGAGACTAAGGAGTTTCAGATAACTCATGGTGGAACCCTTAGACTCTGGATCATTGCCTAACTTGTGGTGCAAGGTGAACTCCATAACTTGCACACATCAACATCTCAGAACTCTACTTTAGGCCGGTTGTGTCTCCCCCTCTCTTCTGACTACTCACCATCTTGAAAGGGCTTATGGACCACCAGATTCTAGTTCAGAGAGCTCCAAATAAGGTACCTGATACATTATCCCAAAGGTGCATCAGTTCTTAAGGCAATGCATTCGATCACATCAAGCTCAATAACATTTTAAGTATAAGAACAGTCATGAATGTATTGAGATGAGTTTAAGGTGCTTCCCTTTCATCAATATGGTGGGGAGTGAACTCCACTTGAATCCCCACTTGGTAAAGACACAATCCGGATCATGGAAGCTCAATCTCATGCTTGGAACTGAGAATAGGAAGGACCAAGCTCGCATGGAAGGCATAGGTTCTAGATGGCTTCTTTGATCCGATTGGTAATGAGTAATGCAAGAGTGAACTCCACTGCTTGCAAACTCCACTTTTGATCTGAGTGAACTCCTCTTCTGATCTCTGGTGAGGCAATGGACGACTTGAACCTTCAGGAGTGCTCACCATTACCCCTCCTCAAGCTTGATCCAGAGAGTATATGTGAAGGACCAAGCTTGGAAGTGAGCAATACTGAACTTGAACCAGGAGCACAACAGTCCCAACACCTGCGCTTAAGCCGACTGATCCACCCTTGGTCTCTGCTTCAATGCCTTACACCACCATTCTTCCTTGTGTGTCTCTTGAACCAGGAGCTCAACACCCAAACAGGCTGCGCTTAATTCAACCGGTTCTACACACAAGGTATGAGAAGATCCAGCCTGGTGGATGGTTGGTCAACTTCTGGTCTGCCTCTCCATCAATCCTCCTTGAGGTATCTTCAAAGGACAGCCGTGTTCTGGCTCAACCAAGACTTATTACCATCTGACCTCTTCTCCAACAATCTCTCCATGGTCAAGAATATACATCATGTGTAGGCTTCTGGTCTGCCTCTCCAACCAAGATAGTTGGTCAACTTCTGGTCTGCCTCTCCATCAATCCTCCTTGAGGTATCTTCAAAGGACAGCCGTGTTCTGGCTCAACCAGGACTTATTACCATCTGACCTCTGATCCACCCTTGGTCTCTGCTCCAATGCCTTACACCACCATTCTTCCTTGTGTGTCTCTTGAACCAGGGAAAAGGTTATCAGCGCTCAAGTACTTGAGTGATGATCACACAAAATCAAGAGAGTTTATGAGAGTTTGTATGTGAAAGAATAAGAATGGTGTGAGAGAATGATGGTGAGATTAAGAGATTGATGAGAGTATGAGAGTAACAGAGAGATTAAGAGACTTTGTAACCAGATTAGAGCTTGAGTAACCAAGAATAAGATTAAGTAACCAAGAGTATTGAAGAAGAGAGACTCTCTCAGCTTGATGTTTACAAATGACAGCTACAAGCTTAAATAAGAAAGACAACTAGCTATAAGGGTTTACAAAGAAGTCAGCATAAGCATGTGAAGTCAGCATATGAGGAGCGTCATTTTGAAATGGATGGACCAGGATCAACACACGCCAATAATGGGGTGGAAGGAGCTGGTCTTCATACAGCTCATGACAGCTTGCATACGTTTGAAATAAGCCAATAAGAGATGGGACCTTATCCACAAACGGTCCACTCGCTAGGTAGCTTCCAAGCAGCTTCTCTTTGTAGAATATGCCTTCGGCATCTCATTTGAATCATATCAAGGCGCCAACATCAGGTTTCTTCCTTCTTGGCTGATCCATATCAATGCTGTACGGCCTGGACCATGGTACGGACCTCCTGTTCGTACCCTGCACCCTATTTTTGTACATCACCTCAAACTCCTTCTAAGGTCAAGTCTGATCATGTTTGGAACGCCCTAACTTTGCACAGACCGTACTGTCCGTACAGCCACTCCATCTAGAACGCCCTAACTTTGCACATCTTGACCATCTCCTTATAAACACTTCTAAGACTTCTTAGGATCAGTCTAAGCCCCTCCTGGACTTAACTTCTCTATGATAAACACTTCAGGACACTCATGAAGGTTGGTTGAAATCTTCTAGATATCTTCAAGAGCTTGCCTATTTATGCACAAGCTCTATTCTTCTCTTCAGTTCAACACCAGGAGCTCAACACCCAAACGGACTGCGCTTAATTCAACCGGTTCTACACACAAGGTATGAGAAGATCCAGCCTGGTGGATGGTTGGTCAACTTCTGGTCTGCCTCTCCATCAATCCTCTGTTGATATGAGATGATGATATCTAGTGGGAAGAAGAGGTTATCACATTTTGGGATGTCACTGTAGCAGTAACTTTTATTTACCTCAGTAAAAGAAAGTTACTGCACAGTAAGAGTTAAAGGGAATTACCCTGGTAAAGAGAAGTGATGGCAAGGGCCTTGGATGGAAGGAGAGACTTGGCATAAGGATCTATCCGTTGGAGCTTATGGATAAGGTGGAAGAGGCGCCTAGACAGGCTGTGGACAGGCTGGAAAGGTGCCAAAGCATGTGAGCAATCTGAGCCTTTCATTTCAAACCAGCCAGCCTTCTCTTGTTGACTCCACATGCTTAAACAGTGATTAGCCTTAGTGATCCCCTTGTAAACTCGCCTCATATATATATATGTAATCTCATCCCATGAATAATAATAAAGCAATGAGAGTCTCATAATATTTTCCAGAAATATCTCTTAGTCATTAATCTCATAATCAAGTCTCTACTCTTTTAATATCTTCTCTAAACTCTCTTAAACATCTCTCTAATCTCTTTTATTATTCAAGATCTATAAAATCTTATGGTATCAGAGCAAGGTTGGCCAAAAACAACCTGTGTTCTTGAGTGTTCTTGAGGATTTTGAAGTTCAGATCTTTGAGAAACTAGTGTTAGGATCTGTTTGTGTTTTTCTTTGAGCTGTGACTCAAAGGTGGTTCCTTTTGGTGATTAAGAAGCTTACAAGTGTTCTCAAGGAGGTTGTGGTGGTTTGCGTGAGCTCAAGAAGATCTAAAGGTGGAAGCTTTGAGGTGTTCTTGAAGGTTCAAGCTGAAAGTTCAAGTCTTTGGGGTGTTTGGTTGTTGTGTGAGCTAAAGGAGGGATCTTTGAGAAGTTCTTAGAGATCTAGGCTGAAAGCTCTCAAATCTGTGCACTCTGGTGGGTTACTAGATCCAAGTTTAAGTCTCTTTCTCAAGTATTCAAGACAAGTTACTGAAAATGGAAGGGGGTGGAGGCTACATGAAGGTGGCGACTACTTTCAAGGGAAACAACTACCTGGTGTGGTCTAGGATGGCTAGAAATGCAGTTGGAAGCAAGGGATTGCTCAAGCATCTCACGACTGATGAAGCTACAAGGCTCATCACTCAAGGAAAGGAGGGAGAAGAAAGCTTAAGTGATGAGCTTGATAAGTGGCAACAAGAGGAGTGTGTTGTGCTCTCGGCTCTCCTTGCATCCTTGGAACCAACTTTGATGGATGCATACAGCTACTATGAGACTGCAAAGGAGTTATGGGATACCTTAAAGAAGGTATATGGAAACACTTCAAACCTAAGAAGGTGTTTGAAGTGAAACAAGCTCTCAATGGTTTAGTACAAGAAAATATGGACTTTGAGAAGCACTTGGGAAGGTTTAGGTGTCTATGGTCAGAGCTTGAAATGCTAAGGCCAAGTACTACTGATGCTGATGAGCTCAACAAGAGGAGAGAGCAAGACAAGGTGTTTGGCTTGCTACTTACCTTGAACCTGGCTTATGGTGGGCTGATACAGCACATGTTGAGGGATGATACCTTACCTGACTTGGAAGAAGTGTGTGCACGCATTCAAAAGGAGCATGGCTCCATAGGATTGTTTGGCAAGAAAGGGAAGGAGCTGTCATTAGCTAATCAAGCATCACACGCTGAGCAAAGAGAAGTTCCACAAGCTAACAAGGCAGTACATGGGAAGTATGAGAGGTTCAATGGGAACTGTAAGCATTGCAAGAAACAAGGCCATAAGAAGAACCAATGCTGGATCTTACATCCTCACTTGAATCCGGCTAAGTTCAACAAGGACCGTGAGGCAAAGGCTCACTTGGGAGATGCTTCTGGGGTGCAAGCTCAAGCAAGGGTCATGAAGGTGAAGTAGACAATGGGAAGTCCTTGGTGGCCTACACTGGTGGTGCGAGTACAAGGAGTATCAATGATGAGTACTTGAAGAGATCTGACCTTGATGCATTGATCAAACTCTTCAAAGCCAATGGTAACATTCTTGGGTACTCTCATCGTGTTTATATGATTCCTAAAGCTGTTGAGAGTTCTATTGACTTGCCTAGAACTGATAGGATGCTGAATACTCCATCTAAAGTATTAGAAATGTATACTCATCCTAGTACTGCTCATACTGCTCAAACTGATCATGTGCATTCACCATCTAAGATTATTGCTCATATTGCTAGTTCTCATGCTGTTAAGCCTGTGATAGTTGATTCTGGTGCATCTCATCATATGAAAAGTGACAGTAGACTCATTAAGAACATTTTTCCTGCTAATGGTAATGTTATGATTGCTAATGGATCTAAGATACCTATTAGAGGAATAGGCAGTCTTAAATTATTTCATAAAGAATCTGAAGCTTTCTATATGCCTGAGTTCACTTCAAGTTTATTATCTGTTAAAAAATGTGCTACTGATCTTAACTGCAATGTTATCTTCAGTCCTAATGATGTGAAGTTTCAGGATATTGAAAGTAGCAAGATGATTGGAAAAGGAGTAACCAAGGGAGAATTATATATGCTTGAAGATCTTGCTCCTGTTTCTGATTCTAGCTGTTCTTTTTCTTCTATTTCTGCTACTAGTTTAAGCATAGATGCATTGTGGCATGCTAGACTAGGACACCCTCATAATAAGGCTTTAAAACTAATGTTGCCAGGTGTTTCTTTTGAAAATAATGACAGTGAGGCTTGTATTTTGGGTAAACATTGCAATGTTGTCTTTCCAAACTCTACTACTGTCTATGAAAAGTGTTTTGATCTTATTCACTCTGATGTTTGGACTGCCCCTTGTTTATCTTGAGATAGCCAGAAGTATTATGTTTCCTTTATTGATGAAAAATCCAAATACCCCTGGCTAACCTTAATTCCAACCAAAGATAGGGTCTTTGATGCATTTAGAAACTTTCAGTCATATGTCTCAAACCATTATCATGCCAAGATTAAAATTTTCAGGTCAGATAATGGAGGAGAATACACAAGCCATGCATTCAAAGATCACCTATCCAAGCATGGGATCCTTCACCAAACAAGCTGTCCCTACACTCCACAACAGAATGGAGTAGCTGAGAGGAAGAACAGGCACCTAATGGAGGTCGCCACGTCCATGATGTTTCAAGCTAATGTGCCCAAGAGATTCTGGAGTGATGCTGTGGTCACTGCTTGCTACTTAATTAACAGGACTCCCACTTTGGTGTTGCAAGGACAGTCACCATTTGAGGTTCTCAACAAGTACAAGCCAGCTTTGAATCATTTAAGGGTCTTTGGGTGTCTCTATTTTGTGATGGTGCCTGGAGAGATGCGCAACAAGCTAGAAGCAAAGAGTACCAAGGCTATGTTCATTGGGTATTCTACATCTCAAAAGGGCTACAAGTGTTATGATGAACACTCCGGAAGGGTGGTGGTGTCTAGAGAGGTGAAATTTGTGGAGGAAAGAGGATATTATGAGGAGAAGAACCAATAAGACTTGAGAGATCTTACCTCGGATAGGTCATGTATTCTGAGAACCATCCTGGAAAACCTTGGGATCAATATGCACCAAGGCCAGCAAGGTGGAGGAAGTGTACCAGGAAGGGTGCCTACTAGTGATGAAGATCATGGGAGTGCACAAAGGAGTGTGCCAGGTACTGATGGAGTTCATGATCCCACCCTTAATCATGAGGGGGGGAGTGAACCAGAAACTCTTAACCAAGGAATGGGAGAGAGTTTAAGTGGTAAAGAGAGTTCTAGGAGTTCTAGTTCTCATGATCAAGGTGGTGATCAAGGTGTGGAGCCTAGAGATCATCAAGAAGAGTCTGGTCCGAGTGAGGTACAAGAGGAAGTGCAAGAAGAGGTGCAAAGTGAGCAGCAAGCACCAGCCTTGAGGAGAAACACACGGATAAGGAGGGATCCTTCCAACTGGGTAAACACGAGAGTGTACTACAATGCCCAGGCTTTGGAGCATCCCTCTCAAGCTGTGTGCTCCTTTGCTCAATATCCAGAAGAGCATTGTGCTTTTCAAGTGAGCTTGGATGAGAGTTATGTTCCAAGGAGCTATGAAGAAGCAATGCTAATGCAAGACTGGAGAGATTCAGTCAATGCTGAGGCTGATGCTATGATCAAGAATAATACATGGTATGAGAGTGCTTTGCCAAAAGGAAAGAAAGCTGTGTCTAGTAGATGGATCTTCACTATCAAGTATCTTCCAAATGGGAAGATAGATAGGAAAAAGACAATGCTGGTAGCAAGGGGCTTTACTCAAACCTATGGAGAGGACTACATTGATACATTTGCTCCTGTGGCCAAGCTCCATACCATCCGGATAGTTCTTTCTTTGGCTGTGAACCTTGAGTGGGATCTATGGCAGATGGATGTGAAGAATGCCTTCTTGCAAGGAGAGCTTGAAGATGAAGTCTATATGCATCCACCTCCTGGTCTTGAACATCTTGTGAAGAAGGGCAATGTTTTAAGATTGAAGAAAGCCATCTATGGTCTTAAGCAATCTCCTAGAGCCTGGTATCACAAGCTGAGCACAACCTTGAATGGAAGAGGCTTTAGGAAGTCTGAACTTGATCACACCCTCTTCACACTTGTTACTCCCTCAGGTATCATTGTTCTCCTTGTGTATGTTGATGATATCATCATCACTGGTAGTGATAAAGATGGTATCAAGGCTACCATTGAGTTTCTCAAATCTGTTTTTGAGATTGAAGGCTTGGGAGAGATGAAGTACTTTCTTGGTATTGAGCTGTGTAGAGCCAAGGAAGGATTATTCATCTCTCAAAGGAAATATACACTTGATCTTTTGAAAGATGCAGGTGCTTATGGAGGGAAGACAGCAAAAATGCCCATGGAAGATGGGTATAAGGTTCCACGTGAGGGGGAGCCTGAAGACAGCAAGCCATTCCATGATCCAAAGCTTTACAGAAAGCTAGTGTGTAAGCTAATCTACTTAACCATCACTAGACCTGATATTTGCTTTGCTGTGAATCAGGTGAGCCAGGATATGCAAGCTCCTAGAGAGCATCATTGGCGCATGGTGGAGAGATTACTTATGTACCTGAATTGAACACAAGACCTTGGTGTGTGGATGGGTTGCAACAAAAGCACAGAAGCGGTGGGCTATTGTGATGCAGATTGGGCAGGAGATAGAGCTGATAGAAGATCAACAACTGGCTATTGCACATTCATTGGTGGGAACTTGGTGACTTGGAAGAGTAAGAAGCAGAAGGTGGTCTCTTGCTCAAGTGCGTAGTTTAGCATGAGCTATGATGAAGCTGACCAACGAGCTGGTATGGATCAAGGGCATACTGAAGCACTTGGAGGTTGATCAAGCAGCTCCCATGACAATGCATTGTGACAACCAGGCTGCCATTCATATAGCGTCCAACTCAGTCTTCCATGAGAGAACCAAGCATATTGAAGTTTATTGCCACAAGGTGAGGCAAATGATTGTGCTTGGAGTGATCCTACCATTGTACACCAAGAGTGAAGATAAGTTGGCGGATGTGTTCACCAAAGCTGCAAGACAAAAGACAATGGAGTCCATCAACATCAGGTTGGGACTCATTGATCCTGGCAAGAGGAGCTAGAGCCCCTTGCCTGAGGTCTTTACTCTTTTTCCCTCATCAAAGTTTTGTCCCAATGGGTTTTCTTTCGTGAGGTTTTTAATGAGGGAGATCTCATGGCAGCCAAGCTTGACTTGTGTCACATGGTCAAGCTTGAGGGGGAGTGTTGAGATGAGATGATGATATCTAGTGGGAAGAAGAGGTTATCACATTTTGGGATAACATCAGAAAGAACTTTATTTACCTCAGTAAAAGAAAGTTACTGCACAGTAAGAGTTAAAGGGAGTTACCTTGGTAAAGAGAAGTGATGGCAAGGGCTTTGAATGGAAGGAGATACTTGGCATAAGGATCTATCTGTTGGAGCTTATGGATAAGGTGGAAGAGGCGCCTAGACAGGCTGTGGACAGGCTGGAAAGGTGCCAAAGCATGTGAGCAATCTGAGACTTTCATTTCAAACCAGCCAGCCTTCTCTTGTTGACTCCACATGCTTAAACAGTGATTAGCCTTAGTGATCCCCTTGTAAACTCGCCTCATATATATATGTAATCTCATCCCATGAATAATAATAAAGCAATGAGAGTCTCATAATATTTTCCAGAAATGTCTCTTAGTCATTAATCTCATAATCAAGTCTCTACTCTTTTAATCTCTTCTCTAAACTCTCTTAAATATCTCTCTAATTTCTTTTATTATTCAAGATCTATAAAATATTATCCTCCTTGATGTATCTTCAGAGGACAGCCGTGTTCTGACTCAACCAAGACTTATTACCATCTGACCTCTTCTCCAACAATCTCTCCATGGTCAGGAATATACATCATGTGTAGGCTCTGAACAGCATGGGCAAAATCTTCTTCTTTGTCTTGATTTGATGATGGACAGAGCACCACACTTGTGGACCTAAAACATCACTCAAACTCCAGCAAGAATCAGACCACACACACTAGAATCAGACCTTGATAACTCACCAAGTCTGATCCCAATGTTTTAAGAAAATGCAAAGGACAGAATCTAAACAACTCATTCAGTTCCAATCCATGCACACAAACATCACTAACTGCTCAGGTATGATAACTCATCAAAACAAGGCAATTGGGCTATTTTATGATCAATTAAATAAAGATTTGTGAGAATAAAGGAGAGATTTAAGAGAGAATTAAGAGAGATTTAAGAGAGAAACATTGTTACTGAAAGAGAGAGAGAGAGAGAGAGAGAGAGAGAGATGTGGACGAGATTGTAGAGAGAGAGAGTAGAATTGAGGAATCTGTTTCCTTTATTGATTAACTTGCTGGAACCATTACATAAATAGGCAGATAAAATATCCTAGGAAAATATTAAAATAGGAATAAGATTAAACAAATCCAGATGAGTCCAAATGGTCCCAAATTGTCTTGGATTAGTGAGAAAGGGACAGGTCCTTAACGTTCAAATGGACCTCAGCTCTCTTCCCACATGTGATCAGTCTCTCCAACGGTCTCATTGCCTTAGACTAGGCGAGTTGCTCCTCGTTGACATATTTCCGGATCACTCTTCTCTTCCTTGTCTTGTAAGGCACTTCAGAAACCCTTAGGTTGTACGGACAAGCTTGTGTACCAAGCTAACTCAACTCTTTGTTAATCTGTATGCACTGGTTCTCTTCTAGTCTCTTATTGTTGCAACATCACACTCCTTACACTTGCTGCTTATTTATTCTTCATGTCAACACTCCCCCTCAAGCTTGACCATAGGAACTGGTCAAGTTTGGACTCCATGAAGCATTCCCTCATTAAAACCTTTACTTGGAAAAACCACTTGGGATAAAAACCAAGCAAAGGAAAAAGAGTAGAACACTTCATGGCAAGAGGATCAGTGACAAGTGAGGTTTATGAGTCAAAGCTTAGGATGAATGAACTCACTAATTTTGCTGCTGGCTGCCTTGGTAAATATGTCAGCTAGTTGATCTTCACTTCTAGTGTAGCATGGAAGTATCACTTGCTGCTCTACGGCTTGTCTCATCTTGTGGCAATCCACTTCTATATGTTTTGTCCTCTCATGGAATACTGAACTGGATGCAATGTGTATTGCGGCCTGATTGTCACAATGCATAGTCATTGGTGTGTTGTTCTCAATCCCCAAGTCTCTTAGCAGTCCCTTGATCCATATCAGCTCACTTGTGAGTTTTCTCATTGACCTATACTCTGCCTCAGCACTTGAACATGACACCACCTTCTGCTTCTTGCTCTTCCATGTGACCAGATTTCCTCCAATGAAGGTGCAATAGCCTGTGGTTGATCTTCTATCAATCCTATCTCCAGCCCAATCAGCATCACATTACCCAACCACTTCAGTTCTCTTGTTACACGCCATCCATACTCCCTGACCAGGTGCTTCTCTTAAGTATCTCAAGATCCTCTCCACCATGTTCCAGTGATGTATCTTAGGGGCATGCAAATGCTGTCTCACTTGATTCATAGCAAAACACACATCTGGCCGAGTGATAGTGAGGTAGATGAGCTTCCCAACCATTCTTCTATACTTCTTGACATCAGTGAAGGGAGTTGCATCATACTCCCCCTCTCGCAGCACCTTGTAGCCTTCTTCTAATGGTGTCTTGACCTGTCTACCTCCAAGGTCTCCTGCCTCATTTAAGATATCAAGTGTGTACTTCCTTTGGGATAAGAAAAGGCCCTCCTTGGAGCGGCACAATTCAATCCCTAGGAAGTACTTTAACTCTCCCAAATCCTTAATATTGTTAACTTGAAGAAAGAAATGGAGTCAAGAGAAGAAGAGTGGAGGAGTTGGTTCTGGTGCAAAGTGAGGGCAAGTCTTGTAGAGATTGTCCATCAAACTTCAAGTGTGTCTAGAGGAGTCAAGAAGTGATCTATGTTGAGATGAGAAGCATAGAGATCAAGAAATAAACTTAGGTTGAAGAATGGGTAGGATTTACCTAGATGGTAAATAAAAGTTACCATGGTAAATATGGAGTTACCATGGTAAAGTTACCATGGGAACCTTACCTTGATGTAAAGAGAAAGACACTTGCTTAGGAAGAGGGTCTGATCCAAAGACACTTGCTTAGGGTAAGGAAGGAGCTGGCACAAGACAGGCTGGAACAGACTGGCTAATGACTAAAGGAAGAAGCTACAGTGACCATGTATCTGTCCAGATACAAGGGAAGGATCAAGGGAGCCTTACAGCAACCAATCAGCAGCCAGTCTCCACCTTGACCAGATTCAAATGAGCCAATGAAGCACCAGCAGAAGCACGACCAGACCAGCTTCCCAACTCATCCATCCATTCAAATTCAAGTTATATTAGCCCTTAGATTTAGGTTTATGAGAACCAAATGTACGAGCTTATAAATAAGCATGTAAGAAGCAATTTAGTGGCCTAAGCTGAATGGGGGGGGGGGTTTCCCCATCTCTTCATAATACAAGTCTGGTTACTAATCTCTAAGTCTTCCATCAATCTCTTAATCTTCCATCCATAGTCTCTTCCTTTAGTCTCTCTCACTAAAATCACCAAGAACAAACACAAACTCATCTCTTTGCTCCATTGGAGCCTTTCTCCACACACACACACATTAAGAGAGAGAGATCTCTATAAAAGTCTCATGGTATCAGAGCCAGGTTCTCTAGAACCTAGGAGAAGCTTCCGAAAGTACACAGCTCATCCCACAGCTCAAATCCAAACCATGAAGCCATTACCTTGTGTTTTCACTTTCAAGAAGAAGATGAAGCCATGGCGTGTGTTCTTGGTGCCTCAACCTGTTCTTATGGTGACCAGATGGTGATTCTGCTTGTAAGCAAAGGTGTGTGGAGAGGCTTAGCTAACCTGACTCCAACAAGCGTCTTGTTCAAGTGAAGATCTCATCCGGATGCGGCTAAGTGGTTGCTAGATCTTTGCGCAAAGAAGCCATGAAGAAAGGAGGGGTCTTTGAGCTGATGGTACAAGATGGTGGCCATGAACTGGAGGAGAAGGAGGTGGGTGACGATCCAAACTCCAAGATCCCACAAAGTCAGGAGCTTTCCATCAAAAGGAGATTCAAGGAACCCTGGTTCCTTGTGGTTCACAAGAGGTTTCCTTAGCTCACCATCCATCCGAGTAGAAGAGGCAGAATAAGGTGCCATTGTGAGTACAATGGTGACTGAAGGGGCATTGCAATCTGATCATGCGTGATCTAGCCGAAGTAGAGGGAAGAAGAAAGTCACTCACAAGCAACAAGTGAGGTGGTTGTAGAGGAGGCTGAGGTATCTCCTCAGTGCAATGGAGAGTGGTAACTAAAGTGGTGAAGAGCCACTGGTTTGTGAAGACTCACTGAAGCTCACTTGCAAGTTTGGACCTCTATACAATCCAAGCTTGAGGAGGAGAATTAAAGTGAGCAATCTGTTTGTTCAAAGGGGTCCATTGCAAGCAACTGTAGAACAAGCACTCAAAGAAGATGGCGAGTTCTGAAGAGGGTGCAATGGAGTGAGTGGTCAGATCATGAAGCTACCCTTCCAAGATTGACTTGTTACACATGGTCAAGCTTGAGGGGGAGTCTTGAAGCTTACATGATCTGAGAATACTTGGTGGTTATTCAAGAAGAGGAGCAAATAAGGTTATAAAGCAAGTGAAGGATGTAGAAGCAATCTCCAAGGCGGCCTCAAGGAAGAGCACTCTTGGTACTACAGACTGAAGCATCCTGTCATGTGGTTTCAGTAACAAGGAGGTTACTCATGTAGAAGAAGCAGCCAAGACTCAGCTTGTATCTATCAAGGAAGATCAGAGAGTCCGAGCACTTGATCACAACAGGAAGGTTGTGAGAAAGGGGGAGAGACCAAGATCTGTCTGAAGAAGAGTACAAGATATGTTGGTGATGAGCAAGGGAAGAGGTGATCGACCTTGCATCACATGAGGGCCATCATCCAGAGCCTTTGTCTCCCTTACATTGCTGGTAAGGCACAAAGGCTCACTGGCCAATTCCTAGGCCTTGGAGGCTCTACTCTTTTTCCCTTACAAGATTTTGTCCCAAAGGGTTTTCCTTGTAAGGTTTTTAATGAGGGAGTTCTTCAAGGTTCCAAGCTTAACTGAAGAATCTCCTAGAGGTAAGCTTGAGGGGGAGTGTTAACTTGAAGAAAGAAATGGAGTCAAGAGAAGAAGAGTGGAGGAGTTGGGTCTGGTGCAAAGTGAGGGCAAGTCTTGTAGAGATTGTCCATCAAGCTTCAAGTGTGTCTAGAGGAGTCAAGAAGTGATCTATGTTGAGATGAGAAGCATAGAGATCAAGATATAAGCTTGGGTTGAAGAATGGGTAGGATTTACCTAAATGGTAAATAAAAGTTACCATGGTAAATATGGAGTTACCATGGTAAAGTTACCATGGGAACCTTACCTTGATGTAAAGAGAAAGCCACTTGCTTAGGAAGAGGGTCAGATCCAAAGACACTTGCTTAGGATAAGGAAGGAGCTGGCACAAGACAGGCTGGAACAGACTGGCTAATGACTAAAGGAAGAAGCTACAATGACCATGTATCTGTCCAGATACAAGAGAAGGATCAAGGGAGCCTCACAGCAACCAATCAACTGCCAGTTTCCACCTTGACCAGATTCAAATGAGCCAATGAAGCACCAGCAAAGGAACCACGACCAGACCAGCTTCCCATCTCATCCATTCATTCAAATTTAAGTTATATTAGCCCTTAGATTTAGGTTTATGAGAAACCAAATGTATGAGCTTATAAATAAGCATGTAAGAGGCAATTTAGTGGCCTAAGCTGAATGGGGGGTTTCCCCATTTCTTCATAATACAAGTCTGGTTGCTAATCTGTAAGTCTTCCATCAATCTCTTTTAATCTTCCATCCATAGTTTCTTCCTTTAGTCTCTCTCACTAAAATCACCAAGAACAAACACAAACTCATCTCTTTGCTCCATTGGAGCCTTTCTTCACACACACACACATTACGAGAGAGAGATCTTTATAAAAATCTCAAATATCAAAGGCAGTTTTAAGAAAAGCTTTAGTTGAGGAGATACCTTCCTGGTTACTACCAGTGGTGATGATATCATCCACATACACCAGGATGACTACAATGCCTTGGCTGCAGGTTAGCGTGAAGAGAGAATGGTCGGCTTGAGACTTCACAAAGCCTCTCCCATTGAGTGTTGTGCTTAGTTTACGGTACCAAGCTCTTGGAGATTGCTTCAAGCCATAGATAGCCTTCTTTAGTCTTCAGACATTCCCTGGCTTGCCATATCTTCTAGGCCAGGAGGTGGTCTCATATAGACTTCATCTTCCAACTCTCCTTGAAAAAAGGCATTCATCACATCCATCTGCCATAGATCCCACTCTAGGTTGACAGCAAGAGATAGAAGAATCCTTATGGTATGCAGCTTGGCCACTGGTGCAAAAGTATCCAAGTAATCTTCACCATATACTTGAGTATACCCTCTTGCAACTTATCTGGTCTTTTTCCTCTCTGGTTTTCCATTGGCCAGATACTTGATGATGAAGATAAGCCTGCTTGTTACTGCTTTCTTGCCTTTGGGGAGCTCACTTTCAAACCAAGTGTTGTTCTTGATCATGGCGCCTATCTCATCTCCAACAGATGCCTTCCACTCCTTATGTTGCATGGCTTCTTCATAGGTTTTTGGAATGTACTCCTGATCCAATTCACTGATGAAGACTTGATGTTCATCTGGATATTGGGCAAGAGAACATGCTGCACTGATTGGATGAGCTACTGCCTTAGCATTAAAGTAGACCCTTGTGTTGATCCAGTTTGAAGCTGGTTTCCTGTCTCTTGTACTCCTTCTCAAGGGCTGTATCTGCTCAGGTTCAGGTTCATTACTTGGCGCCTCATGTAAAGTCTCAGCATCTGATTCTGATGGCATCTCATCTTGATCATGTGACACTGAGTTCTCTTCAGGTTGAGCTTGTCCATGTTGCTCATTGTTTCCACTGCCCCCCTCATGATCAAGGTGAGATACTCCAACATCTTCTACTGTCTCATCTACAGCTTGTGTGAGCACCTCCCTGACCTTTTCTGGTGCATCTGGTAAACTGATCCCAAGTCTTTCCATTAAGACTCTCAGGTTGTTAGCTCTATCTGAGGCTGATTGAGATAGATCCTTGAGTTCTCCCCAGCTCTTCTCATCATAATAGCCCTTTTCTTCAATGAACTTAACATCCCTGGATACTAGAACTCTCCTGGTGTCTGGATTGTAACACTTGTGCCCTTTCTGATGTGTTGAATACCCAATAAACATTGCCTTTGTGCTTCTGGCCTCTAGCTTGTTCCTTAGTGCTTCTGGAACTAAGACAAAGCACACACAACCAAACACCCGCAAATGATCTATGGAGGGTTTAGTCTTGTTCAGTACCTCATATGGTGTGGCATGATGAAGCACCCTTGTAGGAGTGCGGTTGATAAGGTAAGTAGCAGTGACAATTGCATCTCCCCAAAACCTCTTAGGAACATTTCCATGAAACATCATGCTCCTGGCCACCTCCATTAAGTGCCTGTTCTTTCTTTCTGCCACACCATTTTGTTGGGGTGTGTAAGGACAGCTAGTTTGTTGGATAATCCCATGTGCAGCTAGATGTTGTTTGAAGGCTGTGCTAGTATACTCACCACCATTATCTGATCTAAGAATCTTTATCTTGACATTAAAATGGATAGTGATATAGTTTTGAAATTGTTTTAAAGCTTCTAGCACCCTATCTTTTGATTGCAACAGAGTGATCCATGTATACTTAGATTTCTCATCTATGAATGTCACATAGTATTTATGTTGTTTTCTAGATGCACAAGGAGCAGTCCACACATCAGAATGTACTAGATCAAAGCAATTATCATAGATGGTCATTGATTTAGGAAACGCATTCTTACAATGTTTTCCTAAGATACAAGCCTCACAATCACTTTTAAAAGAAATACTAGGCAACAAGATGTTCAAGGCACGAGAATGAGGATGTCCTAATCTACCATGCCATATTACATCTTTAGGGAATTGAGAAACAAAATTGAAATAGCAAGATAAATCAGCTACTGGCCGAGTGTCTTCAAGCAAGTACAAGTCTCCCTTTGTCACAACTTTGCCAAGCAACCTACTAGACTCAATATCCTGAAAGTAAACCTCATTAGGAGTGAATGTAACATGGCAGTTTAGATCATTAGTGGCCTTTTTAACAGAAACCAGGTTTGAAGCAAAGGTGGGCATGTAAAAGGCTTTAGACACTTGATCAAATAATTTCAATTCACCTATACCTCTTATTGGAATTTTATCACCATTTGCTATCATCACATTTCCTAGAGCTGGTTCCACATTTTTAATTAAACTAGAATCACTAATCATGTGGTGAGAAGCACCAGAATCAATAATTAATGGTCTAGTATTTTTAAAAATGTTTTTAGAACTATCGGCAGTGTGACAAGCATTGTGTGAGAAACCAAGAGTTTTAGGTATACCAGAGTTTTCTTTCAAGGCCTTGATGAGAGCATCCTAGTCAGATCGCCTGATAGTCTCATCCTGGTTGTTCCTTGCTGTGGAATACATTGATGTAGAGGCCATGGCACTTCCCCCACCATTGTTGTTGGAGCACATTGAGCTTGGAGTCACTGGTTCAATTCCATCAGTGAGATGAGCTCTTGCATCCTGAAAGCGTGGCTCCTTGAACTTGTTTGGCTTAAGGTGAGGGTGGAGAATCCAGCACTTGTCTTTCATTGGCCTTTCATCTTGCAATGGTCACAGATCAAGAACTTCCTCTCATCTTGCTTGTAAGCTGCCTTGTTTGCCACTGCTTCCTCAGCCTGGTGAGCCATTGTTCAGTCTCCTCTGCTTCCAAATAGCCCCATAGACCCTTCCTCCTTCTGGATTTGCGCACACACATCATCAAGGTCAGGTAACTTCTCAGCTCTCAAGATGTGCTTGATAAGGCCTCCATAGGATGGGTTGAGAGTCAGCACCAGCCCAAACTCCTTATCCTCCTCACGCCTAGAGTTCAAGGTATCAGGGTCAGTGGTGTGAGGTCTGAGTAGCTCCAGTTCTGCCCAAAGAGACCTAAACTTGCCAAAGTGAGGTTAGAACTCTGTATCTCCTTGGCTGAGAGCATTGATAGCTCTTTTTACTTCAAATACTCTGGTGAGGTTGGATTGATTTCCATAAACCTTGTAGAGAGTATCCCACAGCTGCTTGGTGGACTCACAGTATGAGTAAGACTCCATAATAGCTGGGTCAAGTGAGCTTAGGAGGGCTGTGAGCACCATGAGATCCTCCTGACCTCATTTGTCTTCATCAGCTACCACCATCTCCTTTCCATCTTCTCCTTGGACAGTCTGTTTTGGAGCTGCTGTAGTTGAGACATGACTCCATAAACCTTTTCCTCCAAGGGCATTCTTTACCATCCTGACCCATAAGAGATAATTAATCCCTTTCAACGTCACAGGAATGGATAGAGATCTGTTGTTGTCCATCTTCAATTCGCCAGGAACTCAAGAACAGAAGTAAGAGTTTTGAAAAACAAAATGAAGAACACCAAGAACAGAGAAAGAAACAGAAGAATTAAGAACAGAGTAATGCTTGTTTGCGGAAGTTAAGAATAGGTTCAAGAGCTTTGTTGCTCTGATACCATAAAGATTTGTGAGAATAAAGGAGAGATTTAAGAGAGAAACATTGTTACTGAAAGAGAGAGAGAGATGTGGACGAGATTGTAGAGAGAGAGAGTAGAATTGAGGAATCTGTTTCCTTTATTGATTAACTTGCTGGAACCATTACATAAATAGGCAGATAAAATATCCTAGGAAAATATTAAAATAGGAATAAGATTAAACAAATCCAGATGAGTCCAAATGGTCCCAAATTGTCTTGGATTAGTGAGAAAGGGACAGGTCCTTAACGTTCAAATGGACCTCAGCTCTCTTCCCACATGTGATCAGTCTCTCCAACGGTCTCATTGCCTTAGACTAGGCGAGTTGCTCCTCGTTGACATATTTCCGGATCACTCTTCTCTTCCTTGTCTTGTAAGGCACTTCAGAAACCCTTAGGTTGTACGGACAAGCTTGTGTACCAAGCTAACTCAACTCTTTGTTAATCTGTATGCACTGGTTCTCTTCTAGTCTCTTATTGTTGCAACATCACACTCCTTACACTTGCTGCTTATTTATTCTTCATATCAACACTCCCCCTCAAGCTTGACCATAGGAACTGGTCAAGCTTGGACTCCATGAAGCATTCCCTCATTAAAACCTTTACTTGGAAAAACCACTTGGGATAAAAACCAAGTAAAGGAAAAAGAGTAGAACACTTCATGGCAAGAGGATCAGTGACAAGTGAGGTTTATGAGTCCAAGCTTAGTATGAATGAACTCACTAATTTTGCTGCTGGCTGCCTTGGTGAATATGTCAGCTAGTTGATCTTCACTTCTAGTGTAGCATGGAAGTATCATTTGCTGCTCTACGGCTTGTCTCACATTGTAGCAATCCACTTCTATATGTTTTGTCCTCTCATGGAATACTGAATTGGATGCAATGTGTATTGCGGCCTGATTGTCACAATGCATAGTCATTGGTGTGTTGATCTCAATCCCCAAGTCTCTTAGCAGCCCCTTGATCCATATCAGCTCACTTGTGAGTTTTCTCATTGACCTATACATTGCCTCAGCACTTGAACAAGAAACCACCTTCTGCTTCTTGCTCTTCCATGTGACCAGATTTCCTCCAATGAAGGTGCATTAGCCTGTGGTTGATCTTCTATCAATCCTATCTCCTGCCCAATCAGCATCACAATACCCAACCACTTCAGTGCTCTTGTTACACGCCATCCATACTCCCTGACCAGGTGCTTCTCTTAAGCATCTCAAGATCCTCTCCACCATGTTCCAGTGATGTATCTGAGGGGCTTGCATATGCTGGCTCACTTGATTCACAGCAAAACACACATCTGGCCGAGTGATAGTGAGGTAGATGAGCTTCCCAACCATTCTTCTATACTTCTTGACATCAGTGAAGGGAGTTGCATCATACTCCCCCTCTCGCAGCACCTTGTAGCTTTCTTCTAATGGTGTCTTGGCCTGTCTACCTTCAAGGTCTCCTGCCTCATTTAAGATATCAAGTGTGTACTTCCTTTGGGATAAGAAAAGGCCCTCCTTGGAGCGGCACAATTCAATCCCTAGGAAGTACTTTAACTCTCCCAAATCCTTAATATCAAAGGCAGTTTTAAGAACCCCTCCTTTCTTCCTGATTACCAGACGCCACCTTCTGGAACACAGTGAGAGACTCCATCTTGAAGAGAGCATGAGAAGCACTTGTACAGCTTCCAAAACCTTCTTTCTTCAAGAGATCTCTTCATACTAAGCAGGAGGAAGGAGAGAGACAATGGGGATGTCTCTGTACACGCCATGCTTCTTGTTTTCTTCATCTCAAAGAGTTTTGGACCAGTAGACAGTAGAGAGCACCCACTGGTTTGCAAGAAGCTGAGCTTGAAACTGGACTTTGATGAGGCTTGCTGGACTGAGCTGAAGCCTACTTCAGTTCCAGAAACTAAAGTTGTCCTTTATCTTGAGTTCTGGTGAGTCTCTTCCCTCCTGGAAAACCTTTGGACCAGAAGATACAAGGATGAACAGAAACAGAGTTTTAAAGAGAGATATGAACTAGAAATGGTTTGCGGAAGCTTTACAGGTTCTCAAGAGCTTGAAGCTCTGATACCATGTGAGAAAATGAGACAATATGATGTGAGAATGTTGATGAATAAGTGAGTAAGAGACTTGAACAGAGTATGGGCGAGTAATGAGATTCTAGGATGATGCTCTGGAAGAGATGGGATAGATCCTTTCCTAAACGAGTCAGAGACTCCAGTTTATCAAGGCTTGTGGGTTGAATGGTGACACAAGAGGCTGCGGAAGGCTCCTTGATACTCCTAGATGACTAGTTCGGATATGACACACCGAAAGAGACACCCTTGGGCTGCTGGATATTACACACCAATAAGATCACTCAAGAACAAGTCTAAAGAGAACTAGGTTTAGATAAAAAGATTGCTTAGATTAGAAAAGAGGCTGCGACAAGTTTAAATAGAGAGAAGACTTGAACATGCTCAAGTTTCTCGAAATCATTAAAGGGAACACGCTCCCTTGGTAATCAAAACAAAGACCAGAGACTTAGACTAAATTCAAATAGTTTGCGGACTTTAAAACATAAAATAAAAACCATAGTCTAAAGATAACATAAGATAGATAGATAGTTAGTCCAATGCATCCAGAATGCTCTAAGATACATCATCTAGGTGATATGAAAGTGAACTTGTGGCCTCATTAAAAACCTTAGTTGGAAAACCCAGTGGGACAAAACCAACCAAGGGAAAAAGAGTACACACAAGCCACTTGCCTAGATGATGATCAGCTTGATGATGGGATGGCTTGGATGGTGATGAGTGTGTCTTGATTGATCAATCTCGGATTAAGGCATTATTCTTGTTCCAAAGCACTCTTGAGCAATCCTCCAACAGCTTCCTTGAGTTTCTTGGTTCTGGAACGAGTCATAGGTCCAATGGAAATGGCTAAGGCATACTCACCAGCTGACTGATCCATGTCCTCCTTGTCCTCCTTGTCTGTCCTATCCATGATCATATCATCCCCTCCCTCTTGAAAAGGATTTGTCCTCAAATCTGTTTCATCAACAACAAAAGGAACCAAGTCAGTAACATTGAAGGCATTACTCACATTATACTTACCTTGGAGATCCAGCTTGTAGGCATTCTTGCTGATCTTCTTTATGATCTCAAAAGGTCCATCTATCGTCGGCATGAGCTTGGATTTTCTTTCATCAGGTAACCTTTCTTTTCTTAGGTGAACCTATACTTGATCACCTACTTCAAAGACCCTTTCACGCCTGCCCTTGTTTGCATGCTTGACATACTGCTCGGTTTTCTCTTCAATGTTAAGCCTGGCTTGCTTATGAAGTTGCTGTACCAACTCTGCCTTCTTCTTGCCATCAAGACTAACTCTTTCACACTCAGGTAAAGGCATTAGATCCAAAGGATAGGTGGGATTGAACCCATAAACAATTTCAAATGGAGAATACTTAGAAGCAGAATGCATAGCATGATTATATGCAAATTCACAATGAGGCAAATAGTCTTCCCATGATTTCAAGTTCTTCTTAATGAATGCACGCAAGAGAGTCCCTAAGGTTCTATTAACTACTTCAGTCTGTCCCTCAGTTTGCGGATGACAAGTAGTAGAAAACAATAACTTAGTGCCTAGCTTAGACCAAAGTGTTTTCCAAAAGTAACTTAAGAACTTGGTATCTCTATCAGAAATTATAGTTCTAGGCATGCCATGAAAATGTACAATCTCTTTAAAGAACAGGTTAGTAACATGTAATGCATCATCAGTCTTGTGACATGCTATGAAATGTGCCATCTTAGAGAACCTATCCACAACAACAAAGATCGAGTCCTTTCCAGTTCTAGTCCTAGGTAATCCAACAATGAAGTCCATAGAAATATCATTCCAAGGATGTTAAGGAATAGGTAGAGGAGTATACAAACCGTGACTCTGAACTTTGGACTTAGCATGCTTGCAAGTTGTACATCTATCACAGATTCTCTCCACGTCTCTTTTCATGTGTGGCCAAAAGAAATGATCCTGCAAAACTTTAAGAGTCTTGGCAATACCAAAATGTCCCATAAGGCTTCCTCCATGGGATTCCCTAACAAACAAGTCTCTCAAAGAGCAATTAGGCACACACAAATGGTTATCATAGAAAAGAAATCCATATTGTCTAAAGTAATGACCAGAAGCATATTTTTCACACGACTTGTATGCATCTTTAAAATCAGAATCAGTCTCATTCATACCTTTAAGTTGCTCAAATCCTAATAGCTTAGCATCAAGAGTGTTTAAGAGAACATACATCCGAGATAGTGCATCAGCCACTATGTTTTCCTTACCTTGTTTGTACTTGATTACATAAGGAAAGGTTTCTATGAATTCCACCCATCCGGCGTGTCTCTTGCTCAGCTTGTTTTGCCCCTTAAGGTACTTGAGAGATTCATGGTCGGTGTGTATAACAAACTCGTTAGGCCATAGATAATGTTGCCATGTCTGCAAAGCCCTCACCAAAGCATACAACTCCTTATCATAGGTTGCATAGTTGAGAGTAGCTCCTCCAAGCTTCTCACTGAAGTATGCTATGGGCCTCTTCTCCTGCATCAATACAGCACCAATACCAATTCCTGAGGCATCACATTCAATCTCAAACGTTTTATTAAAATCAGGAAGGATAAGGAGAGGAGAGTGAGTAAGCTTCTCATTAAGGCATTGGAAAGCAGCTTCCTGAGCTTCACCCCATTTGAATCCGATATCCTTCTTGATCACTTCAGTCAATGTGGCTGCAATGGCTAAAATCCTTGACAAAGCCTATAGAAACCAGCTAGTCCATGGAAACTCCTTACTTCACTCACTGTAGATGGGCTAGGCCACTCTTAGATTTCCTTGATATTCTCTTGGTCTACCTTCGCCATCTGCACTCACAACAAAACCTAAAAAGACCAAGTTATTTGTTCCAAAAGTACACTTTTAAGATTGGCATATAGTGTTTCCTTTCTCAAAACATCAAGAACAGCCCTAAGATGTTACGTATGATCCTTAAAGCACTTGCTGTATACTAAAATGTCATCAAAATACATAACAACAAAGATGCCAATGAAAGATCTAAGAACATGATTCATCAATCTCATGAATGTACTAGGTGCATTGGTTAAGCCAAAAGGCATGACTAACCACTCGTAAAGACCATGCTTAGTTTTGAATGCAGTTTTCCATTATCTCCTTCTTTCATCCTAATTTGATGATAACCACTTTTTAAATCTATCTTAGAGAAGATGCAAGAACCATGCAATTCATCAAGCATATCATCAAGTCTAGGAATAGGGTGGCGATACTTCACTGTTATATTGTTGATTGCTCTACAATCAACACACATACGCCAGCTACCATCCTTTATAGGCACAAGGAGCACTGGAACAGCACAAGGGCTCATGCTTTCCCGGATATGACCCTTCTCCATTAGTTCCTTCACTTGTTTTTGCAACTCCTTAGTCTCCACAGGATTGGTTCTGTAAGCTGGTCGGTTTGAAAGTGTAGCTCCAGGCTCAAAGTCTATTTGATGCTCAATTCCTCTAGTGGGTGGAAGACCTGTAGGATGTTCTTCTGGAAACACATCTTTATATTCCTGTAAAAGAAGCTCAATCTCACTCGGATACACCGGTGCTTGATCAGTATTACTCAAGAAAGACTCCTTAAACACAAGCAAAATTATAGTTTGATTAGAGTTAAGAGTTCTCTTGATTTCACCCGTGTTGGCATAGAAGCTTTGCTGCTTGTTTGAACTGGATTGGAGATTAATTTCTTTCTTCTTTTGTAGCTGAAGTTGATCTTGATGAACTTCTTTAGGAGTTAATGGAACTAGCACTGTCTTTCTCCCCTTATACTCAAATGTGTGTTTGTTAGAGTATCCATCATGTATCACTCTTCTGTCTGATTGCCAAGGTCGGCCAAGAAGAATGTGTCCAGCCTCCATAGGTATCACATCACATAAGACCTCGTCCTCATACTTTCCTATAGCAATTGGGGCCATAACCTGTTTGGAAACCCTCATATAGCAATTGGGGCCATAACCTTTCACATCCAAAACAGCCTGGAACCATCTATCTTGGAAGCTTACTCCTACTGTGAGAAAGCCAAAGAGTTGTGGGATACAGTACAAAAGGTGTATGGCAACATTTCCAATCTCAGCAGAGTGTTTGAGGTCAAGAAGGCTATCAATACCCTTCACCAAGAGAACATGGACTTCAGTCAACACTTTGGGAAGTTCAGAGCTTTGTGGGCAGAGCTAGAGATGCTGAGGCCAAGTATCGTGGACCCTAATATGCTCAATGACTGGAGAGAACAAGATAAGGTCTTTGCTCTTCTTCTCACACTTCACCCGGGGTACAATGACCTCATCAAGCATCTCCTCCGAGCTGAGAAGCTACCAACTCTTGAGGAGGTATGTGCTCAAATTCAGAAGGAGCAAGGCTCAGTGGGGCTGTTTGGAGGCAAAGGCGAGCTGGTCCTAGCAAATCAAGTGGAAGGAACTGCCAACAAAAGTAACTTCAAACCGGAGGACAAGAAAATATGGGTGTGTGACCACTGCAAGAAGAAGGGTCACGGCAAGGACAAGTGCTGGCTTCTTCACCCACATCTCAAGCCTATGAAGTTCAGAAATCAACCCAATGATGCAAGGGCCAACTTCTCTGGTGATGTAGGCGAGCCATCCACTCCAACAATCAACCGCAATGGACCTGGAACTTGGGATATCAAGGCCTTGACGTCCAGCAGTTACTCCACAATGAGGACCAACCAAGATGAGGCCATCAAGCGCTCAGACATTGAGGCTCTCATCAAAATTCTCAAGGATAACTCTGGTAACACTCTTGGCTTCCCACTAAATGCTTCAGCTAATGGTATAGCTTTAGAAAGTTCAATAATGATTAAACCATTGGTGATTGATTCCGGGGCTAGTCACCACATGATTAGTGATCTAAGCCTAATTAAAAATGTCACTCCTGCCTTAGGAAATGTTATGATAGCTGATGGTAACAAGGTTCCAATTAAAGGCATAGGTGATCTTAGATTATTTGAAAAAGAATCAAAAGCTTTCTACATGCCTACCTTCACCTCTAATTTGTTATCTGTTAAGAGAGCAACAAATGACTTTAATTGCAATGTTATATTCACACCTGATGATGTCTACTTTCAGGATATTGACTCTTGTAGGTTGCTTGGCAAAGGTGTAGAAGACACTAAGCTTGCATCCGATCTATATGTTGCTTTCAATTCAAGTTTTAATTTCCCTAAAGATGTAATGTGGCATGCTAGATTAAGACATCCTCACTCTCGTGATTTGAACATCATGTTGCCCAGTATTTCATTTCAAAAAGATTGTGAAGCTTGTATCTTAGGAAAACATTGCAAAACTGTATTTCCTAAATCTAGTACAATCTATGAAAACTGCTTTGATTTAATCCACTCGGATGTATGGACTGCTCCTTGTCTTTCTAGGGAACATCACAAGTATTTTGTGACCTTTATTGATGAGAAATCTAAGTATACATGGATCACTCTCTTACAATCAAAGGATAGGGTCTTAGATGCATTCATTTGAAACATATATCTCTAACCATTACAATGCCAAGATTAAAATTTTGAGATCAGATAATGGAGGAGAGTATACAAGCAATGCGTTCAAAGCTCACCTAGCCAAACATGGTGTGATCCATCAAACCAGCTGTCCATACACTCCACAAAAAATGGTGTGGCGAGAGGAAGAACAGGCATCTCATGGAGGTCACTAGGAGCATGATGTTCCATACAAGTGTCCCAAAGAGTTTTTGGGGAGATGCGGTCCTAACTGCATGCTACTTGATCAACCGGATTCCCACAAGAGTTCTCCAAGATCACTCTCCATTTTAGGTATTGAACAAAGCCAAACCATCCATTGATCATATGTGTGTGTTTGGGTGTCTTTGTTTTGTCTTGAAACCAGGAGAACTGAGGAACAAGCTAGAAATTTAAAACCACAAGCAATGTTCATTGGATATTCACCAAACCGAAGGGCTACAAGTGCTATGAACCAGAGACTAGGAGAGTCATGGTGTCTAGAGATGTCAAGTTTGTAGAGACTAGAGGTACTACAACAACAAAGACTGGAATGAGCTGGAGAACTTGTCTCAATCCGCAGCAGATAGAGCTGAAAATCTCGACAGGTCATGAGGAGACTTGGGATCAGTGTTCTATGGAGAGACGGACCAAGCCGCATCAGATAATGAGGAGGACCAAGTCAGCCAGAAGACCAAGCTGAGACCACTACGGATGAAATTGAGGTTCGAAGTTGCTCCCTTGATCACGAGGGAGAAAGCGAGAGTGAACCGATATCGAGGATGTTCATGATCAAGAAGAGCAATATGACCAAGAGGAGTCAGTGGGGATCAGAATCAGACCTTGGATGGTGAAGAAGAAGCTCAGAATGAAGATGCTCAGCCAGTACAAGGCCAAGATTAAAATTTTGAGATCAGATAATGGAGGAGAGTATACAAGCAATGCGTTCAAAGCTCACCTAGCCAAACATGGTGTGATCCATCAAACCAGCTGTCCATACACTCCACAAAAAAAATGGTGTGGCCGAGAGGAAGAACAGGCATCTCATGGAGGTCACTAGGAGCATGATGTTCCATACAAGTGTCCCAAAGAGTTTTTGGGGAGATGCGGTCCTAACTGCATGCTACTTGATCAACCGGATTCCCACAAGAGTTCTCCAAGATCACTCTCCATTTTAGGTATTGAACAAAGCCAAACCATCCATTGATCATATGTGTGTGTTTGGGTGTCTTTGTTTTGTCTTGAAACCAGGAGAACTGAGGAACAAGCTAGAGGCTAAGAGCACAAGAGCAATGTTCATTGGATATTCACCAAACCAGAAGGGCTACAAGTGCTATGAACCAGAGACTAGGAGAGTCATGGTGTCT
Organism: Brassica carinata; assembly: GCA_016771965.1. Classification (NCBI taxonomy): domain Eukaryota; kingdom Viridiplantae; phylum Streptophyta; class Magnoliopsida; order Brassicales; family Brassicaceae; genus Brassica; species Brassica carinata. The sequence continues at coordinate 37,311,262 of CM028689.1, forward strand.
AGAGATGTCAAGTTTGTAGAGACTAGAGGGTACTACAACAACAAAGACTGGAATGAGCTGGAGAACTTGTCTCAATCCGCAGCAGATAGAGCTGAAAATCTCAGACAGGTCATGAGGAGACTTGGGATCAGTGTTCCTATGGAGAGACCGGACCAAGCCGCATCAGATAATGAGGGAGGACCAAGTCAGCCAGAAGACCAAGCTGAGACCACTACGGATGAAATTGAGGTTCGAAGTTGCTCCCTTGATCACGAGGGAGAAACGAGAGTGAACCAAGATCCGAGGATGTTCATGATCAAGAAGAGCAATATGACCAAGAGGAGTCAGTGGGGGATCAGAATCAGACCTTGGATGGTGAAGAAGAAGCTCAGAATGAAGATGCTCAGCCAGTACTAAGGAGAAGTACTAGGATCAATAAGCCGGCCTCAAATTGGATCAACACTAGGTCTACTTCAATGCAGAGGCAGTAGCTCACCCACCTAGTGCCGTGTGCTCCCTAGCTCACTATCCAGAAGAACATCAAGCCTTTGTGGGATCATTGGACCAGGAATGGATACCAAGAACATATGCAGAAGCTACGGAAGATGATGAGTGGAGGGAGTCAGTAGGTGATGAAATGGGGCCATGGAAAGGAACAACACCTGGTATGAGACAGAGGTTCCAAAGGGAAAGAAAGCAGTGACCAGCAGACTCATACATACCATCAAGTACCTTGCAAATGGGAAGCCAGAAAGAAAGAAGACTAGACTGGTGGCAAGAGGATACACACAGGTGTATGGAGAAGACTACCTAGACACATTTGCACCAGTGACCAAACTGCATACAATCCGGATTGTTCTCTAATTGGCAGTAAACCTAGAGTGGGATATTTGGCAAATGGATGGGAAGAATGCCTTCTTGCAAGGTGAACTAGAAGATGAAGTATATATGAGGCCACCTCCGGAATGGAAGAGATGGTGAAACCAGGAATGTCCTTAGACTCGAAGGCAATCTATGGCTCAAGCAATCACCAAGAGCTTGGTACCACAAGCTAAGCACTACGAATGGGAAAGGCTTTGTGAAATCTCAAGCAGGTCACACACTCTTTACTCTTACCAGCAAGCAAGGGATTGCTGTGATTTTAGTCTATGTGGATGATATCATCATCACTGGTAGTGATAAGGAGGGGATCAGCTCAACCAAGACATTCCTTAAAGCCGCATTTGACATCAAAGACCTAGGAGAGCTGAAGTACTTCCTCGGCATTGAGATGTGCAGATCAAAGGAAGGATTGTTCCTGTCCCAAAGAAAGCATACCTTGGACATTCTAAAGGAGGCAAGAGATCTTGGAGGAAGACAAGCCAAAACACCATTGGAAGAAGGCTACAAGGTATCATGAGAGGGGAGTATGAAGCTACTCCATTTAAAGATGTCAAGAAGTACAGAAGAATGGTGGCCAAGCTCATCTATCTAACCATCACCAGGCCATATATATGCTTTGCTGTTAACCAAGTGAGCCAACACATGGGAGCTCCAAAGGTGCATAACCGAACATGGTGGAGAGGATCTTGAGATACTTGAGAGAGGCCAGACAAGGAGTTTTGATGGCGTGTAATAAGAGTTCTGAGATTGTAGGATATTGTGATGCTGATTGGGCTGGAGATAGAGTTGATAGGAGATCAACCACAGGTTATTGCACCTTCATTGGAGGGAACCTGGTCACATGGAAGAGCAAGAATCAGAAGGTGGACTTACTTACCTTGCTTGTGGACCAGCTGCGGAGCTAACCTTTCTTTGTTCTATTGGTTTGGTGGTGCTACCAAGATGATTTCTTTATGCCCATCAAAGAACCTCGAGATGCTAATCCACGAAAAATGATACGATAAATTCGAAAGAACTCACATACAGAACGAGGGCGACCCGTGGAAATACATCGGTTTCTTACTCGTGCAAAGGAACTATTTCTTGGCAACTTGGATAACTTATAACGATGTTTGTCCCGCATATCACCGTCTCACTGGCCGACCTTGACCCCTGTTATTTTGAGGTCATATCTAGTATTCAGAGTTTGCCTCGATTTGGTACCGCTGTGTCTTGTTCAAGTGCTGAGGCAGAGTATAGATCAATGAGAAAGCTTAAAGTGAGCTTATATGGATCAAGGGACTGCTAAGAGACTTAGGCATTGAGATCACCACGCCCATGACCATGCATTGTGACAATCAAGCAGCAATTCACATTGCATCCAATTCAGTCTTTCATGAGAGGACAAAGTACATTGAAGTAGACTGCCACAAGGTGAGACAAGAAGTGGAGTAGCAAGTGATTCTTCCATGCTACACAAGAAGTGAAGACCAACTGGCTGACATTTTCACCAAGGCAGCTAGCAGCAAGGTTTGTGAGTTCATTCATCCTAAGCTTGGACTCATAGACCTCTCTTGTCACTGATCCTCTTGCCATGAAGTGTTCTACTCTTTTTCCTTTGCTTGGTTTTTATCCCAAGTGGTTTTTCCAAGTAAAGGTTTTAATGAGGGAATGCTTCATGGTTTCCAAGCTTGACTAATACCTATTGTCAAGCTTGAGGGGGAGTGTTGACATGAAGCAATAATGAGGAGTGAAGATATGAAGATAGCTAAGACTTTGATGAAGAGAGCAAGGCACGACAAGCGTATGAAATGATCATGAGGCACTATGCGTACAAAATGAGAAGCTAAACCTAGTGTGGCGTACAAGGCAAGGAAGGGGGTCATTTAAATCAGGAAGACCGGTTACATTAACTATAATCAAGGAGGATGTCAACACAAAGAGAATAGAGACGTTGGAGAAGAAGTCACAGGTTGGTTAAGGAAGATCAGAGAGAGTGGACCGTTGTGAGCAGTCACTCCTATTTGTTTATTCTACCCTGTCCTTTCTCCCATTAGTTTAATCCTTTCTCTTTGTAAACATATGATCTTGTATGTCTTTAAATACCTTGTCACATGTTCTGAATCAAGTAAGGAATAACAACTCCTTCTACTCTCTTTCACTCTCTCTCGGATCTTGTTCTTCTTTTCTCTTCATAAACTCTACCTAAATTCTCACATTAATTCTCTAAAACTCTCATCTCACACTGCTAGGCCATTGATCATTGATTCAGTAGTTTCTCATCATATGATTAGGGATGCTAGACTGATTAGTGATATTACACCAGCTCTAGGAAGTGTTGTGATAGCAAATGGTGATAGAATTCTAATAGAAGGAGTAGGAAATCTGAATCAGTTTGATAAAGAATCTCAAGCTTTTTACATGCCAGCCTTTGCTTCTAATCTCTTATCAGTGAAAAGAGCAACTAATGATTTAAATTGCAGTGTTATTTTTAGTCCTAATGATGTGTGCTTTCAGGATATTAAAACCAGTAAGATGCTGGGCAAAGGTGTGAGCAAGGGAGAGCTGCATTTTCTTGAAGATACCAAGCTTAAATCATATTCTACTTATGCTTTTAATTCTGCTTCTGTTTTAGCTAATGATGTGTTATGGCCACCCTCATTCTCATGCTTTAAAATTAATGTTCCCTAATCTATCTTTGCAAAATGAAACTTGTGAGGCTTGTATTCTTGGTAAACATCATAAATCAGTGTTCCCTTCATCTATGACTATTTATGAGAATTGTTTTGATCTAATTCACTCTGATGTCTGGACTGCACCTTGTGTTTCTAGAGAAAACCATAAATATTTTGTTACATTCATAGATGAGAAATCAAAATATACTTGGCTCACACTGATTAAAAGTAAAGATAAGGTTTTAGAAGCTTTTATAAACTTCCAAAACTATGTCACTAACCATTTCAATTCCAAGATAAAAAAAATTTTAGGTCTGATAATGGGGGAGAATACACTAGCACTGCCTTTCAACAACACTTAGCAAAACATGGAATCATCCACCAGACAAGCTGCCCTTACACACCACAACAAAATGGAGTGGATGAGAGGAAAAATCGCCATCTTATGGAGGTTGCAAGAAGCATAATGTTCCACACCAATGTCCCAAAGAGATCTTGGGGAGATGCTGTGGTATCTGCATGCTATCTTATCAACAGGGTTCCCACAAAAGTCCTCAAAGATGTCTCTCCATTTCAGGTATTAAACAAAACTAAGCCTCCTATTGATCATTTGCGTGTGTTTGGGTGTGTGTGCTATGACCCCGAGGGGGCAATGACCATGAATCCCAACCAGATTTAGAAGAGGATTCAGCATCAGTTCATGATCAAGATGGAGCTGAATCTGATCATTCTAGTGGAGATCAGTATGATGGTGATCAAGGACAGGAAGAAGCAGTGGTAGAAGAGCAGACTCAACCATTGAGAAGGAGTACCAGGGTGAGGAAAGATCCATCAAATTGGTTCAACACCAGAGTATACTTCAACAGCAATGCAGTGGCTCATCCTATTCAAGCAGCATGTTCCTTTGCAAGCTATCCTCAAGAGCATGTAGCTTTCATCACCAATATTGATCAAAAATATGTTCCAACCGCTTATGAAGAAGCTATGGAGCATGAAGAGTTGAGAGAGTCTGTTGGGGAGGAAGTTGGAGCCATGATCAAGAATGATACTTGGTATGAGACTGAGCTTCCTAAAGGAAAGAAAGCAGTCACTAGTCTCCTACTCTTCACCATCAAGTACAATGCAAATGGACAACCAGAGAGGAAGAAGACAAGACCGGTGGCAAGGGGATACACTCAAGTCTATGGAGAAGACTACCTAGACACATTTGCACCAGTAGCTAAACTCCACACCATACGGATTCTACTCTCAGTTGCTGTGAACTTGGAATGGGATTTGTGGCAGATGGAAGTCAAGAATGCTTTTCTACAAGGAGAACTGGAAGATGAGGTCTACATGAGGCCACCACCTGGTATGGAAAATTTGGTCAAGCCTGGGAATGTCCTAAGGTTGAAGAAAGCTATATATGGATTAAAGCAGTCACCAAGAGCCTGGTATCACAAGCTGAGTACAACCCTTAATGGAAAAGGTTTGTTAAATCAGAACCTGATCACACACTCTTCACCCTCACCAGCAAGCAAGGGATTGTGGCAGTTCTAATCTATGTAGATGATATCATCATCACAGGAAGTGACAAGGAAGGTATCATCTCAACTAAAGCTTTTCTTAAATCGGCTTTTGATATTAAAGATTTGGGTGAGCTGAAGTACTTTCTAGGGATAGAAATATGCCGGTCTAAAGAGGGGCTTTTCCTATCTCAAAGAAAGTACACACTTGATATCTTAAACAAGGCAGGAAAGGTTAGGGAAAGAACAGACAAGACACCACTTGAAGAAAGGTACAAGGTCTTGCGTGAGGGGGAGTTTGAAGATGAGCCATTCGGAGACTTCAAACTCTACAGAAAAATGGTTGGGAAGCTGATCTATCTTACCATCACAAGACCGGATATTTGCTTTGCAGTGAACCAAGTCAGTCAGCATATGCAAGCTCCTAAAGTTCATCATTGGAATATGGTGGAAAAGATCTTACGATATCTAAGGGAAGCTCCTGGTCAAGGTGTATGGATGGGTTGCAACAAGAGCCCAGAGATTGTAGGATACTGTGATGCAGATTGGGCTGGTGATAGAGTGGACAGGAGGTCTACTACAGGCTATTACACCTTCATATGAGGCAATCTGGTTACTTGGAAGAGCAAGAAGAAGAAAGTGGTATCATGTTCAAGTCTTTGAGGAGTATAGAGCCATGAGGAAGCTGACCGGTGAGCTTATTTGGATCAGAAACTTGCTAAGAGACATGGGCATAGAGACAACAACACCAATCACAATGCACTGTGATAACCATGCAGCCATTCATATAGCTTCAAACTCAGTTTTCCATGAGAGAACAAAGCATATTGAAGTGGATTGTCACAAGGTGAGACAAGCTGTGGAGCAGAAGATCATTCTACCTTGCTATACTAGAAGTGAAGACCAGCTAGCTGATATCTTCACCAAAGGAGCAAGAACCAAGGTCTGTGAGTTCATACATCCAAGATTAGGACTCATAAACTTGGACAGACCATGATCCCCTTAAGCCATGAAGCATCTACTCTTTTCCTCTTGTGTGTTTTGTCCCATTGGATTTTTCACACAAAAGGTTTTAATGAGGATGTCTTCATGGGTTCTTTAACCATACCTTATGGTAAAGCTTGAGGGGAGTATTGACATGAAGACATGAATAAGAAAGAAGATCAGGAGAAAAAGTAATCGGATGCTCTAAAAATAAGAATAGTCCATACAGCCTTGAGCTCCAAGCTTCAGAGCCTACTCTAGCTTACCTTAGTAGGCAAGGCAGGTCTAAACTCGCCCAAAAAAACTTCAGAAGGAGGAGAGAGCTTTTGGGAAGTGTCTGAGCAAGTGGGACTGCAAGTGGGATTATTTAAGTATTTAATTTCAAATAAAGAGCTGTTAGGGCCAGAGATCACTCTATGGACCGGTGTGTGTTCTGAGTTTCTCTCTTTCTTGTTTTTCTTTAAATATGGTTGTAAATCAGTCTTTCTGAATTAAGGAAATTGAATCCTTCTTATCTCTCTCTCTCTGGTCGAAATTCACTCTCTCTCCCTCTCTCTCTTTCTCATTGTTACACATTTCTCTTTGGTTCTTCACTGGTTCTTAAATTCTTTCAGCAAGAGCCAACATTTCTACTGGAGCTAATGGTACTGGCTCAGCAGGAGCAAGTTCAAGTGCTAAAGCAAGTGAAAATGAAGGGCGTGTTATGACTTCTCATCAGTTGAGTGGAAAGAGCTTGGACCAAGAGGTGATTACTAAGGCTGACTTTGAGGCATTCATCCGAGCTCTCAAAGAGTCTGGTAACAAACTCGGAAACACTCTTGGCTACTCATACTCTGCTCATACTATGCCTAGTATCACTGATAGGTTGCTAGACTTGTTTGAAAGATAATATACTGCTAAATTCACACTAGTGTTTCTGATAAATTACTAGATGTGTTAGGAAACTTGAGAAGCACTCCTAAGACTCACATTGGTAGAAACATGCATAAACCATTGATTATTGATTCTGGTGCATCTCATCATATGATTAGTGATAATCACCTGATTAAAGATATAGAACCTGCTCATGGTCATGTCATGATTGCTTATGGAGATAGAATTCCTATTAAAGGCATTGGTAGCTTAAAACTGTTTGATAAGAATTCTAAAGCCTTTTACATGCCTGAGTTCACTTCTAATCTGTTATCTGTCAAGAAGTGCACCACTGATCTTCAATGCAATGTTATTTTTAGTCCTAATGATGTGAAGTTTCAGGATATTAAAAGCAGTAAATTGATTGGACAAGGAGCTGTTGACATGAAGCAATAAAGGACTGTGTGATCATGAAGAAGTAAAGGAGATTAGAAGAAAGGATCGGATGGGTAAAGAAGCTTGTGATCAATGCAGACTTGGGATGCAAGTCTGTCCGTACACACTTGAGTTACAAGTAACCTAACTTGTCTTGATTATCTTGGAAGGCAAGGAGAAGAAGAAGAAACTCGCAAGTGGTAAATTTGAGGAGGAGATGACCGTTGGCAAAGAAGAGACAACCTTGTACTATCTGGCCAATTAAATAAAGTAAAAATCACATGGTCCCTTTAAGCCTTGGAGCCGTTTGAGAAGAGTCACTTTCAGGCTTCAGACCTTGATCAGATCTCACTTGTTTTATTATTATTGCAGTTGTCCTGATTTGTCTTTAAATATATGTTGTATTGTAACCAAATGAATCAAGGAAATAGATTCCTCAATCCCACTCTCTCTCTCTCTCTACAATCTCGTCCACACCTCTCTCTCTTTTAATTACAATGTTTCTCTCTTAAATCTCTCTTGAATCTCTCCTTTATTCTCACAAAACTTCATGGTATCGAGCCTCAAAGCTCTTGAACCTATTCACTTCATAAACAAGCATTACTCGTTCTTAATTCTTGTTACGTTCCTTTCTCTGTTCTTGGTGTTCTTCATTCGTTTTCAAAACTCATACTTTTGTTCTTGAGTTCCTGGCGAATTGAAGATGGACAACAACAGATCTCTAACCATTCCTGTGACTTTGAAAGGGATTAATTATCTCTTATGGGCCAGGATGGTAAAGAATGCCCTTGGAGGAAAAGGTTTATGGAGTCATGTCTCAACTACAGCAGCTCCAAAACAGACTGTCCAAGGAGAAGATGGAAAGGAGATGGTGGTAGCTGATGAAGACAAATGGGGTCAGGAGGATCTCATGGTGCTCACAGCCCTCCTAAGCTCACTTGACCCAGCTATTATGGAGTCTTACTCATACTGTGAGTCGACCAAGCAGCTGTGGGATACTCTCTACAAGGTTTATGGAAATCAATCCAACCTCACCAGAGTATTTGAGGTAAAAAGAGCTATCAAGGCTCTCAGCCAAGGAGATACAGAGTTCCAACCTCACTTTGGCAAGTTTAGGTCTCTTTGGGCAGAACAGGAGCTACTCAGACCTCACACCACTGACCCTGATACCTTGAACTCTAGTCGTGAGGAGGATAAGGTGTTTGGGCTACTGCTGACTCTCAACCCATTCCTATGGAGGCCTTATCAAGCACATCTTGAGAGCTGAGAAGTTACCTGACATTGATGATGTGTGTGCGCAAATCCAGAAGGAGGAAGGGTCTATGGGGCTATTTGGAAACAAAGGAGGATTAACCATGGCTCACCAGGCTGAGGAAGCAGTGGCAAACAAGGCAGCTTACAAGCAAGATTAGAGGAAGGTCTTGATCTGTGACCATTGCAAGAAGAAAGGCCACATGAAAGACAAGTTCTGGATTCTCCACCCTCATCTTAAGCCAAACAAGTTCTGGATTCTCCACCCTCATCGTTCAGGATGCAAGAGCTCATCTCTCCACTTATGGAATTGAACCAGTAACTCCAAGCTCAATGTGCTCCAACAACAATGGTGGAGGAAGTGACATGGCCTCTACATCAATGTATTCGACAGCAAGGAACAACCAGGATGCGACTATCAGACGATCTGACTTGGATGCTCTCATCAAGGCCTTGAAAGAAAACTCTGGTATACCTAAAACCCTTGGTTTCTCACACAATGCCTGTCTCACTGCTGATAGTTCTAAAAACATTTTTAAAAATACTAGACCATTAATTATTGATTCTGGTGCTTCTCACCACATGATTAGTGATTCTAGTTTAATTAAAAATGTGGAACCAGCTCTAGGAAATATGATGATAGCAAATGGTGATAAAATCTTAATAAGAGGTATAGGTGAATTGAAATTATTTGATAAAGTGTCTAAAGCCTTTTACATGCCCACCTTTGCTTCAAACCTGGTTTCTGTTAAAAAGGCCACTAATGATCTAAACTGCCATGTTACATTCACTCCTAATGAGGTTTACTTTCAGGATATTGAGTCTAGTGGGTTGCTTGGGAAAGGTGTAACCAAGGGAGACTTGTACTTGCTTGAAGGCACTCGGCCAGTAGCTGATTTATCTTGCTATTTCAATTCTGTTTCTCAATTCCCTAAAGATGTAATATGGTATGCTAGATTAGGACATCCTCATTCTCGTGCCTTGAACATCATGTTGCCTAGTATTTCTTTTAAAAGTGATTGTGAGGCTTGTATCTTAGGAAAACATTGTAAGAATGTGTTTCCTAAATCAATGACCATCTATGAAAATTGCTTTGATCTAGTACATTCTGATGTATGGACTGCTCCTTGTGCATCTAGAGAACAACATAAATACTTTGTGACATTCATAGATGAGAAATCTAAGTATACATGGATCACTCTGTTGCAATCAAACGATAGGGTGCTGGAAGCTTTTAAAAAATTTCAAAACTATATCACTAACCATTTTAATGTCAAGATAAAGATTCTTAGATCAGATAATGGTGGTGAGTATACTAGCACAGCCTTCAAACAACATCTAGCTGCACATGGGATTATCCAACAAACTATCTGTCCTTACACACCCCAACAAAATGGTGTAGCAGAAAGAAAGAACAGGCACTTAATGGAGGTGGCCAGGAGCATGATGTTTCATGGAAATGTTCCTAAGAGGTTTTGGGGAGATGCAGTTGTCACTGCTACTTACCTTATCAACCGCACTCCTACCAGGGTGCTTCATGATGCCACACCATATGAGGTACTGAACAAGACTAAACCCTCCATAGATCATTTGCGTGTGTTTGGTTGTGTGTGCTTTGTCTTCGTTCCAGGAGCACTAAGGAACAAGCTAGAGGCCACGAGCACAAAGGCAATGTTTATTGGGTATTCAACACATCAGAAAGGGTACAAGTATTACAATCCAGACACCAGGAGAGTTCTAGTATCCAGGGATGTTAAATTCATTGAAGAAAAAGGCTATTATGATGAGAAGAGCTGGGGAGAACTCAAGGATCTATCTCAATCAGCCTCGAGATAGAGCTAACAACACGAGAGTCTTAATGGAAAGACTTGGGATCAGTTTACGGATGCACGAAAAGGTCGGGGAGGTTCCCACACAAGCTGTAGATGAGACAAGAGAAGATGTTGGAGTATCTCACCCGATCATGAGGGGGGCAGTGGAAACAATGAGCAACATGCACAAGCTCAACCTGAAGAGAACTCAGTGTCACATGATCAAGATGAGATGCTATCAGAATCAGATGCTGAGACCTTACATGAGGCGCAAAATAATGAACCTGAACCTGAGCAGATACAGCCTTTGAGAAGGAGTACAAGAGACAGGAAACCAGCTTCAAACTGGATCAACACAAGGGTCTAATTTAATGCTGAAGCCGTAGCTCATCCAATCAGTGCAGCATGTTCTCTTGCCCAATATCCAGAAGAACATCAAGTCTTCATCAGTGAATTGGATCAGGAGTACATTCCAAAAACCTATGAAGAAGCTATGCAACATGAAGAGTGGAAGGCATCTGTTGGAGATGAGATAGGCGACATGATCAAGAACAACATTTGGTTTGAAAGTGCGCTCCCCAAAGGCAAGAAAGCAGTAACAAGCAGGCTTATCTTCACCATCAAGTATCTGGCTAATGGAAAACCAGAGAGGAAAAAGACCAGATTAGTTGCAAGAGGGTATACTCAAGTATATGGTGAAGATTACTTGGATACTTTTGCACCAGTGGCCAAGCTGCATACCATAAGGATTCTTCTATCTCTTTCTGTCAACCTAGAGTGGGATCTATGGCAGATGGATTTGAAGAATGCCTTTCTTCAAGGAGAGCTGGAAGATGAAGTCTATATGAGACCACCTCATGGCCTAGAAGATATGGTGAAACCAGAGAATGTCTTAAGACTAAAGAAGGCTATCTATGGCTTGAAGCAATCTCCAAGAGCTTGGTATCATAAACTAAGCACCACACTCAATGGGAGAGGCTTTGTGAAGTCTCAAGCTGACCATACTCTCTTCACACTAACCAGCAGCCAAGGCATTGTAGTCATCCTGGTGTATGTGGATGATATCATCATCACTGGTAGTAACAAGGAAGGTATCTCCTCAACTAAAGCTTTCCTTAAAACTGCATTTGATATTAAGGATTTGGGAGAGTTAAAGTATTTTCTAGGGATTGAATTGTGCCGCTCCAAGGAGGGCCTTTTCTTATCCCAAAGGAAGTACACACTTGATATCTGAAATGAGGCAGGAGACCTTCGAGGAACAGGCCAAGACACCATTAGAAGTAGGCTACAAGGTTCTGCGAGAGGGGGAGTATGATGCAACTCCCTTCACTGATGTCAAGAAGTATAGAAGAATAGTTGGGAAGCTCATCTACCTCACTATCACTCGGCCAGATGTGTGTATTGCTGTGAATCAAGTGAGCCAGCATATGCAAGCCCCTAAGATACATCACTGGAACATGGTGGAGAGGATCTTGAGATACTTAAGAGAAGCACCTCGTCAGGGAGTATGGATGGCGTGTAACAAGAGAACTGAAGTGGTTGGGTATTGTGATGCTGATTGGGCTGGAGATAAGATTGATAGAAGATCAACCACAGGCTATTGTACATTCATTGGAGGGAACCTGGTCACATGGAAGAGCAAGAAGCAGAAGGTGGTGTCTTTTTCAAGTGCTGAGGCAGAATATAGATCAATGAGAAAGCTTACAAGTGAGCTTATATGGATCAAGGTGAGACAAGCAGTGGAGCAGCAAGTGATTCTTCCATGCTACACTATAAGTGAAGATCAACTAGCTGACATCTTCACCAAGGAAGCCAGCAGCAACGTCTGTGAGTTCATTCATCCTAGACTCGGACTCATAGACCTCACTTGTCACTGATCCTCTTAGCCATGAAGTGTTCTACTCTTTTTCCTTGACTTGGTTTTTATCCCAAGTGGTTTTTCCAAGTTAAAGGTTTTAATGAGGGAATGCTTCATGGTTTCCAATCTTGACCAGTCCCTATGGTCAAGCTTGAGGGGGAGTGTTGACATGAAGCAATAAAGAACTGTGTGATCATGAAGAAGTAAAGGAGATTAGAAGAAGAAAGGATCCGGATGGGTAAAGAAGCTTGTGATCAATGCAGACTTGGGATGCAAGTCTGTCCGTACATACTTGAGTTACAAGTAACCTAACTGGTCTTGATTATCTTGGAAGGCAAGGAGAAGAAGAAGAAACTCGCAAGTGGTAAATCTGAGGAGGAGATGACCATTGGCAAAGAAGAGACAACCTTGTACTATCTGGCCAATTAAATACATTAAAAGTCACATGGTCCCTTTAAACCTTGGAGCCGTTTGAGAAGAGTCACTTTCAGGCTTCAGACCTTGATCAGATCTCACTTATTTTATTATTCTTATTGCATTTGTCCTGATTTGTCTTTAAATATATGTTGTATTGTAACCAAATGAATCAAGGAAATAGATTCCTCAATCCCACTCTCTCTCTCTACAATCTCGTCCACACCTCTCTCTCTTTTAATTACAATGTTTCTCTCTTAAATCTCTCTTGAATCTCTCCTTTATTCTCACAAAACTTCAGGAGCAACCAAGGGAGATCTCTATATGCTTGAAGACTTAGCTCCTATTTCTTTCTGGTTCCTGTTTCTCTTTTAGTTCAGTTTTGCCTATGAATAAAAATGCTTTGTGGCATGCTAGACTAGGCCATCCACATATTAGGGCTTTAAGCATTATGTTACCGGGTGTCATGTTTAAAAATGATGATTGTGAGGCTTGTATTTTGGGAAAACATTGTAAGACTGTTTTTCAAAGATCATCTACTATCTATGAAAACTGTTTTGATTTGATTCACTCAGATGTTTGGACTGCTCCTTGCTTATCTAAGGATGATTATAAATATTATGTCACATTCATTGATGAAAAATCCAAATACACCTGGTTAACACTCATTAAAACTAAAGAAAGAGTCCTTGATGCATTTAAAAATTTTCAAAGCTATGTTACTAACCATTATCATGCCAAGATTAAGATTTTCAGGTCTGATAATGGTGGGAATACTTGACCATGCATTCAAGGATCATCTAGCTCAACATGGGATTCTGCACCAGACTAGATGCCCTTATACTCCTCAGCAGAATGGAGTGGCTGAAAGAAAGAATAGGCATCTCATGGAGGTTGCTCGGTCCATGATGTTTCACAGGAGTGTTCCTAAGAGGTACTAGAGTGATGCTGTAATGACTGCCTGATACTTGATCAACAGGATACCAACCAGAGTTCTAGGGGATCAGTCTCCTTTTGAGGTTCTCAACAAGACTAAACCAGGTCTAGATCACTTGAGGACTTTTGGGTGTGTGTGCTATGTGATGGTACGAGGCGAGCTGAGAAACAAGCTAGAGGAGAGGAGCACCAAAACCATGCTGGTTGGATATTCTACATCCCAAAAGGGATATAAATGCTTTGATCCAGTTGCTAGAAGAGTTCTGGGAAGTAAAGTTCATGGAAGAGAAAGGTTATTATGATGGAAAGAATTGGGAAGAGCTTGAAGGTCTCTCTCAACCATCAGATGCTGCTGCTATTTTGAGAAACATACTAGAGGGGCTCGGTATTGGAGTGTACCAGGACCAGAGTAGGCGTGAAGAGCCTTCTCCAATTGCTGCTGAAGAAACATCCCACTTTGAACATGAGGGGGGAAATGAATCAGAAGCTGGAAGTCTACCAGACCAAGATCAAGGCTCGGGTGAAGCTGGTAGTCTAGGAGATCATGGTTCTGATGTTCCTGTCCAAAGTGGGGAAGATAGTGCAAGAGAAGACCAGACTGAAAGACAAGAAGCTGGTGAAGAAGACCAAACACAAGAAGAAGAAGCTATTGAGGAAGAAGTGGTTGTTCCTGATGAGGCAGAAGTGGTTGTACCTTTGAGAAGAAGCACACGGCAAAAGAAGGATCCTTCCAACTGGGTAAACACGAGAGTGTACTACAATGCCCAGGCTGTGGAGCATTCTTCCTAAGCAGTGTGTTCCTTTTCTGAGTATCCTAAAGAGCATTGTGCTTTCATGACTAGCTTAGACAAGAGCTCTGTTTCAAGGTCATATGAAGAAGCAATGATGCATAAAGATTGGAAAGAGTATGTTGGAGATGAAGCTAATGCTATTATAAAGAATGACACTTGGTATGAGAGTGCATTGCCAAAAGGGAAGAAGGCAGTAACTAGTAGGTGGATCTTTACCATCAAATACAAGCCTGATGGAACTGTGGATAGGAAGAAAACATGACTGGTGGCTACAGGATACACTCAGACCTATGGAGAAGACTACATTGATAAAGATTTGAAGAATAAAGAAGAGATTAAGAGAGAGTTAAGAGAGAAATTGCAACCGGAGAGGGAGAGAGAGATAGGCGAGTTGAGGGAGAGAGAGATAGTAAGAATGAGGAATACTCTTATTTCCTTGATTCATTTGTTCTGAATACATGCCTTTAAATAGGCTAAAACAAATGTTAAACAATTGGCAAGTTGACTAGAAGAAAAGAATAAACAATGAGGCTGATCTTGGCGGTGCGTCCAGCCATGGTGGAAAGGGACAGGTCTGAGCGTCTCTCTCTCCTTCACACCACCGTGACTTCTTCCTCAACGGTCTTCTCCCTATTGTCGACATCTTCTTTTATTCTAAGGCAAGTTGCATCCTTCATTCTCAAGTATGAACCTTACCTTGTCTTGTAAGACACGTTAGGTCACTCCTTGACCCTAGCTGTCACGGACGGTGAGGATTCTTTTCTTAATCATTCGAATGCTTGCCTAACCTTGATGTCTTCTTCTTGGTCATTTATGCCTTCATGTCAACACTCCCCTCAAGCTTGACCATAGAAACTTCTGGTCAAGCTTGGACTCATGAAGCATTCCCTCATTAAAACCTTTACTTGGAAAAACCTCTTGGGATAAAACCAAGCAAAGGAAAAGAGTAGAACACTTCATGGCAAGAGGATCAGTGACAGGTAAGGTTTGTGAGTCCAAGTTTAGGATGGATGAACTCACAAACTTTGATGCTGGCTGCCTTGGTGAATATGTCAGCTAGTTGATCTTCACTTCTAGTGTAGCATGGAAGTATCACTTGCTGCTCTACTGCTTGTCTCACCTTGTGGCAGTCCACTTCTATATGCTTTGTCCTCTCATAGAATACTGAATTTGATGCAATGTGTATTATGCCTGATTGTCACAATGCATAGTCATTGGTGTGTTGATCTCAATCCCCAAGTCCCTTAGCAGTCCCTTGATCCATATTAGCTCACTTGTGAGCTTTCTCATTGATCTATACTCTGCCTCAGCACTTGAACAAGATACCACCTTCTGCTTCTTGCTCTTCCATGTGACCAGATTTCTCCAATGAAGGTACAATAGCCTGTGGTTGATCTTCTATCAATCCTATCTCCAGCCCAATCAGCATCACAGTACCCCACCACTTCAGTGCTCTTGTTACACGCCATCCATATTCCCCGACCAGGTGCTTCTCTTAAGTATCTCAAGATTCTCACCACCATGTTCCAGTGATGTATCTTAGGGGCTTGCATATGCTGGCTTACTTGATTCACAGCAAAACACACATCTGGCCGAGTGATAGTGAGATAGATGAGCTTCCCAACCATTCTCCTATACTTCTTGACATCAGTGAATGGAGTTGCATCAAACTCCCCCTCTCGCAGCACCTTGTAGCCTTCTTCTAATGGTGTCCTGGCCTGTCTGCCTCCAAGGTCTCCTGCCTCATTTAAGATATCAAGTGTGTATTTTCTTTGGGATAGAAAGAGGCCCTCCTTGAACGCACAATTCAATCCCTAGAAAGTACTTTAACTCTCCCAAATCCTTAATATCAAATGCATTTTGAGGAAAGCTTTGGTTGAGGAGATACCTTCCTGGTCACTACCGGTGATGATGATATCATCCACATACACAATGATGACTACAATGCCTTGGCTGCTAGTCAGTGTGAAGAGAGTGTGGTCAGCTTGAGATTTCACAAAACCTCTCCCATTGAGTGTAGTGCTTAGTTTGTGATACCAGGCTCTTGGAGATTTCTTCAAGCCATAGATGGCCTTCTTTAGTTTTAAGACATTCCCTGGTTTCACCATATCTTCAAGGCCGAGGTGGTCTCATATAGACTTCATCTTCTAATTCTCCTTGAAGAAATGCATTCTTCACATCCATCTGCCATAGATCCCACTCTAGGTTGACAGCAAGAGATAGGAGGATCCTTATTGTATGTAGCTTGGCCACTGGTGCAAAAGTATCCAAGTAATCTTCACCATATACTTGAGTATACCCTCTTGCAACCAATCTGGTCTTTTTCCTTTCTGGTTTTCCATTAGCCGATACTTGATGGTGAAAATGAGCATACTTGTTACTGCTTTCTTGCCTTTGGGAAGCTCACTTTCAAACCAAGTGTTGTTCTTGATCATGGCTCCTATCTCATCTCCAACAGATGCCTTCCACTCCTCATGTTGCATAGCTTCTTCATAGGTTCTTGGAATGTACTCTGATCCAATTCATCGATGAAGACTTGATGTTCTTGGATATTGGGCTAGAGAACATGCTGCACTGATTGGGTGAGCTACGGCTTTAGCATTAAAGTAGACCCTTGTGTTGATCCAATTTGAAGCTGGTTTCCTGTTTCTTGTACTCCTTCTCAAAGGCTGTATCTGCGCAGGTTCAGGTTCATCATTTGGCGCCTCATGTACTGTCTCAGCATCTGATTCTGGTGGAATCTCATCTTGATCATGTGATACTGAGTTATCTTCAGGTTGAGCTTGTGCAAATTGCTCATTGTTGTTTCCAACGCCTCAGATCAAGGTGAGATACTCCAACATCTTCTACTGCCTCATCTACAGCTTGTGTGGGCACTTCCCTGTCCTTTTCCTGCATCTGGTAAACTGATCCCTAGTCTTTCCATTAAGACTCTCAGGTTGTTGGCTCTATCTGAGGCTGATTGAGATAGATCTTTGAGTTCTCCCCAGCTCTTCTCATCATAATAGCCTTTTCTTCCATGAACTTAACATCTCTCGATACTAGAACTCTCCTGGTTTCGGATTGTAACACTTGTATCCTTTTGATGTGTTGAATACCCAATAAACATTGCCTTTGTGCTTCTGGCCTCTAGTTTGTTCCTTAGTTCTCCTGGTACTAAGACAAAGCAAACACAACCAAACACACGCAAATGATCTATGGATGGTTTAGTCTTGTTCAATACCTCATATGGTGCGGCATCTGAAGTACTCGGTGGGAGGCGGTTGATGAGGTAAGTGGCGTGACAACTGCATCTCCCCAAAACCGCTTAGGTACATTTCCATGGAACATCATGCTCCTGGCCACCTCCATCAGGTGCCTGTTCTTTCTCTCGCCACACCATTTTGTTGGGGTGTGTAAGGACAGCTAGTTTGTTGTATAATCCCTTGAGCAGCTAGGTATTGTTTGAAGGCTGTGCTAGTGTATTCACCACCATTATCTGATCTAAGAATCTTTATCTTGACATTAAAATGGTTAGTGACATAATTTTGAAAATTTTTAAAAGCTTCTAGCACCCTATCTTTTGATTGCAGCAGTGTGATCCATGTATACTTAGATTTCTCATCTATAAATGTCACAAAGTATTTATGCTGTTCTCTAGATGCACAAGGAGCAGTCCACACATCGAATGAACAAGATCAAAGCAATTATCATAGATGGTCATTGATTTAGGAAACACATTCTTACAATGCTTTCCTAAGATACAAGCCTCACAATCACTTTTAAACACAATACTAGGCAACAGGATGTTCAAGGCACGAATGGGGATGTCCTAATCTAGCATGCCATATTACATTTTAGGGAATTGAGAAACGAATTGAAATAGCAAGATAAATCAGCTACTCAAAGTGTCTTCAAGCAAGTACAAGTCTCCCTTGGTCACACCTTTGCCAAGCAACCTACTAGACTCAATATCCTGAAAGTAAACCTCATTAGGAGTGAATGTAACATGACAGTTTAGATCATTAGTGGCCTTTTTAACAGAGACTAAATTTGATGCAAATGTGGGCATGTAAAAGGCTTTAGACACTTTATCAAACAATTTCAGTTCACCTATACCTCTTATTGGAATTTTATCACCATTTGCAATCATCACATTCCCTAAGGCAGGTTTCACATTTTTAATTAAACTAGAGTCACTAATCATATGGTGGGAAGCACCAGAGTCAATAATTAATGGTCTAGCATTCTTAAAATTGTTTTGAGAACCCTTAGCAGTGACAAGCATTGTGTGAAAAACCAAGGGTTTTAGATATACCGAGTTTTCTTTCAAGGCCTTGATGAGAGCATCCAAGTCAGATCGCCTGATAGTCTCATCCTGGTTGGTCCTTGCTGTGGAGTACATTGATGTAGAGGTCATGGCACTTCCTCCACCCTGGTTGTTGGAGCACATTGAGCTTGGTGTCACTGGTTCAGTTCCATCAGCTGAGAGGTGAGCTCTTGCATCTTGGAAGCGTGGCTCCTTGAACTTGTTTGGCTTAAGGTGAGGATGGAGAATCCAGCACTTGTCCTTCATGTGACCTTTCTTCTTGCAATGGTCACAGATCAAGATCTTCCTCTCATCCCGCTTGTATGCTGCCTTGTTTGCCACTTGCTTCCTCAGCTTGATGAGCCATGGTTAATTCTCCTTTGTTTCCAAATAACCCCATAGATCCTTCCTCCTTCTGGATTTAGCACACACATCATCAAGGTCAGGTAACTTCTCAGCTCTCGGGATATGCTTGATAAGGCCTCCATAGGATGGGTTGAGTGTCAGCAGCAGCCCAAACACCTTATCCTCCTCACGCCTAGAGTTCAAGGTATCGGATCAGTGGTGTGAGGTCTAAGGAGCTCCAGCTCTGCCCACGAGACCTAAACTTGCCAAAGTGAGGTTGGAACTCTGTTTCTCCTTGGTTGAGAGCATTGATAGCTCTCTTTACTTCAAATACTCGTGAGGTTGGATTGATTTCCATAAACCTTGTGAGAGTATCCCACAGCTGCTTGGTAGACTCACAGTATGAGTAAGACTCCATAATAGCTGGGTCAAGTGAGCTTAGGAGGGCGTGAGAACCATGAGATCCTCGACCCCATTTGTCTTCATCAGCTACCACCATCTCCTTTCCATCTTCTCCTTGGACAGTCTGTTTTGGAGCTGCTGTAGTTGATACATGACTCCATAAACCTTTTCCTCCAAGGGCATTCTTTACCATCCTGGCCCATAAGAGATAATTAATCCCTTTCAAAGTCACAGAATGGTCGAGATCTGTTGTTGTCCATCTTCAATTCGCCAGGTACTCAAGAACGAGATATGAGTTTGAAGCAGTGAAGAACACCAAGAACGAGAGAGAAACAAAATAAGAATTAAGAACGAGTAAAGCTTGTTTTGCGGAAGAGAATAGGTTCAAGAGCTTTGATGCTCGATACCATGAAGATTTGAAGAATAAAGAAGAGATTAAGAGAGAGTTAAGAGAGACATTGCAACCGGAGAGGAGAGAGAGATAAAGAAGTTGAGAGAGATAGTAAGAATGAGGAATACTCTTATTTCCTTGATTCATTTGTTCTGAATACATGCCTTTAAATAGGCTAAAACAAATGTTAAACAATTGGCAAGTTGACTAGAAGAAAAGAATAAACAATGAGGCTGATCTTGGCAGTGCACGTCCAGCCATGGTGGAAAGGGACAGGTCCTGAACGTCTCTCTCTCCTTCATACCACCCATGACTTCTTCCTCAACGGTCTTCTCCCTATTGTCGACATCTTCTTTTATTCTAAGGCAAGTTGCATCCTTCATTCTCAAGTATAAACCTTACCTTGTCTTGTAAGACACGTTAGGTCACTCCTTGACCCTAACTGTACAGACAGGTGAGGATTCTTTTCTTGATCATTCCGAATGCTTGCCTAAACTTGATGTCTTCTTCTTGGTCATTTATGCCTTCATGTCAACAATTGACACATTTGCTCCGGTTGCCAAGCTGCACACAATCAGAATAGTTCTATCTCTTGCTGTGAATCTTGAGTGGGGACTTTGGCAGATGGATGTTATGAGATTTTAGAATAGAGATGGTATTAAGAGATTAATGATAGATTAAAGAGAGTAGAAAAGATTTGTGTAGAGATTTGATGAGAGATTAAGAAGATAAGAGATTAAGAACCCATGGTTTAAGAATATTTGATTATCATGATGAACAAGAGAGAAAGAGAGACTACAAACTCGTTACCTTTTTATTATGAGGGAGGTTACACATATATATGGCGAGTTACAAGGGTTTCTCTAAGACTAATCACTGTATAAGCATGTGGAGTCAACATGAGAAGGCTGGCTGGTTTGAAATGAAAGGCTCAGATTGCTCACATGCTTTGGCACCTTCCAGCCTGTTCCAGCCTGTCGGTAGCGTCCCACCTTATCCATAAACGGTCTGATCCTTTATGCAAAGCCTTCCCTTCCTTCCAAAGACCTTGCCATTACTTCTTCTCACCATGGTAACTCCTTTTCGCTCTTACTGTGCAGTAACTTTCTTTTAGTGAGGTAACTAAAAGTTACTGCTATAGTGACTTGTTTTCACCTGACCTCATGCACCTCCTCATCTCATTATTCATATACATTTCTATGCTAAGTTTAACACTCCCCTTCAAGCCTGACCATGTGAAACAAGTCAAGCTTGGAAGGACCATGATATCTTCCTCATTAGAAACCTCATCAAAGAAAACCCATTGGGACATAACTTTACTGAGGGAAAAAGAGTAAACATCTCATGATCAGGAGAGTATATAACTAGCCCTTAGGCGAGAGATCAATGAGCCCAAGTCTGATGTGTATGGACTCCATTGTCTTCTGCCTAGATGCCTTGGTGAATACATCTGCCAGCTGATCTTCACTCTTTGTGTAACATGGCAAGATTACTCCCATCACTATCATCTGCCTAACCTTGTGGCAGTCAACTTCAGTGTGCTTGGTTCTCTCATGAAACACTGAGTTTGTAGCAATGTGTATAGCAGCTTGATTATCACAGTGCATTGTCATAGGTGCTGACTGATCTATCTCCAAGGGTTTAAGGATACTCTTGATCCAAACCAACTCATTGGTAAGCTTC
Source organism: Brassica carinata (assembly GCA_016771965.1). NCBI lineage: Eukaryota > Viridiplantae > Streptophyta > Magnoliopsida > Brassicales > Brassicaceae > Brassica > Brassica carinata. Next base: position 37,332,723 of record CM028689.1, read on the forward strand.
AGCATGGCTCTATACTCAGCCTCAGCACTAGAGCATGATACCACCTTTTGCTTCTTACTCTTCCAGGTTACCATGTTTCCTCCAATGAACGTGCAGTAACCAGTTGTAGACCTTCTATCAGTTCTGTCACCAGCCCATCTGCATCACAATAACCAACAACTTCAGTGCTTCTATTGCAGCCCATCCATAAATAGTTTTGTGTTTTAGAGCATGATTCAAACAATTAGAGATAATTAGATGAAAAGATTAGACAAGATTAGAGAGATTAAGAGATTCTGGTGAGAATAAAGAGAGAGAGACTCAAAACTTCATTAATTGATATCTGATGAGGTTTACAAGAATATATAGAGAGAGCAACAAGGGTTTTCGAAATTTATAAGCATGTGGAGTCAATGGACAGGCTGGAACTCCTTTTGAAATACTTGGCTATGCTTTCTCACATGCTTGCAACAGTGCTAAAGCATTTTCTCCTTTCCAGCACATGACCGGGTGTCCAAGACTCTCTTCTTCCTCTCCAGACTGCTCATCCCTTATCCAGACTTCTCTTAGGTCGTGCTCCACTCTCCAAAGGGATGCAAGGTAACTTCCAAAGCTTTTAACTTAGTTACCACAGTAAAACTAAAGTTACTGTGGTAAATCCCAAAAGTTACTATCTTCTCCAAATCTCTTCCTCTCTCAATATATCAACTCTTCATCACCTCATCTCAACACTCCCCCTCAAGCTTGACCATTTGGAACAAGTCAAGCTTGGATTGCCATGAGATCTTCCCTCTCTAAAAACCTCACCAAAGAAAACCCAATGGGACAAAACTTTGATGAGGGAAAAAGAGTAGAGATCTCATGACGAGGGGATCAGCTCATGGGGTTAAGATCAATGAGTCCAAGCCTGGATAGTATGGACTCCATTGTCTTTAATCTCGCTGCCTTAGTAAACACATCTGAAAGCTGGTCTTCACTTCTTGTATAGCATGGCAGAATCACTCCTAGTATAATCATCTGTCTCACCTTGTGACAATCAACTTCTATGTGCTTTGTTCTCTCATGAAAGACTGAGTTAGAAGCAATGTGGATAGCTGCTTGATTGTCACAATGCATGGTCATGGGAGTAGACTGCTCAATCTCTAGATGCTTCAAAATACCCTTGATCCACACCAACTCGTTTGTCAGCTTCAACATAGCTCTATACTCAGCTTCAGCACTTGAACAGGAGATGACCTTCTGCTTCTTACCCTTCCAAGTAACCAGATTACCTCCAATGAATGTACAATAACCAGTAGTTGACCTCCTGTTGAGAAGAGGAGTTACATATTGTTATGAGAAGATATGAAGTGTTGGGATCTTAAGGAGAAGAAGAGATGTGAGTGCAAACTTAGGGTGTTGTACGGTCTGTAGGGATGGACAGTGAAGGGGGTGATCAAGATATAGGCTGGAAGAGTGAAATGGGTGAAGTGCATACTTAGGGCAGGTTGTACGGATGTGGGATCCGTACACATGACCGTACAAGGTGAACTTCACCCATTTACCTTGAAGACTTACCTGGGTTACCTCTTGCATTAACCGCGGCCTTACTTGATCACTTCTGACCGTTGTGGAGGATAAGGGACGCGAGCTGGACAGGCTGGCAAGGTCTGGCAAGCTGACAGCCTGTCAGAACGTGCGAGCATCCTCATAGGCTGACGTTTGAATTAGGCGCTCCACCTTGTTGACTACACATGCTTTAGCTTCTTCCTTTTGAATAGTGAAAGCCCTTATATCTCTTGCATAAATATTTAACCTCACTTTGATTATCATTAAGCAAGTTATGAGAGTCTAATAGTATGTTTCCGAAAATGTTCTTAGTCTCATAATCTCCCTTTAAGTCTCTAATACTTTAATCTCTCCTCTAATTTCTCTTAAGTCTTTTCTAATCTCTCTTTCTCAATCAAGATCTATAGAAATCTTATGGTATCAGAGCCAGGTTGGCTTATCAAACTGTGTTCTTGAGTGTTCTTAAAGATCCCAAGCTAGATCTTTGAAGAATAAGTTGTTTGGTCCATTGTCGTTTATATTGAAGATCTGGTCTCGAGTTGGTTCCTTTTGAAGTTTGCCGAGTTCAAGAAGGTTCTGTGCTGTGTTTGAAGTCTTGTTTGGTGGGAAAGCTGGTTGCGTGTTGAAAGGAGGTGTCTTTGAAGGTGATCTTTGAAGTCTTAAGAAGAAAGTTCAAGTCTTGGTGAAAACGGATAGTGGAACGAAGATGAAGGTTGCGGTCTCTTTCAAAGGGAACAACTACTTGGTGTGGTCTAGGATGGTGAAGACCGCCATTGGGAGCAAGGGCTTGTGGGGGCATATCACATCTGGAGAGCCTCCAAAGCTGCTGACTCAAGGAGAAGACACGGAAGATATCTCAAAGGCAAGTGAAGCTGTGGAGAAATGGCAACAAGAAGATCTGATGGTGTTGTCTACACTTCATGCATCTTTGGAGCCGACCTTATTGGATGCATACAGCTACTGTGAGTCAGCTAAGGAGCTGTGGGATACCTTGAAGAAAGTGTATGGAAACACTTCAAACCTGAGCCTTGTGTTTGAGATCAAGCAATCTATCAATAGCTTGGTTCAAGAAGATATGGAGTTTACAAAGCACCTTGGGAGGTTCAGGTCATTGTGGTCAGAGCTTGAGATGCTAAGGCCGAGTACAACTAATGCTGATGAGCTGAATAAGAGACGTGAACAAGAAAAGGTGTTTGGTCTTCTTCTCACATTGAATCCGGCGTACAATGGACTCATACAGCACCTGTTGAGAGAGGACACTCTTCCAGACCTTGAGGAGGTGTGTGCTCGGATCCAAAAGGAGCAAGGCTCTATTGGGTTGTTTGGGAAGAAAGGAGAGTTGTCTCTGGCTAATAAGGCTACTCAAGCTGAACCAAGTGAAGCTACTCCACAAGCTAACAAAGCTGCGCATGGAAAATATGAAGAGAGGAGGTTCAATGGAAATTGTGATCACTGCAAGAAGCAAGGTCATAAGAAGAGCCAGTGCTGGATCCTCCATCCACATCTTAAGCCGGCCAAGTTCATGAGGGACAGAGATGCAAGATAATGAGATCCTAGGATGATGCTCTGGAACACATGGGATAGATCCTTGCCTAAACGAGTCAGAGACTCCGGTTTATCAAGGCGTGTGGGTTGAATGGTGACACAAGAGGCTGCGGAAGGCTCCTTGATGCTCCTAGATGACTAGTTCGGATATGACACACCGAAAGAGACACCCTTGGGCTGCTGGATATTACAAACCAACAAGATCACTCAAGAACAAGTCTAAAGAGAACTAGGTTTAGATAAAAAAAATTGCTTAGATTAGAAAAGAGGCTGCGACAAGTTTAAATAGAGAGAAGACTTGAACATGCTCAAGTTTCTCGAAATCATTAAAGGGAACACGCTCCCTTGGTAATCAAAACAAAGACCAAAGACTTAGACTAAATTCAAATAGTTTGCGGACTTTAAAACATGAAATAAAAACCATAGTCTAAAGATAACATAAGATAGATAGATAGTTAGTCCAATGCATCAAGAATGCTCTAAGATACATCATCTATGTGATATGAAAGTGAACTTGTGGCCTCATTAAAAACCTTAGTTGGAAAACCCAGTGGGACAAAACCAACCAAGGGAAAAAGAGTACACACAAGCCACTTGCCTAGATGATGATCAGCTTGATGATGGGATGGCTTGGATGGTGATGAGTGTGTCTTGATTGATCAATCTCGGATTAAGGCATTCTACTTGTTCCAAAGCACTCTTGAGCAATCCTCCAACAGCTTCCTTGAGTTTCTTGGTTCTGGAACGAGTCATAGGTCCAATGGAAATGGCTAAGGCATCCTCACCAGCTGACTGGTCCATGTCCTCCTTGTCTGTCCTATCCATGATCATATCATCCCCTCCCTCTTGAAAAGGATTTGTCCTCAAATCTGGTTCACCCACAACAAAAGGAACCAAGTCAGTAACATTGAAGGCATTACTCACATTATACTTACCTTGGAGGTCCAGCTTGTAGGCATTGTTGCTGATCTTCTTTATGATCTCAAAAGGTCCATCTATCCTCGGCATGAGCTTGGATTTTCATTCATCAGGGAACCTTTCTTTTCTTAGGTGAACCCATACTAGATCACCTACTTCAAAGACCCTTCCACGCTTGCCCTTGTTTGCATGCTTGACATACTGCTTGGTTTTCTCTTCAATGTTAAGCCTGGCTTGCTTATGAAGTTGCTGTACCAACTCTGCCTTCTTCTTGCCATCAAGACTAACTCTTTCACACTCAGGTAAAGGCATTAGATCCAAAGGAGAGGTGGGATTGAACCCATAAACAATTTCAAAGGGAGAATACTTTGAAGCAGAATGCATAGCATGATATATTCAAATTCACAATGAGGCAAATAGTCTTCCCATGATTTCAAGTTCTTCTTAATGAATGCACGCAAGAGAGTCTCTAAGGTTCTATTAACTACTTCAGTCTGTCCATCAGTTTGCGGATGACAAGTAGTAGAGAACAATAACTTAGTGCCTAGCTTAGGCCAAAGTGTTTTCCAAAAGTAACTTAAGAACTTGGTATCTCTATCAGAAACTATAGTTCTAGGCATGCCATGAAGTTGAAGTTGATGAACTTCTTTAGGAGTTAATGGAACTAACACTGTCTTTCTCCCCTTATACTCGAACGTATGTTTGTTAGAGTATCCATCATGTATCACTCTTCTGTCTGATTGCCAAGGTCGGCCAAGAAGAATGTGTCCAGCCTCCATAGGTATCACATCACATAAGACCTCGTCCTCATACTTTCCTATAGCAATTGGGACCATAACCTGTTTGGAAACCCTCATCTCTCCTTCTTCATTAAGCCCTTTATGCGGTAAGGCTTTGGATGTTTCTGAACTGTTAATCCCAACTTGCTCACCAAGGTCTCACTGGCCACATTCACACAACTCCCTCCATCCACTATGAGGCTGCAGACTTTACCTTGTACCAGACACCTTGTATAAAACAGGTTTTCTCTTTGCTCCAATTCCTCAGCCTTATTTTGCAAGTTAAGGGCTTGCTACCAACAATCTTCCAGTAACCGGATTGGCTACATACTCCTCTTCTGAACTGGATCCTTCCTCCTTTTTAGGCTCATCATTCTCAGACTCATATTCCCCATTGTGAAGGAGGATCATCACACGCTTGTTGGTGCACTCATTAGTGTGGCACTTAAAACTCTTAACATCACGAGCCCTTGAACCAGAAGCTTCCACCTTGGCCTTATCTTTGTTGAGGACACTGCTCGGCTTAGTTTCTTCTTTAGGCTGTGGCTTGCTCTCCTTATGATAGCTAGGCTTGTCTTCCTTAGACCCATGATACTTAGCTGATCCATAGCGTGAATGGCTCTTTCTTTTGAGTTGTTGTTCCACTGAGATAGCCTTGTGAAGCATCTCCTCTATCTCCACATAATGTTGCATCTCCACACTATGTTGTATCTCGCGGTTAAGACCTCCTAGAAACCTGGCCATGGTAGCTTCTCTATCCTCTGATATGCTAGCTCTCAGCATCAACAACTCCATGTCCTGATAGTATTCTTCCACGGTTTTGGATCCTTGAGTGAGCTTTCTTAGTTTCTGATGTAGATCCCAGTGGTAATGGCTTCGCACAAACCTTTTGCGCATGAGAGACTTCATCTCATTCCATGTCTCCACTGGATACTCTTGGTTAAGACGTCTAGTAGTAACCAGCTGATCCCACCAACTCAAGGCGTAGTCATGGAACACGGTTGCTGCAAGTTGAATCCTTTGAGCATTGGTATAGTGCTGACAATTGAACACAATCTCAATCTTATTTTCCCACTCCAAATAAGCATCCGGGTCAGCCTTGCCATGAAAAGGGGGTATCTTAAGTTTGATCCCAGCATACTCATCTCTACGATGCCTTCTTCCTTCATGGTCATGCCTAGGTCTCCTTCTGCTTTCCCTAGATGAGGAGCTATTGCTCCGCTCATAGTAGTTGTCAGTTTCTTCTGATCCAGTATGTTCTTGTCGAGTCTGATTCCGTCTGTTCCTCCTAGACTCATTACTATGACCCTGGCCAGTAGCTTGTCTCATCTCCTGTCTCAACTCATCTCGGATTTCTCTCACACTGACCTTCATCATCTCAGCCATGGTTGTTTGGATAGTTTGGTTTAGAGTTGCAGTCATGGCTTCCATCAAAAGCTTATTCTTTCTTACTAGTTCTGCCTCCTCTTCTGACTCGTGAACCATAGTACCTGATCCAGCAAACACTTAAACAAGTAAGATGTTTAAAGGAAAACAAAATCCGAATGGCAAAACAACAAGATCAAACGCAAACTTGCAGATCAAGGTTTTAGAATTCAAATCGACAACTTAGATCAGATGTATCAGATGAAGATCTATAGATTAAACACACATAAATCCAAGTCTAGCAAGAGCAGATCAAACACTTGAACAAGTAAAACCCTAAAAGAAACATATTTGATCGGATCAAACAACTTGATTACTTCTTGTACACGGATCAGATTATTTGAATCAAAATATGGTAAGAACACTTAGATCCTACAAGATTCAATCACAGATTGATTAACAACCGATGTTAAGATGATTAGATTCAACGAAAACAATCAGCAAATCACAGATCTATAGGTTATCAAAGAAGCCGAAGAGTTCAAATTGAAACCAAAGAGAGATCGAGAACATCCCTATCCAGAGTTGCTCTGATACCACTTAATGAGATCCTAGGATGATGCTCTGGAAGAGATAGGATAGATCCTTGCCTAAATGAGTCAGAGACTCCAGTTTATCAAGGCGTGTGGGTTGAATGGTGACACAAGAGGCTGCAGAAGGCTCCTTGATACTCTTAGATGACTAGTTCGGATATGACACACCGAAAGAGACACCCTTGGGCTGCTGGATATTACACACAAACAAGATCACTCAAGAACAAGTCTAAAGAGAACTAGGTTTAGATAAAAAGATTGCTTAGATTAGAAAAGAGGCTGCGACAAGTTTAAATAGAGAGAAGACTCGAACATGCATAAGTTTCTCGAAATCATTAAAGGGAACACACTCCCTTGGCAATCAAACAAAGACCAAAGACTTAGACTAAATTAAAATAGTTTGTGGACTTTAAAACATGAAATAAAAACCATAGACTAAAGATAACATAAGATAGATAGATAGTTAATCCAATGCATCCAGAATGCTCTAAGATACATCATCTAGGTGATATGAAAGTGAACTTGTGGCCTCATTAAAAACCTTAGTTGGAAAACCCAGTGGGACAAAACCAACCAAGGGAAAAAGAGTACACACAAGCCACTTGCCTAGATGATGATTAGCTTGATGATGGGATGGCTTGGATGGTGATGAGTGTGTCTTGATTGATCAATCTCGGATTAAGGCATTCTTCTTGTTCCAAAGCACTCTTGAGCAATCTTCCAACAGCTTCCTTGAGTTTCTTGGTTCTGGAACGAGTCATAGGTCCAATGGAAATGGCTAAGGCATCCTCACTAGCTGACTGGTCCATGACCTCCTTGTCTTCCTTGTCTGTCCTATCCATGATCATATCACAAGAGCTCACCTATGTGGAGTGAATACTAGTAAGGTTCAAGATGGAGAGAAGCGTGAGGCAGACAATGGAAAGTCCTTGGTGGCCTATACAGGTGGATCAAGTAACCGCAACTACAATGATCAGGACTACCTAAAGAAGTCTGACCTGGATGCTCTCATCAAAAGCTTCAAGGAAAATGGTAACATTTTTGGGTATTCTTATGGTGCTTCTATGGTTGCTAAGACTGATAGGATGTTTAGTGATTCATTGGACATATATGATCATATTAAGAATGCCCATATTGCTAGAATTGATCCTGCATTGCAATCTGAGAATGCATATAATCCATCTAGTATCCTTGCTTGTCTTGCTAGTTCTACAACCACTCGGCCTCTCATTTTTGACTCTGGTGCATCTCATCACATGATCAGTGACACTAGGTTGATTAAAAACATTAAGCCTGCTAATGGAAATATGATGATTGCAAATGGTGATAAAATCCCTATTAGAGGAATAGGGCAGCTTAAGTTGTTTGATAAAGAATCTAGAGCTTTCTATATGCCTGATTTCACTTCAAACTTGCTTTCTATGTGCAACTGACTTGAATTGCAATGTTATATTTGGTCCTAATGATGTGAAGTTTCAGGATATTGAAAGCAGCCAATTGATTGGAAAAGGAGTGACAAAAGCAGACTTATATCTACTTGAAGATCTTGCTCCTGTTTCTGATATTAGCTGTTCTTTTACTTTTGTTTCTGGTTCTGTCTTGAATAAAAATTCATTGTGCATGCTAGACTAGGACACCCTCATAATAAGGCTTTAAAACTGATGTTGCCAGGTGTTTCTTTTGAGAACAATAATTGTGAAGCTTGTATTTTAGGCAAGCATTGTAAAACTGTGTTTCCTAAGTCTTCTACTGTCTATGAGAAATGTTTTGATCTTATTCACTCTGATGTTTGGACTGCTCCTTGCTTGTCTAGAGAATCTCACAAATATTATGTCTCTTTCATTGATGAAAAATCTAAATACACCTGGTTAACTCTAATTCCAACCAAAGATAGGGTGCTTGATGCATTCAAAAACTTTCAATCATATGTAACTAACCATTATCATGCCAAGATTAAGATTTTCAGGTCTGATAATGGTGGTGAGTACACTGGCCAAGCATTCAAGTATCACCTATCTCAGCATGGTATTCTCCATCAAACGAGCTGTCCCTACACTCCTCAGCAGAATGGAGTGGCCGAGAGGAAGAACAGGCATCTGATGGAGGTGGCCCGGTCTATGATGTTTCAAGCAAACATTCCCAAGAGATTCTGGAGTGATGCAGGATCGCTTGCTATCTGATAAACAGGATTCCTACTCAGGTCTTAAGTGGTCAATCTCCATTTAAAGTACTCAACAAGCATAAGCCTTCACTGGAACATATGAGGGTCTTTGGGTGTCTTTACTATGTGATGGTCCCGGGAGAGTTAAGGAACAAACTTCAGGCAAGAAGTACAAAGGCAATGTTTGTTGGATACTCTTCAAGCCAGAAAGGCTACAAGTGCTATGATCCGGATGCTAGGAGAGTTCTTGTATCTAGGGAGGTGAAGTTTGTTAAAGAAAGAGGCTATTATGAGGAGCAGAATCAGGAGGACCTGAAGGATCCTACCTCAGACTGAGCTACTACCTTGAGGATCATCCTGAAGGTCTTGGAATTAATGTGAATCAAGAACAGCAGAGTATGGGAAGCAATCCGAGGAGTGCACCAGGTGCTAGTGGAGTTCCCCACCTTGATCATGAGGGGGGCAGTATACAAGAAGAACATCTCAACCAGGAGAGGGAAGAGAGTTCTACTACACATGATCAAAGTGTGGGTACTAGTAACCATCAAGATGGGGCTGAAGCAAGTCAGCTAGAAGAAGATGGAACAAGTGAGTCTCATGGAGAAGAAGGGATCAGTGAACCAGAAGAACAAGTTGTGGTGCAACCAGAACCAGCACCAGCATTGAGAAGGAGCACACGGGTGAGGAAGGATCCCTCCAACTGGGTAAACACTCGCGTGTACTACAATGCCCAGGCGGTTGGGCATCCTTCTCAAGCTGTGTGTTATTTCTCTCAGTACCCTGACGAGCATTACAGCTTCATGGTGAAGATAGATAAGAGCTATGTGCCAAGGAGTTATGAAGAGGCCATGATGATCAAAGAATGGAGAGAATCTGTAGATGATGAAGCTGGCGCAAGGATTATAAATGATACATGGTATGAAAGTGAGTTACCTAAGGGGAAGAAGGCAGTATCAAGCAAATGGATCTTCACAATCAAGTACAAGCCTGATGGAACAGTTGATAGAAACAAGACAAGGCTTGTAGCTATGAGATTTAAAGATAGAGATGGTATTAAGAGATTAATGATAGATTAGAGAGAGTAGAAGAGATTTATGTAGAGATTTGATAAGAGATTAAGAACCCATAGTCTTAAGAATATTTGATTATGATGATGAACAAGAGAGAGAGAGAGAGAGAATACAAATCGTTAACTTTCTATTATGGCGAGTTACAAGGGTTTCTCTAAGACTAATCACTGTATAAGCATGTGGAGTCAACATGAGAAGGCTGGCTGGTTTGAAATGAAAGCTCAGATTGCTCACATGCTTTGGCACCTTTTCAGCCTGTTCCAGCCTGTCCAGGCGCGTCCCACCTTATCCATAAACGGTCTGATTCTTTATGAAAAGCCTTCCCTTCCATCCAAAGACCTTGCCATTACTTCTTCTCACCATGGTAACTCCTTTTCACTCTTACTGTGCAGTAACTTTCTTTTACTGAGGTAACTAAAAGTTACTGCTACAGTGACTTGTTTTTCACCTGACCTTATGCACCTCCTCATCTCATTATTCATATACTTTTCTATGCTAAGTTTAACACTCCCCCTCAAGCTTGACCATGTGAAACAAGTCAAGCTTGGAAGGACCATGAGATCTTCCTCATTAAAAACCTCATCAAAGAAAACCCATTGGGACAAAACTTTGATGAGGGAAAAAGAGTAAAGATCTCATGATCAGGAGAATATATAACTAGCCCTTAGGCGAGAGATCAATGAGCCCAAGTCTGATGTGTATGGACTCCATTGTCTTCTGCCTAGATGCCTTGGTGAATACATCTGCCAGCTGATCTTCACTCTTTGTGTAACATGGCTAGATTACTCCCATCACTATCATCTGCCTAACCTTGTGGCAGTCAACTTCAATGTGCTTGGTTCTCTCATGAAACACTGAGTTTGTAGCAATGTGTATAGCAGCTTGATTATCACAGTGCATTGTCATAGGTGCTGACTGATCTATCTCCAAGTGTTTAAGGATACCCTTGATCCAAACCAACTCATTGGTAAGCTTCAGCATGGCTCTATACTCAGCCTCAGCACTAGAGCATAATACCACCTTTTGCTTCTTACTCTTCCAGGTTACCATGTTTCTTCCAATGAAAGTGCAGTAACCAGTTGTAGACCTTCTATCAGTTTTGTCACCAGCCCAATCTGCATCACAATAACCTACAACTTCAGTGCTTCTATTGCAGCCCATCCATATACCAAGACCTTGAGTTCCATTCAGATACATGAGATCTCTTTCCACCATGCGCTAGTGGTGCTCCTTTGGAGCTTGCGTATGCTGGCTTACTTGATTCACAACAAAGCATATATCTGTCCTTTTAATGGTTAAGTATATCAGCTTCCCCACAAGCTTCCTATACAGCTTTGGATCATGGAATGGCTTGCCATTCTCTTTCTCCCCCTCACGTGGGATCTTATACCCATCTTCCATGGGCATCCTAGAAGTTCTTCCTCCATAAGCACCAGCTTCTTTCAATATATCCAATACATACTTCCTTTGAGAGATAAACAACCCTTCCTTTGATCTACACAGGTCAATCCCAAAAAAGTACTTCATCTGTCCCAAGTCTTTTATTTCAAATACTGATTTTAGAAACTCTTTTGTGGCTTGAATCCCTTCTTTGTCACTGCCTGTTAAGATGATATCATCCACATACACAAGAAGGCAGACAACTCCTGAGGAAGTGGTGAGGGTAAAGAGGGTGTGATCTAGCTCAGATTTCCTAAAGCCTCGACCATTCAATGTAGTACTCAGTTTGTTGTACCAAGCTCTCAGTGACTGCTTCATCCCATAGATAGCCTTCTTTAATCTCAAGATATTTCCTTGCTTCACTAGGCTCTCAAGACCAGGAGGAGGATGCATATATACTTCATCTTCTAGTTCTCCTTGAAGAAAATCATTCTTCACATCCATATGCCAAAATCCCCACTCAAGATTCACAACAAGAGATAGAACTATTCTGATTGTGTGCAGCTTAGCAACTAGAGCAAATGTGTCAATGTAGTCCTCTCCATAGGTCTGAGTGTATTCTCTAGCCACCAGTCTTGTTTTCTTCCTATCCACAGTTCCATCAGGCTTGTATTTGATAGTAAAGATCCACCTACTAGTTACTGCCTTCTTTATCATAGCATTAGCCTCATCCCCAAAGATTCTTTCCAATCTACATGCATCATTACTTCTTCATATGACCTTGGGACAAAGCTCTTGTCTAAGCTTGTCATGAAAGCACAATGCTCTTCAGGATAGTGAGAAAAGGAACACACTGCTTGGGAAAGATGCTCCACAGCCTGGGCATTGTAGTACACTCTCGTGTTTACCCAGTTGGAAGGATCCTTCCTTTGCCGTGTGCTTCTTCTCAAAGGTACCACCACTTCTTCCTCAACAGCTTCCTCTTCTTGTGTTTGGTCTTCTTCACCAGTTTCTTGTCTTCCAGTCTGGTCTTCTCTTGCATTCTCTTCCCCACTTTGGACAGGAACATCAGAACTGTGATCTCCTAGACTACCAGCTTCGCCCGAGCCTTGATCTTGGTCTGGTAGTCTTCCAGCTTCTGATTCATTTCCCCCCTCATGTTCAAAGTGGGATGATTCTTCAGAAGCAACTGGAGAAGGTTCTTCACGCCTACTCTGGTCCTGGTACACTCCAATACCAAGTCTCTGTAGAATGTTTCTCAAACCAGTAGCAGCATCTGATGGTTGAGAGAGACCTTCAAGCTCTTCCCAATTCTTTCCATAATAATAACCTTTCTCTTCCATGAACTTTACTTCCCTTGACACCAGAACTCTTGTAGCAACTGGCTCAAAGCATTTATATCCCTTTTGGGATGTTGAATACCCAACCAGCATGGTTTTGGTGCTCCTCTCCTCTAACTTGTTTCTCAGCTCGCCTGGTACCATCACATAGCACACACACCCAAAAGTCCTCAAGTGATCCAGAACTGGTTTACTCTTGTTGAGAACCTCAAAAGGAGACTGATCCCCTAGAACTCTGGTTGGTATCCTGTCGATCAAGTAGCAGGCAGTCATTACAGCATCACTCCAGTACCTCTTAGGAACACTCCTGTGAAACATCATAGACCGAGCAACCTCCATGAGATGCTACTCTTTCTTTCAGCCACTCCATTCTGATGAGGAGTATAAGGGCAGCTAGTCTGATACAGAATCCCATGTTGAGCTAGATGATCCTTGAATGCATGGCCAGTGTACTCCCCACCATTATCAGACCTGAAAATCTTAATCTTGGCATGATAATGGTTAGTAACATAGATTTGAAAATTTTTAAATGCATCAAGGATTCTATCTTTAGTTTTAATGAGTGTTAACCAGGTGTATTTGGATTTTTCATCAATGAATGTGACATAATATTTATAATCATCTCTAGATAAGCAAGGGGCTGTCCAAACATCTGAGTGAATCAAATCAAAACAGTTTTCATAGATAGTAGATGATCTTTGAAAAACAGTCTTACAATGTTTCCCCAAAGTACAAGCCTCACAATCATCATTTTTAAACATGACACCTGGTAACATAATGTTTAAAGCCCTAACATGTGGATGGTCTAGTCTAGCATGCCACAAAGAATTTTTATTCATAGGCAAAACAAAACTAAAAGAGAAACAGGAACTAGAGATAGGAGATAAGACTTCAAGCATATAAAGATCTCCCTTGGTTGCTCCTTGTCCAATCAACTTACTGCTTTTAATATCCTGAAACTTCACATCATTAGGACTAAAGATAACATTGCATTGAAGATCAGTGGTGCCTTTCTTGACAGATAAAAGATTAGAAGTGAACTCAGGCATGTAGAAGGCTTTAGAATTCTTATCAAAAAGTTTTAAGCTACCAATGCCTTTAATAGGAATTCTATCTCCATTAGCAATCATGACATGACCATGAGCAGGTTCTATATCTTTAATAAGGTGATTATCACTAATCATATGATGAGATGCGCCGGAATCAATTATCAATGCTTTATGCATGTTTCTAGCAATATGAGTCTTAGGAGTGCTTTTCAAGTTCCCTAGCACATCTAGTAATTTATCAGAAACACTAGTGTGAGATTTAGCAGTATATGATCTTCAAACAAGTCTAGCAACCTATCAGTGGTACTAGGCATAGTATGAGCATAGTATGAGTAGCCAAGAGTGTTTCCGAGTTTGTTACCAGACTCCTTGAGAGCTCGGAGGAATGGCTCAAAGTCAGCCTTAGTAATCACCTCTTGGTCCAAGCTCTTTCCACTCAGCTGATGAGAAGTCATCGCACGCCCTTCATTTTCACTTCCCTTAGCACTTGAACTTGCTCCTGCTGAGCCAGAACCATTGGCTCCAGTAGAAATGTTGGCTCTTGCTTCTCTGTCCTTGTTGAACTTGCTTGGCCTGAGGTGTGGATGGATAATCCAGCACTGACTCTTCTTATGTCCCTGCCTCTTGCAATGCTCGCAGCTTCCCTCATACCTCTCATACTTCTTTCCATCACCTCGGTAAGCAGCCTTATTAGCTTGTATCTCTTCAGCTTGGTGTGCTATAGAAAGCTCACCCTTTCCTTTTCCTCCAAAGAGGCCGAGGGATTCTTCCTCCTTCTGAAGTTGAGCACATACTTCCTCCATGGATGGAAGAGTTGGTGACCTCAAGATGTGCTTGATCACATCCTGGTAACATGGATCTAGTGTCATTAGCAACCCAAAGACCTGATCTTGCTCCCTTCTCTCCATGAGGGCTTCTTGATCAGTAGTATTGGGTCTTAAGCTCTCAAGCTCAGACCACAAAGATCCAAACTTTCCCATGTGCTTGGTGAGTTCCCCTCCATCTTGTTTTAGAAGACTTATGGATCTCTTCAACTCAAACACACGGCTTATGTTGGAGACATTTCCAAACCTCTTCATGAGTGTCTCCCACAGTTGTTTGGGAGTCTCACAGTAGCTGTAGGCCTCAAGAAGAGGTACCTCAAGAGATGCTTGTAGCACAGAGAGCACCATCATGTCTTCTTGTACCCACTTCTTTGCATCAACCACGGCAAGAGCTTTCCCTTCACCTTCTTCTTCTTTGTCTTCATTGGTCACTGGCGTAGGACCATCATCAGTGATGTGACTCCAAAGTCCTAACCTTCCAATGGCAGTCTTCACAAGCCTAGACCACAGGAAGTAGTTTGAACCTCCATTCAAAGCAACCGGGACAGTAACCAGTTTGCTGAAGTTGTTTGCATCCATCTTCTCTTCTATGAACCAGAAATGACTTCAAAGCTTCAATCTTGCGACACAGCTGAAGAACCAACAGCACCAGACCTCAAGAACCCACGAGCTTAGAGAACCAGAACCAAAGATCTCAACTTTATTACAGAAACTTCTCAGACACACCACAAGAACACACAAGAGCAAGAATCTCAACAAAAAAATGATTGAAAGAAGGAACTAGATCTCTTAATACCAAAGCCAACCTGGCTCTGATACCATATGAGATTTTAAGATTGGTGCGACCTGGATCAGCTTCAAACTCAAGTTCTGGAAGCCAATCCATGTACCAGAGAGGCAATGGGTCACAGCAAGACCTAGTGGGCTTATTGGAGAGCTTATTGGCATGATTCAAGAGGTATTGGACCGAGAGAAGGGTATGGGCCTTGATGAGGCATTTTTAAAGATATGAATGGCTTTGGATAATCATGGACGACCCATGAGAACCATGATTAACAAGGAAATGGATGGGAGGAAGTTAGTTGGACAGGAAATGGAATGGGGGATTCAGTATGATCGAGAAATGGATTGTTCAAACCGACATGGGCGAGAAATGAGTTGGAAATGGAAGATGAAGAACCAGAGCTGGAAATGGAACATGAGGAGGATCTTTATCATCCAAATGAGAATAAGAAGCTACTTGGTCGGACCTGGAACAAGATGGAAAGAGCCCAAGCAAGAATTATTCGAAAAAGGCCTTTATCGGCCCAAAAAGTGAAAAGACAAGCCAGCTTGGATTATCATTGGCCCAAGAAGATTAGGCACGTCCAAGATGGTTTATTTTAAGTTTATTTATAATTTTATTAAGTGTAAACCAATTAAGATTAAGTTTGGTGATTTATAAACCAATTAGCAATAGGATTAGGATATGGTTTTCACTAAACCGATTTAGTTTTGGTTTAGGGTTTTCTCTAGCCTAGGATTTCGTTTTGGATTTCTTATTTATGTTAAACACGATCCTCCATGTATCATGAACCATTATTCAATAAACTTAAGCTTTGGCTCAAACAATCGTCTCTGAGGAGACTTCTCTATCTTGTTCATGTGTGAACAATTTTTATCACAATAAGAAGAGTGATCTTCTGTGATCCATCCAGACACTAAGCAGGGTGAACCTGTGTCTCAGGAAAAGCAAAACATCTTTAGAACATCTCATA
Source organism: Brassica carinata (assembly GCA_016771965.1). Taxonomy (NCBI): domain Eukaryota; kingdom Viridiplantae; phylum Streptophyta; class Magnoliopsida; order Brassicales; family Brassicaceae; genus Brassica; species Brassica carinata. The sequence goes on from CM028689.1 coordinate 37,349,031, forward strand.
GTTCTAAGGAGAAGACCATATCCATCACCTTTCATCCACCCACGTCCCACTTCAAGTGATCCAGGGAGAGACAGCCATTTCAGGGCTGCACCAGGTGGTATCAGAGCCACTTGAAGGTTTGGAGATTTTGTTCTTAACCTAAATCACGTGATCTATCATATCCAGAAGTCTCATATGTATTCTTTTGAAAGAAAAAGAAACCATGAAGAGAAAGCTGAGTGCAAAGCAACAAGGGAATTGCAAAGAAGAAAAAAACAGATCCAGATTCCACCCTTCTATAGAGACTATGATCCAGATACATACCTAGAATGGGAAAAGAATATGGATTTAATTATTAAGTGTCAAGGGTGCACAGCAGAGAAGCAGGCTCAATTTTCATCTACTGGTTTATGTGGTTATGCACTTGATTGGTTGTATCGCATAGCCAATACCGTAAGACAAGATGGAGAGCAACAGATTTCTTCTTGGTATGAGATTAAGGCTGTCATGAAGAAAAGGTTTGTAGCCAAGAGGTATGGTCAAACTGATTCGGAAAGGATGCACAGCCAATCTGGTTCAGCTAAAGGACATGTTAGGACACCAAAAGATGAGCCAAAGACATACTATGGTGGTGAGGCACCAAGAAAGTTGCAGCTACATCAAGCATATCTTGAGGAATTGCAAAACCCACAGCTCAAGCAAGACCTCAGGAACATGATAGATCAATCACTCACTTCTGTGATGAAAAAAACACAACAGACTTCAGCCCCACGTCCAGCATCAAGAGACTATGAGCTAAGTTGTTACCACAAGGAACCAGTAGAGAAGAAAGACGAAACTGCAGAAAAACAGGGTGTGAGAGAACAAGCTTTTGAATCAGAACCAACCACTCTTTGTGAAGCAGACAACTTGGACAACCATCTGAAACAAGAGGATAGAACATCAGTTATATGTGGCCACGTGCCTGGTCAAAACCAATCTGAAGAAGGAGTGCCTAATGGATCACCTGAAGTTCATGAATTGGTAGTTACAACTGTAGTTGAAGAAGGTGATATCATTGAATTTTTTTCTTGTGATCTACTAACCACACCTCCTGTATGGATTAATATCAGAATAGTGGAGCATCTGAGGTTTTTCAAGGGGCTTCAACACCTTGTTTTTGAACCAGGAGGGAGATTTTATAAGCATAAAAGCAGCAACAACAATCTGATCCAAACAGCAGCAGCATTGAAGCTTGATTTGAAGGGGTTCTTGCATAAACATGAAGAATCAGTGTTAGTTTCTGGCTTGTCTAAGCTGAGATCACTTGCGCAGAGGTCTAATATCAAGGCTTGTGTTTGGTATCAGTGGAGACAAGTTCAATCAGAAGGAGTGAGATTAGAGTTAAACAAGGAGCAGAAATTTCTTGCTCTAAGTGTTGCTTGTAATGAGCATAGTCTGGTGAAGCATCTAGGACGTGTGAAGGCTTTACAAAGCTACATATTTGAGCCTGGAGGGGAGATAAACGTGCACAAGAACATCAACAACACCCTGGGCCAAGAAGACACAAAGCAGTTGAGATTGGACAGTCCATTCATTCTTAAAGAACTGGATTTGAGGACAAATCCTTTTAAAGGAGGAGGGAATGGTACGACCTGTATAAGCATCAAACTCAAGTTCTGGAAGCCAATCCATGTACCAGAGAGGCAATGGATCACAGCAAGACCTAGTGGGCATATTGGAGAGCTTATTGGCATGATTCATGAGGTATTGGACCGAGAGAAGGGTATGGGCCTTGATGAGGCCTTTTTAAAGATAGTAATGACTTTGGATAATCATGTACGACCCATTGGAACCATGATTGACAAGGAAATGGATGGGAGGAAGTTGGTTGGACAGGAAATGGAATGGGAGATTCAGTATGATCAAGAAATGGACTGTTCAAACCGACATGGGCGAGAAATAAGTTGGAAATGGAAGATGAAGAACCAGAGCTGGAAATGGAACATGAGGAGGATCTTTATCATCCAAATGAGCATAAGAAGCTACTTGGTCGGACCTGGAACAAGATGGAAAGAGCCCAAGCAAGAATTGTTCGAAAAAGGCCTTTATCGGCCCAAAAAGAGGAAAGACAAGCCAGCTTGGATTATCATTGGCCCAAGAAGATTAGGCACGTCCAAGATGGTTTATTTTAATTTTATTTATAATTTTATTAAGTGTAAACCAATTAAAATTAAGTTTGGTGATTTATAAACCAATTAGCAATAGGATTAGGATATGGTTTTCACTAAACCGATTTGGTTTGTGTTTATGGTTTTCTCTAGCCTAGGATTTCGTTTTGGATTTCTTATTTATGTTAAAAACGAGCCTCCATGTATCAGGAACCATTATTCAATAAACTTAAGCTTTGGCTCAAACAATCGTCTCTGAGGAGACTACTCTATCTTGTTCATGTGTGAACAATTTTTATCACAATAAGAAGAGTGATCTTCGTGATCCATCCAGACACTAGCGGGGTGAACGTGTCTCGGGAAAAGCAAAAATCTTTAGAACATCTCATAGTTCTAAGGAGAAGACCATATCCATCACCTTTCATCCACCCACGCCCCACTTCAAGTGATCCAGGGAGAGACAGCCATTCCAAAAGCAAAACATCTTTAGAACCAGGCTCTGATACCACCTGGTGCAGCCCTGGAATGGCTGTCTCTCCCTGGATCACCTGAAGTGGGGCATGGGTGGATGAAAGGTGATGGATATGGTCTTCTCCTTAGAACTATGAGATGTTCTAAAGATGTTTTGCTTCTCCAGAGACCCAGGTTCACCCTGCTTAGTTTCTGGATGGATCACGAAGATCACTCTTCTTATTGTGATAAAAATTGTTCACACATGAACAAGATAGAGAAGTCTCCTCAAAGACGATTGTTTGAGCCAAAGCTTAAGTTTATTGAATAGTGGTTCATGATACATGGAGGATCGTGTTTAACATAAATAAGAAATCCAAAACGAAATCCTAGGCTAGAGAAAACCCTAAACCAAAACTAAATCGGTTTAGTGAAAACCATATCCTAATTCTATTGCTAATTGGTTTATAAATCACCAAACTTAATCTTAATTGGTTTACACTTAATAAAATTATAAATAAAATTAAAATAAACCATCTTGGACGTGCCTAATCTTCTTGGGCCAATGATAATCCAAGCTGGCTTGTCTTTCCACTTTTTGGGCCGATAAAGGCCTTTTTCGAACAAAACTTGTTTGGGCTCTTTCCATCTTGTTCCAGGTCCGACCAAGTAGCTTCTTATGCTCATTTGGATGATAAAGATCCTCCTCATGTTCTATTTCCAGCTCTTGTTCTTCATCTTCCATTTCCAACTCATTTCTCTCCCATGTCGGTTTGAACAGTCCATTTCTCGATCATACTGAATCTCCCATTCCATTTCCTGTCCAACCAACTTCCTCCCATCCATTTCCTTGTCAATCATGGTTCTCATGGGTCGTCCATGATTATCCAAAGTCATTCCTATCTTTAAAAAGGCCTCATCAAGGCCCATACCCTTCTCTCGGTCCAATACCTCATGAATCATGCCAATAACCTGTCCAAAAAGCCCACTAGTTCTTGCTGTGATCCATTGCCTCTCTGGTACATGGATTGGCTTCCAGAACTTGAGTTTGAAGCTGATCTAGGTCGCACCAAAGATAGAGATTGTATTAAGAGATTAATGATAGATTAGAGAGAGTAGAAGAGATTTATGTAGAGATTTGATAAGAGATTAAGAACCCATAGTCTTAAGAATATTTGATTATCATGATGAACAAGAGAGAGAGAGAACACAACTCGTTAACTTTCTATTATGAGGGAGGTTACACATATATATGGCGAGTTTCATGGGTTTCTCTAAGACTAATTACTGTATAAGCATGTGGAGTCAACATGAGAAGGCTGGCTGGTTTGAAATGAAAGGCTCAGATTGCTCACATGCTTTGGCACCTTTCCAGCCTGTCCAGGCGCGTCCCACCTTATCCATAAACGGTCTGATTCTTTATGCAAAGCCTTCCCTTCCATCCAAAGACCTTGCCATTACCTCTTCTCACATGGTAACTCGTTTTCACTCTTACTGTGCAGTAACTTTCTTTTACTGAGGTATTTAAAAGTTACTGCTACAGTGACTTGTTTTTCACCTGACCTTATGCACCTCCTCATCTCATTATTCATATACTTTTCTATGCTAAGTTTAACAGTAGCAAGAGGATTCACTCAAACTTGGGGAGAAGACTACTTGGACACCTTTGCTCGGGTTGCTAAGCTCCATACAATTAGAATTGTGTTGTCTCTTGCTGTGAATCTTGAATGGGAGCTGTGGCAGATAGATGTAAAGAATGCCTTCTTGCAAGAAGAACTTGAAGATGAAGTCTCTATGCATCCTCCTCCTGGTTTGGAACACTTGGTGAAGAAAGGAAATGTGTTGAGACTGAAGAAGGCCATCTATGGTCTTAAGCAATCACCAAGAGCATGGTATCACAAGCTTAGCACAACCTTGAATGGGAGAGGATTCAAGAAGTGTGAGCTTGATCATACTCTCTTCACACTTACTTCACCATCAGGTACAATTGTGATCCTTGTGTATGTTGATGATCTCATTATCACGGGTAGTGATAAGGATGGCATCAAAGCTACCAAGGAGTTTCTTAAATCTGTCTTTGATATTAAGGACTTGGGAGAAATGAAATACTTCCTTGGAATTGAGTTGTGTAGATCCAAGGAAGGCTTGTTCATTTCTCAAAGGAAATATACACTTGATCTTTTGAAAGATGCAGGTGCTTATGGAGGAAAGACAGCCAAAATGCCCATGGAAGATGGGTATAAGGTTCCACGTGAGGGGGAGCTTGAAGATAGCAAGCCATTCCATGATCCAAAGCTTTATAGAAAGCTTGTGGGTAAGCTTATCTACTTAACCATCACACGCCCTGATATTTGTTTTGCTGTGAATCAGGTGAGCCAGCATATGCAAGTTCCAAAGGAGCATCACTGGCGTATGGTGGAGAGATTGCTTATGTATCTCAATGGGACACCTGACCTTGGAGTGTGGATGGGTTGCAATAGAAGCACTGAGGTTGTGGGCTATTGTGATACAGATTGGGCTGGAGATAGATCTGATAGAAGGTCAACCACTGGCTATTGCACATTCATTGGTGGGAACTTGGTCACTTGGAAGAGCAGGAAGCAGAAGGTGGTCTCATGTTCAAGCGCAGAAGCTGAGTATAGAGCCATGCTGAAGTTGACAAACGAGCTGGTTTGGATCAAAGGGATACTGAAGCATTTGGAGGTCATACTCTTATGACTATGCATTGTGACAACCAGGCTGCTATCCAAATTGCATCCAACTCAGATTTCCATGAGAGAACCAAGCACATTGAAGTTGATTGCCACAAAGTGAGAGAGATGATTGTGCTTGGAGTTATCCTGCCGTGCTATACAAGGAGTGAAGATCAGTTGGCTGATGTGTTTACAAAGGCAGCAAGGCAGAAGACAATGGAGTCCATTCACATACGGTTGGGCCTCATTGATCTTGGGAAGAAGAAGAGCTAATCCCCTTAGCTGTGAGGTCTTTACTCTTTTTCCCTCATCAAAGTTTTGTCCCAATGAATTTTCCTTGGTGAGGTTTTTAATGAGGAAGATCTCATGGCTATCCACGCTTGACTTGTTTCATATGGGGAGTGTTGAGAAGAGGAGTTACATATTGTTATGAGAAGATATGAAGTGTTGGGATCTTAAGGAGAAGAAGAGATGTGAGTGCAAACTTAGGGTGTTGTACGGCCTGTACGGATGGACAGTGAAGGGGGTGATCAAGATATAGGCTGGAAGAGTGAAATGGGTGAAGTGCATACTTAGGGCAGGTTGTACGGATGTGGGATCCGTACACATTAGGCGTGGGCATAAAAACCAAAAACCGAAAAACCGAACCGGAACCGAACCAAAAAACTGAATCCGAAACTGAACCAAAGTTCAAAAATAACCGAACGGTTCCTATATTTCTATAACCTAAAACCGAACCGAACCGAACCGAACCGAACCGAACCGAATGGGTACCGAATATCGAAATAAAATTTATATACCTAAAAATATTAATTATATTTAATGTTAAAAATACTAAATGTTCTAAACATACTACTAATACACCGAATTATCTAAAAAATCGAAATACTCGAGTACTTTTTTTGTCTAAATTATTTTAAATTATCCAAATTATCCTAAAGAACCGAATTACCCGAATAGTTTTTACCCAAAATATTAAAAGTAATACGGATTACCCGATTTATATCCGAAAAATCTCGAAAAAATTGTTTTTTACAATGAATTATCCAAGATTAACCGAAAAAACCGTAAACAAACCGTAACCGAATTGGAACCACAAATTTATCGGATATTAGTCGGTTCTTATAAATTTTTACCTGAACCGACCCGAAACCGAAAAGAACCGAACCGGATCCGAACCAAATTTTATAGATAACCGAACGGTTCCTATATCTATATAACCGAAAAAACCAAAAACCGAAAGAACCGAACTGAAACTGAACCGAAAATCGAATGCCCAGGCCTAGTACACATGACCGTACAAGGTAAACTTCACCCATTTACCTTGAAGACTTACCCGGGTTACCTCTTGCATTAACCGCGGCCTTACTTGATCACTTCTGACCATTGTGGAGGATAAGGGACACGAGCTGGACAGGCTGGCAAGGTCTGGCAAGCTGACAGCCTGTCAGAACGTGTGAGCATCCTCATTGGCTGACGTTTGAATTAGGCGCTCCACCTTGTTGACTACACATGCTTTAGCTTCTTCCTTTTGAATAGTGAAAGCCCTTATATCTCTTGGATAAATATGTAACCCCACTTTAATTATTATTAAGCAAGTTATGAGAGTCTAATAGTATGTTTCCGAAAATGTTCTTAGTCTCATAATCTTCCTTTAAGTCTCTTATACTTTAATCTCTCTTAAGTCTTTTCTAATCTCTCTTTCTCAATCAAGATCTATAGAAATCTTACTGTCCACTCTATCTCCTGCCCAATCAGCATCACAATACCCAACCACTTCTGTACTGCCATTACAACCCATCCATACTCCTTGTCCAGGCGAGCCACTCAAATACCTCAGTATCCTATCAACCATCTTCCAGTGATGTACCTTTGGCGCCTGCATATGCTGGCTCACTTGATTCACAGCAAAGCATATATCAGGTCTGGTGATGGTCAAGTAGATCAGCTTGCCAACCATCCTCCTATACAGCTTAGCATCCTCAAACAATTGGTTCTCTTCAACCTCCCCCTCACGCAAGACCTTATATCCCCTCCTCAAGAGGTGTCTTAGCTATCTTCCCTCCAAGCACATTAGTCTCCTTCAACATATCCATAGTGTACTTCCTTTGAGACATAAACAATCCCTCCTTAGATCTGCATATTTCAATACCCAAGAAATACTTCATCTCTCCCAAGTCTTTAATATCAAACACAGACTTGAGAAACTCTTTAGTGGCTTTAATCCCAGCCTTATCACTTCCTGTGATAATCAAATTATCCACATACACTAGAATCACAATGATCCCTGATGGTCCGACCAGTGTGAAGAGTGTGTGATCTAGTTCAGACTTCCTGAACCCTCTCCCATTAAGTGTTGTACTCAGCTTCCTATACCAAGCTCTAGGAGATTGCTTCAACCCATATATAGCTTTCTTCAATCTCAAAACATTTCCTGGCTTCACTAGATGCTCAAGACCAGGAGGAGGATGCATATATACCTCATCTTCCAGCTCACCTTGCAAGAAAGCATTCTTCACATCCATTTGCCACAAGTCCCATTCAAGATTCACAGCAAGAGATAGAACTATTCTAATGGTGTGAAGCTTGGCGACTGGTGCAAAGGTGTCAATATAATCTTCTCCATAGGTCTGAGTGAACCCTCTTGCCACTAGCCTTGTCTTCTTCCTTTCCACGGTTCCATCAGGCTTGTATTTGATAGTGATGATCCATCTACTAGTCACTGCCTTCTTTCCTTTTGGTAATTCACTCTCATACCAAGTGTCATTCCTTATCATAGCATTAGCTTCATCTCCCACAGATTCTTTCCAATCCTCATGCATCATTGCTTCTTCATAAAACCTTGGAACAAAGCTTGCATCTAAGCTTATCATGAATGCATAATGTTCTTCTGGAAACTCATCAAAGGAACACACGGCTTGAGAAGGATGCTCCACAGCCTGGGCATTGTAGTACACTCTCGTGTTTACCCAGTTGGAAGGATCCTTCCTAGTCCTTGTGCTCCTCCTCAATGGTTGAACCGGGACCTCAGCTTGAACCTGTTCCTCTAAACCAGTAGTCTCTTCTTGTTCTTCTCCTGAACCAGACCCAGACTCTTCTTGTTCTTCTATTGAACCAGTATACTCTTCTCCTGAACCTGTAGACTCTTCTCATGAACCAGTAGACTCTTCTTGCTCATCTCCACTAGACTGATCCGAATTCTCTGCTCCTTGTGTCATACCTTGATCATGATGACCTGAATCCTCTTGGTGCTGCTCTTGCACTCCTGATTCAGATCCATTCCCCCTCTCATGATCAAGAGGGATTGTTCTTGTAGCTTCTTCAGTTGGAACTGAAGGTTCTCTACTTCTGGTTCCCTGATCCTGGGATAAACCTATCCCTAGCTTCTCTAACAACACTCTCAGTGTTGTTGTCCTGTCTGATGGAGCTCTGGACAGATCCTCTAGGTCTTCCCATTTCTTCTCCTCATAATACCCTTTAGATTCAACAAACTTCACTTCTCTAGATACCATCACTCTTCTGGTTACTGGATCATAGCATTTGAAACCTTTCTGGGTGATGGAGTACCCAATGAACATTGCCTTAGTACTCTTTTCTTCCAGCTTGTTTCTCTGCTCTCCTGGAACCTTGACATAGCACACACAACCAAAGACACGTAGGTGATCTATGAATGGCTTGCTCTTATTCAATACCTCAAATGGAGACAGGTTCTTTAATATCTTGGTTGGAACTCAATTGATGAGATAGCAGGCAGTCTGAACAACATCACTCCAAAACCGTTTTGAGACATTTGCATGAAACATCATCGACCTAGCAACCTCCATCAAATGTCTGTTCTTCCTCTCAGCTACACCATTCTGTTGTGGTGTATAGGGGCAGCTAGTCTGATGTACAATTCTATGCTTGGCTAGATGACTCTTGAAAGCACTGCTGATGTATTCACCTCCATTGTCTGATCTCAGTACCTTCACAATAGCATTGTATTGGTTAGATACATATGCTTGGAAGTTCACAAATGCTTCTATCACCCTATCTTTAGATGGGAGAAATGCAAGCCAAGTATACTTAGACTTCTCATCAATGAATGTCACAAAATACTTGTGACTATCTCTAGACATACACGGTGCAGTCCACACATCTGAATGAACTAGATCAAAGCAGTTATCATAAGTAGTCTCTGATGTTGGGAAAACAGTCCTACAATGCTTTCCTAATATGCATGCTTCACAATCCAAGTGATTAAATGACATATTAGGCATGATCAATTCAATTGCACGAGCATGAGGATGTCCCAATCTAGCATGCCAAGTCATCCTATCAATCTTCTCAGCAGTACTACTCAAACATATAGAGTCAAAGGGTTCAGAAGTCTTAGCCAATTGGAGATGGTATAGCTGATTCTTGCTGTCTCCTCTACCAATGACCTTGCAAGTCTTCAAATCTTGAAAGTCAACCTCATCTGGCCTGAATACCACTTGAAAGCCAAGATCAACCGTCGCCTTCTTCACCGACAATAGATTTGAAGTAAACTGGGGCATGTAGAAAGCATTTGTATCTTTCTCAAACAGTTTGAGTTTTCCCACTCCTTCTATTGGGATCATATCACCATTAGCTATCATCACCCCTCCAGTGGCTTTCCTCACATCACTTATCAAGCTTCTATCACTGATCATGTGATGACTTGCTCCAGAATCAATGATGATGAGTTTTTTGTATGTGGATGCTTTGGCAGGAGCACCTTGTCTCCGGGTCGTAGCCAAAGCATACACATACTTAACAAACTCATCCTATTCCTCCTTTGTGACACACTCATCTGCTCCTTTTGTTTCTAGCTTCCTCATAACCCCACTGCCCTCTACAGAATCTCCCATGTAAGCTGAGTAAGAACATTCTCCTACTTGCATACTATCCTTGATACTCTTCCTCCATAATCTTCTCATCATAAACCACACCTTAGAAAGTTTTCTCAACTTTCCCTTCTTGCAGCTTGTACCTCTCTTCCATCTATCCAGCTTCTTGTGTATCTCCCACACATCACAAATGTGTTTAACCAGCTCACATATCTCTTTCATAAGAAAGTTAAAGATCACATCTTACTTCCTCCTTCCTTGACAATAGCTCGGATTTGCTGTATGTGTTTTCACCATACCCAACTCTGATCCTACTTCTCTCAGCCTCCCTACAAGCTGATACAACTCGTCCTCTCCTTGTCTTAGAGTGTGGATCACGCCCTTGGCTTCATGAACCTTCAACCTTGCTGTCTGACCTTCTTCAGCAGCTATCTCCTTCAAAGGTTTCTCCTTTAAAGGTTTTACCTTTACATGAATCTCCTCCAAACTTGCTGTCTAATCTTTCTCAGCAACTCTCTCCTTTAAAGGTTCTTCCTTTGCTGTCTGGTTTTCCACAGCAGCTCTCTCCTTTAAAAGTTCTTCCTTTACATGATTACTCCAAATCCCACAGCTTTCCAAAGCTTTTTTCATCCAAGATGACCAAGCCAACTCGTTTTCTCTCCCTTTTTTCTCTTCAAGAATCGATCTTGCTGTCTCCTCCAAGCCACAGCTTTCCAAAGCTCTCTTAGCCCATCTTGACCAAGCGCCATCCCTCTCTTCTTCAAGATCCATGGTTGTACTCGATCTGTGCTTCATTTCCATGTTGAGATAGTTTGAATCCATCAGAATATCTCACACCACTCAGATAATAAAGACCAGAACTCAAGAACACCAAGAACACTCAAGAACACCCAGATTTTTATGAAAAAGAAATCACACTCTCCCCTTTTGAGCAACCAGGCTCTGATACCATAAACACTTTTGTGTTTTAGAGCATGGTTCAAACAATCAGAGATAATTAGATGAAAAGATTAGACAAGATTAGAAAGATTAAGAGATTCTGGTGAGAATAAAGAGAGAGAGACTCAAAACTTCATTAATTGATATCTGATGAGGTTTACAAGAATATATAGAGAGAGCAACAAGGGTTTTCGAAATTCATAAGCATGTGGAGTCAATGGACAGGCTGGAACTCCTTTTGAAATACTTGGCTATGCTTTCTCACATGCTTGCAACAGTACGAAAGCATTTTCTCCTTTCCAGCACATGACAGGCTGTCCAAGACTCTCTTCTTCCTCTCCAGACTGCTCATCCCTTATCCAGACTTCTCCTAGGTCGTGCTCCACTCTCCAAAGGGATGCAAGGTAACTTCCAAAGCTTTTAACTTAGTTACCACAGTAAATCTAAAGTTATTGTGGTAAATCCCAAAAGTTATTGTCTTCTCCAAATCTCTTCCTCTCTCAATATATCAACTCTTCATCACCTCATCTCAACAATCCATATACCAAGACCTTGAGTTCCATTCAGATAGATAAGAACTCTTTCCACCATGCGCCAGTGGTGCTCCTTTGGAGCTTGCATATGCTGGCTTACTTGATTCACAGCAAAGCATATATCTGGCCTTGTAATGGTTAAGTATATCAGCTTCCCCACAAGCTTCCTATACAGCTTTGGATCATGGAATGGCTTGCCATTCTCTTTCTCCCCCTCACGAGGATCTTATACCAATCTTCCATGGGCATCCTAGCAGTTCTTCCTCCATAAGCACCATCATCTTTCAGGATATCCAATGTATACTTTCTTTGAGAGATGAACAACCTTTCCTTTGATCTGCACAGCTCAATTCCAAGGAAATACTTCATCTCTCCCAAGTCTTTTATCTCAAATACTGACTTCAGGAACTCTTTTGTGGCTTGAATCCCCTCTTTGTCACTGCCGGTTAAGATGATATCATCCACATACACAAGAAGGCAGACAACTCCTGAGGAAGTGGTGAAAGTAAAGAGGGTGTGATCTAACTCAGACTTCCTAAAGCCTCGTCTATTCAATGTAGTACTCAGCTTGTTGTACCAAGCTCTAGGTGATTGCTTCAACCCATAGATAGCCTTCTTTAATCTCAAGACATTCCCTGGCTTCACTAGGCTCCCAAGACCAGGTGGAGGATGCATATATACTTCATCTTCAGCTCTCCTTGAAATAAGGCATTCTTCACATCCATCTGCCAAAGTTCCCACTCAAGATTCACAGCAAGAGATAAGACTATTCTGATTGTATGTAGCTTGGCAACAGAAGCAAATGTGTCAATGTAGTCTTCTCCATAGGTCTGAGTGTATCCTCTAGCCACCAGTCTTGTTTTCTTCCTATCCACAGTTCCATCAGGCTTGTATTTGATAGTAAAGATCCACCTATTAGTTACTGCCTTCTTCCCTTTTGGCAATGCACTCTCATACCAAGTGTCATTCTTTGTCATAGCATTAGCCTCATCCCCAACAGATTCTTTCCAATCTTCATGCATCATTGCTTCTTCTTATGACCTTGGGACAAAGCTCTTGTCTAAGCTTGTCATGAAAGCACAATGCTCTTCAGGATATTGAGAAAATGAACACACTGCTTGGGAAGGGTGCTCCACAGCCTGGGCATTGTAGTACACTCTCGTGTTTACCCAGTTGGAAGGATCCTTCCTTTGCCGTGTGCTTCTTCTCAAAGGTACCACCACTTCTGCCTCATCACGAACAACCACTTCTTCCTCAACAGCTTCCTCTTCTTGTGTTTTGTCTTCTTCACCAGCTTCTTGTCTTCCAGTCTGGTCTTCTCTTGCATTCTCTTCCCCAATTTGGACAGGAACATCAGAACTGTGATCTCCTAGACTACCAGCTTCACCCGAGCCTTGATCTTGGTCTGGTAGACTTCCAGCTTCTGATTCATTTCCCCCCTCATGTTCAAAGTGGGATGGTTCTTCAACAGCAACTCGAGAAGGTTCTTCACGCCTACTCTGGTCCTGGTACACTCCAATACCAAGTCCCTGTAGAATGTTTCTCAAACCAGTAGCAGCATCTGATGGTTGAGAGAGTCCTTCAAACTCTTCCCAATTCTTTCCATCATAATTACCTTTCTCTTCCATGTACTTTACTTCCCTTGACTCCAGAACTCTTCTAGCCACTGGATCAAAGCATTTATATCCCTTTTGGGATGTTGAATACCCAACCAGCATGGTTTTGGTGCTCCTCTCTTCTAACTTGTTTCTCAGCTCGCCTGGTACCATCACATAGCACACACACCCAAAATTCCTCAAGTGATCTAGAACTGGTTTACTCTTGTTGAGAACCTCAAAAGGAGACTGATCTCCTAGAACTCTGGTTGGTATCCTGTTGATCAAGTAGCAGGCAGTCATTACAGCATCACTCCAGTACCTCTTAGGAACACTCCTGTGAAACATCATAGACCGAGCAACCTCCATGAGATGGCTATTCTTTCTTTCAGTCACTCCATTTTGCTGAGGAGTATAAGGGTCGCTAGTCTGATGCAGAATCCCATGTTGAGCTAGATGATCCTTGAATGCCTGGCCAGTGTACTCCCCACCATTATCAGACCTGAAAATCTTAATCTTGGCATGATAATGGTTAGTAAAATAACTTTGAAAAATTTTAAATGCATCAAGGACTCTATCTTTAGTTTTAATGAGTGTTAACCAGGTGTATTTGGATTTTTCATCAATGAATGTGACATAATATTTAAAATCATCTCTAGATAAGCAAGGGGCTGTCCAAATATCTGAGTGAATCAAATCAAAACAGTTTTCATAGATAGTAGATGATCTTTGAAAAACAGTCTGACAATGTTTTCCCACAAGCACAATCATCATTTTTAAACATGACACCTGGTAACATAATGCTTAAAGCCCTAACATGTGGATGGCCTAGTCTAGCATGCCACAAAGCATTTTTATTCATAGTCAAAACAGAACTAAAAGAAAAGCAGGAACTAGAAATAGGAGATAAGTCTTCAAGCATATAAAGATCTCCCTTGGTTGCTCCTTGTCCAATCAACTTACTGCTTTTAATATCCTGAAACTTCACATCATTAGGACTAAAGATAACATTGCATTGAAGATCAGTGGTGCCTTTCTTGACAGATAAAAGATTAGAAGTGAACTCAGGCATGTAGAAGGCTTTAGAATTCTTATCAAAAAGTTTTAAGCTACCAATGCCTTTAATAGGAATTCTATCTCCATTAGCAATCATGACATGACCATGAGCAGGTTCTATATCTTTAATAAGGTGATTATCACTAATCATATGATGAGATGCGCCAGAATCAATTATCAATGCTTTATGCATGTTTCTAGCAATATGAGTCTTAGGAGTGCTTTTCAAGTTCCCTAGCACATCTAGTAATTTATCAGAAACACTAGTGTGAGATTTAGCAGTATATGATCTTTCAAACAAGTCTAGCAACCTATCAGTGGTACTAGACATAGTATGAGCAGAGTATGAGTAGCCAAGAGTGTTTCCGAGTTTGTTACCAGACTCCTTGAGAGCTCGTATGAATGCCTCAAAGTCAGCCTTAGTTCACCTCTTGGTCCAAGCTCTTTCCACTCAGCTGATGAGAAGTCATAGCACACCCTTCATTTTCACTTCCCTTAGCACTTGAACTTGCTCCTGCTGAGCCAGTACCATTTGCACCAGTAGAAATGTTGGCTCTTGCTTCTCTGTCTTTGTTGAACTTGCTTGGCCTGAGGTGTGGATGGATAATCCAACACTGACTCTTCTTATGTCCCTGCCTCTTGCAATGCTCACAGCTTCCTTCATGCCTCTCATACTTCTTTCCATCACCTCGGTAAGCAGCCTTATTAGCTTGTATCTCTTCAGCTTGGTGTGCTATAGAAAGCTCACCCTTTCCTTTTCCTCCAAAGAGGCCGAGGGATCCTTCCTCCTTCTGAAGTTGAGCACATACTATAATCTTTAGAGATTATGAGACAATATGAGAAGAATAAAGAGATTTAGAGAAAGATTAAGAAGAGATTAAAAGAGATTAGCAAGAACAGATTAGAGACTAATGGAGAATAATTGTAAAGAGAGACTTAAGAGACTCAAAACTTGCTTAACATTGATAATCAGACTTTACAAGTATATATAGGATGCAGATACAAGGGTTTTAACTCAAAAGGATAAGGAAAGCATGTGTAGTCAACCAAAGGAGGAGCGCCTAATTCAAAAGCAACCAATAGGGTGTCTCACACGCTTTTGGCATCAAGGAATATTCTGACAGCCTGTTCCAGTCAGTCAGACCAAGCTCTCTTCTTCCCAACGGCCAGGAACTAAGGCACAGCAGTAGAAAGGTAACAAGGTAACTCCTTCTTCACTTTAATTTTCACCCGGGTAAATGTGTCTTACCCTTGAATGGTACGGACTGGTGTACGGCCTTGTACGGCCTGATCAAGCCTTCACCCATTCCTCTCCAAATGATCCCCACTCTCATATCTTCTCCTCATACACTTGTAACTCCTCTTAAGCTCAACACAACCCAACACTCCCCCTCAAGCTTGACCATATGAAACAAGTCAAGCTTGGACAGCCATGAGATCTTCCTCATTAAAAACCTCACCAAGGAAAACCCATAGGGACAAAACCTTGATGAGGGAAAAAGAGTAAAGATCTCATGACTAAGGGGATCAGCTCTCCTTCTTTCCAAGGTCAGTGAGGCCAAAATGGATATGTATGGACTCCATTGTCTTCTGCCTCGCTGCCTTTGTAAACACATCAGCCAGCTGGTCTTCACTTCTGGTATAGCAAGGTAAAATCACTCCAAGCACTATCATCTCCCTTACATTGTGGCAGTCAACTTCAATGTGCTTGGTTCTCTCATGGAAGACCGAGTTGGATGCAATGTGGATGGCAGCCTGGTTGTCACAATGCATAGTCATGGGAGTAGCCTGATCAATCTCCAAGTGCTTCAATATCCCTTTGATCCACACCAGCTTGTTTATCAATTTCAGCATGGCTCTATACTCAGCTTCTGCACTAGAACATGACACCACCTTCTGCTTCTTACTCTTCCAAGTAACCAAGTTGCCACCAATGAAAGTACAGTAGCCAGTAGTTGATCTTCTATCAGACCTATCTCTTGCCCAATCTGCATCACAATAGCCAACCACCTATGTGCTTCCATTACAGCCCATCCACACACCTAGATCAGGTGTTCCATTCAGGTACATCAGTAGCCTTTCCACCATACGCCAATGATGCTCCTTTGGCACTTGCATATGCTGGCTTACCTGATTCACAGCAAAGCAAATGTCAGGACGGGTGATAGTTAAATAGATGAGCTTACCCACAAGCTTCCTATAGAGCTTTGGGTCATGGAATGGCTTGCTGTCTTCAGGCTCCCCCTCACGTGGAACCTTATACCCATCCTCCATGGGCATCTTAGCCGTTTTCCCTCCATAGAAACCTGCATCCTTCAAAAGATCAAGTGTATATTTCCTTTGAGAAATGAACAAGCCTTCCTTGGATCTACAAAACTCAATTCCAAGAAAGTATTTCATTTCTCCCAAATCTTTAATCTCAAACACAGATTTAAGAAACTCCTTGGTAGCTGTGATACCATCTTTATCACTTCCAGTGATGATGATATCATCAACATACACAAGGATCACAATGATACCTGAGGGTGTGGTGAGAGTGAAGAGAGTGTGGTCAAGCTCGGACTTCCTGAACCCTCTTCCATTGAAGGTTGTGCTCAGTTTGTGATACCATGCTCTTGGTGATTGCTTGAGACCATAGATAGCCTTCTTCAGTCTCAACACATTTCCTTTCTTCACCAAGTGTTCCAAGCCAGGAGGAGGATGCATATAGACCTCATCTTCAAGCTCTCCTTGCAAGAAGGCATTCTTACATCCATCCGCCAAAGCCCCATCCAAGATTCACAGAAGAGACAACACAATTCTGATTGTGTGAAGCTTAGCAACAGGAGCAAATGTGTCTATATAATCCTCTCTCCAAGTTTGAGTAAATCCTCTTGCAACAAGCCTTGTCGTGTTTCTGTCCACAGTTCCATCAGGTTTGTACTTAACTATGAAAATCCACCTGCTTGAAACTGCCTTCTTCCCTTTTGGAAGCTCACTCTCATACCATGTGTAATTTTTAATCATTGCACCTGCTTCATCATGAACTGATTCTCTCCATTCCTTAATCATCATGGCTTCTTCATAGCTTCTTGGCACATAGCTCTTGTCTAAGCTCACCATAAATCTGTAGTGTTCTTCAGGGTATTGAGCAAAGGAACACACGGCTTGAGAAGGATGCTCCACAGCCTGGGCAATGTAGTACACGTGAGTGTTTACCCAGTTGGAAGGATCCTTCCTCACCCGTGTGCTTCTCCTCAATACTGGTGCTGGTTCAGGTTGCACCATTGATTCTACTGGCTGCTACTCCACAACAGGTTCACCAGCTTCATCTTCTTCTAGCTGACTTTCTTCAGCTCCATCTTGATGTGTACTTGACTCCACACCTTGATCATGTATTTCAGAACTTTCCTGATCATTTCCTTGGCCATTTGTGCTCTCTCCCCTCTTTTGATTAGGATGTTCTGATCCACTGCCCCCCTCATGGTCAAGATGGGGAGTATCACTAGCAACTGGCATATCCCTTGAGACATTGGTTGTGCCTGGTTGAACCTTGATCCCAAGGCCTTCTAAGATAATCTGCAAAGTAGCAGCTCTGTCGGATGTAAGATCCTTCAAGTCTTCTTGATTCTGCTCTTCATAATACCCCCTGTCTTCAACAAACTTCACCTCCCTAGACACTAGAACTCTTCTACAATCCGGATCAAAGCATTTGTAGCCCTTTTGAGAAGATGAGTACCCAATAAACATTGCTTTTGTACTCCTAGCTTGTAGCTTGTTTCTCAACTCTCCAGGAACCATCACATAACAAAGACACCCAAAGACTCTCATGTGCTCCAAGGAAGGCTTGTATTCGTTTAGCACTTCAAATGGAGCCCTTCCTTCCAAGACCTGAGTTGGAGTCCTGTTTATCAAATAGCAAGCAAGAATAACAAAGATCACTCCAAAACCTCTTGGGAACATTGGCTTGAAACATCATAAACCTGGCAACTTCCATCAAATGTCTGTTCTTTCTCTCAGCTACACCATTTTGCTGAGGAGTATAAGGACAACTTGTCTGATGAAGAATGCCATGCTGAGAAAGATAGTGCTTGAAGGCTTGACCAGTGTACTCACCACCATTATCAGACCTGAAAATCTTAATCTTGGCATGATACTGGTTAGACACATATGATTGAAAAATTTTAAATGCATCAAGCACCCTATCTTTGGTCGGAATTAGTGTTAGCCAGGTGTATTTGGATTTTTCATCAATGAATGAGACATAATACTTATGAGATTCCCTCGATAAACAAGGAGCAGTCTAAATATCAGAATGAATAAGATCAAAACATTTCTCATAAACAGTGTTGGACTTGGGAAAAACAGTTTTACAATGCTTGCCTAAAATACAAGCTTCACACTCATTATTCTCAAAAGAAACACCTGGCAACATCAGTTTCAAAGCCTTATTATGACGGTGTCCTAGTCTAGCATGCCAAAATGCATTTTTATTCAAACTTGAAGCAGAAACAGAGGTAAATGAGCAGCTAAAATCAGAAACAGGAGCAAGATCTTCAAGCATATATAAGTCTCCTTTAGTCACTCCTTTTCAAATCATCTTGCTACTCTCAATATCCTGAAACTTCACATCATTAGGGCTGAATATGACATTGCAATTTAGATCAGTTGCACATTTCTTAACAGACAGCAAATTTGAAGTGAATTCAGGCATAAAAAAAAGCTCTAGACTCCTTATCAAACAGCTTAAGACTTCCTATTCCTCTAATAGGAATCTTAGCACCAGTAGCAATCATCACATTACCATTAGCAGGTTCAATGTTTTTAATCAACCTAGTGTCACTGATCATATGATGAGATGCACCAGAATCCACAATGAGAGGCTTAGATGATTGAGATTTAGCAAGATGAGCAAGAATGCTGGATGGTTTATATGCATGATCAATCTTAGCAAGCTCAACATTTCTTGAATGATTATGCATTTTTATCAAGTTACTAGGCAACCTATCAGTTTGATTCCAGTCACCAGAGTTTTCTACAGTCCTAGCAATCATAGAAGCACCATAGGAGTACCCAAAGATGTTACCATTATCCTTGAACAATTTGATGAGGGCATCAAGATCAGACTTCTTGAGGTATTTATGATCATTGATGCTGCGTGTACTTGGGCTACCAGAATAGGCCACCAAAGATTTCCCATTGTCAGTCTCACGCTTCTCTCCTTCATGGTTTTTACTAGTACCAGCTCCACTTGAACTCTCTGAGATGTTAGCCCTTGCTTCCCAGTCCTTCATAAACTTTGCTGGCTTCAGGTGAGGATGGAGTATCCAGCATTGGATCTTCTTATGACCATGCTTCTTGCAATGATCACAGTTTCCATTGAACCTCCTGTCCTCATACCTCCCATGAGCGGCCTTATTGGCCTGTGGAGCTTCAGCTTGATCAGTATGAGCCGCTTGTTTTGCAAGTGAAAGCTCTCCCTTTCTCCCAAACAAACCAATGGACACTTGCTCCTTTTTAATCCGGGCACACAAATCTTCTAAGCTTGGTAGGCTATCCTCTCTCAACAGATGCTGGATGAGGCCATTATAGGCCGGATTCAATGTGAGCAACAAACCAAACACCTTGTCTTGCTCTCTTCTCTTGTTTATCTCATCAGCATCAGTGGTTCTTGGCCTCAACATTTCCAACTCTGACCATAAGGACCTGAACCTCCCAAGATGTTTAGTAAACTCCATGTCTTCTTGAGCCAATCCGTTTATGGCTTGCTTGATCTCAAACACTCTGCTCAGGTTTGAAATGTTTCCATACACTTTCTTTAAAGTGTCCCACAGCTCCTTAGCTGTTTCACAGTAGCTATAAGCATCCAACAAGGCTGGCTCCAATGAAGCATGGAGAGTTGAAAGAACCAGCAGATCTTCTTGCTGCCATTTCTCCATAGCTTCACTTGCGTCATCAGTTGGGACATCCTCCTTGTCTCCTCCTTGAGTAAGCAAATTTGGAGCCTCACCAGATGTAATATGGCCCCATAAGCCCTTACTTCCAATCGCAGTTCTCACCATCCGAGACCACACCAAGTAGTTATTCCCTTTAAAGATCACAGCAACCTTCATTTTCATACTCACATCCATCACCAAAGACTTTTCTTGACTTCCACAGCTTCAGACTTCAGATCTAACCCCACAAGTAGCACCAAGACTCGATCTTACAAGGAAACCTTCAAAGATCCCACCTTTACCACTTAAACCAAACAAAGACTTGACCTTTAGCTTAAAATCTTCAAAGACACCTTCAAAGCTTCAATCTTTGAGCTTCACACCACCACACGAACAAGACTGGATCACACACTCTTCTTAGAACCCCTTTAAGCTTCACAAACGCCTAAAGAAATTACTTGACCCCGGATCTTCAATAGAAACACAAACGGATAACTTCACTTGTTCTTCAAAGATCTAGCCTTAAATCTCCAAGAACACTCAAGAACACAGGTGGACAAGCCAACCTGGCTCTGATACCATATAATCTTTAGAGATTATGAGACAATATGAGAAGATTAAAGAGATTTAGAGAAAGAATAAGAAGAGATTAAAAGAGATTAGCAAGAACAGATTAAAGACTAATGGAGAATCATTGTAAATCAGGGTTTTAACTCAAAAGGATAAGGAAAGCATGTGTAGTCAACCAAAGGAGGAGCGCCTAATTCAAAAGCAACCAATAGGGTGTCTCACACGCTTTTGGCATCAAGGAATATTCTGACAGCCTGTTCCAGTCTGTCAGACCAAGCTCTCTTCTTCCCAACGGTCAGGGACTAAGGCACAGCAGTAGAAAGGTAACAAGGCAACTCCTCCTTCACTTTAACTTTCACCCGGGTAAATGTTTCTTACCCTTGAATGGTACGGACTGGTGTACGGCCTTGTACGGCCTGATCAAGCCTTCACCCATTCCTCTCCAAATGATCCCCACTCTCATATCTTCTCCTCATACACCTTGTAACTCCTCTTAAGCTCAACACAACTCAACACATACTTCCTCCATTGATGGAAGTGTTGGTGATCACAAGATGTGCTTGATCACATCCTGGTAACATGGATCAAGTGTCATTAGCAGCCCAAAGACCTGATCTTGCTCCCTTCTCTCCATGAGGGCTTCTTGATCAGTAGTATTGGGTCTTAAGCTCTCAAGCTCAGACAACAAAGATCCAAACTTTCCCATGTGCTTGGTGAGTTCCCCTCCATCTTGTTTTAGAAGAGTTATGGATCTCTTCAACTCAAACACACGGCTTATTTTGGAGACATTTCCAAACCTCTTCAAGAGTGTCTCCCACAGTTGTTTGGGAGTCTCACAGTAGCTGTAGGCCTCAAGAAGAGGGACCTCAAGAGATGCTTGTAGTACAGAGAGCACCATCAAGTCTTCTTCTACCCACTTCTTTGCATCAACCACGGCAAGAGCTTTCGCTTCACCTTCTTCTTCTTTGTCTTCATTGGTCACTGGCGTTGGACCATCATCAGTGATGTGACCCCAAAGCCCTAACCTTCCAATGGCAGTCTTCACAAACCTAGACCACAGCAAGTAGTTTGAACCTCCTTTCAAAGCAACCGGGACAGTAACCAGTTTGCTAAAGTTGTTTGCATCCATCTTCTCTTCTATGAACCAGAAATGACCTTCAAAGCTTCAATCTTGCAACCCAGCTGAAGACCCAACAGGACCAGACCTCAACAACCCACGAGCTTAGAGAACCAGAACCAAAGATCTCAACTTTAGCACAGAAACTTCTCAGATACACCACAAGAACACACAAGAGCAAGAATCCCAACACAAAGAAAGATTGAAAGAAGAAACTAGATCTCTTAATACCAAAGCCAACCAGGCTCTGATACCATATGAAATTTTAGAATAGAGATGGTATTAAGAGATTAATGGTAGATTAAAGAGAGTAGAAAAGATTTTTGTAGATATTTGATGAGAGATTAAGAAGATATGAGATTAAGAACCCATGGTTTAAGAATATTTGATTATCATGATGAACAAGAGAGAAAGAGAGACTACAAACTCGTTAACTTTTTATTATGAGGGAGGTTACACATATATATGGCGAGTTACAAGGGTTTCTCTAAGACTAATCACTGTATAAGCATGTGGAGTCAACATGAGAAGGCTGGCTGGTTTGAAATGAATGGCTCAGATTGCTCACATGCTTTGGCACCTTTCAGCCTGTCCAGCCGCGTCCCACCTTATCCATAAACGGTCTGATCCTTTATGCAAAGCCTTCCCTTCCATCCAAAGACCTTGCCATTACTTCTTCTCACCATGGTAACTCCTTTTCACTCTTACTGTGCAGTAACTTTCTTTTACTGAGGTAACTAAAAGTTACTGCTACAGTGACTTGTTTTGACCTGACCTCATGCACCTCCTCATCTCATTATTCATATACTTTTCTATGCTAACAGATGTGAAGAATGCTTTTCATCAAGGAGAACTAGAAGATGAAGTATATATGCATCCGCCTCCAGGTCTAGAGAGTCTAGTGAAAGCCAGGGAATGTCTTGAGATTAAGAAGGCTATTTATGGTCTGAAGCAGTCTCCTAGATCTTGGTATAACAAGTTGAGCACAACATTGAATGGGAGAGGCTTTAGGAAGTCTGAGTTGGATCACACCCTCTTCACTCTTACCACTTCCTCAGGAGTTATATGTCTTCTTGTATACGTGGATGACATCATCATAACAGGCAGTGACAAAGAAGGGATTCAAGCCACCAAAGAGTTTCTAAAATCAGTGTTTGAAATAAAAGACTTGGGAAAGATGAAGTACTTTCTTGGGATTGAGCTGTGTAGATCAAAGGAAGGGTTGTTTATCTCTCAAAGGAAGTATGTATTGGATATATTGAAAGAGGCTGGTGCTTATGGAGGAAAGACAGCTAAGACGCACATGGAGGATGGGTATAAGATTCCACGTGAGGGAGAGAAAGAAGATGGCAACCTATTCCATGATCCCAAGCTGTATAGGAAGCTTGTGGGGAAGCTAATATACTTGACCATTACAAGGCCAGATATATGCTTTGCTGTGAATCAAGTGAGCCAGCATATGCAAGTTCCAAAAGAGCATCACTGGTGCATGGTTGAGAGAGTTCTCATGTATCTGAATGGAACTCAAGATCTTGGGATATGGATGGGCTGCAATAGAAGCACTGAAGTTGTGGGTTATTGTGATGCTGATTGGGCTGGTGATACAGCTGATAGAAGGTGTACAACTGGCTACTGCACCTTCATTGGAGGAAACATGGTAACCTGGAAGAGTAAGAAGCAAAAGGTGGTATCATGCTCTAGTGCTGAGGCTGAGTATAGAGCTATGCTGAAGCTTACCAACTAGTTGGTCCGATCAAGGGATTCGGCATTTGGAGATAGATCAGTCAACACCAATGACAATGCATTGTGATAATCAAGCGGCTATTCACATTGCTACAAACTCAGTATTTCATGAGAGGACCAAGCACATTGAAGTTGATTGCCACAAGGTGAGGCAGATGATAGTCTTGGGAGTAATCTTGCCATGTTACACAAAGAGTGAAGATCAGTTGGCAGATGTATTTACCAAGGCAGCTAGGCAGAAGACAATGGAGTCCATACACATCAGGTTGGGACTCATTGATCTCTTGCCTAAGAGCTAGTTCATACACCCTCCTGATCATGAGATCTTTACTTTTTTTCCCTCATCAAAGTTTTGTCCCATTGGGTTTTCTTTGATGAGGTTTTTAGTGAGGGAGATCTCATGGTCCTTCCAAGCTTGACTTGTTCTACATGGTCAAGCTTGAGGGGGAGTGTTAAACTTAGCATAGAAGAGTGCATGAATAATGAGATGAGGAGTTTTATGAGGTCAGGAGAAAAGTTACCATGCAGTAAAAATAAGTTACCATGCAGTAAAAGTAACTTGGAGTTACTGTGAGGTAAAAGGAAGCTGGTTAAGGTATGAAGAAGTCTCTGGTGAAGGAAGAGGGTTAGCACAGTGATCAGACCGTTGCGGAAAGAGCACTGGTGCGCCTGGCTAGCTCATGACAGCCTGGAAAGGTCTCTAAGCGTGTGAGCATTGTGGACCGACCATTTCAAATGGGCGCTCCCCTTCCCTTTTATTTCACATGCTTGCACTAGTAACTTTCACCTTGTAAACCCTTATGTCTCTTACTATAAATTTGTAGTGACTCTCTCTTAATAAGATTAACGAGTTTTTGAAGTCTCTCTGTTGAAGCTTACATGATCTGAGAGTACTTGGTGGTTATTCAAGAAGAGGAGCAGACCAGGTTAGAAGCAAGATGAAGGGTGTAGAAGCAATCTCCAAGGCGGCCTAAAGGAAGAGCAGTCTTGGTACTACAGACTGAAGCATCCTGTCATGAAGACTTCAGTAACATGGTGGTGTCTCATGAAGAAGAAGCAACCAAGACTCAGCTTGTATCTATCAAGGAAGATTAGAGAGTCCGAGCACTTGATCACAACAGGAAGGTTGTGAGAAAGGAGGAGAGACCAAGATTTGTCTGAAGAAGCGTACAAGATATGTTGGTGATGAGCAAGGGAAGAGGTGATCGACCTTGCATCACATGAGGGCCATGATCCAGAGCCTTTGTGTCCCTTACATTGCTGGTAAGGCACAAGGGCTCACTGACCAATCACTAGGCCTTGGAGGCTCTACTCTTTTTCCCTTACAAGTTTTTGTCCCAAAGGGTTTTCCTTGTAAGGTTTTTAATGAGGGAATTCTTCAAGGTTCCAAGCTTAACTCAGGATCTCCTAGAGTTAAGCTTGAGGGGGAGTGTTAACTTGAAGAAAGAAATGGAGTCAAGAGAAGTTGGGTCTGGTGCAAAGTGAGGGAAAGTCTTGTAGAGATTGTCCATCAAGCTTCAAGTGTGTCTAGATGAGTCAAGAAGTGATCTATGTTGAGATGAGAAGAAGCATAGAGATCAAGATATAAGCTTGGGTTGAAGAATGGGTAGGATTTACCTTGATGGTAAATAAAAGTTACCATGGTAAATATGGAGTTACCATGGTAAAGTTACCATGGGAACCTTACCTCAATGTAAAGAGAAAGACACTTGTTTAGGAAGAGGGTATGATCCAAAGACACTTGCTTAGGATAAGAAAGGAGCTGGCACAAGACTGGCTGGAACAGACTGGCGAATCACTAAAGGAAGAAGCTACAGTTATTGACATTAAGACATAAAGGGATATGAAGACATAAAGAGATAAGAAGAAAAGAGGCATCTGGGCGAGTTGAACTTGTTTGGTCCGTACAAGACTTGGGAAACAAGTCTGTCCGTACAGAAGTGCCTTAGAAGGAAAGCAACTCAGTTAGCTTGAGTTTGGAAGGCAATGAAGTAATTCAAATTGACCAGAAGCTGTCTTGAAGTCAATGGAGCCGTTGGGACTGATCTGAAGCAAGTGGACTATTTAAAATAGTAAAAATCACATGATTCACTTAAGGAGAAAACTGTTTGGAGCTGTCATTGTCCCTCGACCAGAATGCCATTGTTTATTCTATTCCTTTTGTCCTGATGTCCCTTTGTTATTCTTTAAATATGTATGTGCTCATTCAGATTGAATCAAGGAAATCAAATCCTTCTTTTCTTATTACTTTGCAACTCTCTCTCTCTTTATCTCACGGCACTCATCTCTCTCTCTCCTGTTCTTCACATTGTTCTTCACTCTGTTCTTCATTTACTTCATGGTATCAGAGCTTTAAGCTCTTGAGAACCTCAATCACTTCCGCAAACACTCTTTACTTACCTGTCTCTTCAGATTCATCTTGTTATTTTCTTAAAATTCTCTCCAGATTTCTTTTATCCAGTGGGTAATAAAACTCTGTTCTTGAGTGTTCTTGGCTGTGCTCACTCTGTTCTGTCCCTATTTTATTTTCTTGAGAGTTTATCTTGATTCTAGACTTAAGTTCTCTCAATTCCAGAGCTTAATTCTCTCAAATCCAGCCTTGAAAATTTAATTTTTTTTCTTGGCGCCTGCTTGTAAGAGATGGAGCACCACAGAGCTGTTCTTATCCCATGTACAATCAAGGGACCAGGAAACTACATCACTTGGTCCAGGATGACCAGAGCAGCCCTTGGAGGAAGAGGTCTTTGGGAGCATGTTACTTCAAGTTCAGCTCCAAAGCAGATCACCCAAGGAGAAGATGGCGAGGAGATTGTAGTGGTAGATGAAGGCAAATGGGGTCAGGAAGATCTCATGGTGCTGTCTATCTTGCATAGCTCTCTTGATGGTCCACTTATGGACACTTACTCACACTGTACAACTCCAAAACAGTTGTGGGATACTCTGCAAAGAGTGTATGGTAACACTTCAAACCTTA
Source organism: Brassica carinata (assembly GCA_016771965.1). Lineage (NCBI taxonomy): Eukaryota > Viridiplantae > Streptophyta > Magnoliopsida > Brassicales > Brassicaceae > Brassica > Brassica carinata. The sequence continues at coordinate 37,375,595 of CM028689.1, forward strand.
CCAGGATCTATGAAGTGAAGAGAGCCATCACCTTGCAGCAAGAAGAAGGAGACTTCACCAAACACCTTGGGAAGTATAGCCAGCTATGGTCTGAGCTGGAGATGCTAAGGCCAAGCTCCAATGACCCTGAGACACTTGAAGCCAGGCGTGAGCAAGACAAGGTCTTTGGACTGTTTTTCACACTCAGCCCAAGCTTCGATCTTGAGAGAAAACGAGCTTCCAAGCTATGATGAAGTGTGTGCTCCGCTACAAAAGGAGATAGGCTCAGATGGACTCTTTGGTGGTTGAAAAGGAGACTTACCTATGGCACGTAAGGCTGAGAAGATGGAGAATGCTTCAGCAAACAAAGCTCACTTCAAACCAAGAGGAGGAGGAGACAAGTCAGTAACTTGTGAGCATTGCAAGTACAAAGGCCACTCCAAAACCAATTTCTGGATCCTCCATCCTCATCTCAGGCCAGCCTCAACCAACAGGTACAGCCAGGCCAGAGCACAGAAAGCAAGAGCTCAGGAGCACCCAGCACCCAGCTCCATGCGCCTGGGAAATGATGGAAGAGCTTTGATCTCTACAACTCACACTGGTAGCTCCACTTCCCACGCCTTGCCTTAGCCATCTCATCAGGATGCATTCATCAGGAACTCAGACATTGAGGCCCTGATCAAGGCTCTCAATGCAAACTCTGGTAACCAAAGTATTAATGCTTTAAATTCTATTCACAATGCATCTCACACTGCTAGGCCATTGATAATTGATTCAGGAGCTTCTCATCATATGATTAGGGATGCTAAACTGATTAATTATATTAAGCCTGCTCTAGGAATTGTTGTGATTGCAAATGGTGATAGAATTCCATTAGAAGGAGTAGGAAAGCTGAATCTGTTTAATAAAGAATCTCAAGCTTTTTACATGTCTGCCTTTGCTTCTAACCTGTTATCTGTGAACAGAGCAACTAATGATTTAAATTGCAATGTTATTTTTAGTCCTAATGATGTGTGCTTTCAGGATATTAAGACCAGTAAGATGCTGGGCAAAGGTGTAAGCAAGGGAGAGATGTATTTCCTTGAAGATACCAAGCTTAGATCAGATTCTACTTATGCTTTTAATTCTGCTTCTGTTTTAGCTAATGATGTGTTATGGCATGCTAGATTAGGCCACCCCCATTCTCATGCTTTAAAATTGATGTTCCATGATCTATCTTTGCAAAATGAAACTTGTGAGGCTTGTATTCCTGGTAAACATCATAAGTCTGTTTTCCCTTCATCTATGACTATTTATGAGAATTGTTTTGATCTAGTTCACTCTGATGTTTGGACTGCACCTTGTGTTTTTTGAGAAAACCATAAATATTTTGTGACATTCATAGATGAGAAATCAAAATATACATGGCTCACACTGATTCAAAGTAAAGATAGAGTTTTAGAAGCATTTATCAACTTCCAAAACTATGTAACTAATCAGTTCAATTCCAAGATCAAAATTTTTAGGTCTGATAATGGGGGAGAGTACACTAGCAATGCCTTCAAACAACACCTAGCAAAAGATGGAATTATTCATCAGACAAGCTGCCCATACACACCCCAACAGAATGGAGTGGCTGAGAGGAAAAATCGCCACCTTATGGAGGTTGCAAGGAGCATGATGTTCCACACAAATGTCCCAAAGAGGTTTTGGGGGAGATGCTGTGGTCTCTGCATGCTACCTTATCAACAAAATCCCAACCAAAGTCCTCAAAGATGTCTCTCCATTTCAGGTATTAAACAAACCTAAACCACCCATTGATCATTTGCGTGTGTTTGGGTGTGTGTGTTATGTCTTGCTACCAGGTGAGCAAAGGAACAAGCTTGATCCCAAGAGTATCAAAGCTATGTTCATAGGGTATTCCCACACACAGAAAGGGTACAAGTGTTATGTACCAGACTCAAGAAGGGTGATGGTCTCAAAGGATGTGAAGTTTGTGGAATCAAAAGGGTACTATGATGAGAAGAGTTGGGAAAACCTGAGAGATCTCTCACATGGACCATCTGATTGGGCAAACAACCTGAGAACCATTTTGGAGAGCTTGGGAATTAGCCAGCCTGAGAGCAGTATGGCGCCACCAGCATCTCCATCACCACCAGCTGCTGGAAACAATGAAGAGGCAGCACCAACCACTGAGATAGGCCATCCTGATCCTGAGGGAGGCAATGAGCATGAATCAACACCAGAAACACCAGAAGATGATTCAGCATCAGTTCATGATCAAGATGGAGCAGAATCTGATCAGTCTAGTGGTGATCAGTATGATTGTGAGCAAGGACAGGAAGAGGCAGTAATAGAGGAACAGATTCAGCCATCAAGAAGAAGTACCAGAGTGAGAAAAGACCCATCTAACTGGGTTAATACCAGGGTCTACTTCAACAGCAATGCTGTAGCTCATCCTACTCAAGCAGCCTGCTCCTTTGCTAGTTATCCTCAAGAGCATGTAGCCTTCATCACCAATCTGGATCAAGATTATGTTCCAAAGACTTATGAAGAAGCTATGGAGCATGATGAGTGGAAAGAGTCTGTTGGAGATGAAGTGGGAGCCATGATCAAGAATGATACTTGGTATGAGGCTGAGCTTCCTAAAGGAAAGAAAGTAGTCACCAGCCACCTACTCTTTACCACCAAGTACAAGGAAAATGGACAACCAGAGAGGAAGAAGACAAGACTAGTGGCAAGAGGATACACTCAAGTCTATGGAGAAGACTATCTAGACACCTTTGCACCAGTAGCCAAACTCCACACCATAAGGATTCTTCTCTCAGTGGCAGTAAACTTGGAATGGGATCTATGGCAGATGGATGTCAAGAATGCTTTCCTACAAGGAGAGCTGGAGGATGAAGTTTATATGAGGTCACCACCTGGTATGGAAGACATGGTCAAGCCAGGAAATGTTCTAAGGTTGAAGAAGGCTATCTATGGTCTAAAACAATCACCAAGAGCCTGGTATCACAAGCTGAGCACAACCTTCAATGGAAGAGGGTTTCTAAAATCAGAAGCTGACCACACTCTCTTCACCCTCACAAGCAACCAAGGAATTGTGGTGATTCTGATCTATGTAGATGATATTATCATCACAGGAAGCAACAAGGAAGTATTAATCATAAGAGAATAAAGAGGAGTTATGTACAAGAGAAGAGATCAAGACAAGAAAGGAAGATGAGCTTATGTGTGATGGTCCGTACAACTTGTACGGACAATCCTAACTTGCACCAATGCCCTAACGTGTCTTGGAAGCAAGGGAAGAAGCTCAGTATGTCGACCAAAGAGTTCTAGAAGCAAGAGGAGACCGTTGGAGGTGAATGGAGCAAGTGGGAGTAGTTTAATATATAAGTTACATGCATTGGTTAAGGAAGTGTGCCGTTGGGAGCTGTCACTGTCCCTCGGCCAGACCAACTTAGTTTAGTCTTTCTTGCTCTCTCCTGATTGTCTTTAAATATGTTGTAATCCTTTTATGTTCAAATTAAGGAAACAAGATCCTTCCATATTCTCTCTATACTCTTGTCGACATAAAGACCAACATACTTTCTCTCTCTCATAATTCTGAATCAAACCATCTTTCTCTTACATGTTCTTCATTGTTCTTCCTCTTATTCTTCATAAAACTCACATGGTATCAGAGCCTCTAAGCTCTTGAACCTCTTATTCTTCATAAAGCTACTCTACTTCTATTCTCTTCAATTCTCTCGGTTTACTTTTCCTAAAATCTCAACCATTTTCTTTTATCCACCGGTCCATATCAAAACTCAAAAATGGAGCATAGAAAGGCTATAGTGCTTCCAGTGATTCTGAAAGGATCTAACTACATTGTCTGGTCTAGATTGACCAAGAATGCTCTTGGTGGAAGAGGTTTCTGGCCCCATATGGACTTCAAGTGAGGCGCCAAAACAAACCAGCCAAGAGGAGGATGGAAAGGTGCTAGTGGTGATAGATGCGGACAAATGGGCTCAAGAAGACCAAATGGTGCTGTATATCCTCCAAAGCTCCCTTGATGCTCCACTCCAGGAGTCATACTCTCACTGTACCACAGCAAAACAGCTATGGGACACACTGCAAAAGGTTTATGGTAATACTTCTAACCTTAGCCGGGTTTATGAAGTAAAGAAAGCCATCAGCTGCCTGAACCAAGAAGACATGGACTTTAACCGCCACTTTGGGAAGTTCAGTGCTCTCTGGTCAGAGCTTGAGATGCTGAGACCACACACTGCTGACCCTGCTGCTCTAGAGGAAAGGCGTGAGCAAGACAAGGTGTTTGCTTTGTTGCTAACCCTCAACTCCAACTATGGAGATCTCATAAAGCATACCTTGAGAGCAGAGAAGTTCCCTACCATTGATGATGTGTGTAGCCAGATCCACAAGGAGATAGGCTCAGTAGGATTATTCATTGGGAAAGGAGACCTAAACATGGCGCACCAAGCTGAAGCAGCATCCGCAAACAAAGCCTTTGTCAAACAAGGTAATAGGAAGGGGATGTGTGGACATTGCAAGAAGGAGGGACACATGAAGCATCAATGCTGGATACTTCACCCTCACCTCAGGCCACCATCCAGATTCAGCCAAGCAAGAGCTCATGAAGCCACGCAGCACACTGGCCAGCAAGGAGCCCCATTCATGCGTCCGGGTAGTGAGGGGAGAGCTATGATCTCTAATGCATAAGCCATGGGTTCCTCCTCTTCCCAGCCGGCTCAAGATGATGCCTTTCTCCGCAAGTCAGACATTCAGGCTTTGATCAAAGCTCTCAATGCAAACTCTGGTAACATTAAGAGTAATTATTTAAATTCTTCTCTTAGTGCTATACCATTGATAATTGATTCAAGAGCCTCACATCACATGATTAAGGATTCTAATCTGATTAGTAATGTTGAACCTGCCTTAGGAAGTGTAACAATCGCTAATGGAGATAGAATACCCATTAAAGGCATAGGAAATCTAAAATTGTTTGAAAAAGAATCTAAAGCTTTTTACATGCCATCTTTTACATCTAACTTGCTCTCAGTTAAAAAGGCTACTACTGATCTCAATTGCAATGTTATCTTTAGTCCTAATGATTTCCATTTTCAGGATATTGAAACTAGTAAGAAGCTTGGAAAAGGTGTGAGCAAGGGAGGCTTGTATTTGCTTGAAGACACCAAACTTAATTCTGAATTATCTTATGCTTTTAGTTCTGCGCCTGTAGTAGTTGTTTCTGATGTTCTTTGGTATGCTAGATTAGGTCACCCTCATTCTAGAGCTTTGAGTTTGATGTTGCCTAATCTCTCTTTTAAAAATGATAGTTGTGAGGCTTGTATCCTTGGTAAACATTGCAAGACTGTTTTTCCTAAATCAAGCACTATCTATGAGCATTGTTTTGATTTAATTCACTCTGATGTGTGGACTGCTCCATATGTTTCTAGAGAAAATCACAAATATTTTGTCACCTTTATTGATGAAAAATCTAAATATACTTGGCTAACATTAATTCCATCTAAAGATAGAGTGTTAGAAGCATTTATGAACTTTCAAAGTTATGTTACTATTCACTTTAATGCCAAGATAAAAATATTAAGGTCAGATAATGGTGGAGAATACACAAGCAATGCATTCAAAACTCATCTTGCCAAACATGGAATCATCGATCAAACAAGTTGCCCCTACACACCACAACGAAATGGAGTGGCAGAAACAAAGAATAGACACCTCATGGAAGTAGCCAGAGAGAGAAAATGAAGAACAGAGTAAAACAGAGTAAGAACAGAGTATGAGAGATGGGGAATCCGTGGAACAAGAGAGAGAGAGAGAGATGAGAGAGTTTGCAAAGAGTAAAGAGAAGGATTTGATTTCCTTAATCTGAATGTGTGAAGAGGTTACAATATTTAAAGGCAAGTTGCCTTGACTTAAGAAATAATAAACTACACAAATTGAATAAACAAATGGGAAGCTGGACGAGGGAAAGCGACCTCTCATCAACGGTCTCCAAGCTGCTCAGTCCTTAAATGGTTCATGTGACTTATACTATAAACAAATCATCCCTTTTGTCTCCTTCTTACCAACGGTCTTCTCCTTAGATTTACTTTTTCTCCTTAACTCGCCAAAGGTGTGATCGAACATAGCTTGTCTCCAAAGGCACGTTAGGTCAGGTATGGATGACTTGTGTATCAAGTGTTGTACGGACAGACTTGCATTTCAAGTAAGCTCGGATCTGCTTCTATTGCAAGTGACTCCAGCTCCTCTCTTCTTCTTAGCTCTTTATTTCCTTTGTCAATACTCCCCCTCAAGCTTAGCCATAAGGTATGGTTAAGCTTGGAACCCATGAAGACATCCCTCATTAAAACCTTTTGTGTGAAAAAACCCAATGGGACAAAAACACACAAGAGGAAAAAGAGTAGATGCTTCATGGCTTAAGAGGATCATGATCTGGACAAGTCTATGAGTCCCAACCTTGGATGGATGGACTCACAGACCTTAGTACTTGCTCCTTTGGTGAAGATATCTGCTAGCTGATCTTCACTCCTAGTGTAGCAAGGTAGAATGATCTTCTGCTCCACTGCTTGTCTCACCTTGTGACAATCCACTTTAATGTGTTTTGTTATCTCATGGAAGACTGGGTTGGAGGCTATGTGAATGGCTGCCTGGTTATCACAGTGCATTGTGATTGGTGTTGTTGTCTCAATGCCCAAGTCCTTTAGCAAGTTTCTGATCCATATAAGCTCACTGGTCAGCTTTCTCATGGCTCTATATTCTGCCTCAGCACTTGAACATGATACAACCTTCTGCTTCTTGCTTTTCCAAGTGACTAGATTGCCTCCTATGAACATGAAATAGCCTGTTGTGGACCTCCTGTCCACTCTATCACCTGCCCAATCTGCATCACAGTATCCTACAATCTCTGTGCTCTTGTTGCAACCCATCCATACACCTTGACCAGGAGCTTCCCTTAGATATCTTAGAATCCTTTCCACCATATTACAATGATGAACTTTAGGGGCTTGCATATGCTGACTGACTTGGTTCACTGCAAAGCAAATATCTGGTCTTGTGATGGTAAGATAGATCAGCTTCCCAACCATTTTCCTATAGAGTTTGAAGTCTCCAAATGGTTCATCTTCAAACTCACGCAAGACCTTGTACCCTTCTTCTAGTGGTGTCTTGGCTGTTCTTTCTTTAAGCTTTCCTGCCTCACTTAAGATATCAAGTGTGTACTTTCTTTGAGATAGGAAGAGCCCCTCTTTAGAGCGGCATATTTCTATCCCTAGAAAGTACTTTAACTCACCCAAATCTTTAATATCAAATGCAGATTTAAGAAAAGCTTTAGTTGAGATGATACCTTCCTTGTCATTTCCTGTGATGATGATATCATCTACATAAATTAGAACTGCCACAATCCCTTCCATGCTGGTGAGAGTGAAGAGTGTGTGATCAGGTTCTGATTTAACAAACCCTTTTCCATTAAGGGTTGTACTTAACTTGTGATACCAGGCTCTTGGTGATTGCTTTAATCCATAGATAGCTTTCTTCAATCTTAGGACATTTCCAGGCTTGACCATGTCCTCCATACCAGGTGGTGGTCTCATGTAGACCTCATCTTCTAGCTCTCCTTGAAGAGAGGCATTTTTGACATCCATCTGCCATAAATCCCATTCCAAGTTCTCAGCAACTGAAAGTAGGATCCTTATGGTGTGGAGTTTAGCTACTGGTGCAAATGTGTCTAGGTAGTCATCTCCATAGACTTGAGTGTATCTCCTTGCCACTAGTCTTGTCTTCTTCCTCACTGGTTGTCCATTTGCCTTGTACTTGATGGTGAAAAGTAGGCGGCTAGTGACTGCTTTCTTTCCTTTAGGAAGCTCAGTCTCATACCAAGTATCATTCTTGATCATGGATCCAACTTCATCCAACAGAATCTCTCCACTCATCATGTTCCATTGCTTCTTCATAAGTCTTTGGAACATAATCTTGATCCAGATTGGTGATGAAGGCTACATGCTCTTGAGGATAACTAGCAAAGGAGCAGGCTGCCTGGATAGGATGAGCTACTGCATTGCTGTTGAAGTATACTCTGGTTTTAACCCAATTAGATGGATCTTTTCTCACTCTGGTACTTCTTCTTAATGGCTGAATCTTCTCCTCTATTACTGCCTCTTCCTGTCCTTGATCATCATCACACTGATCATCACTAGACTGATCAGATTCTGCTCCATCTTGATCATGAACTGAAGCTGAACCATCTTCTGGTGTTTCTGGTGGTTGTTCATGATCATTGCCCCCTCAGGATCAGGATGGACTGGTTCAACACTTGGTGCTGCTTCTTCATTGTTGACAGCAACTGGTGGTGATGTAGTGGTTCTAGGCGCCTCATTGCCCTAGGCTGAGTAATGCCTAAACTCTCCGAATGGTTCTCGTGTTGTTTGCCCTATCTCGATGGTTCCCGTGAGAGATCTCTAAGACTTTCCCAGCTCTTCTCACTATAGTACCCCTTTGATTCTACAAACTTCACATCCCTTGAGACCATCACTCTTCTTGAATCTGGTACATAAAACTTGTATCCTTTCTGTGTGTGAGAGTATCCTATGAACATAGCTTTGATACTCTTGGGATCAAGCTTGTTCCTTTGTTCACCTGGTACCAATACATAGCACACACACCCAAACACACGCAAATGATCTATGGGAGGCTGAGTCTTTTTTAATACCTGAAATGGAGAGACATCTTTGAGGACTTTGGTAGGAATCCTGTTGATAAGATAGCATGCAGAAACCACATCATCTCCCCAAAACCTCTTTGGGACATTGGTGTGGAACATCATGCTCCTTGCAACCTCCATAAGATGGCGATTTTTCCTCTCAGCCACTCGATTTTGTTGTGGTGTGTATGGGCAGCTGGTCTGGTGAATAATACCATGTTTTGCTAAGTGTTTTGTGAAGGCATGGCTAGTGTATTCTCCCCCATTATCTGACCTAAAAATTTTTATCTTGGAATTGAAATGGTTAGTGACATAGTTCTGGAAGTTTATAAAAGCTTCTAGGACCCTATCTTTGCTTTTAATCAGTGTGAGCCAAGTATATTTTGATTCCTCATCTATGAATGTCACAAAATATTTATGATTTTCTCTAGAAACTCAAGGTGAAGTCCAAACATCAGAGTGAACTAGATCAAAACAATTCTCATAGATAGTCATAGATGAAGGAAACACTGATTTATGATGTTTACCAAGAATACAAGCCTCACAAGTTTCATTTGGAAAGATAGATCATGGAACATCAATTTTAAAGCATGAGAATGGGGGTGGCCTAATCTAGCATGCCATAACACATCATTAGCTAAAACAGAAGCAGAATTAAAAGAATAAGTAGAATCTGATCTAAGCTTGGTATCTTCAAGAAAATACATCTCTCCCTTGCTTACACCTTTGCCCAGCATCTTACTGGTCTTAATATCCTGAAAGCACACATAATTAGAACTAAAAATAACATTGCAATTTAAATCATTAGTTGCTCTTTTCACAGATAAAAGATTAGAAGCAAAGGCTGGCATGTAAAAAGCTTGAGATTCTTTATCAAACAGATTCAGATTCCCTACTCCTTCTATTGGAATTCTATCACCATTTGCAATTACAACACTTCCTAGGGCAGGTCTAATATAACTAATCAGTTTAGCATCCCTAATCATATGATGAGAAGCTCCTGAATCAATGATCAATGGCCTAGCAGTGTGAGATGCATTATGGATATAATTTAATGCATTAATACTTTGGTTACCAGAGTTTGCATTGAGAGCCTTGATCAAGGCCTCAAGTTCTGACTTCCTGATGAATGTATCCTCCTGAGATGGTTGAGACAAGGAGTGGGAGGTGGAACCACCAGTGTGGGTTGTAGAGGTCAAGGCTCTACCATCATTTCCCATGCGCTTATAGCTGGGTGCTGGATGCTCCTAAGCTCTTGCTTCATGGACTCTGGTATGGCTGTATCTATTTGCTGAGGCTGGCCTGAGATGAGGATGCAGAATCCAGCAGTTGGTTTTGGAGTGGCCTTTGTACTTGCAATGCTCACAAGTTACTGACTTGTCTCCTCCTCCTCTTGGCTTGAAGTGAGCCTTGTTAGCTGAAGCACTCTCCACCTTCTCAACCTTATGTGCCATGGATAAGTCTCCCTTTCCACCTCCAAAGAGTCCATCTGAGCCTATCTCCTTTTGTAGCTGAGCACATACTTCATCATAGCTTGGAAGCTCCTTTTCTCTTAAAATGTGTCTGACCACATCATTGAAGCTTGGGCTGAGTGTGAAGAGCAGTCCAAAGATCTTGTCTTGCTCACGCCTGGCTTCAATTGTCTCAGGGTCATTGGAGCTTGGCCTTAGCATCTCCAGCTCAGACCATAGCTGACTGTACTTCCCAAGGTGTTTGGTGAAGTCTCCTTCTTCTTGCTGCAAAGTGTTGATGGCTCTCTTCACTTCATCGATCCTGGTAAGGTTTGAAGTGTTACCATACACTCTTTGTAGAGTATCCCACAACTGTTTTGGAGTTGTACAGTGTGAGTAAGTGTCCATAAGTGGATCATCAAGAGAGCTATGCAAGATAGACAGCACCATGAGATCTTCCTGAACCCATTTTCTTTCTTCTATCACTACAATCTCCTTGCCATCTTCTCCTTGGGTGATCTGCTTTGGAGCTGAACTTGAAGTAACATGCTCCCAAAGACCTCTTCCTCCAAGGGCTGCTCTGGTCATCCTAGACCAAGTGATGTAGTTTCCTGGTCCCTTGAGTGTACATGGGATGAGAACTGCTCTGTGGTGCTCCATCTCTTACAAGTAGGCGCCAAGAAGAATTTAAATTTTTCAAGGCTAGATTTGAGAGAGTTAAGCTCTGGAACTGAGAGAACTAAGTCTAGAATCATGATAATCTCTCAAGAAAATGAAATAGAGACAGAACAGAGTAAGTACAACCAAGAACAGAGAATGAAAACTCAAGAACACTCAAGAACAGAGTTTTATTATCCACTGGATAAAAGAATTCTGGAGAGAATTTTAAGAAACTAACAAGATGAATCTGAAGAGAAAGGTAAGTAAAGAGTGTTTGCGGAACTGATTGAGGTTCTCAAGAGCTTAAAGCTCTGATACCAAGAGAAAAAATGAAGAACAGAGTAAAACAGAGTAAGAACAGAGTATGAGAGATGGGGAATCCGTGGAACAAGAGAGAGAGAGAGATGAGAGAGTTTGCAAAGAGTAAAGAGAAGGATTTGATTTCCTTAATCTGAATGTTTGAAGAGGTTACAATATTTAAAGGCAAGTTGCCTTGACTTAAGAAATAATAAACTACACAAATTGAATAAACAAATGGGAAGCTGGACGAGGGAAAGCGACCTCTCATCAACGGTCTCCAAGCTGCTCAGTCCTTAAATGGATCATGTGACTTATACTATAAACAAATCATCCCTTTTGTCTCCTTCTTACCAACGGTCTTCTCCTTAGCTTTACTTCTTCTCCTTAACTCGCCAAAGGTGTGATCGAACATAGCTTGTCTCCAAAGGCACGTTAGGTCAGGTATGGATGACTTGTGTATCAAGTGTTGTACGGACAGACTTGCATTTCAAGTAAGCTCGGATCTGCTTCTATTGCAAGTGACTCCAGCTCCTCTCTTCTTCTTAGCTCTTTATTTCCTTTGTCAATAGCCAGAAGCATGATGTTCCATACAAGTGTTCCCAAAAGATTTTGGGGAGATGCAGTAGTGGCCGCATGCTATCTCATCAATAGAACTCACACCAGAGTTCTCCATGATGTCTCTCCTTATGAGGTATTGAAAAAAACCAGACCCTCCATTGATCACTTGTGTGTGTTTGGATGCACTTGTTTTATCTTGATTCCAGGTGAACTAAGGAACAAACTTGAAGCTAAGAGTGTTAAGGCAATATTTATTGGGTACTCAGCCAACCAGAAGGGATACAAGTGCTATGTACCAGATACCAGGAGAGTGATGGTCTCAAGGGATGTTAAATTCATAGAGTCTAAGGGATACTATGATGAGAAGAGTTGGGAAAACCTGAAAGACCTCTCACATGCACCTTCAGATCGAGCCAACAACCTGAGAATCATCCTATAAAATCTTGGTATTAGCCAGCCAGTAAGGCAAAAAGGAAGTCAGCTGCAAGCTCCTCCCCAAGCTGAACCTCTGTTGTAGAAGCTTCCCACCTTGATCCTGCGGGGGGCAGGGAATCAGCACAAGCAGAAACCCACCATCCGAGTTCTGCAATTCATGATCAAGATCGGGAAGAAGAAGAAGAACAACAACAAAATTCTGTACAAGAAAATTCTGTACAAGAAGAAGAACAAGCTGATCCGCAACAAGGAGAGCCAGAACAAGTGCAACAACTAAGGATAAGCACCAGAATCAAGTATGGACCAGAGCACTGGAAAAATACAAGAGTCTACTTCAATGCCAATGCTGTAGCTCATCCGGTACAAGCTATATGTTCTCTAGCTCAGTATCCGGAAGAACACCAAGTCTTCATGAGTAACTTGGATCAAGAATGGATTCCAAAGACCTATGAGGAAGCAATGGCAGATGATGAATGGAGAGCCTCGGTGGAAGATGAGATCAGTGCCATGATCAAGAATGGAACATGGTTTGAATCCGCACTTCCCAAAGGCAAGAGAGCTGTAACAAGCAGGTTGCTCTACACAATTAAATACTTGGCTAATGGAAAGCCAGAAAGAAAGAAGACTAGGCTGGTAGCTAGAGGATTCACTCAAACCTATGGAGAGGATTACTTGGATACCTTTGCACCAGTAGCCAAACTTCACACCATCAGAATTCTTCTCCCTCTTGCAACGAACTTGGAGTGGGACTTGTGGCAGATGGATGTAAAGAATGCATTTCTTCAAGGAGAGTTAGAAGATGAAGTCTATATGCGCCCTCCTCTTGACTTTGAAGACATGGTTAAACCAGGCAATGTGCTTAGACTTAGAAAGCTATCTATGGGTTAAAGCAGTCTCCAAGAGCCTGGTACCACAAGCTCAGCACTACTCTAAGTGGAAGAGGATTCAACCGATCTGAGGCAGATCACACTCTCTTCACGCTCACCAGCCACCAAGGTATAGTAGTCATCCTTTTTTGTATGTTGATGATATCATCATCACAGGGAATGATAAGGAAGGTATACAAACCATTAAAGCTTTCCTAAAAACAGTATTTGAGATTAAAGACCTTGGTGAGCTAAAGTACTTTCTTGGAATAGAAGTGTGCCGATCCAAGGAAGGCCTCTATTTATCCCAAAGAAAGTACACACTTGATCTCTTGAATGGAGCAGGTATGCTTGGAGAAAAGCCAGCAAAGACTCCACTTGAAGATGGGTACAAGATTTTGCGTGAGGGGGAGTATGAAGCAACACCATTTGATGATCCAAAACAATACAAAAGACTAGTGGGTAAGCTTATCTATCTAACCATAAAAAGACCTGATATTTATTTTGCTGTGAACCAGGTGAGCCAACACATGAAAGTGCCAAAGGTTCATCACTGGAAAATGGTGGAAAGAATTCTAGGATACCTAAGCGGATCTCCTGGTCAAGGAATATGGATGGGATGTAATGGCAACACTGAAGTAGTAGGATACTGTGATGCTGATTGGGCAGGAGATAGGAATGACAGAAAATCAACCACATGCTATTGCACATTCATTGGAGGCAATCTGGTGACATGAAAAAGCAAGAAGCAAAATGTTGTATCATGCTCAAGTGCTGAAGCTGAATATAGAGCCATGAGGAAGCTTACAAACGAGCTTGTGTGGATCAAAGGACTTCTCAACGACTTGGGCATAGAGATCACCTCGCCAATCACAATGCATTGTGATAATCAAGCAGCAATTCATGAAGATTTGTGAGAATAAAGGAGAGATTTAAGAGAGATTTAAGAGAAACATTGTAAACAAAGAGAGAGAGGAGTGGAAGAGATTGTAAAGAGAGAGTGTGATTGAGGAATCTATTTTCCTTAGTCTTAATCAGTGTGTGAAACACACTTTAAATAGAGTTTACAGGATGTGAGATAGTACAAGAAGAAAGATTAAAAAAGGAAAGATTAAAATAAGGGTCTCTGGTCGAGATCAGGTCTGGATGGTTGATAGTAACCTCTCATAAACGGCTCCAAGCATATATGGAACATGTGATCTTCCTATTTTAATATTCTGATTTGTCCTGGCTTGTCTCCAACGGTCTTGTGCACTCTTAGGGACCAACTTGGTCGACATCCATCTCCTTTTACTTGTCTTCCACGGTAAGGTAGGTCATATATAAATATTTAAACTTGCCTCCATGTTGTTGTACGGACCAGGAAGATCACACTCGTCCAATACACTTCAATCTTCTACTCCTTGTTCTTCTTCACATGACTTCATCTCCATACTCTTTATTTAATGATTCCATGTCAACACTCCCCCTCAAGCTTGACCATAGGGACTGGTCAAGCTTGGAAACCATGAAGCATTCCCTCATTAAAACCTTTAGCTTGGAAACACCACTTGGGATAAAAACCAAGCCAAAGAAAAAGAGTAGAACACTTCATGGCTAAGAGGATCAGTGACAAGTGAGGTCTATGAGTCCAAGCTTAGGATGAATGAACTCACAAACCTTGCTGCTGGCTGCCTTGGTAAAGATATCAGCTAGTTGATCTTCACTTCTAGTGTAGCATGGAAGAATCACTTGCTGCTCTACTGCTTCTATCACTTTGTGGCAGTCCACTTCTATGTGCTATGTCCTCTCATGAAAGACTGAATTTGATGCAATGTGTATTGCAGCCTGGTTGTCACAATGCACAGTCATTGGTGTGTTGATCTCAATTCCCAAGTCTCTTAGCAGCCCCTTGATCCATATAAGCTCACTTGTGAGCTTTCTCATTGACCTATACTCTGCCTCAGCACTTGAACAAGACACCACCTTCTGCTTCTTGCTCTTCCATGTGACCAGGTTCCCTCCAATGAAGGTGCAATAGCCTGTGGTTGACCTCCTATCAACCCTGTCCCCAGCCCAATCGGCATCACAATACCCTACAACTTCAGTACTCTTGTTGCATGCCATCCAAACTCCTTGTCCTGGCACCTCTCTCAAGTATCTCAAGATCCTCTCCACCATGTTCCAATGATGCACCTTAGGAGCTCCCATGTGTTGACTCACTTGGTTCACAGCAAAGCATATATCTGGCCTGGTAATGGTTAGATAAATGAGCTTGCCCACCATTCTTCTATATTTCTTGGTATCACCATATGGAGTAGATTCATACTCCCCCTCTCGCAGCACCTTGTAGCCTTCTTCCAATGGAGTCTTGGCCTGTCTGCTCCCAAGGTTTCCTGCCTCATTTAAAATATCAAGTGTGTACTTCCTTTGTGATAGAAATAGCCCTTCTTTAGAGCGGCAGATTTCAATCCCAAGGAAGTACTTCAACTCTCCCAAATCCTTGATATCAAAAGCATTTTTGAGAAAGGTTTTAGTTGAGAGGATACCTTCATTGTTGCTACCAGTGATGATGATATCATCCACATAAACCAAGATGACCACAATACCTTGCTGGCTTGTTAAAGTGAAGAGGGTGTGATCAGCTTCTGACTTTACAAATCCTCTCCCATTTAATGTAGTGCTCAGCTTATGGTACCAGGCTCTTGGAGATTGCTTCAAGCCATAAATTGCCTTCTTCAATCTGAGAACATTTCCTGGTTTAACCATGCTTTCAAGGCCAGGGGGTGGTCTCATGTACACTTCATCTTCTAGCTCTCCTTGAAGAAAGGCATTCTTCACATCCATCTGCCATAAATTCCACTTAAGGTTGACAGCAAGTGACAAAAGAATCCTTATAGTATGCAGCTTCACCACAGACTTAAGTGTATCCCCTAGCAACTAGTCTTGTCTTTTTCCTTTCTGGCTTTCCATTAGCCTGATACTTGATGGTGAATATGAGTCTACTTGTTACTGCCTTCTTGCCTTTGGGGAGCTCACTTTCAAACCATGTTTCTGCAATGACCGTGACCCAAGATGGGAGGGGCCCATTTGTTCTTTTTTTTTTTAATTTAAAAACCCAACAACCTCTTTTTATCTTTGTCCCACATTGGAAGTTTAAGCTTACTTCCTCCTTTCCCTTCTCCTATATAAGAAACTCCACCCCCTTTTCTTTATTCTCATCAAGTCAAAGTATTTTCTTTGTGTGTAGCGAGTTGTTGTTGAAATATCCAACAACCAGTCATTAGTTAATTTTTCGGTGGGATTTCCGCAAGCTTCCTACGGGATTTCCTGGAAGCTTTCGGCGAGTTTTCTGGTAAGTTGTCGCCTTCATATTTCTAGTCGTAGAAATCTATTTAGGGAAGTATCCAGTTTAGGAAATCGCCATTTTAGGAAAGTTTCTATTTTAGGAAGTTTCTATTTTAGGAAAGTTTCTATTTTAGGAAAGTTTCCATTTTTGGAAACTTTATTTCCTGAGATCTGAGCCTAAGCCATTGATTCTCGTATTGAAGTTGACCTCTTTGACCATCTTCCGTTGTTCACTCCAGCCAGTTGCTAAGGTGAGGGCTATTCCGTTAAATCCCCGGCTAGTGTAGAATTCTTTCTATGTTAGTTTAGTTTCGAAGCATGATCCGTCTGTTTGAATTGAGTCTTGTGTAATAATTATATTATTGAATGTTAACCGGAATTAGGGGTATAGAGGATTCAACTATTGTTTGGATTGGTTGATGTTAAGTGCTGATATATATATATATATATATATATATATATATATATATATATATATATATATATATATATATATAGTTATATAATATGGACTATGTGGAGAGTGCGGGCCAGGGAGATTTGGGCTAACGACGCATATGAGTACGGGGGCACAGAGAAATCTGAGCTAGCGACGTATAGAGTGCGGGGGCACAGAGACATCTGAGCTAGCGACGTATATTGTGTGGTGCGGGGTGCAAAGACGTTTGCATATCGACGCATATTGGTGGAGTGCGGGGGTCTAGAGATGTCTGGACTAGCGACGCATATTATATTATCGTATATCGGTATGAGGAGAATGCGGTGTGTGTAGACTAGCTATGTACCATCAGCGCATTGTTTGTTTTGTGTGATGTGGTAGGCATCGTGTTTGTTCATGTTAGAGTTAAACTTACATAGTGGGAGTTCTATTTTCTAGTCAGTGGTTTGCGGATCTAGCATCCCATACCTCACTGAGTGACTCCCCTGTTGCTCACCCCTCTTTCTTCCCATTTCAGGTGAGACTGACCGGCAGGAGTGATTGCTATCGGATTGGTTCTTTTGGGTGTTTTAGTATTTCTTTTTAAGACTTGCGGTTTTACGCTTTTATCGACATTTCAGGATTTATTTTATTGGATTTATGGTGTTGGATTTGACTTTTGAGAAGTAATAAATGTAGATTTTATGAGATTATTTATTATATTTTATTTTGAGAAAATCGGGGTATTACAATTGTAATGATCGTGACCCAAGATGGGAGGGGCCCATTTGTATTTTTTTTTAATTAGAAACCTAACAACCTCTTTTTATCTTTGTCCCACATTGGAAGTTTAAGCTTCCTTCCTCCTTTCCCTTCTCCTATATAAGAAACTCCACCCCCTTTTCTTTATTCTCATCAAGTCAAAGTATTTTCTTTGTGTGTAACGAGTTGTTGTTGAAATATCCAACAACCAGTCATTAGTTAATTTTTCGGGTGCGATTTCCGGCAAGCTTCCGGCGGGATTTCCGGGCGAGCTTTCGGCGAGTTTTCTGGTAAGTTGTCGCCTTCACATTTCTAGTCGTAGAAATCTATTTAGGGAAGTATCCAATTTAAGAAATCGCCATTTTAGGAAGGTTTCTATTTTTAGGAAGTTTCTATTTTAGGAAAGTTTCTATTTTAGGAAAGTTCTATTTTAGGAAAGTTTCCATTTTTGGAAAAAAATTTTCCTGAGATCTGAGCCTAAGCCGTTGTTTCTCGTATTGCAGTTGACCTCTTTGACCATCTTCCGTTGTTCACTCCAGCCAGTTGTTAAGGTGAGGGCTATTCCATTAAATCCCCTGCTAGTGTAGAATTCTTTCTATGTTAGTTTAGTTTTGAAGCATGATCCGTCTGTTTGAATTGAGTCTTGTGTGATAATTATAATATTGAATGTTAACCGGAATTAGGGGTATAGAGGATTCCACTGTTGTTTGGATTGGTTGATGTTACGTGATGATATATATATATATATAGTTATATAATATGGACTATGTGGAGAGTGCGGGGGCCCAGGGAGATTTGGGCTAACGACGCATATGAGTACGGGGGTACACAGAAATCTGAGCTAGTGACGCATATTGATGAGTACGGGGGCCTAGAGACATCTGAGCTAGCGACGTATATTGTGTGGTGCGGGGTGCAAAGACGTTTGCATATCGACGCATATTGGTGGAGTGCGGGGGTCTAGAGATGTCTGGACTAGCGACGCATATTATATTATCGTATATCGGTATGAGGAGAATGCGGTGTGTGTAGACTAGCTATGTACCATCAGCGCATTGTTTGTTTTGTGTGATGTGGTAGGCATCGTGTTTGTTCATGTTAGAGTTAAACTTACATAGTGGGAGTTCTATTTTCTAGTCAGTGGTTTGCGGATCTAGCATCCCATACCTCAGTGACTCCCTGTTGCTCACCCCTCTTTCTTCCCATTTCAGGTGAGACTGACCCGGCGGGGAGTGATTGCTATCGGATTGGTTCTTTTGGGTGTTTTAGTATTTCTTTTAAGACTTGCGGTTTTACGCTTTTATCGACATTTCAGGATTTATTTTATTGGATTTATGGTGTTGGATTTGACTTTTGAGAAGTAATAAATGTAGATTTTATGAGATTATTTATTATATTTTATTTTGAGAAAATCGGGGTATTACAATTGTAATGATCGTGACCCAAGATGGGAGGGGCCCATTTGTATTTTTTTTTAATTAGAAACCTAACAACCTCTTTTTATCTTTGTCCCACATTGGAAGTTTAAGCTTCCTTCCTCCTTTCCCTTCTCCTATATAAGAAACTCCACCCCCTTTTCTTTATTCTCATCAAGTCAAAGTATTTTCTTTGTGTGTAACGAGTTGTTGTTGAAATATCCAACAACCAGTCATTAGTTAATTTTTGGTGCGATTCCGGAAGCTTCGTGGATTCCGGCGAGCTTTTCGTTTTACGGTAAGTTATTAGCCTTCACATTTCTAGTCGTAGAAATCTATTTAGGAAGTATCAATTTAAGAAATCGCCATTTTAGGAAGGTTTCTATTTTAGGAAGTTTCTATTTTAGGAAAGTTCTATTTTAGGAAAGTTCTATTTTAGGAAAGTTTCCATTTTTGGAAAAAAATTTTCCTGAGATCTGAGCCTAAGCCGTTGTTTCTCGTAGTGCAGTTGACCTCTTTGACCATCTTCCGTTGTTCACTCCAGCCAGTTGTTAAGGTGAGGGCTATTCCATTAAATCCCCTACTAGTGTAGAATTCTTTCTATGTTAGTTTAGTTTTGAAGCATGATCCGTCTGTTTGAATTGAGTCTTGTGTGATAATTATAATATTGAATGTTAACCGGAATTAGGGGTATAGAGGATTCCACTGTTGTTTGGATTGGTTGATGTTACGTGATGATATATATATATATATAGTTATATAATATGGACTATGTGGAGAGTGCGGCCAGGAGATTTGGGCTAGCAGCATATAGTCTGAGGTACAGAAATCTGAGCTAGTGGCGATATTGATGAGTCTGGGGGCCTAGAGACATCTGAGCTAGCGGCGTATATTGTGTGGTCGGGGTGCAAAGCGTTTGCATATCGGCGATATTGGTGGAGTCGCGGGGGTCGAGAGATGTCTGGACTAGCGACGCATATTATATTATCGTATATCCATATGAGGAGAATGCGGGGTGTGTAGACTAGCTATGTACCATCAGCGCATTGTTTGTTTTGTGTGATGCGGTAGGCATCGTGTTTGTTCATGTTAGAGTTAAACTTCCATAGTGAGAGTTCTATTTTCTGGTCAGTGGTTTGCGGATCTAGCATCCCATACCTCACTGAGTGACTCCCCTGTTGCTCACCCCTCTTTCTTCCCATTTCAGGTGAGACTGACCGGCAGGAGTGATTGCTATCGGATTGGTGCTTTTGGGTGTTTTAGTATTTCTTTTTAAGACTTGCGGTTTTACGCTTTTATCGACATTTCAGGATTTATTTTATTGGATTTATGGTGTTGGATTTGACTTTTGAGAAGTAATAAATGGAGGATTTATGAGATTATTTATTATATTTTATTTTGAGAAAATCGGGGTATTACAATTTGGTATCAGAGCGGAGTTCCGTCCCGGCTCTGACCCGGGATGGCAATTTATGGGACTCGGATTTTAGCGATTTTAATGTTTTGGGATTGGGATTTTTTTGAAAAACAAATGGCACCCTTTTGTCGAGCATCTTTCAGTTAGTCGATAGAGATTCTGATATTCTTTTCTTCTGCAGGAGGAGACCAAGTTTCTTTCGTTTCCATCGTCTATTATCTTGTGTTTTTTTTTTCTTTTCTTCGAAACCGTGGACGTCCTTTCTTCATCTCTTTGGAATTCGGGACGAATTCCGATTAAGTGGGGGAGAATTGTAATGACCGTGACCCAAGATGGGAGGGGCCCATTTGTTCTTTTTTTTTTTAAATTAAAAACCCGACAACCTCTTTTTATCTTTGTCCCACATTGGAAGTTTAAGCTTCCTTCATTCTTTCACTTCTCCTATATACGAAACTCCACCCCCTTTTCTTTATTCTCATCAAGTCAAAGTGTTTTCTTTGCGTGTAACAAGTTGTTGTTGGAATATCCGACGACCAGTCATTAGTTAATTTTTCGGGTGGGATTTCCGGCAAGCTTCCGGCGGGATTTCCGGGCGAGCTTTCGGCGAGTTTTCTTGTAAGTTGTCGCCTTCATATTGTCGTAGAAATCTATTTAGGGATGTATCCAGTTTAGGAAATTGCCATTTAGGAAAGTTTCTATTTTAGGAAGTTTCTATTTTAGGAAAGTTTCTATTTTAGGAAAGTTTCCATTTTTGGAAACTTTATTTCCTGAGATCTGAGCCTAAGCCATTGATTCTCGTATTGCAGTTGACCTCTTTGACCATCTTACGTTGTTCACTCCAGCCAGTTGCTAAGGTGAGGGCTATTCCGTTAAATCCCTTGCTAGTGTAGAATTCTTTCTATGTTAGTTTAGTTTCGAAGCATGATCCGTCTGTTTGAATTGAGTCTTGTGTGATAATTATAATATTGAATGTTAACCGGAATTAGGGGTATAGAGGATTCAACTGTTGTTTGGATTGGTTGATGTTAAGTGATGATATGTATATATATAGTTATATAATATGGACTATGTGGAGAGTGCGGGCCAGGGAGATTTGGGCTAACGACGCATATGAGTACGGGGGCAAAGAGAAATTTGAGCTAGCGACGTATAGAGTGCGGGGGCACAGAGACATCTGAGCTAGCGACGCATATTGATGAGTTCGGGGGCCCAGAGACGTCGTAGCTAGCGACGTATATTGTGTGGTGCGGGGTGCAAAGACGTTTGCATATCGATGCATATTGGTGGAGTGCGGGGGTCCAGAGATGTCGGACTAGCGATGCATATTATATTATCGTATATCCGTATGAGGAGAATGCGGGGTGTGTAGACTAGCTATGTACCATCAGCGCATTGTTTATTTTGTGTGATGCGGTAGGCATCGTGTTTGTTCAAGTTAGAGTTAAACTTCTATAGTGGGAGTTCTATTTTCTAGTCAGTGGTTGGCGGATCTAGCATCCCATACCTCACTGAGTGACTCCCCTATTGCTCACCCCTCTTTCTTCCCATTTCAGGTGAGACTGACCGGCAGGAGTGATTGCTATCGGATTGGTGCTTTTGGGTGTTTTAGTATTTCTTTTTAAGACTTGCGGTTTTACGCTTTTATCGATATTTCAGGATTTATTTTATTGGATTTATGGTGTTGGATTTGACTTTTGAGAAGTAATAAATAGAGATTTTATGAGATTATTTATTATACTTTATTTTGAGAAAATCGGGGTATGACAGTTTCATTCTTGATCATGGCTCCTATCTCATCTCCAACAGAGGCTTTCCACTCCTTATATTGCATAGCTTCTTCATAGGTTTTTGGAATGTACTCCTCATCCAATTCACTGATGAAGACTTGATGCTCTTCTGGATATTTTGCAAGAGAGCATACTGCACTGGTTGGGTGAGCTACTGCTTCAGCATTGAAGTAGACACTTGTGTTGATCCAGTTTGAAGCTGGTTTCCTGTTCCTTGTACTCCTTCTCAATGGCTGTATTTGCTCAGGTTCATTGTTTGGCACCTATCTCATCTCCAACAGATGCTTTCCACTCCTCATGTTGCATAGCTTCTTCATAGGTTTTTGGAATGTACTCCTCATCCAATTCACTGATGAAGACTTGATGCTCTTTGGATATTTGGCAAGAGAGCATACTGCACTGGTTGGGTGAGCAACTGCTTCAGCATTGAAGTAGACTCTTGTGTTGATCCAGTTTGAAGCTTGTTTCCTGTTCCTTGTACTCCTTCTCAATGGCTGTATTTGCTCAGGTTCATTGTTTGGCACCTATCTCATCTCCAACAGATGCTTTCCACTCCTCATGTTGCATAGCTTCTTCATAGGTTTTTGGAATGTACTCCTCATCCAATTCACTGATGAAGACTTGATGCTCTTTTGGATATTTGGCAAGAGAGCATACTGCACTGGTTGGGTGAGCAACTGCTTCAGCATTGAAGTAGACTCTTGTGTTGATCGGTTTGAAGCTGGTTTCTGTTCCTTGTACTCCTTCTCAATGGCTGTATTTGCTCAGGTTCATTGTTTGGCACCTATCTCATCTCCAACAGATGCTTTCCACTCCTCATGTTGCATAGCTTCTTCATAGGTTTTGGAATGTACTCCTCATCAATTCAGCGATGAAGACTTGATGCTCTTTGGATATTTGGCAAGAGAGCATACTGCACTGGTTGGGTGAGCAACTGCTTCAGCATTGAAGTAGACTCTTGTGTTGATCCAGTTTGAAGCTTGTTTCCTGTTCCTTGTACTCCTTCTCAATGGCTGTATTTGCTCAGGTTCATTGTTTGGCACCTCATCTAAAGTCTCAGCTTCTGATTGCATCTCAGCTTGATCATGTGATACTGAGTTGTCTTCAGGTTGAGCTTGCGCAGGTTGCTCATTGTTTCCACTACCCCCCTCATGATCAAGGTGAGATACTCCAACATCTTCTACTGTCTCATCTACAGCTTGTGTGGGTACCTCCCTGACCTTCTCTGGTGCATCTGGTAGACTGATCCCAAGTCTTTCCATTAAGACTCTCAGGTTGTTAGCTCTGTCTGAGGCTGATTGAGATAGATCTTTGAGTTCTCCCCAGCTCTTCTCATCATAATAACCTCTTTCTTCAATGAACTTGACATCCCTGGATACTAGAACTCTCCTGGTGTCTGGATTGTAACACTTGTATCCTTTCTGATGTGTTGAATACCCAATAAACATTGTTCCTTAGTTCTCCTGGTACTAAGACAGAGCAAACACAACCAAACACACGCAAATGATCTATGGATGGTTTAGTCTTGTTCAATACCTCATATGGTGTGGCATCATGAAGTACTCTGGTGGGAGTGCGGTTGATAAGGTAAGTGGCAGTGACAACTGCATCTCCCCAAAACCTCTTAGGTACATTTCCATGGAACATCATGCTCCTGGCCACCTCCATCAAGTGCCTGTTCTTTCTCTCTGCCACACCATTTTGTTGGGGTGTGTAGGGACAGCTAGTTTGTTGTATAATCCCTTGAGCAGCTAGGAATTGTTTGAAGGTTGTGCTAGTGTATTCACCACCATTATCTGATCTAAGAATCTTTATCTTGACATTAAAATGGTTAGTGATATAATTTTGAAATTTTTTAAAAGCTTCTAGTACCTATCTTTTGATTGCAGCAGTGTGATCCATGTATACTTAGATTTCTCATCTATAAATGTCACAAAGTATTTATGCTGTTCTCTAGATGCACAAGGGGCAGTCCACACATCAGAATGAACTAGATCAAAGCAATTATCATAGATGGTCATTGATTTAGGAAACACATTCTTACAAATGTTTTCCTAAGATACAAGCCTCACAATCACTTTTAAAAGAAATGCTAGGCAACAGGATGTTCAAGGCACGAGAATGAGGATGTCCTAATCTAGCATGCCATATTACATCTTTAGGGAATTGAGAAACAGAATTGAAATAGCAAGATAAATCAGCTACTGGCCGAGTGTCTTCAAGTAAGTACAAGTCTCCCTTGGTCACACCTTTGCTAAGCAACCTACTAGACTCAATATCCTGAAAGTAAACCTCATTAGGAGTGAATGTAACATGTCAGTTTAGATCATTAGTGGCCTTTTTAGCAGAAACCAGGTTTGAAGCAAAGGTGGACATGTAAAAGGCTTTAGACACCTTGTCAAATAATTTCAATTCACCTATACCTCTTACTGGAATTTTATCACCATTTGCTATCATCACATTTCCTAGAGCTGGTTCCACATTTTATTTAAACTAGAATCACTAATCATGTGGTGAGAAGCACCAGAATCAAAACTTAATAGTCTAGTATTTTTAAAAATGTTTTTAGAGCTATCAGCAGTGAGACAAGCATTGTGTGAGAAACCAAGAGTTTTAGGTATACCAGAGTTTTCTTTCAAGACCTTGATGAGAGCATCCAAGTCAGATCGCCTGATGGTCTCATCCTGGTTGTTCCTTGCTGTGGAATACATTGATGTAGAGGCCATAGCACTTCCCCCACCATTGTTGTTGGAGCACATTGAGCTTGGAGTTACTGGTTCAATTCCATCAGTGGAGAGATGAGCTCTTGCATCCAGAAAGCGGGGCTCCTTGAACTTGTTTGGCTTAAGATGAGGGTGAAGAATCCAGCACTTGTCTTTCATGTGGCCTTTCTTCTTGCAATGGTCACAGATCAAGACCTTCCTCTCATCTTGCTTGTAAGCTGCCTTGTTTGCCCCTGCTTCCTCAGCCTGGTGAGCCATGGTTAATTCTCCTTTGCTTCCAAATAGCCCCATAGACCCTTCCTCCTTCTGGATTTGCGCACACACATCATCAAGGTCAGGTAACTTCTCAGCTCTCAAGATGGGCTTGATAAGGCCTCCATAGGATGGGTTGAGAGTCAGCAGCAGCCCAAATACCTTATCCTCCTCACGCCTAGAGTCCAAGGTATCAGGGTCAGTGGTGTGAGGTCTGAGTAGCTACAGTTCTGCATTGATAGCTCTTTTTACTTCAAATACTCTGGTGAGGTTGGATTGATTTCCATAAACCTTTTAGAGAGTATCCCACAGCTGCTTGGTGGACTCACAGTATGAGTAAGACTCCATAATAGCTGGGTCAAGTGAGCTTAAGAGGGCTGTGAACACCATGAGATCCTCCTTAAACACTTTTGTGTTTATAGAGTGATGAATAGAGATCAAGAGATAATCAGATTGTTTTATGAAAGAGATTAAGAGATTAGAGAGAGAATAGATGAACTAGAGAGAGAGACTCAAAACTCCATTAGATTAATTAATGAGAGAGTTTACAACATATATAGATAAGAGATACAGAAATTCGTCCAGGTTCAGACTAGCTAGGATAAGAAGCATGTGTAGTCAAAGATGCTTGATTTAAACTAGCCAATAAGGTTCCTCACATGCTTGGGTATCTTGCTTTAGCTTTCCAGCTAGTGCCAGCCTGTCTAAAGCTCTCTAGCAATGACCAGACCTTATCCAAACTCCTCCCTGCTTATCCAGACTCCTCCTGGCGTGTTTCACTCTCCAAATGGATGCAAGGTAACTTCCCAAGCCTTTTAACTTAGTTACCACAGTAACAATAAAGTTACTGTGGTAAATCTCCAAAGTTACTGTCTGCTCCAAATCTCTTCCTCTATCAATGTATCAACTCTTCATCACCTCATCTCAACACTCATCTCAATACTCCCCCTCAAGCTTGACCATGTGGGACAAGTCAAGCTTGGAAACCATGAAGACCTCCCTCATTAAAAACCTCACCGAAGAAAACCCATTGGGATAAAACCTTGAAGAGGGAAAAAGAGTGGAGACTCCATGGTTAAGGGGCTCAGCTCCTAGGTGTAAGATCAATGAGTCCAAGCCTGGATAGTATGGACTCCATTGTCTTCAATCTCGCCGCCTTTGTGAACACATCTGCAAGCTGATCTTCACTTCTTGTATAGCATGGCAGAAACTCCTGAGATAATCATCTGCCTCACCTTATGACAACCAACTTCTATATGCTTTGTCCTCTCATGAAAGACTGAATTAGAAGCAATGTGGATAGCTGCTTGATTGTCACAGTGCATTGTCATAGGAGTACTCTGCTCAATCTCTAGATGCTTCAAGATACCCTTAATCCATACCAACTCGTTTGTCAGCTTCAACATAACCCTGTACTCAGCCTCAGCACTTGAACAGGAGATGACTTTCTGCTTCTTGCTCTTCCAAGTAACCAGGTTTCCTCCAATGAATGTGCAATACCTAGTAGTTGATCCTCTATCCACTCTATCTCCTGCCCAATCAGCATCACAATACCCAACCATACGTCTGCCATTGCACCCCATCCAAACTCCTTGTCGGTGCCACTTAGATACCTCAGTATCCTATCAACTATCTTCCAGTGATGTACCTTTGGCGCCTGCATATACTGACTCACTTGGTTCACAGGAAAACATATATCTGGTCTGGTAATGGTTAAGTAGATCAGCTTGCCAACCATCTTTCTATACAGCTTAGGATCCTCAAATAACTGGTTCTCTTCAACCTCCCCCTCACGCAAGACCTTATACCCCTCTTCAAGAGGTGTCTTTGCTATCTTTCCACCAAGTACATCAGTCTCCTTCAGCATATCCATTGCATACTTCCTTTGAGACATAAACAAACCCTCCTTTGATCTGCATATCTCAATCCCCAAGAAATACTTCATCTCTCGCAAGTCTTTGATATCAAACACTGACTTGAGGAACTCTTTAGTGGCTTTAATCCCAGCCTTATCACTCCCTGTGATAATCAGATCATCCACATACACCAAGATCACAATGATTCCTGATGGTCCTGTCAATGTGATGAGAGTATGATCAAGCTCAGACTTCCTGAAACCTCTCCCATTGAGTGTTGTACTCAGCTTGCTGTACCAAGCT
The DNA here is from genome assembly GCA_016771965.1 of Brassica carinata. Lineage (NCBI taxonomy): Eukaryota > Viridiplantae > Streptophyta > Magnoliopsida > Brassicales > Brassicaceae > Brassica > Brassica carinata. The sequence goes on from CM028689.1 coordinate 37,402,802, forward strand.
CTCGGTGAGTGCTTCAGCCCATATATGGCTTTCTTCAATCTCAACACATTCCCTGGCTTCACTAGATGCTCAAGACCAGGAGGTGGAAGCATATACACCTCATCTTCAAGTTCACCTTGCAAGAAGGCACTCTTCACATCCATCTGCCACAAATCCCACTCCAGGTTTGTAGCAATAGATAGCACTATCCGGACTGTGTGAAGTTTAGCCACTGGAGCAAAGGTGTCAATGTAATCCTCTCCATATGTTTGAGTAAACCCCCTTGCCACCAGTCTAGTCTTGTGCCTATCAATCTTCCCATTTGCTAAATACTAAATGGTAAAGATCCATCTGCTTGAAACTGCTCTCTTCCCTTTTTGCAGCTCACTCTCATACCAAGTCTCATTCCTGATCATAGCATCAGCCTCAGCATTCACTGAATCTCTCCACTCTTGAATCAGCATAGCTTCTTCATAGCTTCTTGGGACATAGCTCTCATCTAGACTCACCATAAAGGCATAGTGTTCTTCTGGAAACTCAGCAAATGAACACACATCCTGAGAAGGATGCTCCACAGCCTGGGCATTGTAGTACACTCTTGTGTTTACCCAGTTGGAAGGATCCTTCCTAATCCGTGTGCTTCTCCTCAAAGGTTGAACCTGATCCTCAGCTTGAATATCTTGGTTCTGAACCTGGTCTTCTTTTGAACTAGTTGCCGGCTCTACTTGTTCTTCTCCACTGGACTGAACCACTTCATCCTCTTCTGAACCAGTAGACTGAACAACTTAATCCTCTTCAGAACCAGTAGACTGCTCATCTCCACCAATCTGATCATTGTTCTCAGCTTCTTGTGATGCATTTTGATCATGAAGACCTGAATCCTCTTGGTTTTGCTCTTGCTCACCTGATTCAGACTCACTCCCCCTCTCATGATCAAAAGGGACTGTTCTTGCTGATTCTTGGGTTTGATCAGGAGGTTCTCTCCTCCTAGTTTCCTGATCCTGGGATAAGTCTATCCCCAGCCTTTCCAACACAATCCTTAGAGTAGCTCCTCTATCTGATGGTGCTTGGGACAGATCCTCAAGGTCTTCCCACTTCTTCTCCTCATAATATTCCTTAGACTCAACAAACTTCACCTCTCTGGATACCATAACCCTCCTGGTTATTGGATCATAACACTTGTACCCTTTCTGAGTAATTTGTAAGTTTTATCAAGAACAGAGTGAAGAACACTCAAGAACAAGAGAGAGAGAGTGTATTTGATCCAAGACCAGAGAGAGAGAGAGAGAGAATGTTGTTTGTGCCGTGAGAGAGTAAGAGAATTATGAACGAGTTATTTCCTTAAGTTGAATGGGTTACAAGATACATATATATAAAGGCCAGGAGCCTTAGACCATCTTTGAATAAAATACTCTAGCTAAGTACAGAAATGAATAAACTTGTAATACCCCGATTTCCAAAATAAAATAATAAATAATATCTCATAAAATCTCCATTTATTATTCTCAAAAGTAAAACACAACGCCATAACTCCAATAAATAGTCATAAGTCGAATAAAATAAATAAATCTGAAAATGCCGATAAAAGCATAAAACCGTAAGTCTGTAAAGAAATAAATAAACTCCCAAAAGCACCAGTTCAACTGCTATCAATCCTGCTTGTCAGTCTCACCTGAAAGGGGAAAGAAAGGAGGGGTGAGTAACAGGGGAGTCACTCAGTGAGGTATCGGATGCTAAACCGCAAACCACAGACTCAGTACATAGCACTACGACCATGTAGGCCTAGCTCTAGCACGAAACAAACACAGTGTCTAATACACCACATAAAACAATCAATGCGCTGATAGTACATGCTACTCTATGCACCCCGCATTTCCTCATAAGGATATATGTATATCTCCAGGCGTACAGTAGTCCATCTCTGCACTCCCGCAATCTGCGCGTCGGCGACTGATACAAACGTCTTTGTACCTCCGCAATCTCACTGCTCGTCGGCGGCTTACACAAACGTCTTTGTGCACCCGCAATCACACTGCTCGTCGGCGGCTTACACAAACGTCTTTGTGCACCCGCAATCCACACAAACGGACTTACATTTATATATATATATATATTAGCATTTTTAACATCACTCATTTCAAGCATCAGTTGAATCCTCTATTTTCCTATTTCCGATTAAACAATCAATAATAAAAATAAACAAACAAAACTTTCAATCAGACTCGATTCACGAGATGGATCATGTTTCAAACTAAACTTTCCATAATAGTAGTACTAAACTAGCTCGATTTAAACGAATAGCCCTCACCTTAGCAACTGGCTGGAATGAACAACGGAAGATGGACAAAGAGATCAACTGCAATACAAGAATCAACGGCTTAGACTCAGATCTCAGGAAATAAAGTTTCCAAAAATGGAAACTTTCCTAAAATAGAAACTTTCCTAAAATGGCGGTTTCCTAAACTGGATACTTCCCTAAATAGATTTCTAAGACTAGAAATATGAAGGCGACAACTTACCAGAAAACTCGCCGAAAGCTCTCCCGGAAATCCCGCCGGAAACTTGCCGGAAATCCCACCCGAAAAATTAACTAATGACTGGTCGTCGGATATTTCAACAACAACTCGTCACACGCAAAGAAAATACTTTGATTTGGTGAGAATAAAGAAAGGGGGTGGAGTTTCTTATATAGGAGAAGGGAAAGGAGGAAGGAAGCTTAAACTTCCAATGTGGGACAAAATAAAAAAGAAGGTTGATGGGTTTTTAATTAAAAAAAAAAGAACAAATGGGTCTGGCCCTAAGATCAGGGTCGTTACAATTCTCCCCCACTTAAGAAGAATTCGTCCTCGAATTTAAATGCTGAGCCGAGAAAAAGAATAAGACGTCTTCAACTTGTCTTCTCTTTTAGAAAAGATTCTCTGCTCGCTACACTCTGAACTATGCGGTCCTCCCATATCAAATAAGGTGAAAGCTCTCACTCAACCGAAACTGATCGTACACACTTTTTTTTTCTTTAAAAAATATATATATATATGGTAACCACAAAAAATAGCATGCAGACACGCATAAAGTACCAAGGTGAAAAGATACGTACCATCAATCAGCTCAACTCTCGTTGCCTCCTGCAGCAGATCCTCGTGGCTCGATGGCATGACGCTTAGGCGGTGGTGGAAGTGTAGCATGTCCCCTCGTCGGACACTCCCTAGAAAAATGACCTGTTTGACCACAATTATAGCAACGCCCAGGTCCTGCTGCAAACTGCCCGGTACCCTGAGCATCGACTGGTCTGCTTCGACAATACTTGGACACATGTCCCATCCTTCCACAACTATGACACTGGACGCACTCTCCAAAATGATGGCGATGGCATTTGCTGCAACTAGGTGCTCCCAACTGTTCCCGTGTTCTCTTTTGTGATTCTGAACTCCTTCCAGCCTTAGATCGAGGTGCCTTGGATTGCTTCTCGCTCCTCAGCAAGACATGTCTCCTGCACAACAGCCTTCTCTACCAGATCCTCCAAGCTGGTGTAAGTAACAACACTGCATCTGCCACGAAGGTCCACCTGCATCCCATTTAGGAACATCCGAATCAAGTCCTCCTCATCAAAATGGTTGCCAGCAAACATGCGGAGATCCCTAAACTCGTGCTCAGACGCTCGACGGTCTTGCCACCACGGGTCAGATGCTGGAACTCATTCCTCTTCTGGTGTAAAGCTTCCCTTGGGAAGTATTTCTTGTCAAACGCGGCAAGAAACTCAGTATAGGTCGGATAATCCTCAACCTCACGCATCGAGCACACTCCCTCCCACCAAACTGCTGCATCATCACGCAGATATAACTCGCAATATTCAGCGAAGGTGATCTGGACACTTGATAGTCCTCAAACACTTGTTAAGTCTGAATTTCCACTGAAAAGCTGATGTAGCATTCACCGTTCCCCTAAATTTCTCCAGCTCCACATGCTTCATCCGCCCCATCACCCTCATGAGGTCCTCATCAAGTCCCTGCTGCTGCACTGGAATGACAGGTGGCGGTGGTGGAACCTGAAAGACTCCTGGGGCCGGCGGATTACCCTGAACCTGGATAGGGGCGCCCTGCTGCACATTAATCTGTGGCCCATGCTGCACCTGAATCTGCGGACCACGAGGCAACTGATGTGCCTGACCCTGCTGAGCCTGTCCCTGCTGAGCTGCAGCCAACTGCCTGGCAACCTCCTGTGCAGCTACTCTAGCAGCCTCCTGGGCAGCCTGCTGAACTACTCCCTGAGCAGCCTGCTGCACCATCTGCATGATAGCAGCCTGATCGATCCCTGGAATCACTTGCGGTGGAGGCGGTGGAATCACCTGCGGTGGAGGCGGTGGAATCACCTGCGGCGGAGGCGGTGGTGGCACATGCTCACCTCCACCCTCTCGAGCAGTACTGGCGGCCGGGTTACGAACAACTATCTTACGCGGCGGCATCTGAAAGGAAATAACACAACAATTAATCTCTGATGAACTGAATACCAACGATTTAAAGACAAGGCCAAACAGGAAGGTGCTATCAATTTTTATTTTTAAAATCCCCAAATTCCAAAATTTCAAAATCGTCAAAACCGATTAAAACCGCGTCCCACAAATCGCCATCCCAGGTCGGAGCTGGGACGGAACCCCGCTCTGATACCAAATTGTAATACCCCGATTTCCAAAATAAAATAATAAATAATATCTCATAAAATCTCCATTTATTATTCTCAAAAGTAAAACACAACGCCATAACTCCAATAAATAGTCATAAGTCGAATAAAATAAATAAATCTGAAAATGCCGATAAAAGCATAAAACCGTAAGTCTGTAACGAAATAAATAAACTCCCAAAAGCACCAGTTCAACTGCTATCAATCCTGCTTGGAGTCTCACGAAAGGGGAAAGAAAGGAGGGGTGAGTAACAGGGGAGTCACTCAGTGAGGTATCGGATGCTAAACCGCAAACCACAGACTCAGTACATAGCACTACGACCATGTAGGCCTAGCTCTAGCACGAAACAAACACAGTGTCTAATACACCACATAAAACAATCAATGCGCTGATAGTACATGCTACTCTATGCACCCCGCATTTCCTCATAAGGATATATGTATATCTCCAGGCGTACAGTAGTCCATCTCTGCACTCCCGCAATCTGCGCGTCGGCGACTGATACAAACGTCTTTGTACCTCCGCAATCTCACTGCTCGTCGGCGGCTTACACAAACGTCTTTGTGCACCCGCAATCACACTGCTCGTCGGCGGCTTACACAAACGTCTTTGTGCACCCGCAATCCACACAAACGGACATATATTTATATATATATATATATATATTAGCATTTTTAACATCACTCATTTCAATCATCAGTTGAATCCTCTATTTTCCTATTTCCGATTAAACAATCAATAATAAAAATAAACAAACAAAACTTTCAATCAGACTCGATTCACAGAGATGGATCATGTTTCGAAACTAAACTTTCCATAATAGTAGTACTAAACTAGCTCGGGATTTAAACGGAATAGCCCTCACCTTAGCAACTGGCTGGAATGAACAACGGAAGATGGACAAAGAGATCAACTGCAATACAAGAATCAACGGCTTAGACTCAGATCTCAGGAAATAAAGTTTCCAAAAATGGAAACTTTCGTAAAATAGAAACTTTCCTAAAATGGCGGTTTCCTAAACTGGATACTTCCCTAAATAGATTTCTACGACTAGAAATATGAAGGCGACAACTTACCAGAAAACTCGCCGAAAGCTCGCCCGGAAATCCCGCCGGAAACTTGCCGGAAATCCCACCCGAAAATTAACTAATGACTGGTCGTCGGATATTTCAACAACAACTCGTCACACGCAAAGAAAATACTTTGACTTGGTGAGAATAAAGAAAGGGGGTGGAGTTTCTTATATAGGAGAAGGGAAAGGAGGAAGGAAGCTTAAACTTCCAATGTGGGACAAAATAAAAAAGAAGGTTGATGGGTTTTTAATTAAAAAAAAGAACAAATGGGTCTGGCCCTAAGATCAGGGTCGTTACAAAACTAATGTGGTCTGATCAAGGCATGAAAGTGACTTGACTTCAACGGCTGGAACATAAAAGGATCATGTGACTTTGCTTATTATATTAGTTCTTCTTGTTGCCAAATATCTTCAACGGTCTCTAGCTCTCTTCTGATGTCGACCATGATTAATTCAAACATGCCTTGACACTTAAGTCACGCTAGGTTGAGACCTTGGTGACTTGTGACACAAGAGTTGTACGAACACAACTTGTGTTCCAAGGAAGCTCGGACTTGTCTTCCTTTAAGTGTATCCTTTCATACTCTCATGTCAATACTCCCCCTCAAGCTTGAACCAATGCAATGGTCAAGCTTGAAGACCATGAAGACTTCCCTCATTAAAACCTTAGTATGCAAAACCCAGTGGGACAAAAACATACCAAGGAAAAAGAGTAGAAGCTCCATGGCAAAGGGACTTACTCCTGAGTGATGTCAATGAGTCCGAGCTTTGGATAGATGGACTCACACACCTTTGTACTCGCGGCCTTGGTGAAGATATCTGCTAGTTGATCCTCACTCCTAGTGTAGCATGGTAAGATGACTCCCTGTATCACCATCTCCCTCACCTTATGACAGTCTACTTCAATGTGTTTTGTTCTCTCATGGAAGACTGAGTTTGTAGCTATGTGTATTGCTGCTTGATTGTCACAATGCATTGTGATTAGGGATGTGATCTCTATGCCCAGGTCTTTGAGAAGTCCTTTGTTCCACACCAGCTCATTTGTAAGCTTTCTCATGGCTCTGTATTCTGCTTCAGCACTTGAGCATGACACAACCTTTTGCTTCTTGCTCTTCCATGTCACCAGATTGCCTCCAATGAAGGTGCAATAGCATGTGGTTGATTTCCTATCATTCCTATCTCCTGCCCAGTCAGCATCACAGTATCCTACCACCTCAGAGTTACCATTGCATCCCATCCATATTCCTTGACCAGGAGATCCACTTAGATATCTCAGAATTCTCTCCACCATTTTCCAGTGATGAACCTTGGGCACTTGCATAGGCTGGCTCACCTGGTTCACAGCAAAACAAATATCAGGTCTAGTAATGGTTAAGTAGATGAGCTTACCCACTAGTCTCCTGTATTGTTTTGGATCATGAAATGGAGTTGCTTCATACTCCCCCTCACGCAAAATCTTGTACCCATCTTCAAGTGGAGTCTTTGCTGGTTTCTCTCCAAGGATACCTGCTTCATTCAAGAGATCAAGTGTGTACTTTCTTTGGGATAAGAATAGCCCCTCCTTGGATCGGCACACTTCTATTCCAAGAAAGTACTTTAGCTCACCAAGATCCTTAATATGAAATACAGACTTTAGGAAGGTTTTAATGGTTTGTATACCTTCCTTGTCACTCCCTGTGATGATGATATCATCAACATACACAAGGATGACTACTATACCTTGTTGGCTGGTGAGAGTAAAGAGGGTGTGGTCTGCCTCTGATCGGTTGAATCCTCTCCCATTGAGAGTAGTGCTGAGCTTATGATACCAGGCTCTTGGAGACTGCTTTAACCCATAGATAGCTTTCTTGAGTCTTAGTACATTGCCTGGTTTAACCATGTCTTCAAGACCAGGGGGAGGTCGCATGTAGACATCATCTTCTAGCTCTCCTTGGAGAAAAGCATTCTTCACATCCATTTGCCACAAGTCCCACTCCAAGTTGGTTGCAAGTGAGAGTAGGATTCTGATGGTGTGAAGCTTTGCTATTGGTGCAAAGGTGTCCAAGTAATCTTCTCCATAGGTCTGAGTGAATCCTCTGGCCACCAACCTTGTCTTCTTTCTTTCTGGTTTTCCATTAGCCAAATACTTAATTGTGTTACAGCTTTCTTGTCTTTGGGGAGTTCAGTTTCAAACCATGTACCATTCTTGATCATGGCACCAATCTCATCTTCTACTGAGGCTCTCCATTCATCATCTGCCATTGCTTCTTCAAAAGTCTTTGGAATCCATTCCTGATCTAAGTTGCTCATGAATGTTTGGTGTTCTTCTGGATACTGAGCCAAAGAACACACAGCTTGCACTGGATGAGCTACTGCATTGGCATTGAAGTAAACTCTTGTTTTCTTCCAATGTTCTGGTCCATATCTGATTCTGGTGCTTCTTCTTAATGGTTGCACCTGTTCTGTCTCAACTTCTTGCTGTTCTGCCTCATCTTGAGCTAAGTTTTCTTGTTGGTCAACCTCAGCAGCTTGTTCTTCCTGCCCATCTTGATCATGCGGTTCAGAACTCTGTTCTGCTTGTTCTGTTTCTCTGCCCCCCTCAGGATCAACGTGGGAAGTTTCCAACACAGGTTCTACATGCGTAGCTCCTTGAGGCTGATGTCCTCCTTGGCCTGTTGGCTGGCTTATCCCAAGACTTTCTAGGATGATTCTCAGGTTTTTGGCTCTGTCTGAGGGTGCATGTGAGAGGTCCTTCAGGTTTTCCCAACTTTTCTCATCATAGTAGCCCTTAGATTCCAGAAATTTTACATCCCTTGAGACCATCACTCTCCTAGTGTCTGGTACATAACACTTGTATCCCTTTTGGTTGGCTGAGTACCCAAGAAATATTGCTTTAATGCTCTTGGCCTCCAACTTGTTTCTTAGTTCACCTGGAATAAGTACAAAACAAGTGCACCCAAACACACGCAATGTTGAGATGAGTTGAGTATTGTGCTGAGTATGATGTTAAGGAGAGGTACATGAAGTAAGGGTTGAATATATGAAGAGAGGAAGATATTTGGAGAAGGATAGATGGAAGTGACCATGTCCGTACAAGGCCGTACAAGGCCGTACAGTCCGTACATGGATCACTTCCCACCTAGGGGGTGAAATGAACTTACCCGGGTGAAAGTAAATGAGTGTGGTGATCTTAGCTTGTTACTGAGGCTTGTGACCGTTAAAAGGAAGAAGGAGGAGCGTCTGACAGGCTGTGCCAGGCTGTCAGAGTCAAGGCCAAGACCAGAACGTGTGAGGGCTGGGATTGGTCAGTTTGGATGAGGCGCCTCCTCCCTTTGTTTACTTCACATGCTTCACCTTATCCTTAAGCTGAAAGCCCTTGTATCTGAGCTCTTATATATATTGTAACCTCGACCTTAAGATTGATTAAGCAAGTAATGAGAGTCTTTTATTATCCTGAAATGTCTCTTAGTCTCTAAATCTCATAATCTCTTCTCTAATCTCTTAAATCTCTTTTAATCTTCATTAAATCTCTGTCTAATCTTCTTTTATGATTCAAGATCCTTAGAAATCTTATGGTATCAGAGCCAGGTTGGCTTTTCAACCTGTGTTCTTAAGTTTCTTGAGTGTTCTTGAGAATTGTTGATGCTAGATCTTTGAGAAACTTGTTTCTGTGTCTGTTGATGTTTTTCTTTGAGATCTGGTCTCAAGGTGGTTCCTGGTGGTGTTACAAAGCTTACTAGTGTTCTCAAGAGTCTGGTGTGTTGTTTGCGTGAAGAAGAAGGGTTCTAAAGGTGGAAGCTTTGAGGTGTTCTTGAAGGTTCAAGCTTAAAGTTCAGATCTTTGGAGTGTTTGGTGTTTGTGTAAGCTAAAGGAGAAGTCTTTGAGGTGGTCTTGAAGATTTAATCTGAAAGCTCAGATCTTTATCAACTTGTGTGGGGTGTTGCTACAAAGTTGAAGTCTTTTCTCAAGAAATGGAAGGTGGTGGAGTCTACATGAAGGTTGCTGCTACTTTCAAGGGAAATAACTATCTTGTGTGGTCAAGGATGGCCAGGAATGCTGTCGGAAGCAAAGGGTTGCTGAAACACATCACAACCGGGGAAGCTCCAAGGGTTATTACTCAAGGAGAGGAGGACTCAAGTGAGGCACTTGAGAAATGGCAACAAGAGGAGTGTATTGTGCTCTCAGCTCTTCTCGCCTCTTTGGAACAGAACCTGATGGAAGCTTACAGCTATTGTGAAACCGCAAAGGAGTTGTGGGACACATTGAGGAAGGTGTACACACATTGAGGAAGGTGTATGGGAATACATCAAATCTTAGTAGGGTGTTTGAAGTTAAGCAAGATCTCAACAGTCTGGTGCAGGAGGACATGGACTTTGAGAAGCATTTGGGGAGGTTCAGGTCTTTATGGTCAGAGCTTGAGATGCTGAGGCCAAGTACTACTGATGCGGATGAGCTCAACAAGAGGAGAGAGCTAGATAAGGTGTTTGGGCTGCTACTCACCTTAAACCCAGCCTTTGGAGGTCTCATTCAGAACATGTTGAGATATGATTCACTGCCTGACTTGGAAGAAGTGTGTGCTCGGATCCAAAAGGAGCATGGTTCCATGGGATTGTTTGGAAAAAAGGGAAAGGAGCTGGCTTTAGCAAACCAGGCATCACACGCTGAGCAAGGAGAGGTGTTACAAGCTAACAAGACAGTACATGGGAAGTATGAGAAGTTCAATGGAAACTGTGATCATTGCAAGAAGCAAGGCCACAAGAAGAGTCAATGCTGGATCCTTCACCCACATTTGAAGCCGGCTAAGTTCAACAAGGAGGCAAGGGCACATTTGAGAGAGGTTACTGGTGGTGCAAGCTCAAGCAAGGCTCAAGAGATAGAGGTGGACAATGGGAAGTCCTTAGTGGCTTATACTGGCGGTTCTAGCTCAAGAGGAAACAATGATGGAGAGTACTTGAAGAGATCAGACTTGGATGCTCTCATCAAGCTTTTCAAGGATAATGGTAACACCTTTGGGTATTCCTTTGGTGCATCCATGATTGCTAGTACTGATAGTTCAATAAACATACATGATCATCTTAGAAATTGTGATATTGATAGGATTGATCATGCATATGATTCTGCTCATGCATATAAGCCATCTAGTATTCTTGCTCACCTTGCTAAATCATCCCCATGTTCATATAAACCTCTCATTGTTGACTCTGGTGCATCTCATCATATGATTAGTGACACTAGGCTGATCACTAGCATTGAGCCTGCCCATGGCAATGTGATGATAGCAAATGGTGCTAAAATTCCTATTAAAGGAATAGGAAAGCTCAAGCTGTTTGATAAAGACTCTAAAGCTCTTTATATGCCTGATTTCACTTCTAATCTATTATCTGTGAAGAAATGTGCTACTGATCTGAATTGTAATGTCATCTTCAGTCCTAACAGTGTGAAATTTCAGGATATTGAGAGTAGCAAGGTGCTGGGAAGTGGGAAAACCAAGGGAGATCTTTATGTGCTTGAGAATCTGAATTCTGCTGTTGCTGTTTCAAACTTTAGTTGTTCTTTTTTCTTCTGTTTCTACTAGTCTTAGTAAAAGTGCATTGTGGCATGCTAGAATAGCTCATAATAAGGCTTTAAAACTGATGTTGCCAAGTGTTTCTTTTGAGAATAATGTTTTTCCAAGTTCTTCTACTATCTATGAGAAGTGTTTTGATCTTGTTCACTCTGATGTTTGGACTGCTCCTTGCTTATCTAGGGAAAATCAGAAATATTATGTCACTTTCATTGATGAAAAATCTAAATACACCTGGTTAACTTTAATTCCAACCAAAGATAGGGTGCTTGATGCATTTAAAAATTTTCAATCATATGTGACTAACCAGTATCAAGCCAAGATCAAGATTTTCAGGTCTGATAATGGAGGAGAGTACACGGGCAATGCATTCAAGGAACACCTATCTCGGAGTGGCATTCTTCATCAAACTAGCTGTCCATACACTCCACAGAAAAATGGAGTGGCTGAGAGGAATAACAGGCACTTGATGGAGGTTGCTAGGTCCATAATGTTTCAGGCGAATGTTCCTAAAATATTCTGGAGTGATGCTGTGGTTACTGCTTGTTACTTGATCAACAGGACACCTACTCTTGTGTTGCATGGGAAGTCGCCATTTGAGGTGCTCAACAAGTACAAGCCAGTTCTGACTCATCTCAAGGTCTTTGGGTGTCTTTGCTATGTCATGGTTCCTGGTGAATTGAGAAACAAACTTGAAGCCAAGAGCACCAAAGCTATGTTCATTGGTTACTCCTCAAGTCAGAAAGGATACAAGTGCTATGATGAAGACACTAGGAGGGTAATGGTGTCTAGAGAAGTGAAGTTTGTAGAAGAAAGGGGTTACTATGAAGAAAAGAACCAGGAAGATCTGAAGGATTTAACTTCAGATAGAGCCAGTATCTTGAGGACAATCTTGGAGAACCTTGGGATCAATATGAACCAAGGCCAAAGTGGAGGAAGTGTACCAGGGAGGACGCCTACTACTACTGCTGATGGTGACCAAGGGAGTGCTGCTACTGTTGGTGTTCATGTTCCCACCCTTGATCATGAGGGGGGAAGTGAACCAGAAACTCTTAACCAAGGAATGGGAGAGAGTTCAAGTGGTCAAGAGAGTTCTAGCTCTCATGATCAAGGTGGTGATCAAGGTGTGGAGCCTAGAGATCATCAAGAAGAGTCTGATCCGAGTGTGGTTCAAGAAGAAGTGCAAGTGCAAGAGGAAGTGCAAAGTGAACATCAAGCACCAGCACCAGCCTTGAGGAGAAGCACACGGATAAGGAAGGATCCTTCCAACTGGGTAAACACGAGAGTGTACTACAATGCCCAGGCTGTGGAGCATCCTTCTCAAGTTGTGTGCTCCTTTGCTCAATATCCAGAGGAGCATTATGCCTTTCAAGTGAGTTTGGATGAGAGCTATGTTCCAAGGAGCTATAAAGAGGCAATGCTGATACAAGAATGGAGAGATTCGGTCAATGCTGAGGCTGATGCTATGATCAAGAATGATACATGGTATGAAAGTGCTTTGCCAAAAGGAAAGAGAGCTGTGTCCAGCAGATGGATCTTCACTATCAAGTATCTTCCAAATGGGCAGATAGATAGGCGCAAGACAAGGCTGGTAGCATGGGGCTTTACTCAAACCTATGGAGAGGATTACATTGATACATTTGCACCTGTTGCCAAGCTCCATACTATCCGGATTGTGCTCTCTTTAGCTGTGAACCTTGAGTGGGATCTTTGGCAGATGGATGTGAAGAATGCTTTCCTACAAGGAGAGCTTGAAGATGAGGTCTATATGCACCCACCTCCTGGTCTTGAGAACTTGGTGAAGAAGGGCAATGTCTTGAGGCTAAAGAAAGCTATCTACGGCCTTAAGCAATCCCCTAGAGCTTGATATCACAAGCTTAGCGCTACTATGAATGGAAGAGGATTCAGGAAGTCTGAGCTTGATCACACCCTCTTCACCCTTGTCACACCAGCAGGTATTATTGTTCTCCTTGTGTATGTTGATGATATCATCATCACTGGTAGTGATAAAGATGGTATCAAGGCTACCAAGGATTTTCTTAAATCTGTGTTTGAGATTAAAGACTTGGGCGAGATGAAATACTTTCTTGGCATTGAGTTGTGTAGAGCTAAGGAAGACTTGTTCATCTCTCAAAGGAAATATACACTTGATCTTTTGAAAGATGCAGGTGTTTATGGAGGAAAGACAGCCAAAATGCCCATGGAAGATGGGTATAAGGTTCCACGTGAGGGGGAGCTTGAAGATAGCAAGCCATTCCATGATCCAAAGCTTTATAGAAAGCTAGTGGGTAAGCTAATCTATTTGACCATCACTAGACCTGATATTTTCTTTGCTGTGAATCAAGTGAGCCAGCATATGCAAGCTCCAAAAGAGCATCATTGGCGTATGGTAGAGAGATTGCTTATGTACCTGAATGGAACACAAGACCTTGGTGTGTGGATGGGTTGCAACGAAGCATGAAGTGGTGGGCTATTGTGATGCAGATTGGGCAGGAGATAGATCAGATAGAAGATCAACTACTGGCTATTGCACATTCATTGGTGGGAACTTAGTTACTTGGAAGAGCAAGAAGCAGAAGGTGGTCTCATGTTCAAGTGCAGAAGCTGAGTATAGAGCCATGCTGAAGCTGACAAACGAGCTGGTTTGGATCAAAGGGATACTGAAGCACTTGGAGATTGATCAAGCCACACCAATGACTATGCATTGTGACAACCAGGCTGCCATCCACATTGCATCCAACTCTGTCTTCCATGAGAGAACCAAGCATATTGAAGTTGACTGCCACAAAGTAAGGGAGATGATAGTGCTTAGAGTGATTTTACCTTGCTATACCAGAAGTGAAGACCAGCTGGCTGATGTGTTTACAAAGGCAACAAGGCAGAAGACAATGGAGTCCATTCACATCCGTTTGGCCCTCATTGATCTTAGGAAGAAGAAGAGCTGATCCCCTTAGTCATGAGATCTTTACTCTTTTTCCCTCATCAAGGTTTTGTCCCAATGGGTTTTCCTTGGTGAGGTTTTTAATGAGGAAGATCTCATGGCTGTCCAAGCTTGACTTGTTCCATATGGTAAAGCTTGAGGGGGAGTGTCGAGATGAGTTGAGTATTGTGCTGAGTATTATGTTAAGGAGAGGTACATGAAGTAAGGGTTGAAGATATGAAGAGAGGAAGCTATTTGGAGAAGGATAGATGGAAGTGACCATGTCCGTACAAGGCCGTACAGTCCGTACATGGATCACTTCCCACCTAAGGGGTGAAATGAACTTACCCGGGTGAAATGAACTTACCCGGGTGAAAGTAAATGAGTGTGGTGATCTTAGCTTGTTACTGAGGCTTGTGACCGTCAAAAAGAAGAAGGAGGAGCGTCTGACAGGCTGTGCCAGGCTGTCAGAGTCAAGGCCAATACCAGAACGTGTGAGGGCTGGGATTGGACAGTTTGGATGAGGTGCCTCCTCCCTTTGTTGACTTCACATGCTTCACCTTATCCTTAAGCTGAAAGCCCTTGTATCTGAGCTCTTATATATATTGTAACCTCGACCTTAAGATTGATTAAGCAAGTAATGAGAGTCTTTTATTATCCAGAAATGTCTCTTAGTCTCTTAGTCTCTAAATCTCATAATCTCTTCTCTAATCTCTTAAATCTCTTTTAATCTTCATTAAATCTCTGTCTAATCTTCTTTTATGATTCAAGATCCTTAGAAATCTTACGCAAGTGATCAATGGAGGGTCTGGTTTTGTTTAATACCTCATATGGAGAGACATCATGGAGAACTCTTGTGGGAGTTCTGTTAATGAGATAGCATGCAGCAACTACAGCATCTCCCCAAAATCTCATTGGGACATTTGTATGGAACATCATACTTCTAGCTACTTCCATGAGATGGCGATTCTTTCTTTCTGTCACTCCATTCTGTTGTGGTGTGTATGGGCAACTGGTTTGATGAATGATTCCATGTTTGGCTAAGTGAGTTTTTAAAGCATTGCTTGTGAATTCCCCACCATTATCTGACCTAAATATTTTTATGGCATTAAAGTGGTTAGTAACATAGCTTTGAAAGTTCATAAAAGCTTCTAACACTCTATCTTTAGATGGGATTAATGTTAGCCAAGTATATTTAGATTTTTCATCAATAAAGGTGACAAAGTACTTGTGATTTTCTCTGGAAACACAAGGAGCAGTCCAGACATCAGAGTGGATTAAATCAAAACAATGCTCATAAATAGTGCTGGATTTAGGAAAAACAGTCTTGCAATGTTTACCAAGGATACAAGCTTCACAGCTATCATTCTTAAAACAAAGATTAGGCAACATCAGACTTAAAGCTCTAGAATGAGGGTGACCTAGTCTAGCATGCCACAGAACATCAGAAACAACAACAGGAGCAGAATTAAATGCATAAGGAAAATCAGAACTAAGTTTGGTGTCTTCAAGCAAATACAAGCCTCACTTGCTCACACCCTTTCCAAGCATCTTACTAGTCTCAATATCCTGAAAATGAACATCATTAGGACTAAAGATAACATTGCAATTAAGATCAGTAGTGGCCTTTTTAACTGAGAGCAAGTTAGAGGTAAAAGATGGCATATAAAAAGCTTTAGACTCTTTCTCAAACAGTTTTAGATTTCCTATGCCTTTAATTGGTATTCTTTCTCCATTAGCAATTACTACACTTCCTAAGGCAGGTTCAACATTGCTTATAAGATTAGAATCCTTAATCATATGATGAGAAGCCCCTGAATCAATTATCAATGGTTTAGCACTAGGTGATATATTTAAAAAATTATTCCTAGTGTTACCAGAATTTGCATTGAGAGCCTTGATCAAGGCCTCAATGTCTGACTTGCGGATGAATGCATCCTCTGGAGCAGCCTGAGAGGAACCGCCTACATGGGTAGTGGAGATCATAGCCCTTCCATCTCCAGCTGGGCGCATGAGTTTATTTCCTTGCTGGCCAGCATTCTGTGCAGCCTCATGTGATCTTGCTTGGCTGAATCTGGATGGTGGCCTGAGGTGGATGAAGGATCCAGCACTGGTTCTTCATGTGTCCCTCTTTCTTGCAGTCTCCACAGAACGTCCTCCTATTGTCTTGTTTGGCAAAGGCCTTGTTTGCGGAGGCTGCTTCAGCTTGATGTGCCATGTTTAAATCACCCTTTCCACTAAAGAGTCCCACTGAGCCCATCTCCTTCTGAATCTGGTTGCACACATCATCCAGGGTAGGTAACTTCTCTGATCTTAAGATGTGCTTAATGAGATCCCCATAGTTGGAATTGAGAGTCAGCAACAAGGCAAATACTTTGTCTTGCTCACGCCTTTCTTCCAAGGCAGCTGGGTCAGCAGTGTGTGGCCTGAGCATCTCAAGCTCTGACCAGAGTGCACTGAACTTCCCAAAGTGGGGGTTGAAGTCCATATCTTCTTCATTCAAGCAGCTGATAGAATTCTTAACTTCATATACACGGCTTAGGTTTGATGTATTCCCATAAACCCTTTGGAGTGTGTCCCACAGCTGCATTGCTGTAGTACAGTGAGAGTATGACTCCATGAGAGGAGTATCAAGGGAGCTTTGAAGGATAGAGAGCACCATGAGGTCTTCTTGACTCCATTTGTCTTCATCTACCACCACCAGCTCCTTTCCATCTCCTCCTTGGCTGGTTTGCTTTGGCGCCTCACTTGAAGTGATATGGGACCATAAGCCTCTTCCACCAAGGGCATTCTTAGTCAATCTTGACCAGACAATGTAGTTGGACCCCTTTAGAGTCACTGGAAGCACCACGGTCTTGCTTTGCTCCATCTTGGTTAGCTATGGACCGGAGGGTAATAGAGTGTTCTTGCGGAAATGAGGAGAATGAACTGAGAAAGTAATAGAGAATGAGGAGTATAAGAGTTTTGCGGAAGAGAAACTAGGTTCAGGAGCTTAGAAGCTCTGATACCATGTAAGTTTTATCAAGAACAGAGTGAAGAACACTCAAGAACAAGAGAGAGAGAGTGTATTTGATCCAAGACCAGAGAGAGAGAGAGAGAGAGAGAGAATGCTGTTTGTGCCGTGAGAGAGTAAGATAATTATGAAGTAGTTATTTCATTAAGTTGAATGGGTTACAAGATACAGATATATAAAGGCCAGGAGCCTTAGATCTTCTTTGAATAAAATACTCTAGCTAAGTACAGAAATGAATAAACTAATTTGGTCTGATCAAGGCATGAAAGTGACTTAACTTCAACGGCTGGAACATAAAAGGATCATGTGACTTTGCTTATTATATTAGTTCTTCTTGTTGCCAAATATCTTCAACGGTCTCTAGCTCTCTTCTGATGTCGACCATGATTAATTCAAACATGCCTTGACACTTAAGTCACGCTAGGTTGAGACCTTGGTGACTTGTTACACAAGAGTTGTACGGACACAACTTGTGTTCCAAAGAAGCTCGGACTTGTCTTCCTTTAAGTGTATCCTTTCATACTCTCATGTCAATATAATTGAGTCTCCAATGAACATAGCTTTGGTGCTCTTTGCATCTAGCTTGTTCCTCTGCTCTCCAGGAACCAAGACATAGCACACGCACCCAAACACTCTCAAGTGATCAATGTGTGGCTTGGTCTTGTTCAACACTTCAAATGGAGACAGGTTCTTCAAGACTCTGGTCGGCACTCTATTGACGAGATAGCAGGCGGTTTGAACAGCATCACTCCAAAACCTTTTTGGCACATTCATATGAAACATCATTGATCTTGCCACCTCCATCAGATGTCTGTTCTTCCTCTCTGCAACCCCATTTTGCTGTGGAGTGTAAGGGCAGCTTGTTTGCTGCACAATATCATGCTTAGCTAGATGACTCTTGAAGGCATTGCTAGTGTATTCTTCTCCATTATCAGACCTTAGAATCTTCACAGTAGAATTGTACTGGTTAGTAACATATGCTTGGAAGTTCATGAAGGCTTCTATGACTCTATCTTTGGAGGGAATCATAGTGACCCAAGTATACTTCGACTTCTCATCAATGAAGGTCACAAAGTACTTGTGGCTGTCCCTAGATACACACGGAGATGTCCACACTTCTGAGTGAACCAGATCAAAGCAGTTCTCATATATAGTCTCTGATGTTGGGAAGACAGTCCTGCAGTGCTTCCCTAGTATACATGCTTCACACTCCAAGTGATTGAATGCCATACTAGGCATGATCAATTCAATTGACTTAGCATGTGGATGTCCCAACCTTGCATGCCATGTGAGACTATCACATTTCACAGCTGCACTACTCAAGCACACAGACTCCATGGGATTAGGCGCCTTAGTTGTTTGGAGATGATAAAGCTGATGCTTGCTGTCCCCTCTGCCAATAACTCTTCCAGTCTTCAAATCCTGAAATTCAACTTCATTTGGCCTGAACACCACTTGACAATCCAGATCAATTGTAGCTTTCTTCACTGATATCAGATTTGAAGTAAACTGAGGCAGGTAGAAGGCAGTTGAGTTCTTTTCAAATAACTTGAGGTTTCCCACTCCTTCTATTGGAATCCTAGTCCCATTGGCTATCATGACACTTCCTGTTGCAGCCTTGACTTCACTTATCAGACTCTTATCACTGATCATGTGATGAGTTGCTCCAAAATCAATGATGATGGGTTTGGATGTGGATGCTTTGGCAGGAGCACCCAGACTCTGGGTCGTAGCCAAAGCATACACATGCTTGACAAACTCATCCCATTCCTTCCTTGTGACGCGTTCATCTGCTCCTTTGTTCTCCTTTCCTCTCATAGCCACACTGTCTTCTACAGACTCCCCCATGTAAGCTGAGTAAGAGCATTCTCCTACCACCATCTGTTGCATAATCTCCTTGATCACCTTCAAACTCATCTTATCACTCAGATACTCAGGCTCCCTGTCCTTCTTCCAAGCCTCTCCCATCTTGAGCCACACCTTAGAAAGCTTTCTCAGCCTTCCCTTCTTACAGCTTGTACCACCTTTCCACTGGTTTGATTTCTTGTTCTCTTCCCACACATCACACCATGGTGAACAAGATCACATATCTCTTTCACAAGAAAGCTAAAGAAAACATCTTGTTTCCTCCTTTCTTGAATCACTTTTGGATCAGATGTGCTTGGTCTCAACGCATCCAGCTCCATCCATCCTTCTCTCAGCCTTCCCACAAGCTGATAAAGCTCATCCTTTCCTTGTCTCAAGCCGCAGATCACTCCCTTGGCTTTATGAACCTTCAAACTTGCTGTCTGACCTTCTTCAGCAGCTATCTCCTTTAAAGGCTCCTCCTTTACATAGATCTTCTTCAAACTTGCTGTCTGACCTCCTTCAGCAGCTAACACCTTTAAAGGTTCCACCTTTACATGATTACTCCAAATCCCACAGTTTTCCAAAGCTGTCTTCCCCCATCTTGGCCATTTCACCTCGTTTTCTTCTTGAATCTTCACTGATTTACCAGATCTGTGCTTCATCTCCTTGTTGTGGTCGTGTGTTTCCATCAGAGAACTCCAAACCACCCAAGAGAATAAATATCAGAGCTTCAAGAATACCCAGAATACTCAAGAACACTCAAGAACACCAAGAACAGCTCAAGAACATCAAGAACACACACCCACAAGTTTGCAAATCACCACTCCCTTCCTTGCCAACCTGGCTCTGATACCATAAACACTTTTGTGTTTATAGAGTGATGAATAAAGATTAAGAGATAATCAGATTGTTTTATGAAAGAGATTAAGAGATTAGAGAGAGAATAGATGAACTAGAGAGAGAGAGACTCTAAACTCCAATAGATTAATTAATGAGAGAGTTTACAACATATATAGATAAGAGATACAGAAATTCGTCCAGGTTCAGACTAGCTAGGAGAAGAAGCATGTGTAGTCAAAGATGCTTGATTTAAACTAGCCAATAAGGTTCCTCACATGCTTGGGTATCCTGCTTTAGCTTTCCAGCTAGTGCCAGCCTGTCTAAAGTTCTCTAGCAATGACCAGACCTTATCCAAACTCCTCCCTGCTTATCCAGACTCCTCCTGGCGTGTTTCACTCTCCAAATGGATGCAAGGTAACTTCCCAAGCCTTTTAACTTAGTTACCACAGTAACAATAAAGTTACTGTGGTAAATCTCCAAAGTTACTGTCTGCTCCAAATCTCTTCCTCTATCAATGTATCAACTCTTCATCACCTCATCTCAACACTCATCTCAATACTCCTGACCCCATTTGTCTTCATCAGCTACCACCATCTCCTTTCCATCTTCTCCTTGGACAGTCTGTTTTGGAGCTGCTGTAATTGATACATGACTCCATAAACCTTTTCCTCCAAGGGCATTCTTTACCATCCTGGCCCATAAGAGATAGTTAATCCTTTTCAAAGCCACAGGAATGGTTAGAGATCTGTTGTTTTCCATCTTCAATTCGCCAGGAACTCAAGAACAGAAGTATGAGTTTGAAAACAGAGTGAAGAACACCAAGAACAGAGAAAGAAACAGAACAAGAATTAAGAAAAGAGTAATGCGTGTTTTCGGAAGTGAATAGGTTCAAGAGCTTTGTTGCTCTGAAACCATGAAGATTTGTGAGAATAAAGGAGATATTTAAGAGAGATTTAAGAGAAACATTGTAAACAGAGAGAGAGAGGAGTGGACGAGATTGTAGAGAGAGAGAGTGTGTGATTGCGGAATCTATTTTCCTTAGTCTTAATCAGTGTGTGAAACACACTTTAAATAGAGTTTACAGGATGTTAGATAGTACAAGAAGAAAGATTAAACAAAGGAGAGATTAAAATAAGGGGCTCTGGTCGAGATCAGGTCTGGATGGTTGATAGTGACCTCTCATAAACGGCTCCAAGCATATATGGAACATGTGATCTTCCTATTTTAATATTCTGATTTGTCCTGGCTTGTCTCCAACGGTCTTGTGCACTCTTAGGGACCAACTTGGTCGACATCCATCTCCTTTTACTTGTCTTCCACGGTAAGGTAGGTCATATATATATTTAAACTTGCCTCCATGTTATTGTACGGACCAGGAAGATCACACTCGTCCAATACACTTCAATCTTCTACTCCTTGTTCTTCTTCACATGACTTCATCTCCATACTCTTTATTTAATGCTTCCATGTCAACAATTCACATAGCCTCAAATTCAGTATTCCTTGAGAGGACCAAGCATATTGAGATAGATTGCCACAAAGTGAGACAAATGGTGTTACAAGGGGTCACCTTACCATGCTATACCAGAAGTGAGAATCAGCTAGCAGATATATTCACTAAGGCCGAAAGTACAAAGGTGTGTGAGTCCATCTATCCAAAGCTTGGACTCATTAATATCACTCGGGAGTAAGCCCCTTAGCCATGGAGCTTCTACTCTTTTTCCTTGGTATGTTTTTGTCCCATTGGCTTTTGCATACTAAGGTTTTAATGAGGGAAGACTTCATGGTTTCCAAGCTTTACCATTGCATTGGGTCAAGCTTAAGGGGGAGTATTGATCATAAGAGAATAAAGAGGAGTTATGTACAAGAGCAGAGATCAAGAGAAGAAACGAAGATGAGCTTATGTGTGATGGTCCGTACAACTTGTACGGACAAGCCTAACTTGCACCAATGCCCTAACGTGTCTTAGAAGCAAGGGAACAAGCTCAGTATGTCGACCAAAGAGTTCTAGAAGCAAGAGGAGACCGTTGGAGGTGAATGGAGCAAGTGGGAGTAGTTTAATATATAAGTCACATGCATTGGTTAAGGAAGTGTGACGTCGGGAGCTGTCACTGTCCCTCGGCTAGACCAACTTAGTTTAGTCTTTCTTGCTCTCTCCTGATTGTCTTTAAATATGTTGTAACCCTTTTATGTTCAAATTAAGGAAACAAAATCCTTCCATATTCTCTCTATACTCTTGTCGACATAAACACCAACATACTTTCTCTCTCTTATAATTCTGAATCAAACCATCTTTCTCTTACATGTTCTTCATTGTTCTTGCTCTTATTCTTCATAAAACTCACAGGAAGGTATCACCTCTATTAAAGCTTTCCTTAAGTCTAGTTTTGATATTAAAGATTTGGAAGAGCTAAAGTACTTTCTAGGGATTGAGATATGCCGCTCTAAAGAGGGGCTGTTCTTATCTCAAAAAAAGTACACACTTAATCTTTTAAATGAGGCAGGAAAGCTTGGAGAAAGAGTAGCTAAGACACCAATTGAAGAGGGTTACAAAGTCTTGCGTGAGGGGGAGTTTGAGGATAATCCCTTTGGCGACTTCAAGCTCTATAGGAGGATGGTTGGGAAGCTGATCTATCTCACCATTACAAGACCAGACATCTGCTTTGCTGTGAATCAAGTTAGTCAGCATATGCAAGCACCAAAGGTCCATCATTGGAACATGGTGGAGAGGATCATGAGATATCTAAGGGAGGTGATGTCTTGCATATTTACATGTTTTAAGCATCTATATCTTATGCATTTTGATCATATAAGTTAGGCATTAGGCATGTTTAGGTCCATTTTGCATTCATTTGTCTTTATCAGGTGTTGTAGTATGCTTTGGTGTTATTTGAGGTGTTTGGAAGCCTTATGGCCCCAAAATAGGTGAAGAATCAAGTTTGGCCAAGAAAAGAGAAGTCAATCCATGATCTGGTCGAGACAAATATGAGCATTGACGGAGGCCTTAGAGATATCTTCTGCTGCTAAGATTTTGTGGAGTCACAGAAAATTGAGTTAGCTTTCCAATGGAAGTGGTTTCAAGTCATTTGGAGCTATATTGGAGGATTTATGATCAGTTTACTAGAAGCATATCAAGCTGGCCGGGTAGATCAGTCCGGGTTCGAGCACCCGGTCGGAACGCTGGACGATCAGGCTGGGGAGGCAGGACCGGTGTAATGACCCTGTTCAGAAGTAGAAAAGTCAAGACCTTGACCATGAGTTGGTTGAGCCAAGAAACGGTCATGGTCGAGAAGCGATGGTCGATACGTCTAAACCGAAGGTCGTCAAGAAGCAAATTTTTTTGAAGAAATGTAAATAAGGAGAATCTTTATCTAGGCAGCTCAAGGGAGTCATATTAGAGCATATGTTCATGCCAAAACCAAGTTGGTTCAGGAGGGAAAATCTGCATTATCGGGTAAAACGGTTCCGACCGTCCCGATAAGCGATTTTGATGAAACGAAGCGTCATGGGAGCATTTTGAAGTGGTTTTTCTACTCAAAAACCACTCAATGAAGATTTGTAGAAGTTGGTGACGTGGCAAGAGAAAGGTGGACCAGAGATGACATGGCGACCTCCCATTTGCCGCGAAGAAGTGATGTGGCGGTACACGTGGCGATTTCTCATTGGCCGAAGGGAAACTTGGTGACCAAGTTTGTGAGCTTCCAGAAGGTGAGTCTTGGCTTGCAAGGGATGAAAACTTGGTGACCAAGCTGCTGAATCTTCTAGAAACCAGTAGCTTGCAAGCAAAGTTACTTAAATGGACAAATGTCCATATTTTACCATGTATGAATGCCACTTGTCCAGCCAGCCTCAGCCCCCATTTCCTATAAATACCCAGCCCCTCCCATTCATTTTCTTCATCCCAAAACCGTGAGAGCTTACCTTAGAGAGAGAGAGGTGAGTTTAGAGAGAGAAACCGAGTGTTAAGGAGTGTTTTTCGGTTTCTTTAGTTTAGCGTTTTTGGGAGTGATCCGGAGGTGTTAGGATAGTCTTCGTAGTCAGCAACCAAGGTGGATTCCGGAGACTTGTAATGTGGGTTCCGAAGACTTGTAATGTGTGTTTGTGCATGCAGGTGTGAGCTTAGACCGGAGGGTCTCAAGTGGAGACCCGGGGCAAAGTTAATCGGTTTTGTGCAGGGCCCCGGGGAGAATGCGTGTAGCATGCATTTGTATTGTGATTTGTGTATTATTGTGTCATCTAGATTTTGTTTTATTGATGGTGCATAGTTAGTTGCATGATTATCTAGATGATATAATATCGTTGAACCGCAAGAGGTTGAGAGTGTCTCTCTCTTGGCGGGTGTGTTGTTGCATGCATTTTAGTTGATAGGTGCATATAGTTTAGATGCTGTTTTTGTGTTGCATGGAGGTTTGAGGTTGAGCTCCCTCATGCTTAGTTGAGTTGTTAGCATCTAGACTAGGATTTGTGTTTTGCGTGTGAGGTGCATTTAGTCTAGGATGCAATGCGTGTTGGTCAGAGGCGGAGCTCCCTCACGCTAGTTTTGAGTTGCATCTAGACTAGTTTGCGCGGACCCTGGAGTGAGATCGGGGGATGGACCTGATTCTCCAGTGGTGGAGTTAGCCGCCCCTCCATTGCTTGTCAAAGGAAAGTGGGTAGCGCCCATGGACGAAGCGCCATGACGCCGCGGCCCGGTGAGATTGGGAGTGAACCAATTCCCGGTGATTTCGATCATGTGACTTGTGTGTTTATGATCGGACGTGGGGGGAGGGGGACGGGGCTTCTCCAAAGAGTGAAAGGCCTTTGTGTTTTTATCGATCGATCAAGTCTAGGATTGAGTCTAGACTGCATTAGTTGTTGTTAGGTCTCGGGGAGGAGACTTGTTGCATTGCATTGATTAGTTGTATTGCATTGATTAGTTGCATTGTATTTTAGCATTGTTGCATGTTTGTGTGTTGTTTGCGTATTGTGTGCTTGTTTTTAAGCATGGGCTGGGGAGGGTAGTTGTTGTTTATTGTTCGGACTCACTGAGTAATCTTGATTACTCATCCCCTCTCCTACTATGCAGGTAACCATTAGGTGGGAAGCTTAGAGGGCGGCGGAACGTTAGGCGGCCGGTGTAGATTTGAAGTGGCATAAGCATAAGCAAGGACTCTTTTGGAATGTATATTTACTTTTCTTTTCTTTTCTTTTCTTTTGTGCGCTAGGTCGTGCGCGCAAACTCTGATATATTCGTTGTAATGTTTTATAAGACGCTTTCCACCTATTATTAATAAAAGAATGTTTATATTCGTGATTGTGTGCTGAATGATATAAGACCTAGTCCGGGTCGACACAACTCGGAGACCCCGGCACGTTGCGAAGCCTTAGGCCGTGAGCTCGAGGACATAGCGAACCGGACGGGTTGGTCGAGTCCGGATTTGTTCTCGATTCTTGGTCGATCCGGTCCGGCAAGCTATACTTGTGGCGCCTCCCGGGCCGTTCCGGGTTAGTCCGGCCTAGTACGGTCCGGGGGTGTTACAAATGGTGGTATCAGAGCATGGTTTCCGATCATGCTCATAAGCCGCAATGTTTTCAATGTTTTATCGAGTCAAAATGAGTCGCTTATGCCACATTAGGAAACCGGTACGTTCCGCTTAGGGGTATTAGGACTAGTAATCAGGTTAGGTCCTTTTGGGAAATTTAGGTTTAACCCCTTTAACCGTGCAGATGGCTAGTGAAGGTTCAGGAGCAAGCGGGCCGCTCGAATGTCGGGTCAAGATGGGTCAAGGTACGAACTACCATAACTTTTGGGATGCCCCGGATTCGGTAGATGGGACTGGCGAAAGTAGACCAAGGTCTATGGAAGGCGTGGAGCGTGTACACAGTGAAGAGGAGGCGGTTAACGTGGAGGAAATGGTAATGGCAGAACGTGAGTCATTGCCTAAGACGGAGTCAAACCCCAAGTCGCAGTCTAGTCAACCAAAGGAGAACAAGTTGAAACCCAACCATAAGAAGGGAAAGAAGGGCCAGTTCAAGCGGCATGGGAAGACACCAAGGTCACAAGTGACGTGCTTTCGATGTGGTGGTACAGGACACTATGCCCGTGAGTGTCCTGACTCAACCTCGGAGAAGTCGGACAGAAAGGCATCGGTTACATGTTTCGGTTGTGGAGAGAAAGGTCACTACGCCAGTGAATGCACTGTCCGTCGTCCGGGACAAGGCCGAGGAGCCGTCTACAGACTCAACCGACCGACAGACCAGTGAACACCGACTTTGCGCCCTGCACCTGGAGGGAGAGTGTATGCTCGGATGGAGAGAGTACTCCATCTAGCCCAGGACCGCCGAGGGGTCATGTGACAGGTTTGTTTGGGTGCTAACTCTCTCTTTGTGTGTTTAAATAATTTTTGTGTAATTATTTGCTGTGTTGTTGGCATTCGGATGAGTGCTGTTGTGTTGATCTTACCTTAGGATCGTTATTGGTTGGTGGAACCCCGCCTTTGTGTTGTTTGACTCGAGCCACCCATTGTTTTGTGAAACCGAAGTAGCCTCTAGGTTTGTAGGAACCTTTGTAGAGTGTGAGGTTGATATGTTAGTGGCAACCCCTGGAGGTCAGACCTTGAGAGCTAATAGGGTGTTGTTGAGTGTACCTATAGTGTTAAACCATGAAACCCTTTTAGCCGACCTAGTTGTTATGCCGATGGAGCGGCATGAGGTTATTTTAGGAATGGATTGGCTGGCAAGGCATCGGGCGTGGCTGGACTGTGCAAGAGGACAAGTGTGGTTTGAGAATGACCAGCAAGCTGTGTTGGCATCTTGTGGAATCAAGCCAGCGTCTACAACGCGTTTGTGGCGGCAATGAGAGCAGAGAACGCACTAGTGGACGGGAGGTCTACTTGGTATCGCCACGATATCGGGAAGAGACGGAAAGGAGTCAAGGATGGAGGACATCCCAGTGGTCCAAGAGTTTGAAGATGTGTTTCGGGCGTTGACGGAGTTGCCTCCACCCCGGAGCAATCCGTTCACCATCAACTTGGAACCAAGTGTTGCACCCATTGCTAAAACCCCTTATCGCATGGCACCTGCTGAGTTAGCAGAACTCAAGAAGCAGTTGGAGGATTTACTAGATAAAGGTTTCATCAGACCGAGTTCTTCACCTTGGGGAGCTCGGTTTTGTTTGTGAAGAAGAAAGATGGCAGTATGAGGCTGTGCATCGACTATAGAGGATCAACAATGTCACGATCAAGGACAAGTACCCTTAGAGGATTGATGAATTGTTGGATCAGCTAAGAGGAGCGAGTTGGTTCTCGAAGATAGATTTGGCTTCGGGATATCACCAAATTCCGATAGCAGAAACTGGCGTGATGAAGACGGCATTCAACACTCGGTACGGCCAGTTCGAGTTTGTGGTAATGCCATTCGGTTAACCAACGCCAGCAGCATTTATGAGACTGATGAATGAAGTGTTCCACGACTACCTCGACAAGTTAAGTGATTGTATTCATCGGCGACATACTTATGTACTGTGGCGGGAGAAGGTGAAGCACAAGGAAGGTTCGAGAGACTAAGAGATCGGAAGCTGTTAGCCAAGTTCAGCAAGTGTCGATTTTGGAAGCGGAGATTGGTTTCTTAGGTCCGCGAATATCGAGCAAGGAGTTTGGTAGATCGAGAAGATTGAAGTAATTCAGAAATGGCCTCGTCCAACCACAGCGGCGAGATCAGGAGTTTCCTTGGATTGGCAGGCTACTACGAAAATTAGTGAAGGCATTCTCCTCAATCGCGAAACCATTAACACGATTGGCGGAGAAGGAAGTCCCATACGTTTGGGAAGAGCGTCGCGGAAGAAGCATTCAACAAGATCAAGGAAGCATTGACTCGGCACCAGTCCTTACCTTACGAGCCGGTAAGGTATATGATGTCTACTTGACGCATCATGAGTAGGATTGGGATGTGTACTTATGCAAGAAGGCAAGGTTATTGCATACCAAGACAGTTGAGGAAGCATGAGGAGAACTACCCCACACACGATTTGGAGATGGCAGCCGTTGTTTTGCATTGAAGATATGGCTTCGTATCTTTATGGAGAAGGTTCAGGTATTCACGGATCACCAAAGCCTTAAATACTTGTTCACTCAAGCGGATCTCAATTTGCGACAAAGGCGGTGGATGGAGTTCATCGCGGACTATGACGTTCAGATTCAGTACCACCCAGGGAAAGCAAACGTTGTAGAAAATGCTTTGAGTCGACGAAGAGTAGTAGTAGATTGAGGCGAGATTTGGAGTCTTTATCGAGGCAATTCAAGAAGGTCACTTTGTCAGCATTGGAAGGAGAATCAAGCGAGCCATTGGGAATGCAAGCAGTGAATCAAGCCAGTTTGATTCAACATATTCGAAAGCGAAGAAAGGCGAGAATCTGAAGAATATCATGGAGCAGCTAGGAGAGCAAGGAGGGCCGAATGCTAGTGGATATCATATGGCGGAAGACGGAACTTTGCTACTCAACGGAAGGATCACAGTGCCAAAGGAAGGAGGATTCAAGGAGGAAATTCTCAAGACAGCGCATCAATCACTTCGAGTATACATCCGGAAGCACCAAGATGTACGAGACATGAGGAGATATTACCATTGGCCAGGTATGAAGAAATCAGTCGCAAGATGGGTAGCGCAGTGTCAAGTTTGTCAGCAGATCAAAGCTGAGCACCAAGTACCAGGAGGGTTACTTGAGCTTACCTATACCAGAGTGGAAGTGGGATTCGGTATCAATGGATCTGATTACGGATTACCAGTAGCAAGAGGAAGATCAAACAACGCGATTTGGGTGATCATGGATCGACTGACAAAGGTGGCGCACCTGCTAGCAATTCGAGACACGGACAAGACGGAGTCGTTGGCGGAGCTTTACATCAATCAGATTGTAAGACTACATGGAGTGCCAGCGAACATCATCTCAGATCGAGATCCAAGGTTTACAGCAGCATTCTGGAGAGCATTGCAAGGAGCATTGGGAACAGAATTGCACATCAGTACTGCATTTCATCCAGAGGCGGACGGACAGGCGGAGAGGACGATCCGTACGATAGAGGATATGCTACGCTTGTGTATTCTTGACTGGAGAGGTATGTGGGAAAACTATCTACCTTTGATAGAATTTTCCTACAACAATAGTTTCCATGCCAGTATTGCTATGTCTCCATACGAAGCATTGTATGGAAGACCATGTCGAACACCTCGTGTTGGGCCGGAAGGTGGAGAAAGAAGATTATTCGGACCAGGAGTCATTGAAGACATTGGAGAAGCTGCAAGTCATCGAGCAAACATGAAGAAGGCACAGGATCGACGTAAGAAGTATGCTGATCAAGGAAGGCGAAGTAGTATTTGCAGTTGGAGATATGGTCTATCTCAAAGTGTCAGCTCAGAAAGGAAAAGATTGTTTCGGCAAAATCGGGAAGTTAGCAGTTCGTTTCATTGGTCCATATTGGATCATTGGAAGAGTTGGAGAAGTAGCCTACAGGTTAGAGCTACGGAGGACATGAACTTACATCCTGTATTTCATGTGTCCATATTCTGGAAGCTGCGTTCGCGACCGAATTGATCGAGCGGAAAGGATTCCAGAATTGAGACAAGACCTCACCTATCCGAAGGCCCGATCAGAATTGGAGAAAGTATCAGAAAACTGAAGAATAGGGAGATTCCTCAAATTCAAGTATTTTGGGAAGGCAGAACCGCATGGTGATCACATGGGAAGATGAAGAGAAGTTTCGGCGAGTCACCGAGCTCTTGAAGATCAGCGGAGGCGTCAGCAACCTTATAGAATTCGAGGGCTAATTCTATTAATGAGGGAGAATGTAATGACCCTGTTCAGAAGTAGAAAAGTCAAGACCTTGACCATGAGTTGGTTGAGCCAAGAAACGGTCATGGTCGAGAAGCGATGGTCGATACGTCTAAACCGAAGGTCGTCAAGAAGCAAATTTTTGAAGAAATGTAAATAAGGAGAATCTTTATCTAGGCAGCTCAAGGGAGTCATATTAGAGCATATGTTCATGCCAAAACCAAGTTGGTTCAGGAGGAATCAAGAGTTGGTCGAAAATCTGCATTATCGGGTAAAAGCGGTTCCGGCCAGTCCCGATAGCGATTTTGATGAAGCGAAGCGTCATGGGAGCATTTTGAAGTGGTTTTTCTACTCAAAAACCACTCAATGAAGATTTGTAGAAGTTGGTGACGTGGCAAGAGAAAGGTGGACCAGAGATGACATGGCGACCTCCCATTTGCCGCGAAGAAGTGATGTGGCGGTACACGTGGCGATTTCTCATTGGCCGAAGGGAAACTTGGTGACCAAGTTTGTGAGCTTCCAGAAGGTGAGTCTTGGCTTGCAAGGGATGAATACTTGGTGACCAAGCTGCTGAATCTTCTAGAAACCAGTAGCTTGCAAGCAAAGTTACTTAAATGGACAAATGTCCATATTTTACCATGTATGAATGCCACTTGTCCAGCCAGCCTCAGCCCCCATTTCCTATAAATACCCAGCCCCTCCCATTCATTTTCTTCATCCCAAAACCGTGAGAGCTTACCTTAGAGAGAGAGAGGTGAGTTTAGAGAGAGAAACCGAGTGTTAAGGAGTGTTTTGGTTTCTTTAGTTTAAGCGTTTTTGGGAGTGATCGGAGGTGTTAGGATAGTCTTAAGTAGTCAGCAACCAAGGTGGGTTCGGAGACTTGTAATGTGAGTTCGAAGACTTGTAATGTGTGTTTGTGCATGCAGGTGTGAGCTTAGACGGAGGGTCTCAAGTGGAGACCGGGGCAAAGGATGTCGGTTTTGTGCGTGGCCCCGGGAGAATGCGTGTAGCATGCATTTGTATTGTGATTTGTGTATTATTGTGTCATCTAGATTTTGTTTTATTGATGGTGCATAGTTAGTTGCATGATTATCTAGATGATATAATATCGTTGAACCGCAAGAGGTTGAGAGTGTCTCTCTCTTGGCGGTGTGTTGTTGCATGCATTTTAGTTGATAGGTGCATATAGTTTAGATGCTGTTTTTGTGTTGCATGGAGGTTTGAGGTTGAGCTCCCTCATGCTTAGTTGAGTTGTTAGCATCTAGACTAGGATTTGTGTTTTCGTGTGAGGTGCATTTAGTCTAGGATGCAATGCGGTTGGTCGAGGCGAGCTCCCTCACGCTAGTTTTGAGTTGCATCTAGACTAGTTTGCGCGGACCCTGGAGTGAGATCGGGGAATGGACCTGATTCTCCAGTGGTGGAGTTAGCCGCCCCTCCATTGCTTGTCAAAGGAAAGTGGGTAGCGCCATGAATGGCGCTGGGGCTATTGCGGCCGATGAGATTGAGTGAACCAATTCGGTGATTTCGATCATGTGACTTGTGTGTTTATGATCGGACGTGGGGGGAGGGGGACGGGGCTTCTCCAAAGAGTGAAAGGCCTTTGTGTTTTTATCGATCGATCAAGTCTAGGATTGAGTCTAGACTGCATTAGTTGTTGTTAGGTCGGGGAGGAGACTTGTTGCATTACATTGATTAGTTGTATTGCATTGATTAGTTGCATTGTATTTTAGCATTGTTGCATGTTTGTGTGTTGTTTTGCGTATTGTGTGCTTGTTTTAAGCATGGGCTGGGAGGGTAGTTGTTGTTTATTGTTGGGACTCGAGTAATCTTGATTACTCATCCCTCTCCTACTATGCAGGTAACCATTAGGTGGGAAGCTTAGAGGCGTGAGCGTTAGGTGGCGGTGTAGATTTGAAGTGGCATAAGCATAAGCAAGGACTCTTTTGGAATGTATATTTACTTTTCTTTTCTTTTCTTTTCTTTTTGGCTAGGCGTCTTGTAAACTTCGATATATTAGTTGTAATGTTTTATAAGGCGCTTTCCACCTATTATTAATAAAAGAATGTTTATATTCGTGATTGTGTGCTGAATGATATAAGACCTAGTCCGGTCGACACAACTTCGGAGACCTTGATGCAGGTTCGCGAAGCCTTAGGCCGTGAGCTCGAGGACATAGCGAACCGACGGGTTGGTCGAGTCCGGATTTGTTCTCGATTCTTGGTCGATCCGTCCGCAAGCTATACTTGTGGCGCCTCCCGGGCCGTTCCGGGTTAGTCCGGCCTAGGACGGTCCGGGGGTGTTACAACCGGGTAGGCTGGTCCGGGATGAGCTACCCGGTCGGGAGAAGCTGGACGGCCAGAACAAGGCTGGACCGGGTTGGTTGGACGGTTGGGTCATTTCCTCCACCCTGACGAATTTTAAGCTGTTTTCCTATTGGTTGAAGCCTAATTGACCCTAGGGACCTTTTAGTATTTTCTATGATGTTTTTAGGGCTTCTAAGCCTTGTATAAATACTCTTATATTTCCCAATTTGGGACTTGTCTCTTTTTCTCTCAAAAACACATTTGGATCTTGAATAAAGTTTGGATCTTGGATCCTTTTTCTTCTTTTATTCTTGTGTTCTTGAGCATCTGTTGCTCTCTAATCATGGTTAACCTTGAATTCTTCATGGGTTTAAGGGAAATCATGTCTATTAGAGAGTAGATCATCTTAGGGTTCATGAGCTTGGGAGATTTAAGGTTATTAAGTGTAGATCCAAGGTGCTTAGTGTTAGATCTATCCTTTCCTTGCATTGATTTGGTGTTCTTAATGCTATATTTGGGTTGGCCTCTCAAACATAGAGCCATAGGCATTTCATGCCCGAAAGGTGTTCTATGAAATGCCTGAACCAACTCATCTATGCTTTTAGCTTGCTTTGCCTAAGGGATTAGTTGTCAAAGAAGCTAGGATTGCTATTAGACTCATTCTCCATGTTTGCTTTGATCATTACAGCCAAAGGGATTTGGTGTACTTGGGTGATCATTGCAAAAGAGCATTCATCTAGAGATAGAGCTTGCTTAGTTTTGTTGTCTAGGCATAAGGTTGATAGATTGAATGTTGCTGCCACCTTTAGATTGAAGCTTGATCACCCAAGGTCAATTCCCTTCCTTGCCCATGAGTCCTATTGCTTCATATTGAAAGGGAGATCATTACTTTATTGCATTTTAGTTTAGTTTTAGTTCTAGTTCATTTCACTCCACTCTTTTGATTGCACTTAGATTAAGCATAGACTTGTATTCTCTTTGCATTGAAATCACCTAGGATTGTTCGACAATCTTTTATACTACATCATTTGATTAGGACCTTAGAAAAGTCCTTTCATCAGGAGGCTCCTGGTCAAGGTGTTTGGATGGGTTGCAACAAGAGCACAAATATTGTGGGATATTGTGATGTAGATTGTGCTGGTGATAGAGGGGACAGGAGGTCCACTACTAGTTACTGCACCTCCATAGGAGGCAATCTAGTTACTTGGAAGAGCAAGAAGCAAAAGGTGGTTTCATGTTCAAGGCTGAAGCAGAACATAGAGCAATGAGGATGCTGACCAGTGAGCTCATTTGGATCAGAAACTTGCTAAGGGACTTGGGCATAGAGACAACTACACCAATCAAAATGCACTGTGATAACCAGGCAGCCATTCATATAGCTTCAAACTCAGTGTTTCATGAGAGAACAAAGCATATTGAAGTGGATTGTCACAAGGTGAGACAAGCAGTGGAGCAGAAGATCATTCTACCTTGCTACACTAGAAGTGAAGACCAGCTAGCAGATATCCTCACCAAAGGAGCAAGCACCAAAGTCTGCGAGTTCATCCATCCAAGATTGGGACTCATATACTTGTCTAGATCATGATTCCCTTAAGCCATGAAGCATCTACTCTTTTTCCTTTGTGTGTTTTTGTCCCATTGGGTTTTTCACACAAAAGGTTTTAATGAGGGATGTCTTCATGGGTTCCAGGCTTAACCATGCCTTATGGTAAAGCCTGAGGGGGAGTTTTGACATTAAGACATAAAGGGATATGAAGACATAAAGAGATAAGAAGAAGATAGGCATTTGGGCGAGTTGAACTTGTTTGGTCCGTACAAGAGCTGGGAAACAAGTCTGTCCGTACAGAAGTGCCTTACAAGGAAAGGAACTCAGTTAGCTTGAGTTTGGAAGGCAAGGAAGTAATTCAAATCGACTAGAAGCTGTCTTGAAGTCAATGGAGCCGTTGGGACTGATCTGAAGCAAGTGGACTATTTTAAAAATAGTAAAAGTCATATGATTCACTTAAGGAGAAAACCGTTTGGAGCTGTCATTGTCCCTCGACCAGAATGCCATTGTTTATTCTATTCCTTTTGTCCTGATGTCCCTTTGTTATTCTTTAAATATGTATGTGCTCATTGAGATTGAATCAAGGAAATATAATCCTTCTTTTCTTATTACTTTGCAACTCTCTCTCTCTTTATCTCACGGCACTCATCTCTCTCTCTCCTGTTCTTCACATTGTTCTTCACTCTGTTCTTCATTTACTTTCAACAGTGACCATGTATCTGTCCAGATACAAGGGAAGGTTCAAGGGAGCCTCACAGCAACCAATCAGCAGCCATTCTCCACCTTGACCAGATTCGAATGAGCCAATGAAGCACCAGCAAAGGAAGCACGACCTGACCAGCTTCCCATCTCATCCATCCATTCAAATTCAAGTTATATTATCCTTTAGACTTAGGTTTATGAGAAACCAAATGTATGAGCTTATAAATAAGCATGTAAAAGGCAATTTAGTGGCCTAAGCTGAATGGGGGTTCCCCATCTCTTCATAATACAAGTCTGGTTACTAATCTCTAAGTCTTCAATCAATCTCTTAATCTTCCATCCGTAGTCTCTTCCTTTTGTCTCTCTCACTAAAATCACCAAGAACAAACACAAACTCATCTCTTTGCTCCATTGGAGCCTTTCTCGACACACACACACACATTAAGAGAGAGAGAGAGATCTCTATAAAAATCTCATGGTAGCCAAGAGAGAAGAGTATATTAAGAGACTAACTCGTTAACCATACAATGAGTATGAGATTACATATTTATGCTAAGAGACATAAGGGTTTTTAAGAGACTAAGCACTGTAGAAGCCTGTGGAGTCAACAAGGCAAGGCTGGCTGGTTTGAAATGAAGGGCTGAGAATGCTCACGTGCTTGGCTCCTTTCCAGCCTGTGCCAGCCTGTCATAGGCGCCAATACCTTATCCACAAACAGTCATGAGACTAAGGCAAGGTCTTCTCTTCTTCTCTTAACCTTGCCACACTCCTTTACCTTGGTAACTCCTTTTTACCTTCATGGGCAGTAACTCTCTTTTACTTTTATTGTGGTAACTAAAAGTTACTGCTACAGTGACATGATCTCTTTTAACCATATGCATCTCCTCACCACATTATTCTTATGCTAAGTTTAACACTCCCCCTCAAGCTTGACCATGTGAAACAAGTCAAGCTTGGAAGGACCATGAGATCTTCCTCATTAAAAACCTCATCAAAGAAAACCCATTGGGACAAAACTTCGATGAGGGAAAAAGAGTAAAGATCTCATGATCAGGAGAGTATATAACTAGCCCTTAGGCGAGAGATCAATGAGCCCAAGTCTAATATGTATGGACTCCATTGTCTTCTGCCTAGATGCCTTGGTGAATACATCTGCCAACTGATCTTCACTCTTTGTGTAACATGGCAAGATTACTCCCATCACTATCATCTGCCTAACCTTGTGGCAGTCCACCTCAATGTGTTTGGTTCTCTCATGGAACACTGAGTTTGTAGCAATGTGTATAGCAGCTTGATTATCACAGTGCATTGTCATAGGAGCTGACTGATCTATCTCCAAGTGTTTAAGAACTCCCTTGATCCAAACCAACTCATTGGTGAGCTTCAGCATGGCTCTATACTCTGCCTCAGCACTAGAGCATGACACCACCTTTTGCGTCATACTCTTCCAGGTTACCATGTTTCCTCCAATGAAAGTACAGTAACCAGTAGTAGACCTTCTATCAGTCCTATCACCAGCCCAATCTGCATCACAATAGCCAACCACTTCAGTGCTTCTATTGCAGCCCATCCATATACCAAGATTTTGAGTTCCATTCAGATACATGAGAACTCTTTCAACCATGCGCCAATGGTGCTCCTTTGGAGCTTTGCATATGCTGACTTGCTTGGTTCACAGCAAAGCATATATCTGGCCTTGTAATGGTTAAGTATATCAGCTTCCCCACAAGTTTCCTATACAGCTTTGGATCATGGAAAGGCTTGCCACTCTCTTTCTTCCCCTCACGTGGGACCTTATACCCATCCTCCATGGGCATCCTAGCTGTTTTTCCTCCATAAGCACCAGCATCCTTCAGAATATCCAGTATATACTTTCTTTGAGAAATGAACAACCCTTCCTTTGATCTACACAACTCAATCCCAAGGAAATACTTCATCTCTCCCAAGTCTTTTATCTCAAACACTGACTTCAGAAACTCATTTGTTGCTTGAATCCCTTCCTTGTCACTGCCGGTTAAGATGATGTCATCCACATACACAAGCAGGCAGACAACTCCTGAGGAAGTAGTGAGAGTAAAGAGGGTGTGATCTAACTCAGACTTCCTAAAGCCTCTCCCATTCAATGTAGTACTCAGCTTGTTGTACCAAGCTCTAGGAGACTGCTTCAACCCATATATAGCCTTCTTTAATCTCAAGACATTCCCTGGCTTCACAAGACTCTCAAGACCAGGTGGAGGATGCATATATACTTCATCTTCAAGCTCTCCTTGAAGGAAGGCATTGTTCACATCCATCTGCCAAAGTCCCCACTCAAGGTTCACAGCAAGAGATAGGACTATTCTGATGGTATTAAGCTTGGGAACAGGAGCAAATGTATCAATGTAGTCTTCTCCATAGGTCTGAGTGTATCCTCTTGCAACCAGTCTAGTCTTCTTTCTGTCCACAGTTCCATCAGCCTTATACTTGATAGTGAATATCCATCTACTGGTCACAGCCTTTTTCCCCTTTTGGTAAAGCACTCTAATACCATGTTCCATTCCTTATCATGGCATTGGCTTCCTCTCCAACAGATTCTTTCCAATCCTCATATAACATTG
Source organism: Brassica carinata (assembly GCA_016771965.1). NCBI lineage: Eukaryota > Viridiplantae > Streptophyta > Magnoliopsida > Brassicales > Brassicaceae > Brassica > Brassica carinata. The sequence goes on from CM028689.1 coordinate 37,439,644, forward strand.
CTTCTTCATATGATCTTTGAATAAAATTCTTGTCTAGGCTTGTCATGAAGGCACAATGCTCTTCAAGGTATTCCTTGAAGGAACACACAGCTTGGGAGGAATGCTTCACAGCCTGGGCATTGTAGTACACGCGAGTGTTTACCCAGTTGAAAGGGTCCTTCCTTTGCCGTGTGCTCCTCCTCAAAGGTACCATCACTTCTTCTTCAGCAACTGCTTCTTGTTGTGTCTGATCTTCTTGCTCAGCCTCCTGACCTTCAGTCTGATCCTCTACTCTAGTATCTCCCTCATTCTCTTCTCCACTTTGGACAGCAACCTCAATATCAGAGCTATGACCTTCTAAACTTCCAGCTTCACCCGAGCCTTGTCCTTGGTCTTCTTCATTTCTAGCTTCTGATCCATGTCCCCCATCATGTTCAAAGTGGGGTGGTTCTTGAGCAGTAACTGGTGTAGACTCTTCACCCCTATGCTGATCCTGGTATACTCCAATTCCAAGACCTTGTAAGATGTTTCTCAAACTTGTAGCCGCATCTGATGGTTGAGATAGACCTTCCCGCTCTTCCCAATTCTTCCCATCATAGTAACCTTTCTCTTCCATGAACTTTACTTCTCTGGACACTAAGACCCTTCTAGCATCAGGATCAAAGCACTTGTATCCCTTTTAGGATGAAGATTAACCAATGAACATAGTCTTGGTACTCCTTTCTTCCAACTTGTTTCTCAGCTCACTCGGAACTATCACATAGCATACACACCCAAAAGTCCTCAAGTGATCTAGACAGGCTTGTTCTTGTTGAGAACCTCAAAAGGAGACTGATCCTTTAGAACTCTAGTTGGTATCTTGTTGATCAAGTAGCATGCAGTCATCACATCATCACTCCAATACCTCTTGGGCACACTCTTGTGAAACATCATGGACCGAGCAACCTCCATTAGGTGTCTGTTCTTCCTTTCAGCCACTCCATTCTGCTGAGGAGTGTAAGGGCAGCTAGTCTGGTGAAGGATCCCATGCTGAGCTAGATGATCCCTGAATGCATGGCCAGTATACTCCCCACCATTATCAGACCTGAAAATTTTAATCTTGGCATGATATTGGTTAGTAACATAGCTTTTAAAAATTTTAAATGCATCAAGGACTCTATCTTTAGTTTTAATGAGTGTTAACCAGGTGTATTTAGATTTTTCATTAATGAATGTGACATAATACTTATACTCATCCCTAGATAAACAAGGAGCTGTCCATACATCAGAGTGAATTAAATCAAAACAATTTTCATAGATAGTAGTAGATCTTTGAATGACAGTCCTACAATGTTTTCCAAAAATACAAGCTTCACAATCATTATTTTTAAACATGACACCTAAAACATTATGCTTAAAGCCCTAACATGAGGATGGCCTAGTCTAGCATGCCACAAAGCATTTTTATTCATAGGAAGAACAGAACTAAAAGAGAAACAAGAACTAGAGATAGGAGCTAAGTCTTCAAGCATATAAAGATCTCCCTTGGTTGCTCCTTGTCCAATCACTTTACTGCTCTTAATATCCTGAAACTTCACATAATTAGGACTAAAGATAACATTGCATTGAAGATCAGAGGTGCATCTTTTAACAGATAATAGATTAGAAGTAAACTCTGGCATGTAAAAGGCTTGAGAATTTTTATCAAACTCTTTTAATGTGCCAATGCCTCTAATAGGGATCCTATCTCCATTAGCAATCATAACATGTCCATGAGCAGGTTCTATATCCTTAATCAGTTTGTTATCACTAATCATATGATGAGATGCACCAGAGTCAATAATTAATGGCTTATGCAATGGTTTATCAATGTTTTCAGCAATGTGTTTCCTAGGAGTGTTTTTCAAGTTCACTAACACTTCTAACAACTTATCAGAGATGCTAGCATGAGTTTTAGCAGTATAAGATCTTTCAAACAAGTCTAGCAACCTATCAGTGTTACTAGGCATGGTATGAACAGCGTAAGAGTATCCAAGGGTGTTTCCAAGTTTGGTACCAGACTCCTTGAGAGCTCGGATGAATGCCTCAAAGTCAGCCTTGGTAATCACCTCCTGATCCAAAATCTTCCCACTTATCTGATGAGAGGTCATAGCTCGGCCTTCACGCTCACTTCCCTTTCCTGCTGAACTAGCTCCTGATGAGCCAGCACCACTAGCCTCAGTAGAAATGTTGGCCCTTGCTTCTCTGTCCCTGTAGAACTTGGGAGGCTTAAGATGCGGGTGTATGATCCAGCATTGGCTCTTCTTATGCCCTGGTTTCTTGCAATGCTCACAGCTCCCTTCATACCTCTCATACTTCTTCCCATCACCTCGGTAGGCAGCCTTGTTTGCTTGTATCTCCTCGGCTTGGTGAGCTATGGTAAGCTCCTCCTTTCCTTTTCCTCCGAAGAGACCAAGGGACCCTTCCTCCTGAAGTTGGGCCAATACTTCTTCCATGGATGGGAGAGTTGGAGACCTCAAGATGTGTTTGATTACATCCTGGTAACATGGATCTAGTGTCATCAGCATCCCAAAGACTTGATCTTTCTCCCTTCTCTCCATGAGGGCTTCTTGATCAGTAGTGTTGGGTCTTAAACTCTCAAGTTCAGACCACAAAGATCCAAACTTTCCCATGTGCTTGGTAAGCTCCCCTCCATCTTGCTTGAGAAGACTTATGGACCTCTTTAACTCAAACATGCGGCTGATGTTGGAGACATTGCCAAACCTCTTCAAGAGTGTCTCCCACAAGTGTTTAGGAGTCTCACAGTAGCTGTATGCTTCAAGGAGAGGGACTTCAAGGGACGCTTGAAGAACTGAGAGCACCATCAAGTCTTCTTGAACCCACTTCTTCGCATTAACCACAGCTAGAGTCTTCCCACCACTTTCTTCATCTTCTTCTTCACTTGTCACTGGCGTTGGACCATCATCAGTGATGTGGCTCCACAGCCCTAACCTTCCAATAGCAGTATTCACAAGTCTAGACCACAGCAAGTAGTTTGAACCATTTTAATGTCAAGATAAAGATTCTTAGATCAGATAATGGTGGTGAGTATACTAGCACAACCTTCAAACAATATCTAGCTGCACATGGGATTATTCAACAAACTAGCTGTCCTTACAAACCCCAACAAAATGGTGTGGCAGAAAGAAAGAACAGACACTTAATGGAGGTGGCCAGGAGCATGATGTTCCATGGAAATGTTCCTAAAAGGTTTTGGGGAGATGCTGTGGTCACTGCCACTTACCTTATCAACCGCACTCCTACCAGGGTGCTTCATGATGCCACACCATATGAGGTACTGAACAAGACTAAATCCTCCATAGATCATTTGCGTGTGTTTGGTTGTGTGTGTTTTGTCTTAGTTCCAGGAGAACTAAGGAACAAACTAGAAGCCAGGAGCACAAAGGCAATGTTTATTGGGTATTCAACACATCAGAAAGGGTACAAGTGTTACAATCCAGACACCAGGAGAGTTATAGTATCCAGGGATGTTAAGTTCATTGAAGAAAAAGGCTATTATGATGAGAAGAGCTGGGGAGAACTCAAGGATCTATCTCAATCAGCCTCGGATAGAGCTAACAACCTGAGAGTCTTAATGGAAAGACTTGGGATTAGCTTACCAGATGCACCAGAAAAGGTCAGGGAGGTACCCACACAAGCTGTTGTTGAGACAGTAGAAGATGTTGGAGTATCTCACCTTGATCATGAGGGGGGCAGTGGAAACAATGAGCAGCATGCGCAACCTCAACCTGAAGAGAACTCAGTGTCACATGATCAAGATGAGATGCCATCAGAATCAGATGCTGAGACTTTACATGAGGCGCCAAGTAATGAACCTGAACCTGAGCAGATACAGCCTTTGAGAAGGAGTACAAGAGACAGGAAACCAGCTTCCAACTGGATCAACACAAGGGTCTACTTTAATGCTAAGACAGTAGCTCATCCAATCAGTGCATCATGTTCTCTTGCCCAATATCCAGAAGAACATCAAGTCTTCATCAGTGAATTGGATCAGGAGTACATTCCAAAAACCTATGAAGAAGCCATGCAACACAAGGAGTGGAAGGCATCTGTTGGAGATGAGATAGGCGCCATGATCAAGAACAACACTTGGTTTGAAAGTGAGCTCCCCAAAGGCAGGAAGGCAGTAACAAGCAGACTCATCTTCACCATTAAGTATCTGGCTAATGGAAAGCCAGAGAGGAAAAAGACCAGATTAGTTGCAAGAGGGTATACTCAAGTATATGGTGAAGATTACTTGGATACTTTTGCACCAGTGGCCAAGCTGCATACCATCAGGATTCTTCTATCACTTGTTGTCAACCTAGTGTGGGATCTATGGCAGATGGATGTGAAGAATGCCTTTCTTCAAGGAGAGTTGGAAGATGAAGTCTATATGAGACCACCTCCTGGTCTAGAAGATATGGTGAAACCAGGGAATGTATTAAGACTAAAGAAGGCCATCTATGGCTTGAAGCAATCTCCAAGAGCCTGGTACCATAAACTAAGCACAACACTCAAATGGAGAGGCTTTGTGAAGTCTCAAGCCGACCATTCTCTCTTCACACTAACCAGCAGCCAAGGCATTGTAGTCATCCTGGTGTATGTGGATGATATCATCATCACTGGTAGTAACCAAGAAGGTATCTCCTCAACTAAAGCTTTTCTTAAAACTGCCTTTGATATTAAGGATTTGGGAGAGTTAAAGTACTTCCTGTGGATTGAATTGTGCCGCTCCAAGGACGGTCTTTTCTTATCCCAAAGGAAGTACACACTTGATATCTTAAATGAGGCAGGAGATCTTGGAGGTAGACAGGCCAAGACACCATTGGAAGAAGGCTACAAGGTGCTGCGAGAGGGGGAGTATGATGCAACTCCTTTCACTGATGTCAAGAAGTATAGAAGAATGGTTGGGAAGCTCATCTACCTCACTATCACTCGGCCAGATGTGTGTTTTGCTGTGAATCAAGTGAGCCAGCATATGCAAGCCCCTAAGATACATCACTGGAACATGGTGGAGAGGATCTTGAGATACTTAAGAGAAGCACCTGGTCAGGGAGTATGGATGGCGTGTAATAAGAGCACTGAAGTGGTTGGGTATTGTGATGCTGATTGGGCTGGAGATAGGATTGATAGAAGATCAAGCACAGGCTATTGCACCTTCATTGGAGGAAATCTGGTCACATGGAAGAGCAAGAAGCAGAAAGTGGTGTCTTGTTCAAGTGCTGAGGCAGAGTATAGGTCAATGAAAAAGCTCACAAGTGAGCTGATATGGATCAAGGGGCTGCTAAGAGACTTGGGGATTGAGATCACCACACCAATGACCATGCATTGTGACAATCAGGCCGCAATACATATTGCCTCCAATTCGGTATTCCATGAGAGGACAAAGCATATAGAAGTGGATTGCCACAAGGTGAGTCAAGCAGTAGAGCAGCAAGTGATACTTCCATGCTACACAAGAAGTGAAGATCAACTAGCTGACATCTTCACCAAGGCAGCAAGCAGCAAAGTTTGTGAGTTCATTCATCCTAAGCTTGGACTCATAAACCTCACTTGTCACTAATCCTCTTGCCATGAAGTGTTCTACTCTTTTTCCTTTGCTTGGTTTTTATCCCAAGTGGTTTTTCCAAGTAAAGGTTTTAATGAGGGAATGCTTCATGGAGTCCAAGCTTGACCAGTTCCTATGGTCAAGCTTGAGAGAATGTTGACATGAAGAATAAGATGGCAACAAGTGTGAGGGGATTATTAAAGCTGTAAGAGAAAGGAAGAGAGCAAGCATATGCGGATTGAGCAAGTTATGGAGTTAGCTTGATATACAAGCCTGTCCGTACAACCTAGGGGTCCTTGTGTGCCTTGCAAGCCAAGAGAAGGAGTGAATAATCCGGCAATGTAGCAAGGAAGAGTAACTCGCCAAGTCTTGGACAATTTGAATATTGGAGAAGGCAGATCACGTGAAGTAAGAGAGCTGTGCCCTTGGTGAACGTTAGGACAGGTCACTTTCAACCTGCTCCAAGGCAGTTGGGACAGTTTGGACTCACATAGAATTGTTTAATCTTATTCCAGATCTTTTACTAGTTTAATATTTTCCTAGGATCTCTTTGTTGCCTATTTATGTAATGATGTTGCAAGATAAATTAATCAAGGAAATACATTCCTCATTTCAACTCTCTCTCTCTTCAATCTCGCCCACATCTCTCTCTCTGTCAAGAACAATGTTTCTCTCTTAAATCTCTCCTTAATTCTCACAAATCTTCATGTTCCAGCCTGTCAGACGCGCCTCCAAACTCTCCAACGGTCAGAAGACTCAAGGTAAGGTGAAATGGTAAAGCTAGGCGGGTAAACCCTTTACCCGGGTAAGTTTGAACAATACCTTCTCCTGTACGGATGGTGTACGGCCTTCTGGTCCATACACACGCCCTAAATATGCACATTGCCCACAACTCTTCTTTGGTTGATCCAGAACACTTCAAGACTCGCCCATGTCCGTACTGATCTGTACAAAGCCGTACCACTGCCCTATTCTTGCACTTCATCCATCTGCTTCCAAACTTCTCTAGAAGCCTTCTTCACCTCATAAACTCTTTCTTCTACACTTTGCTCAGCTCATTTCAATACTCCCCGTCAAGCTTGACCATATGGAACAAGTCAAGCTCGGAAAACCATGAGATCTTCCTCATTAAAAACCTCACCAAGGAAAACCCATTGGGACAAAACCTTGATGAAGGAAAAAGAGTAAAGACCTCATGACTAAGGGGATCAGCTCCTCTTTGGTGAGAGATCTATGAGTCCCAATCTGACATGAATGGACTCCATAGTCTTCTGTCTTGCTGCCTTGGTAAAGACATCCGCCAACTTATCTTCACTCCGAGTATAACATGGTAAGATAAATCCCAAGACAATCATCTGCCTCACTTTGTGACAATCAACTTCAATGTGCTTGGTTCTCTCATGAAAGACTGAGTTGGTAGCAATGTGTATAGCCGCCTGGTTATCACAATGCATAGTCATTGGGGTTGCCTGCTCAATCTCCAAGTGCTTCAGTATCCCCTTTATCCATACTAACTCATTTGTAAGCTTCAGCATAGCCCTATACTCAGCTTCTGTACTAGAGCATGACACCACCTTCTGCTTCTTGCTCTTCCAAGTCACCATGTTTCCTCCAATGAAGGTACAATAACCGGTTGTAGACCTTCTATCTGCTCTATCACCAGCCCAATCAGTATCACAGTACCCAACAACTTCAGTACTACCATTACATCCCATCCAAACACCAAGACCAGTGGTGCCATTCAGATACATCAATATCCTCTCCACCATGCGCCAATGGTGCTCCTTTGGGACTTGCATATGCTGGCTCACCTGATTCACAGCAAAGAAAATATGAGGCCGTGTGACAGTTAAGTAGATAAGGCTACCCACTAGCTTTCTATAAAGCTTTGGATCATGAAATGACTTGCTATCTTCAAGCTCCCCCTCACGTGGAACCTTATACCCATCCTCCATGGGCATCTTGGCTGTCTTCCCTCCATAAACACCTGCATCTTTCAAGAGATCAAGTGTATATTTCCTTTGAGAAATGAACAAGCCTTCCTTGGATCTACACAACTCAATTCGAAGGTAGTATTTCATCTCTCCCAAGTCTTTAATCTCAAACACAGATTTAAGGAACTCCTTGGTAGCTGTGATACCATCTTTATCACTTCCAGTGATGATGATATCATCAACATACACAAGGATCACAATGATACCTGAGGGTGTGGTGAGAGTGAAGAGAGTATGATCAAGCTCACACTTCCTGAACCCTCTTCCATTCAAGGTTGTGCTGAGCTTGTGATACCATGCCCTTGGTGATTGCTTGAGGCCATAGATAGCCTTCTTCAGTCTCAGCACATTCCCTTTCTTCACTAAATGTTCCAACCCAGGTGGAGGATGCATATATACCTCATCTTCAAGCTCTCCTTGCTGTTGAGATGAGGTGATGAAGAGTTGATACATTGAGAGAGGTATTGAAATGAGAGGATAAAGAATGGATACATTGATAGAGGAAGAGATTTGGGTGGGCGATATCTTTGGAAAGTTACCACGGTAACTTTAGTTTTCTTGTGGTAACTAAGTTAAGGGCTTGGAATGTTACCTTGCATCACTATGGAGAGTAAGCCACGACCAAGGAGGAGTCTGGATATGAAAGGAGCAGTCTGGATAAGGTTTGGTCATAGCTGGACAGGCTGGAGACAGGCTGTAAAGGAGAGAGCATCTGGTAAAAGATGCCAAAGGGATCAAGCATGTGAAGAGTCCCATTGGCTGCTTTTGAATGGCTCTCTTTGACTACACACGTTCTGGATCTGTTCCCTATCCTTTGATTTCAAAATGCAATGTATCTCTCATATAAATATGTTGTAAACCTCATCTTTATCAATCAATGGAGTTTTGAGTCTCTCTCTTTATTCTCTCACCAGAATCTCTTAATCTCTCAAATCTTTTCATCTAATTATCTCTGATTGTTTGAATCATGCTCTAAAACACAAAAGTGTTTATGGTATCAGAGCCAGGTTTCTCAAAAGGGGAGAGTGTGATTTCTTTTTCATAAAAATCTGGGTGTTCTTGAGTGTTCCTGGTGTTCTTGAGTTCTGGTCTTTATTATCTGAGTGGTGTGAGATATTCTGATGGATTCAAACTATCTCAACATGGAAATGAAGCACAGATCGAGTACAACCATGGATCTTGAAGAAGAGAGGGATGGCGCTTGGTTAAGGTGGGCTAAGAGAGCTTTGGAAAGCTCTGGCTTGGAGGAGACAGCAAGATCGAGTCTTGAAGAGAAGAAAGGGAGAGAAAACGAGTTGGTTTGGTCATCTTGGATGAAAACAGTTTTGGAAAGCTGTGGGATTTGGAGTAATCATGTAAAGGAAGAACCTTTAAAGGAGAGAGCTGCTAAGGAAAACCAGACAGCAGAGGAAGAACCTTTAAAGGAGAGAACTGCTGAGAAAGATCAGACAGCAAGTTTGGAGGAGATTCATGTAAAGGTAGAACCTTTAAAGGAGAAACCTTTGAAGGAGATAGCTGCTGAAGAAGGTCAGACAGCAAGGTTGAAGGTTCATGAAGCCAAGGCGTGATCCACGATCTAAGACAAGGAGAGGGCGAGTTGTATCAGCTTGTGGGGAGGCTGAGAGAAGTAGGATCAGAGTTGGGTATGGTGAAAACACATACAGCAAATCCGAGTTGTTTTCAAGGAAGGAGGAAGCAAGATGTGATCTTTAGCTTTCTTATGAAAGAGATATCTGAGCTGGTTAAACACATTTGTGATGTGTGGGAGATAGACAAGAAGCCGGATAGATGGAAGAGAGGTACAAGCTGCAAGAAGGGAAAGTTGAGAAAAACTTTCTAAGGTGTGGTTTATGATGAGAAGATTATGGAGGAAGGATATCAGGGATAGTATGCAAGAAGGAGAATGTTCTTACTCAGCTTACATGGGAGATTCGGTAGAGGGCAGTGGAGTTATGAGGAAGCTAGAAACTAAAGGAGAAGATGAGTGTGTCACAAAGGAGGAATGGGATGAGTTTGTCAAGTATGTGTATGCTTTGGCTACGACCCGGAGACAAGGTGCTCCTGCCAAAGCATCCACATCCAACAAACTCATCATCATTGATTCGGGAGCAAGTCATCACATGATCAGTGATAGAAGCTTGATAAGTGATGTGCAGAAAGCAACTGGAGGTGTGATGATAGCTAATGGTGATATGATCCCAATAGAAGGAGTGGAAAAACTCAAACTGTTTGAGAAAGATACAAATGCTTTCTACATGCCCCAGTTTACTTCTAATATATTGTCTGTGAAGAAAGCGACGGTTGATCTTGGCGTTTAAGTGGTATTCAAGCCAGTTGAGGTTGAGTTTCAAGATTTGAAGACTGGAAGGGTCATTGGTAAGGAGACAGCAAGAATCAGCTATACTATCTCCAATTAGCTAAGACTTCTGAACCCTTTGACTCTATATGTTTGAGTAGTACTGCTGAGAAGATTGATAGGATGACTTGGCATGCTAGATTGGGACATCCTCATGCTCGTGCAATTGAATTGATCATGCCTTATATGTCATTTAATCACTTGGATTGTGAAGCATGCATATTAGGAAAGCATTGTAGGACTGTTTTCCCAACATCAGAGACCACTTATGAGCATTGCTTTGATCTAGTTCATTCAAATGTGTGGACTGCACCATGTATGTCTAGAGATAGTCACAAGTACTTTGTGACATTCATTGATGAGAAGTCTAAGTATACTTGGCTTACATTGCTTCCATCAAAAGATAGGGTGTTAGAAGCTTTTATGAACTTCCAAGCATATGTATCTAAGCAATACAATGCTTCTGTGAAGGTACTGAGATCAGACAATGGAGGTGAATACATCAGCAATGCCTTCAAGAGTCATCTAGCCAAGCATTGAATTGTGCATCAGACTAGCTGCCCATATACACCACAACAGAATCGTGTAGCTGAGAGAAAGAACAGGCACTTGATGGAGGTTGCCAGATCGATGATGTTTCATACAAATGTCCCAAAACGTTTTTGGAGTGATGCTGTTCAGACTGCCTGCTATCTCATCAACCGGGTTCCAACCAAGATACTAAAGAATTTATCACCATTTGAAGTATTGAACAAGAGCAGGCCATTCATATATCACCTGCGTGTCTTTGGTTGTGTGTGCTATGTCATGGTTCCAGGAGAGCAGAGAAACAAGCTGGAAGCAAAAAGCACTAAGGCAATGTTCATTGGGTACTCTATCACCCATAAAGGGTACAAGTGCTATGATCCTGAAGTAAGGAGAGTAATGGTATCTAGAGAAGTGAAGATTATTGAAGCAAAAGGTTATTATGAAGAATAGGAGTGGGAAATCTGAAGGATTTAATCTCAAGCTCCATCTGATAAGGCAACAACACTGAGAGTGTTGCTGGAGAAGTTAGGGATAGGGTTATCCAAGGATCAGAAACCCGGAAGGAGAGAACCTTCCAACCAGACTGGTGGAGCTGGAAGAACAACTCCTCTTGATCATGAGAGGGGGAATGGAACTGAATCATGTGAGCAAGAGCAGAACCAAGAGGATTCATCAGGTGAGCAAGAGAAGAATAAAGAGGATTCAGGTCAGCGTGATCATGAGGAGACAAGGGAAGCAGTGAACTTGCCTCAGTCAAGTGAAAATGAGCAAGGAGAGTTTACTGGTTCAGGAGAAGAGTCTACTGATTCAGGAGAAGAGTATACTGGTTCTGGTTCAGATGAGGAACAAGGAGAGTCTACTGGTTCAGAGGAACATGTTCAAGCTGAGGTCCCAGTTCAGGAGTTAAGGAGGAGAACAAGAACAAGGAAGGATCCTTCCAACTGGGTAAACACGAGAGTGTACTACAATGCCCAGGCTGTGGAGCACCCTTCTCAAGCCGTGTGTTCCTTTGCTGAGTTTCCTAAAGAGCATCATGCCTTCATGATAAGCTTAGATGCAAGCTTTGTTCCAAGGTCTTATGAAGAAGCAATGATGCATGAGGATTGAAAAGAATCTGTGGGAGATGAAGCTAATGCTATGATAAGGAATGACACTTGGTATGAGAGTGAATTACCAAAAGGAAAGAAGGCAGTGACTAGTAGATGGATCTTCACTATCAAATACAAACCTGATGGAACCGTGGATAGGAAGAAGACAAGGCTAGTGGCCAGAGGGTTCACACCATTAGGATAGTCCTATCTCTTGCTGTGAATCTGTGGGACTTGTGGCAAATGGATGTGAAGAATGCTTTCTTGCAAGGTGAGTTGGAAGATGAGGTATACATGCTCCCACCTCATGGTCTTGAGCATCTAGTGAAGCCAGGAAATGTTTTGAGATTGAAGAAAGCTATATATATGTTGAAGCAATCTCCTAGAGCTTGGTACAGGAAGCTGAGTACAACACTTAATGGGAGAGGGTTCAGGAAGTCTAGATCACACACTCTTCACACTGCTCGGACCATCAGGGATCATTGTGATTCTAGTGTATGTGGATGATTTGATTATCACAGGAAGTGATAAGGCTGGGATTAAAGCCACTAAAGAGTTTCTCAAGTCTGTGTTTGATATTAAAGACTTGGGAGAGATGAATTATTTCTTGGGGATTGAGATATGCAGATCTAAGGAGGGATTGTTTATGTCTCAAAGGAAGTACACTATGGATATGCTGAAGGAGACTGATGTTCTTGGAGGGAAGATAGCTAAGACACCTCTTGAGGAGGGGTATAAGGTCTTGCGTGAGGGGGAGGTTGAAGAGAACCAGTTGTTTGAGGATGCTAAGCTGTATAGGAGGATGGTTGGGTATTGTGATGCTGATTGGGCAGGAGATAGAGTGGACAGAAGGTCAACTACTGGTTATTGTACATTCATTGGAGGTAATCTGGTTACTTGGAAGAGTAAGAAGCATAAGGTCATCTCCTGTTCAAGTGCTGAGGCTGAGTACAGGGCTATGTTGAAGCTGACAAACGAGTTGGTATGGATTAAGGGTATCTTGAAGCATCTAGAGATTGAGCAGTCTACTCCCATGACCATGCATTGTGACAATCAATCAGCTATCCACATTGCTTCTAACTCAGTCTTTCATGAGAGAACAAATCACATAGAAGTTGATTGTCACAAGGTGAGACAGATGATTATACTAGGAATGATTCTGCCATGCTATACAAGAAGTGAAGACCAGCTTGCAGATGTGTTTACAAAGGCAGCGAGATTAAAGACAATGGAGTCCATACTATCCATGCTTGGACTCATTGATCTTAACCCTAGCTGATCTCGCCATGAGATCTCCACTTTTTCCCTCATCAAAGTTTTGTCCCATTGGGTTTTCTTTGGTGAGGTTTTTAATGAGGAAAGATCTCATGGCAATCCAAGCTTGACATGTTCCACATGGTCAAGCTTGAGATGAGGTGATGAAGAGTTGATACATTGAGAGAGGTATTGAGATGAGAGGATAAGGAATGGATACATTGATAGAGGAAGAGATTTGGAGCAGACAGTAACTTTGGAAAGTTACCACAGTAACTTTAGTTTTACTGTGGTAACTAAGTTAAGGGCTTGGAATGTTACCTTGCATCACTATGGAGAGTAAGCCACGACCAAGGAGGAGTCTGGATATGAAAGGAGCCGTCTGGATAAGGTTTGGTCATAGCTGGACTGGTTGTAAAGGAGACAGCATCTGGTAAAAGATGCCAAAGGGATCAAGCATGTGAAGAGTCTCATTGGCTGCTTTTGAATGGCTCTCTTTGACTACAAACGTTCTGGATCTGTTCCCTATCCTTTGATTTCAAAATGCAATGTATCTCTCATATAAGTATGTTGTAAACCTCATCTTTATCAATCAATGGAGTTTTGAGTCTCTCTCTTTATTCTCTCACCAGAATCTCTTAATCTCTCAAATCTTTTCATCTAATTATCTCTGATTTTTTGAATCATGCTCTAAAACACAAAAGTGTTTACTTGCAAGAAAGCATTCTTCACATCCATTTGCGAAAGACCCCATTCTAAGTTCACAGCAAGAGATAACACAATTCTGATTGTGTGAAGCTTAGCAACAGGAGCAAACATGTCTATATAGTCTTCTCCCCAAGTCTGAGTAAACCCCCTTGCAACAAGCCTTGTCTTGTTTCTATCAACAGTCCCATCTGGTTTGTAATTGATTGTAAAGATCCACCTGCTTGAAATTGCCTTCTTCCCTTTTGGTAACTCACTCCCATACCATGTGTCATTTTTAATCATTGCACCAGCTTCATCATTCACTGACTCTCTCCATTCTTTAATCATCATGGCTTCTTCATAACTCCTCGGGACATAGCTCTTATCTAAGCTCACCATAAAGCTGTAATGCTCTTCAGGGTATTGAGCAAAGTAACCCATGGCTTGGGAAAGATGCTCCACAGCCTGGGCATTGTAGTACACGAGAGTGTTTACCCAATTGGAAGGATCCTTCTTCACCCGTGTGCTTCTCCTCAATGCTGGAACTGGTTCTGGTTGCACCACTTCTTGTACTTATTGTTGTGGCTCAACCTGAGGCTCACTTGTACTGGTTTCATCTTCTTCTTCTAGCTGACATGCTTCAGCTCCATCTTCATGACCACTAGTCTCCACACCTTGATCATGACTGCTTGAACTCTCTTCCCTTTCTTGGTTGATGAGTTCAGGTCCATTTCCCCCCTCATGATCAAGGTGGGGAGAATGAGTTTCACTCGGAATAGATGCACTCCTAGGAAAACTTCCAACACCTTGATGATCCTGACCCACATTGATCCCAAGGCCTTCTAAGATGATTCTCAAGGTAGTGGCTCTGTCCGAGGTAAGGTCTTTCAAATCCTCCTGATTCTGCTCCTCATAATATCATCTTTCTTCAATAAATTTCACCTCCCTAGATACTAGCACCCTTCTTGCTTCCGGATCATAGCATTTGTAGCCTTTCTGGGTTGGAGAATATCCAATAAACATTGCCTTTGTTCTTCTGGCCTGAAGCTTGTTCCTCAACTCTCCAGGTATCATCACATAGCAGAGACACCCAAAGACTCTCATATGTTCCGATGAAGGCCTATACTTGTTGAGCACTTCAAATGGAGCCTGCCCACTCAAGACTTGAGTGGGAGTTCTGTTGATCAAATAGTAAGCAGTTACAACTGCATCACTCTAGAATCTTTTGGGAACATTTTCTTGAAACATCATGGACCTGGCCAACTCCATCAGATGCTTGTTCTTTCTCTCGGCCACTCCATTATGCTAAGGAGTGTAGGGACATCTCATTTGATGAAGGATTCCATGCTGAGATAGGTATTACTTGAATGCTTGGCCAGTGTACTCACCACCATTATCAGACCTGAAAATCTTAATCTTAGCATGATAATGGTTAGTCACATAGGATTGAAAATTTTTAAATGCATCAAGCACCCTATCTTTGGTCGGAATTAGTGTTAGCCAGGTGTATTTGGATTTTTCATCAATGAATGAGACATAATATTTGTGAGATTCTCTATATAGGCAAGGAGCAGTCCAAACATCAGAGTGAATAAGATCAAAACATTTTTCATGAACAGTAGATGATTTTGGAGACACGGTTTTACAATGCTTGCCTAAAATACAAGCAACATCAGTTTTAAAGCCTTATTATGAGGGTGTCCTAGTCTAGCATGCCACAATGCATTTTTATACAAACTAGAAGCAGAAACATAAGTAAAAGAGCAACTAATATCAGAAACATGAGCAAGATCTTCAAGTAAATATAAGTCTCCTTTGGTTACTCCCTTTCCAATCATTTGGCTGCTTTCAATATCCTGAAACTTCACATCATTAGGACTGAATATAACATTGCAATTCAAATCAGTTGCACACTTCTTAACAGAAAGATTCTTTACTAAACAACTTAAGCTTCCCTATTCCTCTAATAGGGATTTTATCACCATTTGCAATCATCACATTTCCATTAGCAGGTTCAATGTTTTTAATCAACCTATTATCACTGATCATGTGATGAGATGCACCAGAGTCTACAATGAGAGGCCGAGTGGGCTTAGAGCTAGCAAGATGAGCAAGGATAATAGATGGCTTATATGCATTATCAGATTGGAATGCATGATCAATTTTATCAATATGAGCATTCCTAATGTGATCATCTAGGCTCATGGAATTGCTTAGCATCCTATCAGTCTTAGCAAGCATAGATGCACCATAAGAATACTCAAAGATGTTACCATTATCCTTGAAAATTTTGATGAGGGCATCCAGGTCAGATCTCTTAAGATAGTCCTGATCATTGTTGGTGTGGTTACTTGGACCACAAGTATAAGCCACCAAGGACTTCCCATTGTCTGCCTCACGCTTCTCTCCATCTTGACCCTTGCTAGTACCCGCTGTTGAGAAGATGTGATCAATGTATGGAGATGAGGGAACAAGAGTTCAGGAAGTCATAAGAGGTGTAAGGCTTGGGCATTGGTGATGACCGGGAAGGACAGTCCGGGTATGGCAACCCGGGCAGGATTGGATGATGTGCAAGGAACGGACAAGGAATGGACCGGGGAGGACGACCGGGGTAGACTACCTGGTCGGGACTGGACGCCAAGGAATGGACCGGGGAGGACGACCGGGGTGGTCTACCCGGTCGGGAACGGACGCATCTGATCATGGAAAAGACCGGGGTGGACAGAATGGGTGAGGACCCCGGGCGTGATGGATCAGACCGTTGGGAAGAGGACAGCCTGGCGTGTTTGCTGGAAAGTAGCTCTTCCTTTTCTCACCTAACCTTATCCTCTTATGCTCTTGTAAACCCTTGTATCCTCTCATATAAATACTTGTATGCTCTCACATTATTAATCTAAGCAAATATGAGAGTCTTTTAATTTTTCCAGAAATGTTCTTAGTCTCTTAAGCATGTCTCTTCTCTTTTTAATCTCTTAATATCTTAATCTCTTCTCTAATCTCTCTTAAACATCTCTCTAATCTCTTTTAGTATTCAAGATCTATAAAATCTTATGGTATCAGAGCCAGGTTCACCAAAAACAACCTGTGTTCTTGTGTGTTCTTGAGTGTTCTTGAGGTTTTTGAGGCTTAGATCTTTGAGAAACTAGTTTCTGGGTCTGTTGGTGTTTTTCTTTGAGCTGTGACTCAAAGGTGGTTCCTTTTGGTGATTAAGAAGCTTAGAAGTGCTCTCAAGGTGGTTGTTTGTGTTGGTGTGAGTTCAAGGAGATCTAAAGGTGGAAACTTTGAGGTGTTCTTGAAGATTCAAGCTGAAAGTTCAAGTCTTTGGAGTGTTGGGTTGTTGTGTGAGCTAAAGGAGGGATCTTTGAGGAGTTCTTAGAGATCTAATCTGAAAGCTTTCAAGTCTGTTCACTCTGGTGGGTTACTAGATCCAAGTTAAAGTCTCTTTCTCAAGTATTCAAGACAAGCTACTGAAAATGGAAGGTGGTGTAGGCTACATGAAGGTGGCTACTACTTTCAAGGGAAACAACTACCTTGTGTCGTCCAGGATGGCTAGAAATGCAGTAGGAAGTAAGGGAATGCTCAAACACCTCACGGCTGATGAATCTAAGAAGCTCATCACTCAAGGAAAGGATGGAGAAGACAGCTCTGGTGAGGCGCTTGAGAAATGGCAGCAAGAGGAGTGTGTGGTGCTCTCAGCTCTTCTTGCATCCTGGAACCTACTTTGATGGATGCATACAGCTATTGTGAGACTGCAAAGGAGTTGTGGGATACCTTAAAGAAGGTATATGGAAACACTTCAAACCTAAACAGGGTGTTTGAAGTGAAACAAGCTCTCAATGGTCTAGTACAAGAAGATATGGACTTTGAGAAGCACTTGGGGAGGTTTAGATCTCAATGGTCAGAACTTGAGATGCTAAGACCAAGTACTACTGATGCGGATGAGCTCAACAAGAGGAGAGAGCAAGACAAGGTGTTTGGATTGCTGCTCACCTTGAACCCAGCGTATGGTGGGCTGATTCTGCACATGTTAAGGGATGATACCTTACCAGACCTGGAGGAAGTATGTGCGTATTTAGAAGGAGTATGGCTCATTGGATTGTTTGGCAAGAAAAGGAAGGAGCTGGCTTTAGCTAATCAAGCATCACAGGCTGAGCAAGGAGAGGTTCCACAAGCTAACAAGGCAGCACATGGGAAGTATGAGAGGTTCAATGGAAACTGTGAGCATTGTAAGAAGCAAGGCCACAAGAATAATCAATGCTGGATCTTACATCCTCACTTGAAGCCAGAATTTCAACAAGGATCGTGAGGCAAAGGCTCACTTGGGAGATGGTTCTGGTGGCGCAAGCTCAAGCAAAGGTCATGAAGGTGAGGTGGACAATGGGAAGTCCTTGGTGGCCTACACTGGTGGTGCTAGTACAAGGAGTGTCAATGATGAGTACTTGAAGAGGTCTGACCTTGATGCATTGATCAAACTCTTCAAGGCCAATGGTAACATTCTTGGACACTCTCATCATGTTTATCTAAGTCCTAAAACTGTTGAGAGGTCTATTGAATTGCCTAGAACTGTTAGGATGCTGGATACTCCATCTAAGGTGTTAGAAATGTATACTCATCCTAGTACTGCTCATATTGATCATGTGCATTCACCATCTAAGATCCTTACTCATATGGCTAGTTCTCATGCTGTTAAGCCTTTGATAGTTGACTCTGGTACATCTCACCGTATGATAAGTGACACTAGGCTCATTAAGAACATTGTTCCTGCTAATGGTAATGTTATGATCGCTAATGGATCTGAAGATACCTATTAAATGAATAGGCAGTCTTAAATTATTTCATAAAGAATCTGAAGCTTTCTATATGCCTGAGTTTACTTCAAACTTATTATCTGTTAAAAAATGTGCTACTGATCTTAACTGCAATTGTATCTTCAGTCCTAATGATGTGAAGTTTCAAGATATTGAAAGTAGCAAGATGATTGGAAAAGGAGTAACCAAGGGAGAATTATATATGCTTGAAGATCTTGCTCCAGTTTCTAATTCTAGCTGTTCTTTTTCTTCTATTTCTGCTACTAGTTTAAGCAAAGATGCATTGTGGCATGCTAGACTAGGACACCCTCATAATAAGGCTTTAAAACTGATGTTGCCAGGTGTTTCTTTTGAGAATAATGATTGCGAGGCTTGTATATTGGGTAAACATTGCAAAGTTGTCTTTCCAAACTCTAATACAGTTTATGAAAACTGTTTTGATCTTATTTACTCTGATGTTTGGACTGCTCCTTGTTTATCTAGAGATAGCCAGAAGTATTATGTCTCCTTTTTTGATGAAAAAACTAAATACACCTGGTTAACCTTAATTCCAACCAAAGATAGGGTCTTTGATGCATTTAGAAACTTTCAATCTCATCTCTCTAACCATTATCATGCCAAGATTAAGATTTTCAGGTCAGATAATGGAAGAGAATACACAAGCCATGCATTCAAAGATCACCTATCCAAGCATGGTATCCTTCATCAAACAAGCTGTCCCTACACTCCACAACAGAATGGAGTGGCTGAGAGGAAGAACAGGCACCTAATGGAGGTTGCCAGTGTTTCAAGCTAATGTGCCCAAGAGGTTCGGGTGATCTTTGTGGTCCTTGCTTGCTACTTAATCAACAGGACTCCTACTCTGGTTTTGCAAGGACAGTCACCATTTGAGGTCCTCAATAAGTACAAGCCAGCATTGAAACATCTAAGGGTCTTTGGGTGTCTCTGTTTTGTGATGGTACCTGGAGAGATGCGCAACAAACTAGAAGCCAAGAGTACCAAGGCTATGTTCATTGGGTACTCTGCATCCCAAAAAGGCTATAAGTGTTATGATGAACACTCAAGAAGAGTACTGGTGTCTAGGGAAGTGAAGTTTGTGGAGGAAAGAGGATATTATGAGGAGAAGAACCAAGAAGACTTGAGAGACCTTACCTCAGATATATCATCGATTCTGAGAACCATCTTGGAAAACCTTAGGATTAATATGCAACAAGGTCAGCAAGATGGAGGAAGTGTATCAGGAAGGGTGCCTACTAGTGATGAAGAGCATGGGAGTGCACCAAGTTGTGTACCAGCTACTGATGGAGTTCATGATCCCACCCTTAACCATGAGGGGGGGAGCGAATAAGAAACTCTTAACCAAGGAATGGGAGAGAGTTCAGGTGGTCAAGAGAGTTCTAGGAGGTCTAGTTCTCATGATCAAGGTGGTGATCACGGTGTGGAGCCTAGAGATCATCAAGAAGAGTCTGGTCCGAGTGAGGTACAAGAAGAAGTGCAAGAGTAAGTTCAAGATGAGGTGCAAAGAGAGCAGCAAGCACCAGCCTTGAGGAGAAGCACGGATAAGGAGGGATCCTTCCAAGCTGGGTAAACGAGTGTACTACAATGACCAGGCTGTGGAGCATCCCTCTCAAGCTGTGTGCTCATTTGCTCAATATCCAGAAGAGCATTGTGCTTTTCAAGTGAGCTTGGACGAGAGTTATGTTCCAAGGAGCTATGAAGAAGCATGCTAATACAAGACTGGAGAGATTCAGTCAATGCTGAGGCTGATGCTATGATCAAGAATGATATATGGTATGAGAGTGCTTTGCCAAAAAGAAAGAAAGCTGTGTCTAGTAGATGGATCTTCACTATCAAGTATCTTCCAAATGGGAAGATAGATAGGAAAAAGACAAGGCTGGTAGAAAGGGGCTTTACTCAAACCTATGGAGAGGACTACATTGATACATTTGCTCCTGTGGCCAAGCTCCATACCATCCGGATAGTGCTTTCTTTGGCTGTGAACCTTGAGTGGGATCTATGGCAGATGGATGTGAAGAATGCCTTCTTGCAAGGAGTGCTTGAAGATGAAGTCTATATACATCCACCTCCTGGTCTTGAACATCTTGTGAAGAAGGGCAATGTTTTAAGATTGAAGAAAGCCATCTATGGTCTTAAGCAATCTCCTAGAGCCTGGTATCACAAGCTGAGCACAACCTTGAATGGAAGAGGCTTTAGGAAGTCTGAACTAGATGACACCCTCTTCACACTTGTTACTCCCTCTGGTATCATTTTTCTCCTTGTGTATTTTGATGATATCATCATCACTGGTAGTGATAAAGATGGTATCAAGGCTACCAAGGAGTTTCTCAAATCAGTTTTTGAGATTAAAGACTTGGGAGAGATGAAGTACTTTCTTGGTATTGAGTTATGTAGAGCCAAGGAAGGATTATTCATCTCTCAAAGGAAATATACACTTGATCTTTTGAAAGATGCACTAAGTGATGAACTAACTTGTTTTGAACCGGTGCAACCGAGTAGCCTTGTTTCAGTGTCTCAGGTCTCAGAAGAACACTCACCAGAAATAGAACAATCGATTGTGGTACAAAGTGAAGTGTTGGAGCAGCAGAAAAGCTTGGAATCAGAAACAAGTCCTGCAGCTTCGTCTCCTAACTCAAAAGAGCACTGTAAGGTGTTAGAATAATGAAAGAAAGAGAAGAAGAAGCAAAGCTGGTTGAAGAATACAATCTGGATCTAGCATACTTGACTTGCAAGGAAAGATGAAAGCTGTCCATACACCACTTGACCTAACCTGACTTGCAAGGCAAGGAAGGTGTTTGGGAAACTCTTGGACGTGGCTACACTACAAGAAAACATCGCTATTCTGAGGGACATACCGAGGGAAAATGAGTTCCTCGGAATTTTCTGAGGAAATACCGAGGAAATACCAAGGAAACCAAAAAATGGGGTTTCCTCGGAATTCCCTCGGAAATTTCCGAGGAAATTCCGAGGAAGACACATATCCTCGGTATATTCCGAGGGATTACCGAGGAAACGAGGTCCGTCGGAAAAAACCGAGGGGGGTTTTAAAAATTCCGACGACTTTTTGTAGCCGTTAGAGAGCCGTTGGAGGATTCCGAGAAAATTCCGAGGAAGTGTCTGTTTTCCTCAGAATTTCCTCAGTTTCTCAGCAGAATTTCATCTATAAATACAGCCACCCCTCTTCATCATTCATTCACTCCATTTCTTTTTCTTCCCTCCTACTATCACGAATTTGGTTTCAGAAAAACATGTCTTCTTCAAATTATTTTTGTTCTTGGATCGATTGACCTCATTTGGATCGGACGAGATTGCTACGGAAGAATACCAACGAGGTATAACCGAATTCATGGGGTTAGTTCACGACAACCGGAAGCGTAAACGTAAGTTAAGATGTCCTTGCTATAATTGTAAAATAGAAAGGTTATTAAAGAGTGGGATGTTTGGACTCATCTATATTTGAGTGGGTTTACACGAAGTTACAAAATTTGGTATCATCATGGGAAAACTAATTATGAACTTGGTAGTACTAGCGAACCTCAGCCTGGGTTAGATTAGAAGAACCAATTAGAGCGGATGTAGATTATGGTGTAGGTACCGAGCAGATGGTAAATGATCATTTTAGAGGGAAGATTTACCCAATGCTGAAGCGCGGAGATTTTATGATATGTTGGATTCTGGAAAGCAACCATTGTACGAAGGTTGCAGAGATGGTCATTCAGCTTTATCATCTGCTACAAGACTGATGGGCATTAAAACAGATTATAACTTGGCTGAAGACTGTATGGATCGATAGCTGATTTTGTTAAAGGTATTCTACGAGGATAATGTAGCTTCAGGTTCATACTATGAGGTTGAAACTTCGTAGCTGGTGTTGGTTTATCTTATCGGGTAATAGATGTATGCAGCGATAAGCGCATGATTTATTGGAGGCGGATGACCAGCGGATTAGATGCAAATTTTGTGGGAAGCCTCGTTATAAAGATACGGGTGGAAGAGTTCCAGTGCCATATAAAAGGATGTGGTATTTGCCTTTGACGGAAAGGTTGCAGAGGTTGTATCTTTGGGCATACGGTACGAATGAGATGGCATCGCGGAGCACTCAACAGATGGTGAGATTAGACATCCTTCAGATGCAAAAGCGTGGAAGCATTTCCAATCAAAGTATCCCGACTTTGCGTATGAGAGAAGAAATGTCTACCTTGGATTATGTACTGATGGTTTCAGCCCGTATGGGAAGAGTGGAAGACAATATTCTCTATGGCCAGTCATTGTTACACCATACAACTTACCCCCAAACTTGTGCTTGCGGCGAGTTTTGTTTCTCTCCATTCTCGTTCGGACCAGAGCATCCTAAGAGATCGCTGATGTGTTTCTTCAGCCACTAATATATGAGTTGCAACAACTATGGGCTGAAGGTGCTGAAACATACGATATTTCGTGTAAAGAGAACTTTCAAATGCGGGCAGTACTAATGTGGACAATAAGTGATTTTCCAGCATATGGTATGTTATCTGGATGGACAACGCATGGGAGGCTATCATGTCCATATTGTCAAGATGACACAGATGCTTTCCAACCAAAGAACTGAAGAAAAAGCGTGTTGGTTTGACTGTCACGACGATTCCTACCACCTGATCATCCATACCGTCGAGTAAGACTTTGTTTAGGAAGAACAAGCAGGTGTTTGATGGTCCACCTTAGGAAGTTAGTGGGAAAGGCTTGAAGACACAACTAAGAGATTTTGGTGCAGCAAGGGCCTTGACGTCGGTGGACATGAGCAATTTCGGTAGATGCTGTTGGAGAACTACATAACCGCACAAAAAGTATTTTTGGGATCTGCCATACCGAGGATCATCTGCTAAGACATAATTTAGATGTCATGCATATTGAGAAGAACTTTTTTGACAATCTCATGAACACGATCCTTAACGTTCAAGGTAAAACAAAGGATAATTTGAAGTCAAGACTGGATTTAGTCGATATATGTGCTCGTTCAGAACTTCATGTTGATGGGAATGGTAGGGCTCCTTTTCCCATATACCGACTTGATGCAGAGGGAAAAAATGCGTTCTTTGATTGGATTTCAAACGATGTGGAGTTTCAGGCGGTTCACGCATCTAATTTTGCGAATCAGACGAAAGGAAGGAAAGTTTATTGCCTTGAAAAGTCACGATTGCCATGTGTTGATGGAGCGCCTCCTTCCGTTTGCCTTCAAAGAACTATTACCACGAAATGTTCATGAAGCAATTGCAGGGATAAGTGCTTTCTTCCGCGATTTATGCAGCAGATCAGTGACTCTTGAAGGTATTGAAAATCTGAAGACTAACATAGCCGTGATTCAGTGCAACCTCGAGAAGATATTTCCTCCCTCATTTTTGATGTTATGGAGCATCTTGTTATTCACGGCAAGAGAATTGGAACTTGGTGGTCCCAGTAGAGATGAATGTATCTATATGAGCGGTATATGTTCCATTTGAAGAAGATGGTGAAAAATTTAAGTAGGGTGGAAGGTTCTATAGTCGCACGTGATGATCAATGAAGAAATTTCAAACTTTGCCGAGTACTACTTTCCAGCAGAAGTTCAGACCAAAAACAGAAGACCTGCTCGGCATGATGATAGAGGCCAACGGGCAACATATCATGTTAAGGTTCCAGATATTTTCACAGATCTTGGACGACTTAGCGGAAAACCAAAGGACCGCCGACATCTTGGCGAGGCGAAGTCATTTACAAACATATTTGCTCACCAAGCTGCGAAGATGTTCTTCAATATGAGAGGTAAGTTTATTATCTTCTAAATTTTAATTTTAACAAATTAACAGTTATATCTTAATTAATTACATTGTTGTCATCACATGTACGGGATTTTCATGGCGGTTGGAATATAGATCATACGGAGGAGGAACTAGAAGAAATGAAGCGAGAGAATTTGCTGGATGGATGTTTACTTATGTGAGTGCCTTAAACAAATTAAAATATCATTTATCACATATTTATACAAATTAAAATATCATTTATCACATATTTATTCTAATTCATTATATATGTGCTATTAATAGGTGTATGCTGGTTTAGCCAGAGGTGAAACATTTGTGATTGGATACGAAATGGTGGTTGGACCAAACTATGTTGTGAAGTCATATCCGAGATTTTGTACTCGAGGATATGCATTCACAAGTAAAAGAGGAGACGTTAAGCGTCACGACCTATGATGCTGGCGTTTGTTGCATCGAGGAGATGATGTATACTATGGACACATACATGAGATTATGGAAATCAAGTATTTGGGCATGCTTGGATTCGCTGTACTGTTTTCTATTGTGATTGTACGACAACACTCCAGATCGAGGTGTGAGAACAGATGCATTTGGTGTTACATCAGTACATTCGAGGCTTAAAGCTGCAATATTGTGATCCTTTCATTCTTGCTTCTCGGGCGATCAGGTAAGTAAATGTTAATTATTCAAAATGATTGATCATAATTTATACATTTACTAATAATTTTTAAATGTTACAGGTTTGTTATATCAAGTACCCCCGGGTAAGGAACAGAGATGATCCATGGGTTACTGTTACAAGACTCAACCCGAGAGGCCGAGTTCAGGGAAGTTCTGAGCTGGAAGATCCACTATAACCAATCACATCCGGCAACTTAATTGCAGCAGAAGATGTTGCTGAAGGTGGCCTTGTAGTCGATTTAACCAACTTCGCAGAGGAAGTCGTCAGCACGCAGAGGATGAACCAGTTATTGGAGAGTTTCAGCAAGATCAGATTCAGATTCATGTGGTGATGATGACTGGAAACAGACTAGTTTTTTTTTTAGAAATACCGAGGAAATTCCGAGGGACTTTAGGTTTTCATCGGAAATTCCTCGGAATTTACCTTCTCGATTTAGGGATTTGATTGTAAAGTACATTTCCTCGGAAATCCCTCGGAAAATTCCGAGGAAATTCCGAGGAAGGTGTGGGTTTTCGGTATAAAACCCTCAGTTCCTCGGAATTTCCTCGGAATTTTCTGAGGAATTTCCGAGGAAAGACATGGTTTTCAGTACATCCTCGGAATTCCCTCGGAATTTTCTGAGGAATTTCCAAGGAGATAAGGGTTTTAAACCGAAAACAACATTTTGCGGATTGAATAACACGTATATAACCTTCATTAAGTGTCTAACCAGATTATGAAGTCAAACTTTGGTGTTTTAGACGATAACAAACACTTTTACGATTGCATGAATGAAAACCACACAACATAAGAGAAACACTTATACATTTTAATAAACGTTAAAGGGAATACTTACAATTATTTTTGAAATTTTGCTATTTCATGGTTTATGATCATCTATACAAAGAATCCTCAATGGTATGCATTACATTTGTATAAGAAATGAAATACGGCAAAAAAAATCGAGGTTTTGAAACCCAAAACCCTGTTTCCTCGGAATTCCCTCGGAATATTCCGAGGGATTTCCGAGGAAAGTCATAATTTTCAGTATTCCTCGGAAATACCTCGGAATATTCCGAGGGCATTCCAAGGAAACAGGGTTTTGGGTTTAAAACCCCTGGTTCCTCGGAATTTCCTCAGAAAATTCCGAGGAAATTCTGAGGAACTAGGGATTTTAAACCGAAAACAACGTTTTGTGGATTGAATAACACGTATATAACCTTCATTAAGTGTCTTAACCAGATTATGAAGTCAAACTTTGGTGTTTTAGGCGATAACAAACACTTTACGATTGCATGAATGAAAACCACACAACATAAGATAAACACTTATACACTTTAATAAACGTTAAAGGGAATACTTACAATTATTTTTGAAATTTTTCTATGTCATGGTTTATGATCATCTATGTAATGGTATGCATTACATTTTTATAAGAAATGAAATACGGCAAAAAATCGAGGTTTTGAAACCCCAAACCCTGTTTCCTCGAAATCCTCGAATTTCCTCGAATTTTCTGAGGAAATTCGAGGAAGGTATGGGTTTTCGATTAAAACCCTAGTTCCTCGAATTTCCTCGAATTTTCTGAGGAATTTCGAGGAAGGTATGGGTTTCGTTTAAAACCCTAGTTCCTCGAATTTCCTCGAATTTTCTGAGGAAATTCGAGGAACTAGGGATTTTAAACCGAAAACAACATTTTTGGATTGAATAACACGTATATAACCTTCATTAAGTGTCTTAACCAGATTATGAAGTCAAACTTTGGTGTTTTAGGCGATAACAAACACTTTACGATTGCATGAATGAAAACCACACAACATAAGAGAAACACTTATACATTTTAATAAGCGTTAAAGGGAATACTTACAATTATTTTTGAAATTTTGCTATTTCATGGTTTATGATCATCTATACAAAGAATCCTCAATGGTATGCATTACATTTGTATAAGAAATGAAATACGGCAAAAAATCGAGGTTTTGAAACCCCAAACCCTGTTTCCTCGAATTCCCTCGAATATTCGAGGGATTTCGAGGAAAGTCATAATTTTCAGTATTCCTCGAAATACCTCGAATATTCGAGGAAATTCCAAGGAAGGTATGGGTTTCGTTTAAAACCCTAGTTCCTCGAATTTCCTCGAAAATTCGAGGAAATTCGAGGAACTAGGGATTTTAAACCGAAAACAACATTTTTGGATTGAATAACACGTATATAACCTTCATTAAGTGTCTTAACCAGATTATGAAGTCAAACTTTGGTGTTTTAGGCGATAACAAACACTTTACGATTGCATGAATGAAAACCACACAACATAAGATAAACACTTATACACTTTAATAAGCGTTAAAGGGAATACTTACAATTATTTTTGAAATTTTGCTATTTCATGGTTTATGATCATCTATGTAATGGTATGCATTACATTTTATAAGAAATGAAATACGGCAAAAAATCGAGGTTTTGAAACCCCAAACCCTGTTTCCTCGGAAATCCCTCGGAATATTCTGAGGAAATTCCGAGGAAGGTATGGGTTTTCGATTAAAACCCCTAGTTCCTCGGAATTTCCTCGGAATTTTCTGAGGAAATTCCGAGGAACTAGGGTTTTAAACGAAACTCCATATTTTCCTCGAATTTCCTCGAATTTTCTGAGGAAATTCGAGGAAGGTATGGGTTTTCGATTAAAACCCTAGTTCCTCGAATTTCCTCGAATTTCCTCAGAAAATTCCGAGGAAGATACTTTAATGATTCCGACGGAATACCGACGAACCCGTGTCCGTCGGAATCATTAAATATATGACAACCCTTCTTCTTCTTCTTCTCTGCTGCCGCATATCAACTCTCTCAATTCTCTCATCTCTCTCAATTCTCTCCGATCTCTCTCATTCATCCGCCGGCGAATCTTCTCCCCAAGCCCACATCTCTTCTCCACTTCTAAAATCATGTAAGAATCTATGAAAACCTTGTATTTTTCAATTTCTCAGGGTTTGTGAGATTAGATTTTCAGATTTTAGGTTGTTTGATGGATAGTTTAGGATTGAATGGATAGTTTAAGTTAGGATTGTTGTTTTGATTGTTGTTTTAGTTTTTTTTTTGAATTATTTTTTGTTTTGGTTAAAATTCAAAACATTTTTGTGTTTTTAAAACGTTTTTTGATTTTTAAAAACGTTTTTCAAGTTTCCAGTAATAAACTATGTATAATAAAACGTTTTTTTTTTAATTTTAAAAATATTTATAAACCATTTTCTATATTTATAAACGATTTATAATTTTTTATACATATATATATATATATATATATATCATGTATAATAACAATTTATAAAAATTTTATAATTTTTATATATTAAAACTATCTTAATTATTAAACTATTTTTTA
The DNA here is from genome assembly GCA_016771965.1 of Brassica carinata. NCBI lineage: Eukaryota > Viridiplantae > Streptophyta > Magnoliopsida > Brassicales > Brassicaceae > Brassica > Brassica carinata. Next base: position 37,467,739 of record CM028689.1, read on the forward strand.
TATATTAGAACTATTTTTTATATATTAAAACTATTTTTTATATATTAAAACTATTTTTAAATTATTAAACTATTATTTCTATATTAAATTTATTTTTATATATTAAAATTATTTTTTATATATTAAAACTATTTTTAAATTATTAAACTATTTTTTCTATATTAAAATTAATTTTTATATATTAAAATTATTTTTTATATATTAAAACTATTTTTAATTATTAAACTATTTTTTATATATTAAAACTAATTTTTTTTAATTAAGTTTTTTGGTTATGATAATATTTTTTGTATATAAAATCTATTTTTTGTATTATACAATTTTTTAATATATATATACAGGTCTTATGATGATGATCAGAGCCGGTCTCGACAAATCGTGGTCGTGGTGGTTCGAAGCCACTCTATTCAGGGTTCCGTGATCGCCGCCCCACAGCTCCTACCATACATCTCCTCTCCATTTCCCTCTCCTGCTCCTCCGCTGCCGTTGCTGCACCCGCCTCTGCTCCTGCTCACGAGGGTCCTCAGGAGTGATGAGGAGTCGCGGAGTTTGTTCGACAGCCCGGTCGTGACCATCTTCCCTATCTCACTCCGTATCCACGTGGACGGGGTCAAACATGGTAATTAAAACTATTTTTCATTAAAATTTGATTCCTTTTAATAATTTGTTCTTTTATTAGGTTCAATGATCCTCGAGCGGGATCAGCATGGATCAACCGTATGATGTACTCGGCCCTCGACAAGGGACATCCGACTTTCACCGACTTCCTACCGACAAGCAGCATCTGTGGTTTCAACAGTTTATGTAAGTATTCTAATTTTGTACTTATATTTTTAATCTTTAATATAAATTTTCTACTAATTGTGTTTTATTTTCAGCAAGAATTCAACCGAATGCCGATGATCGTTGTATATCTATCACCACTTCGTCCATAAAGTTATGGACAACTATGGGAAGCAGATCCACGAGTGGAAGAAGAAGTGGGAAATAAACAAGGTTTGTTTTTATTTATTAAACAATTTTTTAATTTATTAAAATATTTTTTAATTTATTTAACAATTTTTTTTAATTAAAAGGTCCCAAAGTCGATGAACCCACGGTCTGATTGGAGTTGGGTGTGCATTGGAGTAAGGATCAGATGAAATCAACTTCTTCCACCAACTCCACCAACCGCAGGAGCGACCGTAAAGGGAAGGGCGTCTTCAGCATAACTTGGTGCTCAATCTATTGCCACTCTGGGGGATCGCATGGTAAGCTAGTCGCTTTTTATTCTATTATTTAAGTTTTTAAATTTTATTTTTTGTGCATTTCTTCTAATTACTAATGTTTGTTTAATTTATGTTTTTTCAAGGCGGAAGAAAATGAGGGCGAGCGGTTGATGATCTCGCCTAATGAAGAGGGCGATACCAACAAGAAGACCGCCAGATTGATGATGGTGTTGTGAGGGATGTGGTCACCCTCATCGACACTCAGGTGGAAAACGAGGTGTCTCAGCTTCAAACCGAGGATGACGATTCGACGGGTTCGACCTACTTGCCTGGTTCGATCAACGAAATCGCTTGAAGAGGTAAGTTTTTTAAAGTTCAGTTCAGATTTTCTATTATTTAAAGTTTTTCATCTTTTCTATTATTTAAATTTGACACTTTTCTATTTCAGTCGGTTCCAAAGAAGAAGGGGCGTTTGTTGGTTTGGGTCGTCGGTCCGGTCAGTTCGTCTTCGCTGCACCACCGCCCTTTGTTGATCGAAGCACTTATGGGTCAGTTGCAGGACAAGGATGATCGCATATCTGCGTTGGAGACCGGATGGCGACTCAACAGCGAGCTTTGAGGCACAGAGGAAGCTGAACGAGCAAATGATGGAGATGATGAGGAGGTTGCACCGAGCGAGGTGTTCGAGCATGCCAGACCGAACACCCAAAACCCGTAGTTTTTTTTCAAAACTTCGAATGTTTTATTTTATTTGTACTACTTTGAATTTTATATAATATGTTTTCTATTTAAATTTTTATTTTATATTTTCGAATTTAAATTTCAAAAAATTTAATTTAAAAAAAAATTAATTTTTTTAAAAAATTAATTTTTTTGGTTTTCCGAGGAAGGTTTCCCTCAGAATATTCCGACGATCGTAGTCGTCGGAATATACCGAGGAAGCTTGCCCCCGGAAATTTCCGAGGACGTGTTCCCTCGGAATATTCCGACGATCATAGTCCTCGGTATTATTTATCGGAACTTCCGAGGATTTGTCCCTCGGAAATGTCCTCGGTATATACCGAGGGAGAGCTTCCTCGGTATTTTCCGACGACATTTCCGAGGAACAGTTGTCCTCAAAGTTTCCTCGGAATTTTGTTTCCTCGGAATTCCGTCATAAAATTCCGAGGAAATTCCGAGGGAAATTGAAATTCCGAGGAGTTTTTTCCGAGACTTATTTCTTCGGTATGTCGTCGGAATAACCGTATTCCGACGACATACCGACGATTTTGGCCCTCAGTATGAGCCTGTTTTCTTGTAGTGCTAAACCTCCAGAAACCAAGGATACTTGGTTTGAAATCAAATGGAAGGTGCTGGTTTGAATTGGAAAAGAAGTAGTCACATGTGTGCTTTGGAGAAGCAACTGACCTGTCACTATCACACCAAGCTGAATGTGCCATCTTCCTCCAGTCACTTTCTCTCATGCTGGACCTGCCATACCAGTCTGCCCCAACTAGTTCTGAACCTGCTCTGATCTCTCTTTCCCTACAAAATTAGTTATTTAAGTTTTCCTGTTTTATTAGTAGTTTATTGACCTTGCAATGTCTTGTAACTTGGCTATAAAGCCCCCACATGTAACCCACGAAATTCGAAGGAGAATTGAGCCAACTCCTTCACTTATTCTTTGGTTCACAGTCTCTCAATCTCTCATCTTGCTCGAAGTGTTAGTTAAATCTTTCCTTGATCATTCTCTGGTTACTCTGTTCTCTCAATCTCTTATTCTCACAAACTCTCCAATACTCTCACTTATAATTTCATCCATCCTTCATAGTCTCTGGTCCATATTAAACCAGTAGATCACAATCACTCTCCATAATCCCATCATTCTCACTTATACAGTCACAAAGACTCTCTCTTTGATTCTCAGTATTTCTGGTCCAAACTAGACCAGAAGCTGATTCTATTTTCTAAACTTATTCTCCATTTTATTCTCACCATTTTCTCTCAATTCTAACATGGTATCGAGCCTCGAGCTCCTGAAAACCTATTTTCACTTCCGCAAAATCTCTCACAAAGTTTATCTTCAAAACAGTCTTGGATAAATCTCTTGATCCACTGGTCCAAAGGTCTTCCAGGAGGAAGAACCGCACCAGAAACTAAGATAGAGAGTATACCAGTCTGTGAAGTTCAAGAAAGTCTCGACAAGCTTCAACAAGTTCGAAGATCCTGCTCCAGTTCAGTTTCTTGAAAAAAACAGTGGGTACATTCTCTTGTCTACTGGTCTAAGCTTTCCAAGATGGAAACCACCACTGCAATGGCGACTCCAGAGACTTGTAGGGGTCCAAAGAAGAAACAAAATCACCTCCTCTGGTCCAAATTGCTGAAGAAAATTCATGATAGAAACCATTCTTGGAGCAAGGTCACTAAAGCGACTTCAAAGCTTGGCTGTTCAAACTATTCTCTGGCCAACAAAGCTGAAGCTCATTCTCTGACCACCAGGACCCACGACCAGCAAGAGGACAAGAGGGTTTGAAGTGTTTATGTGACCTGAAGGAAGGAATCATCAAGAAGAGGTGTTGGATATTCAATCTACACCTCAAACAAGTTTCAGTCTCACTAAGCCCCCATGGGCTGGAGGTTCAAGAAACCAGCTCAGCTTCTTGATAAGTTGTGCCTCCTTAAAATAGAGAGCAAGAAGCCCATGTGTTCAGAGCCTACAGAAGATGTACATTCCTGTCCATGGAGAAATAGGCCCACTTCCCAACAAAACTTTGGACAGATTGTGTTCATTAACTCCCAAGATGGTAGAGAGGATGATTGGTGCTGTGGAGAGATTGCTCAAGAGGTCTAACCTGAAGCCAAGAGGGTGCAACAGGGCGTCTCCTCAAGAGAGAGACCATCACTAAGCCAAGAGGGCAATGGTCTCAATGTGTTGGCAATCATTGGCTCTCAACTTCAAGATTGACCATATATTCTCAATCTCGGTCAAGCTTGAGGAGGGTGTTAAATGAGAAGCCAATGATCCATTGTTGAAGCTGAAGCAAAGGAAACAAGTGGAAATAACAAGGATGCTCTTCTTAGCTGTGCAAGGAGAAGGCAGTTCAACGATAAGATGGCAGCTAACTCTTTCCAAAGTTCCCCTTCTACAAGTGACTTTGCAAGGCCATTCAAAAAGGGATTGAAGTGGGGGATTCAAGTTAAAGCCATGAGGGCAGAGACTCCTCATTATCATCCCTAATATATTTTGGCTTGATCTCAACCCAAGAAGAAGGCAAGAAGCCAGAAGCAAGGGGGAGACAAGCTGTGAAATAAGAAGAATGTTCAAGAGAAACCATTTGAAGTGTGAAGCAAGGAAAGGGCGTGCCATACTTGCCAATAAAGTTGTCTAACCCCATACTCTTTTTTCCTATAATTAGGTTTTTAATGAGGCAAGTTATCTCAGTTCCAAGCTTGTCCAAGGATTCCTATGTTCAAGCTTGAGGGGGAGTGTTAGAATAATGAAAGAAAGAGAAGAAGAAGCAAAGCTGGTTGAAGAATACAATCTGAATCAAGCATACTTGACTTGCAAGGAAAGATGAAAGCTGTCCATACACCACTTGACCTAACCTGACTTGCAAGGCAAGGAAGGTGTTTGGGAAACTCTTGGACGTGGCTAAACCTCCAGAAACCTAAGGATATTTGGTTTGAAATCAAATGGAAGGTTCTGGTTTGAATTGGAAAAGAAGTAGTCACATGTGTGCTTTGGAGAAGCAACTGACCTGTCACTATCACACCAAGCTGAATGTGCCATCTTCCTCCAGTCACTTTCTCTCATGCTGGACCTGCCATACCAGTCTGCCCCAACCAGTTCTGAACCTGCTCGATCTCTCTTTCCTACAAAATTAGTTATTTAAGTTTCCCTGTTTTATTAGTAGTTTATTGAGCTTGCAATGTCTTGTAACTTGGCTATAAAGCCCCCACATGTAACCCACGAAATTCGAAGGAGAATTGAGCCAACTCCTTCACTTATTCTCTGGTTCACAGTCTCTCAATCTCTCATACTGTCTGAAGTGTTAGTTAAATCTTTCCTTCAATCATTTTCTGGTTACTCTATTCTCTCAATCTCTTATTCTCACAAACTCTCCAATACTCTCACTTATAATTTCATCCATCCTTCATAGTCTCTGGTCCATATTAAACCAGTAGATCACAATCACTCTCCATAATCCCATCATTCTCACTTATCTGATCCACAAAGACTCTCTCTTTGATTCTCAGTATTTCTGGTCCAAACTAGACCAGGAGCTGATTCTCTTTTCTAAACTTATTCTCCATTTTATTCTCACCATTTTCTCTCAATTCTAACATAAGGATCTTGTTATGAATAATTCTCTGCCTGAATTGTTTATTAAGGTTAGTTCCAGTGATGTAAAACGTTTTGGTCTGGAAAAAGTAAAAGAAATTTGTGTTTCAAGTTCTGTTTTTGATAACATGATTCATTCTTTTAAGAAACCTGAACCTGACAGATTTCCTAATCAAAAAGGTTTTTCCTGTGGTGGTGAACTCAATCCTGGTCTTATTTTGAGTTTTGATCGGTTTATGGAACAAAAGAAAAGTCTTGATCACCCTGAAAACAGAATTGACCTTGTTCTGCAACAACCTGATTTATGTTTCAGAAAAACTTGTGTTATTTTGCTTGTTTTAAACATAATAGCTTTGATCTGAGTTTCTCAAGTCATGAACTGATCACTGGTGATTTGTTTGCATCTGCTTTGAATAGATCTAGAAAGTTTCAGGAACTGAAAGCAGTTAGGGCTGAAACCGATTTTATTTGTGATTCTGCTTTGAAACCTGTCTATTCTTGTTCTGAAACTGATAAGTCTTGGTTTGTTTTGAGATCATACTTGCAGAATGATGTTGTTATGAGCTGTGGTGATATATTAGTGTACAACACATTCTTTGAAATTCTTGCTAAACATGGGAGATATGTGCTAACTGAACTTTTGTGTTCTGAATCTGATCAAGTTGGGCATGTTTTGGAATGTTTTATGGTATTTCCTGCCTTGAAATCATTCTGGTTTATAACACCTTCTTTGATAGACATGTTGAGCTTTGGTTAGGTATTTCTCAACTTGAACTTGATCTTTTGTGTTCTAAATCTGAGAAACTTGTACATGTTCTGAAGTTTTTCTTTCAGATCTTTGTTATTTCGTGCATTGACCCCATTCTGGTCTACAATACTTACTTTGATATGCATCATAAAGGTCTGAAATGTTTGCTGCATAATCAAGGGAAAGAGAGTTTAGTTTCTGATCTGAACAAGAACATGTCTTGAACTAATAATTCTGGATATCTAGTCTCTGTTTTGAGTGTCCAGGAACAACAGGTTCAGTCTCAAAGGAGTGTAACAGACGAGAGCAGAGACCATGTTTATCCGCCTGAAATTTGGAGATGGAAGTACTTGAGGAAAAAGGCTTCAAAACTCCAAGGAAGTTTCTGTCCAAAACCTTCTTTTGATATTGCTCTCTTGCTTATTTTCATGCTTATTTGTCTTGCTTCTTACTTCTTTCCTTTTGATGTAGGAGATACAGATTTGAGGACAAATCTTTTCAAAGGAGGAGGGGATGATGCAACCATGGCTGCACCAGCTGATTCTTCAACAAAGAACAAACCAGGCTGGATGAAAGGCGAGCTCACTGAGCTAAATCCAGCTGGTGAGACAGAAGAAGAGCTGAAACAGAGTGTGGACGAGCTGAAACCAGCTGAAGAGAGTGTGCACAAGCTAAAATCAGCTGAAGAGAGTGTAGATGAGCTGAATGAGCTAAGTGAGCTAAGTGACACTGCACCAGGAGCTGAAGAGGAGCTGATTGAGCTAAGTGACACTAACCTGGAGCTGGATGAGCTTAGTGAAACTTATTTGGAGCTGGATGAGCTAAGTTACACTGGTTTAGCTGCTGGGCGAAATGGACCCTTTTCAACCCAAGGAAAAGTTCATAAAAAGTTCAATATGAGCTTGTTTCTTTCCAAATTCGACCAGCCCTTTCCTCAGTCTATTTCAAGCCCATTCTCATCAAGAATACCAAGAGGAAGTCAAGAAACCAGTCAAGTTCGTGGGCAAGGAAGGGTCATTCAAAGAAGAAATTAATTCTGGTCAAGTCTTGCCTAGTTCTTTGTTTCCTAGTTTTTAGCTAAGTCTTTTTTCTAGTTTTCTACATATTTTCTAGCTTTCTACATTCTTGTATTCCTATATATGAAGGCTGCACGACCAGTATGTATTTCATTCACTCTTTTTGATTAAAAATCTCTTATCAATCTGTGAATCCTTTGTTCATCTTATGAACATCGATTGCTAAGGAGTTCATCCTCCATAAGCATTGTCTTTGGCTGGAAAACAGAGTTCATTCTCTTAGCCATTGATTCTCTACACAAGTTGTGATCTTTCCATCGATCTACAACTGAAGTCCATCCTCCATCTCGACATCTATCCATCAAACTATCTTCATCAACATCTATCAGTTCATTCCGCAACAAATCTATCAATCCACCTTCAAACCTGTGATCAACCTTCAAAGAATCAGGGACAAATGAACCCAATCTCATCCAGGGTTGCATCACTTGAGGAGTAGCTTCCCCTTGCTCAGCTTGAGTAGTTTGTTTGGCCCGTGACAGCTCTCCTTTCTTTCCAAACAACCCAATGAAGCCTTGCTCCTTCTGGATCCGAGCACACACCTCCTCCAAGTCTGGTAGAGTGTCCTCCCTTAACAGGTGCTGGATGTGAAAGTTTAAAGGATAGAAAGATATTGAGTGTTTATGAAGAGTTTTGATGAAAATAAAATGTTTGAATGAGTTTCAGTGTATGAAATGTATGAAGAACATGATAAACTTAGAGAGAATAGTGAAGAACTCGTGTTAATCTTATTAGGCACAGTGATTACATATATATAGGAGAGGAGAGAGCTAGGATAAGCACTATACAAAGCATGTGAAGTCAAAGATTAAGATAAGGCTAATTTGAAATGATCCAATGAGAGGCACCACACGCTTTAGCATCTTTGGCATCTAAGACCAAGATGCTGTCTACTTTCCAGCCTGTCCATAGCTGGAGACGCGCCTCTTCCTTTCATCCAACGGTCGGTTGGTTTAGAGACTCAGCAACAGTGAACTGGCCGAGTAACTCCTTCAAGGTAACTTATGGATTGTGAATCCAAAGTTACCATGGTAACTATAAAGTTACCATTGTACGGCCTATTGTACGGATGATCCAAACTTGCCCATTCTTCCATTTCTTATCCTTCCTCAATGCTTCATATCTTCACCAAGCAATGCCTCACTTCATATAATCACTCAGCAAGTCTTCTCTTCTTATTTCAACACTCCCCCTCAAGCTTGACCATGTGGAACAAGTCAAGCTTGGAAAGCCATGAGACCTTCCTCATTAAAAACCTCACCAAGGAAAACCCATTGGGACAAAACCTTGATGAGGGAAAAAGAGTAAAGATCCCATGACTAAGGGGATCAGCTCCTGCTAGGAGTAAGATCAATGAGCCCCAATCTCACATGTATGGACTCCATTGTCTTCTGCCTAGCAACTTTCGTGAACACATCTGCAAGTTGATCTTCACTCCTAGTGTAACAAGGTAAGATTACTCCCATTACTATCATCTGCCTCACCTTGTGACAATCAACCTCAATGTGCTTGGTCCTCTCATGAAACACTGAGTTACTTGCAACATGAATGGCCGCTTGATTGTCACAATGCATAGTCATTGGTGCTGATTGCTCTATCTCCAAATGCTTCAAGATGCCTTTGATCCACACCAGCTCGTTTGTAAGCTTCAGCATTGCTCTGTACTCAGCTTCAGCACTAGAACAAGAGACCACCTTTTGCTTCTTGCTCTTCCAAGTAACAAGACTACCCCCAATGAAAGTACAATAGCCAGTTGTAGATCTTCTATCAGCCCTATCACCAGCCCAATCAGCATCACAGTAACCAACCACTTCAGTGCTTCTATTACAGCCCATCCACACTCCTAGACCAGTGGTGCCATTTAGATACATCAGAAGCCGCTTCACCATGTCCCAATGATACTCTTTTGGAACTTGCTTATGCTGGCTCACCTGATTCACAGCAAAACAAATATCAGGACGTGTGATTGTGAGATAGATCAGCTTACCCACTAGCTTTCTATAAAGCTTTGGATCATGGAAAGGCTTGCTGTCTTCAATCTCCCCCTCACGTGGGATCTTATACCCATCTTCAAGAGGCATCTTTGCTGTTTTCCCTCCAAGCATACCTGCATCTTTCAAAAGATCAAGTGCATACTTTCTTTGGGAAATGAATAATCCTTCCTTGGATCTAAACAACTCAATTCCAAGAAAGTATTTCATCTCTCCCAAGTCTTTAATCTCAAAAACAGACTTGACAAAGTCATCAACATAAACAAGTAGACAGATGATACCTGATTGTGTGGTGAGAGTGAAGAGAGTGTGATCCAACTCTGACTTCCTAAAGCCACGCCCATTCAAGGTAGTACTCAACTTGTTGTACCAGGCTCTAGGGGATTGTTTTAGACCATAGATGGCTTTCTTTAACCTCAAGACATTCCCTGGCTTCACTAGACTTTCTAAACCTGGTGGGGGATGCATATATACTTCATCTTCAAGCTCTCCTTGAAGAAATGCATTCTTCACATCCATCTGCCAAAGATCCCACTCAAGATTCACAGCAAGAGATAGGACTACTCTGATTGTATGCAGCTTGGCAACTGGAGAGAAGGTATCAATGTAATCCTCTCCATAGGTCTGAGTATATCCTCTTGCCACTAGCCTTGTCTTCTTCCTATCCACGGTTCCATCAGGCTTGCATTTGATAGTGAAGATCCATCTACTAGTCACTGCCTTCTTTCCTTTTGGTAACTCACTCTCATACCAAGTGTCATTCTTTATCATAGCATTAGCTTCATCTCCCACTGACTCTTTCCAATCCTCATGCATCATTGCTTCTTCATAAGACCTTGGAACAAAACTTGCATCTAAGCTCATCATGAATGCACAATGTTCTTCAGGATATTGAGCAAAGGAACACACGGCTTGGGAAGGATGCTTCACAGCCTGGGCATTGTAGTACACGCGAGTGCTTACCCAGTTGGAAGGATCCTTCCTTTGCCTTGTACTCCTTCTCAAGGGAACAGCCTCAGCTTCAGGCTCCACACTTGGTAACTCAACCACTGGTTCCATAACAGCTTCTTCTTCAGGTTCAGGTTCAGCTTCATAACCTTGGTTCTGTTCTCCATCTTGTATCACACCTTGATCAGGAAGGCTGAGCTTTGATCTTCTTGACCTGTAGTCTCAGCATCATTTCCCCCTTCATGATCAATGTGGGATAGTTCTTCAGCTTCATTGCTGGTAGTAGCTTGCGTATCACTTCGATCTTGGGACATGTTTATCCCAATACCCTCTAATATCATCCTCAGACTTGTATCGTTTTCTGAAGGTCTTGACAAATCTGCCAAGCCCTCCCAACTTCTGCTTCCATAGTAACTCTTGTCTTCAAGGAACTTGACATCACTTGAGACCAGAACTCTCCTTGTATCCGGATCAAAACACTTGTACCCTTTCTGAGTAGTAGAATAGCCCACAAAGATTGCTTTAGTGCTCTTTTCTTCAAGTTTATTCCTCAGCTCACTAAGAACTAGCACAAAGCATACGCAGCCAAATACCCTAAAGTGTTCAATCATTGGCTTGATCTTGTTGAGAACCTCATAAGGACACTGATCTTTCAAGACTCTGGTTGGTATCCTATTGATAAGATAGCAAGCAGTTGTGACCGCATCACTCCAGAATCTCTTAGGCACACTGGTTTGGAACATCATTGACCGAGCTACTTCCATTAGATGTCTATTCTTTCTCTCAGCAACTCCATTTTTCTGAGGAGTATAAGGACAACTGGTCTGATGCACTATCCCATGTTGAGCTAAATAATCCCTGAAAGCATGGCTTGTATACTCTCTACCATTGTCAGACCTAAAACACTTGATCTTAGCATTATATTGGTTAGAGGCATAAGCCATGAAATTCTTAAATGCATCTAGGACCATGTCTTTGGTTTTGATTAAAGTTAACCAGGTGTATTTAGATTTTTCATCAATGAATGTGACAAAGTATTTGTAACTATCTCTAGAAATGCAAGGAGCAGTCCAAACATCAGAGTGAATTAAATCAAAGCACTTCTCATAGATAGTATTAGAATTTTGAAACACACTCTTACAATGTTTTCCCAAAATACAAGCTTCACAATCATTATTTTCAAATATAACACCTGGTAACATTAAGCTCAAGGCTCTAACATGTGGATGTCCTAGCCTAGTATGCCACAATGCACCTTTATTAGGAATAGAACTCAACAAGCAACTAGAAACAGAAATAGGAGCAATGTCTTCAAGCAAATAAAGGTCTCCTTTAGTCACTCCTTGCCCAATGAGCTTATTGCTCTCAATATCCTGAAACTTAACATCATTCCGACTGAAGATAACATTGCATTGCAGATCATTAGTGCACTTCTTAACAGATAAAAGATTTGAAGTAAACTCAGGCATGTAGAAAACTCTAGAATCCTTATCAAACAATTTCAGATTTCAATTTCCTTGAATAGGAATTTTATCACCATTGGCTATCATAACATGACCATGAGCAGGTTCTATATCTCTAATAAGACTATGATCACTAATCATATGATGAGATGCACCAGAATCCACAATCAAAGGTTTTAAGCAATGGTTTTTGAGCAATATGAGTACTAATGGGTTCAGTTTCAATTTGCAAAGCACGGATAGTATCAAGCAACCTATCACATATACTAGGCATTCAATGAGCAGCATAAGATTGACCAAGGGTGTTTCCGAGTGTGCTACCAGACTCTTTGAGGGCTTTGATCAAGGCATCAATGTCAGATCTCCTTATCATCTCAGGATCCAAGTTCTTTCCGGCTGTATGATAAGATGTAAGAGCCTTTCCTCCACTTTCACCCACTTGAACAGATGGACCAGACCCACTTGTTTCTGTAGAGAGGTTAGCTCTTCCCTCCTTTTCTCTGTTGAACTTAGGCGGCTTGAGATGAGGATGTAGAATCCAACACTGATTCTTGAGATTTTTATGATTTAAGAGTGATTAATTATAATCTGGTAATTTAAAATAAAGATTAAGAGGTTTGGAGATTAAGAACAAGAGAGAGACTAGAGAGAGAGAGAGACTAAAACGTGATACTTCTTATTAATGATGAGGTTACATATATATAGCAAGAGATTACAAGGGTTTACAAGCTAAGAGATAAGGTTAGGTGAGAGGAGTCAAAAGTCGAGAGGCGATTTCAAACTAGCCATGAGGCCAAAGGAAGAGCTTCTTCCTTTCCAGCATGTGGACAGGCTGTCACTCTCTTCCAGCCTGATTCACCAACTCTCACCAGCCTTGTGTAGATCCCTTTTACTCCTTTGATCACTCTCTTCACCATTTTACCAAGGTAACTCTATGGTAACTCTCCTTTCACCCTTTTACCACAGTAACTTATTCTTCTTGTGGTAACTTCTTCATCCAAGTAATCTCACACTCCATTTCTTCTCCTCATCTCAACCTTCATCCTTCATCTTAACATTCCCCTCAAGCTTGACCATGTGGAACAAGTCAAGCTTGGAAGGACCATGAGATCTCTCATTAAAACCTCATTAAAGAAAACCCATTGGGACAAAACCTTAATGAGAAAAGAGTAGAGATCACATGATCGGAGAGTGTATAGACTAGTTCTTAGGCGAAGATCAATGAGCCCCAATCTGATATGAATGGACTCCATTGTCTTTTGCCTTGCTGCCTTTGTAAACACATCAGCCAACTGATCCTCACTCCTCGTGTAACATGGCAGAACCACTCCAGGAATCATCATCTGCCTCACCTTGTGACAGTCAACCTCAATGTGTTTTGTTCTCTCATGGAACACCGAAGTTAGAAGCAATGTGGATAGCTGCTTGATTGTCACAATGCATTGTCATTGAGTTGCTTGAATAATCTCCGAATGCTTCAAAATACCTTTTATCCACACTAGCTCATTAGTAAGCTTCAGCATTGCTCTATACTCAGCCTCAGACTTGAGCAAGACACTACCTTCTGCTTCTTACTCTTCCAAGTGACCAAATTACAACCAATGAATGTACAATAGCCTGTGGTTGATTTTCTGTCTGCTCGGTTGTTGGGGTCAAAAACGGTTATCTCGAAATCTACGGCTAAAGACCTTCCCGAAACTCAAAAGATTTCCCGCAAACGACCGACGAGGGAAAGATCGAACAACGAAAACCCACGGACGGCGAGACGCCTGGCGCCGGCGGCACGCTGGACGCTGGCTGGTTTGGCGCCGGGCGGCACTCGCCTGGCCGGGCGGCACGCTGGACGCTGGCTGGCTCTGGCGCCGGGCGGCACTCGCCTGGCGCCGGGCGGCATCTGGCCACGCTGGCCGGCCTGGCGCCGGGCGCACGCTGGACGCTGGCTGGCCTGGCGCCGCTGCACGCTGGACGCTGGTTGGCCTGGCGCCGGGCGGCACTCGCCTGGCGCCGGGCGGCACTCGCCACGCTGGCCGTTTGGCACCGGGCGGCACTCGCCTGGCGCCGGCGCACGCTGGACGCTGGCTGGCTCTGGCGCCGGGCGGCACGCTGGACGCTGGCCTGGCGCCGCTGCACGCTGGACGCTGGCTGGCCTGGCGCCGGGCGGCACGCTGGACGCTGGCTGGCCTGGCGCCGGCGGCACTCGCCTGGCGCCGGCGGCACTCGCCACGCAGGTCGCCTGGCGCCGGGCGGCACTCGCCTGGCGCCGGGCGTATCCATCGCTGGTCGGTTCATGCCGGTCCGCCCTCGCCCCGTCTCGGTCCTATCGTGCCCGGTTCATTCCCGCCTTAGCTTGTTTGGATCAGCCCTCGTGAGTTTGGTCCAATCAGGCTATAGCGGTTTACCCGATTCTACGAGACATCGGATAAACATCAAGTCATCGAAAGATAGCGGAAAACTCGGAGATAATTACAAAGACCTACGAAAATGGAACATTTCCGAAGAGATAAGCTTGGGCCCAAAGCATGCAGGCCCATCACCCCAAGGCAAACCGACCTAGAGGTGGGTATATAAGGAGAGCAAGAGCAGAAGAGAAAGGCATCCCCGAAAACTGAGAATTAGACTTAGAGCATCCTGCTAGCTTAGAAAAACTAGGGTTTAGGTAGTTAGACTAGCGGAGCAAGGCTTAGGACGTTTGGCTGCCTGCGACTCTATCTTTTTCTTTAAATCGCAACTCTCTTTGTCTTTCAGAGAATCCTTGTACTCGTTTCTCTTATCTAATAAAACGCCTTCGGGCAAATAATTCAATTTCTATTTTTTGTCTTCGTTTACTTTGTCGATTTCGTGGCAACGCAGAGAATCCGGACCTTCGTGGAAAGTCGGTTCACTTGGCTTTCCTCCGCAATCTTATTTATCGAAAATTGACGGTGTGAATTTCGGTTCCCACAGTTTGGCGCTAGAAGGAGGGGACGGATTCTCTAACTCGAAAACCACCGATCGATCAAAGTTCAGTATGACTTCTTCGTCAGCCCGCAACATCGTAATCTTCGAGGATCGAGCAACGGCCCGTACGGTCAAACCTCACAACGATCTCCTCGTAATAGAACTCACGCATCCGTGACATTGACGAGCACGGTATTGGTCGACACCGATGCTCGGCCAATATTATCTACAAAAGCACCCTCGAGAGGATGGGCCGACCTGCCGCCCCACGGATGACCCCAGCCCAGTACTCGGACTCTTGGGAGAAATTATGACCCTCGGTTCAACTAACCTCCTAGTCGAGCGGAGCTGCCGCCAAAACGCTGAATTCCTGGTGATCGATGGTCCAACATCCTACAATGCGATAGTTGGAACTCCTGGCTAAACTCCATGAGAGCCATCCCATCAACATTCCTCCTATGCCTCAAGTTCCCAACGCCTTCGGTCGACAATACATGGTAGTCACGAGCAGCTCAGATCTACCTCGCTACCAACTAAAACGGAAAAATTCTGAAATCGAAACTTCTCGGAAAAAGCAAACGGTTAACAATTCACCAGAGACCTTCTGGCAGTCCCAAAGAGCCGAGGCCCTGGAAGGGAAGCGTGAACCAACCTGCGAACCGGTGGTTTCAATCTGTCTCGACGATTCTTTCCGGAACGGTGTGTCGAGATCGGAGCTAACCTCCGCGAACCGATAAAAGCAGAGCTCGTCGCATGCCTCAAAAAGAACCTCAGTACGTTCGCGTGGGCTGCGGAGAATATGCCGGGAATCGACATTAGCGTAACATGTCACGAACTTAACATCGACCCAACTCACAAACCCGTAAAACAAAAAAGACGAAAGTTGGGACCTGAGCGTGCCACCGCAGTCAATGAGGAAGTCGAAAGACTCCTCAAAGTAGGGTCGATAACAGAAGTCAGGTATCCGGACTGGCTCGCCAACCCCGTCGTGGTAAAAAAGAAAAACGGCAAATGGCGGGTCTGTGTCGATTTCACGGATCTGAATAAAGCCTGTCCAAAGGATTGCTTCCCGCTCCCACACATTGACCGACTGGTCGAAGCAACTGCGGGAAACAAGCTTCTGTCATTCATGGACGCTTTTTCCGGTTACAATCAGATCATGATGAATCCCGACGACCGCGAAAAAACTGCGTTCATCACAGACCGCGGAACGTATTGCTATAAGGTAATGCCTTTCGGTCTTAAAACGCAGGTGCAACATATCAGCTTCGTCAACAAAATGTTTGCGAACAGCTCGGCAAAACTATGGAAGTATACATCGATGATATGCTCGTAAAATCTCTTAGCCGAACGATCACATAGCCCACTAGAGGAATGTTTTGCGCGACTCAACCAGCATAACATGAAACTCAACCCGCAAAATGTAGATTCGCGGTGGCATCGGGAGAATTCTCGGATACCTCGTGAACGTATCGCAATCGAGGCCAACCCAAAACAAATCAGCTGATAGAAATGGCCTCCCGAGAACCAAGCGAGAAGTCAGAGGCTTAGGAAGAGTCGCTGCTTTGAACCGTTTCATTTCAGCTCCACGGATAAGTGCCTACCGTTTCTGAGACATTGAAGGGAAACAAGAAGTTCGAATGGTCCGAGCAATGTGAAAAGCTTTCCAGCAATTGAAACATTACCTGGCCACCCCACCAGTCCTCATGAAACGGTGGAAGGTGAACCTCTTTTCTCTATATCGTAGTCTCATAGCGGCCGTCAGTGGCGTCGAAAACGCGGCGAACAAAACCAATCTTTTACGTAAGCAAGGCGTTATTGGATGCGGAGCTTCGATACCTCTAATGGAAAAATTAGCATTCGCTGTCATAACCTCGCCGAAAGCTAAGACCATACTTCCAGTCTCACACTATAGTGGTTCTCACCACGCGTTCCGCATGGATAATCCTGCATAGTCCAAGTCAATCCGGTAGGCTCGCAAAATGGGCAATCGAACTGAGTGATGCGGCGTCGAATACCGCAAGGGCGTGTGCAAAGTCCCAAGTACTTGCAGATTTCTTGGTAGAGTTGCCCAGAAACATGACTAACGAGGAACCAAACTCAACTTGGGTCCTCCCGTCGCCGGATCTTCATCAAACAAGGATCGAATCGGGATCTGACTCACTCTCCCTAGCGGGAAATCCTAGAACAGTCTTTCGGTTGGCTTTTCATGCCTCAAACAATGAGGCAGAATATGGCGCCATCGCAGGCTTACGGCTGGCCCATGGGTTAAAAATCCGTAATATTCACGCTTTCTGCGATTCTCAGTTAGTCGCCAATCAATACAGCGGAGAATATGAGGCAAAGAGGCGAAAGGATGGGCATATCTGAAACTTCGTCCAAGAACTGGCTCGAAATTTCGACCAGTTAAGCCTGACCAAATTCCTCGCTCGAAAAGCGCCAGGCGGCGCCTTAGCTGCCCTGCCTCAAGCTCAGATCCAGGGCTCCAAAGGGTAATCCCGTCGAATTCATCGAGCATCGAGCATCGGACCACCAGTGTCAATGGGGCGAAATTGAAGATCGCGGAAGAAGTCGAGGACCAGCAGCGGATGTGAACCCGACCGAATGACGGCTCGACAGCCCTTGGTTGAACCAATTGAGCCTATATCGTGGATGGAACCTTACCCGCCCGAAAAATGGGCAGCTCGGAAAGTAAAACCAGCGGCAAGGTATGTCACGATAGAGGAGAAATTTATAAGTGGTGTTTCTCTGGTCCTCTCATGGCATGCGGGGAGGAAAGAGCGAGAAGAATCATGAAGGAGGTCCATTCGGATCATCGCGGAAATCATTCGGCGGAAGATCTCACGGTTAAAATCAAAGCATACGGTTATTATTGGCCGACCATGATAAAAGACTGCGAAAAATTAGCCCGAAAGTGTAAAAATGCCAAAGGCATGCTCCGACAATCCATCAACCAGGGATCCTCTCAATCTCGTCCCCTATCCTTTCATGCGATGGTCCATGGACATCGTGGACCTATGCACCCATCAAAACAAAAGCGCTTCCTCCTGCCTGATTTCTTTTCCAAATGGGTAGAAGCAGAATCCTACGCAAGTATCAAGGACACACAAGTCGAGAACTTCATCGGAAACATATCATAACTAGACATGGGGTCCCGTCGAAATCGTAACAGATAATGGATCTCAATTTATCTCTACTGATTGAAGCATTCTGCGAAAAATGGAAAATCGACTTACAAAGTCAACTCCCAGATATCCGCAATGCAGCGGACAGGCAGAAACCATCAACAAAACCGTCCATGCGGACTCAAAGCTGAGCGCCAAAAGGCGATGGAAGGCTCGAAGGAGTTCTTTGGTGCGTCGTACAACCCCAAGCGGGCTACGGTGAAACTCCCTTAAGCCCTCGTTCACGGAGCGAATGTATGATTCCGCGGAAGAATTCCCGAGTGCGGAGAAGATTCCTCCCGAAAGAGGATTTAAGCGGCGCTATGATGCTGGACAATCTCGACCTCATCAACGGCGCCCGCGACCAGGCACTCATTCGAATCCAGAATTACCAGCACGCTGCCGCAAGGTACTACAACTCAAGCGTCGCCATCGCGGAGTTCAAAGAAGGCGATTTAGTCTTCGCAAAGTCTTCCAAAACCTGCTGAGCGAAGCGCGAGGAAAACTGGCAGGAAGGACCGTGCAAAGTCATAAAAGTAGTCGACCAGGCTCATACCAAATCGCAAACATGCAAGAGGCGTCAAAATCCGAGAACTTGGAATGCGATGCACCTCAAAAAATACTACCACTAAGCGATAAAGCGTGGTACAAAAGAACTACGAGATGGCTTGATCCCTAGACAAAGTGCGTGAGCAACTTCATGTCGGCGGAGTTCAGCTATCCCCGATTTAAAAAGGGGGAGTAGATGCGTATACTCGTATACTCCCGCAAAATTTGAAAACTCTAAAATTTTGAAACTTTTTCCGCGACTTTTCAAAATCAGCGAAGCGGCCACAACAGCGGATCTAGTGTCCGCTAAGCGATTTTCACATCCAAAACAACATCCCGGAGCCATAAAGCGTTTCAACCGAAATGCGGCATAAGGAAAAATCAACCTTCAGCTGCGAGGGCGTCGCTGCGCTTGAAGGACATTCTTTCCGCAAAACATTGCAGCGAAATCTTCGTCTCTAAACATACTAACGCACCTCCGGTATGTTTCAATTTATTGTGATCGCACAACAGCGAACTCTAACGCCCTAAAGCAGACAAATAGCGCCGCCGAGGGTGTGGGCTCTTTATCCGACAAGGATAAACATAGCGCTATACAAGAAATCAAAATTTTGGTCTAGCTCTTCGTAAAGGAGTAGCTCGACTCCGCCAAAACAAATCATATAAGCCGACAACAATTAGCGGATTTTAAAGCGGTCGAAGGTTAAAATCATAAGAAAGCGAACAAAGCGAAAGCCGATTTGTCATCGCGAAAGCCTCAGTCGAGAGTAAACCTAGGTCTTGCCTAAACCCAGCCACGCTGGATCTTGACATCTCACAGACATAGTATGGTATGAGGATCAAAATTTGTCTCTTCATAAGCTATTTGTTTCACGAGTTTTTCGTGAATCGGTAAACCGCGGAAAATCTCGCTTTGTGCGAACAATAGATACGGTGATCATCGGGGAACTAGGAATGAGGCGACAACTCACACCCTCTTTCTCATACTTGAAAAACTGAAGTTAAGTAAATGTCGAAGCGTTTCATAGATTGGGCTGCTGAAATTCAAACAAAACCCCAAAAGGGCGGGGATTGAAGCCACCAGCGGCCAGTCGATAAATACATCATGGCCTCTTAAGCGGCGAAACACATAAAAAGCGAAATCCCAGAAGGGATTGATAAACCTAGGCTCCAGGGCGTCATCTTCATCCTCACTCGCTGAGGGACAGCCTGCAGTCGCCTCCCCGGTCGCATCACCCACACCGCTTCGTCCTTTCCACCTCGCAATCTTCACCCGCGCTCCCGATCTTCTGAGTTTGGTGGAGCTAAGTGCATTCAGCTGCAGACCGGCGAGGATCGAATCGAAATCTCGGTGGCGCCCACTCTCCTTTGGGGCGATAATCTGGCTTCCTCCAAGTCCAAAGCGGGGCCTCATTACCTCGGGCAGCTCGAGCTCATTCAGACTCCCTCGATCCCAGCTAAAGCCAAATCCTCTTGCGGGCGGCTATCAAGGACTCAAACAGGATGGCCATCCTCGTCGGCGACCATAGAAGTCGCCGCTGGCATCGGCAACCTCCGAGGATCTGGCGTTCATCTCCTCGTGAGCCTGAACCTTCTCCTGAAGGCGGCGGACTTCAAGGATTTACTCCTCTTCTCTTTCTTCACCTTGAGTAACGAACTTCGCGGTCTTCCAGAGCGGCGCTCAGATCGCTGAATCTGAACCTCAAGCTGGGGCGTCTGGGCATGGGTGTCCTCGACAATCTGCCGCGACCTTAATGCGCTTCAGCGCTTCTGCGGCGACTCCAGCTCCTTAGATGAGCGAATGACTTCCGACCCGCTTTTCGCCAAGCATTCCATCGTCAGAGACACAAACTGTCCGCAAAAGGAAAAGTAGAGTATCATCGCCAAAAAAAGCGGTGCAGAATTACGGACAAAATCGAACCTTGGAGCGATGGCCAATGGCTCGAGAGGTCGCTTTCCTCGCTCTTAGCACCCGCTTCTTTTTAGGGGCGCTGGGCCAGCTCTTGCCCTTCCCTTGGGCAGCGGCCTGGCACCAGCCGCTAGCAGTCCCAAGACAAGTTCCTCTTCGCCGGGAAGAGGTGCAGATTCTATCGGTCATCTCTTCCGGAGATCCGCGATCGGGCAGTCGAAGAACCCGATGGATGGATCTGAACATCGAGAGTCTGTTCAGGAACAATAACCCCTTCTGTAGGGGAGGGCATCGGATGGGACTTGGAGCTAGGAACAAAGGAGCAGGCAAAGGAGTTGGAGCAGCGGAAGAAACATCAGGCGTCTCAGTCCTCGCTTGAGCCTTCGCGGCACTACGCGGGATAGCTTAGCAGAAAGAATCAAACCCATCAGTCAGGGACGGAATAGCCTCTTGCGGCCTGAGCGGGAGCTTGACTGGCGGAACCGTGAGAAGCTTGGCGGCCTCGCCCATCTCAACATCGAACCATTCTTTTCACTTGGGATGAAGACATTTTCTTTCTTGAGAGGAGAAGAGAATTTGGAAAGATGTGAAGAATGAGAAGGGAGGGTTGGCTACTTATAAGAAAAAAGGAGGAGAAGACACGAGGTCCTCTGCGGAAAAATCCTTAGCCAAGATTTGATTTTCAAAAATATTCAGATCACTGCGCCCATAAAATCGTCTCCGACCACGGGCTGGGGGCTACTTGTTGGGGTCAAAAGCGGTTATCACGAAATCTCTGTAAAGACCGAAACTCAAAAGATTTCCATAAGCGGCCAGCGGGGAAAGATCGAACATGAAAAAACCACCAGACGGCCTGGCGCCAGCAACCTGGAATGGCCCAGCTGGCGAAAGCATGGCCCGGCACAATGGCGCCAGAACTGGGCCAGCTAATACAAGCGCCAGCGGCACCGACCTGAAAGCGCTGGCCCGCAGCAGGGGCAGCGAACGCTGGCTAGCGCCAGCCTGACACCAGCCTGGCGCCAGCGGCAATGGCTAACCTGGCAGCAGCCTGCGCCACCAGCACCAACTAGCGCCAGCGGCGGCCGCGGACAGCGGCCAGCGGCGCCCGGTAACCAGCGGCGGCAATCCAAGCGGGCTGCACAGCGCCAGCGGCACCAACCTGGCGCCAGCGGCACCAAATCCATGAGCCCGGCCCACAAGCAGCCGGCACCCGGCTGGCGCC
The DNA here is from genome assembly GCA_016771965.1 of Brassica carinata. NCBI lineage: Eukaryota > Viridiplantae > Streptophyta > Magnoliopsida > Brassicales > Brassicaceae > Brassica > Brassica carinata. The sequence continues at coordinate 37,489,275 of CM028689.1, forward strand.
GACAGCCGCAGCGGGGCCAGCGAAGCAGCCTAACGCCAGCTTCCGGCCCTGGCGCCGGCGGCACCGAATCCGCCGGAGCGGCCTGGCGCCAGCTTTCAACCGGCAGCGGCCTGCGCAGCCCAGTAATGCAGCGCCAGGCGGCGCGCAAACCAGCAGGCTGCACAGCGCCAGCCTGGACACGGCCTAACCTGGCGGCCTGGCCGCAGCGGGGCAGCGGAGCGGCCTGGCGCCCGGCGTACAGCGGCAGGGCAGGCTGGCCTGGCGCCAGCGGCACGCGGCGACGCAGGCTGGCTGGCGCCAGCGGCGCACCGGCCTGGCGCGGCGGCACCGTCCGCAGGCGGCCTGGCGTAGCGGCACCCGGCCTGGCGGCGGCATCATCCCAGCCGGAGTGGTGCGTCGGTCCAGCCTCGTCCCGGTCTCGGTCCTATCGTGCTCGGTTCATTCCGCCTTAGCTTGTTTGGATCAGCCCTCGCATGAGTTTGGTCCAATCAGGCTATAGCGGTTTGTTCTGAGGACATCGGATAAACATCAAGTCATCGAAGATAGCGGAAAACTTCGGAGATAATTACAAAGACCTACGAAAATGGAACATTTCCGGAAGAGATAAGCTTGGGCCCAAAGCCCCATCACCCCAAGGCAAACCGACCTAGAGGTGGGTATATAAGAGCAAGAGCAGAAGAAATCCCATCCGAAATTAGACTTAGAGCATCCTGCTAGCTTAGAAAAACTAGGGTTTAGGTAGTTAGACTAGCGGAGCAAGGCTTAGGGCGTTGGCTGCCTGCGACTCATCTTTTTCTTTAAATCGCAACTCTCTTTGTCTTCGAGATCCTTGTACTCGTTTCTCTTATCTAATAAAGCGCCCGGGCAAATAATTCAATTTCTATTTTCTTCTGTTTACTTTATGCGATTTAGGTGTGGCAAGAAGTCGGACCTTCAGGGAAAGTCGGGTTCACTTGGCTTTCCTCCGAATCTTATTTATCGAAAATTGGCGGTGTGAATTTGGTTCCACCAAAGCTGTGGGAACCGAAATTACAAAATCAAATGATTTGGAGGAAAGCCAAGTGAACCAAGCCTGAAGGTCCCGGATATCTGCTGGGCGCTACGACACAATCAGTTCGACAAAGAAAATATGAAAGCGAAATAAAAATCGTAAAAAAGAATAGAGCAAAAGATTTTATTTCGAATCCGCGTTTGGCGTGAACAACAGGTAAGAGCCTTGGCTACGAGAGCTGTCGGCAAGTTCGCTAGTCTGATCACCTAAGTCTATCCTGGTTGAGTCGCGCTTCGCTAGTGAAAGCAGAAAGAATGCTAAGTTGCTCTAAGTGCTGCGGGCGTTTTGATCTCTGGTTTGCTTCTTGTTCCAAGCTCTCCTTATATACTCCTCTATGACGGTCTATCTTCTCGCGGGCTGAGTCGGGCTTTTCCATTTTAGTCCATCTTTGTGTTTATCGGAAACTTGACATTTATCTTGAAATCTTGACATTTATCTTGAAATCTTGACATTTATCTCTTATGGAAACTTGACATTTATCTCTTATGTGAGGATAAAGATAAACCGTCATAGTTATCCTTCCTTTCGGAAAAATGCGTGCGTGGGCGTTTTGGCGGCGTTGGGCGTTAAGCGTTTTTACGGTTTTGAAGGACAGTCTTTGAAGGTCTCGGTGTTTCGAAGGAACCTCAATTCCTTGTTTAGTCGAGGAAGTGGCGTTCAGAATAACGTGATCATACCAAACTTCGTAGATTGATCGAACAAGCTAAGATGGGATCGAGCAGACGCGATAGGAACAAGACCGGGCGAGGGCCGTGGACCGGCGCCAGGCCAGCCAGCGTCCAGCGTGCCGCCGGCGCCAGGCGGCCAGCGTGGCGAGTGCGCCCGGCGCCAGGCGAGTGCGCCCGGCGCCAGCCAGCGTCCAGCGTGCCGCCGGCGCCAGGCGAGTGCCGCCGGCGCCAGGCGGCCAGCGTGGCGATGCCGCCGGCGCCAGGCCAGCCAGCGTCCAGCGTGCCGCCGGCGCCAGGCGAGTGCGCCCGGCGCCAGGCCAGCCAGCGTCAGCGTGCCGCCCGGCATCAGGCGAGTACGCCCGGCGCCAGGCCAGCCAGCGTCCAGCGTGCCGCCCGGCATGAGGCGGGGATGCCGCCGGCGCCAGCCAGTCCAGCGTCCAGCGTGCCGCCGGCGCCAGGCGAGTGCGCCCGGCATAGGCCAGCCAGCGTCCAGCGTGCCGCCGGCGCCAGGCGAGAGTGCGCCCGGCGCCAGGCCAACCAGCGTCCAGCGTGCTGCGGCGCCAGGCGAGTGCGCCCGGCGCCAGCCAGCGTCCAGCGTGCCGCCGGCGCCAGGCGAGTGCGCCCGGCGTAAGGCATCCGCGTGCTGCTGGTGCCAGGCGATCTTGCCGTCGTGGGTTTGTTCGATCTTTCCCTCGTCGGTTGTTTCGCGAAATCTTTCGAGTTTTGGGAGGGTCTCTAATTAGTAGATCTCGAGATAATTGTTTCCTGCGGTATCGGGATTTTTAGATGGACTTAGATCTTCAGATTTTCCGTCGTCGAGGATGAGAGCAATGTGGCTCCGAGTTCTAGATATGTTAAAAGATGAATCTTTTAAACAATCGGGAAGGTTTTACGGAAGACTCATTGTAGATCTCGGACAATCCAGACATGGATTTCAAGGGACCAAGATGCTGTCATTGCCGAGATCATGAGATGATCGCATGGATGGGCGCCAGGACCCTCGCCGTTGGCGCCAGATGAAGTGGGCGAGCCTTCCGTGAGTTTTATCGAGCGACGACCCGTTTCTTGGATTTGACCATCGCTTGGCTTTTCTTTTCGAGGACTTTCGGGTGACGATTTCGTCATTGACCGATTTTGACCCCAACATCGGTCTCCAGCCCAATCTGCATCACAGTAGCCTACAACCTCAGTACTCTTGTTACATCCCATCCAAACTCCAAGACCAGTAGTCCCATTCAGATACATCAAGATCCTTTCCACCATCCTCCAATGGTGCTCCTTAGGAACTTGCATGTGCTGGCTAACTTGATTCACCGCAAAGCACACATCAGGTCTTGTAATGGTAAGATAGATTAGCTTCCCCACAAGCTTCCTGTATAGCTTAGGATCATGGAATGGCTTGCTATCCTCAATCTCCCCCTCACGTGGAACCTTGTAACCATCCTCCATTGGCATCTTTGCTGTCTTTCCTCCATATGCATCAGCTCCCTTCAAGAGATCAATCACATACTTCCTTTGAGACATAAACAACCCTTCCTTTGATCTACATATCTCAATCCCAAGGAAGTATTTCATTTCTCCCAAGTCTTTAATCTCAAAGCTTGCCTTAAGATACTCTTTTGTAGCCTTGATGCTTTCCTTATCACTTCCTGTGATGATAATATCATCCACATAAACCAGCAACACAACAATGCCAGATGGAGTGGTTAAGGTAAAGAGAGTATGATCCATTCTGACTTCCTGAATCCTCTCCCATTCAGTGTAGTTCTCAACTTGTTGTACCACGCCCTTGGAGACTGCTTGAGACCATAGATAGCATTCCTTAACCTCAACACATTACCCTTCTTGACTAGATGTTCAAGACCTGGTGGTGGATGCATATATACTTCATCTTCCAACTCTCCTTGAAGAAATGCATTTTTCACATCCATTTGCCATAAATCCCACTCAAGATTCACAGCTATAGACAAGACAATCCTGATAGTATGAAGTTTAGCCACAGGTGCAAAGGTCTCAACATAATCCTCACCATATGTCTGAGTAAATCCTCTTGCCACCAGCCTGACTCATGCCTCTCTATTCTTCCATCAGGATGAAACTTGATTGTAAACACCCATTTACTGGACACTGCCTTCTTCCCTTTAGGCAGCTCACTCTCATACCAAGTCTCATTCCTAATCATAGCTCCAGACTCATCAGCCACTGAATCTCTCCACTCTTTTATTGCTACAGCTTCCTCATATGTTCTTGGAACATAACTCTCATCCAAGCTGACTGTAAAGGCTGTATGCTCATCCGGATACTCAGCAAAGGAACACATAGCTTGAGAGGAATGCTCCACAGCCTGGCATTGTAGTACACCGTGTTTACCCAGTTGGAAGGATCCCTCCTTTCCCTGTGCTTCTCCTCAACTGAACTTGTTCTTCTACTTGTGGCTCTTGTTCATTTGTTTGAACACCACTCTCATTTGATCCACCAGAATCTCCTTCCCACTCTTCTCCACTAGACTGAGTACCACTCTCATCTGAGCCAGTAGACTCTCTCTGCCCTTCTCCACTAGACTGAGCACCACTCTCTACTTCCTGTGTAGCCTCTTGATCATGTTGACCTGAATCTCCACTAGACTGAGCACCACTCTCTACTTCCTGTGTAGCCTCTTGATCATGTTGACCTGATTCTCCTTGATTTTGCACTTGCTCATGAGATTCAGTTCCATTCCCCCTCTCATGATCAAGAGGAGTTGTCCTCACAGCTTCACCAGTCTGATTGAAGACTCTCTTGCAGCTGGTTGATCCTGGGATAATCCTATCCCTAATCTCTCCAACATCACTCTCAGTGTTGTTCATCTATCAGATGGAGCTTGAGACAAATCCTTCAGATTTTCCCACTCCTTTTCTTCATAATACCCCTTTGATTCAACAAACTTCACTTCTCTAGATACCATCACTCTCCTTGCTTCAGGATCATAGCATTTGTATCCTTTCTGAGTGATGGAGTATCCAATGAACATAGCCTTTGTACTCTTGGCCTCCAGCTTGTTCCTTTGTTCTCCTGGTGTCATCACATAACACACACATCCAAACACTCGCAGATGATCAATGAAGGGCTTCCTCTTATTCAATACCTCAAATGGAGACAAATCACTCAATATCTTGGTTGGAACTCGGTTGATAAGATAACAAGCAGTTTGCACAGCATCTCCCCAAAATCTCTTTGGAACATTTGCATGGAACATCATTGACCTAGCCACCTCCATCAAGTGCCTGTTCTTCCTTTCAGCTACACCATTCTGCTGTGGTGTATAAGGACAGCTAGTTTGATGCACAATCCCATGCTTGGCTAGATGACTCTTGAATGCATTGCTAATGTATTCCCCTCCATTATCTGACCTCAATATCTTCACAGATGCATTGTATTGGTTAGATACATATGCCTGGAAGTTCATAAAGGCCTCCAACACCCTGTCCTTAGATGGAAGTAGTTTCAGCCAGGTATACTTTGACTTCTCATCAATGAAAGTCACAAAGTATTTCTGGCTATCTCGAGATAAGCATGGAGCAGTCCACACATCTGAATGAACCAAATCAAAGCAATGCTCATATGTTGTCTCCGGTTGGGAACACAGTCCTACAATGCTTCCCTAATATGCATGCTTCACACCCCAAGTGATTAAATGACATATTAGGCATTATCAACTCAATAGCCCGAGCATGAGGATGTCCTAGCCTTGCATGCCAAGTCATGTTGTTAACTCTCTCAGCAGCACTGCCAAACATATAGGATCAAGAAGCCTTAGTCAATTGAATATGGTATAGCTGATTCTTGCTGTCCCCTCTACCAATGACTCTTCCAGTTTTAAAATCCTGAAACTCCACTTCTTCTGGCCTGAATACTACTTGACAACCAAGATCAACTGTTGCTCTCTTTACTGATAGTAAGTTTGATTCAAACTGAGGCATGTAGAAGGCATCAGTCTCCTTATCAAATAGCTTGAGCTTCCCTACTCCTTCTATGGGAATCAAGTCTCCATTTGCTATCTCTACACCTCCGTAGATGTTTTATGTCCCTCGCCAGATGTCTATCACTAATCATGTGATGACTAGCTCCTTAATCAATGATGATGCGTTTGTTTGATGTGAATGCTTTGGCAGAGAGCCATCCCTCCGGTCGTAGCCAAAGCATACACATACTTAACAAATTCATCCCATTCTTCCATTGTTACTCTCTCATCTGCTCCTGGCTTCTTTGTGATCACACTTCCTTCTCCCATATAGGCTGAGTAGTTGCATTTTCCCACAACTCTCTTTCTACACCTTATCAAGCTGCTAAACCCCTTAGCTAGCTTTCTACCTCTCCTCTTCTTCGGGCTCTCACTCCTACTCCCGTACATGCCCATGAGCTCTCACTCCTACTCATGGATAGCCTATCTCTCATCCTCTTATGTACTCTCTCCACTAGAGCACACATCCTCTCAACTTTAGGAAGCTGTTCCTCCTTTAAAACCATCTCCACTAGCCACCCATATGATGACTCCATACTCGCCAATAGCCTTGAGACCATCTTTTGCTTTGGTGTAGTATTCCCTTCCACATAAGTTCTCAACCCTTGTAATTCATTCCACAAGTGTTGCAGCTTCCTTCCATGGTTACTAACTCCAAAGATCCCCTCATTGGCTTCATACACTCTCCTAAGATTGATCTTGCTCTCATAAACATCTTCAATCTTCTTAAGCACTGTACTTTCTCCAAGACTAGAGTGATCTTCACTTGTTTCCCTTGCTGTCTGATCTCCCTCAGCAGCTATCTCTCAAAGGCTCCACCTTTACACAAGCATTCCCATCAGTGGCTATCTCCTTCAAAGATCCCACCTTTACTTGATTATTCCACCTCCCATAGCTTTTCAAAGCTGTCTTCATCCAGGATGACACACTCCACTTGTTCTCTCCTTTCTTCTCATCATCATACTTTGTTGTCTCTCGATCTACGCCGCTTCATCTCCTCAACAATCTACAGCCAATACACAGAGCATCAATCTTTAGCTTATACACTCGCCAGACTTCAAAATAAGCTAGATCACTTTCCAGAACTTGACAATCATCTAAAGGAACTCCCTTGAAGCTTACTCTCCAACAGAAACACCAACAGACACCAACTCAGATTTTTAAAGATCTAGCTCACCAAAACTCTCAAGAACACTCAAGAACACTCAAGAACATTTTAGAAAAAGAAATCACTCTCTTCTTTTAAATGAACCTGGCTCTGATACCATGAGATTTTTATGATTTAAGAGTGATTAATTATAATCTGGTGATTTAAAATAAAGATTAAGAGGTTTGGAGATTGAGAACAAGAGAGAGACTAGAGAGAGAGAGAGACTAAAACGTGATACTTCTTATTAATGATGAGGTTACATATATATAGCAAGAGATTACAAGGGTTTACAAGCTAAGAGATAAGGTTAGGTGAGAGGAGTCAAAAGGGAGTCAAAGGGCGATTTCAAACTAGCCAATGAGGCCAAAGGAAGAGCTTCTTCCTTTCCAGCATGTGGACAGGCTGTCACTCTCTTCCAGCCTGATTCACCAACTCTCACCAGCCTTGTGTAGATCCCTTTTACTCCTTTGATCACTCTCTTCACCATTTTACCAAGGTAACTCTATGGTAACTCTCCTTTCACCCTTTTTACCACAGTAACTTATTTTTACTGTGGTAACTTCTTCATCCAAGTAATCTCACACTCCATTTCTTCTCCTCATCTCAACCTTCATCCTCTCATCTTAACAATTCTTCCTATGCCCGGACCTCTTGCAATGCTCACACACGCCTCCATACTGTTAAACTTAGCCTAGGAGAGTATGTGAATAATGAGATGAGGAGGTGCATAAGGTCAGGTGAAAATAAGTTACCATGCAGTAAAAATAAGTTACCATGCAGTAAAAGTAATATGGAGTTACCTGGAGGTAAAGGAGGATGGTTAAAGCATTGAGAAGTCTCTTGCTAAGTGGGAAGGTATCTATAGTGATACAGCATTGAAGAGAGCCGGTGGTCTTAGCCAGCTCATGACAGGCTGGAAAGGGCAAGAGCATCTGGTCCAAGATGCTCTTGGCATCAAGCATGTGAGCAATGCTGTCCATCCATTTCAAATAGGCGCTCCTCCTCCTTTTGACTTCACATGCTTGCATAGTGATCTTATCTTTACTAATCCCTTATTTCCCTTGCTATATATTTGTAACCTCTTTCATAATTGAAGATTAACGAGTTGGGATTCTCTTATACTCTCTCTCTCTCTTGTTCATCATGACATTCAAAGTCTCTTAGTCATGGTTACTATTTAATCTCTTCTTAAAACTCTCTTATAATCTCAGTACTCTCTCTTAATCTACCATCAATCTCTTAATACCATCTATATTCTCAAAAGATTTCATGTTATCAGAGCCTGGTTGGCTTTGGTATTAAGAGATCTCTTTCCTGCTTTCTCTTATTCTTACTCTTGTGTGTTCTTTTAGTGTGTCCGAGAAGCTCTTGTGATAAAGTTGAGATCTTTGGTTCTGGTTCTTTGAGTTCGTGTGTTCTTGAGGTCTAGTGCTGTTGTTCTTTAGCTGAGTTGCAAGTCTGAAGCTTTGGAGGCTCATAGAAGAGAAGATGGATGCAAACAACTTTAGCAAGCTGGTTACAGTTCCGGTTGCTTTGAAAGGAGGTTCAAACTACTTACTGTGGTCTAGACTCGTGAAGACTGCTATTGGAAGGTTAGGGTTTTGGAGCCACATCACTGATGATGGTCCAACACTAGTGACCAATGAAGATAAAGATGAAGAAAGTGGAGGGAAAGCTCTTGCTGTGGTTGATACAAAGAAGTGGGTTCAAGAAAACTTGATGGTGCTCTCAGTGCTTCAAGCGTTCCTTGAGGTCCCTCTTCTTGAGGCATATAGCTACTGTGAGACTCCCAAACACTTGTGGAAGACACTCTTTAAGAGGTTTGGAAATGTCTCCAACATAAGTCGTGTGTTTGAGCTGAAGAGATCCATAAGTCTTCTAAAACAAGATGGAAGGGAACTCACCAAGCACATGGGAAAGTTTGGATCTTTGTGGCCTGAGCTTGAGAGCTTAAGACCCAATACTACTGATCAAGACACCCTCATGGAGAGAAGGGAGCAAGATCAAGTCTTTGGGCTGCTAATGACATTAGACCTGTGTTACCAGGATGTGATCAAGCACATTTTGAGGTCTCCAACACTTCCATCCATGGAAGAAGTATGTGCACAACTTCATAAGGAGGAAGGGTCCCTTGGTCTCTTTGGAGGGAAAGGAAGGGGAGCTTACTATAGCTCATCAAGCCAAGGAGATACAAGCAAACAAAGCTGCTTACCGAGGTGATGGAAAGAAGTATGAGAGGTATGAGGGGAGCTGCGAGCATTGCAAGAAGCCAGGGCATAAGAAGAGTCAATGCTGGATCATACACCCACATCTCAAACAAAGCTAGTTCAACAAGGACAGAGAGGCAAGAGCCAACATCTCTACTGAGGCTAATGGTGCTGGCTCAGTAGGAGCTGGCTCAATTGGCAAGGGAAGTGAACGTGAAGGCCGTGCTGTGACCTCTCATCAGTTGAGTGGAAAGAGCTTGGATCAGGAGGTGATTACCAAAGCTGACTTTGAGGCATTCATCCGAGCTCTGAAGGAGTCTGATAACAAACTTGGAAACACTCTTGGATACTCTTACTCTGCTCATACTATGCCTAGTAACACTTATAGGTTGCTAGACTTGTTTGAAAGATCATATACTGCTGACACTCATACTAGCATTTCTGATAAGTTATTAGAAGTGTTAGTGAACTTGAAAACCACTCCTAAGACTCATATTGCTGAAAACATTCATAAACCATTGATTATTGACTCTGGTGCATCTCATCATATGATTAGTGATAACAATCTGATTAAAGAGATAGAACCTGCTAATGGTCATGTTATGTATGCTAATGGAGATAGGATCCCTATTAGAGGCATTGGTAAATTGAAATTGTTTGATAAGGATTCTCAAGCTTTTTACATGCCAGAGTTTACTTCTAATCTCTTATCTGTCAAGAGATGCACGTCTGATCTTCAATGCAATGTTATATTTAGTCCTAATGATGTGAAGTTTCAGGATATTAAAAGAAGTAAAGTGATTGGACAAGGAGCAACTAAGGGAGACCTTTATATGCTTGAAGACTTAGCTCCTATTTCTAGTTCTTGTTTCTCTTCAGTTCTCGCTTGCCTATGAATAAAAATGCCTTGTGGCATGCTAGACTAGGCCATCCTCATGTTAGGGCTTTAAGCATTATGTTACCAGGTGTCATGTTTGAAAATAATGATTGTGAAGCTTGTATTTTGGGCAAACATTGTAGGACTGTCTTTCAAAGATCATCTACTATCTATGAAAACTGTTTTGATTTAATCCACTCTGATGCCTGGAGAGCTCCTTGTTTATCTAGGGATGAATATAAGTATTATGTCACATTCATTGATGAAAAATCTAAATACACCTGGTTAACACTCATTAAAACTAAAGATAGGGTCCTTGATGCATTTAAAAATTTTCCAAGCTATGTTACTAACAAATATCATGCCAAGATTAAGATTTTCAGGTCTGATAATGGTGGGGAGTACACTGGCCATGCATTCAAGGATCATCTAGCTCAACATGGGATTCTACACCAGACTAGCTGCCCTTTCACTCCTCAGCAGAATGGAGTGGCTGAAAGAAAGAACAGGCACCACATGGAGGTTGCTCGGTCTATGATGTTTCACAAGAGTGTGCCCAAGAGATATTGGAGTGATGCTGTGATGACTGCTTGCTATTTAATCAACATGATACCGACCAGTGTTCTAAAGGATCAGTCTCCTTTTGAGGTTCTCAACAAGAGTAAACAAGTTTTAGATCACTTGAGGACTTTTTTGGGTGTGTGTGCTATGTGATGGTTCGTGGTGAGATGAGAAACAAGTTAGAGGGAAGGAGCACCAAGACTATGTTTGTTGGATATTCTTCATCCCAAAAGGGATACAAGTGTTTTGATCCAGTTACTAGAAGAGTAATGGTGTCTATAGAAGTAAAGTTCATGGAAGAGAAAGGTTATTATGATGGGAAGAATTGGGAAGAGCTTGAAGGTCTCTCTCAACCATCAGATGCGGCTACCAGCCTGAGAAACTTCTTAGAGGGACTTGGGATTGGTGTATACCAGGATCAGCATAGGCGTGAAGAGTCCCACCAGTGACTACTCAAGAATCACCCAACTTTGAACATGACGGGGGACATGAATCAGAAGCTAGAAGTGAGAAGATCAAGGTCATAGCTCAGATGTTCCTGTCCAACGTGGAGAAGATAGTGAGGAAGACACTATATTAGAGGATCAGACTGAAGGTCAAGAAGCTGAGGAAGAAGATCAGATACAAGAAGAAGCAGTTGCTGAAGAAGAAGTGATTGTACCTTTGAGGAGGAGCACACGTCAAAGGAAGGATCCTTCCAACTGGGTAAACACTTGCATGTACTACAATGCCCAGGCTGTGGAGCATCCTTCCCAAGCAGTGTGTTCCTTTGATGAATACCCTGAAGAGCATTGTGCTTTCTTGACAAGCCTAGAGAAAATTTTTGTTCCAAGATCATATGAAGAAGCTATGATGTATGAGGATTGGAAAGAATCTGTTGGAGAGGAAGCTAATGCTATGATAAGGAATGGGACTTGGTATGAAAGTGCTTTGCCTAATGGGAAGAAGGCTGTGACCAGCAGTTGGATATTCACTATAAAGTACAAGGCTGATGGAACTGTGGATAGAAAGAAGACAAGACTGGTGGCAAGAGGATACACTCAGACCTATGGAGAAGACTACATTGACACATTTGCTCCTGTTTCCAAGTTACATACAATCAGAATAGTCCTATCTCTTGCTGTGAATCTTGAGTGGGGACTTTGGCAGATGGATGTGAAGAATGCTTTTCTTCAAGGAGATCTTGAAGATGAAGTATATATGCATTCTCCTCCTGGTATTGAGAGCCTAGTGAAGCCAGGAATTGTCTAGAGATTAAAGAAGGCTATCTATGGGCTGAAGCAATCACCTAGAGCTTGGTACAACAAACTGAGTACTACATTGAATGGTAGAGGCTTTAGGAAATCTGAGCTAGATCACACCTCTTTACTCCTCACCACCTCAGGAGTTGTCTGCCTTCTTGTGTATGTGGATGATATCATCTTAACCGGCAGTGACAAAGAGGGGATTCAAGCCACAAAAGAGTTTCTTAAGTCAGTGTTTGAGATAAAAGACTTGGGAGAGATGAAGTATTTCCTTGGGATTGAGCTGTGCAGATCAAAGGAAGGGTTGTTCATCTCTCAAAGAAAGTATACATTGGATATTCTGAAAGATGCTGGTGCTTATGGAGGAAGAACTGCTAGGAGGCCTATGGAAGATGGGTATAAGATCCCACATGAGGGGGAGAAAGAGAATGGCAAGCCATTCCATGATCCAAAGCTGTATAGGAAGCTTGTGGGGAAGCTGATATACTTAACCATTACAAGGCCAGATATATGCTTTGCTGTGAATCAAGTAAGCCAGCATATGCAAACTCCAAAGGAGCATCACTGGCGCATGGTTGAAAGAATTCTCATGTACCTGAATGGAACTCAAGGTCTTGGGATATGGATGGGCTGCAACAGAAACACTGAAGTTGTAGGTTATTGTGATGCAGATTGGGCTGGTGATAGAGCTGATAGAAGGTCTACAACTGGTTACTGCACTTTCATTGGAGGAAACATGGTAACCTGGAAGAGTAAGAAGCAAAAGTTGGTATCATGCTCTAGTGCTGAGGCTGAGTATAGAGCCATCCTGAAGCTAACCAATGAGTTGGTTTGGATCAAGGGTATTCTTAAACACTTGGAGATAGATCAGTCAGCACCTATGACAATGCACTGTGATAATCAAGCTGCTATACACATTGCTACAAACTCAGTGTTTCATGAGAGAACCAAGCACATTGAAGTTGCCTACCACAAGGTTGGGAAGATGATAGTGATGGGAGTAATCTTGCCATGTTACACAAAGAGTGAAGATCAGCTGGCAGATGTATTTACCAAGGCGTCTAGGCAAAAGACAATGGAGTCCATAAACATCAGGCTTGGACTCATTGATCTCTCGCCTAAGGGCTAGTTATATACTCTCCTGATCATGAGGTCTTTATTCTTTTTCCCTCATCAAAGTTTTGTCCCAATGGGTTTTCTTTGATGAGGTTTTTAATGAGGAAGATCTCATGGTCCTTCCAAGCTTGACTTGTTTCACATGGTCAAGCTTGAGGAGGAGCGTTCAACTTAGCCTAGGGGATTATGTGAATAATGAGATGAGGAGATGCATAAGGTCAGGTGAAAATAAGTTACCATGGAGTAAAAATAAGTTACCATGCAGTAAAAGTAATATGGAGTTACTGTGAGGTAAAAGGAGGATGGTTAAAGCATTGAGAAGTCTCTTGCTAAGTGGGAAGGTATCTATAGTGATTCAGACCGTTGAGGAAGAGAGCCAGTGGTCTTATCCAGCTCATGACAGGCTGGAAAGGGCAAGAGCATCTGGTCCAAGATGCTCTTGGCATCAAGCATGTGAGCAATGCTGTCCATCCATTTCAAATAGGCGCTCCTCCTCCTTTTGACTTCACATGATGGCATAGTGATCTTATCTTTACTAATCCCTTATTTCCCTTGCTATATATTTGTAACCTCTCTCATAATTGAAGATTAACGAGTTGGGATTCTCTTATACTCTCTCTCTCTCTTGTTCATCATGACATTCAAAGTCTCTTAATCATGGTTACTATTTAATCTCTTCTTAAAACTCTCTTATAATCTCAGTACTCTCTCTTAATCTACCATCAATCTCTTAATACCATATATATTCTCAAAAGATTTCACATACTTCCTCTCATCAGAACGGTAAGCAGCTTTGTTGGCTTGAGTTTCTTCAGCCTTATGTGCCACAGTCATGGTCTTCTTTATTCCAAAGAGACCAAGAGTTCCTTCCTCCTTTTGGAGCTGCGCACACACATATTCCATGTTTGGTAAAGTTGGTGACCTCAGAATATGCTTTATCACATCTTGATAAGCCGGATCCAAAGTCAGCATGAGACCGAACACTTGATCTTGCTCCTTCCTTTCCTTGATGACATCAAGATCATTAGTGCTTGGCCGCAAAGATTCAAGCTCAGACCATAAAGATCTGTACTTGCTCAAGTGTTTGGTGAATTCCTCTCCACTTTGCTTAAGAGTGTTGATAGCTTCCTTGATTTCAAACACTCGACTCAAGTTGGAGACATTCCCATAAGTCTTTTAGAGATTCCCATAGATGCTTTGGAGTCTCACAGTATCTGTATGCATCCAAGATGGTGAGCTCGAGAGACCCTTGAAGTATGGACAGCACCATCAGATCTTCTTGAACCCACTTCTTCTCATCAACAACCGCAAGCTCCCTTCCACCTTCATCTCCCTCTTTGGCCACTGGTTTAGGAGCTTCATCAGTGATATGACTCCATAACCCTAGCCTTCCAATGGCTGTCTTCACAATTCTTGACCACAACAGGTAGTTAGAGCTCCCTTTCAACGAAACTGGAACTGTAATCACCTTGCTTGCATCCCTTGCATCCATCTTGCTTTCCGAGTATCAAAAGAAAGAGAAAAGCTTGGGACTTTATATGAAGCTTAAGAACACATACGAATCACTCAATACCAAAGCCAACCTGGCTCTGATACCATGAAAGTTTAAAGGATAGAAAGATATTGAGTGTTTATGAAGAGATTTGATGAATATAAAATGTTTGAATGAGTTTCAATGTATGAAATGTATGAAGAACATGATGAACTTAGAGAGAATAGTGAAGAACTCGTGTCAATCTTATTAGCCAGAGTGATTACATATATATATGAGAGGAGAGAGCTAGGATAAGCACTATACAAAGCATGTGAAGTCAAAGATTAAGATAAGGCTAATTTGAAATGATCAAATGAGAGGCACCACACGATTTAGCATCTTTGGCATCTAAGACCAAGATGATGTCTACTTTCCAGCCTGTCCATAGCTGGAGACGCGCCTCTTCCTTTCTTCCAACGGTCGGATGGTTTAGAGACTCAGCAACAGTGAACTGGTCGAGTAACTCCTTCAAGGTAACTTATGAATGGTGAATCCAAAGTTACCATGGTAACTATGAAGTTACCATTGTACGTCCTGTTGTACGGATGATCCAAAATTGCCCATTCTTCCATTTCTTATCCTTCCTCAATGCTTCATATCTTCACCAAGCAATGCCACACTTCATATAAGCACTCAGCAAGTCTTCTCTTCTTATTTCAACAGGATGAGCCCATTATAAGCCGGATTCAATGTGAGAAGAAGGCGAAACACCTTGTCTTGCTCACGCCTCTTATTCAGCTCATCCGCATCTGTTGTACTCGGCGATTCACAGCAAGAGATAGGACTATCCTAATGGTGTGAAGCTTGGCGACTGGTGCACATGTGTCAACATAATCTTCTCCATAGGTCTGAGTGAACCCTCTTGCTACCAGTCTAGTCTTCTTTCTATCTATCTTCCCATTTGGCAAATACTTAATAGTAAAGATCCATCTGCTTGAGACTGCTCTCTTCCCTTTTGGTAGCTCACTCTCATACCATGTATCATTCCTGATCATAGCATTAGATTCATCAGCTACATAATCACTCCATTCTAGTAACTCCATAGCCTCTTCATAAGACCTTGGTACATAGCTCTCACCCAGACTAATCATGAAAGCTTGATGCTCTTGAGCTTCGACAAAGGAACCGCGGCTTGAGAAGGATGCTCCACAGTCACGGGCATTGTAGTACATGCTGCGTGTTTACCCGGTTGGAAGGATCCTTCCTTATCCTTGTGCTCCTCCTCAATGGTTGAACCTGATCCTCAGCTTGTACCTCAGTCGAACCTGTTCTTCGAACCAGTAACCTCTTCCTGCTCAATAGACTCTTCCTGTTCAGTATACTCTTCCTGCTCATTAAACGGAGCCAAATTCTCTGCTCCTTGTGTCACATCTTGATCATGATGACCTGAATCCTCTTGGTGCTGCTCTTGCACTCCTGATTCAGATCCATTCTGATATGATCATGGACCAGCTTGCTGATAAAGATGGAGAGTTCAAGCTAGCTGAAGGAGATGGGAAGTCTAAAGATGATCCAGCCAAAGAAGATGATGCCTTAGTCCTTACCAATGGTCCCATGACTAGAGCCAGAACCAAGAAACTCAAGGAAGCTATTGGAGGACTGATCAAGAAGTATTTGTTACATGAAGAATGTCTTGAAGGAAGCCTGATACTTCAAGATACGCTTAATACCATTCAAGCTATCTCACCATCAAGCTGAGTGTTGTCTAGGCTAGCAAGCTATGTGTGCTCTTTTCCTATCTTTGTTTTTGTCCCAAAGGGTTTTGCAAAGATAGGTTTTTAATGAGGCCTTAGTCTTGCTAAACATATCACCTATATGACATCTCAAAACCTTAGTCTATCTTTTTATTCTAAGTTTTATTTCATTTCTACATTTAATAAAGGAGCTTGTTCCTTTTGAATTTGAAAGCCCTGGAGCCTGTTCCAGCTTTCATTATATATATGTGTTGGAATTCATGAGTGTTTGTCTCATGTCAAGAGAGTATTCAGTTAACTTGTAACCGAATCCCCTTCAACAATAAAACAGGAACTCACCATTAAAAGGAAGAGACAACCAACTGGTGGTTGAATCCTCTCACACAGCCTATACTACAACCAAGACCCTAGAGAGTAAACTGGTTATAGAAAGCTGAGAATCTCTAGTTTGAATCTATCCTTCTGTAGTAACACAACACTTTGAGTTTGTGTACTTAAGATGAAGAGGATTTAGAATCAGTAATCTAGAGCTTAATAGAAGATAAAGAAGAGTTTAGAGTGAGTTTTACAAGTATTAGGCTGCCTTAAGGGAAAGAGAGTTAAGGCAGCCTCTAAACCATAACTCTAAACTCCTTACATTGTGAATATTGTTTAGACACAAGCAAGGGAGAGAGAGCCACGAAATTAGACTGAAAGAACTTGTATTGATACTGGATGAATGTTACAAGTGATGGAGAAGCCTTTAAATAGGCAATACACATGATTAAACAATTACTAAAACAGGGAAACATAAACAAATAATTCTGTAGGGAATGAGATGAAGCCAAAGGGGATACAGCCAAGGTCTGGACGTCCAGGAAGAATAGAAAGGGACAGGAGGATAGGCACAGCCTTCCTTGGTGAAAGTGACAGGTCTGCTCTTGTCCTTATGCATCACATGTGATCTTTCTTGCTTAATTCAAACCAGATCCTTTCTTTTGAATTCAAACTGGTTTCTTTGACTTCTCATAAGCTTCCAACGTCCATATTAAGTCTCCAAACTCCTTTCTTGCCTTGCAAGGTAAGTTAGGTCAAGATATTAGCTTGTGGAGTAAGTCTGTTTGGGCAGAACCAAATTGGCTTCTTTTGATGAACTCTCCTTTGATCATGAACTAACTCCTTTCCTCTGGTTATTGTCTTCTTCATTTCAACACTCCCCCTCAAGCTTGACCATAGGAGATCCTTGGACAAGCTTGGAACTGAGAGTACTTGCCTCATTAAAAACCTAAGTGTGGAAAACCTCATGGGATAAAACCATCACTTAGGGAAAAAGAGTGCAACTACCCTCAGCTTAGGGATTGGCCAGTGGGTTTATGTGTCTTATGATCAAGTTTAGGGACTCATAAACCCTGGATCATGGCCTTACTTCAATGGCAAGCAGGCACCAATACCTTCCTTGCTTCACACTCAAAACTTCTTGGAACTCTCCATGTGGCTGGTTCTTTGTCTCCCCCTTTCTTCTGGCCTCTTGCCATCATCAAAGGGTTTGATCCACGACCAGAATCTTCTCATGAGGTCCAAGTACCTGATTCAAACAATGCATACACACTTGCATCAATTCTCAAGGGGAAAACCTATTCAAACCAGAATAAGTAACTTAGGTACTTCCCTTGCATATATGTGGAATGTTGGTGAGGTGTGTCTTCCTTCTTGCTTGTACACTTGAATCCCTCACTCCATTCCTTTTCACAAACAGCCACTGCATTATTTTCTTGAGTCTCAAACTTTGTGGGGGACTTTGCAACCTTCTGGTCAGCCTCTTTAGCACCTCCTCTCAAGCACATTAGATGGACAGCCTTGTTGTTGCTCAGCCAAGAATATCCCATGCTGGTTGGAGTCTTCAATCTTTCAATGGCTTCAAGAATGGACATTGGCTTCCCATTTAACACCCCTCCTCAAGCTTGACCTGAGAATGAGAGTATATGGTCAAGCTTGGAAGATAAGAGCCAATGATCACCAATGCCTTGAGACCACTGCCTCTTGGCTTGAATTGTGGCCTTTTCTCTTGAGTGTACTTCCTGCCACCCTCTTAATCAGGTAAGTCACTTCTTAGCAATCTCTCCACTGCTCCATTTATCCTCTCAACCATATTGGGAGTTAATGGACACAATCAGTGCCAAAAGTGATGATGGGCAGGGCAATCTCCATGGTCGAATATGCATCTTGTGCAGGCTCGATCAACATGGAAAATCTGTCAAACCAACACTAAGACAAGCATCAAGAGACAACAAGAGACCGTAACATGGGTTTTCACCAAGTCTGATCTTTAAAACACATTTTAAACAAGTAATGGACAGATATCTTCATGATTCTATCCTAGCAACACTCTCAATCCTAATCATCAAGACTAAGCATTCAGGCACAAGACAATTAATTTTCCTAAGGTCGGAAGCAAGACAATTCTTTCAAGACAGCTTAACTTCAAGACATTTTGACAACCTTAGCAGATTTTAAACAAGAGACTGGAGAATAGAGAATTAAGTAACCAGAGTAAAAGTAACCAGAGAATAATAGAGAATAGAGAATGATGTAACCAGAGTTTTAGTAGCAGAGAATAGGAGAATGATGGAGAATAAGTAACCCGAGAATCAGAGAATGAGAGAATAGATAATAGAGAATTTTCTCAAGAGTTCTAATGGACAGAGTTTTGCTCTGTTTTCTTGAGTTTTATGGAAGCATAAAAAGCCGAGCATCCAATACTCATCAAGAGTTTGGTGCTTTAGCAGCTGAAACACAATGGACCATTGGACACTTTATCCACTGATCTTAGATGTGCCACTGGAATAACTCATGAAATGATGTTTTCCGTGGCTTGCAACAAAGAACCATCGAATAACACATGAACAAGTGTTTTCTCGTGGCTTAGACAACAATGAATCCAATGGATCAAAACAGTTTGTCCATCGGTCAAAGAGATGCTCCATTAAGAAAAAGCTATTATCCAATGGATAAAGCATAATGGTGAAGCATTTTAAAATCTTTCTTCCTCAAGCTTGATTCATGATACTAACAAGTACTAAACAAGCTAACACTATATCGAGAGTGGGAGAGAAAGGATTTATTCAAAAATCGAGAGAAAATAGGTGAGTTTAATCCCAAAGAAGAGCAACCAGGCTCGATACCATGTTGGAATTCATGAGTGTTTGTCTCATGTCAAGAGAGTATTCAGTTAACTTGTAACCTAATCCCTTCAACAATAAAACAGAACTCACCATTAAAAGGAAGAGACAACCAACTGGTGGTTGAATCCTCTCACACAGCCTATACTACAACCAAGACCCTAGAGAGTAAACTGGTTATAGAAAGCTGAGAATCTCTAGTTTGAATCTATCCTTCAGAGTAACACAACACTTTGAGTTTGTGTACTTAAGATGAAGAGGATTTAGAATCAGTAATCTAGAGCTTAATAGAAGATAAAGAAGAGTTTAGAGTGAGTTTTACAAGTATTAGGCTGCCTTAAGGAAAGAGAGTTAAGGCAGCCTCTAAACCATAACTCTAAACTCCTTACATTGTGAATATTGTTTAGACACAAGCAAGGGAGAGAGCCACGAAATTAGACTGAAAGAACTTGTATTGATACTGGATGAATGTTACAAGTGATGGAGAAGCCTTTAAATAGGCAATACACATGATTAAACAATTACTAAAACAGGGAAACATAAACAAATAATTCTGTAGGGAATGAGATGAAGCCAAAGGGGATACAGCCAAGGTCTGGACGCCCAGAAGAATAGAAAGGGACAGGAGGATAGGCACAGCCTTCCTTGGTGAAAGTGACAGTCTGCTCTTGTCCTTATGCATCACATGTGATCTTTCTTGCTTAATTCAAACCAGATCCTTTCTTTTGAATTCAAACTGGTTTCTTTGACTTCATAAGCTTCCAACGCCCATATTAAGTCTCCAAACTCCTTTCTTGCCTTGCAAGGTAAGTTAGGTCAAGATATTAGCTTGTGGAGTAAGTCTGTTTGGGCGAACCAAATTGGCTTCTTTTGATGAACTCTCCTTTGATCATGAACTAACTCCTTTCCTCTGGTTATTGTCTTCTTCATTTCAACAATATGTACTAGTCGGCAACCCTAATGATAAGCCTTCTTTCATTTTAAAAAACCTTTGTGTTTTCTTCTCCCTTGCCTTGTCGTGAGAGAGTGTCTGGTGTGTAATATCCAGTCTGTTGGTGTGTAATATCCAACATCTAAGGGTTCTAGAGAGGTCTGTCATATCCGATCTAAGCCTAGGAGTATCAAGGAGCCTTTCCGCAGCCTCTTGTGTCACCAATCGATCCACAACCCTTGATAAACTTGAGTCTTTGATTCGTTTATGCAAGGATCTATCCATAGCCATCAGAGAAGCATCCTAGGAGTTCATTAAGTGGTATCGAGCACTCTGGAAGGGAGTTTGATTTCACTTTTGTGTTTTCATAAGATCTGTTCTGCATCGTTTTATATCATTGATCATTCGGGTTTTGTGTATTGTTTCTCACTTGATCTGATTTTTATCATTGATAGGATTGATAGATCTATTGTTTTGTGGTTCAATATTGATAGATCTAAGAATTTTGATTAAGTTTTAAACAAAACCTTTCACATTCTTGTCGACACGCTATTGATTTGCTTGATCAGAAGGTTTCGTGTGTTTTGTGACTTGATCTGTTATTAGAATCATAGATCAGGATTTGTTTAATCTCATTTCATCATCTATTGAATCTGATCTGTGTTGTTTCCATTTAGTGAGTGATAAAGAATTCAAATCGTCGCGTGTTGCTCAGTATCGATTGCCGTGTTTAAATCTTCTTGTTTCCTTATTTGAATCACTTTTGTGTTTGATTCCTTTGAACTACTTACTGGTTCAAGTCTTGTGTGTTTCAGGAAGCAATGGGATCGAGGAGGATGCTGAAACTTTATGAGAAGGAACAAAATGTTACAAGAAGCAATCACCAAACAAGTAATGGATCGATGGTGAAGTTGCTGGAAGAGAAGGATGATCAGAGACCCAATAGTGGACAAGAGCAATCAACTGATCAGGCGTGAGCCAAAGGAACAGGCGTGGTCAGCGTGAGCACACTTGGATCAGAAGAAACTGATAACTTCTATGAGAAAAGTAGCCATAGCTCCGGTTCGAGACATAGCGATAGAAGATCTCGACATGATCATGAGGGCGAGACATAGGCTGATGAGCTATCAGGATTGAAGCTTAAGATCCCTCCATTCCATGGCAAAGCTGATCCAGATGCCTATCTTGAGTGGGAAAGAAGATAGAACTTCGTTTTCAACTCATCGGCATTACTCGAGAGACTAAGAAGATTCAAGTGGCTGCTCTTGAGTTCTATGATTATGCTTTGAGCTGGTGGGATCAGTTGGTTACAAACAAGAGGCAAATGGTGAGTTTCCCATTGAAACATGGACAGAGATGAAAGCTGTGATCGCATGAGAGGTTTGTAACAAGTCATTATCATCGTGATCTTCATCAAAAGCTGAGACTGCTCACACAAGGATCAAAGTCGTAGAGGAATACTTTCAAGAGATGGAATTGCTTATGCTGAGAGCTTGTGTATCTGAGGACAGTGAAGCTACTATGGCATGGTTTCTTGGTGGACTCAACCGTGAGATACAAGACAGATTGGAGATGCAACACTACTTGGAGATAGAGGAGATGCTACACAAAGCTATCTTGGTGGAGCAGCAAGTTAAGAGAAGAAGTCAAGCGTGGCAGCTATGGTTCCAGTAGATACCAGACCCTAAAGAAGATAAACCAAGCTATCGGAAGGAGAGCAAGCCACAGCCAAAGGAAGAGCCCAGTCTAGTAGCATTTACAGCAAAGACAAGGGTAAAATGGAAGCTACAAGCTCGTGCAAGAGATGTTAAATGCTTTAAGTGTCAAGGGCGTGGACACTATGCCAATGAGTGTACTGTTGGGGTCAAAATCGGTCAATGACGAAATCGTCACCCGAAAGTCCTCGAAAGAAAAGCCAGCGGCGATCAAATCCAAAGCGGTCGTCGCTCGATAAAACTCACGGAAGGCTCGTCCACTCCCATCTGGCGGCGAGATCCTGGCACCCATCAATGCGATCGTCTCCGCGATCTCGGGCAATGTGATATCCTGGTCCTTTGAAATCCATGTCTGGATTGTCCGAGATCTACAATGAGTCTTCCGTAAAACCTTCCGATTGTTTTAAAGATTCATCTTTTAACATATCTAAAACTTCGAGCCACATTGCTCTCATCCTCGACGGCGGAAAATCTGAAGATCTAAGTCCATCCCAAAATCCGAATTAGACTTAGAGCATCCTGCTAGCTTAGAAAAACTAGGGTTTAGGTGGTTAGACTAGCGAACAAGGCTTAGGGCGTTGGCTGCTGCGTCTATCTTTTTCTTTAAATCGCAACTCTCTTTGTCTTCGGAGAATCCTTGTACTCGTTTCTCTTATCTAATAAAAGCCTCGGGCAAATATTTCAAACTCTTATTTTTATCTATTGAACTTTATCGATTTCGTGTGGCAACATAGAGAATCGGACCTTCAAGGAAAGTCGGGTTTACTTGGCTTTCCTCCGCAATCTTATTCATTAAAATTGGCGGTGTGAATTCGGTTCCCACAGTTTGGCTAGAAGAGAGGGATTCGGATCTATCTATCACCAAGCGCACCGCGCTTCGATCATGTCAGCCGGCGCCACCAAGGATCAGCCAGCTAGACGGCACACCCGTCGATGCTGCGCTGAAGACTCCAGCGGAGACGCGTCCACAGTCACTGCTGATGCAAACACTGGCGCTCAAGAGATGAAGAACTGTTTACTTGCCGAGGCGCAGGCGAACAACGGACAAGCTGATAACCCGCTGCCAAAACAGTCGATACCTTAACTGCGAGGAGCAAGTTGCAGCGGATCCACCAAAACGCGCGCGGCAGGGGACTTCGACCGGATCTCGAGCCGCGAGAAAGATGCCCGAAGAGCCCACTCAGGAAGCGGCTCGAGGAGGACAGCGACCTCGCAGGACCTTCCACTCCGGCTGCGGGACAAGGAAAGCGGCGTCGGCGCGCTCGATCTAGATGTCAGCGACCGATCGGATCCTTCCGATGAAGGCGCTGACATCCATCCCGGAGAACCGAAGCCAGTCCGCTCGGCGAGCGGTATCGCCGATAGGCCCATGACGAAGAGGAAGAACTCCTCTGGATGGAGCAAAGAACTTCGCGAAGATCAAACTTCGGATCTATCGCGACCAGCGTCAGTTGAGTTGAACGCCGGCGTATGCAGCGAGATCCATGATCTCCGTGAATCTCTCAAAAGACGTGGCTGAAGTGAAAGCGGTAAAATCGCAGATCCATCAGGCGACCAGTTCGCCCGAGATCGATAGACTTCTGAGGAAGCGAAAACACCGTTCACCACTCGGATCACGAAACGCATCTCAGACCAGGGAAGATCAAAATCCCGATCTATGTGATGCAGCCGGATCTAAGTCGCACTGCAGTCCTTCAGATCGCAATGGGTAGGTGCAAACTCGGGCCAGCGAGCGGGGCGCAGAGTCATTGTCTTCGCCGTCGAGCACCTCAAAGGTGCTGCACTCGAGTGGTTCTCCCGGCTCAAAGGAACTCCATCGGGCTTCCGCGTGGCCTCGGCGTTTCTCAAACAGTACTCCATGTTCATGGATAGAAGCGTCCGGCGTGGATCTATGGAGTCTAGCTCAGAAGGAAGGCGAGTCACTCCAGCGACTTCATGCGAAGGTTCAAACTGGTGATGGCGGAGTAGCGGGCATCAGCGACAATGTAATCGGCCTCGAGAAAAAAACTCTGCGGTACAAGTCAAAGTTCGAAAGTGGATACTCTTGGAAAAGCGCGGACAATCCGGATACTCACAAGGCAACAGACTTCATCATCATGGAAGAAGAGATGAAGCCTATCCCGCGGACCCCGCGGAGACAGCGTCAAGAAGAAACCCTCGTAGCGACAAATACGTCCATCCACGAAGGGAAGGCGTCCAAGGCGAGCATAACTAAGCCATCAACTTCGGAGCAGGGCAAAACCTCCGGAAACACCTGGACCAGGAACCAGTACAAGGATAACTCCTACTGAGTTCCCGCGAGACCAGAGCTCCGCTGAACTGCAAGGTTCGCGCCCATTTCGCCGCCAAAACTCCTCACCGGCGAGCTATCAAAAGTCAAAGTATAAAGGACTTGCTCACGGACTCCGACCGCCAAAGACTAACAAAACTACCTCCGAACCCAGCGTGACCGAAAACCAATCAGGGGAAAAGCGGAAAAACCAGACGACCAAGGAAACAAGGCGGTCGCGAGGTAAACATGATCATCGGAGGATCACATTACCGAGGACTCTGTCTCATCGATAAAAGCCCTACGGGCGAGAACCAGTTCCAACTGGTTCCCGGACAGCGATGTTCCTAACCACACAATCGCTTCGAGGAACGCGAGACGTCGGAATCGACAAACCTCACTGCGACCCTTTGGTATCGACCTGGTCATCCAGGGATCTCGAGTCGCGCATTCTGCGTCGATAAAACACGGTCAAGCGTCATCTTCAGCGACACCCTCTACAGGATGAAGATCCCACTTGGGAAGTCGTCCCTGAGCCAAAACCGTTGGCGGGGTTCTCGGCGTCACTACCATGACCCTCGGGAAAATTAAACTCCGGTCATGGCGAAGGAAGTTACAAAGATCGTCGAGTTTGCGTAGTCGACAACCGACCATCTACAAGCGCCATCATGGGAACCCCATGGATCAACTCCATGAAGGCAGTACCGTCCACATACCACCTCGGTATCAAGTTCCGACTCGTCGGAACCGCCATCAGGGGTAGCGAAGCGGTTCGAGACTCGTTTACCTGGCCGAGTTCAAACTGCGAAAGATCGAACACCCATGCGGTCAACTCAAAGCGAGCAAAGGAATCACACAACATTCGAGAGGCTCGAGGAAAGATGATCCAGAATCATCGAACAGGCAACAATTCAAGAAGGCGACAAAGCCTGCAGATCAACCGCCCGTAGGACGGACAGCTCGACCCATACACACCACTGATCCGACCAGCCGTCCGGAACGGCCGCGCGGGGTAAAACGTCGCAGCAACTATCAGAACTAGAGATGGCTTGATCCTCGAAAGAGTCACGTAGGCAGCTTCGTCGAAACTCAACGAGTTCAGCTATCCCCTCACCAAAAGGGGGACTGGTCGCGTATACTCCTATACTCCCACAAAAGCGAGAATCGCATATGTACTTTAAACTTCTCGAAATTTTTAATAAAATTCTTTCTATCTTTTATACTTACTTAAAGCGCATCAGCGGGAAAAGCGAAAATCATATCTTGAAAGCGAGGCGTGCAACTTCTTAAAAGATAACAAAACTTCGTATTATCCGCCAAAGACAGTCCACCAGCGACTTAAAATAAACTCCGCCCGTCGATTGGCCCCGACGGGCGCTCATAAACGTTCACTCAATACAAAATCGTAGTCAGACCTGAAAGGTCCTCTTACATCCGACAAGGATATCATAGCGTATTATAAAGAAACCAAAATTTTGGTTTAGGCGTCGGATATATTCGAAGATAGCTCGATTCTTTTAACACAAGTCATATAAGCCGGCGTAGTCGCGGACTTTATGAAAAGAATCGAGGAAGAAATCACTAACAGAGCGAAAGCCGATCATCATCGCACAGCCTCAAAGCTGAGAGTAAACCTAGGTCTTGCCCTAAACCCAGTCTTGCTGGATCTTGACATCTCAGACATAGTATCATTATCACGAGATCCCAAAACATGTCTCTTATCGCTTACACCTAAGCGGCTTCGCTAAAAGTAGCATCTGGACCAAGCGGCGAAAAAGAGTTAGGATCTGAAGTGACTACCCATCCTTCCCTCTACACTTGGCGAAAGTATAAATCAAAACAAAATCACGAAATCTCGCCAAATTTTCATATTCATAAAAGCCGCAAAAGGCGGCGGGATTCAAAGCCACCAACAGCCAGTCCGAAAACATAAGAATGCAACCTCCAGCGATGCAGGATAAAATTACTAAAAGCGGCCACACGGCCAGAAAATTCAATTCACAAAGGAAGTCAACATTGAAAATCCGGATGCAGAAATCCCAAATGAACTAGCAGGCTGGTCCACTTCTTCATTCACACCTCGAGCATTCCCACCATTCTCGAGTTCTCATGGCTCCGACCTCCACCGTATCCTCGGAAACCTCGATAGGTTCCCATAGTCTCGGACTCTTTCTACGGAGGAACCAAGGACTCAGCATGAGCACACTTTCGGCCATGAAACCCTTCATTTCAGCGATCTCCGAATCGAAGAAATCTGGGTTGAGACTTGTAAAGATTCTGACCGAACCTCGGCACCGGAAATCACCAACAAACTCTGAGCTTCTTTAAAGCATTGAAACTCAGCGGCAAGCGATTCCGCCCGTCTTGCCACCTCGCTCGACCATCCTTCTTCCTCTCCTTTCGCGTCACGAGGCAGTGAAGCTCAGCTTGCCGGCGTTACGTGCCTTCACCTCTTAGCGGAACCGGAAAAGCTCTGCGCTCCACTTCGTTGGTCTTGAAGTTAGCAATCCTGGATTTGCGGAAGCTTCGAGTCAAGCGCCTCGCTAAACACTCTTAGTCCCGCATGAAACTCAAGATCAGCAAGCATGCTCATATCACAGTTCAAGCGCAAGGTTAAAAAGTTGAAGGGCCAAACCTCGTTGGCGTTGGGAGCCCTCGGCAAAAACCGTTGTTTCTCCTCATCCTCCAGCGACTCATCAGTAGTAAACTCGGAGGAAGGCCATCAAAGAAGTTGATAGGTGGAAAACCGATGGCTCCATCTTTTCCGTTGGAACAAAACTAGGTTTTTCTCCCCAGCGGTGAAGGGTTTTCGAGCCTTCCCCATCGTCGATTTCCTTCCCCTTCGAGACCTCTGTCGCCTCCAGAAGGAACCACGGTACCAGGTTGGCGTCGTCATGACAACAGAACCGGGACCGATAAAGGTTAACGCATCTCGGATCCGTTCGAGGTGAAGGGTTTCCAGAAAAAGCGGCCTTTGGAAGAAGATCTCTCTTAGCGTTACCAGGCAAATCGCAGATAGGGTTGTTCCCTACAAAGCGAAAATTTTGTCAAAGACGCGCCAGAAAAATGAGATAGATAACAAATTTTAGTCATATTACCTCGGTTAAAGTTCCATGCCGCGAAATAGATGGAGGCAGCTCTCCTCGACAGACTTCGCCATCTATTTGAACAAAGAAGAAGCGCTCCTGCCACGATTTGGGATTAGTAGTCACGAATCCGGCCATATCCTTCTTAGGCAGCATGGAATAGTAAATCACTCCCGTCGGCCGAGTACCCCAAAGACCCGAAATCATCGGGACCAAGATCAATCCGAGTTAAGTAGCTAGCAATTAGTCGCCAAGCCAACTCTCAATGCAAGAGCGCTGAGTTGGCTGATCGAAAGTTCGAAGCGGTGAAGCGCCCGAACAATGGCACCGAGGTGGGAACCACATCGGCGATCGTAAAAGCTTCGTAACATGTAAAGAAATCTTCGCGGAGGATTCCTTGCACTCGTTACCAGCGGAATCGAAATTTGACTCCTTCCGAACCTGGTAAAAATCTCGAAGAACCAGGATATTTACTAGAAAGAGCTTCGGCGCAAAAGGCACCGGGCTGCCTCGAGAGGCCTCTTGAACAGGGATCTCGGCAGTATAGGAAACCTACAAGGGCTCATTAATCGCGTCCTCTTTTCCTCCTCGACCGACTCCTCACGCTTTAGTTACATGGGCAGGAGAGTCATCCGAGATGAATGGGAAGAAGAGAGTTTCTCTTTGAAGATCTTGAAGACATTGTTCTTAAAGAGAGAAAGGATTCTTGAGAGAGAGTAAAACCTTGTGATGAAGTAAGAAAGAGATTTCTTACTCCATATAAAGGAGTAAAATCACTTTTTACCCGATTTTTTGTGACGATTACGTCTCAACACTTTCACCACGGCTATACATGAGCTAGGATCCGACAGGCTCACGGTTCCTAGCTAGCTGGGGGCTAACTGTTGAGGTCAAAATCGGTCAATGGCCGAAATCGTCACCGAAAGTCCTCGAAAGAAAATAGCGACGATCAAATCCAAGAACGGGTGCGTCGATAAAACTCCTCACGGAAGGCTCGTCCACTCCCATCTGGCCTTGGCGAGGTCCTGGCCCATCAATGCGATCGTCTCACGATCTCGGGCAATGACAGTATCCTGGTCCTTTGAAATCCATGTCTGGATTGTCGAGATCTACAATGAGTCTTAGTAAAACCTTCCGATTGTTTTAAAGATTCATCTTTTAACATATCTAAAACTTCGAACCACATTGCTCTCATCCTCGACGAGGAAAATCTGAAGATCTAAGTCCATCCCAAAATCGAGAATTAGACTTAGAGCATCCTGCTAGCTTAGAAAAACTAGGGTTTAGGTGGTTAGACTAGCGAGCAAGGCTTAGGGCGTTTGGCTGCCTGCGACTCTATCTTTTCTTTAAATCGCAACTCTCTTTGTCTTCGGAGAATCCTTGTACTCGTTTCTCTTATCTAATAAAGCGCCTCGGGCAAATATTTCAAACTCTTATTTTTATCTATTGAACTTTATCGATTTCGTGTGGCCGAGATCCGGACCTTCAAGGAAAGTCGGGTTTACTTGGCTTTCCTCCAATCTTATTCATTAAAATTGGCGGTGTGAATTTGGTTCCACATGTACCAACAAGGGGTTATGATTCTTTTGGAGAATGGAGAGTTTGAATCTGAATGATGAAGCCGAGACTGATCTAGAGACTGAGAGAGTATGAAGAAGCACCTGTTTGTGGTAAATTGTTGGTTGCAAGGAGGACTCTCAGTTTGAAACAAAACCTTAGAGCTAGAACAAAGAGAGAACCTGTTCTACATCGTTGTATGGTGCAAGGAAAGGTCTGCAGCCTGATCATTGATGGTGGAAGTTGTGTCAATGTTGCTAGCGAGACAATGGTGAAGAAGCTTGGCTTGAAAACTCAAATCCCAAGCCATATCGATTGCAATGGCTCAATGAAGATGGAGAAATGAGAGTATCTACACAGGTTTCTGTTCCTTTATCCATTGGAAGATATGAAGATGAAATACTATGTGATGTGATACCAATGGAGGCAAGTCATATCTTACTTGGGAGGCCATGGCAGTTTGATAGAATAGTTACACATGATGGCTTTACTAACAAGCATTCTTTTGAGTTCAACGACAAGAAGACTACTCTGGTGCCTCTAACTCCTAAAGAAGTGCATCAAGACCAGTTACAGCTTCAAGAAGAAAGAAATAGATCTCAAGCCAGAGCCAAACAAGCAACATAACTTCTATGCCAAAGCTGGTGACATCAAAAGATCTCTTTACTCTAAACAATCAGTTCTCTTATTTATTTTTAAAGAATCTCTTTTGAATCTAACTGATTGTACACGGTGTATCCGAGTGAGATGTTAGCTCTTTTACAGAATATCAGGATGTCTTTAAGATAACCCCACTGGTTTGCCACCTATGCGTGGGATTGAGCATCATATAGACTTTGTACCAGGATCTACTCTTAACAGGCCAGCCTAGAACTAATCGGTTGAAACCAAGGAGTTGCAGAGTCAAGTTGAGGAACTGATGAAGAAAGGCCATATCCGTGAGAGTGAGTCCTTGTGCTGTTCCAGTGCTTCTTGTACCCGAAAGATGGTAGTTGGCATGTGTGTTGATTGTCGAGCAATTAATAATATAACAGTGAAGTATCGCCACCTATTCCTAGATTAGATGATCGCTTGATGAATTGCATGGCTCTAGCATCTTTTCTAAGATAGATCTTAAAAGTGGATATCATCAAATTAGGATGAAAGAGGGAGATGAATGAAAACTGCCTTTAAAACTAAGCATGGTCTATATGAATGGTTAGTTATGCCTTTTGGATTAACCAATGCTCCTAGTACTTTTATGAGGTTGATGAACCATGTGCTTAAGTCTTTTATAGGCTTGTTTGTGGTGGTTTACTTAGATGATATTCTAGTCTACAGCCAGAGTCTAGAAGAGCATATAGATCATCTTAGGGTTGTCCTTGATGTTTTGAGAAAAGAAAAGCTTTTGCTAATCTTAAGAAATGTACTTTCATGCGGATAACTTGGTCTTCCTAGGTTATATTGTGAGTACGAGATGGAGTAAAAGTGGATCGAGAGAAGGTGAAAGCTATACAAGAATGGTCGAGTCCTAAGACAATGGGGAAGTGAGGAGCTTCCATGGACTTGCTGGCTTATAGGCGATTTGTAAGAGATTTCAGTACTATAGCAGCTCCTTTGACTGAGGTTATCAAGAAAGATGTTGGATTCAAGTGGGGAGAAGCACAAGAAACTGCTTTCCAATGCCTTAAAGAGAAGCTTATTCACCTCTTCTTATACTTCCGATCTTAAAAACATTTGAAATTGAATGTGATGCCTCGAATTGGTATTGGTGCTGTTCTTATGCAGGAGAAAAGACCAATAGCATACTTTAGTGAGAAGCTTGGAGGAGCCACTCTCAACTATGCAACTTATGATAAGGAACTCTATGCCTTGGTGAGGGCCTTGCAGACTTGCAACATTACTTATGGCCCAAGGAGTTTGTCATTCACACTGATCATGAATCTCTCAAGTACCTTAAAAGCCAGAACAAGCTCATAAGAGAGCCGCTGATGGGTGGAATTCATTGAAACCTTTCCTTATGTGATCAAATACAAACAGGGTAAGGAAAATATAGTTCTTGCATTATCCGAAGGTATGTTCTCTTGAACACTCTTGATGTTAAACTATTGGGTTTTGAGCAAATAAAAGGTATGTATGAGACTGATCCTGAATTTAAAGATGCTTATATCTCTTGTGAAAAAGTTGCTACTGGGCATTATTTTAGGCATGATGGATTTCTTTTCTATGATAATTGTTTGTGTGTGCCTAACTGTTCTTTGAGAGAGTTGTTTGTTAGGGAATCTCATGGAGGAAGTCTCATGGGTCATTTGGTGTTGCAAAGACTCTTAAAACCTTGCTTGGATCATTTCTTTTGGCCTCGGATGAAGAGAGATGTGTAGAAACTTTGTGAGAGATGTACAACTTGTAAGCAAGCTAAGTCTAAGGTTCAATCTCATGGTTTGTATACCCCTCTCCTATTCCTTATCATCCTTGGAATGACATATCTATGGATTTCATTGTGGGATTGCCTAGAACTAGGAATGGAAAGGATTCTATCTTTGTTGTTGTTGACAGATTCTCAAAATGGCTCATTTCATAGCATGCCACTGATGATGCATTACATGTTGCTAACCTGTTCTTTAAAGATATTGTGCATTCATGGCATGCCTAGGACTATAGTTTCTGATAGAGATACTAAGTTTCTTAGTTATTTTGGAAGACTCTTTGGTCTAAACTAGGTACTAAGCTGTTGTTCTCCACTACTTGTCATCCACACCTGATGGGCAGACTGAAGTAGTTAATAGGACTCTAGGTACTCTCTTGCATACATTCATTAAAAGAATCTGAAATCTTGGGAAGATCATCTGCACATTGTGAATTTGCATATAATCATGTTGTGCATTCTGCTTCTAAGTTTTCACCTTTTGAAATTGTTTATGGGTTCAACCCCACCTCTCCATTGGATCTAATACCTTTACCTGAGTGTGAAAGGATCAGTTTTGATGGAAAAAAGAAGGCAGAAATGGTGAAGCAACTCCACGAGCAAGCTAGGATTAATATTGAAGAAAACCAAGCGGTATGTTAAGCATGCTAACGAGGAAGGCGTGAGATGGTCTTTGCTGTGGGTGATCAA
Organism: Brassica carinata; assembly: GCA_016771965.1. Lineage (NCBI taxonomy): Eukaryota > Viridiplantae > Streptophyta > Magnoliopsida > Brassicales > Brassicaceae > Brassica > Brassica carinata. The sequence goes on from CM028689.1 coordinate 37,521,187, forward strand.
GTTTGGGTTCACCTAAGGAAAGAGAGATTTCCAAATGAGAGAAAGTCAAGCTAATGCCAGAGGATTGATGGACCTTTTAAGATCATAAAGAAGATCAGCAACAATGCCTACAAGATTGATCTCCAAGGAAGTATGATGTTAGTAATAGCTTTAATGTTTCTGATTTGATCCCTTTTATTGCAGATGAGTTCGATTTGAGGACAAATCCTTTTCAAGAGGGAGGGGATGATATGATCATGGACCAGCTTGCTGATAAAGATGGAGAGTTCAAGCTAGCTGAAGGAGATGGGAAGTCTAAAGATGATCCAGCCAAAGAAGATGATGCCTTAGTCCTTACCAATGGTCCCATGACTAGAGCCAGAACCAAGAAACTCAAGGAAGCTATTGGAGGACTGATCAAGAAGTATTTGTTACATGAAGAATGTCTTGAAGGAAGCCGATACTTGAATGCTTAATACCATTCAAGCTATCTCACCATCAAGCTGAGTGTTGTCTAGGCTAGCAAGCTATGTGTGCTCTTTTCCTATCTTTGTTTTTCCCAATGGGTTTTGCAAAGATAGGTTTTAATGAGGCCTTAGTCTTGCTAAACAAATCACCTAGATGACATCTCAAACCTTAGTCTATCTTTTTATTCTAAGTTTTATTTCATTTCTACATTTAATAAAGGAGCTTGTTCCTTTTGAATTTGAAAGCCCTGAGCCTGTTCCAGCTTTCATTATATATATGTACTCGGCAACCCTAATGATATGCCTTCTTTCAAAAAACCTTTGTGTTTTCTTCTCCCTTGCCTTGTCGGTGAGAGTGAGTGTCTGTGTGTAATATCCAGTCTGTTGGTGTGTAATATCCAACATCTAAGGGTTCTAGAGAGGTGTGTCATATCCGATCTAAGCCTAGGGGTATCAAGGAGCCTTTCCGCGGCCTCTTGTGTCACCAATCGATCCACAACCCGATAAACTTGAGTCTTTGATTCGTTTATGCAAGGATCTATCCATAGCCATCCAGAGAAGCATCCTAGGAGTTCATTAAGTGGTATCAGAGCACTCTAGAAGGGAGTTTGATTTCTCTTTGTGTTTTCATAAGATCTGTGCATCGTTTTATATCATTGATCATTCGGGTTTTGTGTGTTGTTTCTCACTTGATCTGATTTTTATCATTGATAGGATTGATAGATCTATTGTTTTGTGGTTCAATATTGATAGATCTAAGAATTTTGATTAAGTTTTAAACAAAACCTTTCACATTCTTGTCGATTCGTTATTGATTTGCTTGATCCGAAGGTTTCGTGTGTTTTGTGACTTGATCTGTTATTAGAATCATAGATCAGGATTTGTTTAATCTCATTTCATCATCTATTGAATCTGATCTGTGTTGTTTCCATTTAGTGAGTGATAAAGAATTCAAATCGTCGTGTTGCTCAAGTATCGATTGCGCCTTGTTTAAATCTTCTTGTTTCCTTATTTGAATCACTTTTGTGTTTCGATTCTTTTGAACTACTTACTGGTTCAAGTCTTGTGTGTTTCAGGAAGCAATGTGATCCGAGGAGGATGATGAAACTTTTAAGAGAAGGAACAAAATGTTACAAAGCAATCACCAAACAAGTAATGGATGCGATGGTGAAGTTGCTGGAAGAGAAGTATGATCAGAGACCCAATAGTGGACAAGAGCAATCAACTGATCGAGGCGTGAGCCAAGAAGGAACAGAGCGTGGTCAGCGTGAGCACACTGGATCAGAAGAAACTGATAACTTCTATGAGAAAAGTAGCCATAGCTCCGGTTCGAGACATAGCAGTTGAAGATCTCGACATGATCATGAGGGCGAAGACATAAGCATAATGAGCTATCAGGAATTAAACTTAAGATCCCTCCTTTCCATGGCAAAGCTGATCAAGATGCCTATCTTGAGTGGGAAAAGAAGATAGAACTCGTTTTCAACTGTCAGCATTACTCAGAGACTAAGAAGATTCAAGTGGCTGCTACTGAGTTCTATGATTATGCTTTGAGCTGGTGGGATCAGTTGGTTACAAACAAGAGGCGCAATGGTGAGTTTCCCATTGAAACATGGACAGAGATGAAAGCTGTGATGCTTAGAGGTTTGTACCAAGTCATTATCATCGTGATCTTCATCAAAAGCTGAGACTGCTCACACAAGGATCAAAGTCTAGAGGAATACTTTCAAGAGATGGAATTGCTTATGCTGAGAGCTTGTGTATCTGAGGACAGTGAAGCTACTATGGCACGGTTTCTTGGTGGACTCAACCGTGAGATACAAGACAGATTTGAGATGCAACACTACTTGGAGATAGAGGAGATGCTACACAAAGCTATCTTGGTGGAGCAACAAGTTAAGAGAAGAAGTCAGCGGCGTGGCAGCTATGGTTCCAGTAGATACCAGACCCTAAAGAAGATAAACCAAGCTATCGGAAGAGCAAGACACAGCTAAAGGAAGAGCCCAAGTCTAGTAGCATTTACAGCAAAGACAAGGCTAAAATGGAAGCTACAAGCTCGCTGCAAGAGATGTTAAATGCTTTAAGTGTCAAGGCGTGGACACTATGCCAATGAGTGTGTACCAACAGGGGTTATGATTCTTTTGGAGAATGGAGAGTTCGAATCTGAAGATGAGAAGCCTGAGACTGATCTAGAGACTTCAAAGAGTATGAAGAAGCACCTGTTTGTGGTAAATTGTTGGTTGCAAGGAGGACTCTCGGTTTGCAAAACAAAACAGAGCTAGAACAAAGAGAGAACCTGTTCTACACTCGTTGTATGGTGCAAGGAAAGGTCTGCAGCCTGATCATTGATGGTGGAAGTTGTGTCAATGTTGCTTAGCGAGACAATGGTGAAGAAGCTTGGCTTGAAAACTGAAGCATCCCAAGCCATATCGATTGCAATGGCTCAATGAAGATGGAGAAATGAGAGTATCTACACAGGTTTCTGTTCCTTTATCCATTGGAAGATATGAAGATGAAATACTGATGTGATGTGATACCAATGGAGGCAAGTCATATCTTACTTGGGAGGCCATGGCAGTTTGATAGAATAGTTACACATTATGGCTTTACTAACAAGCATTCTTTTGAGTTCAACGACAAGAAGACTACTCTGGTGCCTCTAACTCCTAAAGAAGTGCATCAAGACCAGTTACAGCTTCAGAAGAAGAAAGAAATAGATCTCAAGCCGAGCCAAACAAGCAACATAACTTCTATGCCAAAGCTGGTGACATCAAAAGATCTCTTTACTCTAAACAATCAGTTCTCTTATTTATTTTTAAAGAATCTCTTTTGAATCTAACTGATTGTACACCGGTGTATCCGAGTGAGATGTTAGCTCTTTTACAGGAATATCAGGATGTCTTTCCAGAAGATAACCCCACTGGTTTGCCACCTATGCGTGGGATTGAGCATCAGATAGACTTTGTACCAGGATCTACTCCTAACAGGCCAGCCTACTGAACTAATCGGTTGAAACCAAGGAGTTGCAGAGTCAAGTTGAGGAACTGATGAAGAAAGGCCATATCCGGAGAGTATGAGTCCTTGTGCTGTTCCGTGCTTCTTGTACCCAAGAAAGATGGTAGTTGGCGCATGTGTGTTGATTGTCGAGCAATCAACAATATAACAGTGAAGTATTGCCACCCTATTCCTAGATTAGATGATATGCTTGATGAATTGCATGGCTCTAGCATCTTTTCTAAGATAGATCTTAAAAGTGGATATCATCAAATTAGGATGAAAGAGGGAGATGAATGGAAAACTTCCTTTAAAACTAAGCATGGTCTATATGAATGGTTAGTTATGCCTTTGGATTAACCAGTGCTCCTAGTACTTTTATGAGGTTGATGAACCATGTGCTTAAGTCTTTTATAGGCTTGTTTGTGGTGGTTTACTTTGATGATATTCTAGTCTACAGCCAGAGTCTAGAAGAGCATATAGATCATCTTAGGGCTGTCCTTGATGTTTTGAGAAAAGAAAAGCTTTTTGCTAATCTTAAGAAATGCACTTTCTGTACGGATAACTTGGTCTTCCTAGGTTATATTGTGAGTACAGATGGAGTAAAAGTGGATCGAGAAGGTGAAAGCTATACAAGAATGGTCGAGTCCTAAGACAAGTGGGTGAAGTGAGGAGCTTCCATGGACTTGCTGGCTTCTATAGGCAATTTTGTAAGAGATTTCAGTACTATAGCAGCTCCTTTGACTGAGGTTATCAAGAAAGATGTTGGATTAAAATGGGGAGAAGCACAAGAAACTGCTTTTCAATGCCTTAAAGAGAAGCTTACTCACGCCCTCTTCTTATACTTCCTGATTTTAATAAAACATTTGAAATTGAATGTGATGCCTCAGGAATTGGTATTGGTGCTGTTCTTATGCAGGAGAAAAGACCAATAGCATACTTTAGTGAGAAGCTTGGAGGAGCCACTCTCAACTATGCAACTTATGATAAGGAACTCTATGCCTTGGTGAGGGCCCTAGACTTGGCAACATTACTTATGGCCCAAGGAGTTTGTCATTCACACTGATCATGAGTCTCTCAAGTACCTTAAAAGCCAGAACAAGCTCAGTAAGAGGCATGCCGATGGGTGGAATTCATTGAAACCTTTCTTTATGTGATCAAATACAAACAGGGTAAGGAAAATATAGTTGCTGATGCATTATCCAGAAGGTATGTTCTCTTGAACACTCTTGATGTTAAAATATTGGGTTTTGAGCAAATAAAAGGTATGTATGAGACTGATCCTGAATTTAAAGATGCTTATATCTCTTGTGAAAAAGTTCTCACTGGGCATTATTTTAGGCATGATGGATTTCTTTTCTATGATAATCATTTGTGTGTGCCTAACTGTTCTTTGAGAGAGTTGTTTGTTAGGAATCTCATGGAGGAAGTCTCATGGGTCATTTGGTGTTGCAAAGACTCTTAAAACCTTGAGAATCATTTCTTTTGGCCTCGGATGAAGAGAGATGTAGAGAAACTTTGTGAGAGATGTACAACTTGTAAGCAAGCTAAGTCTAAGATTCATCTCATGGTTTGTATACCCCTCTCCCTATTCCTTATCATCCTTTGAATGACATATCTATGGATTTCATTGTGGGATTGCCTAGAACTAGGAATGGAAAGGATTCTATCTTTGTTGTTGTTGATGATTCTCAAAATGGCTCATTTCATAGCATGCCACAAAACTGATGATGCATTACATGTTGCTAACCTGTTCTTTAAAGAGATTGTGCGATTCATGGCATGCCTAGGACTATAACTTCGATAGAGATACTAAGTTTCTTAGTTATTTTTGGAAGACTCTTTGGTCTAAACTAGGTACTAAGCTGTTGTTCTCCACTACTTGTCATCCACAAACTGATGGGCAGACTGAAGTAGTTAATAGGACTCTAGGTACTCTCTTGCATACATTCATTAAAAGAATCTGAAATGTTGGGAAGATCATCTGCCACATTGTGAATTTGCATATAATCATCTGTGCATTCGCTTCTAAGTTTTCACCTTTTGAAATTGTTTATGGGTTCAACCCCACCTCTCCATTGGATCTAATACCTTTACCTGAGTGTGAAAGGATCAGTTTTGATGGAAAAAGAAGGCAGAAATGGTGAAGCAACTCCACGAGCAAGCTAGGATTAATATTGAAGAGAAAACCAAGCGATATGTTAAGCATGCTAACAGAGAGGAAGGTGAGATGGTCTTTGCTGTGGGTGATCAAGTTTGGGTTCACCTAAGGAAAGAGATTTCCAAATGAGAGAAAGTCCAAGCTAATGCGAGGATTGATGGACCTTTTAAGATCATAAAGAAGATCAGCAACAATGCCTACAAGATTGATCTCCAAGGGAAGTATGATGTTAGTAATAGCTTTAATGTTTCTGATTTGATCCCTTTTATTGCAGATGAGTTCGATTTGAGGACAAATCCTTTTCAAGAGGAGGGATGATATGATCATGGACCAGCTTGCTGATAAAGATGGAGAGTTCAAGCTAGCTGAAGGAGATGGGAAGTCTAAAGATGATCCAGCCAAAGAAGATGATGCCTTAGTCCTTACAAATGGTCCCATGACTAGAGCCAGAACCAAGAAACTCAAGGAAGCTATTGGAGGACTGATCAAAAGTATTTGTTACATGAAGAATGTCTTGAAGGAAGCCTGATACTTCAAGATACGCTTAATACCATTCAAGCTATCTCACCATCAAGCTGAGTGTTGTCTAGGCTAGCAAGCTATGTGTGCTCTTTTCCTATCTTTGTTTTTGTCCCAATGGGTTTTGCAAAGATAGGTTTTAATGAAGCCTTAGTCTTGCTAAACAAATCACCTAGATGACATCTCAAACCTTAGTCTATCTTTTTATTCTAAGTTTTATTTCATTTCTACATTTAATAAAGGAGCTTGTTCCTTTTTGAATTTGAAAGCCCTGGAGCCTGTTCCAGCTTTCATTATATATATGTACTAGTCGGCAACCCTAATGATATGCCTTCTTTCATTTTAAAAAACCTTTGTGTTTTCTTCTCCCTTGCCTTGTCGTGAGAGAGTGTCTGGTGTGTAATATCCAGTCTGTTGGTGTGTAATATCCAACATCTAAGGGTTCTAGAGAGGTGTGTCATATCCCTCAGCCTAGGAGTATCAAGGAGCCTTCGCAGCCTCTTGTGTCACCAATCGATCCACAACCCTTGATAAACTTGAGTCTTTGATTCGTTTATGCAAGGATCTATCCATAGCCATCCAGAGAAGCATCCTAGGAGTTCATTAAGTGGTATCAGAGCACTCAGAAGGGAGTTTGATTTCTCTTTGTGTTTTCATAAGATCTGTTCTGCATCGTTTTATATCATTGATCATTCGGTTTTGTGTGTTGTTTCTCACTTGATCTGATTTTTATCATTGATAGGATTGATAGATCTATTGTTTTGTGGTTCAATATTGATAGATCTAAGAATTTTGATTAAGTTTTAAACAAAACCTTTCACATTCTTGTCGATTCGTTATTGATTTGCTTGATCGAAGGTTTCGTGTGTTTTGTGACTTGATCTGTTATTAGAATCATAGATCAGGATTTGTTTAATCTCATTTCATCATCTATTGAATCTGATCTGTGTTGTTTCCATTTAGTGAGTGATAAAGAATTCAAATCGTCGCGTGTTGCTCAAGTATCGATTGCGCCTTGTTTAAATCTTCTTGTTTCCTTATTTGAATCACTTTTGTGTTTGATTCTTTTGAACTACTTACTGGTTCAAGTCTTGTGTGTTTCAGGAAGCAATGTGATCGAGAGAGGAGGATGATGAAACTTTTAGAGAAGGAACAAAATGTTACAAGAAGCAATCACCAAACAAGTAATGGATGCGATGGTGAAGTTGCTGGAAGAGAAGTATGATCAGAGACCCAATAGTGGACAAGAGCAATCAACTGATCAGAGGCGTGAGCCAGAAGGAACAGCGTGGTCAGCGTGAAACACTGGATCAGAAGAAACTGATAACTTCTATGAGAAAAGTAGCCATAGCTCCGGTTGAGACATAGCGGTTGAAGATCTCGACATGATCATGAGGGCGAAGACATAAGCATTGATGAGCTATCAGGAATTAAACTTAAGATCCCTCCTTTCCATGGCAAAGCTGATCAAGATGCCTATCTTGAGTGGGAAAAGATAGAACTTCGTTTTCAACTGTCGGCATTACCGAGACTAAGAAGATTCAAGTGGCTGCTACTGAGTTCTATGATTATGCTTTGAGCTGGTGGGATCAGTTGGTTACAAACAAGAGCATAATGGTGAGTTTCCCATTGAAACATGGACAGAGATGAAAGCTGTGATCAAGAGGTTTGTACCAAGTCATTATCATCGTGATCTTCATCAAAAGCTGAGACTGCTCACACAAGGATCAAAGTCTGTAGAGGAATACTTTCAAGAGATGGAATTGCTTATGCTGAGAGCTTGTGTATCTGAGGACAGTGAAGCTACTGGCACGGTTTCTTGGTGGACTCAACCGTGAGATACAAGACAGATTTGAGATGCAACACTACTTGGAGATGAGGAGACCAAAGCTATCTTGGTGGAGCAACAAGTTAAGAAGAAGTCAATGGCGTGGCAGCTATGGTTCCAGTAGATACCAGACCCTAAAGAAGATAAACCAAGCTATCAGAAGGAGAGCAAGACACAGCTAAAGGAAGAGCCCAAGTCTAGTAGCATTTACAGCAAGAGACAAGGCTAAAATGGAAGCTACAAGCTCGGCGTGCAAGAGATGTTAAATGCTTTAAGTGTCAAGCGGCTGGACACTATGCCAATGAGTGTACCAACAAGGGGTTATGATTCTTTTGGAGAATGGAGAGTTCGAATCTGAAGATGAGAAGCCGAGACTGATCTAGAGACTTGGCGAGTATGAAGAAGCACCTGTTTGTGGTAAATTGTTGGTTGCAAGGAGGACTCTCGGTTGCAAAACAAAACAGAGCTAGAACAAAGAGAGAACCTGTTCTACACTCGTTGTATGGTGCAAGGAAAGGTCTGCAGCCTGATCATTGATGGTGGAAGTTGTGTCAATGTTGCTAGCGAGACAATGGTGAAGAAGCTTGGCTTGAAAACTCGAAGCATCCCAAGCCATATCGATTGCAATGGCTCAATGAAGATGGAGAAATGAGAGTATCTACACAGGTTTCTGTTCCTTTATCCATTGGAAGATATGAAGATGAAATACGATGTGATGTGATACCAATGGAGGCAAGTCATATCTTACTTGGGAGGCCATGGCAGTTTGATAGAATAGTTACACATTATGGCTTTACTAACAAGCATTCTTTTGAGTTCAACGACAAGACTACTCTGGTGCCTCTAACTCCTAAAAAGTGCATCAAGACCAGTTACAGCTTCAGAAGAAGAAAGAAATAGATCTCAAGCGAGGCAAACAAGCAACATAACTTCTATGCCAAAGCTGGTGACATCAAAAGATCTCTTTACTCTAAACAATCAGTTCTCTTATTTTTTTAAAGAATCTCTTTTGAATCTAACTGATTGTACACGGTGTATCCGAGTGAGATGTTAGCTCTTTTACGGAATATCGGATGTCTTTCGAGAGATAACCTTGGTTTGCCACATCGTGGGATTGAGCATCAGATAGACTTTGTACCAGGATCTACTCTTCCTAACAGGCCAGCCTACAGAACTAATCCGGTTGAAACCAAGGAGTTGCAGAGTCAAGTTGAGGAACTGATGAAGAAAGGCCATATCCGGTGAGTATGAGTCCTTGTGTTCGATTGCTTCTTGTACCCAAGAAAGATGGTAGTTGGCGCATGTGTGTGATTGTCGAGCAATCAACAATATAACAGTGAAATATTGCCACCCTATTCCTAGATTAGATGATATGCTTGATGAATTGCATGGCTCTAGCATCTTTTCTAAGATAGATCTTAAAAGTGGATATCATCAAATTAGGATGAAAGAGGGAGATGAATGGAAAACTTCCTTTAAAACTAAGCATGGTCTATATGAATGGTTAGTTATGCCTTTTGGATTAACCAATGCTCCTAGTACTTTTAGGGTTGATGAACCATGTGCTTAAGTCTTTTATAGGCTTGTTTGTGGTGGTTTACTTTGATGATATTCTAGTCTACAGCCAGAGTCTAGAAGAGCATATAGATCATCTTAGGGCTGTCCTTGATGTTTTGAGAAAAGAAAAGCTTTTGCTAATCTTAAGAAATGCACTTTCTGCGGATAACTTGGTCTTCCTAGGTTATATTGTGAGTACAGATGGAGTAAAAGTGGATCCAGAGAAGGTGAAAGCTATACAAGAATGGTCGAGTCCTAAGACAGTGGGTGAAGTGAGGAGCTTCCATGGACTTGCTGGCTTCTATAGGCAATTTTGTAAGAGATTTCAGTACTATAGCAGCTCCTTTGACTGAGGTTATCAAGAAAGATGTTGGATTAAAATGGGGAGAAGCACAAGCGCTTTTCAATGCCTTAAAGAGAAGCTTACTCCGCCCCTCTTCTTATACTTCTGATTTTAATAAAACATTTGAAATTGAATGTGATGCCTCAGGAATTGGTGGTGCTGTTCTTATGCAGGAGAAAAGACCAATAGCATACTTTAGTGAGAGCTTGGAGGAGCCACTCTCAACTATGCAACTTATGATAAGGAACTCTATGCCTTGGTGAGGGCCTTGCAGACTTGGCAACATTACTTATGGCCCAAGGAGTTTGTCATTCACACTGATCATGAGTCTCTCAAGTACCTTAAAAGCCAGAACAAGCTCAGTAAGAGGCATGCCGAGATGGGTGGAATTCATTGAAACCTTTCTTTATGTGATCAAATACAAGCAGGGTAAGGAAAATATAGTTGCTGATGCATTATCCAGAAGGTATGTTCTCTTGAACACTCTTGATGTTAAAATATTGGGTTTTGAGCAAATAAAAGGTATGTATGAGACTGATCCTGAATTTAAAGATGCTTATATCTCTTGTGAAAAAGTTGCTTCTTGGGCATTATTTTAGGCATGATGGATTTCTTTTCTATGATAATCATTTGTGTGTGCCTAACTGTTCTTTGAGAGAGTTGTTTGTTAGGGAATCTCATGGAGGAAGTCTCATGGGTCATTTTGGTGTTGCAAAGACTCTTAAAACCTTGCAGAATCATTTCTTTTGGCCTCGGATGAAGAGAGATGTAGAAACTTTGTGAGAGATGTACAACTTGTAAGCAAGCTAAGTCTAAGATTCATCTCATGGTTTGTATACCCCTCTCCTATTCCTTATCATCCTTTGAATGACATATCTATGGATTTCATTGTGGGATTGCCTAGAACTAGGAATGGAAAGGATTCTATCTTTGTTGTTGTTGTGATTCTCAAAATGGCTCATTTCATAGCATGCCACAAACTGATGATGCATTACATGTTGCTAACCTGTTCTTTAAAGAGATTGTGCGCATTCATGGCATGCCTAGGACTATAACTTCTGATAGAGATACTAAGTTTCTTAGTTATTTTTGGAAGACTCTTTGGTCTAAACTAGGTACTAAGCTGTTGTTCTCCACTACTTGTCATCCACAAACTGATGGGCAGACTGAAGTAGTTAATAGGACTCTAGGTACTCTCTTGCGTACATTCATTAAAAAGAATCTGAAATGTTGGGAAGATCATCTGCCACATTGTGAATTTGCATATAATCATGCTGTGCATTCTGCTTCTAAGTTTTCACCTTTTGAAATTGTTTATGGGTTCAACCCCACCTCTCCATTGGATCTAATACCTTTACCTGAGTGTGAAAGGATCAGTTTTGATGCAAAAAAGAAGGAAGAAATGGTGAAGCAACTCCACGAGCAAGCTAGGATTAATATTGAAGAGAAAACCAAGCAGTATGTTAAGCATGCTAACAGAGGAAGGCGTGAGATGGTCTTTGCTGTGGGTGATCAAGTTTGGGTTCACCTAAGGAAAGAGAGATTTCCAAATGAGAGAAAGTCCAAGCTAATGCCGAGGATTGATGGACCTTTTAAGATCATAAAGAAGATCAGCAACAATGCCTACAAGATTGATCTCCAAGGGAAGTATGATGTTAGTAATAGCTTTAATGTTTCTGATTTGATCCCTTTTATTGCAGATGAGTTCGATTTGAGGACAAATCCTTTTCAAGAGGGAGGGGATGATATGATCATGGACCAGCTTGCTGATAAAGATGGAGAGTTCAAGCTAGCTGAAGGAGATGGGAAGTCTAAAGATGATCCAGCCAAAGAAGATGATGCCTTAGTCCTTACAAATGGTCCCATGACTAGAGCCAGAACCAAGAAACTCAAGGAAGCTATTGGAGGACTGATCAAGAAGTATTTGTTACATGAAGAATGTCTTGAAGGAAGCCTGATACTTCAAGATACGCTTAATACCATTCAAGCTATCTCACCATCAAGCTGAGTGTTGTCTAGGCTAGCAAGCTATGTGTGCTCTTTTCCTATCTTTGTTTTTGTCCCAATGGATTTTGCAAAGATAGGTTTTTAATGAGGCCTTAGTCTTGCTAAACATATCACCTAGATGACATCTCGAAACCTTAGTCTATCTTTTTATTCTAAGTTTTATTTCATTTCTACATTTAATAAAGGAGCTTGTTCCTTTTGAATTTGAAAGCCCTGGAGCCTGTTCCAGCTTTCATTATATATATGTACTAGTCGGCAACCCTAATGATAAGCCTTCTTTCATTTTAAAAAACCTTTGTGTTTTCTTCTCCCTTGCCTTGTCGTGAGAGAGTGTCTGGTGTGTAATATCCAGTCTGTTGGTGTGTAATATCCAACATCTAAGGGTTCTAGAGAGGTGTGTCATATCCGATCTAAGCCTATGAGTATCAAGGAGCCTTTCAGCCTCTTGTGTCTGTCGATCCACAACCCTTGATAAACTTGAGTCTTTGATTCGTTTATGCAAGGATCTATCCATAGCCATCCAGAGAAGCATCCTAGGAGTTCATTACATTCCCCCTCTCATGATCAAGAGGGATTGTTCTTGTTAACTTGAAGAAAGAAATGGAGTCAAGAGAAGAAGAGTGGAGGAGTTGGGTCTGGTGCAAAGTGAGGGCAAGTCCTGTAGAGATTGTCCATCAAGCTTCAAGTGTGTCTAGAGGAGTCAAGAAGTGATCTATGTTGAGATGAAAAGCATAAAGATCAAGATATAAGCTTGGGTTGAAGAATGGGTAGGATTTAAAGGAGCTTGTCTTGAATCTGATAAGATCTTGCTTGTGCTTAGAGAGTTAGCTTGCAAAGATTAGAACTTTAAAATGTCTAGTTTAATCTTGTGCATTGATTTAAGACATTGGTGTTCAAACTTAATGATGCATCAAGGATTGACCCAATGCAATTGTTTCTGATCTTTGCTGGAGTTTGAGTGTTGTTTCAGGTTCACAAAAGGTGTCCTTAGCTCACCATCCATCCGAGTAAAAGAGGCAGAAGAAGGTGCCATTGTCAGTACAATGGTGTGTAACTGAAGGGCCACTGCAAGCTGATCATGCGTGATCTAGCCGAAGTAGAGGGAAGAAGAAAGTCACTCACAAGCAACAAGTGAGGTGCTTGTAGAGGAGGCTGAGGTATCTCCTCAGTGCAATGGAGAGTGGTTACTAAAGTGGTGAAGAGCCACTAGTTTGTGAAGACTCACTGAAGCTCACTTGCAAGCTTGGACCTCTATACAATCCAAGTTTGAGGAGGGGAGTTAAAGTGAGCAATCTGTTGGTTCAAAGGGGTCCATTGCAAGCAACTGAAGAACAAGCACTCAAAGAAGCTGGCGAGTTCAGAAGAGGGTGCAATGGAGTGAGTGGTCAGATCATGAAGCTATCTTTCCAAGCTTGACTTGTTCCACATAGTCAAGCTTGAGGGGGATTGTTGAAGCTTACATGATCTGAGAGTACTTGGTGGTTATTCAAGAAGAGGAGCAGACCAGATTATGAAGCAAGTGAAGGATGTAGAAGCAATCTCCAAGGCGGCCTCAAGGAAGAGCAGTCTTGGTACTACAGACTGAAGCATCCTGTCATGTGGTTTCAGTAACAAGGAGGTTACTCATGAAGAAGAAGCAGCCAAGACTCAGCTTGTATCTATCAAGGAAGATCAGAGAGTCCGAGCACTTGATCACAACAGGAAGGTTGTGAGAAAGGGGGAGAGACCAAGATCTGTCTGAAGAAGAGTGTAAGATATGTTGGTGATGAGCAAGGGAAGAGGTGATAGACCTTGCATCACATGAGGGCCATGATCCAGAGCGTTTGTGTCCCTTATATTGCTTGTAAGGCACAAAGGCTCAATGGCCAATCCCTAGGCCTTGGAGGCTCTACTCTTTATCCCTTACAAGGTTTTGTCCCAAAGGGTTTTCCTTGTAAGGTTTTTAATGAGGGAGTTCTTCAAGGTTTCAACCTTAACTCAGGATCTCCTAGAGTTAAGCTTGAGGGGGAGTGTTAACTTGAAGAAGGAAATGGAGTCAAGAGAAGAAGAGTGGAGGAGTTGGGTCTGGTGCAAACTGAGGGCAATTTTTGTAGAGATTGTCCATCAAGCTTCAAGTGTGTCTAGAGGAGTCAAGAAGTGATCTATGTTGAGATGAGAAGCAAAGAGATCAAGATATAAGCTTGGGTTGAAGAATGGGTAGGATTTACCTTGATGGTAAATAAAAGTTACCATGGTAAATATGGAGTTACCATGGTAAAGTTACCATGGGAACCTTACCTTGATGTAAAGAGAAAGACACTTGCTTAGGAAGAAGGTTTGATCCAAAGACACTTGCTTAGGAAGAAGGTTTGATCCAAAGACACTTGCTTAGGATAAGGAAGGAGCTAGCACAAGACAGGCTGGAACAGACAGGCTAATGACTAAAGGAAGAAGCTACAGTGACCATGTATCTGTCCAGATACAAGGGAAGGTTCAAGGGAGCCTCATAGAAACCAATCAGCAGCCAGTCTCCACCTTGACCAGATTCAAATGAGCCAATGAAGCACCAGCAAAGGAAGCACGACCAGACCAGCTTCCCATCTCATCCATCCATTCAAATTCAAGTTATATTAGCCCTTAGATTTAGGTTTATGAGAAACCAAATGTATGAGCTTATAAATAAGCATGTAAGAGGCAATTTAGTGGCCGAAGCTGAATGGGGGGGGGGGGTTTCCCCATCTCTTCATAATACAAATCTGGTTACTAATCTCTATGTCTTCCATCAATCTCTTAATCTTCCATCCATAGTCTCTTCCTTTAGTCTCTCTCACTAAACTAACCAAGAACAAACCCAAACTCATCTCTTTGCTCCATTGGAGCCTTTCTCCACACACACACACATTAAGAGAGAGAGAGATCTCTATAAAAATCTCATCAGGTAAAATGTGGAGCTTCAACCTCAGTCTGTAAATCCAGCAACGTGATCTTTAAAGTGTGATACAAGGACTAAAATGGTTCCTTGTACTGTAAGCGATTCTTATACTCTTCTTGATAGTGAGCTTATGATATTGGCTTGCTGTTCTGTAGAGTTGTGGTTGATGTTTGAGATAGGTATGCATGAACCTTAAAGCTAAAGGTTCTTTAAAAAAGATGCATACTGTCTAGGAGCTATCTTACTGAGGCATTAGATTCATGTCTAAATGCTAAGTAAAGAAGCTTAAAAGTTGCCTAAGAAGCTTGCATTGATCTGTTAAGGTCTTGCTAGTAAACACTTTTGTGTTTTAGAGCATGATTCAAACAATCAGAGATAATCAGGTTCAAAGATTAAAGAGATTGAGAGATTTTAGTGAGAGAATAGAGAGAGAGAGACTTAAAACTCCATTAATTGATTAATGAGATGGTTTACAAGTATATATAGATGGGGATATAAGGGATTTCGAAATGGGACTCAAAGCATGTGAAGTCAAAGCTAGCTGGCCACTCTGGTTTGAAATACTTGGCTGAGAGGCTTCACATGCTTGGACAGGCTGTAAAGTAGTTTCTCCTTTCCAGCTGTGCTCTTATCTTATCCTCTTGCTTTAGCCACACAGCTTGGACGAAATCCTCCTTTCCAGACTCATAGATGCAAGGTAACTTCTCAATCTGCCTTAGTTACCTTCATCTAGAGTTACTGTGGTAACTCTTCAAAGTTACTGTGGTAACTTTGGAGTTACTGTCTCAACCTCAACACTTCTCTTCTCTAACTGATCCCTGAACCTCCAAGACTCCATCTCTTTATTACCTCATCTCAACACTCCCCCTCAAGCTTGACCATGTAGAACAAGTCAAGCTTGGAAACCATGAAGACCTCCCTCATTAAAAACCTCACCAAGGAAACCCATTGGGACAAAACCTTTATGAGGGAAAAAGAGTGGAGACTCCATGGTTAAGGGGCTCAACTCCTTGGTGTAAGATCAATGAGTCCAAGCCTGGATAGTATGGACTCCATTGTCTTTAATCTCGCTGCCTTAGTAAAAACATCTGCAAGCTGGTCTTCACTTCTTGTATAGCATGGCAGAATCACTCCTAGGATAATCATCTGCCTGACCTTGTGACAATCAACTTCTATATGCTTCGTCCTCTCATGAAAGACAAGAGTTAGAAGCAATGTGGATAGCTGCTTGATTGTCACAGTGCATTGTTATAGGAGTACTCTCCTCAATCTCCGAATGCTTCAAGATACCCTTGATCCATACTAACTCGTTTGTCAGCTTCAACATAGCCCTGTACTCAGCCTCAGCCCTTGAACAGGAGATCACTTTCTGCTTCTTGCTCTTCCAAGTAACCAGGTTTCCTCCAATGAATGTGCAATACCCAGTAGTTAATCTCCTATCCACTCTATTGAGAGAATATGGAGATTAGGGTGTGAGATTAAAGGTGAGACAGAGTATGGTCGGATTTAATAAGAAGAGAATGAAGAGAGTAAGTGAGAATGTAAGAGAATGCAGTGGAGAGTATAAGTGAGATTTAAGAGAGTTCTTGAGAGATTGCTTGAGAGATTAAGTAACCAGGAAGTATAAGAGATTAAGAGAGATAGAACTGAGTATATTGAAGTGAGAGAACTCCTCTCCTTGGTTTACAATCAGATACAACATTGTCTTAAATAGACAATCACACACATTAGACAAATACTAAAACAGGGTTTAACTAAAGAAATAGTATCGTAATGTTTCTGATGAAGCCAGGAGGATGCAGCCAAGGTAAATCTCGACCAGAGGGAGTGAGAGTGATAGGAGAGAGAGATGGGCACAGTTTGGTTGAGTGAAAGTGACAGCAGGCTCATCTCCTTATGCACATGTGACTTTTACTCTATTTTATTCCCAACTTGTCTGATCTCTCTCCAACGGTCTGATCTCTATTCTAAACTTCAAATATGCTTCATCAGACTCAGCTGGACGAGTTCCCCACTTGCCTTGACTTCCAAGACACTCTAGGTTACTTGCACTCCAAGACGTACAAACAGATTCAAATCGCGTTCGGATGCTTCATTTGCTTGCTCGGTTTTGCTTAATCTCTCATCAGCTCCAGCTTTATTTATCTTCATTCAAACACTCCCCCTCAAGCTTGACCATAGGAGATCCTTGGACAAGCTTGGAACATTGAAGAAGCTCCCTCATTAAAAACCTAAGTGTGGAAAACCTCATGGGATTGGCCAGTGAGTCTAAGGAACTCAGATGACTCATGGTGACTCTGGATCATGGCCTTACTTCAATGGCAAGTCAGGCACCAATACCTTCCTTGCTTCATACTCAAAGCTGCTTGGAAATCTCCATGTGGCTGGTTCTTTGTCTCCCCCTTTCTTCTGACCTCCTGCCATCATCAAAGGGTTTGATCCACGACCAGACTCTCCATTATGAGCTCCAAGTACTTGCATATTTGTGGAATGTTGGTGAGGATTGTCTGCCTTCTTGGCTTGTGGACTTGAATCTCTCACTCCATTCCTTTTCACAGCAGCCATTGCATTGTCTTCTTGAGTCTCCAACTTGGTGGGGAGACTTTACAACCTTCTGATCAGCCTCTTTAGCACCTTCTCTTAAGGCACACTAGATGGACAGCCTTGTTGTTGCTAAGCCAAGTATCCCATGCTGGTTGGAGTCTTCTTGAATCCTTGCAATGGCTTGAAGAATGGACATTGGCTTCTCATTTAACACCCCTCCTCAAGCTTGACCTGAGAATGAGAGTATATGGTCAAGCTTTGAAGATGAGAGCCAATGATCACCAATGCCTTGCCACCACTGCCCTCTTGGCTTGAGTGGTGGTCTTTTCTCTTGAGTGTACTTCCTTTCCACCCTCTTGGCATCAGGTAAGACACCGTCCAGATCATGGAAGCTCAATCACATGGTTGCAATGGGTTCTAGATGGCTTCTTTGATCCGGTTAGCAATAAGTGATGCAAGAGTGAACTCCACCACTTGCAAACTCCAATTATGATCAGAGTGAACTCCATTTCTGATCTCTGGTGAGGAAATAGACGACTTGAACCTTCAGGAATGCTCTCCATTACCCCTCCTCAAGCTTGATCTGGAGAGTATAAGTGAAGGACCAAGCTTGGAAGTGAGCAATACTGAACTTGAACCAGGAGCACAACAGTACCAACACCTGCGCTTAAGCCAACTGATCCACCCTTGGTCTCTGCTCCAATGCCTTGCACCACCATTCTTCCTTGTGTGTCTCTTGAACCAGGAGCTCAACACCCAAACAGGCTGCGCTTAATTCAACCGGTTGCGCTTAATTCAACCGGTTCTACACACAAGGTATGAGAAGATCCAGCCTGGTGGATGGTTGATCAGCTTCTGGTCTCCCCCTCCATCAATCCCCCTAGAGGTATCTTCAAAGGACAGCCATGTTCTGACTCAACCAAGACTTATTACCATCTGACCTCTTCTTCAATAATCTCTCCATGGTCAGGAATATACATCATGTGTAGGCTCTGAACAGCATGGGCAAAATCTTCTTCTTTGTCTTGATTTGATGATGGACAGAGAACAACACTTTTGTACCTGAAACATCACTCAAACTCCAGCAAGAATCAGACCACACACACTAGGATCAGACCTTGATAACTCACCAAGTCTGATCCTAATGTTTTTGAGAAAAAAATGCAATGGACAGAAGAATCTAACCAACTCATTCAGTTCAACTCCATGCACACAAACATCACTAACTGCACAGGTATGATAACTCATCAAGAACAAGGCATTAGGCTATTTTTATCAATTTTAATGACAAGCACAAAGACTAGACAACTCATCTATCTCTTATGCAACAAATGAATGCAGTACAAGATCAGGAAACTCTCCTAGACCTTTAGCAATGCAACAAGACAGAAACTGATACTAAGCAACTCACTTATACCAGAGATAACACAAACAATTATTCTAAGAGAAGAGCTAGTCATAACCATGCTAGAAAACTTATAAATAATTTAAAACATAAACAACACATACAACTTAAGTATCATGGCACAGAAACTAGGTTCAACAACTCTAACAACTTGAACCTGTCCCAAGAATACCAAGAACACCACTCAACACAACCAGACATAACTACACAAGCTCTTATTTAGGATTAGAAGGTTAACTTACAACCAAGGAACCTGAGCTGGTTCCTTGAACCTCCAGCCCATATGGCTCACTGGAAATGCAGTGGCTTGAGGTGTGAATTGAGTATCAAACACCTCTCCTTGGTGTAATGGTACGGCCCTGGATAGGCTGTCTAGTCCCTGAAACACTTGAAGGGGCGTGGGTGAAAGGATCAAGAGATTGTTGGTCTCTTGGATGGCGGATGGACTTCACCTTCGAGCTATGGATTGCTCAGAGGTTGTTTATGCTACTCCTCAGACACAGGGGCGTCCAGCTTTATGTCTAGGATGTATCACAGAAGATTAACTCTCCCTTAGTGTTATATAGAAACGTTCACCACTTGTGAACAAAGGAGACAGTGTCGTCTCAAGACTGGTTTGCACCAAAAAGAAGTTTATTGATAAAAAAATGGCTGAAAGTTACATGGACGTGGTGCTGCTGTTTAAAAGCATAAAACATAAAACCATAAGCCTAAACCAATGTGGTTTAGGAAAACCAAAACCAAATCCTATTGCTAATTGATTTAAAACACCAAACCAACTCCTAATGGGTTTATAAAGCCCAAAACCTCTTCCTAATGAGTTTACATAAATAATAAAACCAAATACACTTAAAATAGACCATAATGGTCGTGCATAATCATATTGGGCCAATCATAAACCAAGCTGGCTTGTCCTTCCACTTTTGGGCGATAAAGGCCTTTTCGAACAACTCTTTCTTGGGCTCGATCCATCTTGTTCCAGGTCCGACCAAGCTGCTCCTTATGCTCATTTGGATGATAAAGGTCCTCATCATGTTCCATTTCCTGCTCTGGTTCTCAATCTTCCATTTCCAACTCAATTCTCGCATATGTCGGTTTGACCAGTCCATTTCTCGATCAGACTGAATCTCCCATTCCATTTCCTGTCTAACCAGCTTCATCCTATCCATTTCCTTGTCAATCAGGGTTGTCACAGGTCGTCCATGATTGTCCAAAGTCAGTCCATGCTTTATAAAGGCCACATCAAGGCCCATAGCCTTTCTCGGTCCGATTACCTCATGGATCAAGCCTTTTAGCTTTCCATAAAGCTCATCAGGTCGTGCCATGATCCATTTCCTAGCTCCTTCTTTCCTTGACTTCATGTTCTTTAGTATGGGGCTGATCAGGGTCACACCATGTAACCTTCCCTCTTGTCAGGTACACAGTTCACACCCCTCCTATCCTTTTGCTGGTCGTGAGTCATAGGTATCAAGGAATGAGCTTCAGCTTTGTTGGCCAGAGAATGACTTGAACAACTTAGCTTTGAAGCTTCTTCAGTGACCTTGCTCCAAACATAGTTTCCTCCATAGATTTTCTTCAACATTTTGGACCAAAGGGGGTGGCTTTGTTTCTTATTTGGATCCTTGGCAGTCTCCAAGGTCGCCATTTCTTTGACTTCACTTTCTTGGAGAGTTGTGAACCAGTGGACAGTAGAATGTTCCTACTGGTTTGCAAGAGAAAGAACTTGAAACTGGACTTTGATGAAGCTTGCTGGACTGAGCTAAAGCTTTCTTGAGTTCCAGATACTTGAACCCTCCTTTATCTTGAGTTCTGGTGAGTCTCTTCCCTCCTGGAAAAGATTTGGACCAGAGGATACAAGGATGAGAAGAAACAGAGTTTTAAAGAGAGATTTGGACAGAAAACAGTTTGCGGAAGTGTTTTAGGTTTTCAGGAGCTTGAGAGCTCTGATACCATGAGAGAATATGGAGATTAGGGTGTGAGATTAAAGGTGAGACAGAGTATCGTCGGATTTAATAAGAAGAGAATGAAGAGAGTAAGTGAGAATGTAAGAGAATGCAGTGGAGAGTATAAGTGAGATTTAAAATAGTTCTTGAGAGATTGCTTGAGAGATTTAGTAACCAGGAAGTATAAGAGATTAAGAGAGATAGAACTGAGTATATTGAAGTGAGAGATCTCCTCTCCTTGGTTTACAATCAGATACAACATTGTCTTAAATAGACAATCACACACATTAGACAAATACTAAAACAGGGTTTAACTAAAGAAATAGTATTGTAATGTTTCTGATGAAGCCAGGAGGATGCAGCCAAGGTAAATCTCGACCAGAGGGAGTGAGAGTGATAGGAGAGAGAGATGGGCACAGTTTGGTTGAGTGAAAGTGACAGCAGGCTCATCTTCTTATGCACATGTGACATTTACTCTATTTTATTCCCAACTTGTCTGATCTCTCTCCAACGGTCTGATCTCTATTTTAAACTTCAAATATGCTTCATCAGACTCAGCTGGACGAGTTCCCCACTTGCCTTGACTTCCAAGACACTCTAGGTTACTTGCACTCCAAGACTGTACAAACAGATTCAAATCTGCCTGTTCTGGATGCTTCACTTGCATGCTCTGGTTTTGCTTGATCTCTCATCAGCTCCAGCTTTATTTATCTTCATTCCAACATCTATCTCCTGCCTAATCAGCATCACAATATCCAACCACTTCTGTACTGCCATTGCAACCCATCCAAACTCCTTGTCCAGGCGTGCCACTCAAATACCTCAGTATCCTATCAACCATCTTCCAGTGATGTACCATTGGCGCCTGCATATACTGACTCACTTGGTTCACTGCAAAACATATATCTGGTCTGGTGATGGTCAAGTAGATCAGCTTGCCAACCATCTTTCTATACAGCGTAGAATCCTCAAATAACTGGTTGTCTTCAACCTCCCCCTCACTCAAGACCTTATATCCCTCCTCAAGAGGTGTCTTGGCTATCTTTCCTCCAAGCACATCAGTCTCCTTCAGCATATCCATAGTATACTTCCTTTGAGACATAAACAAGCCCTCCTTAGATCTGCATATCTCAATCCCCAAGAAATACTTCATCTCTCCCAAGTCTTTGATATCAAACACAGACTTGAGAAACTCTTTAGTGGCTTTAATCCCAGCCTTATCACTTCCTGTGATAATCAGATCATCCACATATACCAAAATCACGATGATCCCGATGGTCAGTAAGTGTGAAGAGTGTATGATCAAGTTCAGACTTCACGAACCCTCTCCCATTGAGTGTTGTACTCAGTTTCCTGTACCAAGCTCTAGGTGACTGCTTCAGCCCATATATTGAATTCTTCAATCTCAACACATTCCCTGGCTTCACTAGATGCTCAAGACCAGGAGGTGGGAGCATGTATACCTCATCTTCCAGCTCACCTTGCAAGAAAGCATTCTTCACATCCATTTGCCACAAGTCCCATTTAAGATTCACAGCAAGAGATAGGACTATCCTAATGGTGTGAAGCTTGGCGACTGGTGCAAAGGTGTCAATATAATCTTCTCCATAGATCTGAGTGAACCCTCTTGCCACTAGCCTTGTCTTCTTCCTATCCACGGTTCCATCAGGTTTGTATTTGATAGTGAAGATCCATCTACTAGTCACTGCCTTCTTTCCTTTTGGTAATTCACTCTCATACCAAGTGTCATTCCTTATCATAGCATTAGCTTCATCTCCCACAGATTCTTTCCAATCCTCATGCATCATTGCTTCTTCATACGACCTTGGAACAAAGCTTGCATCTAAGCTTATCATGAAGGCATGATGCTCTTCAGGAAACTCAGCAAAGGAACACACGGCTTGAGAAGGATGCTCCACAGCCTGGGCATTGTAGTACACTCTCGTGTTTACCGGTTGGGAGGATCCTTCCTTGTCCTTGTGCTCCTCCTTAACTCTGAACTGGGACCTCAGCTTGAACCTGTTCCTCACGAACCAGTAGACTCTCCTTGTTCCTCTTCTGAACCAGAACCAGTATACTCTTCTCCTGAATCAGTAGACTCTTCTCCTGAACCAGTAGACTCTCCTTGCTCATCTCCACTAGACTGAGGCAAGTTCACTGCTTCCCTTGTCTCCTCATGATCATGCTGACCTGAATCCTCTTTGTTCCGCTCTTGCTCACCTGATGAATCCTCTTGGTTCTGCTCTTGCTCACCTGATTCAGTTCCATTCCCCCTCTCATGATCAAGAGGAGTTGTTCTTCCAGCTCCACCAGTCTGGTTGGAAGGTTCTCTCCTTCGGGTTCCTGATCACAGGATAACCACATCCCTAACTTCTCCAGCAACACTCTCGGTGTTGTTGCCTTATCAGATGGAGGTTGAGATAAATCCTTCAGATTTTCCCACTCCTTTTCTTCATAATAACCTTTTTCTTCAATAAACTTCACTTCTCTAGATACCATTACTCTCCTTGCTTCAGGATCATAGCACTTGTACCCTTTCTGGGTGATAGAGTACCCAATGAACATTGCCTTAGTGCTTTTTGCTTCCAGCTTGTTTCTCTGTTCTCCTGGAACCATGACATAGCACACACAACCAAAGACACGCAGGTGATCTATGAATGGCCTGCTCTTGTTCAATACCTCAAATGGTGACAAATGCTTTAATATCCTGGTTGGAACCCGGTTGATGAGATAGCAGGCAGTCTTAACAGCATCACTCAAAAAACGTTTTGGGACATTTGTATGAAACATCATTGATCTAGCAACCTCCATCAAGTGCCTGTTCTTTCTCTCAGCTACACCATTCTGTTGTGGTGTATATGGACAGCTAGTCTGATGCACAATTCCATGCTTGGCTAGATGACTCTTGAAGGCATTGCTGATGTATTCACCTCCATTGTCTGATCTCAGTACCTTCACAGAAGTATTGTATTGATTAGATACATATGCTTGGAAGTTCATAAAAGCTTCTAGCACCCTATCTTTAGATGGAAGCAATGTAAGCCAAGTATACTTAGATTTCTCATCAATGAATGTCACAAAGTACATGTGACTATCTCTAGACATACATGGTGCAGTCCACACATCTGAATGAACTAGATCAAAGCAATGATCATAAGTGGTCTCTGATGTTGGGAAAACAGTCCTACAATGCTTTCCTAATATGCATGCTTCACAATCCAAGTGATTAAATGTCATATTAGGCATAATCAATTCAATTGCACGAGCATGAAGATGTCCCAGTCTAGCATGCCAAGTCATCCTATCAATCTTCTCAGCAGTACTACTCAAACATATACAGTTAAAGGGTTCAGAAGTCTTAGCCAATTGGAGATGGTATAGCTGATTCTTTCTGTCTCCTCTACCAATGAACCTTCCAGTCTTCAGATTTTGAAACTCAACCTCATCTGGCCTTAATACCACTTGGCAGCCAAGATCAACCGTCGCCTTCTTCACAGATAATAGATTTGAAGTAAACTGGGGCATGTAGAAAGCATATGTATCTTTCTCAAACAGTTTGAGTTTTCCCACTCCTTCTATTGGGATCATATCACAATTCGCTATCTATACCCTAGGTTTGTACAGACTTGGGAAGCAAGGTTGTCCGTACAGTTTTGTCCAGCAAGCAACCAATCCGACCTAAACTAACTTACAAGGCAAGGAGAAGCTTTGGGAACTCGCAAGACTTGATCCTAGAGGAGAAGAGACCGTTGGTGCATCAAGACAAAGGGAGGAGCAAGTTCACCAATTAAATAACATTAAAAGTCACATGTCCTCCTTAAGAGATGGAGCCGTTGGGAGCTGTCCCTTTCTTGGATCTGGCGGATCAGTGCTTGGTTTAGACCACCTTAGTTTATTGTAATTCCTCTTGTCTTGTATATCCTGATCTGCCTATATATTCACATTGTATGCTTACCATTTTAATTCAAGGGAAAATATGTTCCTCTTTGCATCTCTCTCTCTTTAGTGTCGGATACAATCTCTCTCTCTTTCTCTCTCTCTCTCTTTGAAACTCATAATCTCTTCTCTTCTTGATATTTAATCTCTGTTCTTGATAAACCACCCTCTTAATTCATACAATTCAACATGGTATCAGAGCAACAAAGCTCTTGAGACCTTTCTTTCTCATAAACTTTCGCAAATTTCAAATCTCTGATTCTGTTCTTGCTGTTCTTAATCTCAAACCAGTCTCTGTTCTTACTCTTGGATTTTTCTAAAGATGGATAGCAACAACAGCAACAACCGAGCTCTCAGCATACCTGTGACTCTTAAGGGAATTAACTATCTCTTATGGGCCAGGATGGTGAAGATTGCCCTTGGAGGAAAAGGTTTATGGAGTCATGTCTCAACAGAAGCAGCTCCAAAACAAACTGTCCAAGGAGAAGATGGAAAGGAGATGGTGGTAGCTGATGAAGACAAATGGAGTCAGGAAGACCTCATGGTGCTCACAGTCCTCCTTAGCTCCCTTGAGCCAGCAATTATGGAGTCTTACTCATACTGTGAGACTTCCAAGCAACAGTGGGATACTCTCTACAAAGTGTATGGAAATGTCTCCAACCTTACAAGAGTGTTTGAAGTGAAAAGAGCCATCAATGCTCTCAGCCAGGGAGATGTGGAGTTTCAACCCCACTTTGGCAAATTCAGGTCCCTTTGGGCAGAGCTGGAGTTACTAAGGCCGCACACAACTGACCCTGTCACCTTCTTGGCTA
Organism: Brassica carinata; assembly: GCA_016771965.1. Taxonomy (NCBI): domain Eukaryota; kingdom Viridiplantae; phylum Streptophyta; class Magnoliopsida; order Brassicales; family Brassicaceae; genus Brassica; species Brassica carinata. The sequence goes on from CM028689.1 coordinate 37,546,593, forward strand.
GGCGTGAAGGGGACAAAGTGTTTGGACTACTGCTCACTCTCAACCCTTCTTATGGAGGCCTGATTAAGCACATCTTGAGAGATGACAAGTTACCTGACCTGGATGAAGTGTGTGCGCAAATCCAGAAGGAGGAAGGCTCAGTGGGCTTGTTTGGAAGCAAAGGAGACCTAAGTATGGCTCACCAGGCTGAAGAGGCTGTGGCAAACAAGGCAGCCTCCAAACAAGATGAGAAGAAAGTCTTGGTCTGTGATCATTGCAAGAAGAAGGGCCACATGAAGGACAAGTGCTGGATCCTTCATCCTCATGTGAAGCCAAACAAGTTCAGAGAGACACGCCCTCAGTACCAGGATGCCAGAGCTAACTTCTCAGCTGATGGTGCTGATCCAACAACACCACACTCTATGGGAATAAGCAACAATGGCGTAGGAAGTGCTATGGCCTCCACATCAGTGTATGCTACCCCAAGGGCCAACCTGGATGAGACCATCAAGAAGTCTGACTTGGATGCTCTCATCAAAGCCTTGAGAGAATCTAGTATATCTAAAACCCTTGGTATCTCTCTTAATGCTTCTCACATTGCTAGTAGTTCTTTAAATGTTTTAAAATCAGCTAAGCCTTTAGTTATAGACTCTGGTGCTTTCCATCACATGATAAGTGATTTAAATCTGATTAAAAACATAGGACCAGCCTTAGGGAATGTGATGATAGCAAATGGAGATAAAATTCCAATAAAGGGTGTGGGTGATCTAAAACTGTTTGATAGAGTTTCTAAAGCTTTTTACATGCCCACCTTTGCATCAAACTTATTATCTGTCAAGAAAGTCACTAATGATCTCAATTGTCAAGTTACTTTCATGCCTAACAGTGTGTACTTTCAGGATATTGATTCTAGTAGGTTGCTTGGCAAAGGTGTTACCAAGGGAGACTTGTACTTGCTTGAGGGCACAAGACCAGCGACTGATCTATCTAATGCTTTTCATTCTGTTTCTGAATTCCCTAAAGATGTAATATGGCATGCTAGATTAGGACATCCTCATTCCCATGCCTTGAACATCCTGTTGCCTAATATCTCTTTTAAAAGTGCTTGTGAGGCTTGTATCTTAGGAAAACATTGTAGAACTGTGTTTCCTAAATCAAGAACCATCTATGATCATTGCTTTGACTTAATTCATTCTGATGTGTGGACTGCTCCATTTACATCTAGAGAACAGCATAAATACTTTGTGACATTTATAGATGAAAAGTCTAAATACACATGGATCACTTTGCTGCAATCTAAAGATAGGGTGCTAGAAGCCTTTAAAAAATTTCAAAACTATATCACTAACCATTTCAATGTGAAGATTAAAATTCTTAGATCAGATAATGGTGGTGAATACACTAGCACAGCCTTCAAACAACATCTAGCCTCTCATGGGATCATTCATCAAACGAGCTGTCCCTACACACCTCAACAAAATGGTGTGGCTGAAAGGAAGAACAGACATTTAATGGAGGTGGCCAGAAGCATGATGTTCCATGGAAATGTCCCAAAGAAGTTTTGGGGAGATGCAGTGGTCACTGCCACATATCTTATCAACCGCACTCCTACTAGGGTGCTGCATGATGCCACTCCATATGAGGCACTAAATAAGACTAAACCCTCCATAGATCATCTGCATGTGTTTGGTTGTGTGTGCTTTGTCTTGGTTCCAGGATACCTAAGAATAAAGCTAGAGGCCAGAAGCACAAAGGCAATGTTCATTGGGTATTCAACACATCAGAAAGGATACAAGTGTTACCATCCAGACACCAGGAGGGTTCTATTATCCAGGTATGTTAAGTTCATTGAAGAAAAAGGCTATTATGATGAGAAGAGCTGGGGAGAACTCAAGGATCTATCTCACTCAGCCTCAGATAGAGCTAACAACCTGAGAGTCTTAATGGAAAGGCTTGGGATCAGTTTACCAGATGCACCAGAAAAGGTCAGGGGAGGTGCCCACACAAGCTGTAGATGAGACAGTAGAAGATGTTAGAGTATCTCACCTTGATCATGAGAGTGGCAGCGGAAACAATGAGCAACCTGCACAAGCTCAACCTGAAGAGAACTCAGTGTCACATGATCAAGATGAGATGCCATCAGAATCAGATGCTGAGACCTTACATGAGGCGCCAAATAATGAACCTGAACCTGAGCAGATACAGCCTTTGAGAAGGAGTACAAGAGACAGGAAACCAGCTTCAAACTGGATCAACACAAGGTTCTACTTTAATGCTGAAGCCGTAGCTCATCCAATCAGTGCAGCATGTTCTCTTGCCCAATATCCAGAAGAACATCAAGTCTTCATCAGTGAATTGGATCAGGAGTACATTCAAAAAACCTATGAAGAAGCTATGCAACATGAGGAGTGGAAGGCATCTATTGGAGATGAGATAGGCGCCATGATCAAGAACAACACTTGGTTTGAAAGTGAGCTTCCCAAAGGCAAGAAAGCAGTAACAAGCAGGCTTATCTTCACTATCAAGTATCTGGCTAATGGAAAGCCAGAGAGGAAAAAAACCAGATTAGTTTCAAGAGGGTATACTCAAGTATATGGTGAAGATTACTTGGATACTTTTGCACCAGTGGCCAAGCTGCATACCATAAGGATTCTTCTATCTCTTGCTGTCAACCTAGAGTGGGATCTATGGCAGATCCAAGAAAGAGACAGCTCCCAACGGCTCCGTCTCTTAGGGAGGACATGTGACTTTTAATGTTATTTAATTGGTCAACTTGCTCCTCCCTTTGTCTTGATGCACCAACGGTCTCTTCTCCCTCATGTTTCAGACCAAGTGTTGTTCTTGATGTGTATGAGAGTTCCCAAAGCTCTCCTTGCCTTGTAAGTTAGTTTAGGTCGGATTGGTTGCTTGCTGGACAAGACTGTACGGACAACCTTGCTTCCCAAGTCTGTACAAACCTAGTGCATACACATCCTTCCGAGTATCTCCTTCTCCTTCTCTCCTTATATCTTCATGATTGCTCATCTTTTTATTGATTCATGTCAACACTCCCCCTCAAGCTTGACTCTAGGGATTGGTCAACATTGGAACCCATTAAGCATTCCCTCATTAAAACCTTTAGCTTGGAAAAACCTCTTGGGATAAAAACCAAGCCAAGGAAAAAGAGTAGAACACTTCATGGCCAGAGGATCAGTGACATGAGATGTCTATGAGTCCAAGCTTGGGATGAATGGACTCACAGACCTTGCTGCTGGCTGCCTTGGTGAATATGTCAGCTAATTGATCCTCACTTCTAGTGTAGCATGGAAGGATCACTTGTTGTTCCACAGCTTGTCTCACCTTGTGGCAGTCCACTTCTATATGCTTTGTCCTCTCATGAAAGACTGAGTTGGATGCAATGTGGATTGCTGCCTGGTTGTCACAATGCATAGTCATTGGTGTGTTGATCTCGATCCCCAAGTCACTTAGCAGCCCCTTGATCCATATAAGCTCACTTGTAAGCTTTCTCATTGATCTATATTCTGCCTCAGCACTTGAACAAGACACCACCTTCTGCTTCTTTCTCTTCCATGTGACCAGGTTCCCTCCAATGAATGTGCAATAGCCTGTGGTTGATCTTCTATCAATCCTATCTCCAGCCCAATCAGCATCACAATACCCAACCACTTCAGTGCTCTTGTTACACGCCATCCATACTCCCTGACCAGGTGCTTCTCTTAAGTATCTCAAGATCCTCTCCACCATTTTCCAGTGATGTATCTTGGGGGCTTGCATATGCTGGCTCACTTGATTCACAGAAAAACACACATCTGGTCGAGTGATAGTGAGTTAGATGAGCTTCCCAACCGTTCTTCTATACTTCTTGACATAAGGGAAGGGAGTTGCATCATACTCCCCCTCTCGCAGCACCTTGTAGCCTTCTTCTAATGGTGTCTTGGTCTGTCTGCCTCCAAGGTCTCCTGCCTCATTTAATATATCAAGTGTGTACTTCCTTTGGGATAAGAAAAGGCCCTCCTTGGAGTGGCACAATTCAATCCCTAGAAAGTACTTTAACTCTCCCAAATCCTTAATATCAAATACAGTTTTAAGAAAAGCTTTAGTTGAGGTGACACCTTCCTGGTTACTACCAGTGATGATGATATCATCCACATACACCCGGATGACTACAATGCCTTGGCTGCTGGTTAGTGTGAAGAGAGTATGGTCAGCTTGAGACTTCACAAAGCCTCTCCCATTGAGTGTGGTGCTTAGTTTATGATACCAAGCTCTTGGAGATTGCTTCAAGCCATAGATAGCCTTCTTTAGTCTTAAGACATTCCCTGGTTTCACCATATCTTCTAGGCCAGGAGGTGGTCTCATATAGACTTTATCTTCCAACTCTCCTTGAAGAAAAGCATTCTTCACATCCATCTGCCAATCCGACCTAAACTAACTTACAAGGCAAGGAGAAGCTTTGGGAACTCGCAAGACTTGATCCTAGAGGAGAAGAGACCGTTGGTGCATCAAGACAAAGGGAGGAGCAAGTTCACCAATTAAATAACATTAAAAGTCACATGTCCTCCCTAAGAGATGGAGCCGTTGGGAGCTGTCCCTCTCTTGGATCTGGCGGATCAGTGCTTGGTTTAGACCACCTTAGTTTATTATAATTCCTCTTGTCTTGTATATCCTGATCTGCCTATATATTCACATTGTATGTTTACCATTTTAATTCAAGGGAAAATATGTTCCTCTTTGCATCTCTCTCTCTTTAGTGTCGGATACAATCTATCTCTCTCTCTTTGAAACTCATAATCTCTTCTCTTCTTGATATTTAATCTCTGTTCTTGATAAACCACCCTCTTAATTCATACAATTCAACACTATCATCACACCTCCAGTGGCTTTCTTCACATCACTTATCAAGCTTCTATCACTGATCATGTGATGACTTGCTCCAGAATCAACTATGATGGGTTTGTTAGATGTGGATGCTTTGGCTGGAGCACCTTGTCTCCGGGTCGTAGCCAAATCATACACATACTTGACAAACTCATCCCATTCCTCCTTTGTGACACACTCATCTGCTCCTTTAGTTTCTAGCTTCCTCATAACTCCACTGCCCTCTACAGAATCTCCCATGTAAGCTGAGTAAGAACATTCTCCTACTTGCATACTATCCTTGATATCCTTCCTCCATAATCTTCTCATCATAAACCACACCTTAGAAAGTTTTCTCAACTTTCCCTTCTTACAGCTTGTACCTCTCTTCCATCTATCCGGCTTCTTGTGTATCTCCCACACATCACAAATGTGTTTAACCAGCTCACATATCTCTTTCATAAGAAGGTTAAAAGATCACATCTTGCTTCCTCCTTCCTTGACAACAACTCGGTTTTGCTGTATTTGTTTTCACCATACCCAACTCTGATCCTACTTCTCTCAGCCTCCCCACAAGCTGATACAACTCGTCCTCTCCTTGTCTTAGACTGTGGATCACGCCCTTGGCTTCATGAACCTTCAACCTTGCTGTCTGACCTTCTTCAGTAGCTATCTCCTTCAAAGGTTTCTCCTTTAAAAGTTCTACCTTTACATGAATCTCCTCCAAACTTGCTGTCTGATCTTTCTCAGCAGCTCTCTCCTTTAAAGGTTCTTCCTTTGCTGTCTTGTTTTCCTCAGAAGCTATCTCCTTTAAAGGTTCTTCCTTTACATGATTACTCCAAATCCCACAGCTTTCAATGAGAGTTTATGAGATTTAGTGAGTTTTAGATGAAGAACATTGCAAGACAGAGAGAGAGATGTTGCGAGATTAAGAGAGAGAGATAGATGGGAAAACATTTTCCTTGATAGATTTAGATCACATACATCGTTGATAAATAGGCAAATAAGGAGAAACAAGACAAGAGGAATTATAATAAACTATGGTTAGACTTCTCATGGGCTGGACCGAGATAGGGACAGCTCTGGTCTTGGAGTGTGACCTCTCCCAACGGTAAGGAAGTCATGTGACTTTTAAAGTATTTTAATGGCCACTTGCTTCACCTTCTCTTTGACTTCTCCAACGGTCTCCTGAGCATTTAAACTCACTTCTTCTAAGCTCCCACATATTCTTCTTGCCTTATAATAAAGACTTGGTCGGATAGGTTGCTTAGAACCCACGGCTGTACGGACAGACTTGCATCCCAAGTCATGTACGGATCACTTGATTCCTAACCCATCCGTGTAGCTTATTCTCCTTCTCTCCTTCATTCCTTCAAGCTTCCATCTCTTTATTACTTCATGTCAACACTCCCCCTCAAGCTTGACCATAGGGACTGGTCAAGCTTGGAAGCCATGAAGCATTCCCTCATTAAAACCTTTACTTGGAAAAACCACTTGGGATAAAAACCAAGCAAAGGAAAAAGAGTAGAACACTTCATGGCAAGAGGATCAGTGACAAGTGAGGTTTATGAGTCCAAGCTTAGGATGAATGAACTCACAAACCTTGTTGCTGTCTGCCTTGGTGAAGATGTCAGCTAGTTGATCTTCACTTTTAGTGTAGCATGGAAGTATCACTTGCTGCTCTACTGCTTGTCTCACCTTGTGGCAATCCACTTCTATATGCTTTGTCCTCTCATGGAATACTGAATTGGAGGCAATGTGTATTGCTGCCTGATTGTCACAATGCATGGTCATTGGTGTGGTGATCTCTATCCCCAAATCTTTTAGCAGCTCCTTGATCCATATAAGCTAACTTGTGAGCTTCCTCATTGATCTATACTCTGCTTCAGCACTTGAACAAGACACCACCTTCTGCTTCTTACTTTTCCATGTGACCAAATTCCCTCCAATAAAGGTACAATAGCCTGTGGTTGATCTCCTATCAATTCTGTCTCCAGTCAAATCAGCATCACAATATCCAACAACTTCAGTGTTCTTGTTACATGCCATCCATATTCCTTGACCAGGCGCCTCTCTTAGGTACCTTAAGATCCTCTCAACCATGTTCCAATGATGCACCTTAGGAGCTCCCATGTGTTGGCTCACTTGGTTCACAGCAAAGCACACATCAGGTCTGGTGATTGTTAGATAGATAAGCTTGCCCACCATTCTTCTATACTTCTTGACATCATCAAATGGAGTAGATTGATACTCCCCCTCTCGCAGCACCTTGTAACCTTCTTCCAATGGAGTCTTGGCTTGTCTACTTCCAAGGTTTCCTACCACATTTAAAATATCAAGTGTGTACTTCCTTTGAGATAAAAATAGCCCTTCTTTAGAGCGGCAGATTTCAATCCCAAGGAAGTACTTCAACTCCCCCAAGTCTTTGATATCAAAAGCATTTTTAAGAAAGGTTTTAGTTGAGAGAATACCTTCCTTGTTGCTACCAGTGATAATAATGTCATCCACATAGACTAGGATCACCACAATACCTTGCTTGCTGGTTAGAGTGAAGAGGGTGTGATCAGCTTCTGATTTGAATCCTCTCCCATTTAGTGTGGTGCTCAGCTTATGATACCAGGCCCTTGGAGATTGCTTCAAGCCATAGATTTCCTTTTTAATCTAAGAACATTTCCTGGTTTCACCATGTTCTCAAGACCAGGGGGTGGCCTCATGTAGACTTCATCTTCTAATTCTCCTTGAAGGAAGGCATTCTTCACATCCATCTGCCATAAATCCCACTCAAGGTTGACAGCAAGAGACAAGATGATCCTTATAGTATGCAGCTTGGCCACTAGTGCAAATGTGTCTAGATAATCTTCACCATACACTTGAGTGTATCCTCTTGCAACTAGCCTTGTCTTTTTCCTCTCTGGTTTTCCATTAGCCTGGTATTTTATTGTGAAGATGAGCCTGCTTGTCCTTTGCTTTCTTGCCTTTAGGGAGCTCGGTTTCAAACCATGTACCATTCCTTTCCATGGCCTATCTCATCACCTCTTGATGCATTCCACTCCTTGTGTTGCATAGCTTCTTCATATGTTTTTGGGATATATTCCTCATCTAGCTCACTCATAAGGACTTGATGCTCTTCTGGATATTGTGCAAGAGAACAGGTTGCACTAATTGGATGAGCTACTGCTTCAGCATTGAAGTAGACTCTTGTATTGATCCAGTTTGATGCTGGCTTCCTGTTCCTTGTACTTCTTCTCAAAGGTACCGTAGGCTGCTCAGGTTCAGGCTCATTTCCAGTGCTTGGCGCCTCCTCTTGAGTACCAGCAGCTGGTTCTGAGTGTCTCTCATCTTGATCATGAGCCATTGAGTTTTCTTGAGCTTGCGCAGGCTGTTCAACACCACTTTCACTGCCCCCGTCATGATCAGGATGAGTGACTTCAAGATAATTAGCACCAGGAGATGGTGCACTCTCTGGAACAGATTCCACCCTTGGTAGAGAAGGCATACTGACTCCCAGGCTCTCCATTACTGATGAGATCCTAGGATGCTTCTCTGGGACTGGGAAGAGAGAACAAGGGATAATCCTTGCAAACAGAGAGACAAGGCTCGATCTGCTTCAAGGCGTGTGGAATGAGGTGGGACACAAGAGCTATGGCTCGACTCCTGATACTCCAAGGACACTGAACTAGATATGACACACTAGAACAGAGATCCCAAGCCGGATATTACACACCAGCAAGCGGATATTACACACCAGCCAAGCTGACTTCGCCCAGAGAGAAGAGAGAAAACTAGGTTTTGATAAAAGGTGGTTTCTGATACAAGGGGGCCACGACCACAATATAAAGGAGAAGCCTTGTACATTCACAAGGTCTCGGAAATAACATAAACACTTAAGTCTAAAGGCTCCCTCGAAAACTAGACAAAGACTGAGTTTAAAATTTAAAATAAAACAAACTTAGATAACTAAAATACTTAGATAAATATTTCTTCTCTCTTGGACCATGGATCAACAACCAAGTGATGTGAAGTAACTTGTGGCCTCGTTAAAAACCCTCCTTTGGAAAACCCAGTGGGAAAAGACCAAAGGTTAGGAAAAGAGCACACACAAGCTACTTGCTTAGTTGTTGATCAGCTTGAACTTGGAATGTCTTGGATGGTGGTTGAGGTATAAAGATGATAGTGCTTCCATCTCGAACAATGAATTCTTCTTGTTGCATCCTCAGCTACAAGCTGTCCATGATCAGGTCCGTGCCTCCTTTCCATGATCACATCATCCCCTCCCTCTTCAGAAAGATTTGTCCTCAAATCTGTTTTACCTGATACACTGAAACAAATCAAGTTAGCAAATGACAATTTATCAAAGAGTAATAATCTTATCCCAAATTTGTCTCTGCTTGGTTTTTGTTTGTATGCTGCATCTGGAGGTGCTTCTTTAATGAGGATAAAGCCAGGGACGTCTTGATGGTTATGCCGGTCCAGATCAGGTGGTTTGAATCTTTTGTCTTCCTCACGCTTGTAGTTTCTCCTTGTATGCTTCCAAGCTCTCTTAAAATCTGCACATAGCTCTTTTGACAAAAACAAGTGCATCATATCTGTGTAATCAATAAAAGAACTCTTGAAAACATAATCACTTACCTTAGCAAGCCCACCTGGTCTCCATAGATAGGATTGAGATGTTTAAAACTCAGAAAAATTCAAACAAAGAACACAGAGGATCAGCCGACTTGTAAACCCATAACTCTTTCACCTGAGAAGCTTTGGACATGATTCCAATTCGACGTGAGACCCTGATGAGTTAAGTTTCCATAGCAGTCGAGTTTGTTGATTAATTCCTTGTGGTTGTTGAGATATGATCCTCGGACTGCTCCTATGTCAAGACTGGCGGCTAGACAGCTTTCAAATTTTGCTTGTTGTGTCTCCAACTTAGCCAAGGACTCATCATTGATACTCTGATAATTATAGCTCCTCTTTTCACCTGTAACTTTCTCAGCTTCTTTTGGACAAGTCAAGTGGGTTATCATGTCAAAGAAAGTATTGTAGACCAGAATGTTAGCAAGGCACAAAACAATACAACCAGAACCATTTATCTCAAGTTTCAGAAGTGCAATATGTTTATCAAAAAACGTGTTATATACTAAGATATCATCAAAGAACAATCCCACACGTTTATAAACATTTTCAGCACACAAACAATCAATCTCAAACTCAGAGATATTTGCAGAATTCAAAATTTCAAACCTAACACCAGTATGATGCAATTTCGGTTCATGGCATTTCCTAGATTCTTTCAAGACATAAGTGGATGCAAGAAAATTATCAGTGACAAGTTTATGCATAGGAAAGTTCATAACAGAATTTTTCTCTTCAGTTCTAGCAAGTGAATCACAAGGTTTTCTAAAACAACAATCAGATTGTTTCAATTTAAGCTCAAAAACCTTTTCAAAATGATCAAAACTTTTGCCATGTTTCAGAAAATGATCAGAACTCAGAATATGACCAGAAATGTTATTATTTTGATTTTGAAAACGTTTTTGATCAAAGATGATTTCTGGTTTAAGTTCTTTAAAAGATTTAAACATGTTATCAAAAACAGATTTTGAAACACAAAAATCTTTTACTTTATCAAGACCAAAACGTTTTATGTCTTCAATGCTCCCTTTAACAAAAATTTCAGGCACAGAGACAACCATATTAAACTCCTTACAGTGCTCTTGCAGATCATAAGACAAGGTTTCAGGAATAGTTTCAGACTGCAAGCTGTTCTGCTGTTCCAAGTCTTCTCTTTGTGTTGATTGCTCTGGTTCTTGCTCTGCTGAGACTTCTTACGTAACCTGTGACACTGAAACAAGGCTACTCGGTTGCACGGTTCAAGACAAGTTAGTTCATCAAAGGAATTATTGAAATTAAATTCAGACTGAGGTAAGAAAAGAGAACAATCTTGTTCGTCTCAGACTTCTCCTTTTCCTTAGATGTTTCTGTTTGAGCTTCTTGAATTGATGCAGCTGAGTCTGGTTCTGCAACTTTGAGTTCTGAGACAGTAGTAACTGGTTCTTGATGCTGTGCTTCAATGGATGGACGTGCTGTGTTGGTCCTTTTGAGTGGTTTTCCCACGTCCATGATCAACTGAGACAGTTCCTTGATGTCTTCCTTACTGTCCCGGCTTGTTGTTTTGCTAGATAAACTAATGACACTGGTTGGACTTGATCTCATGCTGCCTTGTTGTTTCTGAACTGAGTCTGAAGAGTATAGCTTTGCCTCAGGCTGCCTCAAGTAAGTGCCTTTTTGTCTTATCCTTCTCTGCCTTTGAAGTACTTCTTTGTAGTACTGTCTTGGAACATACTCTCTACGCATCAAAGAGCTCAGCTTAAGCCATGTTTCCACTGGTTCTTTTCCATCAAGTCTTCTGACTTTATCAATTGTTTCCACCAGCTTAAAGCATAACCATAAAACTCAGCAGTGGCTATTAGAACCTTCTTCCTTTCAGCATAGTGTTGACAGTTAAAAATCATCTCCACCTTCTCTTCCCACTCCACATATACAGCAGGATCAGCATCACCAAAGAAAGGAGGGATTTTTATCTTTTGATCAACAAATTTGTCTCTGCTATTGCCTCTGCCTTCATGCTCACGTCTCTGTCTCCTCTCACTGCTTCTAGACTCAAGACTCTGACCAGTGGCTTGTTGGAGTTGCTGTCTAAACTCTTGTCGAAATTTATCAAAGTTGGGCTTCATCTTCTGCTGCAGTTGAGCATTCATAGCCTTAAGTAACACCTTTTCATCCTTAGTGATTTTTCCTTTCTGATCTCCTGCCATGGTACCTGATACAAGAGAAAGATTAAGCCAGTAAGTAGTTCTAACAAAAGAGATCAAAAAGTTTGAAGCAAACAGAGATAACAAAGAAATTAATTTACAAAACCAGAAACAGATTCAAATCGAAATACACCAAACCAAATATAAATCAGACTGAAACTATAAAACCCCTAAATAGCACAGAGTAGATCACGAAAATCAGGTTCAGTTTCAGACTTGGATTTGCAAAAATCAAAATTAAACAGATTCTCAAGAACAAGAACAGATTGATTCGGTTTAACACAAAACGAAACATATCACGACAAATCGGAAACTTTCGATCAAGGATGTGAAGAGTCTAAACACAGAAATCAGATCAAGGAACCCTATTTGATCAGATTTCTACACAAAACACAGATCAACACGAAATCAAAGGGTATATGAAAATATTTCAACAGATTTATGATCAAAGTTATCAGATTTATCGATTTCCACGACAAGCAGGTAGATCGAATCAAAATCGATGTGAAGATGAACAGATCAATAAGTAAACAAGATGAAATCGAAAACTTCCCTTCAGAGTTGCTCGATACCACTTGATGAGATCCTAGGATGCTTCTCGGACTGGGAAGAGAGAACAAGGATAATCCTTGCAAACAGAGAGACAAGGCTCGATCTGCTTCAAAGTGTGGAATGAGGTGGGACACAAGAGCTATGGCTCGACTCCTGATACTCCAAGGACACTGAACTAGATATGACACACTAGAACAGAGATCCCAAGCGGATATTACACACCAGCAAGCGGATATTACACACCAGCCAAGCTTGACTCATGAGACAAGAGAAGAGAGAAAACTAGGTTTTGATAAAAGGTGGTTTCTGATACAAGGGAGCCACGACCACAATATAAAGGAGAAGCCTTGTACATTCACAAGGTCTCGGAAATAACATAAACACTTAAGTCTAAAGGCTCCCTCGAAAACTAGACAAAGACTGAGTTTAAAATTTAAAATAAAACAAACTTAGATAACTAAAATACTTAGATAAATATTTCTTCTCTCTTGGACCATGGATCAACAACCAAGTGATGTGAAGTAACTTGTGGCCTCGTTAAAACCTTCCTTTGGAAAACCCAGGTGGGACAAAACCAAAGGTTAGGAAAGAGCACACACAAGCTACTTGCTTAGTTGTTGATCAGCTTGAACTGGAATGTCTTGGATGGTGGTTGAGGTATAAAGATGATAGTGCTTCCATCTCGAACAATGAATTCTTCTTGTTGCATCCTCAGCTACAAGCTTTCCATGATCAGGTTCGTGCCTCCTTTCCATGATCACATCAATTACTCTCCTTAGGTTGTCTGCTCTATCTGAGGCTGATTGAGAAAGATCTTTGAGCTCATCCCAACTCTTTCCATCATAGTAGCCTTTTGATTCTACAAATTTCACATCCCTTGAGATCAAGACTCTCCTAGTATCTGGTACAAAACATTTGTAGCCCTTTTGATGAGGAGAGTAGCCAATGAAGACTGCCCTTGTACTTCTATGCGCCAGCTTGTCTTTTTGACCTTCCGGTATCAACACAAAACAAAGACACCCAAACACATAAGTATGATCTATGGATGGTTTAGTTTTGTTCAGTACCTGATAAGGAGATTGATCTTGAAGGATCCTGGTAGGTATTCTATTGATCAGGTAACAAGCTGTAAGAACTGCATCTCCCCAATATCTTTTGGGCATACTTGTATGGAACATCATGCTCCTGGCCACCTCCATGAGATGTCTATTCTTCCTCTGAGCCACACCATTTTGTTGTGGAGTGTATGGACAGCTTGTTTGATGGATGGTAATAAGGTGTGTGAGTGTATGTGAGAGTCTGGTTGAGACAGAACAAGAGAAAGACTGAGAAACAGAGAGAATGAGTTTGCTGGACAGATTGTATGCAAACAGAGAATAAGAGTGTTTGAGAGTGTGAGTGAGACTGAGCTCGTGGGTAACAATAGAATAGAGAGTATGAAGAGTAAAGTAACCATAGAATGAGAGAATTGGTGAAGGAGAGAGTTAACTTTCACTTCAAAGAGTATGAGAGATTCGGAGAGTTTAAGAGAGAATTATGAGACTGTTTGTGAGAATAGAGAAACCAGAGTTAGAGATTGAAATGAGACCAGAGAATGGTGAAGAAGAAAGGGAACTGCCCTCTCAGCTTACAATTTCGTGATACATGATGAATGGCTTTATAGCCAAAGTTACAAGACAAACAAACACATTAAACAACTAATAAAACAGGGAATGAGTAAACAAATAATATTGTGGGGAAATCAGAAGGGGCAGGCTGGCTGGGACAGACTGAGCACGCCCGAATGAGAGACAATGACAGGTCCTAACAGCTCTTGGTCAAGTTGACATGTGATCTCAGTTTGAATTCAAACTGATCTCCTTTGGCCAAACGATATATTCTTTTCTTGATGATTTTTCTTGGTCTTTTGTAGACAGGAATTCCCTGACTTTGCACCAACTTATCAAACCCTCACTTTGAACATTCTTGATCTTGATCCTGACTTTGCACATTCTCCTTTTAGTGATTCAAGGCTGACCCGGACATTGCACACTTCATGATCTTTCTTGTGCATTCTCTGTGATCATTTCTTTTGCACTATCTTTGCACATGGACGCCTTGATCACTCTCAGCTACTGCTTCTTCCTTCTTCATTCCAACAGTCCACACATCAGAATGGATCAGGTCAAAGCAATTTTCATAAATGGTACTTGATCTAGAGAAGACAGATTTGCAATGTTTTCCTAAGATACAAGCCTCACAATCACTTTTAAAGGAAATACTAGGCAACATGATGTTTAAAGCTCTAGAATGAGGATGTCCTAATTTAGCATGCCACAATACATCTTTAGGGAAATCAGAAACAGAATTTAAAGCATGGGATAAATCAGCCGCAAGCTTGGTGTCTTCAAGCAGTATAAATTAAGCCCTTGGTGACACCTTTGCCAAGCAACCTACTAGTTTCAATATCCTGAAAGTAGACATCATTAGGAGTGAAAGTAACACTGCAATTCAAGTCATTAGTGGCTCTTTTTACTGATAACAGGTTTGAGGCGAAACTAGGCATATAAAAAGCTTTAGAGTCTTTATTAAACAACCTAAGATCACCTACTCCTTTAATTTGTACTCTTTCACCATTAGCTATTGTAACATTTCCAAAGGCAGGAACAATGTTTTTAATCAATTTTAAATCACTTATCATGTGGTGACTAGCTCCTGAATCAATTACTAATGGTTTTTCCACCATAAAATTAGCTATAGCATTCAAGGAAGTACCACTAGCCATAGCATGTAAAGAGGTACCAAATGAGTTACCAGAGTTATCTTTGAGGAGTTTGATGAGGGCTTCAATGTCAGATCGCCTTATGGTCTCATCTTGATTGTTCCTTAAGGCTGAACCACTGCTGGAAGCCCCTCCCTTGCCCTCATAAGTCTCACTAGTCTGGCGCATGGTGCTGTGTGTAGATGGCTCACCAATATCACCAGAGAAGTTTGCTTTTCTATCATTGTATCCTGTCTTGAACTTCTGTGGCTTGAGGTGGGGATGAAGTATCCAGCACTTGTCTTTGCCATGGCCCTTCTTTTTGCAATGATCACAGACCCACACCTTCTTGTCTTCTGGTTTGTAAGAACTCTTGTTTGCTGTTCCATCAGCCTGGTTGGCGAGTACTAGGTCTTTCTTTCCTCCTCCAAAGAGACCCACTGAGCCTTGTTCCTTGTGAATTTCAGAGCATACCTCATCAAGAGAAGGTAGCTCCTTATTTCTTAGAATGTGCTTGATGAGATCACCATAACTTGGATGGAGAGTGAGCAGTAAAGAAAAGACCTTATCTTGCTCTCTTCTTTGGTTAAGCACATCCGATTAGTTGTTGCTGGCTGAGCATCTCAAGTTCAGCCCATAAAGATCTGAACTTTCAAAATGCTTGTCAAAATCAGTGTCCTCTTGACTAAGAGTGTTGATAGCCCTCTTGACTTCAAAGACCCTACTAAGGTTGGATTTGTTTCCATACAGCTTCTGAAGTGTATCCCACAGCTCCTTGGAAGTTTCACAGTAGGAGTAACCTTCTTGGAGTGAGGGGTCAAGGCTGTGCTGAAGGATGGACAACACCAGCAGATCCTCGACCTTTCTTCTTGGCCAGCATCGAAACAACTACTTCTTTGCCATCCTCTCCTAGAATGGTCTTTTCTTGTGGCCTCCCTTCTTCAACAATCTCCCAGAGTCCTCTGCCTCCAAGAGCTGTTTTAGCAAGCCTTTCCCAGTGTAGATAGTTTGCTCCTTTGAGAGTGACTGGAATGACCACCATTTTTGAGTTTTCTGCCATTTCCATCAAGAACAGGTCAAGAACAGTTCAAGAACAGCTCAAGAACAAAGGAGAACAGAAAGGAAAAGAAAAATTTGAAAGAGTATCAGAGTAATCTTTGCGGATTTGAAGAGAAAGAGTAAAGAATTAGGTCTCAAGAGCTTGTTGCTCTGATACCATGAGAGTTTATGAGATTTAGTGAGTTTTAGATGAAGAACATTGCAAGAGAGAGAGAGATGTTGCGAGATTAAGAGAGAGAGATAGATGGGAAAACATTTTCCTTGATAGATTTAGATCACATACATCGTTGATAAATAGGCAAATAAGGAGAAACAAGACAAGAGGAATTATAATAAACTATGGTTGGACTTCTCATGGCCTGGACCGAGATAGGGACAGCTCTGGTCTTGGAGTGTGACCTCTCCCAACGGTAAGGAAGTCATGTGACTTTTAAAGTATTTTAATGGCCACTTGCTTCACCTTCTCTTTGACTTCTCCAACGGTCTCCTGAGCATTTAAACTCACTTCTTCTAAGTTCCCACATATTCTTCTTGCCTTATATTAAATACTTGGTCGGATAGGTTGCTTAGAACCCACGGCTGTACGGACAGACTTGCATCCCAAGTCTGTACGGATCACTTGATTCCTAACCCATCCGTGTAGCTTATTCTCCTTCTCTCCTTCATTCCTTCAAGCTTCCATCTCTTTATTACTTCATGTCAACATTCAAAAGCAGTTTTCATCCAAGATCACCAAACCAACTCATTTTCTCTCCCTTTCTTCTCTTCAAGACTCAATCTTGTTGTCTCCTCCAAGCCACAGCTTTCCAAAACTCTCTTAGCCCATCTTGACCAAGCGCCATCCCTCTCTTCTTCAAGATCCATGGTTGTACTCGATCTGTGCTTCATTTCCATGTTGAGATAGTTTGAATCCATCAGAATATCTCACACAACTCAGATAATAAAGACCAGAACTCAAGAACACTAAGAAAACTCCCAGATTTTTATGAAAAAGAAATCACACTCTCCCCTTTTGAGCAACCAGGCTCTGATACCATAAACACTTTTGTGTTTTAGAGCATGATTCAAACAATCAGAGATAATCAGGTTCAAAGATTAAAGAGATTAAGAGATTTTAGTGAGAGAATAGAGAGAGAGAGACTTAAAACTCCATTAATTGATTAATGAGATGGTTTACAAGTATATATGGATGGGGATACAAGGGATTTCGAAATGGGACTCAAAGCATGTGAAGTCAAAGCTAGCTGGCCACTCTGGTTTGAAATACTTGGCTGAGAGGCTTCACATGCTTGGACACGCTGTAAAGTAGTTTCTCCTTTCCAGCTGTGCTCTTATCTTATCCTCTTGCTTTATTCACACAGCTTGGACGAAATCCTCCTTTTCAGACTCATAGATGCAAGGTAACTTCTCAATCTGCCTTAGTTACCTTCATCTAGAGTTACTGTGGTAACTCTCCAAAGCTACTGTGGTAACTTTGGAGTTACTGTCTCAACCTCAACACTTCTCTTCTCTAACTGATCCCTGAACCTCCAAGACTCCATCTCTTTATTACCTCATCTCAACAGCTAGTGCTTAGGGAGATCATCTTGCAAAAGATTAAGTCTTGAAATTGTCTAGTTTAATCTGGTTGCTTTGCTTTAGACATTGGTGTTCAAACTTGATGATGCATCAAGGGTTGACCCAGTGAATTTGTTACTGATTCTTGCTAGAGTTTGAGTGATGTTTCAGGTTCACAAGAGTGGTTCTTGGCTCACCATCCATCCGAGTAAGGAAGAAAGAAGATTGTGACCATTGTGTGTGCAATGGAAGTGAAGTGGTGAAACGGAGCTGTGAGAACTTCCGCAAGTCCACATATAATCCCACAGCTCAGATCCAATCCATTGAAGTGAAGTTCTCTTCATCTGTTCAAGTCCTGATGAAGAAGAAGACATGAAGCGTGAGGTTTAGAAGATCAAAGCACAGATAGATCAGCTCAGATAGGAGAAGAACCGAGTAGAACAAGACCTGGTGTAGAAGTGAACCACAAGAAGCGGTTGAAGGAGCAGAGAATCCAATCCCAAAGAAGTAATGGAATGAGTATGTCAAGTATGTGTATGCTTTGGCTACGACCCGGAGACAAGGTTCTCCTGCCTTAGCATACACATCTTCCAGACCCATCACCACTGGTCGCGAGTAGTGTCAAGATCGTGAAGCAAGGAGTAATGAGAAATGGAAGAGAGTTTGAGCTGGTAGCACAAGAAAGTGTTTTTGAAGGAGGAGAGGTTGGGTAATGATTAATTCTCGGTCATCCAACAAAGCTGTGATCTGCATAAGTGAAGATACAAGGAAGCTTCAGTAATGAAAGAAGAAGTTTATTTCCCTCCTAGCCTTTCTAAGTAAGCTGTGAAGTTGGTTGAAAGTGGGAGGTCCGAATGGTTATATGAAGAAGCAAAGCTGAAGATGAGAAGGTCTATTGGTGTAGCCATGACCAGAGATATAGAAGAGGAGCTTAGTGAGTCTGATGAGGAAGAGCCAAGTGATGAGATTACCTTAGAAGAGAGGTGTGAAGCTGAAGATACTGAAGAGAACAAGAACCAGAAAGGAGTATCAAGTGAACTAGCCAGCGTGTGGAATGGACCAGTCACTAGAGCCAGGCTGAGAGCACAAGAGAAGAGCCTCCAGGACTTGATCAAAATCGTGGGCTTGGTCCAAAAGGAGATGTCCAAGATAAACCAGCCTGTTGGTTTAATTTAATTGCAATGTAATGGGTTTAGTTTATTGGGCTTTCATTTAATTTAAACCAAAGACAATTAGGATTATTAAACCAAGTTTGGGTAGGATTAGGATTTTAAAATAAACCAATTTCAATTGGATTGGGGTAGAGATTAGATTTAAAACACTTCAGTTTACTTCTAGGGTTAGGGGTCGACATCTTTAAAACATTGTACGCAGCTTTCATATTTTCTTAACTTTGAATCTAAGAATTTTCCAGCAGCTTTGCTTGCCTTTGTCTCTTGCTTTCTCTATTCAGCTAAAGGAACATTGATCTCACTTAAAGGAAGGAATTCCTTGTGAGACCATCATAGACAATACAAGGTGATCTTGTGTCTTTGAGTAGCTATCCATCTCTGTAGCCTTCCACAGCAGCAGAGAGCCGACCATAGTTCATAGGAGAGCTAGTAGCCTTCCAAGAACAACCCTCTTCCATTACCTTCAAGTGATACAGGAGCAGAAGCCATACCCAGGCTGCACCAAGTGGTATCAGAGCCACTTGAAGGTTAGGGTTTGCGATTTTGACTACTCATATCATCCTATCCATCAAACACTTCTCTTATCTATCTATCTATCTATTGTAAGCCAGCTGAGCCAACCCTGGTAATCAAAAAAAAGAAAAGAAAAGAGATCTTTGATCCAAAACAAAAAAAAAAAGAAAGAAAAAGAAAGCTGAAGAGAAATCCAGCTAGCTGAAGAGAAATCCAGCTAGCTGAAGAGTAATCCAGCTTAGGGTGGTAAAGTCAGCTGGTGCCTAAATCTCTTAGTACTTTCTCTCTGATTCATTGGGGTTTAGTTCTAGATCTTAGGTGTAGAGCTTTTGGTACGGCCCTGGATAGGCTGTCTAGTCCCTGAAACACTTGAAGGGGCGTGGGTGAAAGGATCAAGAGATTGTAGGTCTCTTGGATGGCGGATGGAATTCACCTTCGAGCTATGGATTGCTCAGAGGTTGTCTATGCTACCCCTCAGACACAGGGGCGTCCTGCTTGATGTCTAGGATGGATCACAGAAGATTAACTCTCCCTTAGTGTGATATAGAAACGTTCACCACTTGTGAACAAAGGAGACAATGTCGTCTCAAGACTGGTTTGCACCAAAAAGAAGTTTATTGATAAAAAAGAATGATCCGAAGTTACATGGACGTGGTGCTGCTGTTTAAAATCATAAAGCATAAAACCCTAAGCCTAAACCAATGTGGTTTAGGAAAACCAAAATCAAATCCTATTGCTAATTGATTTAAAACACCAAACCGACTCCTAATGGGTTTATAAAGCCCAAAACATCTTCCTAATGAGTTTACATAAATAATAAAACCAAATACACTTAAAATAGATCATAATGGTCGTGTATAATCATATTGGGCCAATCATAAACCAAGCTGGCTTGTTCTTCCACTTTCTGGGCCGATAAAGGCCTTTTTCGAACAACTCTTTCTTGGGCTCGATCCATCTTGTTCCAGGTCCGACTAAGCTGCTCCTTATGCTCATTTGGATGATAAAGATCCTCATCATGTTCCATTTCCTGCTCTGGTTCTCAATCTTCCATTTCCAACTCAATTCTCGCATATGTCGGTTTGACCAGTCAATTTCTCGATCAGACTGAATCTCCCATTCCATTTCCTGTCTAACCAGCTTCATCCTATCCATTTCCTTGTCAATCAGGGTTGTCACAGGTCGTCCATGATTGTCCAAAGTCAGTCCATGCTTTATAAAGGCCACATCAAGGCCCATAGCCTTTTCTCGGTCCAGTACCTCATGGATCAAGCCTTTTAGCTTTCCATAAAGCTCATCAGGTCGTGCCATGATCCATTTCCTAGCTCCTTATTTCCTTGACTTTATGTTCTTTAGTATGGAGCTGATCAGGGTCACACCATCCTCTCTCCCTTCAAAAGGATTTGTCCTCAAATCCGAGACTTGTAAGATGATAGAAACATGATCATCTCCTGGATCAAATACCCAGGACTGCAATCCTTTTCCATGCTTCAGCAAGCTCTTGGAACCTTGCTCAATCATCTCTAAGCTCCTCACGTGCCTTAGTATGTAGCAAACAAAACTTTCCTTTCCATTTAACTCACAACGAGCTTCTGCTGCAAAAGCTTCTCTCCATTTACTCCATAAGCACGCCTCAACCATGGCTGTCTCAGCATGTGTTCTATGCTCTCCCGGATAGAATGAGAGCATTAGATCTCTAAAACAAGCAGAAACCTTGCTGATTGATCGGTGGCGAACTAGCTCCTTGTGGCTGCCTAGGAGAATATCTATGATTTCTCTCAATACACCTTGCCCAATGCTCATTATAACTTGGCTCTCATGCTGCATAGGGTCTGGTGGTCATGTGTAATGATCCCCATATTCATTCTCAAGCGTTTGGCATCTTTTTAACCACAGCAAGTTTCTGTTTTGTTGATCTCAGCTGGTTCTGATCAGTTATGGGACTCATCGTGGGCGTGTTACCTCCTGTTTCTCCTCTATTTTACTGCAGATACTCAAGATCACACCACCCTCTCTCCTTCAAAAGATTTGACCTCAAATCTTGTTTTTCAGAGTGAAGAAACCTTGCAGATCAAGCTTGTATGAAACTGTTTTCTGCACCATATTGTTGTTGCTTCTTATACTAACACTGAAACTTCCTCCTGGTTCAAAAACAACTTGCTGCAGGCCCTTGATAACTCTCAGATGCTTCACTAAGCTGAGCTGAAGACATACCGTAGGTCTGATCAGAAGCTCACAAGTTAAACTCTTAAGGCTATCGCCTTGCTCAACAATAGAAAGCATCAATTCAACAGCATTGGATGACCCTCCAGGAACTTTTTCTTCTTGTTTTCTTTGATCAGGCACGTGGCCACACTCAGCTTCTGCAATTTGTACCTCCTCTTGTTTCAATGATAGAACAGGAACCACAGATCTTCTCTCAGCCGGTTTTGATGGCAATTCAGACCAACAGGCAGGCTGATCTAAAGTAGTAAGCTTTGTTGCTGCTTCTGGTTTTAGTTTAGGAAGTTTCCACTGCGAGACAAACCTCTTCTTCATCAAGGTCTTCATCTCAACCCATGAAGTAATTTGTGGTTTTTTTTCAAATCTCCTAGTCTGAGAAACTCTTTGCCACCATGAGAATGCACTTCCATAGAGTCCAGTGACTGCTAGACATACCTTTTTCTTTTCAGTGTAGTATTGGAGTCCAAAGAGAAACTCCATCTTCTTTTCCCAATCAAGGTATGCGTCTGTATCAATCTTTCCATAGAAAGATGGAATTGTGATCTCTTCTTCATATCCAGACATAGAAGATCTCTAGGTAACTGATAGATGTCGTGCTCCTAGTGAAAAATTCAAACCCTAACCTTCAAGAGGCTCTGATACCACTTGGTATGGCCCTGGATAGGCTGCCTAGTCCCTGAAACACTTGAAGGGGCGTGGGTGAAAGGATCAAGAGATTGTAGGTCTCTTGGATGGCGGATGGACTTCACCTTCGAGCTATGGATTGCTCGAGGTTTTATGCTACTCCTCGAACCTGAAGTCATGCTTGATGTCTCGGATGGATCACAGAAGATTAACTCTCCCTTAGTGTGATATAGAAACGTTCACCACTTGTGAACAAAGGAGACAGTGTCGTCTCAAGACTGGTTTGCACCAAAAAGAAGTTTATTGATAAAAAAGAATGATCCAAAGTTACATGGACGTGGTGCTGCTATTTAAAAGCATAAAACATAAAACCCTAAGCCTAAACCAATGTGGTTTAGGAAAACCAAAACTAAATCCTATTGCTAATTGATTTAAAACACCAAACCGACTCCTAATGGGTTTATAAAGCCCAAAACCTCTTCCTAATGAGTTTACATAAATAATAAAACCAAATACACTTAAAATAGACCATAATAGTCGTGTATAATCATATTGGGCCAATCATAAATCAAGCTGGCTTGTTCTTCCACTTTCTGGGCCGATAAAGGCCTTTTTCGAACAACTCTTTCTTGGGCTCGATCCATCTTGTTCCAGGTCCGACCAAGCTGCTCCTTATGCTCATTTGGATGATAAAGGTCCTCATCATGTTCCATTTCCTGCTCTGGTTCTCAATCTTCCATTTCCAACTCAATTCTCGCATATGTCGGTTTGACCAGTCCATTTCTCGATCAGACTGAATCTCCCATTCCATTTCCTGTCTAACCAGCTTCATCCTATCCATTTCCTTGTCAATCAGGGTTGTCACAGGTCGTCCATGATTGTCCAAAGTCAGTCCATGCTTTATAAAGGCCACATCAAGGCCCATAGCCTTTTCTCGGTCCAGTACCTCATGGATCAAGCCTTTTAGCTTTCCATAAAGCTCATCAGGTCGTGCCATGATCCATTTCCTAGCTCCTTCTTCCCTTCAATTCATGTTCTTTAGTATGGAGCTGATCAGGATCACACCAGCTTTGAATCTTAACTGAACTTGTGAGAAGAGCAGAGACTTGGCAGCTTAAAACTGAGTGAGAGAGAATTGTTTTGTTTCTTTGTTTTTGTGTTTTCTCTAACTGTTTCAGATGACAATGGCAGATGAGAAGCGAGTTGGGAAGCAACCAGAAGAGCCAGAAGAACCGGGGCTATCCAGCAAATCAATCTTAACCAGCTTCAGTTTGAAACCATGATGGCTGAGATAACTAGAAGAATGCAAAATTTGTTTGGTGATGATGCAGGACGAGAGAGAGGAGCTGTTGCTGGAGCTCAGAGAGCACGCATGGGATCTATAAGAGGACGGTGAGTTGAAGTTGGTGGACATAGGATCTATGGCGAGCAGTTGGAGGATGATACATCAGGAGAGAGTGACAATAACTCTCAGGCCAGCCAACGCAGCAGACACCATAACCAAAGGAGACCAGCAACTGATAACCTAGGCAATCTCAAGCTTAGAATCCCTCCATTCCATGGCAAGAATGATCCTGATGCTTACTTGGAGTGGGAGAAGAAGATTGAGCTAGTTTTCAATTGCCAGCAGTTTACTGAGGAGAGGAAAGTGAGACTAGCAGCCACTGAATTTTGTGGTTATGCTATAAACTGGTGGGATCAGATTGCTACTACCAGGAGACGCAATGGAGAGCCTCAGATAACTTCCTGGTCTGAGATGAAAACTGTGATGAAGAAGAGATTTGTTCCTACTCACTATGGGAGAGATCTACACCAGAAACTGAGAAGGCTTTCTCAAGGGACAAAGAGTGTAGAGGACTATTACCAGGAGATGGAGACACTCATCCTGAAAGCTGACTTAGAAGAAGGGGTAGAAGCTACCATGGCTAGGTTCCAAGGAGGTCTAAACAGGGACATACAAGATAGACTGGAGCTGCAGGAGTATGAGGACATGGATGAACTACTGCAAAAGGCTATCCTGATTGAGCAGCAAAATGAGAGGAAGAGTTCCACCAGATCTCCATACACCTCTACTTCAAAACCGGCCTACTCTAAGGATGATAAACCATCTGATAAGCCAAAGGAAGGGTCTTCTTCAGTAGATACCAAACGAGAGCACAAAGGTAAAGGAGCAGCCACACCTACTAGGACAAGGAACATTAAGTGTTTCAAGTGTCATGGTTTTGGACATTATGCTAGTGAGTGTACCAACAAGAAGGTGATGACTATCCTAGCCAATTGAGAAGTGATTTCTGAGGAAGAGGATGCCGGCCAAGAGACTGATGAGGAAGGCGTGGAGTATTCAATTCAAGGAGAATTGTTAGTCACTAGGAGACTTCTCAATGCCCAGCCTAAGACCAAAGAGGATGGACAGAGAGAGAACCTATTTCACACCAGATGTTTGATCCAAGACAAAGTTTGCAGCTTGATCATTGATGGAGGAAGCTGTACTAATGTAGCAAGTGATGAGCTGGTGGAGAAGTTGGGTCTTGAAGTGTACAAACATCCTAAGCCATATCTCTTGCAATGGATCAATGAAGAGGGAGGATTAAAGATCAGCAAGCAAGTGAAGGTCTTACTATCAGTGGGAAAGTACCAGGATGAGATCACTAGTGATGTGGCACCCCTTGAAGCTAGCCACATTCTTCTTGGACGGCCATGGCAGTATGACAAGAGATCAGTACACGATGGCTTCACCAACAGATACACTTTTGTTCATACGAAGAAACAAGTCACCCTGGCGCCTATGACACCTCAAGAAGTACACCAGGATCAAATGCATCTCAAAAGGAAGAGGGAGGAGACCAAGGCAGCCGGTAAGACTTTGTTACTGGATGAGACCAAACAGGTAAGTAAACTCAACCTCTTTGCTAGTGCTAAAGATATCAAAACTGCTGTGATTGAACAATCAAATTTGATATTAGTAGTTTACAAAGAGTTGTTGAACTCTTCCCACTAACACTGATCCTGTAATTCCAGAAGAGATTGAGTGTCTTTTGCAGGAGTATAAAGATGTGTTTCCAGATGACAACCCCATGGGCTTGCTGCCTATTAGAGGGATAGAACATCAGATCGACTTTGTACCAGGAGATACCTTACCAAACAGACCAGCATACAGGACCAATCCTGTGGAGACCAAGGAGCTTCAGAAACAAGTCAATGATCTGCTTGCTGGAGAAGGGCCACATCAGGGAGAGTATGAGTCCTTGTGCTGTACCTGTTCTATTGGTGCCCAAGAAAGATGGGAGCTGGAGAATGTGTGTGGATTGCAGAGCCATCAACAATATCACAGTTAATTATAGACATCCTATTCCCCGCTTAGATGACATGTTAGATGAGTTACATGGTTCATGTGTCTTTTCTAAAATTGACTTAAAGAGTGGTTACCACCAGATTAGAATGAAAGAAGGAGATGAGCGGAAAACTGCTTTTAAAACTAAGCTAGGATTGTATGAATGGCTTGTGATGCCTTTTGGATTGACTAATGCACCTAGTACTTTTATGAGGTTAATGAATCATGTCTTGAGAGCTTTAATAGGGCGATCTTTAGTAGTTTACTTTGATGATATCCTGATCTATAGCAAGACCATGAAAGAACATGTTAACCACTTGAAACAAGTTCTAGATGTACTTAGAAAAGAAAATCTGTATGCTAACTACAAGAAGTGCTCCTTTGGAACAGATAACCTTGTCTTTTAGGTTTTGTTGTGACTTCACAGGGCATACAGGTTGATGAAGAGAAAGTGAAGGCTATCTAGGAATGGCCGGTTCCTAAATCCATTGGAGAGGTCAGAAGTTTTCATGGACTTGCTGGCTTCTATAGGAGGTTTGTGAGAGACTTCAGTACAGTTGCTGCCCCACTCACTGAAGTAATCAAAAAAAGTGTAGGTTTCACTTGGGGGCAAGCCCAAGAAGATGCATTTCAAATGCTTAAAGAGAAGTTAACAAGTGCTCCTTTACTTGTACTCCCTGACTTTTCTAAAACCTTTGAAATTGAATGTGATGCATCTGGTATTGGGATAGGAGCTGTTTTGATGAAGGAAAAGAGGCCTATAGCTTACTTCAGTGAGAAGCTAGGAGGCACCACACTGAACTACCCAACCTATGACAAGGAGCTGTCTGCCTTGGTGAGAGCTTTGCAAGTGTGGCAACATTACTTGTGGCCAAAGGAGTTTGTGATCCACACTGATCATGAATCTCTTAAGCATCTCAAGGGGCAACAGAAGCTGAACAAGAGGCATGCTAGGTGGGTAGAGTTCATTGAGACATTCCCTTATGTCATCCACTACAAGCAAGGTAAGGAGAATGTAGTTGCTGATGCACTCTCCAGAAGGTATGCTCTTTTATCAACAATGGAAACTAAGCTCTTAGGCTTTGAACATATTAAATCTTGCTATGCTGAGGATCCTGAGTTTAAGGAAGTCTTTAGGGAATCTGAGAAACATTCTAGTGGTAAATTCTATCAAGTAAAAGGTTTTCTTTTCTATGATAAACGCCTGTGTGTTCCTTGTGGTTCTTTGAGGGAATTATATGTCAGGGAAGCTCATGGAGGAGGGCTGATGGGTCACTTTGGAGTCGCCAAAACACTCTCTACCTTGCAAGGACACTTCTACTGGCCGAGTATGAAGAAAGATGTGGAGAGGGTGTGCTCCAGGTGTGTTGTGTGTAAGCAAGCCAAGTCCAAGGTTCAGCCAACAGGTTTATACACGCCTCTTCCTATCCCTACTGAATGACATCTCTATGGACTTTGTTTTAGGATTGCCTAGGACCAGGAAAGGTAGATAGTATCTTTGTGGTTGATGACAGGTTTTCTAAGATGGCTCATTTCATACCTTGCCATAAAACTGATGATGCATCTTTGGTAGCTGATCTTTTCTTTAGAGAGGTTGTTAGATTGCATGGTATGCCTAGGACTATAGTTTCTGATAGAGATTCTAAGTTCCTTAGCTATTTCTGGAAAACTCTGTGGGGAAAGTTGGGAACTAAGCTATTGTTTTCAACTACTTGTCATCCCCAAACTGATGGACAAACTGAATCTGTCAATAGGACTTTGTCTACTCTTCTGCGTGCCATCATTAAGAGTAACATTAGAACTTGGGAAGATTGTTTACCACATGTAGAGTTTGCATATAACAGAGCAATGCATTCAGCTACTAAACTGTCACCTTTTCAAGTTGTCTATGGTTTTAACCCATTGTCTCCTCTTTATTTGTTTGCTTTACCTCTAAAAGAACAAACTAACTTTGATGGCAAGCAAAAGGCCGAGTTTGTTAAATCTTTGCATGAGCAGGTGAGGAAGAACATAGAGGAGAGGACCAGGATGTATGAACGGCAAAAGAACAAGGGCAGGAAAGAGCTTGTGCTAGAGCCAGGTGATCTAGTGTGGATAAACATGAGAAAAGAGAGGTTTCCTGTTGAGAGGAAATCAAAATTGTTGCCAAGGAAAGATGGACCTTTCAAAGTGCTGAAAATAATCAACAACAATGCCTACCAGATTGATCTTGAAGGTAAGTATACAATAAGTTCTACTTTCAATGTTTCTGACTTGGATCCTTTTGTTGCAGATGATTTGGATTTGAGGTCAAATCCTTTTAAAGGAGGAGGGGATGGTGTAGCCATGACCAGAGATATAGAAGAGGAGCTTAGTGAGTCTGATGAGGAGGAGCCAATTGATGAGATTACCTTAGAAGAGAGGTGTGAAGTTGAAGATACTGAAGAGAACCAGAACCAGAAAAGAGCATCAAGTGAACTAGCCAGCGTGTGGAATGGACCAGTCACTAGAGCCAGGCTGAGAGCACAAGAGAAGAGCCTCCAGGACTTGATCAAAATCGTGGGGCTTGGTCCAAAAGGAGATGTCCAAGATAAACCAGCCTGTTTGAAAGTAAATGAAGAACAGAGTGAAGAACAATGTGAAGAACAGGAGAGAGAGAGAGATGAGTGCCGTGAGATAAAGAGAGAGAGTTGCAAAGTAATAAGAAAAGAATGATTAGATTTCCTTGATTCAATCTGAATGAGCACATACATATTTAAAGAATAACAAAGGGACATCAGGACAAAAGGAATAGAATAAACAATGGCATTCTGGTCGAGGGACAATGACAGCTCCAAACGGTTTTCTCCTTAAGTGAATCATGTGACTTTTACTATTTTAAATAGTACACTTGCTTCAGATCAGTCCCAACGGCTCCATTGACTTCAAGACAGCTTCTGGTCGATTTGAATTACTTCCTTGCCTTCCAAACTCAAGCTAACTGAGTTGCTTTCCCTGTAAGGCACTTCTGTACGGACATACTTGTTTTCCAAGTCTTGCACGGACCAAACAAGTTTAACTCGCCCAGATGCCTCTTTTCTTCTTATCTCTTTATGTCTTCATATCCCTTTATGTCTTAATGTCAATACTCCCCCTCAGGCTTTACCATAAGGCATGGTTAAGCCTGGAACCCATGAAGACATCCCTCATTAAAACTTTTTCTGTGAAAAATCCAATGGGACAAAAACACACAAAGGAAAAAGAGTAGATGCTTCATGGCTTAAGGGAATCATGATCTAGACAAGTCTATGAGTCCCGATCTTGGATGGATGAACTCACAGACTTTGGTGCTTGATCCTTTGGTGAAGATATCTGCTAGCTGGTCTTCACTTCTAGTGTAGCAAGGTAGAATGATCTTCTGCTCCACTGCTTGTCTCACCTTGTGACAATCAACTTCAATATGCTTTGTTCTCTCATGAAACACTGAGTTTGAAGCTATATGAATGGCTGCCTGGTTATCACAGTGCATTGTGATTGGTGTAGTTGTCTCTATGCCCAAGTCCCTTAGCAAGTTTCTGATCCAAATGAGCTCACTGGTCAGCTTCCTCATTGCTCTATATTCTGCTTCAGCACTTGAACATGAAACCACCTTTTGCTTCTTGCTCTTCCAAGTAACTAGATTGCCTCCTATGAAGGTGCAGTAACCAGTAGTGGACCTCCTGTCCACTCTATCACCAGCCCAATCTGCATCACAATATCCCACAATCTCTGTGCTCTTGTTGCAACCCATCCAAACACCTTGACCAGGAGCCTCCCTTAGATATCTCATGATCCTCTCCACCATGTTCCAATGATGGACCTTTGTAAGATTTCTAAGGATCTTAAGTCATAGAAGAAGATTAGACAGAGATTTAATGAAGATTAAAAGAGATTTAAGAGATTAGAGAAGAGATTATGGATTTTAGAGAGTAAGAGACATTTCTGGATAAAAGACTCTCATTACTTGCTTAGTTTATTAATGAGAAGAGATTACAATATATAGTAAAGGGAATACAAGGGTTTCACTCAAATAATCAGTCATAGGCATGTGAAGTCAACCAGGAGGGGAGCGCTCTTTTGAAATGAACCAATGGGGATCCTCACATGCTTTGGCATCTTCCCAAAGATACCAAGATGCTGTCAGCTCATGACAGCCTGTCAGACCACACCAGTCTCTTCCAACATTCGGATCCACAAAGGTGAGATAAGCCACCTAAGTTATCACTTGCTGCTTGATAAGTTCTCCATACACAGACAGGTGAGATATGGGCAATGTATGATGCAATGCGGTCAATGGTACGGACCACCTGTCCGTACTCATGCCCTAAGTTTGCACAAATCGTCCAACCTTCACAAATGGTTTACCCTCTTCAAGTCTGGAACGCTTGTCCAGACGTCCGTATCAAGTCCGCATCAGTCCGTGCATGTCCACCCTAATCTTGCACTTCCACCCATCTGATTCCTATAGACCTCAACCTCTTATATCACCTTCAATCTTCATATGTATCACCTCATCTCAACACTCCCCCTCAAGCTTGACCATGTGAAACAAGTCAAGCTTGGATAGCCATGAGATCTTCCTCATTAAAACCTCACCAAGGAAAACCCATTGGGACAAAACCTTGATGAGGGAAAAAGAGTAAAGACCTCACAGCTAAGGGGATCAGCTCTTCTGCTTCCCAAGATCAATGAGGCCCAACCGTATGTGAATGGACTCCATTTTCTTCTGCCTTGCTGCCTTTGTAAACACATCAGCCAGCTGGTCTTCACTTCTGGTATAGCAAGGTAAAATCACTCCAAGCACTATCATCTCCTTACTTTGTGGCGTCAACTCCAAGATGCTTGGTTCTCTCATGGAAGACTGAGTTGGATGCAATGTGGATGGCAGCCTGGTTGTCACAGTGCATAGTCATTGGTGTGGCTTGATCAATCTCCAAGTGCTTCAGTATCCCTTTGATCCAAACCAGCTCGTTTGTCAGCTTCAGCATGGCTCTATACTCAGCTTCTGCACTTGAACATGAGACCACCTTCTGCTTCTTGCTCTTCCAAGTAACTAAGTTCCCACCAATGAATGTGCAATAGCCAGTAGTTGATCTTCTATCTGATCTATCTCCTGCCCAATCTGCATCACAATAACCCACCACTTCTGTGCTTTTGTTGCAACCCATCCACACACCAAGGTCTTGTGTTCCATTCGGATACATAAGCAATCTCTACCATGCCAATGATGCTCTTTTGGAGCTTGCATATGCTGACTCACCTGATTCACAGCAAAGCAAATATCAGGTCTAGTGATTGTCAAATAGATTAGCTTACCCACTAGCTTTCTATAAAGCTTTGGATCATGGAATGGCTTGCTATCTTCAAGCTCCCCCTCACGTGGAACCCATCTTCCATTGGCATTTTGGCTGTCTTTCTTCCATAAGCACCTGCATCTTTCAAAAGATCAAGTGTATATTTCCTTTGAGAGATGAACAAGCCTTCCTTAGCTCTACACAACTCAATGCCAAGGAAGTATTTCATCTCTCCCAAGTCTTTAATCTCAAATACAGATTTAAGAAACTCCTTGGTAGCCTTGATACCATCTTTATCACTACCAGTGATGATGATATCATCAACATACACAAGGAGAACAATAATACCTGCTGGTGTGACAAGGGTGAAGAGGTTGTGATCAAGCTCAGACTTCCTGAATCCTCTTCCATTCAAAGTAGTGCTAAGCTTGTGATACCAAGCTCTAGGGGATTGTTTAAGGCCATAGATAGCTTTCTTTAGCCTCAAGACATTGCCCTTCTTCATCAAGTGCTCAATACCAGGAGGTGGGTGCATATAGACCTCATCTTCAAGCTCTCCTTGTAGGAAAGCATTCTTCACATCCATCTGCCAAAGATCCCCACTCAAGGTTCAAAGCTAAAGAGAGCACAATCCGGATAGTATGGAGCTTGGCAACAGGGGCAAATGTATCAATGTAATCCTCTCCATAAGTTTGAGTAAAGCCCCTTGCTACCAGCCTTGTCTTGCGCCTATCTATCTGCCCATTTGGAAGATACTTGATAGTGAAGATCCATCTGCTGGACACAGCTCTCTTTCCCTTTGGCAAGGAACTTTCATACCATGTATCATTCTTGATCATAGCATCAGCCTCAGCATTGACCGAATCTCTGCATTCTTGTATCAGCATTGCCTCTTCATAGCTCCTTGGAACATAGCTCTCATCCAAACTCACTTGAAAGGCATAATGCTCCTCTGGATATTGAGCAAAGGAGCACACAGCTTGAGAAGGATGCTCCACAGCCTGGGCATTGTAGTACACTCTCGTGTTTACCCAGTTGGAAGGATCCTTCCTTATCCGTGTGCTTCTCCTCAAGGCTGGTGCTGATGCTTGATGTTCACTTTGCACTTCCTCTTGTACTTGCACTTCTGCTTGAACCACACTCGGATCAGACTCGTCTTGATGATCTCTATGCTCCACACCTTGATCACCACCTTTATCATGAGAGCTAGAACTCTCTTGACCACTTGAACTCTCTCCCATTCCTTGGTTAAGAGTTTCTGGTTCACTTCCCCCCTCATGATCATGGGTGGGAACATGAACCCCATCAGTAGCAGCACTCCCTTGGTCACCATCAGCAGTAGTAGTAGGCGTCCTCCCTGGTACACTTCCTCCATTTTGGCCTTGGTTCATATTTATCCCAAGGTTCTCCAAGATTGTCCTCAAGATACTGGCTCTATCTGAGTTAAATCCTTCAGATCTTCCTGGTTCTTTTCTTCATAGTAACCCCTTTCTTCTACAAACTTCACTTCTCTAGAGACCATTACCCTCCTAGTGTCTTCATCATAACACTTGTATCCTTTCTGACTTGAGGAGTAACCAATGAACATAGCTTTGGTGCTCTTGGCTTCAAGTTTGTTTCTCAATTCACTAGGAACCATAACTGTTAGAATTGAGAGAAAATGGTGAGAATAAAATGGAGAATAAGTTTAGAGAAGAGAATCAGCTTCTGATTTAGTTTGGACCAGAAATACTGAGAATTAAAGAGAGAGTATTTGTGACTGTATAAGTGAGAATGATGGGATTATGGAGAGTGTTTGTGATCTACTGGTTTAATATGGACCAGAGACTATGAAGGATGGATGAAATTATAAGTGAGAGTATTGGAGAGTTTGTGAGAATAAGAGATTGAGAGAATAGAGTAACCAGAGAATGATTGAAGGAAAGATTTAACTAACACTTCAGAGAGTATGAGAGATTGAGAGACTGTGAACCAGAGAATAAGTGAAGGAGTTGGCTCAATTCTCCTTAGAATTTCGTGGGTTACATGTGGGGGCTTTATAGCCAAGTTACAAGACATTGCAAGCACAATAAACTACTAATAAAACAGGGAAACTTAAATAACTAATTTTGTAGGGAAAGAGAGATCGAGCAGGTTCAGAACTTGTTGGGGAAGACTGGTATGGCAGGTCCAGCATGAGAGAAAGTGACTGGAGGGAAGATGGCACATTCAGCTTGGTGTGATAGTGACAGGTCAGTTGCTTCTCCAAAGCACACATGTGACTACCTCTTTTCAATTCAAACCAGCACCTTCCATTTGATTTCAAACCAAGTATCCTTGGGTTTCGGAGGTTTAGCCACGTCCAAGAGTTTTAAACACCTTCCTTGCCTTGCAAGTCAGGTTAGGTCAAGTGGTGTATGGACAGCTTTCATCTTTCCCTGCAAGTCAAGTATGCTTGATCCAGATTGTATTCTTCAACCAGCTTTGCTTCTTTTTCTCTTTCTTTCATTATTCTAACAATAACATAGCAAAGACACCCAAAGACCTTGAGATGAGTCAGTATTGGCTTGTACTTGTTGAGCACCTCAAATGGCGACTTCCCATGCAGCACAAGAGTAGGTGTCCTGCTGATCAAGTAACAAGCAAGAACCACAAAGATCACCCGAATCTTTAGAACATTGGCCTGAAACATTATGGACCTACTAGCCACCTCCATCAAGTGCTTGTTCTTCCTCTCAGCCACTCCATTTTGCTGTGGAGTGTATGGACAGCTAGTTTGATGAAGAATGCCACTTCGAGATAGGTGTTCCTTGAATGCATTGCCCGTGTACTCCCCCTCCATTATCAGACCTGAAAATCTTGATCTTGGCTTGATAATGGTTAGTCACATATGATTGAAAATTTTTAAAGGCATCAAGCACCCTATCTTTGGTTGGAATTAAAGTTAACAAGGTGTATTAGGATTTTTCATCAATGAAAGTAACATAATATTTCTGATTTTCCCTAGATAAGCAAGGAGCAGTCCAAACATCAGAGTGCACAAGATCAAAACACTTATCATAGATAGTAGAAGAACTTTGAAAAACAGTTTTACAATGCTTGCCTAAAATACAAGCTTCACAATCATTATTCTCAAAAGAAACACCTGGCAACATCAGTTTAAAAGCCTTATTATGAGGGTGTCCTAGTCTAGCATGCCACAATGCATTTTTACTAAGACTAGTAGAAACAGAAGAAAAGGAACAACTAAATTTTGAAACAGCAACAGCAGAATTCAGATTCTCAAGCACATAAAGATCTCCCTTGGTTTTCCCACTTCCCAGCACCTTGCTACTCTCAATATCCTGAAATTTCACACTGTTAGGACTGAAGATGACATTACAATTCAGATCAGTAGTACATTTCTTCACAGATAATAGATTAGAAGTGAAATCAGGCATATAAAGAGCTTTAGAATCTTTATCAAACAGTTTGAGCTTTCCTATTCCTTTAATAGGAATTTTAGCACCATTTGCTATCATCACATTGCCATGGGCAGGCTCAATGCTAGTGATCAGCCTAGTGTCACTAATCATATGATGAGATGCACCAGAGTCAACAATGAGAGGTTTATATGAACATGGGGATGATTTAGCAAGGTGAGCAAGAATACTAGATGGCTTATATGCATGAGCAGTATCATATGCATGATCAATCCTATCAATATCACAATTTCTAAGATGATCATGTATGTTTATTGAACTATCAGTACTAGCAATCATGGATGCACCAAAGGAATACCCAAAGGTGTTACCATTCTCCTTGAAGAGTTTGATGAGTGCTTCCAATTCTGATCTCTTCAAGTACTCTCCATCATTGTTGCCTCTTGAGCTAGAACTACCAGTATAAGCCACTAAGGACTTCCCATTGTCCACCTCTATCTCTTGAGTCTTGCTTGAGTTTGCACCACAAGTAACCTCTCCCAAATGCGCCTTTGCCTCCTTGTTGAACTTAGCCGGCTTCAAATGTGGGTGAAGGATCCAGCATTGACTCTTCTTATGGCCTTGCTTCTTGCAAAGATCACAGTTTCCATTGAACTTCTCATACTTCCCATGCACTGCCTTGTTAGCTTGTACCACCTCTCCTTGTTCAGCGTGTGATGCCTGGTTTGCTAAAGCCAACTCCTTTCCCTTTTTGCCAAACAATCCCATGGAACCATGCTCCTTTTGGATCCGAGCACACACTTCTTCCAAGTCAGGCAGTGTATCATCTCTCAACATGTGCTGAATGAGACCTCCATAGGCTGGGTTTAAGGTGAGTAACAGCCCAAACACCTTGTCTTGTTCTCTCCTCTTGTTGAGCACATCTGCATCAGTAGTACTTGGCCTCAGCATCTCAAGCTCTGACCATAAAGCCCTGAACTTCCCCAAATGCTTCTCAAAATCCATGTCTTCTTGCACCAGATTGTTGAGAGCTTGCTTTACTTCAAACACCCTACTCAGATTTGATGTATTCCCATACACCTTCCTCAATGTGTCCCACAGCTCCTTTGCGGTCTCACAATAGCTGTATGCTTCCATCAGGTTCTGTTCCAAAGAGGCGAGAAGAGCTGAGAGCACAATACACTCCTCTTGCTGCCATTTCTCAAGTGCCTCACTTGAGTCATCCTCTCCTTGAGTAATAAGCCTTCGAGCTTTCCCGGTTGTGATGTGTTTCAGCAACCCTTTGCTTCCGACAGCATTCCTGGCCATCCTTGACCACACAAGATAGTTATTCCCCTTGAAAGTAGCAGCAACCTTCATGTAGACTCCACCACCTTCCATTTCTTAAAAAAAGACTTCAACTTTGTAGAAACACCCCACACAAGTTGATAAAGATCTGAGCTTTCAGATTAAATCTCTAAGACCACCTCAAAGACTTCTCCTTTAGCTCACACAAACACCAAACACTCCAAAGATCTAAGCTTTAAGCTTAAACCTTCAAGAACACCTCAAAGCTTCCACCTTTAGAACCCTTCACGCAAACACCAACCAGACTCTTGAGGACACTAGTAAGCTTAGTAACCACCAAAAGGAACCACCTTGAAACCAGATCTCAAAGAAAAACACAAACAGCCACATAAACAAGTTTCTCAAAGATCTAGCACCAACAATCCTCAAGAACACACATGAACACTTAAGAACACAGGTTGAAAAGACAACCTGGCTCTGATACCATAAGATTTCT
The DNA here is from genome assembly GCA_016771965.1 of Brassica carinata. Lineage (NCBI taxonomy): Eukaryota > Viridiplantae > Streptophyta > Magnoliopsida > Brassicales > Brassicaceae > Brassica > Brassica carinata. The sequence goes on from CM028689.1 coordinate 37,582,478, forward strand.
AAGGATCTTAAGTCATAGAAGAAGATTAGACAGAGATTTAATGAAGATTAAAAGAGATTTAAGAGATTAGAGAAGAGATTATGAGATTTAGAGAGTAAGAGACATTTCTGGATAAAAGACTCTCATTAGTTGCTTAGTTTATTAATGAGAAGAGATTAAAATATATAGTAAAGGGAATACAAGGGTTTCACTCAAATAATCAGTCATAGGCTTGTGAAGTCAACCAGGAGGGGAGCGCTCTTTTGAAATGAACCAATGGGGATCCTCACATGCTTTGGCATCTTCCCAAAGATACCAAGATGCTTTCAGCTCATGACAGCCTGTCAGACCACGCCAGTCTCTTCCAACGTTCGGATCCACAAAGGTGAGATAAGCCACCTGAGTTATCATTTGCTGCTTGATAAGTTCTCCATACACGGACAGGTGAGATATGGGCAATGTATGATCTGTACGGTCAATGGTACGGACCACCTGTCCGTACCATGCCCTAAGTTTGCACAACTCGTCCAACCTTCACAAATGGTTTACCCTCTTCAAGTCTGGAACGTCTCTTGTCGTGCGGTCCGTCTCGTCCCGTGCGTCCGTACAGTCCACCCTAATCTTGCACTTCCACCCATCTGATTCCTATAGACCTCAACCTCTTATATCACCTTCAATCTTCATATGTAACACCTCAACTCAACACTTTGGTGCTTGCATATGCTGACTAACTTGATTCACAGCAAAGTAGATGTCTGGTCTTGTAATGGTGAGATAGATCAGCTTCCCAACCATCCTCCTATAGAGCTTGAAGTCGCCAAATGGATTATCCTCAAACTCCCCCTCACGCAAGACTTTGTAACCCTCTTCACGTGGTGTCTTAGCTACTCTTTCTCCATGCTCTTGAGGATAACTAGCAAAGGAGCAGGCTGCTTGAATAGGATGAGCTTTCCTCTATTACTGCCTCTTCCTGTTCTTGCTCACAATCATACTGATCACCACTAGACTGATCAGATTCTGCTCCATCTTGATCATGAACTGATGCTGAATCATCTTCTGGTGTTTCTGGGGTTGATTGATGCTCATTGCCTCCCTCAGGATCAGGATGGCCTATCTTAGTGGTTGGTGCTGCCTCTTCATTGTTTCCAGCAGCTGGTGGTGATGGAGATGCTGGTGGCGCCATACTGCTCTCAGGCTGGCTAATTCCCAAGCGCTCCAAAATGGTTCTCAGGTTGTTTGCCCAATCAGATGGTCCATGTGAGAGATCTCTCAGGTTTTCCCAACTCTTCTCATCATAGTACCCTTTTGATTCCACAAACTTCACATCCTTTGAGACCATCACCCTTCTTGAGTCTGGTACATTGTACTTGTACCCTTTCTGTGTGTGGGAATACCCTATGAACATAGCTTTGATACTCTTGGGATCAAGCTTGTTCCTTTGCTCACCTGGTAGCAAGACATAACACAAACACCCAAACACACGCAAATGATCAATGGTGGTTTAGTTTTGTTTAATACCTGAAATGAAGAGACATCTTTGAGGACTTTGGTTGGGATTCTGTTGATAAGGTAGCATGCAGAGACCACAGCATCTCCCCAAAACCTTTTTGGGACATTTGTGTGGAACATCATGCTCCTTGCAACCTCCATAAGGTGGCAATTTTTCCTCTCAGCCACTCCATTCTGTTGTGGTGTGTATGGGCAGCTTGTCTGATGAATAGTTCCATGTTTTGCTAGGTGTTGTTTGAAGGCATTGCTAGTGTAGTCTCCCCCATTATCAGACCTAAAAATTTTGATCTTGGAATTGAACTGATTAGTTACATAGTTTTGGAAGTTGATAAATGCTTCTAAAACTCCATCTTTACTTTGAATCAGTGTGAGCCAAGTATATTTTGATTTCTCATCTATGAATGTCACAAAATATTTATGATTTTCTCTAGAAACACAAGGTGCAGTCCAAACATCAGAGTGAACTAGATCAAAACAATTCTCATAAATAGTCATAGATGAAGGAAAAACAGACTTATGATGTTTACCAAGAATACAAGCCTCACAAGATTCATTTTGCAAATATAGATTAGGTAACATCAATTTTAAAGCAAGAGAATGAGGGTGGCCTAATCTACCATGCCATAACACATCATTAGCTAAAACAGAAGCAGAATTAAAAGCATAAGAGGAATCTGATCTAAGCTTGGTATCTTAAAGGAAATACAGCTCTCCCTTGCTCACACCTTTGCCCAGCATCTTACTGGTCTTAATATCCTGAAAGCACACATCATAAGGACTAAAAATAACATTGCAATTTAAATCATTAGTTGCTCTCTTCACAGATAACAAGTTAGAAGCAAAGGCAGGCATGTAAAAAGCTTGAGATTCTTTATTAAACAGATTCATATTTCCTTCTCCTTCTATTGGAATTCTATCACCATTTGCAATCACAACACTTCCTAGAGCAGGCTTAATATCATTAATCAGTTTAGCATCCCTAATCATATGATGAGAAGTCCTGAATCAATTATCAATGGCCTAGCAGTGTGAGATGCATTGTGAATAGAATTTAAAGCATTAATACTTTGGTTACCAGAGTTTGCATTGAGAGCCTTGATCAGGGCCTCAATGTCTGACTTCCTGATGAATGAATCCTCATGAGATGGCTGAGGCAAGGCGTGGGAAGTGGAGCCACCAGTGTGAGTTGTAGAGATCAAAGCTCTTCCATCATTTCCCAGGCGCATAGAGCTGCGTGCTGGGTGCTCCTAAGCTCTTGCTTCCTGTGCTCTGGCTGGCTGTACCTGTGATGTAACCATGGCTGAGCCAGCTGATTCGTCAACAAAGGACAAACCAGGATGGATTAATGGCGAGCATAATGAGCTGAAACCAGCTGAAGAGAGTGTGCATGAGCTGAAAACCAGCTGAAGTGAGAGTAGACGAGCTGGATGAGCTGAGTGACACTGGTTTGGAGCTGGATGAGATGAGTGATACTAGTTTGGAGCTGTATGAGCTAGGTGACACTGAAGAAGGAGCTGATTTACTTGCTGGGCGAAATGGGCCTCTTTCAGCCCAAGGAAAAGATCATAACAAATTCAATATGGGTTTGTTTTACACCAAATTCGACCAGCCCATTGATCAGTCCATTTCAGCCCATTGTCATCATAAAATAAAAAGAAAGAAAGTCCTGGTCGTGGCCAAGCAAGAGATGTTCAAAGTCAAGTCAAGATTCAACATCTCGGTTCTACAAACTGCCTAGTTTTTAGTTTCAGTCAAATTCTTGTTTTCTACAAAGTCTTTGCCTAGTTTTCTACATTATTTCTAGTTTTTCACACATTGTAAGACTATATATGTAGGCTGCACGACCTGAATAAAATCATTTACCTTTTTGTTTAAAAACTCTTTCAAATCTGTGAATCCCTTGTTCAGCTTCTGAACATTGTATGCTTAGGAGTTAATTCTCTGCAAAGCACTTTGCCTTAGATCATTGTTTGTGGGTGTGATGCTCACGATCTCTGGCGCATCTACACAAGTGTCTGATCAGTTCATAGATCAACACTGAAGAACCATCACCATTCTCTACTTTCTTCCACAATCCATCCATCAATTTATCAAAAACAAAAGAGTGTGTGTTAGAACCACAAGGAGAACGACCCAGATCAACCCTCTAGATCATCAAAGGGATTCAGAACCAGATAGGTTTCCATCAAGTGGTATCAGAGCAGATTGGGGGCTTCTGATTTAGGGTTTGTTTTCGAAAATCTCTTCTTCTCTTTGGGAACCTTTTCAATTTCGAAATCTCTGTTTCTTTTCTGTCTATCTGTTGTTCTGCAAGGGGGCCAACCAGTTTTATAAAAACATAAAAAAAAAGAAAAGAAATCGATCAAAAGAATCTGAAAAAGGCTGAGGAGAAATCCAGCCAGACTGAAGAGAAATCCAGTCTCTGGTGGTAAAGCTTCTTGCAACCAAAAATCTTGCAATCTGTCTATCTTCTTCTTCTCTTTTTGGGTGGGGGATTGACTCTTTAAAGGCTTGAACTTTGTTTGTTGCTGAGCTACTGGATTCACAGAGAAAAATCACAGAAAAACTTGAGAGAAACACTTGAGTGAAGAGAGGCTTCGGCTATCTATTTGTGTTCTAACCTTTCTTGTTGAGTTGTAACAGGAAACCATGGCTGGAGATGTAAGTAAAAGAAAGGAGGCACCAACTGTGACATTGAATAAATTGTAGATGGAAGCAATGGTGTCTGAGATCATGAAAAGAATGAAAAAGACTGATCTTTTACAAAAGAAACCTGCTGATGATTTCTTTGGTAATGTTTCTCAGGTTCAGAAGGATGCTAAGACCAAAAGGAGGAGCAAGATACCATCTTTTTGTGGCAAAAACGACCATGATGGCTACTGGGAGTGGGAACATAAAATGGAACTTGTTTTTGATGGTCACAACTACTCACCAAGCAAGAAGGTTAGATTGGCTACATCAAAATTCTGTGGAGATGCCATTCAATGGTGGGATCAGCTTGTTACTACCAGGAGAAGAACAGGAGTAGCACAAGTTGGGTGCTGGTTTGAGCTCAAAGATGTCATGAAGAAACACTTTGGTAACTACTACAGAAAAACCGAGCCATGGTGCTATGATTGTGATCAGCCAAGAAAGTCTCAGTCACATAAGCAAAGAAGGCCAAACCCACGTCCTATCTCAAGAGCCAATGAGCCACGGTGTTCTAAGAAGAAACCAGCTAACCAAGAGCTGAAAACAAAGCCATCTAAGGTAATAAAAGAAACTGAGACAGAAAATGAAAACAAAGCCATCTTTTCTCTTCTCAATCTGAACTTGTTGTCAATAATACCTATGATGAACTAACTTGTTTTGAACCGGTGCAACCGAGTAGCCTTGTTTCAGTGTCTCAGGTCTCAGAAGAACACTCACCAGAAACAGAACAAACGATTGTGGTACAAAGTGTAGTGTTGGAGCAGCAGAAAAGCTTGAAACCAGAAACAATTCCTGCACCTTTGTCTCCCAACCTGCAAGAACACTGTAAGGATCTTGTAATGGTTAATTCTGTGCCTGACAAGTTTGTTAGGGTTAGTTCTGATGATGTGAAACGATTTGGTCTGTGTAATGTGAAAGAATTCAGTGTTTCAAGTTCTATTTTTGATAAGATGATTCATTCTTTTAAGAAACTTGAACCTGATAAACTCTCTGATCAAAAACGTTATCATTCTGTTAGTGAACTCAATCCTGGTCATGTTTTGAGTTTTGATCAGTTTATGGAACATAGAAACAGCCTTGATCACTCTGAAAAGACACTAGAGCTTGTTCTGCAACAACCTGTTTCAGGAAACCTTGTGATTCTTTTGCTTGCTTTAAAGATAATGGCTTTGATCTAGGTTTTTCTAGTCATGAACTGCTCACTAATGATTTTTTTGCATCAACATGTGCCTTGGACGAATTTAAGGTTAGGAATTTGCAGAAGACAAAATCACTTAAAGCTGAAACCGATTTTATTTGTGATTCTGTTTTGAAACCTGTTCATTCTTGTTCTGAAACTGATAAATCTTGGTTTGTTTTGGATCACACTTTCAGAATAATTTTGTCTTGATCTTTGATGATATACTAGTGTACAACACATTCTTTGATGAACCTTCTGATCATCTGAAATCTGTGTTAAGTGATTCTTTACTTGAACTTAACATTGTGAGTTCTGATTCTGATCATTTGGGGCACGTTATGAAGTTTATCCATGCTGTTGTGTGCCTTGATATCATGCTGGTTTACAACACATTCTTTGATAGACATGTTAAGCCTTGGTTAAGTAATTCTCGGTTTGAACTTGATCTTTTGTGTTCTAAATCTGAGAAACTTGTGCCTGAACTGAAATTGTTCTTTAGGAACTTTGTTATTTTGTGCCTTGACACCATTCTGGTCTACAATACTTACTTTGATAGGTGTTGTGAAAGTCTGAAACAAGTGCAATCTGTTCTCAGAAAGAAACTTTTTGTTATGGATCAGATTAAGAACATGTCTTGCACATATGATCCTGGTATTCTAGTTTCTGTTTTGAGTGTCCAGGATAAACAGGTTCAGTCTCAAAGGAGTGTAAGGGACGAAAGAAGAGACCATGCTTACCAGCCTGAGATTTGGAGATGGAAGTACTTGAGGAAAATGACTTCAAAACTTCAAGGAAGTTTCTGTCCAAAACCTTCTTTTGATATTACTCTCATGCTTATTTTCTTGGTTATTTTTCTTGCTTCTTACTTGTTTCCTTTTGATGTAGGAGATACAGATTTGAGGACAAATCTTTTCAAAGGAGGAGGGGATGATGTAACCATGGCTGAGCCAGCTGATTCGTCAACAAAGGAAAAACCAGGATGGATTAATGGCGAGCATACTGAGCTGAAACCAGTTGAAGAGAGTGTGCATGAGCTGAAAACCAGCTGAAGTGAGAGTAGACGAGCTGGATGAGCTGAGTTACACTAGTTTGGAGCTGGATGAGCTGAGTGACACTAGTTTGGAGCTGTATGAGCTAGGTGACACTGAAGAAGAAGCTGATTTACTTGCTGGGCGAAATGGGCCTCTTTCAGCCCAAGGAAAAGATCATAACAAATTCAATATGGGTTTGTTTTACACCAAATTCGACCAGCCCATTGATCAGTCCATTTCAGCCCATTTTCATCATAAAATAAAAAGAAAGAAAGTCCTGGTCGTGGCCAAGAAAGAGATGTTCAAAGTCAAGTCAAGATTCAACATCTCGGTTCTACAAACTGCCTAGTTTTTAGTTTCAGTCAAATTCTTGTTTTCTACAAAGTCTTTGCCTAGTTTTCTACATTATTTCTAGTTTTTCACACATTGTAAGACTATATATGTAGGCTGCACGACCTGAATAAAATCATTCACCTTTTTGTTTAAAAACTCTTTCAAATCTGTGAATCCCTTGTTCAGCTTCTGAACATCGTATGCTTAGGAGTTAATTCTCTGCAAAGCACTTTGCCTTAGATCATTGTTTGTGGGTGTGATGCTCACGATCTCTGGCGCATCTACACAAGTGTCTGATCAGTTCATAGATCAACACTGAAAAACCATCACCATCTCTACTTTCTTCCACAATCCATCCATCAATTTATCAAAAACAAGTCAGAGTGTGTTAGAACCACAAGGAGAATGACCCAGATCAACCCTCTAGATCATCAAAGGGATTCAGAACCAGATACGGTTCCATTAACCTGTTGGTTGAGGCTGGCCTGAGATGAGGATGGAGGATCCAGCAATTGGTTTTGGAGTGGAGTTCGTACTTGCAATGCTCACAAGTTACTGACTTGTCTCCTCCTCCTCTTGGTTTGAAGTGAGCATTGTTTGCTGAAGCATTCTCCATCTTCTCAGCCTTATGTGCCATAGGTAAGCCTCCTTTTCCACCACCAAAGAGTCCATCTGAGCCTATCTCCTTTTGTAGCTGAGCACACACTTCATCATAGCTTGGAAGCTCGTTTTCTCTCAAGATATGCCTGACTACATCATTGAAGCTTGGGCTGAGTGTGAAAAACAGTCCAAAGACCTTGTCTTGCTCACGCCTGGCTTCAAGTGTCTCAGGGTCATTGAAGCATGGCCTTAGCATCTCCAGCTCAGACCATAGCTGACTATACTTCCCAAGGTGTTTCGTGAAGTCTCCTTCTTCTTGCTGCAAGGTGTTGATGGCTCTCTTCACTTCATAGATCCTGGTAAGGTTTGAAGTGTTACCATACACTCTTTGCAGAGTATCCCACAACTGTTTTGGAGTTGTACAGTGTGAGTAAGTGCCCATAAGTGGACCATCAAGAGAGCTATGCAAGATAGACAGCACCATGAGATCTTCCTGACCCCATTTGCCTTCATCTACCACTACAATCTCCTTGCCATCTTCTCTTTGGGTGATCTGCTTTGGAGCTGAACTTGAAGTAACATGCTCCCAAAGACCTCTTCCTCCAAGGGCTGCTCTGGTCATCCTGGACCAAGTGATGTAGTTTCCTGGTCCCTTGAGTGTCCATGGGATAAGAACAGCTCTGTGGTGCTCCATCTCTTACAAGCAGGCGCCAAGAAAAATTTTAAATTTTGAAGGCTGGATTTGAGAGAATTAAGCTCTAGATATGAGAGAACTTAAGTCTAGAATCAAGATAAACTCTCAAGAAAATGAAATAGAGACAGAACAGAGTGAGCACAGCCAAGAACACTCAAGAACGAGTTTTATTACCCAATCGGATAAAAGAAACTGAGAGAATTTTAAGAAAATAACAAGATGAATCTGAAGAGACAGGTAAGTAAAGAGTGTTTGCGGAAGTGATTGAGGTTCTCAAGAGCTTAAAGCTCTGATACCATGAAAGTAAATGAAGAACAGAGTGAAGAACAATGTGAAGAACAGGAGAGAGAGAGAGAGAGAGAGATGAGTGCCGTGAGATAAAGAGAGAGAGAGAGTTGCAAAGTAATAAGAAAAGAAGGTTAGATTTCCTTGATTCAATCTGAATGAGCACATACATATTTAAAGAATAACAAAGGGACATCAGGACAAAAGGAATAGAATAAACAATGGCATTCTGGTCGAGGGACAATGACAGCTCCAAACGGTTTTCTCCTTAAGTGAATCATGTGACTTTTACTATTTTAAATAGTCCACTTGCTTCAGATCAGTCCCAACGGCTCCATTGACTTAAAGACAGCTTCTGGTCGATTTGAATTACTCCCTTGCCTTCCAAACTCAAGCTAACTGAGTTGCTTTCCTTGTAAGGCACTTCTGTACGGACAGACTTGTTTCCCAAGTCTTGTACGGACCAAACAAGTTCAACTCGCCCAGATGCCTCTTTTCTTCTCATCTCTTTATGTCTTCATATCCCTTTATGTCTTAATGTCAATACTGTTGGTTTAATTTAATTGCAATGTAATGGGTTTAGTTTATTGCACTTTCATTTAATTTAAACCAAAGACAATAAGGATTATTAAACCAAGTTTGGGTAGGATTAGGATTTTAAAATAAACCAATTTCGATTGGATTGGGGTAGAGATTAAATTTAAACCACCTCGGTTTACTTCTAGGGTTAGGGGTCGACATCTTTAAAACAATGTACGCAACTTTCATATTTTCTTAACTTTGAATCCAAGAATTTTCCATCAGCTTTGCTTGCCTTTGTCTCTTGCTTTCTCTGTTCAGCTAAAGGAACATTGATCACTTAAAGGAAGGAATTCCTTGTGAAACAATCATAGAAAATACAAGGTGATCTTGTGTCTTTGAGTAGCTATCCATCTCTGTAGCCTTCCACAGCAGCAGAGAGCCGACCATAGTTCATAGGAGAGCTAGTAGCCTTCCAAGAACAACCCTTACCTTCAAGTGATCCAGGAGCAGAAGCCATACCCAGGCTGCACCATCTATTGGTTTGAGCAGAAGCCAGATCCCAAACCGGTTCTATAAGAGGTGAAGTTAAGTTGTGTGGTGTGTGCAGCATTTCATTGGTGTTGCTGCACCTGTTTAGGTCGTGATCCAGAGCTCTTTGTGTCCAACCACACTGGTTCTAAGGCACAAGAGCTCACTGGCCAATCCCTAGGCCTTGGAGAGCTATACTATTTTTCCCTTGCAAAGTTTTGTCCCACTGGATTTTCTTTGCAAGGTTTTTAATGAGGTAGACTCTTCAGGATTCCAAGCTTGACTTAGGATCCCTAGAGTCAAGCTTGAGGGGGAGTGTTGAACTGAAGAGAAGAATAGAGCTTGTGCATAAATAGGGCAAGCTCTTGAAGATGTCTAGGAGAGTTTAAGAGAAGATGACTGGATATGTAAATATAGGGCGACCCAAGAAGGTGTTGTGGATCAATCAAGGATGAAGAAATGATGTTGTGCATATTTAGGGTGATGTACGGACCAGGAGGCCGTGCAGCATCCGTACAACAAGACCACTTACCCGGGAAAGCCATAAGAAGTGTTGTTGCAAAGTTAGGGCGTGCTTCCTTAAGAGATGACCGTTGGAGTCTCATGAGCTGCAAGGGAATATTCCAAGAGGATCAGAGTGAGCTGTGTGTGCAAGCTGGAAAGGTAAAGGTGCTTTAACTTTACAGCATGACCAATCTCACCCATTCATTCAAAAGAGAGCAATCTCAGCCATCCATTTGAATCCAAGTCGCCAGCTTGCACCAGATCATCTTGACTACATCTCATCCATCCAATTCAAACCAGAACATCTCCATCCTTCATTTCTTATCCCTTAGCTTAGGGTTTTCGAATTGTTTCCATGTTATCAAGGATTTGTAAGCTCATTTGTGACACTTAAGCTGAGAGAGTCTCTCTTCTTCAATACACTTGGTTACTAAATCTCTATTCTGGTTACTTAGTCTCTTATTCTCACATCAATCTCTTAATATCTCATCTATTCATACTCGCCATTCTCTATTCTCTCACACACAAACTGTCAAACACATTTCTAATCTATTCATTCATCAATCAAGCATCTGAACTCTATAAAAATCTCAGTGTTCACTATCAAGTTTCTACCAAATGGCAAGGTGGAGAGGTGCAAAACAAGACTGGTTGCAAGAGGCTTCACTTAGACATATGGAGAGGATTATGTTGATACATTTGCACCAGTAGCCAAGCTGTATACAATCTGTATCCTCCTATCACTTGCAACAAATTTAGAATGGGAATTGTGGCAGATGGATGTCAAGAATGCTTTTCTTCAAGGAGAGCTAGAAGATGAGGTCTATATGCATCCACCTCCTGGTCTAGAGAAGCTGGTAAAACCTGGAAATGTTCTAAGACTCAAGAAAGCAATTTATGGACTGAAGCAATCTCCAAGAGCATGGTACCACAAGTTGAGTGCTGATGAGATCCTAGGATCCTTCTCTGGGTCTGGGAAGAGAGAACAAGAGGATAACCCTTGCAAACAGAGAATCTGAGACTCGATCTGTTTCAAGGCGTGTGGATTGATGTGGGACACAAGAGCTATGGTTGAACTCCTGATACTCCAAGGACGCTGATCCAGATATGACACACTAGAACAGAGATCCCAGACGGATATTACGCACCAGCAAGCCGGATATTACACACCAGCAACACTTCAACTCGCCAAAGACAAGAGTGAAGAGAGAAAAAGGGTTTTTGATAAAAGATTGCTTATTGATAGAAAGGGGGCACGGCCACAATATAAAGGAGAACCCTTGTACATGCGCAAGGTCTCGAAACTAGAAATAAAAATAAAGGGAACAGGCTCTCTTGGAAACTAAAGAAAGACCAAGTTTTCGAAATTATTCAAAACATAGAAACATAGGATAAAAATAATATAATGTCTTCATGTGGTTGGTCCGGGATCATCATCTAGGAGATGTGAAAGTGAACTTGTGGCCTCATTAAAAACCATGATTGGAAAACCCAGTGGGACAAAACCAATCAAGGGAAAAAGAGTACACACAGGCCACTTGCCTAGATGATGATCAGCTTCAATCTAGAGTAGCTTGAATGTAGATCAAAGTGTCTCTGATGATAGCTGCTTTATTTCGGCTAAACACTCTTCAATTGTAGGTTCTTCAACAGCTACAAGCTCTCCATGATCAGGTTTATGATTTCATTCTCTGGTCCTTTCCATGATCACATCATCTCCTCCCTCTTCAAAAAGATTTGTCCTCAAATATTTTCTACCTGCAATAGAGGGGACCAAGTCTAACATCAAATTTTTATTGACATGAAGACATGAAAGGAGAAGATAAAGGAAGAAGAGGCATCCGGATGAGTTTAAACAAGTGATCAACTCATTCTTGGAGTACAAGTCATTTCGTACACTTCCTTGACTACCAAGCAAGTAAATCGACCAGAGATGAGTTTGGGAGGCAAGGAACTATTTTAAATAAGCAATGGAGTATTCTGGATTGCTCCGGAGCCGTTGGAGAGCTCAGAAGAAATCAGAAGAAAGTTGCATTTAAAATAGTATAAGTCACATGTTTCAAAAGGTGATATGATCATGGACCAGCTTGCTGATAAAGATGGAGAGTTCAAGCTAGCTAAAGGAGATGGGAAGTCTAAAGATGATCCAGCCAAAGAAGATGATGCCTTAGTCATTACCAATTGTCCCATGACTAGAGCCAGAACCAAGAAACTCAAGGAAGCTATTGGAGGACTGATCAAGAAGTATATGTTACATGAAGAATGTCTTGAAGGAAGCCTGATACTTCAAGATACGCTTAATACCATTCAAGCTATCTCACCATCAAGCTGAGTGTTGTCTAGGCTAGCAAGCTATGTGTGCTCTTTTCCTATCTTTGTTTTTGTCCCAATGGGTTTTGCAAAGATAGGTTTTTAATGAGGCCTTAGTCTTGCTAAACATATCACCTAGATGACATCTCGAAACCTTAGTCTATCTTTTTATTCTAAGTTTTATTTCATTTCTACATTAACTAAAGGAGCTTGTTCCTTTTGAATTTGAAAGCCCTGGAGCCTGTTCCAGCTTTCATTATATATATGTACTAGTCGGCAACCCTAATAGCAAGCCTTCTTTCATTTTAAAAACCTTTGTGTTTTCTTCTCCCTTGCCTTGTCGTGAGAGAGTGTCTGGTGTGTAGTATCCAGTCTGTTGGTGTGTAATATCCAACATCTAAGGGTTCTAGAGAGGTGTGTCATATCCGATCTAAGCCTAGGAGTATCAATGAGCCTTTCCGCAGCCTCTTGTGTCACCAATCGATCCACAACCCTTGATAAACTTGAGTCTTTGATTCGTTTATGCAAGGATCTATCCATAGCCATCCAGAGAAGCATCCTAGGAGTTCATTAAGTGGTATCAGAGCACTCTGGAAGGGGAGTTTCGATTTCTCTTTTGTGTTTTCATAAGATCTGTTCTTCATCGTTTTATATCATTGATCATTCGGGTTTTGTGTTGTTTCTCACTCGATCTGATTGTTATCATTGATAGGATTGATAGATCTATTGTTTCGTGGTTCAATATTGATAGATCTAAGAATTTTGATTAAGTTTTAAACAAAACCTTTCACATTCTTGTCGATTTCATTATTGGTTTGCTTGATCCGAAAGTTTCGTGTGTCTGTGTGACTTGATCTGTTATTAGAATCATAGATCAGAATTTGTTTAATCTCATTAATCATCTGTTGAATCTGATCTGTGTTGTTTCCATTTAGTGAGTGATAAAGAATTCAAATTGTCGCGTGTTGCTCAAGTATCGATTGCCGCCTTGTTTAAATCTTATTGTTTCCTTATTTGAATCAATTTTGTGTTTCGATTCCTTTGAACTACTTACTGGTTCAAGTCTTGTGTGTTTCAGGAAGCAATGGGATCCGAGGAGGATGATGAAACTTTTATGAGAAGGAACAAAATGTTACAAGAAGCAATCACCCAAACAAGTAATGGATGCGATGGTGAAGTTGCTGGAAGAGAAGTATGATCCGAGACCCAATAGTGGACAAGGGCAAGCAACTGATCAGAGGCGTGAGCCAAGAAGGAACAGACGTGGTCAGCGTGAGCACACTGGATCAGAAGAAATTGATAACTTCTATGAGAAAAGTAGCCATAGCTCCGGTTCGAGACATAGCAGTAGAAGATCTCGACATGATCATGAGGGCCGAAGACATAGACGCAATGAGCTATCAGGATTGAAGCTTAAGATCCCTCCTTTACATGGCAAAGCTGATCCAGATGCCTATCTTGAGTGGGAAAAGAAGATAGAACTTCGTTTTCAACTGTCGGCATTACTCGAGACTAAGAAGATTCAAGTGGCTGCTATCGAAGTTTTATGATTATGCTTTGAGCTGGTGGGATCAGTTGGTTACAAACAAGAGGCGCTAATGGTGAGTTTCCCATTGAAACATGGACAGAGATGAAAGCTGTGATGCTAAGAGGTTTGTACCAAGTCATTATCATCGGATCTTCATCAAAAGTCGAGACTGCTCACACAAGGATCAAAGTCCGTAGAGGAATACTTTCAAGAGATGGAATTGCTTATGCTGAGAGCTTGTGTATCTGAGGACAGTGAAGCTACTATGGCACGGTTTCTTGGTGGACTCAACCGCGAGATACAAGACAGAGTGGAGATGCAACACTACTTGGAGATAGAGGAGATGCTACACAAAGCTATCTTGGTGGAGCAGCAAGTTAAGAGAAGAAGTCATGCTGGCATCTATGGTTCCAGTAGATACCAGACCCTAAAGAAGATAAATCAAGCTATCGAAGGAGAGCAAGCCACAGCCAAAGGAAGAGCCCAAGTCTAGTAGCATTTACAGCAAAGACAAGGGTAAAATGGAAGCTACAAGCTCGCGGCAAGAGATGTTAAATGCTTTAAGTGACAAGGGCGTGGACACTATGCCAATGAGTGTACCAACAAGAGGGTTATGATTCTTTTGGAGAATGGAGAGTTTGAATCTGAAGATGAGAAGTCCGAGACTGATCTAGAGACTTCAGAGGCAGAGTATGAAGAAGCACCTGTTTGTGGTAAATTGTTGGTTGCAAGGAGGACTCTCGCTTGCAAAACAAAACCTTAGAGCTGTAACAAAGAGAGAACCTGTTCTACACTCGTTGTATGGTGCAAGGAAAGGTCTGCAGCCTGATCATTGATGGTGGAAGTTGTGTCAATGTTGCTAGCGAGACAATGGTGAAGAAGCTTGGCTTGAAAACTCAGAAGCATCCCCAGCCATATCGATTGCAATGGCTCAATGAAGAAGGAGAAATGAGAGTATCTACACAGGTTTCTGTTCCTTTATCCATTGGAAGATATGAAGATGAAATACTATGTGATGTGATACCAATGGAGGCAAGTCATATCTTACTTGGGAGGCCATGGCGTTTGATAGAAAAGTTACACATGATGGCTTTACTAACAAGCATTCTTTTGAGTTCAACGGCAAGAAGACTACTCTGGTGCCTCTAACTCCTAAAGAAGTGCATCAAGACCAGTTACAGCTTCAGAAGAAGAAAGAAATAGATCTCAAGCCAGAGCCAAACAAGCAGCATAACTTCTATGCCAAAGCTGGTGACATCAAAAGATCTCTTTACTCTAAACAATCAGTTCTCTTATTTGTTTTAAAGAATCTCTTTGAATCTAACTGATTGTACACCGTGTATCCGAGTGAGATGTTAGCTCTTTACAGGAATATCAGGATGTCTTTCCATAAGATAACCCCACTGGATTGCCACCTATGCGGATTGAGCATCGATAGACTTTGTACCAGGATCTACTCTTCCTAACAGGCCAGCCTACAGAACTAATCCGTTGAAACCAAGGAGTTGCAGAGTCAAGTTGAGGAACTGATGAAGAAAGGCCATATCCGTGAGAGTATGAGTCCTTGTGCTGTTCGGTGCTTCTTGTACCCAAGAAAGATGGTAGTTGATGATGTGTGTTGATTGTCGAGCAATCAACAATATAACAAAGGAAGTATCGCCACCCTATTCCTACATTAGATGATATGCTTGATGAATTGCATGGCTCTAGCATCTTTTCTAAGATAGATCTTTAAAGTGGATATCATCAAATTAGGATGAAAGAGGGAGATGAATGGAAAACTGCCTTTAAAACTAAGCATTGTCTATATGAATGGTTAGTTATGCCTTTGGATTAACCAATGCTCCTAGTACTTTTATGAGATTGATGAACCATGTGCTTAGGTCTTTTATAGGCTTGTTTGTGGTGGTTTACTTTGATGATATTTTAGTCTACAGCCAGAGTCTAGAAGAGCATATAGATCATCTTAGGGCTGTCCTGATGTTTTGAGAAAAGAAAAGCTTTTGCTAATCTTAAGAAATGCACTTTCTGCACGGATAACTTGGTCTTCCTAGGTTTTATTGTGAGTACATATGGAGTGAAAGTGGATCCAGAAGGTGAAAGCTATACAAGAATGGCCGAGTCCTAAGACAAGGGTAAAGTGAGGAGCTTCCATGGACTTGCTGGCTTCTATAGGCGATTTGTAAGAGATTTCAGTACTATAGCAGCTCCTTTGACTGAGGTTATCAAGAAAGATGTTGATTCAAGTGGGGAGAAGCACAAGAAACCGCCCAATGCCTTAGAGAGAAGCTTACTCACTCTTCTTATACTTCCGATTTTAATAAAACATTTGAAATTGAATGTGATGCCTCAGAATTGGTATTGGTGCTGTTCTTATGCAGGAGAAAAGACCAATAGCATACTTTAGTGAGAAGCTTGGAGGAGCCACTCTCAACTATGCAACTTATGATAAGGAACTCTATGCCTTGGTGAGGGCCTTGCAGACTGGCAACATTACTTATGGCCCAAGGAGTTTGTCATTCACACTGATCATGAGTCTCTCAAGTACCTTAAAAGCCAGAACAAGCTCAGTAAGAGGCACCAGATGGGTGGAATTCATTGAAACCTTTCCTTATGTGATCAAATACAAACAGGGTAAGGAAAATATAGTTGCTGATGCATTATCCGAAGGTATGTTCTCTTGAACACTCTTGATGTTAAATTATTGGGTTTTGAGCAAATAAAAGGTATGTATGAGACTGATCCTGAATTTAAAGATGCTTATATCTCTTGTGAAAAGGTTGCTACTGGGCATTATTTTAGGCATGATGGATTTCTTTTCTATGATAATCGTTTGTGTGTGCCTAACTGTTCTTTGAGAGAGTTGTTTGTTAGGGAATCTCATGGAGGAAGTCTCATGGGTCATTTTGGTGTTGCAAAGACTCTTAAAACCTTGCAGCATCATTTCTTTTGGCCTCGGATGAAGAGAGATGTAGAGAAACTTTGTGAGAGATGTACAACTTGTAAGCAAGCTAAGTCTAAGGTTCAATCTCATGGTTTGTATACACCTCTCCCTATTCTTTATAATCCTTGGAATGACATATCTATGGATTTCATTGTGGGATTGCCTAGAACTAGGAATGGAAAGGATTCTATCTTTGTTGTTGTTGATAGATTCTCAAAAATGGCTCATTTCATAGCATGCCACAAAACTGATGATGCATTACATGTTGCTAACCTGTTCTTTAAAGAGATTGTGCGCATTCATGGCATGCCTAGGACTATAGTTTCTGATAGAGATACTAAGTTTCTTAGTTATTTTTGGAAGACTCTTTGGTCTAAACTAGGTACTAAGCTGTTGTTTTCCACTACTTGTCATCCACAAACTGATGGGCAGACTGAAGTAGTTAACAGAACTCTAGGTACCCTCTTGCGTGCATTCATTAAAAAGAATCTGAAATCTTGGGAAGATCATCTGCCACATTGTGAATTTGCATATAATCATGCTGTGCATTCTGCTTCTAAGTTTTCACCTTTTGAAATTGTTTATGGGTTCAACCCCACCTCTCCATTGGATCTAATACCTTTACCTGAGTGTGAAAGTATCAGTTTTGATGGAAAAAAGAAGGCAGAAATGGTGAAGCAACTCCACGAGCAAGCTAGGATTAATATTGAAGAGAAAACCAAGCAGTATGTTAAGCATGCTAACAGAGTAAGGCGTGAGATGGTCTTTGCTGTGGGTGATCAAGTTTGGGTTCACCTAAGTATAAGATTTTCAGAGATCAACAGGTCTGTGTGTGTGTGGTTTGGATCTACAAAGATCTGATGAGTCTTGTGTAAAAGAGATTAAGAGAGATTGATGGAAGAATAAGAGAATGGAGTGAGTGTATGAGAGATTGAGTGTATGAGAGACTTGAGAACGTGTGTAGAGACTAAGAACAAGGGAATGGAGATTCAAGAACACTTAGAATTTATGAAGGAGGAGGGGAAATCCCCCTCTCTCACTTAAGAGAGTTACAAAACGTCCATACACTTGCTTATATAAGCTTTTACAATTTGCAAACTCATAAACCCTTAATCTTATGGATAGAAATGACTGAATAGAAATGGATGGCTAGGATGGAGTCTGGTGGGTTGCTGAGGACGTGATGGATGCTCATTGGTTGATTCAAACTGGTCAAAGCAAGGGCTGCTTCCTGATTGGTTCCCTTAAGGCTCCCATGAACCTTGCACACAAAGATGGCTAGATACATGGTCCAAGATGCCTCTCTTTACAGCTAAGAGACAGCCTGTATTTGGACCAGCCAGCCCTCTTTTCCTTGGTCTCCACGTCCATAACATCACACAAGGTTGCCTAATGCTTTAGCAAACCAGCCTCTAAGTCAAGACATGTTCGGACGACCCGGTGAAAGTAGCGATGGTAACGGACCGCTTGTCCGCATTCTCGCCTCTATTTTGCACATCTCTCCCAAGCTTCTCCAATGGTCGAACATGACTCGGTTTGGGTCGCCCTAAGTTTGCATAGTCCGCCTGCACGACCGCATCACCGAACTTCGATGCCCTATTTCTGTACCAACACCCATCTATCTCCAAATGGTGTCTAAGTCCCTCCTGGACTTGCCCCTATCTTTGCACCAGCTTCAGGACACTCTTAGCTCTTCAAGCCTCATAGAACACTGCTTGACAGCAATCTCTGGAAGTCTTGCCCTATTCTTGCACAAGACCCAAACTCAACCCAACTCCTCCTTTGGCTCCATTTCTTTCTTCAAGTCAACACTAAGGAAAGAGAGATTTCCAAATGAGAGGAAGTCCAAGCTAATGCCGAGGATTGATGGACCTTTTAAGATCATAAAGAAGATCAGCAACAATGCCTACAAGATTGATCTCCAAGGGAAGTATGATGTGAGTAATAGCTTTAATGTTTCTGATTTGATCCCTTTTATTGCAGATGAGTTCGATTTGAGGACAAATCCTTTTCAAGAGGGAGGGGATGATATGATCATGGACCAGCTTGCTGATAAAGATGGAGAGTTCAAGCTAGCTGAAGGAGATGGGAAGTCTAAAGATGATCCAGCCAAAGAAGATGATGCCTTAGTCCTACCAATGGTCCCATGACTAGAGCCAGAACCAAGAAACTCAAGGAAGCTATTGGAGGACTGATCAAGAAGTATTTGTTACATGAAGAATGTCTCAAGGAAGCCTGATACTTCAAGATACGCTTAATACCATTCAAGCTATCTCACCATCAAGCTGAGTGTTGTCTAGGCTAGCAAGCTATGTGTGCTCTTTTCCTATCTTTGTTTTGTCCCAATGGGTTTTGCAAAGATAGGTTTTAATGAGGCCTTAGTCTTGCTAAACATATCACCTAGATGACATCTCGAAACCTTAGTCTATCTTTTTATTCTAAGTTTTATTTCATTTCTACATTAACTAAAGGAGCTTGTTCCTTTTGAATTTGAAAGCCCTGGAGCCTGTTCCAGCTTTCACTATATATATGTACTAGTCGGCAACCCTAATAATAAGCCTTCTTTCGTTTTAAAAACCTTTGTGTTTTCTTCTCCCTTGCCTTGTCGTGAGAGAGTGTCTGGTGTGTAGTATCCAGTCTTTTGGTGTGTAATATCCAACATCTAAGGGTTCTAGAGAGGTGTGTCATATCCGATCTAAGCCTAGGAGTATCAAGGAGCCTTTCCGCAGCCTCTTGTGTCACCAATCGATCCACAACCCTTGATAAACTTGAGTCTTTGATTCGTTTATGCAAGGATCTATCCATAGCCATCCAGAGAAGCATCCTAGGAGTTCATTAAAAGGGGAGGTGAGCGTTTGTGAACTGTCCCTTTCACTCTCCAGCTGCTTCATTTCTTTATTCTTATTCTTCGTGTCTTGATTTACATTGTAGTCTTTAAATACTCTTGTAATGTGGTCTGAATAAATCAAGGAAATCAATCCTTCTCTTTACTTTTTGCAAACTCTCTCATCTCTCTCTCTCTTGTTCCATGGATTCAACATCACCCATACTCTGTTCTTACTCTGTTTTACTCTGTTCTTCATTTTCTTTCATGGTATCAGAGCTTTAAGCTCTTGAGAACCTCAATCACTTCCGCAAACACTCTTTACTTACCTTCCTCTTCAGATTCATCTTGTTATTTTCTTAAAATTCTCTCCAGAATACTTTTATCCAGTGGGTAATAAAATTCTGTTCTTGAGTGTTCTTGAATTTTCATTCTCTGTTCTTGGCTGTGCTCACTCTGTTCTGTCTCTATTTCATTTTCTTGAGAGTTTATCTTGATTCTAGACTTAATTTCTCTCAGTTCCAGAGATTAACTCTCTCAAATCCAACCTTGAAAATTTAAATTCTTCTTGGCGCCTACTTGTAAGAGATGGAGCACCACAGAGCAGTTCTCATCCCATGTACACTCAAGGGACCATGAAACTACATCACTTGGTCTAGGATGACCAGAGCAGCCCTTGGAGGAAGAGGTATTTGGGAGCATGTTACTTCAATTTCAGCTCCAAAGCAAATCATCCAAGGAGAAGATGGCAAGGAGATTGTAGTGATAGATGAAGGCAAATGGGGTCAGGAAGATCTCGTGGTGCTGTCTATCTTGCATAGCTCTCTTGATGGTCCACTTATGGACACTTACTCACACTGTACAACTCCAAAACAGTTGTGGGATACTCTACAAAGAGTGTATGGTAACACTTCAAACCTTACCAGGATCTATGAAGTGAAGAGAGCCATCAACACCTTGCAGCAAGAAGAAGGAGACTTCACCAAACACCTTGGGAAGTATAGTCAGCTATGGTCTGAGCTGGAGATGCTAAGGCCAAGCTCCAATGACCCTGAGACAATTGAAGCCAGGCGTGAGTAAGACAAGATCTTTGGATTGCTCTTTACACTCAGCCCAAGCTTCAATGATGTAGTCAGACACATTTTAAGAGAAAAGGAGCTTCCAAGCTATGATGAAGTATGTGCTCAGCTACATAAGGAGATAGGCTCAGATGGACTCTTTGGAGGTGGAAAGGGAGACTTATCCATGTCACATAAGGTTGAGAAGGTGGAGAGTGCTTCAGCTAACAAGGCTCATTTCAAGCCAAGAGGGGGAGGAGACAAGTCAGTAACTTGTGAGCATTGCAAGTATAAAGGCCACTCCAAAACCAACTGCTGGATTCTCCATCCTCATCTCAGGCCAGGCTCAGCAAATAAATACAGCCAGACCAGAGTACATGAAGCAAGAGCTCAGGAGCATCCAGCACCCACCTATATGCGCATGGGAAATTATGGTAGAGCTTTGACCTCTACAACCCACACTGGTGGCCCCACCTCCCACGGCTTGTCTCAACCAACTCAGGAGGATACATTCATCAGAAAGTCAGACTTTGAGGCCTTGATCAAGGCTCTCAATGCAAACTCTGTTAACCAAAGTATTAATGCTTTAAATTCTATCCATAATGCATCTCACACTGCTAGGCCATTGATCATTGATTCAGGAGCTTCTCTGTTGAGATGAAGAAGAAATAAGGCAGTGTTGATATGAAGAAGAGATGAGCACACGGTTTGAAGAGAAGAAGTGAAGTCCGCTCAGACAACTCTCCTATTGTAACCTAGCTTGGATTGCAAGTCAAGGAAGGTAACCTGCGTCCCAAAGACATGCCTCATGAGCCAAAGAGACGTTGGGGGTTTGGTTGACCAGCTGCAAGAGTTTGAATGGATTTAAATAAGGAGATCACATGTTCTCGCATAAGATCTCAGATTTGTTCAGACCTGTCACTATCTCTCCACCAGTGTGTTGTCCTCTTGCTTATTATTTTACTCTTTGCTTGTCTTTTATGTTAGGCAAGTTGTCTATATATTGTAAACATCCAGAATGAATTAATCAAGGAATTATTCTCCTTCTCTCCCTCAATTTCAAATCCACTCTCTCTCTTCCACTCTCTCTTGTTCTTCATGTTCTTGAGTTTCCAGCAGTACTTTCTTGAGTTTCAAGCAATAAACTACCTATAAATCTCTTATTCTCACATGGTATCAGAGCTCTAAGCTCTTGAGACCTCTCTGTTCTTCATATCTTCCGAATTCACTCTTATTTTCTCACTCTGTGTTTTCGACTTTGTTTTCACTTTGCTGGATTTAAATCCTCTCGTACCTTCTTCTATTTCCATAAATTCCTTATTTAATCTGAGTTCTTATACTCTTCTCTCTGTTGGAAATTATATTCTCCAATTTCTAGATTCATATCCTTTCGGTTCCTTTATCTTTGTCCAATGGATAAAAGAGAACCAGGCATGGAAATGGAGTCAAGAATTTTATTCCAAGAACCTCGAGGGTTCTAATTATCCGTGTGGTCAAGAGTTGCCAGAGTTACCTTGGGGAGTCATGGACTTTGGGACAGCCATATTATAAAGGCTGAAGCTTCAAAAGGATGGCTCAAGTGGAGGAACCAGCACATGACCTGAAGAATGAAGACAAGTGGGTTCAAGAAGACCGCTAACACTTGAGATCATTCATAATTCTCATTTAATCAATCTTTGAGGCTTACTCACACTTTAAAACTGCCAAGCATCTATGGGAGAGTCTTCAAACTGGTTATGGTAATCTATGGGAGAGTCTCCAAAGCGTGTATGAGCAAGACAGTTCTTCACTTTCATAAGCCCGGATTTATCCTACAACAACTGATAAATTATTTCCTTAGAAAGGAAGCTTCTGATCTTGAAGATGTATGTTCCTTGAGAAGCAAGCCTAATACATTTAAGCTCAAGGAGTTTGAGCACCAAGTGATTCAAGGAAGAACAATGTATTCAGCTCTCTGGAGATTCAACTGAAGGAGGAGGAACATGGAGGAGTAACCCTGATGGTCCAAATAATTTAAGAGACCTTGATTCCTTTATCAAAGTGCCAAGGCCCTTATCTCACCAAAGGAGGCTGGTATACACTCTCTTGACTCTAAACCCATTATTATAGATTCAGGAGCTAGCCATCACATGATTAGTGATAGGAACTTGATCAGTGATATCCAGCCTGCCTCGGGAATGTTATTATAGCAAATGGTGATAAGGTGAAGATAGAAGGGATAGGGAACCTTAGGTTGTTTGATAGGAATCTACGCCTTATATATGCCTCAGCCACTTCTAATTTGCTATCCGTGAGGAAGGCTACTGTTGATCTGAGTTGTCAGGTTGTCTTCAGACCAGATGAGGTTGAGTTTCAAGACTTAAAGACAGGGCATGTTATTGGAAAAGGTCACAGCCATCAGAACTATATCATCTTGAAGACTAAGCTATCCGAATCTGCTTCTTCATTTTGCATGGTCAGTACATCTATCGGAGTTGAGAGCACCATATGGCATGCTAGATTGGGACATCCTCATACTAGAGCTTTAAATCTGATGCTTCCCGGAGTGGTCTTTAAGAATGATGAGTGTGAAGCTTGCATCTTGGGGAAGCATTGCAGACAGTCTTTCCAAGGTCTAGCACTATCTATGAGAAGTGTTTTGACCTGGTTCACTCTGATGTGTGGACTGCTCCTTGTATGTCCAGAGAAAATCATAAATACTTTGTCACCTTCATTGATGAGAAGTCCAAGTACACATGGGTGACACTGATACAGCCTAAGGACGAGTCTTGGAAGCCTTCAAGAATTTTCAGTCTCATGTTGCCAACCATTTCAGTGCTAAGTTGAAGATTCTCAGTCGATAATGGTGGAGAGTACACAAGTCAAGCATTCAAGCAATACCTAGCACAACATGGGATTATTCATCAAACTAGCTGTCCTTATACTCCTCAGCAAAATGGAGTTGCTGAGAGGAAGAACAGCACCTGATGGAAGTGGCTAGATCAATGATGTTTCACATGAATGTCCCAAAGAGGTTCCGAGTGATGCTGTGATGTCTGCTTGCTACCTGATCAATAGGACTCCAACTAAAGTCCTCAACGACCTCTCCTTTGAAGTCCTCAACAAGAGCAAGCCATCTCTGATCACTTATGCAGGTTTGGATGCATTTGCTTTGTACTGGTACCGTGAGAACAGAGGAATAAGCTTGATGCTAGAAGCTCAAAGGCTATGCTCATTGGTTATTCTCCAACACAAAAGGGTATAAGTGCTATGATCCAGTGGCAAGAAGAGTTCTAATATCAAGAGATGTGAAGTTTTGGAAACAAAGGGTATTATGAGGAAAAGAGTTGGGATGAATTGAAGGATCTGCCTCAACCATCGACAATGCCACCAATTTTAGGAGGATATTGGAGAGTCTTGGTATTAACATGCCTCAAGGAATCAGGACACAAGAGCACGCCATACTGAAGCTGCATCTGGTCCGTAAAATGTGATTGATGAAAATGGAGTTGATGTAGCTGAAGGGGAATCAGGAAACCATTCATCCCGATCCCGAAGGGGAATCAACATGAATCTGATAATCGATAAATCTGATATCGCAATGCAGGCTCATGATAGAGAAGTTCATGATCAGGATGAAAGGCAACAAGATTCAATCTCCGTGAGGATATACATCAGGTCCGGACACTTAGGAGAAGTACAAGGATCAAGAAACCCGTGATCAAACCGATCAACACAAGAGTATATTTCAATGCTGAAGCAAAGGCTCATCCAATAAGTGCAGATGCTCCTTGCCCAATATCCAAGAGCATCAAGTATTCATTGGGGAATTGGATCAGGAATACATTCCAAGATCATATGAAGAGGCTATGCAACATGAGGAGTGGAGAGCATCCGTTGGAGATGAGATGGGTGCTATGATCAAGAATGATACATGGTTTGAGACTGAGCTTCCCAAAGGCAAGAGAGCAGTGACAAGTCACTTCTATACACCATCAAGTATGGAGCTAATGGAAAGCCAGAGAGGAAGAAGACAAGGCTGGTTGCAAGAGGATACACTCAGGTCTATGGTGAAGATTATCCGATACTTTTGCACCAAAGGCAAAGCTGCATACTATAAGGATTCTTCTATCAATTGCTGTCAACTTAGAATGGGATCTATGGCGATGGATGTGAAGAATGCCTTTCTACAAGGAGAGTTGGAAGATGAAGTGTATATCACGACCTCCTCCTGGTCTAGAAGACATGGTGAAACCAGGGAATGTTCTCGAGATTGAAGAAGGCAATATATGGCTTCAAGCAATCACCAAGAGCCTGGTATCACAAGCCGAGCACAACTCTCAATGGAAGAGGTTTTGTGAAGTCTGAAGCTGATCACACCCTCTTCACCCTAACCACCAACAAGGCATTGTGGTCATTCGGTATATGTGGATGATATTATCATCACCGGCAGGACAAGGAAGGTATCAACTTGACTAAAGCTTTCCTTAAGACATCTTTTGATATCAAAGACTTGGGGAGTTAAAGTACTTCCTAGGATTGAGATATGTAGATCCAAAGAAGGACTGTTCTTATCCCAAAGAAAGTACACTCTTGATTTGCTGAATGAGGCAGGTGATCTTGGAGCAAGAGTAGCAAAGACTCCACTTGAAGATGGCTATAAAGTATTGCGTGAGGAGGAGTTTGAAGACAAACCCTATGGAGATGTCAAACACTATAGAAGAATGGTTGGGAAGCTGATCTACCTCACCATCACCAGACCAGATGTGTGTTTTGCAGTTAATCAAGTCAGTCAACACATGCAAAACCCAAGATACATCAATGGAATATGGTGGAGAGGATCTTGAGATATCTAAGAGAAGCACCAGGTCAAGGAGTTTGATGGGATGCAATGGAAGCACCGAGATCACTGGATATTGTGATGCAGATTGGGCAGAGATAGGTTGATAGGAGATCAACTACTGGTACTGCACCTTTATGGAGGCAACTTAGTCACTTGGAAGAGCAAGAAGCAGAAGATAGTATCATGTTCAAGTGCTGAGGCAGAGTATGTGAGCAATGAGGAAGCTTACTAGTGAGCTCATTTGGATCAGGAACCTGTTAAGAGACTTGGGCATGAGACTACAACTCCTATCACCATGCACTGCGACAACCAGGCTGCCATTCATATATCATCCAACAGTATGTTCCATGAGAGGACTAAACACATAGAAGTGGATTGCCACAAAGTGAGACAAGCAAAGGAGCAACAAATCATCCTACCTTGCTACACTAGAAGTGAAGACCAGCTGGCTGACATTTTCACAAAGGCAGCAAGCAGCAAAGTCTGTGAGTTCATCCATTCAAAGCTTCACTCATAGAACTCACATCTAAATGATTTTCCTCTCATGGAGACTTCTACTCTTTTTCCTTGGTGTGTTTTGTCCCACTGGGTTTTCACATCAAGGTTTTAATGAGGGAAGTTCTTCATGATTCCAAGCTTGACTGGTTCCCAAAGTCAAGCTTGAGGGGAGTGTTGAGATGAAGAAGAAATAAGGCAGTGTTGATATGAAGAAGAGATGAGCACACGGTTTGAAGAGAAGAAGTGAAGTCTGCCTCAGACAACTCTCCTATTGTAACCTAGCTTGGATTGCAAGTCAAGGAAGGTAACCTGCGTCCCAAAGACATGCCTCATGAGCCAAAGAGACGTTGGGGTTTGGTTGACCAGCTGCAAGAGTTTGAATGGATTTAAATAAGGAGATCACATGTTCTCGCATAAGATCTCAGATTTGTTCAGACTGCCACTATCTCTCCACCAAGGTGTTGTCCTCTTGCTTATTATTTTACTCTTTTGCTTGTCTTTTATGTTAGGCAAGTTGTCTATATATTGTAAACATCCAGAATGAATTAATCAAGGATTTATTCTCCTTCTCTCTCTCAATTTCAAATCCACTCTCTCTCTCTCTCTTGTTCTTCATGTTCTTGAGTTTCCAGCAGTACTTTCTTGAGTTTCAAGCAATAAACTACCTATAAATCTCTTATTCTCACATTCTCATCATATGATTAGGGATGCTAAACTGATTAGTGATATTAAACCTGTCCTAGGAAGTGTTGTAATTGCATATGGTGATAGAATTCCAATAGAAGGAGTAGGAAATCTGAATTTGTTTGATAAAGAATCTTAAGCTTTTTACATGCCAGCCTTTGCTTCTAACCTTTTATCTGTGAAAAGAGCAACTAATGATTTAAATTGCAATGTTATTTTTAGTCCTAATGATGTGTGCTTTCAGGATATTAAGACCAGTAAGATCTTTGGGCAAAGGTGTAAGCAAGGGAGAGTCAGATTTCCTTGAAGATACCAAGCTTAGATCAGATTCTACTTATTCTTTTAATTCTGCTTCTGTTTTAGCTAATGATGTGTTATGGCATGCTAGATTAGGCCACCCTCATTTTCAAGCTTTAAAATTGATGTTCCCTGATCTATCTTTGCAAAATGAAACTTGTAAGGCTTGTATTCTTGGTAAACATCATAAATCAGTATTTCCTTCATCTATGACCATCTATGAGAATTGTTTTGATCTAGTTCACTCTGATGTTTGGACTTCACCTTGTGTTTCTAGAGAAAATCATAAATATTTTGGGACATTCATAGATGAGAAATCAAAATATACTTGGCTCACACTGATTAAAAGCAAAGATAGGGTCCTACAAGCTTTTATAAACTTCCAAAACTATGTCACTAACCATTTCAATTCCAAGATAAAAAATTTTAGGTCTGCTAATGGGGGAGAATACACTAGCCATGCCTTCAAACAACACTTAGCAAAACATGGAATTATTCACCAGACCAGCTGCCCATACACACCACAACAGAATGGAGTGGCTGAGAGGAAAAATCGCCATCTTATGGAGGTTGCAAGGAGCATGATGTTTCACACCAATGTCCCAAAGAGATTTTGGGGATATGCTGTGGTTTCTGCATGCTATCTTATCAACAGAATTCCTACCAAAGTCCTCAAAGATGTCTCTCCATTTCAGGTATTAAACAAGACTCAGCCTCCTATAGATCATTTGTGTGTGTTTGGGTGTGTGTGCTATGTATTGGTACCAGGTGCACAAAGGAACAAGCTTGATCCCAAGAGTATCAAAGCTATGTTCATAGTAAACACTTTTGTGTTTTATAGTGTGATTAAGGTTAATCTGAGTGTTTTAGGAAAGATTAAAGAGATTAGGAGATTAGGGAGAATAAGAACAAGAGAGAGACTAGAGAGAGAGACTCAAAAACTCCATTAATTGATTAAATGAGAAGGTTTACAAGTATATATAGATGGAGACACTAGGGATTTCGAAATACACTCAGAAGCATGTGTAGTCAACATAAAGAGAGCCTTTAATTCAAAATACTTGGCTGAGAAGCTCCACATGCTTGGACAGCTGTAAAGTAGCTTTACCTTTCCAGCTGTGCTCTCCCCTTATCCAGACTGATGATGGACGAGTTTCTCCTCTTCAAGTGGATAGATGCAAGGTAACTTCTCAAACCAGCCTTTGTTACCTTCATCCAATGTTACTGTGGTAACTCTCCAAAGTTACTGTGGTAACTTTGGAGTTACTGTCTCAACCTCAACACTTCTCTTCTCTAAATGATCCCTGAACCTCCAAGACTCCATCTCTTTATTACCTTCTTCTCAACACTCCCCCTCAAGCTTGACCATGTGGAACAAGTCAAGCTTGGAAAGCCATGAGATCTTCCTCATTAAAAAACCTCACCAAGAAAAACCCATTGGGACAATACCTTAATGAGGGAAAAAGAGTGAAGACCTCATGACTAAGGGGATCAGCTCCTGGGTGTAAGATCAATGAGCCCAAGCCTTGAGAGAATGGACTCCATTGTCTTTAATCTTGCTGCCTTAGTAAACACATCTGCAAGCTGATCTTCACTTCTTGTGTAACATGGCAGTATCACTCCTATGATAATCATCTGCCTCACCTTGTCACAATCAACTTCTATATGCTTCGGCCCTCTCATGAAAGACAGAGTTAGAAGCAATGTGGATAGCTGCTTGATTGTCACAAAGGCATTGTCATAGAGTACTGCCAATCTCCAAATGCTTCAAGATACCCTTGATCCATACCAACTCGCTTGTCAGCTTCAACATAGCCCTATACTCAGCCTCAGACTTGAATAGAGATGACCTTCTGTTTCTTACTCTTCCAAGTAACAAGGTTTCTCCAATGAAAGTACAATACCCTGTAGTTGATCTCCTGTCCAATCTATCTCCTGCCCAATCAGCATCACAACACCCAACCACTTCAGACGCCATTACAACCCATCCAAACTCCTTGTCGGTGCCACTCAAATACCTCAAGATCCTATCAACCATCTTCCAGTGATGTACCTTTGGCCTGCATATGCTGACTCACTTGATTCACAGCAAAACATATATCTGGTCTGGTGATGGTCAAGTAGATCAGCTTGCCAACCATCCTCCTATACAGCTTAGCATCCTCAAACAACTGGTTCTCTTCAACCTCCCCTCACGCAAGACCTTATACCCTCCTCAAGAGGTGTCTTAGCTATCTTCCTCCAAGCACATCAGTCTCCTTTAGCATATCCATAGTATACTTCCTTTGAGACATAAACAATCCGCCCTAGATCTGCATATCTCAACCCCAAGAAGGACTTCATCTCTCCCAAGTCTTTGATATCAAACACGACTTGAGAAACTCTTTAGTGGCTTTAATCCCAGCCTTATCACTTCCTGTGATAATCAAATCATCCACATACACTAGAATCAAAATGATCCCCGATGGTCCCACCAGTGTGAAGAGTGTGTGATCTAGTTCAGACTTCCTGAACCCTCTCCCATTAAGTGTTGTACTCAGCTTCCTGCACTGAGCTCTAGCCTTGAGAGAATGGACTCCATTGTCTTTAATCTTGCTGCCTTAGTAAACACATCTGCAAGCTGATCTTCACTTCTTGTGTAACATGGCAGTATCACTCTATGATAATCATCTGCCTCACCTTGTCACAATCAACTTCTATATGCTTAGTC
Source organism: Brassica carinata (assembly GCA_016771965.1). Lineage (NCBI taxonomy): Eukaryota > Viridiplantae > Streptophyta > Magnoliopsida > Brassicales > Brassicaceae > Brassica > Brassica carinata. The sequence continues at coordinate 37,612,009 of CM028689.1, forward strand.
CTCTCATGAAAGCGAGTTAGAAGCAATGTGGATAGCTGCTTGATTGTCACAGTGCATTGTCATAGAGTACTGCCAATCTCCAAATGCTTCAAGATACCCTTGATCCATACCAACTCGTTTGTCAGCTTCAACATAGCCCTATACTCAGCCTCAGCACTTGAATAGGAGATGACCTTCTGTTTCTTACTCTTCCAAGTAACAAGGTTTCCTCCAATGAAAGTACAATACCCTGTAGTTGATCTCCTGTCCAATCTATCTCCTGCCCAATCAGCATCACAACACCCAACCACTTCAGACCGCCATTACAACCCATCCAAACTCCTTGTCAGTGCCACTCAAATACCTCAAGATCCTATCAACCATCTTCCAGTGATGTACCTTTGGCCTGCATATGCTGACTCACTTGATTCACAGCAAAACATATATCTGGTCTGGTGATGGTCAAGTAGATCAGCTTGCCAACCATCCTCCTATACAGCTTAGCATCCTCAAACAACTGGTTCTCTTCAACCTCCCCCTCACGCAAGACCTTATACCCCTCCTCAAGAGGTGTCTTAGCTATCTTCCCTCCAAGCACATCAGTCTCCTTTAGCATATCCATAGTATACTTCCTTTGAGACATAAACAATCCGTCCTTAGATCTGCATATCTCAACCCCCAAGAAGGACTTCATCTCTCCCAAGTCTTTGATATCAAACACAGACTTGAGAAACTCTTTAGTGGCTTTAATCCCAGCCTTATCACTTCCTGTGATAATCAAATCATCCACATACACTAGAATCAAAATGATCCCTGATGGTCCGACCAGTGTGAAGAGTGTGTGATCTAGTTCAGACTTCCTGAACCCTCTCCCATTAAGTGTTGTACTCAGCTTCCTGTACCAAGCTCTAGGAGATTGCTTCAACCCATATATAGCTTTCTTCAATCTCAAAACATTTCTTGGCTTCACTAGATGCTCAAGACCAGGAGGAGGATGCATATATACCTCATCTTCTAGCTCTCCTTGCAGGAAAGCATTCTTCACATCCATCTGCCACAAGTCCCATTCAAGATTCACAGCAAGAGATAGGACTATCCTAATGGAGTGAAGCTTGGCTACTGGTGCAAAGGTGTCAATATAATCTTCTCCATAGGTCTGAGTGAACCCTCTTGCCACTAGCCTTGTCTTCTTCCTATCCACAGTCCCATCAGGCTTGTATTTGATAGTGAAGATCCATCTACTAGTCACTGCCTTCTTCCCTTTTGGTAATTCACTCTCATACAAAGTGTCATTCCTTATCATAGCATTAGCTTCATCTCCAACAGATTCTTTCCAATCCTCATGCATCATTGCTTCTTCATAAGACCATGGAACAAAGCTTGCATCTAAGCTTATCATGAAGGCATATGCTCTTCAGGAAACTCAGCAAAGGAACACACGGCTTGAGAAGGATGCTCCACAGCCTGGGCATTGTAGTACACTCTCGTGTTTACCCAGTTAGAAGAATCCTTCCTAGTCCTTGTGCTCCTCCTCAACTCCTGAACTGAAACCTCAGCGTGAACCTGTTCCTCTGAACCAGAGCCAATATACTCTTCCCCTGAACTAGTAGACTCTTCTCCTGAACCAGTAGAATCTTCCTGCTCACCAGTAGACTCTTCTTGCTCATCACCACTAGACTGAACCGAATTCTCAGCTCCTTGTGTTACATCTGTTAAATGAGAAGCCAATGATTCATTGTTGAAGCTGAAGCAAAGGAAACAAGTGGAAATGACAAGGGACGCTCTTAGCTGTGCAAGGAGAAGGCAGTTCATCAAAAGATGGCAGCTTACTCTTTCCAAAGTTCCCTTCGCAAGTGACTTTGCAAGGCCATTCAAAAAGGGATTGAAGTGGGGGATTCAAGTTAAAGCCATGAGGGTATACACTCCTCATTATCATCCCTAATACATTTTGGCTTGATCTCAACCCAAGAAGAAGGCAAGAAGCCAGAAGCAAGGGGGAGACAAGCTGTGAAATAAGAAGAATGTTCAAGAGAAACCATTTGAAGTGTGAAGCAAGGAAAGGGTGTGCCATACTTGCCAATAAAGTTGTCTAACCCCAGACTGGATAGCTTGTACTTTTTCCTATAATTAGGTTTTAATGAGGCAAGTTATTCAGTTCCAAGCTTGCCCAAGGATTCCTATGTTCAAGCTTGAGGGGAGTGTTAGAATAATGAAAGAAGAGAAGAAGAAGCAAAGCTGGTCAAGAATACAACTGGATCAAGCATACTTGACTTGCAAGGAAAGATGAAAGCTGTCCATACACCACTTGACCTAACCTGACTTGCAAGGCAAGGAAGGTGTTTGGAAAACTCTTGGACGTGGCTAAACCTCCAGAAACCTAAAGAAACCAGTTTGAATTCAAAAGAAAGGATCTGGTTTGAATTAAGCAAGAAAGATCACATGTGATGCATAAGGACAAGAGCAGACCTGTCACTTTCACCAAGCTGAATGTGCCATCTTCCCTCCAGTCACTTTCTCTCATGCTGGACCTGCCATACCAGTCTGCCCCAACCAGTTCTGAACCTGCTCTGATCTCTCTTTCCCTACAAAATTAGTTATTTAAGTTTCCCTGTTTTATTAGTAGTTTATTGTGCTTGCAATGTCTTGTAACTTGGCTATAAAGCCCCCACATGTAACCCACAAAATTCTAAGGAGAATTGAGCCAACTCCTTCACTTATTCTCTGGTTCACAGTCTCTCAATCTCTCATACTCTCTGAAGTGTTAGTTAAATCTTTCCTTCAATCATTCTCTGGTTACTCTATTCTCTCAATCTCTTATTCTCACAAACTCTCCAATACTCTCACTTATAATTTCATCCATCCTTCATAGTCTCTGGTCCATATTAAACCAGTAGATCACAAACACTCTCCATAATCCCATCATTCTCACTTATACCACAAAGACTCTCTTTGATTCTCGGTATTTCGGTCCAAACTAAACCGGTGATTCTCTTCTCTAAACTTATTCTCATTTTATTCTCACCATTTTCTCTCAATTCTAACAACATCTTGATCATGATGACCTGAATCCCCTTGGTGCTGCTCTTGCACTCTAGATTCAGTTCCATTCCCCTCTCATGATCAAGAGGGATTTCTCTGCCAGCTTCCTCACTGATCAAGATGTCTTGTCCTCCTTGGTACCTGATCTTGAGACATGTTTATCCCAAGCTTCTCCATCAAAATCTTCAGAGTATTTGCCCTTCCTGGTGAAGTTTGAGACTGATCCCCCAAGTCTTCCCACTTCTCCTTCTCATAATACCCTGTAGACTCCACAAATTTCACTTCTCGATACCGTAACTCTCCTTGTTCCGATCATAACACTTGTAACCCTTCGGGCTATAGAGTACCCAATAAACATGGCTTTAGTACTCTTCTCCTCCAGCTTATTTCTCTGCTCTCCTGGAACCCAAACATAGCACACGCATTCAAAGACTCTCAGGTGATCAATGCTTGGCTTGTTCTTGTTCAACACCTCGAATGGAGACAGATCCTTCAAGATCTTGGTTGGGTTGATAAGATAGCAAGCAGTCTGAACAGCATCCCTCCAAACCCTCTTTGGCACTTTAGCATGGAACATCATAGATCTTGCTACCTCCATCAGGTGCCTGTTCTTCCACTCAGCTACCCCATTTTGTTGTGGTGTGTAAGGACAGCTTGTCTGCTGCACAATCCCATGTTTTGCTAGATGACTCTTGAAAGCATTGCTTGTGTACTCCCCTCCATTATCAGACCTAAGTACCTTCTCAGTAGCATTGTATTTATTAGATACATATGCTTGGAAGTTTATAAAGGCATCTAGTACTCTATCCTTAGATGGAAGCAAAGTAACCCATGTATACGTAGACTTCTCATCAATGAATGTCACAAAGTACTTTTGACTATCTCTAGACATGCATGGGGCAGTCCACACATCTGAATGCACAAGATCAAAGCAATTCTCATATATAGTCTCAGATGTTAGGAAAACAGTTCTACAATGCTTTCCTAATATGCATGCTTCACACTCCAAGTGATTGAATGACAACTTAGGCAAAATCAGTTCAATTGCACGAGCATGTGGATGACCGAGTCTAGCATTCCAAGTTATACTATCAATCATACTAGTAGTACTACTCAAGCATATATATTCAAAGGGTTCTGATCTGATCTTGACCAGCAATGGAACTGAAGAGATGGAACAGCTTGAACCAGAGCTTAAGGAAGTTGAAGAAAGAACCAAAGAACAGCTTAAACCTGAGAAATCAGATGACAAGGACCTAGAAGTGCCAAGCGGCCCAATGACTAGATCAAAGCAAGCAAGATTTCAACAAGCCTTTCATCAACTTCTACACACTATCCAGGGAAGTCTAGAATGTGCTTATCCAACTACTCTGGTTGTGATTCAAGCCATCTTAGACATTCATCAAGAGAGGTGTTGTGACTTACACTCTTTTCCTTGGTTTGGTTTTGTCCCAATGGGTTTTCCAAACAAGGTTTTTAATGAGGCTTGGACACAACACTTATACAAAAGCCTCTTGATGAAACCCAGGCCCATTGCTATCCTAAATGTCGTCCAGCAAGGAGGAGGGGAGCCTATCAAATAAATTTGAACTTTAGTCTTTGTTTGCATTTATTGTTACGTGTGTTTCCAAGAAGTCGCATGTACGACTTCTTTTCTTTATATGATGGACTAAATTCATCAATAAAAGCATCAAACTCTTTTCTTTTCAAAGCATTCTCTGAATCTTGTTTGATCAAGCTTGTTCTAGTGTATTTCGATCCTTGATCCTTACCTTGCAAGCAAACCATTGAAAGTCCGAGAGAAAATCCGCAACTCTTAGAAGTTTCACATCAATCTTCCATTTGGCTACCTACGCTTCAAAGTGGGCACTTTGAAACCCGCCTTGAGCACTTCGAGCTCTAGGAAATTCTTCAGTTCTTCATCACAATCTTTGGAGAGCATCGGGGGCGTGATCATCTCGACCAGGATCACAAAAGTGGTATCGAGCAGATCTCCATCACCAGGTTGTGTTTTTCGGTTCTGCAAATTTTAGACTTTTCAGATTCGTTATCGATCTGTTCTAAAGTCTAGATCTTGTTAGAAACGTGCTTATTAGAGTCAGATCTACCTAGAAAAAGTGTTGAAATTCCTAAATAATCTGGCTAGATTCACTAAATTGCAGAGAAAAGAATTGTGGTTCTTCATGAAAATCGAACTGATTATACCGCATTCAAATCTAAACTTTCGCTATTTTATTTTCCTGTGATCTTTTACTGGTTATGTGTTTGGAATTTGTTCGGGAACCATGGAAGAAGAGAGAAATCGAACAATGGGATGAATAAACTTCTCTTGGAAGCATTGGCTGCTCGGATATGCGCTTTGATGGATCGAAACTAGAAAACTACCGAAAGCGAGGTAGCCCATTCAACGCGGAGAAAGCTAGGAGAAGTTCAAACCAATCTGCCTCGAAAGCTATTATAGTCATCCCAACAGATACAATGGCACCGTAAGAAGGAGGCGGATCAAGAATAAAGGCCACAAACTAAAGATCCTCTAGGTGGTTTGAAACCTAAGATTCCCGAAGTTTAAGGGCACAGTTGATCCGTAAGAATATCTAGAGTGGGAGAAGAAGATTGAGCTAGTTTTCAACCGCAGAGACTACACTCAAGAGTACAAACTAAAGCTTGCTCCAACCGAGTTTAAAGAGTATGCTTTGAGTTGGTGGGATAATCTGGTTACACCAAGAAGAAGGGCTGGAGATTTTCCTGTTGAAACTTGGGATCAGCTGAAGGTGATCATGAGGAAGAGATTTGTACCGAGTCACTATCACGGGGAGCTACACTTCAAACTCAGAACACTGACTCAAGGGAGTAGATCTGTTGAGGAGTACTACAAAGAGTTGGAAATTTTATGCTGAGAGCTGATGTACAGAAGATAGAGAAGCAACAATGGCTAGGTTCATGGGAGGACTAAACCGAGACATCATGGACAGGCTTGAAGTTCATCACTATGTTGAGATGGAGGAACTTCTACACAAGGCAATCATGTTTGAACAGCAACTAAAGCGAAGAAGTTACAAGTCTAGCTATGGAGCCAGCAAGCCATAATACCGTAAGGACTAAAAGTCCGAGAATTCAAATCTTTCTCCAAACCTAAAGTTGAAGAACAGAGTACTAAAGGAAAGGAAGTAGCCACCGCAACCAAATCCGAGATATTCGTTACAAATGTAAGGGTTATGGACACTATGCCAGTAGCTGCTCCAACAAAAGGGTGATACTCATCAGAGAAAATGGAGAAATTGAATCGAGGAAGAGGAACAATCTGAGTCTGAAGAAGAACGGTGGAGATGCCATCTAAAGGAGAGTTACTTGTCACAAGAAGAACATTGAATCTGCAGACCAAGACTGTTGGAGATGAGCAGAGAGAGAATCTGTTTCACACTCGCTGTATGGTTCAAGGCAAGGTGTGTAGTTTGGTAATAGATGGAGGAAGCTGTACCAATGCAAATGAAACCATGGTGGAAAAACTAGGTCTAAAGATCATGAAACGACCAACAGCTTACAAGTTACAATGGCTTAATGATGAAGGAGAGCTGGAGGTGAAAACCAAGTCAAGATACCATTGTCTATTGGGAAGTATGAGGATGAAGTATTGTGTGATGTCTTACCAATGGATGCTGGACACATACTGCTTGGAAGACCTTGGCAATCCACGTAAGAACCATTCATGATGGCTTCACAAACAGATACTCATTTGACTACAAGGGTAAGAAGATTATCTTGGTGCCATTAACACCACAGGAAGTTCATCTTGATCAGATAGCCTTGAAGAAAAGCAAAGCCTCATCAGAATCAAAGACCAGACAGCCTGCCAATCTATTGCTTCAACCAAAGGGAAGTTCCTTACCTCACTTGCTATTTGTATTTAAAGAATGTTTAAACATAGCAAAGCCAGTGCAGGATCTTCCTAGCAAACTACGATGCTTTTGCAGGAGTTCAAAGATGTTTTCCCGTAAGAAGCTCCACAAGGATTGCCACCAATCGAGGAATAGAGCATCAAATCGATTTTATCCCGTGAGCTTCACTTCCAAACAAGCCAGCCTATAGAACTAATCCGTTGGAGACCAAGGAACTACAACAGCAAGTCAGTGAACTAATGGAAAAAGGACATATCCGTGAGAGCATGAGCCCATGTGCAGTTCCAGCCTTGCTTGTACCAAAGAAAGATGGTAGCTGGAGAATGTGTGTCGATTGCGAGCCATCAACAATATCACTGTAAAGTATCGACATCCTATACCTAGATTAGATGATATGCTTGATGAATTGCATGGTTCTAGCATCTTTTCTAAGGTTGATTTGAAAAGTGGATATCACCAGATTAGGATGAAAGAAGGTGATGAATGGAAACCGCTTTTAAAACAAAACAGGGTTATATGAATGGTTGGTAATGCCATTTGGGTTAACTAATGCACCTAGCACCTTCATGAGACTAATGAACCATGTTCTTAGATCATTTATAGGTCATTTTGTCGTGGTATATTTTGATGATATTCTGATCTACAGCAAAGACTTGGATGAGCATATTGAGCATCTTAGAAAGGTTCTAGAAGTGCTTAGGAAAGAATCCTTGTTTGCTAATCTAAAGAAATGTACTTTTGGAGCAGATAACCTTGTCTTTTTAGGTTTTGTTGTGAGTGCAGATGGAATCCATGTTGATGAAGAAAAGATCAAAGCTATCAAAGAATGGCCAAGTCCAAAGACAGTTGGTGAAGTAAGAAGCTTTCATGGTCTAGCCGGTTTTTACAGGAGATTTGTCAAGGATTTTAGTACTTTGGCTGCACCACTGACTGAAGTAATCAAGAAAAACGTAGGGTTCAAGTGGGAACAAGCACAGGAAGAAGCATTCCAAACCTTGAAAGAGAAACTCACCAATTCACCAGTTCTTTCTCTCCCTGACTTTTCTAAAACATTTGAAATAGAATGTGATGCATCTGGTGTTGGTGTAGGTGCTGTGCTTATGCAGGAAAAGAAACCAATAGCTTTCTTTAGTGAAAAGCTTGGAGGTGCTACTTTGAACTATCCAACGTATGACAAAGAACTCTATGCACTTGTGAGAGCATTGCAAACATGGCAACACTATCTCTGGCCCAAGGAGTTTGTCATACACACTGATCATGAGTCTCTCAAGCATCTCAAGGGACAACAGAAACTGAACAAAAGACATGCTAGATGGATTGAATTCATTGAAACCTTTCCGTATGTGATCAAGTACAAGAAAGGTAAGGAAAACATAGTTGCTGATGCACTATCTCGAAGGTATGTTCTCTTAAACACTCTTGAAACCAAATTTCTTGGATTTGAACATATCAAAACTTTGTATGCCACTGATTCTGATTTTAAGGATATATATGCTTCTTGTGAGAAGTTTGGACGTGGTAAGTATTTCAAGAATGATGGTTTTCTCTTCTTTGAAAATAGACTGTGTGTGCCTAACTCTTCTTTGAGAGAATTTTTTGTCAAAGAAGCTCACGCAGGTGGACTTGGAGGACATTTTGGCGTGGCTAAGACTCTGAGTGTAATGCAAGAGCACTTCTTTTGGCCACACATGAGGAGAGATGTAGAAAAAGCTTGTGAAAAGTGTATCACTTGCAAACAAGCTAAGTCCAAAGTTCAAACCCACGGTTTGTATACTCCTTTGCCCATTCCTTTGCATCCATGGCATGATATTTCAATGGATTTTGTGGTTGGATTGCCTAGAACTAAAACTGGAAAAGATTATGTGTTTGTAGTTGTTGATAGGTTCTCTAAAATGGCTCATTTCATTGCCTGCCATAAGACTGATGAAGCTGTGAATGTTGCTAATCTGTTCTTTAAGGAAATTGTTAGACTTCATGGCATGCCTAGGACGATTGTATCTGATAGAGACACAAAGTTTCTTAGCTTCTTTTGGAAAACCTTGTGGTCCAAGTTAGGAACTAAACTGTGTTTCTCTACTACTTGTCATCCACAGTCTGATGGACAAACTGAAGTTGTCAATAGAACATTGTCTACCCAATTGCGTGCATTGATTAAAAGAAATCTTAGAACTTGGGAAGAATGTTTGCCTCATGTAGAATTTGCTAATAATCATGCTAAGCATTCTGCATCTAAGTTCTCTCCATTTGAAATTGTCTATGGTTTCAAACCTTTATCACCTTTGGATCTAATGCCTTTACCTTTGTGTGAAAGAGTTAGCCTGGATGGACAAAAGAAAGCTGAACTTGTTAAGCAGATACACGAGAAGGCACGGATCAATATAGAGAACAAGACCAAGCTGTATGCCAAGCAAGCTAACAAAGGGAGAAAAGAAATGATCTTTGAAGAAGGAGATTTAGTTTGGATACACCTGAGGAAGGACAGGTTTCCTAATGAAAGAAGATCCAAACTCATGCCTAGATTAGATGGTCCTTTCAAAGTCATCAAGAAGATCAATGACAATGCCTATCAACTGGATCTCCAAGGTAAGTATAACGTAAGTTGAAGCTTCAATGTTACTGATTTAGTTCCTAATTGAGCAGAAGAAACGGATTTGAGGTCAAATCCTTCTCAAGTGGGAGAGGATGATGTGATCTTGGCCAGCAATGGAACTGAAGAGATGGAACAGCTTGAACCAGAGCTTAAGGAAGTTGAAGAAAGAACCAAAGAACAGCTTAAACCTGAGGAATCAGATGACAAGGACCTAGAAGTGCCAAGCGGCCCAATGACTAGATCAAAGCAATCTTTGGAGAGCATCAGGGACGTGATCATCTCGACCAGGATCACAACAGGTTCAGAAGTCTTAGCCAATTGGAGATGGTATAGCTGATTCTTGCTGTCTCCTCTTCCAATGACCCTTCCAGTCTTCAAATCTTGAAACTCAACTTCATCTGGCCTAAATACCACTTGGCAACCAAGATCAACAGTCGCCTTCTTCACAGACAATAGATTTGAAGTAAATTGGGGCATGTAGAAAGCATTTGTATCTTTCTCAAACAGTTTGAGTTTTCTCACTCCCTCTATTGGGATCATAGCACCATTAGCTATCATCACACCTCCAGTGGCTTTCTTCACATCACTTATCAAGCTCCTATCACTGATCATGTGATGACTTGCTCTAGAATCAATGATGATGGGTTTGTTGGATGTGGATGCTTTGGCAGGAGCACCTTGTCTCTGGGTCGTAGCCAAAGCATACACATACTTGACAAACTCATCCCATTCCTCCTTTGTGACAACCTCATCTGCTCCTTTAGTTTCTAGCTTCCTCATAATACCACTGCCCTCTACAGACTCTCCCATGTAAGCTGAGTAAGAACATTCTCCTACTTGCATACTATCCTTGATATCCTTCCCTGATGCTCTCCATTAGATGTAGGTTTAAGCTCAGCAAATGTAAAGGCATATATAAAGCCTCTTATGGGCGTTTTGTAAGCTCTTAAGCTGAATGGGGGGGTTTCCCCATCTCTTCATAAACTTGTTCTGGAAATTTAAATCTCTGGTTACTTAATCTCTCAGTCTCATTAGTCTTTTATTCTCTTAATCTTAGTCTCTTAATCTTTAATCCACACACCTAAACACCCTCATCTATCTTTCTCTCAAATCTTCATTCACAAACTCATATCTTGCACCTTTGGAGCTGTTCTTCACACACAAACACATCCAGAGAATATAGAGTTGAGATTCTCTTTAAAAATCTCATATGGTATCAGAGTCAGGTTCATCAGAACCTGGCTGAAGCTTCCGCATACACACTGCTCTCTCCTCAGCTCAAATCCAAACCTTGAAGCTATCTACATTCTGCTCAGTTTCTTGTGAAGAAGAAGCCTGAAGCTTGGCGATCTGTTCTTGGTTCCTTATCATGTTCTTATGGCGACCAAATGGTGATTCTCCTTGGAAGAAAGGTGTATGGAGAGGCCCAGCTAACCTGACTCCAAAAGGCGCCTTGATTCAAGAAGAGATCTCATCCGGATGCAACTTCATGGTGTGAAGATCTTGGCGCCTAGAAGAGAAGAAGAAAGGAGGGGTCTTTTGAGCTGGTGGTACAAGATGGGGGCCATGAACTGAAGGAGAAGGAGGTGGGTGACGATCCAGACTCCAAGATCCAACAAAGTCATGACCTTTCATCCATGGAGGTTAAAGGAACCAATCTGGTTCCTTGTGTAAGCGATTTTATAAACCCATCTTGATGTGATCTTGGCCAGCAATGGAACTGAATATATGAAACAGCTTGAACCAGAGCTAAAGGAAGTTGAAGAAAGAACCAAAGAACAGCTTAAACCTGAAGAAACAGATGACAAGGACCTAGAAGTGCCAAGCGGCCCAATGACTAGATCAAAGCAAGCAAGATTTCAACAAGCCTTTCATCAACTCCTACACACTATCCAGGGCAGTCTAGAGTGTGCTTATCCAACTACTCTGGTTGTGATTCAAGCCATCTAAGACATTCATCAAGAGAGGTGTTGTGACTTGCATTCTTTTCCTTGGTTTGGTTTTTTCCCAATGGGTATTCCAAACAAGGTTTTTAATGAGGCTTGGACACAACACTTATAAAAAATCCTCTTGATGACACCCAGGCCCATTTCTATCCTAAATGTCGTCCAGCAAGGAGGAGGGGAGCCTATCAAATAAATTTGAACTTTAGTCTTTCCTTGCATTTATTGTTCTGTGTGTTTCCAAGAAGCTGTGCATGTACAGACTTCTTTTCTTTATATGATGGACGAAATTCATCAATAAAAGCATCAAACTCTTTTCTTTTCAAAGCATTCTCTGAATCTTGTTTGATCAAAGCTTGTTCTAAGTGTATTTCGGATCCTTGATCCTTACGTTGCAAGCACACCATTGAAAGTCTGAGAGAAAATCCGCATCTCTTAGAAGTTTCACATCAATCTTCCATTTGGCTACCTACAGTTTCAAAGTGGGCACTTTGGAAACCCGCCTTGAGCACTTCGGAGCTCTAGGAAATTCTTCAGTTCTTCATCACAATCTTTGGAGAGCATCAGGGACGTGATCATCTCGACCAGGATCACAACAGGTTCAGAAGTCTTAGCCAATTGGAGATGGTATAGCTGATTCTTGCTGTCTCCTCTTCCAATGACCCTTCCAGTCTTCAAATCTTAAAACTCAACTTCATCTGGCCTGAATACCACTTGGCAACCAAGATTAACAGTCGCCTTCTTCACAGACAATAGATTTGAAGTAAACTTGGGCATGTAGAAAGCATTTGTATCTTTCTCAAACAGTTTGAGTTTTCCCACTCCCTCTATTGGGATCATAGCACCATTAGCTATCATCACACCTCCAGTGGCTTTCTTCACATCACTTATCAAGCTCCTATCACTGATCATGTGATGACTTGCTCCAGAATAAATGATGATGGGTTTGTTGGATGTGGATGCTTTGGCAGGAGCACCTTGTCTCTGGGTCGTAGCCAAAGCATACACATACTTGACAAACTCATCCCATTCCTCCTTTGTGACAACCTCATCTGCTCCTTTAGTTTCTAGCTTCCTCATAATACCACTGCCCTCTACAGACTCTCCCATGTAAGCTGAGTAAGAACATTCTCCTACTTGCATACTATCCTTGATATTCTTCCTCAATAATCTTCTCATCATAAACCACACCTTTCTCAACTTTCCCTTCTTGCAGCTTGTACCTCTCTTCCATCTATCCAGCTTCTTGTGTATCTCCCACACATCACAAATGTTTTTAACCAGATCACATATCTCTTTCATAAGAAAGCTAAAGATCACATCTTGCTTCCTCCTTCCTTGACAACAACTCAGATTTGCTGTATGTGTTTTCACCATACCCAACTCTGATCCTACTTCTCTAAGCCTCCCCACAAGCTGATACACCTCGTTATCTCCTTGTCTTAGACTGTGGTTCACGCCCTTGGCTTCATGAACCATCAACTTTGCTTTCTGACCTTCTTCAGCAGCTATCTCCTTCAAAGGTTTCTCCTTTAAAGGTTCCTCCTTTACTGTCTGATCTCCATCTTTCAGACTTCTTGTCTGACCTTCTTCTATAGCCATTTCCCTTAAAGGTGTTGAGCTGAGCAGAGTTACATGAGAGGAGGAGATGAAGTGTGTATGAAAGGAGAGAAGAATTGAGGAGTGAAAGAGGAGAAGAAGTTACTGCAGTAACAAAATATTTACCATGGGTAAATGGTAAGTTACCCGGGTAAGTCCATATGGTCACTATACTGACCAGTGTTACTTTGAGACTCAACCAAGCTTCTATGCTACCGTTGAGAAGGGAAAGGAGAGTCTAGACAGCCTGGCAAGAGCTGGAGACGCGCCTCTACAGTGCCTGGTCTGTGTGGAAGTGATCCATTGGCTATTTTGAATTAAAGCAACCTTATCCTTTGACCTCACCTACTTTCTTCCTTTGTAAACCCTTGTATCTTCCCTATATATTGTAACACTGCCTCATTAATAAGATTATGTCGAGTTTATGAGTATCCTCTCTAGTTCATCATGATTCTAAAGTTCTCTTAAACATGGTTTCATAATCTGTTCCCATAATCTCATATTCTCACCTCTTAATCTCTCTTACTCTCCTTTATTCTCTTCTCATATCTCATTAATCTCTTAATACCATCTCTTAAATCAAATATCATATGGTATCAGAGCCAGGTTCGCTTTGGTATTAAGATATCTCATCCCCATTCATCTTTCTTGTGTTATTGTGTTCTTCAATCTCTTTTCAAAAAGTTCTTACGGTTTCTTTGAAGACTTGTGATAAAGTTGAGTTCTTGTGGTCTGGTACATGAGTTCGTGAGTTCTTGGGTTCTATACTGTGTGTTCTTCAGCTGAGTTACAAGATTGAAGCTTTGAAGAGGTCTCTGGTTCGTAGAAGAGAAGATGGAAGACCACAACTTTAGCAAGTTGGTGACTGTTCCGGGTACATTGAAAGGAGGATCAAACTATTTGCTGTGGTCTCGGCTAGTGAAGACTGCTATTGGAAGACTGGGGCTGTGGAGTCATATCACTGATGATGGACCCGAGCTACTGGGTGAAAGAAACTGAAGATGAGGAAGAGAAGAAGACTCTTTCCAAAGCTGAAGCAAAGAAGTGGATCCAAGAAGACCTTATGGTGCTTTCCGTGCTGCAAGGATCACTTGAGATACCTCTATTGGAAGCTTACAGCCAGTGTGAAACTCCCAAAGAGCTGTGGGAGATACTCTTGAAGAGGTTTGGAACATTTCAAACATCAGCCGTGTGTTTGAGTTGAAGAGGAACATCAACTCCATGAAACAAGATGGAGAGGATCTTACCAAGCACATGGGAAAGTTTGGTTCAGTATGGTCAGAGCTTGAAAGCCTAGGACCCAATACTAATGATCAAGCAACTCTCGTGGAGAGGAGAGAGCAAGATCAGATCTTTGCACTGCTGATGACACTGGATCCTTGCTACAAGGATGTTATCAAGCATATCTTAAGGTCTCCTACCTTACCATCAGTGGAGGAAGTACAAGCGCAACTTCAGAAGGAGGAAGGATCTCTAGGTCTCTTTGGGGGCAAGAAAGAGCTTACCTTAACTCACCAAGCAGAGGAGATCCAAGCAAATAAAGCTAATACTAGCTCTTACCGTGGAGGAGGAAGAAAGTATGAGAAGTGTGATCACTGCAAGAAGCCGGGGCATAAGAAGCATCAGTGCTGGATCCTACATCCTCACCTTAGGCCAAAAGAAGGTGAAGCAAGGGCCAACCTCTCTGCTGAAGCAACTGGGACTGGCTTCTCTGGAGTTAGTTCAAGTGCACAGGCAGGTGAAAGTGGAGGTCGAGCCTTAGTGTCTCACCAATCAAGTGGAAGGAGCTCGGAGCAGGAGGTGTATACCAGGGCAGACATTGAGTCCTTCATCAAAGCTCTTAAGGAGTCTGGTAAAACACTCGCAAACACTCTTGGATATTCATATGATGCTCATATTATGCCTAGTATCACTGATAGGCTGCTAGACATATTTGAGAGCTCATACACTGATCATAATCTTACTAGTCTGATAAAAGAAATAGAACCTGCTCAGGGACATGTTATGATTGCCAATGGTGATAGAATTCCTATTAGAGGTATTGGTAAATTAAAATTATTTGATAAGAATTCTAAAGCTTTCTTCATGCCTGAGTTTACTTCTAATCTTTTATCTGTCAAGAAGTGCACCACTGATCTTCAATGCAATGTTATCTTTAGTCCTAATAATGTGAAGTTTCAGGATATTAAAAGCAGTAAGCTGATTGGTTGTGGAGCAGCCAAGGGAGACCTCTACATGCTTGAAGACTTAGCTCCTATATCTAGTTCCTGTTTTTCTTTTACTTCTGTTTTGCCCATGAATAAGGATGTTTTGTGGCATGCTACGCTAGGACATCCACATGCTAGGGCTTTAGGCATTATGTTACCAGGTGTCATGCTTAAAAATAATGATTGTGAGGCTTGTATTTTGGGAAAACATTGTAGAACTGTGTTTCAAAGATCTTCTAATATCTATGATAATTGTTTTGATTTGATCCACTCTGATGTTTGGACTGCACCTTGCTTATCTAGAGATGATTACAAGTATTATGTCATATTCATTGATGAAAAATCCAAATACACCTGGTTAACATTAATTAAAACCAAAGATAAAGTCCTTGAAGCTTTTAAAAAATTTCAGAGCTATGTGACTAACCAATATCATGCCAAGATTAAGATTCTCAGGTCTGATAATGGTGGGGAGTACACTAGTCATGCTTTCAAGGACCATCTAGCTCAGCATGGGATTCTCCATCAAACCAGCTGCCCTTACACCCCTCAGCAAAATGGAGTGGCCGAGAGGAAGAACAGGCACCTCATGGAGGTTGCTCGGTCCATGATGTTCCACAAGAGTGTCCCCAAGAGGTACTGGAGTGAAGCTGTGATGACTGCTTGCTACCTGATCAACAGGATACCGACCAAGATTCTTAAAGATCAAGCACCATTTGATGTATTAAACCACTGTAAGCCAGTTCTTGATCACTTGAGAATTTTTGGATGTATATGCTATGTGATGAAACCAGGTGAACTAAGAAACAAGTTAGAAGCAAGGAGCACCAAGGCCATGTTTGTGGGATATTCCACTTCTCAAAAGGGATACAAGTGCTATGATCCAGATACTAGGAGAGTGTTGATATCCAGAGAAGTAAAATTCATGGAAGAGCAAGGGTATTATGATGGAAAGAATTGGGAGAAGCTTGAGGGTTTGTCTCAACCATCGATGAGCCGCTAGCTTGAGAGATATACTGAGGGACTCGGTATTGGTGTGCCCCAGGATCAGAGTAGGTGTGAGGAACCTACTCCTGTTGCTGCTGAAGAACCATCCCACTTTGAACATGAGGGGGAATTGAATCAGAAGCTAGAAGTGAAGAAGGTCAAGATCAAGGCTCGGTGAAGCCGGAGGTCTAGGAGATCATGACTCGTGCCTCGATATTCCTGTCCAAAGTGGAATAGAAAACACAATAGAAGATCAGGCTCAGGTTCAAAGTCAAGAAGAGGATCAAACACAAGAAGAAGAAAGTGTTGAAGAAGAAGTGATTGTACCCTTAAGGAGGAGCACACGGGTAAGGAAGGATCCTTCCAACCGGGTAAACACGAGTGTACTACAATGCCCAGGCTGTGGAGCATCCTTCCCAAGCTGTGTGTTCCTTTGCCAGTATCGAGAAGAGCACTGTGCCTTCATGGTGAGCTTAGATGAGAGCTATGTGCCGAGAAGCTATGAGGAAGCAATATTGATTCAAGAGTGGAGAGATTCAGTCAATGCTGAGGCTGATGTCATGATCAAGAATTAGACATGGTATGAGAGTGAACTACCAAAGGGAAAGAGAGCTGTGTCTTGCAAGTGGATCTTTACCATCAAATATCTACCAAATGGGAAGATAGATAGGCAAGACAAGATTGGTTGCTAGAGGGTTCACACAAACATATGGGGAGGACTATCTTGATACCTTTGCACCTGTGGCAAAGCTGCATACTATCGAGTTGTTTTATCTATTGCAACAAACCTTGAGTGGGAGCTGTGGCGATGGATGTAAAGAATGCTTTTTCAAGGAGAGCTAGAATATGAGGTTTATATGTTGCCACCTCCTGGTCTTGAGAGCATGGTGAAACCAGGAAATGTGTTGAGATTAAAGAAGGCCATCTATGGATTGAAACAATCACCTAGAGCATGGTACAACAAGCTGAGCACAACACTGAATTGTAGAGGTTTCAGAAAATCCGAACTAGACCACACTCTCTTCACACTCTCTACTCCTTCAGGCATCATAGTATTACTTGTGTATGTGGATGATATCATCATCACAGGCAGTGACAAGGAAGGGATACAAGACATCAAGAAGTTTCAAACTGTTTGATATAAAGACTTGGGAGAGATGAAGTATTTCCTTGGGATTGAGCTGTGCAGATCAAAGGAAGGGCTGTTCATCTCTCAAAGAAAGTATGCATTGGATCTACTGAAAGATGCTGGTGCATATGGAGGAAAGACAGCAAAAATGCCCATGGAAGATGGGTATAAGATACCACGTGAGGGGGAGCAAGAAGAAGGCAAGCTGTCATGTCCCCGATCCTAGATAGGATTGTCCGGATGGACCATGGTGTGAGGAGACACACCAGTCAGGTCTTAAGACCTTGAGACAAGCGTATCATGGTCCAATAAGGAAGGTTAAGGGCATCAGGAAGCTGAGACTTAACCAGGATGTGAAAGAAACAAGTGTAAAGGAGTTGGACGAGTGATCCGAGAGCTGGACAAGGTCTGGATCAAGTTCGATCAGCTAGGTGCACCTGGAAGTTAGCTCACCTAAGTGTGATCAGCTCACAGGAGCTGGAGGACTAGCTCACTCAGCTGGGAACAGTTGGTAGTCAGCTCAACTCAGTTGGAGGAAGTGTTCGTCCGACCAGGTGGTCGGGTCAGCGGTTATCGGGCGAGCCGATGGTCCGGATGCAAGGTGGTTCGACCAAGTTTGTCTTAGACATGGACCAGGGGGTTGGCAAGCTTCCAGAAGTGTGAGCTAAGGCTCAGTGGACGAATTTGTGGAAAGGAAGAAAGGGAGAAACTGCCAAAGGCAGTTATGGGGCAGTTATGGGAAGAAAGGGGTGTGACTTGGTAACTGCTCTCCCAGGCGGTTGGGGACAGTTTAAATCGTCTTCTCTCTCTCATTTTGTCTCCTCTCTCTGTGGAAACACAAGGAAAAACCATAGAAAACAGAGAGAAAGTTGGATTAAACAATCGAAACCAGAGAGAGATGTGAAGGCAGCAAAGGGACAGGTTTGAGGACAATCAAGAGGGGAGTTGAGAACGACCCTCTGGTGAGTTTTGATTATTGTTTGCCACGCCCTGGGCTTCCTCTACATCCATAGAAGACACGCAAATAGCCTGGAAAGAAGAGGGATGGCCGGATTCCACTTCCAAGGGCAGAGACAGCCTTGAAGGCAGATGTGTGTGGAAAGGCAGTTTCATGGGAAACAAAGGGAGAAGTGATGAACGACTTTTGGATGGGTTTTGATCATGGATGATCATTCCCTGGGCTTCCTCTATATCCTGGGAACACACGCAGATGGTTAAGAGAAAAGGAAGAAGGCCAGACTCCACTCTGAAAGGCATGAACAGCCTTGAAGGTGGATGCAGTGCAGAAACTGTTTTCATGGAAGTTCCATGGAAGGGATGATGGGTACAACCCATGATTGGATCTTATCAATACTGTAAGTATGTGATAAGGGCTTGATGGAGGCGTGCTCTGGAGGAGTATGGCCGGACTTGATAAAGGGGAACACATGATCTAATAAGATCAAGTATAAGGGAAACTCTCCATGGCCTTGGTTGGACTGGTATGTTCAAATCTCATAGTTCCTGAAGGAATTGTGGAGATCTGATTATGGATTCCTCTTAGTGGGGAATTATCATGAATTATCATGGTTTTAATTAGTTTTATCTAATTGATTTGATGATGGTCAGTTATGGCGGTTTAGTGGAATTGGCGAATTCAAGGTGAAGGAGGCCGGTTCTTATTGATATGATTGTGGATTCTTCTTAGTTGGGAATTATCAGTAATTTTCATGAATTTTATTTAGTGTTTGGAGCAGGTTTGCTTGAGGTCGAAATTGCACCGAGGGTATATTGGAGTCGATCCTGTGTTAGGTTATCCGATCATATGCTTGTGTGCTGAGATATGTTTGTCACTTATGATATTGATCATAAGGAAGGTTATTGATCAACCTTGGTGTTGGTAAGCTATGTGCAAAGCATTGGCTGAGAGCCATGAAGAAGAGTATCGCCATTACTAGATGGTGCGTAATTCATTAGTATTGTGCTGGGTGTACTTGTACAAGGGAGGCCGTGTGTGATCTGATCTTGGGCAAGGCTGGACGACCTGATCCTGGGATGATGGATCAAGGTGTCTGCTCTGATTGATCAAAGGATGCACCGGTTGTAAGAGCAAGACTGATCGGGTCCATTGGGACATGGTTCCTTGGCTGGTCTCGATAAGTTTGAAGACTCACCGCCTGAGTCATGTGGGGTGGTTGGTTGAATGACTTAGGATCTGATGGGCATTATTAGTCCTTGTGAGGACTTGGTATGATTAGTCCATGAGAGGACCTGGTATTACTAGTCCAAGAGAGGACTTGATATTATATCCTACAAAGTGTAAGGATATTGGATGATGCATGAGCTGAGATAAGCCGATGCATATCAATTACCATTGAAGA
Organism: Brassica carinata; assembly: GCA_016771965.1. Lineage (NCBI taxonomy): Eukaryota > Viridiplantae > Streptophyta > Magnoliopsida > Brassicales > Brassicaceae > Brassica > Brassica carinata. The sequence continues at coordinate 37,631,738 of CM028689.1, forward strand.
CTTCCCAAAGGTTACTTGGTCTGTGGGGATGGTTGGTTGAATGACTAAGTACCCAAGGGAAGAGTTTATGCAGGTATAAGAAAGCTAAGTCAGCTGAGACAAAGAACTAACAAGCTCCGTGGATGTGGAAAGGTATGATCTAGCAATGTTGCTTAGATCTAGATAGAATGGATTAGGGAATGGAACCTGGGATCTGTATGACTTGGTCTAGTTCAGGATCGACCCTTTGGAGCTAGTGGTAGTGTATACCAACCAAAGCTAGGGTGATTCGACCGACCAGTGCTAGATTGGTTGTAGACCAATGGATATAGTTGTTATTCCGCCATGCATATGTTGAATTGATCTAATCTAGGAATTGACTACGGTAGTCTTGAGCTTAGATCTGAGTTGGCCTCGCCATGGGCTTATGTTTTGAATAAAGGGCTAAAAAATTTAGAGGTTCGGTCAGTGTATGGACCGAGCGACGAAGGCCGACCGCGCCTAGTTGGTCGATCGGTCTTACAAGTTGGTATCGAGCATGCTTGATCCTCGCTAAGGACGGTGCTCAGATATGTTGATTTCCAAACCAAAATTATTTCTGAGAACTGAGATGACTTGGAACCTTAGCTGTGGTGAGCCAAGTGAGAGTTGAGGTAAAATTGGGTTTCTTGCTTGTGAACGGGAAGTTCCAAGATGAGCGGTTTAGCCAAGATCGTTCTCCAAGGGCAAGAACCTGGAAACAGAAAGGTTAGTTATCTAGTTATTTGGAAGTAATAGACGGATTGGATGATGGGCGCAATGCAAGATCTTTGTATGGACGACCTGGACCAGGGAAGTAACATGGACCAGAGAGTGGCTTAGGTTGAAAAGCGTCGTCACTCTCTTGGGGTTAGTGTTTTTCCTTGGTGGCCGCTCAAAACAAGTGAGCATATGCAAGTTTCATGTTGGTCTAAGGGAGACACTACCTGGCTAGTACATGAGTGGGCTTGTGATCAGATGGATCAGCTGGGACTCGGTGTAAACCAAGGTAGGATTCCTTAAGATTGAATGAATGGAATTGATCAATTCCAAGAGGAATTAGAAATAATGCATGTTAAGTATCTTAGTATGATGAGGATTGAGGTATACTATAAACACTTTTGTGAATGGTATGGGACGCTCAACGGGTGTGATGCTTTGGAGAATGGTATGGACGCTTCCAAATGTGTGATCAAACCGAGATCTTACTCATCTAAGTACTTAATGATCGGTGGTGTGGAAGCACACGACGCTTCGACACCGAGCTACACATGGTTTTGTGAGTCCGATCTGATCGAAAAGGGTATGTTCGTGGTGTTGGAACCTGGAATGGTCCCGACAAAGTGACTGTGGCGGAGGGCAGATTATGAACTCACTAGGTCTGGTTAAGGACATTCCGGTGATGATATTGGACAGGCCGATGCCCGTAGATCTGATTATGATCTTGGACAGGCCGATGCCCAGATCTGATTGTGATCTTGGACAGGCCGATGCCTGTAGATCTGATTGTGATCTTGGACAGGCCGATGCCTGTAGATCTGATTGTGATCTTGGACAGGCCGATGCCTGTAGATCTGATTGTGATCTTGGACAGGCCGATGCCTGTAGATCTGATTGTGATCTTGGACAGCCGATGCCCGTAGATCTGATTGTGATCTTGGACAGGCCGATGCCCAGATCTGATTGTGATCTTGGACAGCCGATGCCTGTAGATCTGATTGTGATCTTGGACAGGCCGATGCCTGTAGATCTGATTGTGATCTTGGACAGCCGATGCCTGTAGATCTGATTGTGATCTTGGACAGGCCGATGCCCTCAGATCTGATTGTGATCCTGGACAGGCCGATGCCTGTAGATCTGATTATTGTCCCCCTAAAGAATCATGAGATGATCTTAGGCATGGACTAATTTGGAAAGAATCGGGCAACTCTTGATTGTCACCGTGGAATGGTGCAGCTTGAGAATGAGTTTGGACCCCCGATCAGGTTCCAAGGTATTGCCGACCTCTTGTTGTTTAGTGGTTTCAGCAATTCGGTGGAAAGGATGCTTGGAAATGGTTGTGAGGCATTATTTGCTACCATTTACACTAATGAGATCGTAGGGGTGGTGGCCGGATGGGATACCGCTGGTTCATGAGTTCAAGGATGTGTTTCGGCGCCGTAGGTGTGCCCCCGACAGGCTGACCCGCTCATGATCGAACCAAAACCTGGAGCGGCCCCAATGTCCAAAAGTCCGATCAGATGACACCAGCCTAAATGGTTGAGTAAAGTAGCAACTTGAGTAGTTGCTTGATAAGGGTTTCATACCATAGTGTATTTCCTTGGGAAGCACCGGTTCTTTTGTGAAACGTAAAGATGGTAGCTTCAGGCTGTGTATTGATTGATATGATTGAGTCCTCGAGTGGACCAGAACCGTATTATGATCAAGTCCGGTAAGGGATGAGGATCAAGACACGACCTACTCGGAGATGGATCTATGGTCGGAATGCACGGTCGAGTCCCTAAGTGGACCAGGACCAGAATTTGATCACGTCCTAAATGGACCAGGATCGAAATATAACAAAGTCGATGATGGACAGAAGTCAAGTTGGCGGTTTGGTCATGTAGAGACTAAGATGCATAATATGGCCAAGTTAAGAAAGGCTGTGGCTGGACAAGGAATTATCCAGTAATTTGTGGCTGGAATCATAAACCTTGGTGTCTGGGATGGACTTAAGTAAACAGAACAATCTGTTAGGACTCGTGGTAGAACGAGAAGCCTAAAGATTGGAACAAGTTCTTTGAGACTTGACTGGTACATCGAGTGGCTTGGAGATTGGAAAGATCTACTAAGACTCGGTTACGCAGTATGTTCTTAAGGATTGAATATGATCTAGTCGTGGACTAGGGTCAGAGAGTAATAGACTTGGTGTTACTAGAACCGCAACCTGGAGAGTTGGGCCAGTGACACAAGTCATATCCTTGTATGGGTGCTTGATGGACCAAAATTAGGACCACTTGGTAAGATTTTGGGTTAAATCTCTATCAAGTGGGGAAGACTTGTATTTATGATGATCAAAATGTGGTCAATGAGAAGGAACAAGGAGGGAGATGCAACAAATTGGTTAGGGAGAACCAATCGAACATGCTCCATGTTCCGAATGCAAAGAGTTCGGTTGGAACCTTTGTCATGAGACAAGACGCCAGCACCATCGATTCGGTGACTAATCCATCCTAAGTGGGGAGACTTGTCATGTCCCCGATCGTAGATAGGATTGTCCGGATGGACCATGGTGTGAGGAGACACACCAGTCAGGTCTTAAGACCTTGAGACAAGCGTATCATGGTCCAATAAGGAAGGTTAAGGGCATCAGGAAGCTGAGACTTAACCAGGATGTGAAAGAAACAAGTGTAAAGGAGTTGGGCCGAGTGATCCGAGAGCTGGACAAGGTCTGGATCAGTTCGATCAGCTAGGTGCACCTGGAAGTTAGCTCACCTAAGTGTGATCAGCTCACAGGAGCTGGAGGACTAGCTCACCAGCTGGGAACAGTTGGTAGTCAGCTCACTCGGTTGGAGGAAGTGTTCTGGTCCGACCAGTGTGGTCGGGTCAGGCTTACATCGGGCGAGCCGATGGTCCGGATGCAAGGTGGTTCGACCAAGTTTGTCTTAGACATGGACCAGGGGGTTGGCAAGCTTCCAGAAGTGTGAGCTAAGGCTCAGTGGACGAATTTGTGGAAAGGAAGAAAGGGAGAAACTGCCAAAGGCAGTTATGGGGCAGTTATGGGAAGAAAGGGGTGTGACTTGGTAACTGCTCTCCCAGGCGGTTGGGGACAGTTTAAATCGTCTTCTCTCTCATTTTGTCTCCTCTCTGTGGAAACACAAGGAAAACCAGAAAACAGAGAAAGTTGGATTAAACAATCGAAACCAGAGAGATGTGAAGGCAGCAAAGGGACAGGTTTGAGGGCAATCAAGAGGGGAGTTGAGAACGACCCTCTGGTGAGTTTTGATTATTGTTTGCCACGCCCTGGGCTTCCTCTACATCCATAGAAGACACGCAAATAGCCTGGAAAGAAGAGGGATGGCCGGATTCCACTTCCAAGGGCAGAGACAGCCTTGAAGGCAGATGTGTGTGGAAAGGCAGTTTCATGGGAAACAAAGGGAGAAGTGATGAACGACTTTTGGATGGGTTTTGATCATGGATGATCATTCCCTGGGCTTCCTCTATATCCTGGGAACACACGCAGATGGTTAAGAGAAAAGGAAGAAGGCCAGACTCCACTCTGAAAGGCATGAACAGCCTTGAAGGTGGATGCAGTGCAGAAACTGTTTTCATGGAAGTTCCATGGAAGGGATGATGGGTACAACCCATGATTGGATCTTATCAATACTGTAAGTATGTGATAAGGGCTTGATGGAGGCGTGCTCTGGAGGAGTATGGCGGACTTGATAAAGGGAACACATGATCTAATAAGATCAAGTATAAGGAAACTCTCCATGGCCTTGGTTGGACTGGTATGTTCAAATCTCATAGTTCCTGAAGGAATTGTGGAGATCTGATTATGGATTCCTCTTAGTGGGGAATTATCATGAATTATCATGGTTTTTAATTAGTTTTATCTAATTGATTTGATGATGGTCAGTTATGGCCGGTTTAGTGGGAATTGGCCGAATTCAAGGTGAAGGAGGCCGGTTCTTATTGATATGATTGTGGATTCTTCTTAGTTGGGAATTATCAGTAATTTTCATGAATTTTATTTAGTGTTTGGAGCAGGTTTGCTTGAGGTCGAAATTGCACTGAGGGTATATTGAGTCGAGATCCTTGTGTTAGGTTATCGATCATATGCTTGTGTGCTGAGATATGTTTGTCACTTATGATATTGATCATAAGGAAGGTTATTGATCAACCTTGGTGTTGGTAAGCTATGTGCAAAGCATTGGCTGAGAGCCATGAAGAAGAGTATCGCCATTACTAGATGGTGTAGACCACTAGTATTGTGCTGGGTGTACTTGTACAAGGGAGGCCGTGTGATCTGATCTTGGGCAAGGCTGGACGACCTGATCCTGGGATGATGGATCAAGGTGTCTGCTCTGATTGATCAAAGGATGCACCGGTTGTAAGAGCAAGACTGATCGGGTCCATTGGGACATGGTTCCTTGGCTGGTCTGATAAGTTTGAAGACTCATCAGTTCTGAGTCATGTGGGGTGGTTGGTTGAATGACTTAGGATCTGATGGGCATTATTAGTCCTTGTGAGGACTTGGTATGATTAGTCCATGAGAGGACCTGGTATTACTAGTCCAAGAGGACTTGATATTATATCTACAAAGTGTAAGGATATTGGATGATGCATGAGCTGAGATAAGCCGATGCATATCAATTACCATTGAAGACTTCCCAAAGGTTACTTGGTCTGTGGGGATGGTTGGTTGAATGACTGGCACCCAAGGGAAGAGTTTATGCAGGTATAAAAAGCTAAGTCAGCTGAGACAAAGAACTAACAAGCTCGTGGATGTGGCAAGGTATGATCTAGCAATGTTGCTTAGATCTAGATAGAATGGATTAGGGAATGGAACCTGGGATCTGTATGACTTGGTCTAGTTCAGGATCGACCCTTTGGAGCTAGTGGTAGTGTATACTAACCAAAGCTAGGGTGATTCGACGGACCAGTGCTAGATGGTTGTAGACCAATGGATATAGTTGTTATTCGCGTGAGTGTTGAATTGATCTAATCTAGGAATTGACTACGGTAGTCTTGAGCTTAGATCTGAGTTGGCCTCGCCATGGGCTTATGTTTTGAATAAAGGGCGAAAAAATTTAGAGGTTCGGTCAGTGTATGGACCGAGCGACGAAGGCGACCCGCCTAGTTGGTCGGATCGGTCTTACAAGTTGGTATCGAGCATGCTTGATCCTCGCTAAGGACGGTGCTCGATATGTTGATTTCCAAACCAAAATTATTTCTGAGAACTGAGATGACTTGGAACCTTAGCTGTGGTGAGCCAAGTGAGAGTTGAGGTAAAATTGGGTTTCTTGCTTGTGAACGGGAAGTTCCAAGATGAGCCGGTTTAGCCAAGATGCTCTCCAAGGGCAAGAACCTGGAAACAAAGGTTAGTTATCTAGTTATTTGGAAGTAATAGACGGATTGGATGATGGACGCAATGCAAGATCTTTGTATGGACGACCTGGACCAGGGAAGTAACATGGACCAGAGAGTGGCTTAGGTTGAAAGAAACGCAAGGCCACTCTCTTGGGGTTAGTGTTTTTCCTTGGTGGCCGCTCAAAACAAGTGAGCATATGCAAGTTTCATGTTGGTCTAAGGGAGACACTACCTGGCTAGTACATGAGTGGGCTTGTGATCGATGGATCAGCTGGGACTCGGTGTAAACCAAGGTAGGATTCCTTAAGATTGAATGAATGGAATTGATCAATTCCAAGAGGAATTAAATAATGATGTTAAGTATCTTAGTATGATGAGGATTGAGGTATACTATAAACACTTTTGTGAATGGTATGGGACGCTCACCGGTGATGCTTTGGAGAATGGTATGGGACGCTTCCAAATGTGTGATCAAACCGAGATCTTACTCATCTAAGTACTTAATGATCGGTGGTGTGGAAGCACACGACGCTTCGACACCGAGCTACACATGGTTTTGTGAGTCCGTGATCTGATCGAAAAGGGTATGTTCGTGGTGTTGGAACCTGGAATGGTCCCGACAAAGTGACTGTGGCCGAGGGCAGATTATGAACTCACTACCAGTCTGGTTAAGGACATTCCAGTGATGATATTGGACAGGCCGATGCCCGTAGATCTGATTATGATCTTGGACAGGCCGATGCCTCGAGATCTGATTGTGATCTTGGACAGGCTGATGCCTGTAGATCTGATTGTGATCTTGGAGGCCGATGCCTGTAGATCTGATTAGATCTTGGACAGGCCGATGCCTGTAGATCTGATTGTGATCTTGGACAGGCCGATGCCTCAGATCTGATTGTGATCTTGGACAGGCCGATGCCTCAGATCTGATCAGATCTTGGACAGCCGATGCCTCGAGATCTGATTGTGATCTTGGAGGCCGATGCCCGTAGATCTGATGTGATCTTGGACAGGCCGATGCCCAGATCTGATTGTGATCTTGGACAGGCCGATGCCCGTAGATCTGATTGTGATCTGGACAGGCCGATGCCCAGATCTGATTGTGATCTGGACAGGCCGATGCCTAGATCTGATTATTGTCCCCCAAAGAATCATGAGATGATCTTAGGCATGGACTAATTTGGAAAGAATCGGCAACTCTTGATTGTCACCGTGGAATGGTGCAGCTTGAGAATGAGTTTGGACCCCGATCAGGTTCCAAGGTATTGCCACCTCTTGTTGTTTAGTGGTTTCAGCAATTCCGTGGAAAGGATGCTTGGAAATGGTTGTGAGGCATTATTTGCTACCATTTACACTAATGAGATCGAGGGGGTGGTGGCCCGATGGGATACCGCTGGTTCATGAGTTCAAGGATGTGTTTCGGCGCCGTAGGTGTGCCCCCGACAGGCTGACCCGCTCATGATCGAACCAAAACCTCGAACGCCCCAATGTCCAAAAGTCCGTGATCAGATGACACCAGCCTAAATGGTTGAGTAAAGTAGCAACTTGAGTAGTTGCTTGATAAGGGTTTCATACCATAGTGTATTTCCTTGGGAAGCACCAGTTCTTTTGTGAAACGTAAAGATGGTAGCTTCAGGCTGTGTATTGATTGATATGATTGAGTCCTCGAGTGGACCAGAACCGTGATATGATCAAGTCCGGAAGGGATGAGGATCAAGACACCACCTACCGGAGATGGATCTATGGTCGAATGCACGGTCGAGTCCCTAAGTGGACCAGGACCAGAATTTGATCACGCCCTAAATGGACCAGGATCAAATATAACAAAGTCCAGTGATGGACAGAAGTCAAGTTGAGGCGGTTTGGTCATGTAGAGACTAAGATCGCAATATGGCCAAGTTAAGAAAGGCTGTGGCTGGACAAGGAATTATCCAAGAATTTGTGGCTGGAATCATAAACCTTGGTGTCTGGGATGGACTTAAGTAAACAGAACAATCTGTTAGGACCTCGTAGAACGAGAAGCCTAAAGATTGGAACAAGTTCTTTGAGACTGACTGGTACATCGAAAGTGGCTTGGAGATTGGAAAGATCTACTAAGACCGGTTACGCAGATGTTCTTAAGGATTGAATATGATCTAGTCGCGGACTGTGGTCGAGAGTAATAGACTTGGTGTTACTAGAACCGCAACCCCGAGAGTTGGGCCAGTGACACAAGTCATATCCTTGTATGGGTGCTTGATGGACCAAATTAGGACCACTTGGTAAGATTTTGGGTTAAATCTCTATCAAGTGGGGAAGACTTGTATTTATGATGATCAAAATGTGGTCAATGAGAAGGAACAAGGAGGGAGATGCAACAAATTGGTTAGGAGAACCAATCAACATGCTCCATGTTCAATGCAAAGAGTTCGGTTGGAACCTTTGTCATGAGACAAGACGCCAGCACCATCGATTCGGTGACTAATCCATCCTAAGTGGGGAGACTTGTCATGTCCCCGATCGTAGATAGGATTGTCCGGATGGACCATGGTGTGAGGAGACACACCAGTCAGGTCTTAAGACCTTGAGACAAGCGTATCATGGTCCAATAAGGAAGGTTAAGGGCATCGTGAAGCTGAGACTTAACCAGGATGTGAAAGAAACAAGTGTAAAGGAGTTGGACGAAAGTGATCCGAGAGCTGGACAAGGTCTGGATCAAGTTCGATCAGCTAGGTGCACCTGGAAGTTAGCTCACCTAAGTGTGATCAGCTCACAGGAGCTGGAGGACTAGCTCACCAGCTGGGAACAGTTGGTAGTCAGCTCAACTCGCTTGGAGGAAGTGTTCGTCCGACCAGGTGGTCGGGTCAGGCGGTTATCGGGCGAGCCGATGGTCCGGATGCAAGGTGGTTCACCAAGTTTGTCTTAGACATGGACCAGGGGTTGGCAAGCTTCCAGAAGTGTGAGCTAAGGCTCAGTGGACGAATTTGTGGAAAGGAAGAAAGGGAGAAACCGCCAAAGGCGCTATGGGGCGTTATGGGAAGAAAGGTGTGACTTGGTAACTGCTCTCCCAGGCGGTTGGGGACAGTTTAAATCGTCTCTCTCTCATTTTGTCTCCTCTCTGTGGAAACACAAGGAAAACCAGAGAAAACAGAGAGAAAGTTGGATTAAACAATCGAAACCGAGAGAGATGTGAAGGCAGCAAAGGGACAGGGCAATCAAGAGGGAGTTGAGAACGACCTCTGGTGAGTTTTGATTATTGTTTGCCACGCCCTGGGCTTCCTCTACATCCATAGAAGACACGCAAATAGCCTGGAAAGAAGAGGGATGGCCGGATTCCACTTCCAAGGGCAGAGACAGCCTTGAAGGCAGATGTGTGGAAAGGCAGTTTCATGGGAAACAAAGGGAGAAGTGATGAACGACTTTTGGATGGGTTTTGATCATGGATGATCATTCCCTGGGCTTCCTCTATATCCTGGGAACACACGCAGATGGTTAAGAGAAAAGGAAGAAGGCCAGACTCCACTCTGAAAGGCATGAACAGCCTTGAAGGTGGATGCAGTGCAGAAACTGCTTCATGGAAGTTCCATGGAAGGGATGATGGGTACAACCCATGATTGATCTTATCAATACTGTAAGTATGTGATAAGGGCTTGATGGAGGCGTGCTCTGGAGGAGTATGGCCGGACTTGATAAAGGGGAACACATGATCTAATAAGATCAAGTATAAGGGAAACTCTCCATGGCCTTGGTTGGACTGGTATGTTCAAATCTCATAGTTCCTGAAGGAATTGTGGAGATCTGATTATGGATTCCTCTTAGTGGGGAATTATCATGAATTATCATGGTTTTTAATTAGTTTTATCTAATTGATTTGATGATGGTCAGTTATGGCCGGTTTAGTGGGGAATTGGTCAATTCAAGGTGAAGGAGGCCGGTTCTTATTGATATGATTGTGGATTCTTCTTAGTTGGGAATTATCAGTAATTTTCATGAATTTTATTTAGTGTTTGGAGCAGGTTTGCTTGAGGTCGAAATTGCACCGAGGGTATATTGGAGTCGATCCTCGTGTTAGGTTATCTGATCATATGCTTGTGTGCTGAGATATGTTTGTCACTTATGATATTGATCATAAGGAAGGTTATTGATCAACCTTGGTGTTGGTAAGCTATGTGCAAAGCATTGGCTGAGAGCCATGAAGAAGAGTATCGCCATTACTAGATGGTGTGTAACCACTAGTATTGTGCTGGGTGTACTTGTACAAGGGAGGCCGTGTGTGATCTGATCTTGGGCAAGGCTGGACGACCTGATCCTGGGATGATGGATCAAGGTGTCTGCTCTGATTGATCAAAGGATGCACCGGTAAGAGCAAGACTGATCGGGTCCATTGGGACATGGTTCCTTGGCTGGTCTGATAAGTTTGAAGACTCATCAGCTTGAGTCATGTGGGGTGGTTGGTTGAATGACTTAGATCTGATGGGCATTATTAGTCCTTGTGAGGACTTGGTATGATTAGTCCATGAGAGGACCTGGTATTACTAGTCCAAGAGAGGACTTGATATTATATCCTACAAAGTGTAAGGATATTGGATGATGCATGAGCCGAGATAAGCCGATGCATATCAATTAATATTGAAGACTTCCCAAAGGTTACTTGGTCTGTGGGGATGGTTGGTTGAATGACTAAGTACCCAAGGGAAGAGTTTATGCAGGTATAAGAAAGCTAAGTCAGCTGAGACAAAGAACTAACAAGCCCGTGGATGTGGAAAGGTATGATCTAGCAATGTTGCTTAGATCTAGATAGAATGGATTAGGGAATGGAACCCGGATCTGTATGACTTGGTCTAGTTCAGGATCGACCCTTTGGAGCTAGTGGTAGTGTATACTAACCAAAGCTGGGTGATTCGACCGACCAGGCTAGATTGGTTGTAGACCAATGGATATAGTTGTTATTCACTCAGATATGTGTTGAATTGATCTAATCTAGGAATTGACTACGGTAGTCTTGAGCTTAGATCTGAGTTGGCCCTCGCCTATGGGCTTATGTTTTGAATAAAGGGCTTAAAAATTTAGAGGTTCGGTCAGTGTATGGACCGAACGACGGCGCCGACCGCTGCCTAGCCGTCGATCGGTCTTACACAAGCTATTCCATGATCCCAAGCTATATAGGAAGATGGTAGGAAGCTTATTTACCTTACCATCACAAGGCCAGACATATGCTTTGCTGTGAACCAAGTGAGCCAGCATATGCAAGCTCCAAAAGAGCATCACTGGCGCATGGTTGAGAGAGTTCTCATGTATCTTAATGAAACTCAAGGTCTTGGGATATGGATGGGCTGCAATAAGAGCACTGAGGTTGTGGGTTATTGTGATGCTGATTGGGCTGGTGATAGAGCAGATAGGAGGTCTACAACCGCTACCGTACTTTCATTGGAGGAAACATGGTAACATGGAAGAGTAAGAAGCAAAAGGTGGTGTCTTGTTCTAGTGGTGAAGCTGAGTACAGAGCCATGTTGAAGCTCACCAACGAGTTGGTTTGGATCAAAGGGATCCTAAAACACTTGGAGATAGATCAGTCAGCACCCATGACCATATACTGTGATAATCAAGCAGCTATACACATTGCCACAAACTCAGTGTTTCATGAGAGAACTAAGCACATTTAAGTGGACTGCCACAAGGTGAGGCAGATGATAGTCTTGGGAGTTATCTTGCCATGCTATACAAGAAGTGAAGATCAGTTGGCAGATGTATTCACCAAGGCAGCTAGGCAAAAGACCATGGAGTCCATACACATCAGGTTAGGACTCATGGATCTTTCACCTAAGAGCTAGTGACTACACTCCCCTGATCATGAGTAAGATTTCTAAGGATCTTAAGTCATAGAAGAAGATTAAACAGAGATTTAATGAAGATTAAAGGAGATTTAAGAGATTAGAGAAGAGATTATGAGATTTAAAGACTAAGAGAGATTTCTGAATAATAAGAGACTCTCATTACTTGCTTAATCTGACATAAGGTCGAGGTTACAATATATATAAGAGCTTGGATACAAGGGCTTTCTGCTTAAGGATAAGGTGAAGCATGTGAAGTCAACCAAGGGAAGAGGCGCCTCATTCAAACTGACCAATACCAGCTCTCACACGTTCTGGTCATTGCCTTGACTCTGACAGCCTGGCACAGCCTGTCAGACGCTCCTCCTTCCTTTTAACGGTCACAAGCCCTCAGTAACAATGTAAGATCACCACACTCTTTTACCATTACCCGGGTAAGTTCCTTTCACCTCATTTGGTGGAAGTGATCCATGTACGGACTGTACGGCCTTGTACGGACATGATCACTTCCATCCAACATTCTCCAAATAGCTTCCTCACTTCATATCTTCAGCCCTTACTTCATGTAACTCTCCTTAACATCATACTCAGCACAATACTCCACTCATCTCAACACTCCCCCTCAAGCTTGACCATATGGAACAAGTCAAGCTTGGACAGCCATGAGATCTTCCTCATTAAAAACCTAACCAAGGAAAACCCATTGGGACAAAACCTTGATGAGGGAAAAAGAGTAAAGATCTCATGACTAAGGGGATCAGCTCTTCTTCTTCCCAAGATCAATGAGGCCCAAGCGGATGTGAATGGACTCCATTGTCTTCTGCCTTGCTGCTTTTGTAAACACATCAGTCAGCTGGTCTTCACTTCTGGTATAGCAAGGTAAGATCACTCCAAGCACTATCATCTCCCTTACTTTGTGGCAGTCAACTTCAATATGCTTGGTTCTCTCATGGAAGACAGAGTTGGATGCAATGTGGATTGCAGCCTGGTTGTCACAGTGCATAGTCATGGGAGTAGCCTGATCAATCTCCAAGTGCTTCAGTATATTGAAATAAATATAGGAATGACCAGAAGAAGAAGCTGGTTGATGATCCAAGGATAAGTTCATCAAGAGAAGCCAATTTGGTTACGTTTTTGTCAGACTTGCTCCACAAGCTACCACTTGACCTAACCTGACTTGCAAGGCAAAGAATGAGTTGTGGAGGACTTATAGACGTTGGGAACATCTCAGAAGTCAAGTAAACATGTTTGAATTTAAATAAGAGAGGCTGGTTTGAATTTGAAAAGAAGAAGTCACATGGGTTGCTTAGGAGAAGCAGCTAGACCTGTCACTTTCACTCAACCAGGCTGTGCAGACCTCTCTCCTGTCTCTTTCTCTAAACCTCTGGTCGTGCCTATCCTTGTCCATATCCTCCTGGCCTCTTCCATTTCCCCATTATATTAGTTGTTTAGTCATTCCCTTGTTTAATCATTGTTTATTGTAAGTGATTGCCTATATAAAGGCTTCACCTCCTCTTGTAACAATAATCCAGTATCAATACAAGTTTCTATCAGTCTAATTTCGTGGTCTCTCTCCCTTACTTGTGTTCTAAAAAATAGTCACAATGTAGAGTGCTTAGAAGTCATGGTTTAGAGGCTGCCTTAACTCTCCCTCTCTTAAAGCAGCTTAATACTTGTAAAACTCACTTAAACTCTTCTTTATCTTCTCTTAAGCTCTAGATTACTGATTCTAAATCCTCTTCATCTAAATACACAAATTCAAAGTGTTGTGTTACTACAGAAGGATAGATTCAAACTAGAGCTTCTCAGCTTTCTATAACCAGTTTACTCTCTAGATCTTGGTTATAGATAGCTGTTCAAGAAGATTCAACCACCGCTGGTTGTCTCTTCAAGTGTGTGGGTGAGTTCCTGTTGTATGGTTGAAGGGGATTCACAAGTTAACTGAATACTCTCTTGACATGAGACAAACACTCATGAATTCCAACACAGTATCCCTTTGATCCAAACCAGCTCGCTTGTCAGCTTCAAAGATGGCTCTATACTCTTCTGACTTGAACATGAGACCACCTTCGCTTCGCTCTTCCAAGTAACTAGGTTCCCACCAAAGAATGTGCAATAGCCAGTAGTTGATCTTCTATCTGATCTATCTCCTGCCAAATCTGCATCACAATAGCCCACCACTTCGTGCTTCGCTGCAACCCATCCACACACCTGTCTTGTGTTCCATTCAGTACATAAGCAATCTCTACCATGCACCAATGATGCTCTTTTGAACTTGCATATGCTGGCTCACCTGATTCACAGCAAAGCAAATATCAGGTCTAGTGATGGTCAAATAGATTAGCTTACCCACTAGCTTTCTATAAAGCTTTGGATCATGGAATGGCTTGTTGTCTTCAAGCCCTCACGTGGAACCTTATACCCATCTTCCATGGGCATTTTGGCTGTCTTTCCTCCATAAGTACATGCATCTTTCAAAAGATCAAGTGTATATTTCCTTTGAGAGATAAACAAGCCTTCCTTAGCTCTACACAACTCAATGCCAAGAAAGTATTTCATGTCTCCCAAGTATTTAATCTCAAACACAGATTTAAGAAACTCCTTGGTAGCCTTGATACCATCTTTATCACTACCAGTGATGATGATATCATCAACATACACAAGGAGAACAATAATACCTGCTGGTGTGACCAGGGTGAAGAGGGTGTGATCAAGCTCAGACTTCCTGAATCCTCTTCCATTCAAGGTAGTGCTAAGCTTGTGATACCAAGCTCTGGGGATTGCTTAAGGTCAGATAGCTTTCTTTAGCCTCAAGACATTGCCCTTCTTCACCAAGTGCTCAAGACCAGGAGGTGGGTGCATATAGACCTCATCTTCAAGCTCTCCTTGTAGGAAAGCATTCTTCACATCCATTTGCCAGAGATCCCACTCAAGGTTCACGGCTAAAGAGAGCACAATCCGGATAGTATGGAGCTTGGCAACAGGTGCAAATGTATCAATGTAGTCCTTTCCATAGGTTTGAGTAAAACCCTTGCTACCAGCCTTGTCTTGCTTTATCTATCTGCCCATTTGGAAGATACTTGATAGTGAAGATCCATCTACTGGACACAGCTCTCTTTCCTTTTGGCAAAGCACTCTCATACCATGCATCAGCCTCAGCATTGACCGAATCTCTCCATTCTTGTATCAGCATTGCCTCTTCATAGCTCCTTGGGACATAGCTTTCATCTAAACTCACTTGAAAGTCATAATGCTCTTCCGGATATTGAGCAAAGGAGCACACAGCTGAGAAGGATGCTCCACATCCCGGCATTGTAGTACACCTCGTTTACCCAGTTGGAAGGATCCTTCCTTATCCGTGTGCTTCTCCTCAAGGCTGGTACTGGTGCTTGTTGTTGTTCACTTTTCACTTCAACTTCTTGCACTTGCACTTGCACTTCTTCTTGAACCACACTCGGATCAGACTCTTCTTGATGATCTCTAGGCTCCACACCTTGATCACCACCTTGATCATGAGAGCTAGAACTCTCGACCACTTGAACTCTCTCCCATTCCTCGTTAAGAGTTCCTGGTTCACTTCCCCTCATGATCAAGGGTGGGGACATGAACACCATCAGCAGCAGCACTCCCTTGGTCACCCTCAGCAGCAGTAGTAGGCGCCCTTCCTGGTACACTTCCTCCACTTTGGCCTTGGTTCATATTGATCCCAAGGTTCTCCAAGATTGTCCTCGAGATACTAGCTCTATCTGAAGTTAAATCCTTCAGATCTTCACAGTTCTTTTCTTCATAGTAACCCCTTTCTTCTACAAACTTTACTTCTCTTGAGACCATTACCCTCCTAGTGTCTTCATCATAGCACTTGTATCCTTTCTGACTTGAGGAGTACCCAATGAACATAGCTTTGGTGCTCTTGGCTTCAAGCTTGTTTCTCAATTCACCAGGAACCATGACATAGCAAAGACAGAAGACCTTGAGATGAGTCGAACTGGCTTGTACTTGTTGAGCACCTCAAATGGCGACTTCCCATGCAACACAAGAGTAGGTGTCCTGTTGATCAAGTAACAAGCAGTAACCACAACATCACCCGAATCGCTAGAACATTGGCCTGAAACATCATGGACCTCGCAACCTCCATTAAGTGCACTGTTCTTCCTCTCAGCCACTCCATTTTGCTGTGGAGTGTAAGGACAAATAGTTTTATGAAGAATGCCACTACGAGATAGGTGTTCCTTGAATGCATTGCCCTTATACTCTCCTCCATTATCAGACCTGAAAATCTTGATCTTGGCTTTATAATGGTTAGTCACATATGATTGAAAATTTTTAAATGCATCAAGCACCGTTTGGTTGGAATTAAAGTTAACCAGGTGTATTTGGATTTTTCATCAATGAAAGTGACATAATATTTCTGATTTTCCCTAGATAAGCAAGGAGCAATCCAAACATCGAGTGCACAAGATCAAAACACTTATCATAGATAGTAGAAGAGTTTGGAAAAACAGTTTTACAATGCTTGCCTAAAATACAAGCTTCACAATCATTATTCTCAAAAGAAACACCTGGCAACATCAGTTTTAAAGCCTTATTATGAGGGTGTCCTAGTCTAGCATTCCACAATGAATTTTTGCTAAGACTAGTAGAAACGAGAAGAAAAAGAGCAACTAAAATTTGAAACGACAGCAATGAATTAAGATTCTCAAGCACATAAAGATCTCCTTTGTTTCCCACTTCCGGCACCTTGCTACTCTCAATATCCTGAAATTTCACACTGTTAGGACTGAAGATGACATTACAATTCAGAGTAGCACATTTCTTCCTGGATAATAAATTAGAAGTGAAATCGAGGCATATAAAGAGCTTTAGAGTCTTTATCAAACGGCTTGAGCTTTCTATTCCTTTAATAGGAATTTTAGCACCATTGCTATCATCACATTGCCATGGGCAGGCTCAATGCTAGTGATCAGCTTAGTGTCACTAATCATATGATGAGATGCACGAGTCAACAATGAGAGGTTTATATGAACATGGAGAAGATTTAGCAAGGTGAGCAAGAATACTAGATGGCTTATATGCATGAGCAGAATCATATGCATGATCAATCCTATAAATATCACAATTTCTAAGATGATCATGTATGTTTATTGAACTATCAGTACTAGCAATCAGGGATGCACCAAAGGAATACCCAAAGGTGTTAGCATTATCCTTGAAGAGTTTGATGAGAGCATCCAAGTCTGATCTCTTCAAGTACTCTCTATCACTGTTGCCTCTTGAGCTAGAACCAGCCGATATAAGCCACTAAGGACTTCCCATTGTTCACCTCTATCTCTTGAGCCTTGCTTGAGCTTACACCACCATTAACCTCTCCCAAATGTGCCTTTGCCTCCTTGTTGAACTTGGCCGGCTTCAAATGTGGGTGAAGTATCCAGCATTGACTCTTCTTGTGACCTTGCTTCTTGCAATGATCACAGTTTCCATTGAACTTCTCATACTTCCCATGTACTGCCTTGTTAGCTTGTAACACCTCTCCTTGCTCAGCGTGTGATACCTGGTTTGCTAAAGCCAGCTCCTTTCCCTTCTTTCCAAACAATCCCATGGAACCATGCTCCTTTTGGATCCGAGCACACACTTCTTCCAAGTCGAGGCAGTGTATCATCTCAGCATGTGGATGAGACCTCCATAGGCTGGGTTTAAGGTGAGTAGCAGCCCAAACACCTTGTCTTGCTCTCTCCTCTTGTTGAGCTCATCAGCATTAGTAGTACTTGGCCTCGGCATCTCGAGCTCGACCATAAAGCCACGAACTTTCCCAAATGCTTCTCAAAGTCCATGTCCTCTTGCACCAGACTGTTGAGAGCTTGCTTCACTTCAAACACCCTGCTAAGATTTGATGTATTCCCATACACCTTCTTCACTGTGTCCGACAACTCCTTTGCGGTTTCACAATAGCTGTAAGCTTCCATCAGATTCTGTTCCAAAGAGGCAAGAAGAGCTGAGAGCACAATACACTCCTCTTGTTGCCATTTCTCAAGTGCATCACTTGAGTCCTCTTGAACCTCCTCATCAAGTGAGGCACTTGAGAAATGGCAGCAAGAGGAGTGTATTGTGCTCTCAGCTCTTCTAGCCTCTTTGGAGCAGGGCGATGGAAGCATACAGCTATTGTGAGACCGCAAAGGAGTTGTGGGACACATTGAGGAAGGTGTATGGGAATACATCAAATCTGAGTAGGGTGTTTGAAGTAAAGCAAGCTCTCAACAATCTGGTGCAAGAAGACATGGACTTTGAGAAGCATTTGGGAAGTTCGTGGCTTTATGGTCGAGCTGAGATGCCGAGGCCAAGTACTACTGATGCATGAGCTCAACAAGAGGAGAGAGCAAGACAAGGTGTTTGGGCTGTTACTCACCTTAAACCCAGCCTATGGAGGTCTCATTCAGCACATGTTGAGAGATGATACACTGCCTGACTTGGAAGAAGTGTGTCCTCGGATCCAAAAGGAGCATGGTTCCATGGGATTGTTTGGCAAAAAGGGAAAGGAGTTGGCTTTAGCAAACCAGGCATCACACGCTGAACAAGGAGAGGTGGTACAAGCTAACAAGGCAGTGCATGGGAAGTATGAGAAGTTCAATGGAAACTGTGATCATTGCAAGAAGCAAGGCCATAAGAAGAGTCAATGCTGGATCCTTCACCCACATTTGAAGCCGCTAAGTTCAACAAGGAGGCAAGGGCACATTTGGGAGAGGTTACTGGTGGTGCAAGCTCAAGCAAGACTCAAGAGATAGAGGTGGACAATGGGAAGTCCTTAGTGGCTTATACTGGTGGTTCTAGCTCAAGAGGCAACAATGATGGAGAGTACTTGAAGAGATCAGACTTGGAAGCTCTCATCAAACTCTTCAAGGAGAATGGTAACACCTTTGGGTATTCCTTGGTGCATCCATGATTGCTAGTACTGATAGTTCAATAAACATACATGATCATCTTAGAAATTGTGATATTGATAGGATTGATCATGCATATGATAACGCTCATGCATATAAGCCATCTAGTATTCTTGCTCACCTTGCTAAATCATCCCCATGTTCATATAAACCTCTCATTGTTGACTCGTGCATCTCATCATATGATTAGTGACACTAGGCTGATCACTAGCATTGAGCCTGCCCATGGCAATGTGATGATAGCAATGGTGCTAAAATTCTATTAAACTAATAGAAAGCTCAAACTATTTGATAAAGATTCTAAAGCTCTTTATATGCCTCGATTTCATTTCTAATCTATTATCTCGTGAAGAAATGTGCTACTGATCTGAATTGTAATGTCATCTTCAGTCCTAACAGTGTGAAATTTCAGGATATTGAGAGTAGCAAGGTGCTGGGAAGTGGGAAACCAAGGAGATCTTTATGTGCTTGAGAATCAATTTCACTGTCGCTTCAAAATTTAGTTGTTCTTTTTCTTCTGCTTCTACTAGTCCGAGTAAAAATGCATTCTGGCATGCTAGACTAGGACACCCTCATAATAAGGCTTTAAAACTGATGTTGCTGTGTCTTTTGAGAATAATGATTGTGAAGCTTGTATTTTAGGCAAGCATTGTAAAACTGCTTTTCCAAGTTCTTCTACTATCTATGATAAGTGTTTTGATCTTGTGCACTCTGATTTTTGACTGCTCCTTGCTTATCTAGGGAAAATCAGAAATATTATGTCACTTTCATTGATGAAAATCCAAATACACCTGGTTAACTTTAATTCCAACCAAAGACCGCTGATGCATTCAAAAATTTTCAATCATATAGACTAACCATTATCAAGCCAAGATCAAGATTTTCAGGTCTGATAATGGAGGAGTACACGCAATGCATTCAAGGAACACCTATCTCGAGTGGCATTCTTCATCAAACTAGCTGTCCATACACTAAACAGCAAAATGGAGTGGCTGGAGAGGAACAGGTGCACTTGATGGAGGTGGCTAGTCCATAATGTTTCAGGCCAATGTTCCTATAAGATCGAGTGATGCCTGGTTACTGCTTGTTACTTGATCAACAGGACACCTACTCTTGTGCTGGAAGTCGCCATTTGAGGTGCTCAACAAGTACAAGCCAGTACTGACTCATCTCAAGGTCTTTGGGTGTCTTTGGTATGTTATGGTTCCCTGTGAATTGAGAAACAAACCAGCCAAGAGCACCAAAGCTATGTTCACTGGTTACCCTCAAGTCAGAAAGGATACAAGTGTTATGATGAAGACACTAGAGGGTAATGGTCTCTAGAGAAGTGAAGTTTGTAGAAGAAAGGGGTTACTATGAAGAAAAAGAACCTGTGAAGATCCAAGGATTTAACTCTCGATGAGCCAAGATCTCGAGGAAAATTTTGAGAACCTGGGATAAATATGAACCAAGGCCAAAGTGGAGGGAGTGTTGGAATTCATGAGTGTTTGTCTCATGTCAAGAGAGTATTCAGTTAACTTGTACTGAATCCCTTCAACCATACAACAGAACTCACCATTCAAAGGAAGAGACAACCAACTAGTGGTTGAATCTTAAACATAGCTTAAACACACAACCAAATGTCCTGAGAGAGTACACTGGTTATATGAAGCAAAGAAGCTCTAGTTTGAATCTATCCTTCTGCAGTAACACAACACTTTGAGTTTGTGTACTTAAGATGAAGAGGATTTAGAATCAGTAATCTAGAGCTTAAGAGAAGATAAAGAAGAGTTTAGAGTGAGTTTTACAAGTATTAGGTCGCCTTTAAGAGAAAGAGAGTTAAGGCAGCCTCTAAACCATAACTCTAAACTCCTTACATTGTGAATATTGTTTAGACACAAGCAAAGGAGAGAGAGCCACGAAATTATACTGAGAGAACTTGTATTGATGCTGGATAGATGTTACAAGAGAGGTGAAGCCTTTAAATAGGCAACCAGTTCAATAAACAAAGATTAAATCAGGGAATGACTAAACAACTAATATAATGGGAAAATGGAAGAGGCCAGGAGCATATGGACAAGGGAAGCCACGATCAGATGAGGAGAAAGGGACTGAGAGAGGTTGGCACAGCCCCGCTTGAGTGAAAGAGCCACCGCTTCTCCAAAGCACCCCATGTGATTTCTTCTTTTCAAATTCAAACCAAGCCTCTTATTTAAATTCAAACTGATTTCCTTTGTTCTTGAGGTTCCTAACGTCCATAAGGTCCTCCACAACTCATTCCTTGCCTTGCAAGTCAGGTTAGGTCAAGTGGTAGCTTGTGGAGCAAGTCTCAGTAAAAAACGTGAGCCAAATTGGCTTCTCTTGATGAACTTATCCTTGGATCATCAACCAGATTCTTCTTCTGGTCATTCCTTTATTTATTTCAATACTCTCAAACTTGACCATAGGAGATCCTGGGAAAGTTTGAACCGAGTACTTGTTCATTAAAACCTAAGTGTGGAAAACCTCATGGGATAAAACCATCACTTAGGGAAAAGAGTGCAACTACCCTCTGCTTGTGGATTGGCTGGTGGGTTTATGTGTCTTATGATCAAGTTTAGGACTCATAAACCCTGTATCATGGCCTTATTTCAATGGCAATCAGGCACCAATGCCTTCCTTGCATCACACTCAAAACTTCTGGAACTCTCCATGTGGCTGGTTCTTTATCTCCCCTTTCTTCGACCTCTTGCCATCATTAAAGGGTTTGATCCACGACCAGACTCTTCTCATGAGGTCCAAGTACCTGATTCAAACAATGCATACACACTTGCATCAATTCTCAAGGGAAAACCTATTCAAACCGTATAAGTAACTTAGGTACTCTGCATAAGTTTCTCAAGAATGGACATTGGCTTCTCATATTTAACACCCCTCTGATAGAATTCAGAAATTGTGAGGAGAATAGATGAGTTTAGGTAAGATTTGGGTGAAGAAAGTGAAGAACAGAGTAAGAACAAGAGGATTAGTTTCTGGACAGCATGAAGAATGAGGAGAGAGTGGCCAATTTGAGAGTAGCCAGAATGGGAGATTCATTCTCCTTAATTTTATTTCTTAGCTTGCACATTACATATATAGAGAAACCAGAGAGAGAAGGGACAGTGACACAAATAATAAACTAAGGGAACATTATTTAAATGGTTCGTTGCCTTGAGAGTGACAGACTCCAATGTCTCTTCTCCTATTCCGCAACATGTGACTCTTCCAGCTTGAATTCAAATCTTGCCAAACTCCTCTCCAACGCTCTAAGTATCTAAAGACATTATGGACGAGCTCACATCACTCCTTGTCTCCCAAGGCAAGTTAGGCAGAGTTACTTGTGATCCAAGACTGTGACGGAATGTTCTCTCAAGTAACCTCAGCCTCTGATCTTCTCTTTATCTCTCTGTCAATGCATCTCCTTCTCTTTGGTTCCTCATCTCAATACTCCCCTCAAACTTGACCATAGGAGATCCTTGGGAAAGCTTGGGCGAGAGTACTTGCCTCATTAAAACCTAAGTGTGGAAAACCTCATGGGATAAAACCATCACTTAGGGAAAAGAGTGCAACTACCCTCTGCTTAGGGATTGGCTGGTGGGTTTATGTGTCTTATGATCAAGTTTAGGGACTCATAAACCCTGTATCATGGCCTTATTTCAATGGCAATCAGGCACCAATGCCTTCCTTGCATCACACTCAAAACTTCTTGGAACTCTCCATGTGGCTGGTTCTTTATCTCCCCTTTCTTCTGACCTCTTGCCATCATTAAAGGGTTTGATCCACGACCAGACTCTTCTCATGAGGTCCAAGTACCTGATTCAAACAATGCATACACACTTGCATCAATTCTCAAGGGAAAACCTATTCAAACCGTAATAAGTAACTTAGGTACTTCCCTTGCATAAGTTTCTGAAGAATGGACATTGGCTTCTCATATTTAACACCCCTCTGATAGAATTGTGAAATTGTGAGGAGAATAGATGAGTTTAGGTAAGATTTGGGTGAAGAACAGTGAAGAACAGAGTAAGAACAAGAGGATTAGTTTCTCGACAGCATGAAGAATGAGGAGAGAGTGGCCAATTTGAGAGAGAGTAAGAATGGGAGATTCATTCTCCTTAATTTTATTTCTTAGCTTGCACATTACATATATAGAGAAACCAGAGAGAAGGGACAGTGACACAAATAATAAACTAAGGGAACATTATTTAAATCGATTAAGTTTGCCTTGAGAGTGAGCAGGACCTACAGCTCTCTTCTCCTATTCAGAACATGTGACTCTTCGGTTTGAATTCAAATCTTGCCAAACTCCTCTCCAACGTTTTCTAAGTATCTAAAGACATTATGGACGAGCTCACATCACTCCTTGTCTCCCAAGGCAAGTTAGAGTGAGAGTTACTTGTGATCAAGTACATGCGGAATGTCTTCTCTCAAGTAACCTCAGCCTCTGATCTTCTCTTTATCTCTCTTGTCAATGCATCTCCTTCTCTTTGGTTCCTCATCTCAATACTCCCCTCAAGCTTGATCCTAGGAACTGATCAAGCTTGGAACATGAAGAACCTCCTCATTAAAACCTTAGTGTGAAAACCCAAAGGGGACAAAACACACTAAGGAAAAGAGTGAGGTCTCCATGCTAGAAGAGTCAGTGAGATGTGAGGTCTATGAGTCCCAACTTAGAGTGGATGAACTCACAGACTTTGGTACTTGCTGCCTTGGTGAAAATGTCAGCAAGCTGGTCTTCACTTCTTGTGTAACAAGGTAGGATAATTTGCTTCTCCACGCTTGTCTAACCTTGTGGCAGCCTACTTCAATATGTTTGGTTCTCTCATGGAAGACTGAGTTGCTGGCAATATGAATGGCAGCTTGATTGTCACAGTGAATTGTGATAGGTGTGGTAGTCTCAACGCCCAAGTCTCCAAGCAATCCCTTTATCCAAATCAACTCGTTGGTAAGCTTCCTCATGGCTCTATACTCAGCTTCAGCACTGAAAGCATGACACAACCTTCGCTTCTTGCTCTTCCAAGTTACCAAGTTACCTCCAATGAAGGTGCATAACCAGTAGTTGATCTCCTATCAACTCTGTCTCCTGCCCAATCAGCATCACAATAGCCTACAATCTCGTGGCTTCCATCGCAGCCATCCATACACCCTGACCAGAGCTCTCAGATATCTCATGATTCTTTTCACCATGTTCCAATGATGAATCTTAGGCTGCATGTGTTGACTGACTTGGTTCATCAAGCAGTATATCTGGCCTTGTAATGGTTAGATAAATGAGTTTCCCAACCATTCTTCAGACGCTTCACATCACCATAAGGTCTGTCCTCAAACTCCCCTCTCTAAGTACTTTGTAGCCTTCTTCCGTGAGGTGTCTTGGCTGTTCTTCCTCCAAGGTTTCCTGCCTCAGTTAAAGATCAAGTGTGTACTTCCTTTGAGACAGGAAGAGCCCTCTTTAGGCGACATACTTCAATCCCAAGGAAGTACTTGAGTTCACCTAAATCTTTAATATCAAAACGACTTTAGAATACCTTGGTTTCTTTGATGCCTTCTTTGTCACTGCCTGTGATGATTATATCATCTACATAGATCAAGATGACTACAATTCCTCTTGGACCAGTAAGAGTAAACAAGGTGTGATCAGCTTCGATTTTCTCAAGCCTCTTCCATTCAGTAGTACTCAACTTGTGGTACCATGCTCTCGAGATTGCTTCAGTCCATAAATTGCTTTCTTGAGTCTTAGAACATTTCCAGGTTTTACCAGCTTCTCTAGACCAGGAGGTGGATGCATATAGACCTCATCTACTAGCTCTCCTTGAAGAAAAGCATTCTTGACATCCATCCGCCACAATTCCCATTCTAAATTTGTTGCAAGTGATAGGAGGATCGGATTGTATGCAGCTTGGCTACTGGTGCAAATGTATCAACATAATCCTCTCCATATGTCTGAGTGAAGCCTCTTGCAACCAGTCTTGTTTTGCACCTCTCCACCTTGCCATTTGGTAGAAACTTGATAGTGAACACCCACTTGCTGACACAGCCTTTTGCCCTTGGGAGTTCACTTTCATACCAAGTATCATTGGTAATCATGGCCTTTATCTCATCTCCAACTGAGTTTCTCCACACCTCAAGCTCCATTGCTTCTTCATATGATCTTGGTACATACCTCATCTAAACCCACAATGAAAGCTTGGTGCTCGGATGGGAATGCGCAAAGGAGCATACCGCTGAAGTGGGATGAGCTACCGCTGACTGTTGAAGTAAACTCTTGTATTAACCCAGGTTAGAAGGATCTTTCCGCACTCTGTACTTCTTCTCAAAGGTTGAACCTGAGCTGGTTCCTCTTGCTCCTCTTCTTGTTCATGAACTTGGGTAGTCTCGATCTTGTGCACTCTCCGATCATGAACATTTGAACCTTGTTGCTGTTCTGGTTCTTGTTCATTGCCCCTTCAGGATCAGGGTGAGTGTCCTCGGTTGTGGAGAAGCTTCCCAGGCCTCCTTTGAGGGTGATAGACTGATTCCAAGATTCTCCATAATTATCCTCGGGTTATTGGCTTTGTCGATGCTTGAGACAGATCCTTGAGCTCATCCCAATTCTTCTCAACATAGAACCATTTTTCTTCCATAAACTTTACATCTCTAGAGACAAGTACTCTTCTTGTTTCAGGATTGTAGCACTTGTATCCTTTCTGTGGGGAATAGCCAATGAACATACACTTCATGCTCTTTGCTTCTAGCTTGTCTCTTTGCTCCCTTGGTATTAGCACAAAGCAGGCACATCCAAACACTCTAAGGTGATGAATAGATGGTCCGCTTTGATTCAGCACTTCATAAGGAGAAATATCCTTCAGCACCTTGGTGGGGATCCTGTTGATCGATAGCATGCTGTCACCACAAAGATCACCCGAATCTCTTAGAACATTTGCATGAAACATCATTGATCTAGCAACCTCCATCGATGCCTATTCTTTCTTTCAGCCACTCCATTTTGCTGTGGTGTATAAGGACAGCTTGTTTGGTGAACTATGCCATGTTGTGCCAAATAACTCTTGAAAGCATGGCTTGTATACTCTCCTCCATTGTCTGACCTTAGTACCTTCACATTAGCTTTAAAATGGTTAGTGACATAAGATTGGAAGTTCATAAATGCCTCTAACACACGATCCTTAGATGGGAGCAATGTAATCCAAGTATATTTAGATTTTTCATCTATAAATGTGACAAAATACTTGTGATTATCTCTAGATAGACATGGAGAGGTCCAAACATCGAATGAATTAAGTCAAAACATTTTTCATAGATTGTTACCGATGCGAAACACAGATCTGCAATGCTTTCCTAAGATGCATGCTTCACATTCCAGATGACTAAAGGACATATCAGGCATCATGAGTCCTAATGCACCGTGTGGTGACCTAATCTAGCATGCCAAGTAGTGCTATCACATAGATTAGTACTGGTCATGCATAAAGGAGCGAAGGAGAAGAGTAAGAAAGCTTAGTCTTTTGGAGATGGTATAAACCATCTTTGCTGTTGCCTTCTCCAATCACCTTCCCTGTCTTAAGGTCCTGAAACTCGACATCATTAGGCCTAAAACCACCTGACAATTCAGGTCAACAGTGGCCTTTTCACTGATAGTAAGTTAGAAGCAAAACCGAGGCATATAGAAGCGTGGATTCCCATCAAACAACTTAAGGTTTCCTATTCCTTCTATCCTCACCCTATCTCCATTTGCTATAGTAACATTCCCTAAGGCAGGTCTAATATCAGTAATAAGATTCCTATCACTAATCATATGATGACTAGCTCCCGAATCTATTATGATTGGCTTAGAGACAAGGGAATGTGTACCAGGCTGCTTTATGAGATAATTTTCAATGCTTTGATCTGGCTCAATATCACTAACTTTTATGGGACCATCTTTAATCATTGCATGGTTCCAACTTCCTCCTTCATTAGACTCAGTGGTGAGAGCTGAGTACATAGACAAGCCATTCACAAATTTTGCTGCTCAACAACTTTAGTGAGGGCAGTCATGCTTGACTTGATCTTCTCATATACTGTCTCTTCTTGACCTTAAGGGCTTTCCTTAACTTCTTTTTATGCCTCTTCTGATCAAGCATATTCCTCGAGGGGAACTACCTTCCTTTCTTCTTTAAAGAGACTGTGTGCTAATGTTCTCTTTGAATCCAACAACACACATCTTCTAAGCTTGGTAGCCTTTCTCCTCTTAGTATATGCTTGATTAGAGAATTGTAGGATGGGTTCAGGCCAGGAGCAGACTGAAAACTCTGTCTTGCTCTTGTCTTTCTCTCAGAACTTCGGATCTACTGAGCTTGGTCTCGGAACATCAAGTTCTGCCCATAAACCGCTGAACTTGCCAAAGAACTGATTAAACTCCATTTCATCTTGGCTCAGGTTGTTGATAAGTTGCTTAACTTTAAAGACCTGGCTCAGGTTGGAGGCATTTCCATAAACTTTTGTAGACTCTCCCACAGCTCCTTGGCACTTTCACAATGTGAGTAAGCTTCCGTGATTGATAATGAGAGAGAACTCAATGATCTCAAGTGTTAACATATCTTCTTGAACCCACTTGTCTTCATTCTTCAGGCCACTTGCCGACTATCCTCTTGAGTCATCTTTTTTTGAAGCTTCAGCCTTCATGATGTGGCTGTCCCAAAGTCCATGACCTCCCAAGGTTACTCTGGCCAATCTTGACCATACCAAGTAGTTAGACCCCTCAAGGGTCACTGGAATCAAGCTTCTCCTTTCTATTTCCATGGTTGAATTTCTTTTACCCAATCGGATAATGTAATGAAGAACACGAAATTTTCAAACTAGAAACAGAAGGGATTTTTTTTTTTGAATAACCAGAGTGTATGAGCTTAGAATCTCTACTGAAGATACTCGATAATAGAATGAAGAGAACAAAGGATTTTGAGACTAAAAAGAGAAGAACAGAGTATCCGAAAAACAGAGTGAATGGAAGAACTGAAGTAAGAACGTAATGGATTTTATGAATTTAAAGAGGTTAGGAGCTTAGAGCTCTGATACCATGATAGAATTGTGAAATTGTGAGGAGAATAGATGAGTTTAGGTAAGATTTGGGTGAAGAACAGTGAAGAACAGAGTAAGAACAAGAGGATTAGTTTGGACAGCATGAAGAATGAGGAGAGAGAGAGTGACTAATTTGAGAGAGAGAGTAACCAGAATGGGAGATTCATTCTCCTTAATTTTATTTCTTAGCTTGCACATTACATATATAGAGAAACCAGAGAGAGAAGGGACAGTGACACAAATAATAAACTAAGGGAACATTATTTAAATCAGTTCTGGTTGCCTTGAGAGTGACATGACCTAACAGCTCTCTTCTCCTATTCCAGAACATGTGACTCTTCCAGTTTGAATTCAAATCTTGCCAAACTCCTCTCCAACGTTCTCTAAGTATCTAAAGACATTATGGACGAGCTCACATCACTCCTTGTCTCCCAAGGCAAGTTAGGGCAGAGTTACTTGTGATCCAAGACTGTACGGAATGTCTTCTCTCTCAAGTAACCTCAGCCTCTGATCTTCTCTTTATCTCTCTTGTCAATGCATCTCCTTCTCTTTGGTTCCTCATCTCAATACCCTCCTCAAGCTTGACCTCAGAATGAGAGTATGTGGTCAAGCTTGAAAGATGAGAGCCAATGATGATCACCAATTCCTTGAGACAACAGCCCTCTTAACTTGAAGTTTCATCAACCAGGTACAAGCACACATGCTATGGGCTGATTCATAGCTTCCCCACTGAAGGTTACTGTTCTAACTCCTTTTAGAAGCTGATCCATAGCTTCCCAACCAGAAGGTAACTGTTCTAACTCCATGCCTTGGGCTGATTCATAGGTTTCCACTCAGCTTGACTCTCCACCTGATCTTGTCAAGTAGTCTCTGGTGGCCATCTGTTCTAACACCAAGTTGTTGCTGTCCTTGTTGAGTTCTTCTTGCAATGGCTTCTAGACAGGCCATGGAAGCTCATTTACAGCCCCCCTCAATCTTGAATTTGAGTATAGGGGAGGAGACAAGCTTAGTCGGACCTGGAACAAGATGGATCGAGCCCAAGAAAGAATTGTTCGAAAAAGGCCTTTATCGGCCCAGAAAGTGGAAGAACAAGCCAGCTTGGTTTATGATTGGCCCAATATGATTATGCACAACCATTATGGTCTATTTTAAGTGTATTTGGTTTTATTATTTATGTAAACTCATTAGGAAGAGGTTTTGGGCTTTATAAACCCATTAGGAGTCGGTTTGGTGTTTTAAATCAATTAGCAATAGGATTTGGTTTTGGTTTTCCTAAACCACATTGGTTTAGACTTAGGGTTTTATATTTTATGCTTTTAAACAGCAGCACCACGTACATGTGACTTTGGATCATTCTTTTTTATCAATAAACTTCTTTTTGGTGCAAACCAGTCTTGAGACGACACTGTCTCCTTTGTTCACAAGTGGTGAACGTTTCTATATCACACTAAGGGAGAGTTAATCTTCTGTGATCCATCCTAGACATCAAGCAGGACGCCCCTGTGTCTGAGGAGTAGCATAAACAACCTCTGAGAAATCCATAGCTCGAAGGTGAAGTCCATCCGCCATCCAAGAGACCTACAATCTCTTGATCCTTTCACCCACGCCCCTTCAA
The DNA here is from genome assembly GCA_016771965.1 of Brassica carinata. Taxonomy (NCBI): domain Eukaryota; kingdom Viridiplantae; phylum Streptophyta; class Magnoliopsida; order Brassicales; family Brassicaceae; genus Brassica; species Brassica carinata. Next base: position 37,661,212 of record CM028689.1, read on the forward strand.
GTGTTTCAGGGACTAGACAGCCATTACAGAGCCGCACCAAGTGGTATCAGAACCTCTTGAAGGTTAGGGTTTGAAGTTTTCACCTAGGAGCACGACATCTATCAGTTACCTAGAGATCTTCTATGTCTGGATATGAAGAAGGGCTCACAATTCCATCTTTCTATGGAAAGATTGATACAGATGCATACCTTGATTGGGAAAAGAAGATGGAGTTTCTCTTTGGACTCCAATACTACACTGAAAAGAAAAAGGTATGTCTAGCAGTCACTGGACTCTATGGAAGTGCATTCTCATGGTGGCAAAGAGTTTCTCAGACTAGGAGATTTGAAAAAAAAAACCACAAATTACTTCATGGGATGAGATGAAGACCTTGATGAAGAAGAGGTTTGTCTCGCAGTAGATACTTCCTAAACTAAAACCAGAAGCAGCAACAAAGCTTACTACTATAGATCAGCCTGCCTGTTGGTCTGAATTGCCATCAAAACTGGCTGAGAGAAGATCTGTGGTTCCTGTTCTATCATTGAAACAAGAGGAGGAAAAGCTGCAAGGTTCTATATCAGCTTCACAAATAAAACAGATTGAGGAGAGTCATGAAACTGAACCAGAACCAACAATTCCTTGTCTAGAACTAGAGGAGGAGGCACAAGTTTCAGAAGCTGAGTGTGGCCACGTGCCTGATCAAAGAAAACAAGAAGAAAAAGTTCCTGGAGGGTCATCTAATGCTCTTGAATTGGTGCTTTCTCTTGTTGAGCAAGGTGAAAGCTTTCAGTCTTTATCTTCGGCTTACTGACCTGGTATACTTTAGACTTCCAGACCAGCTTAGTGGAGTATTTGAGAGATGTTAAGGGCTTGCAGCAAGTTTTTTTTGAACCAGGAGGAAGCTTCAGTGTTACTATAAGAAGTACCAACAATCTGGTGCAGAAAACAGTTTCATACAAGCTTGATCAGCAAGGTTTCTTCACTCCTGAAAAACAAGATTTGTGGTCAAATCTTTTTGAAGGGAGAGAGGATGGTGTGATCTTGAGTATCTGCAGTAAAAATAGTGGAGAAACAGGAGGTGACACGCCTTGATCAGTCCCATAACTGATCGTAACCAGCCGAGAGTAACAAAACGTAAACTTGCTGTGGTTAAAAAGATGCCAAAGCTTGAGAATGAATATGGGGATCATTACACACGACCACCAGACCCTATGCAGCATGAGAACCAAGTTATAATGAGCATTGGGAAAGGTGTATTGAGAGAAATCATAGATATTCTCCTAGGCAGCCACAAGGAGCTAGTTCGCCACCGATCAATCAGCAAGGTTTCTGCTTGTTTTAGAGATATAATGCTCTCATTCTATCCGGAGAGCATAGAACACATGCTGAGACAGCCATGGTTGAGGCGTGCTTATGGAGTAAATGGAGAGAAGCTTTTTCAGCAGCAGCTGGTTATGAGTTAAATGGAAAGGAAAGTTTTGTTTGCTACATACTAAGGCACGTGAGGAGCTTAGAGATGATTGAGCAAGGTTCCAAGAGCTTGCTGAAGCATGGAAAAGGATTGCAGTCCCGGTATTTGATCCGGAGATGATCATGTTTCTATCATCTAACAAGTCTCGGTTGAGGACAAATCCTTTTGAAGGGAGAGAGGATGGTGTGACCCTGATCAGCTCCATACTAAAGAACATGAAGTCAAGGAAAGAAGGAGCTAGGAAATGGATCATGGCACGACCTGATGAGCTTTATGGAAAGCTAAAAGGCTTGATCCATGAGGTATCGGACCGAGAAAAGGCTATGGACCTTGATGTGGCCTTTATAAAGCATGGACTGACTTTGGACAATCATGGACGACCTGTGACAACCCTGATTGACAAGGAAATGGATAGGATGAAGCTGGTTAGACAGGAAATGGAATGGGAGATTCAGTATGATCGAGAAATGGACTGGTCAAACCGACATATGCGAGAATTGAGTTGGAAATGGAAGATTGAGAACCAGAGCAGGAAATGGAACATGATGAGGATCTTTATCATCCAAATGAGCATAAGGAGCAGCTTAGTCGGACCTGGAACAAGATGGATCGAGCCCAAGAAAGAGTTGTTCGAAAAAGGCCTTTATCGGCCCAGAAAGTGGAAGAACAAACCAGCTTGGTTTATGATTGGCCCAATATGATTATGCACAACCATTATGGTCTATTTTAAGTGTATTTGGTTTTATTATTTATGTAAACTCATTAGGAAGAGGTTTTGGGCTTTATAAACCCATTAGGAGTCGGTTTGGTGTTTTAAATCAATTAGCAATAGGATTTGGTTTTGGTTTTCCTAAACCACATTGGTTTAGGCTTAGGGTTTTATATTTTATGCTTTTAAACAGCAGCACCACGTCCATGTAACTTTTGATCATTCTTTTTTATCAATAAACTTCTTTTTGGTGCAAACCAGTCTTGAGACGACACTGACTCCTTTGTTCACAAGTGGTGAACGTTTCTATATCACACTAAGGGAGAGTTAATCTTCTGTGATCCATCCTAGACATCAAGCAGGACGCCCCTGTGTCTGAGGAGTAGCATAAACAACCTCTGAGCAATCCATAGCTCGAAGGTGAAGTCCATCCGCCATCCAAGAGACCTACAATCTCTTGATCCTTTCACCCACGCCCCTTCAAGTGTTTCAGGGACTAGACAGCCTATCCAGGGCCGTACCAGAGAGAGAGGCAATGAGAATCTCGTTTATTGCATACTAAAATGGTTACACAATACAACATATTTAAAGACTAAATCTGGACACAACTTGACAAAGAAATGAATAAACAAAGAGGTGAGAGAGCTGCGGGTGGAGACTAAAAATGACAGCTCCTAACGTCTAGGACAACATGTGACTAAGTGGTCCACACCACTCCAACGTCTCTCTTGCTACCTTGCCGACATCCAGCCACTATTTTAATCATCTTGGACTTCTTTAACTCCAAACTTATAAGGCAGATCAGTTCCTTGCACTTGAAGACTCACTAGGTTGTACGGATTGCCTTGATTCCCAAGATAGATTCAAATAGTCTTTACTGGCGCCAATACACTTCCTTTGATCTCCCTTGGTCTTTTATTGCTTCATCTCAACATTGACTGACCTATCTCCAAGTGTTTAAGGATACCCTTGATCCAAACCAACTCATTGGTAAGCTTCAGCATGGCTCTATACTCAGCCTCAGCACTAGAGCATGATACCACCTTTTGCTTCCTACTCTTCCAGGTTACCATGTTTCCTCCAATGAACGTACAGTAACCAGTTGTAGACCTTCTATCAGTTCTGTCACCAGTCCAATCTGCATCCCAATAACCTACAACTTGGTACGGCCCTGGAATGGCTGTAATTCCCTGGATCTCTTGTAGGTGGGTAAATTCTTTGATAATGCTTGCAAACAGAGAATAAAGACTCAATCTGTTTCAAGGCTTGTGGATTGAAGTGGAACACAAGAGGGGTAGCTCGACTCCTGATACTCCTAGTTCTCCTTCTCTGGATATGACACACCAAAGAGACTGAACCTTGTTTTGTTGGATATTACACACCAACAGTTGAGAGAAAACTCAACACAAAGAAGAACATAAAAATGTCAATTGATTCATTCGTTGACTGCCAAAAACGTGGCTACATATGTTTAAAAGCATAAAACAGAAAACCCTAAACCAAAACAAAAATGGTTAATGAAAACCAGATCCTAATCCTATTGCAAATTGGTTTAAAACACCAAACCAACTCCTAGTGGGTTTATAAATCCCAAAACCTATTCCTAACGAGTTTACATAAATAATAAAATCAAATACACTTAAAATAGACCATAATGGCCGTGCATAATCATATTGGGCCAATACTAAACCAAGCTGGCTTGTCCTTCCACCTTTTGGGCCGATAAAGGCCTTTTTCGAACAACTCTTTCTTGGGCTCGATCCATCTTTTTCCAGGTCCGACCAAGTTGCTTCTTATACTCATTTGGATGATAAATATTCTCCTCATGTTCCATTTCCAGCTCTTATTCTTCATCTTCCATTTCCAACTCATTTCTCGCCCATGTCGGTTTGAACATTGAATTTCTCGATCATAGCAGATCACCCATTTCATTTCCTGTGTAACCAGCTTCCTCCCATCCATTTCCTGGTCAATCAGATTGCATACTAGTCTACCATGCTGGTCCATTGTCATTCCTTCCTCTATAAAGGCCTCATCAAGGCCCACAACCTTCTCTCGGTCCAATACTTCATGAATCAGGCCAATAAACTCTCCAATAAGCCCATTAGGTCGTGCTGTGACCCATTGGATTTCTGGTACATGGATTGGCTTCCAGAACTTGAGTTTGAAGCTGATCCAGGTCGCACCATTCCCTCCTTCTTTAAAAGGATTTGTCCTCAAATCATGTTCTTTAAGGATGAATGGACTGTACAATCTCAGCTGCTTTGTTTCTTCTTGGATCAGGGTGTTGTTAATGCTCTTGTGCACGTCTATATCCCCTCCAGGTTCAAACACAAAGCTTTGTAAGGCCTTCACACGTCCTAGATGCTTCACAGGGCTTTGCTCATTACAAGTAACACTTAGAGCAAACAATTTCTTCTCCTTGTTTATCTCAGATCTCACTTCTCCTAATGGAGCTTCTCTCCACTGATACCAAAAACAAGTCTTGATCTTAGACTCCTGGGCACGTGAGCTCAGCTTAGATAAACCAGAAACTAGGATTGGTTCTCTCTGTTGACGCAATAACCCTTCCAAGTTAAGCTTCCTTGCTGCTGCTATTTGGATCAGATTGTTGTTGATGCTTTTATGCAAATACAAGTTTCCTCCTGGTTCAAAAACAGTCTGTTGCAACCCTTTGACAACTCTCAGATGCTCCACCAAGATGGACTGGAAGTATAACATAATCCTGGTCAGTAACCCACAATATAAAGACTGAAAGATTTCACCTTGATCAATCAGAGCATGCGCCAGTTCAGGAGTTGTAGATGACTCTCCAAGTACTTTTTCTTCTTGCTTTGTTTGATCAGGCACATGCATACACATCACTTGTGTTTCTCCATCCTGTTCAGACGCAATCATGGGCAATGAATCCTCTGGTAGTGAATCTGGTTGTGCAATCTCCTCCAAGTAAAAGTCGAAATCTGATTCTTCCTCTCCCCCATTGGAAACCAGGCACATACTTAGAACTCATGATTATTTTAAGCTCATTCCAAGTGTAGATTGGTTCTTCATCATCCCAGCGGGCTTCTTTCTCTACCTTCCACCATGCTTTAGCCTCCCCTCTCAATAAACTAATAGCAAACGATAGGCTTTCCCATGAGGATACTTGATTATGCGCAATGTAACTATCTAGGCTTTCAACCCACGACTTAAAAGCTTCTGGACCATATCCTCCAACAAAAACCTCAGGATACATCATAGAAAACAAATCAAACAAGTCTCTTAGGTCTCAGCCTTGTTGTAGTTTCACTTCTCTGCCACTCTTCTTCTCTTCCAAACGACTTTGATAGTAGATCAGCTACCAAAGAGAGAAAATCGTGTGCAGTTGATGAAACTAGCTTAATATCTCTTACCCTAACCTTCAACCAGGCTCTGGTACCACTTGGTACGGCCCTGGAATGGCTGTAATTCCCTGGATCTCTTGTAGGTGGGTAAATTCTTTGATAATCCTTGCAAACAGAGAATAAAGACTCAATCTGTTTCAAGGCTTGTGGATTGAAGTGGGACACAAGAGGGATGGCTCGACTCCTGATACTCCTAGTTCTCCTTCTCTGGATATGACACACCAAAGAGATTGAACCTTGTTTTGTTGGATATTACACACCAACAGTTGAGAGAAAACTCAACACAAAGAAGAACATAAAAATGTCAATTGATTCATTCGTTGACTGCCAAAAACGTGGCTACATATGTTTAAAAGCATAAAACCAAAAACCATAAACCAAAACCAAAGTGGTTAATGAAAACCAGATCCTAATCCTGTTGCAAATTGGTTTAAAACACCAAACCGACTCCTAGTGGGTTTATAAATCCCAAAACCTATTCCTAATGAGTTTACATAAATAATAAAATCAAATACACTTAAAATAGACCATAATGGCTGTGCATAATCATACTGGGCCAATACTAAACCAAGCTGGCTTGTCCTTCCACTTTTTGGGCCGATAAAGGCCTTTTTCGAACAACTCTTTCTTTGGCTCGATCCATCTTTTTCCAGGTCCGACCAAGTTGCTTCTTATACTCATTTGGATGATAAATATTCTCCTCATGTTCCATTTCCAGAACTTATTCTTAATCTTCCATTTCCAACTCATTTCTCGCCCATGTCGGTTTGAACATTGAATTTCTCGATCATAGCAGATCACCCATTTCATTTCCTGTGTAACCAGCTTCCTCCCATTCATTTCCTGGTCAATCAGATTGCATACTAGTTTTCCATGCTGGTCCATTGTCATTCCTTCTCTATAAAGGCCTCATCAAGGCCCACAGCCTTCTCTCGCTCCAATACTTCATGAATCAGGCCAATAAACTCTCCAATAACCCCATTAGGTCGTGCTGTGACCCATTGGATTTCTGGTACATGGATTGGCTTCCAGAACTTGAGTTTGAAGCTGATCCAGGTCGCACCACAACTTCAGTGCTTCTATTGCAGCCCATCCATATACCAAGACCTTGAGATCCATTCAGATACATGAGAACTCTTTCCACCATGCGCCAGTGGTGCCCCTTTGGAGCTTGCATATGCTGGCTTACTTGATTCAAAGCAAAGCATATATCTGTCCTTGTAATGGTTAAGTATATCAGCTTCCCCACAAGCTTCCTATATGATGTGATCATGGACCAGTCAAGTAAAGAAGATAATGAGATCCTTGATGAGCCAGCTGATGAAGAAGAAGCTCTAGCCTTACCTGAAGGTCCTATGACTAGATCCAGAAGCAAACAACTTATAGAAACCATTGGAGGGTTACTTAAGACATCCTTGAAGCAAGAAGAGAGTCTGGGAAGAAGCTTGATCATCCAAGACACACTTACCACAATTCAAGCTATTTCTTTTTCTAGATAGTCATCAGATGAGCAAGTAACATATGTGTGCTCTTTTTCCCTATCTTTGGTTTTGTCCCACTGGGTTTTCCAAAGATAGGTTTTTAAGAGGCCATATGTTGCTTGAAAGAAAATGAAGAACAGAGTAAAACAGAGTAAGAACAGAGTATAAGTGATGAGGAATCCGTGGAACAAGAGAGGGAGAGAGATGAGAGAGTTTGCAAAGAGTAAAGAGAAGGATTTTTTATTTCCTTAGATGATATGTGCTTACAATTACAATATAAATAGGCACAGCAAAGTGAGATAAGACAACAAGAATAAGAATAAAGAATGAGGCTGCCCAAGGCTTGAAAGGACAGACTCAAACAGCAACCTCGCTTAAAAAGAACATGTGATCTTTACTATATTTAAATGCCAACTTGCTTCTGACCTTTCCTGAACTCTCCAACGGTCCTAAGCACTCCAGAACACTCCATTGACTATTTAAAATAGTTCCTTGCCTCCTAAACTCAGCTCTGGTCGAGTTGCTTCCTTGGTAGGCACGCTTTGTAATGGACTGACTTGTGTTCCAAGTCTCAGACTGATCATATCTCAATTCATCCGGATGCCTGCTCTTTCTTTCTCTTCTCTTCTCATGTCTTCATTTCAATACTCCCCCTCAAGCTTTACCATAAGGCATGGTTAAGCTTGGAACCCATGAAGACATCCTCATTAAAACCTTTTGTGTGAAAAACCAATGGGACAAAACACACAAGAGGAAAAAGAGTAGATGCTTCATGGCTTAAGAGGATCATGATCTGACAAGTCTATGAGTCCCAATCTTGGATGGATGGACTCACAGACCTTAGTACTTGCTCCTTTGGTGAAGATATCTGCTAGCTGATCTTCACTCCTAGTGTAGCAAGGTAGAATGATCTTCTCGCCCACCGCTTGTCTCACCTTGTGACAATCCACTTCAATGTGTTTTGTTCTCTCATGGAAGACTGAGTTGGAGGCTATGTGAATGGCTGCCTGGTTATCACAGTGCATTGTGATTGGTGTTGTTGTCTCAATGCCCAAGTCCTTTAGCAAGTTTCTGATCCATATAAGCTCACTAGTCAGCTTTCTCATGGCTCTATATTCTGCCTCAGCACTTGAACATGATACAACCTTCGCTTCTTGCTTTTCCAAGTGACTAGATTGCCTCCTATGAAGGTGCAATAGCCTGTTGTAGACCTCCTGTCCACTCTATCACCTGCCCAATCTGCATCACAAGATCCTACAATCTCGTGCTCTTGTTGCAACCCATCCATACACCTTGACCGGAGCTTCCCTTAGATATCTTAGAATCCTTTCCACCATATTCCAATGATGAACTTTAGGGGCTTGCATATGCTGACTGACTTGGTTCACTGCAAAGCAAATATCTGGTCTTGTGATGGTAAGATAGATCAGCTTCCCAACCATTTTCCTATAGAGTTTGAAGTCTCCAAATGGTTCATCTTCAAACTCCCCCTCACGCAAGACCTTGTACCCTTCTTCTAGTGGTGTCTTGGCTGTTCTTTCTTTAAGCTTTCCTGCCTCACTTAAGATATCAAGTGTGTACTTTCTTTGAGATAGGAAGAGCCCTCTTTAGAGCTGCATATTTCTATCCCTAGAAAGTACTTTAACTCACCAAATCTTTAATATCAAAAGCAGATTTAAGAAAAGCTTTAGTTGAGATGATACCTTCCTTGTCATTTCCTGTGATGATGATATCATCTACATAAATTAGAACTGCCACAATCCCTTGCTTGCTGGTGAGAGTGAAGAGTGTGTGATCAGGTTCTGATTTAACAAACCCTTTTCCATTAAGGGTTGTACTTAACTTGTGATACCAGGCTCTTGGTGATTGCTTTAATCCATAGATAGCTTTCTTCAATCTTAGGACATTTCCAGGCTTGACCATGTCATCCATACCAGGTGGTGGTCTCATGTAGACCTCATCTTCTAGCTCTCCTTGAAGAAAGGAATTTTTGACATCCATCTGCCATAAATCCCATTCCAAGTTCACAGCAACTGAAAGTAGGATCCTTATGGTGTGGAGTTTAGCTACTGGTGCAAATGTGTCTAGGTAGTCTTCTCCATAGACTTGAGTGTATCCCCTTGCCACTAGTCTTGTCTTCTTCCTCTCTGGTTGTCCATTTGCCTTGTACTTGATGGTGAAAAGTAGGCGGCTAGTGACTGCTTTCTTTCCTTTAGGAAGCTCACTCATACCAAGTATCATTCTTGATCATGGCTCCAACTTCATCCCCAACAGAATCTCTCCACTCATCATGCTCCATTGCTTCTTCATAAGTCTTTGGAACATAATCTTGATCCAGATTGGTGATGAAGGCTACATGATCTTGAGGATAACTAGCAAAGGAGCAGGCTGCGGATAGGATGAGCTCTTGCATTCTTTGTTGAAGTATACTCGGTGTTAACCCAATTAGATGGATCTTTTCTCACTCTGGTACTTCTTCTTAATGGCTGAATCTGCTCCTCTATTACTGCCTCTTCCTGTCCTTGATCACCATCATACTGATCATCACTAGACTGATCCGATTCTGCTCCATCTTGATCATGAACTGAAGCTGAACCATCTTCGGTGTTTCGGTGTTGGTTCATGCTCATTGCCCCCTCAGGATCAGGATGGACTGGTTCAACACTTGGTGCTGCTTCTTCATTGTTGACAGCAACTGGTGGTGATGTAGTGGTTCTAGGCCTCACTGCCCTAGGCTGAGTAATGCCTAAACTCTCGAATGGTTCTCGAGGTTGTTTGCCCTATCGATGGTTCCTGTGAGAGATCTCTAAGACTTTCCCAGCTCTTCTCACTGTAGTACCCTTTGATTCTACAAACTTCACATCCCTTGAGACCATCACTCTTCTTGAATCTGGTACATAACACTTGTACCCTTTCTGTGTGAGAGTATCCTATGAACATAGCTTTGATACTCTTAGGATCAAGCTTGTTCCTTTGTTCACCTGGTACCAATACATAGCACACACACCCAAACACACGAAATGATCTATGGGAGGCTGAGTCTTGTTTAATACCTGAAATGGAGAGACATCTTTGAGGACTTTGGTAGAATCCTGTTGATAAGATAGCATGCAGAAACCACAGCATCTCCCCAAAACCTCTTTGGGACATTGGTGTGGAACATCATGCTCCTTGCAACCTCCATAAGATGGCGATTTTTCCTCTCAGCCACTCCATTTTGTTGTGGTGTGTATGGGCAGCTGGTCTGGTGAATAATACCATGTTTTGCTAAGTGTTGTTTGAAGGCATGGCTAGTGTATTCTCCCCCATTATCAGACCTAAAAATTTTTATCTTGGAATTGAAATGGTTAGTGACATAGTTTTGGAAGTTTATAAAAGCTTCTAGGACCCTATCTTTGCTTTTAATCAGTGTGAGCCAAGTATATTTTGATTTCTCATCTATGAATGTCACAAAATATTTATGATTTTCTCTAGAAACACAAGGTGAAGTCCAAACATCAGAGTGAACTAGATCAAAACAATTCTCATAGATAGTCATAGATGAAGGAAATCTTGATTTATGATGTTTACCAAGAATACAAGCCTCACAAGTTTCATTTTGCAAAGATAGATCAGGGAACATCAATTTTAAAGCATGAGAATGGGGGTGGCCTAATCTAGCATGCCATAACACATCATTAGCTAAGACAAGGAATTAAAAGCATAAGTAGAATCTGATCTAAGCTTGGTATCTTCAGGAAATACAGCTCTCCCTTGCTTACACCTTTGCCCAGCATCTTACTGGTCTTAATATCCTGAAAGCACACATCATTAGGACTAAAAATAACATTGCAATTTAAATCATTAGTTGCTCTTTTCACAGATAAAAGATTAGAAGCAAAGGCTGGCATGTAAAAAGCTTGAGATTCTTTATCAAACAGATTCAGATTCCCTACTCCTTCTATTGGAATTCTATCACCATTTGCAATTACAACACTTCCTAGGGCAGGTTTAATATCACTAATCAGTTTAGCATCCCTAATCATATGATGAGAAGCTCCTGAATCAATGATCAATGGCCTAGCAGTGTGAGATGCATTATGGATAGAATTTAAAGCATTAATACTTTGGTTACCGAGTTTGCATTGAGAGCCTTGATCAAGGCCTCAAGGTCTGACTTTCTGATGAATGTATCCTCCTGAGATGGTTGAGACAAAGTGGGAGGTGGAGCCACCAGTGTGGGTTGTAGAGGTCAAGGCTCTACCATCATTTCCCATGCATATAGCTGGGTGCTGGATGCTCCTTAGCTCTTGCTTCATGGACTCTGGTCTGGCTGTATTTATTTGCTGAGGCTGGCCTGAGATGAGGATGCAGAATACAGCAGTTGGTTTTGGAGTGGCCTTTGTACTTGCAATGCTCACAAGTCAGCGACTTGTCTCCTCCTCCTCTTGGCTTGAAGTGAGCCTTGTTAGCTGAAGCACTCTCCACCTTCTCAACCTTATGTGCCATAGATAAGTCTCCTTTCCACCTCCAAAGAGTCCATCTGAGCCTATCTCCTTTTGTAGCTGAGCACATACTTCATCATAGCTTGGAAGCTCCTTTTCTCTTAAAATGTGTCCGACCACATCATTGAAGCTTGGGCTGAGTGTGAAGAGCAGTCCAAAGATCTTGTCTTGCTCACGCCTGGCTTCAATTGTCTCAGGGGTCATTGGAGCTTGGCCTTAGCATCTCCAGCTCAGACCATAGCTGACTATACTTCCCAAGGTGTTTGGTGAAGTCTCCTTCTTCTTGCTGCAAGGTGTTGATGGCTCTCTTCACTTCATAGATTCTGGTAAGGTTTGAAGTGTTACCATAAACTCTTTGTAGAGTATCCCACAACTGTTTTGGAGTTGTACAGTGTGAGTAAGTGTCCATAAGTGGACCATCAAGAGAGCTATGCAAGATAGACAGCACCATGAGATCTTCCTGAACCCATTTGCCTTCATCTATCACTACAATCTCCTTGCCATCTTCTCCTTGGGTGATCTGCTTTGGAGCTGAACTTGAAGTAACATGCTCCCAAAGACCTCTTCCTCCAAGGGCTGCTCTGGTCATCCTAGACCAAGTGATGTAGTTTCCTGGTCCCTTGAGTGTACATGGGATGAGAACCGCCTGTGGTGCTCCATCTCTTACAAGTAGGCCAAGAAGAATTTAAATTTTTCAAGGCTGGATTTGAGAGAGTTAAGCTCTGGAATTGAGAGAACTATGTCTAGAATCAAGATAACCTCTCAAGAAAATGAAATAGGGACAGAACGAGTAAGCACAACCAAGAACAGAGAATGAAAACTCAAGAACACTCAAGAACGAGTTTTATTATCCATCGGATAAAAGAATTCGAGAGAATTTTTAGAAAATAACAAGATGAATCTGAAGAAAGGTAAGTAAAGAGTGTTTATGAAGTAATTGAGGTTCTCAAGAGCTTAAAGCTCGATACCATGAAAGAAAATGAAGAACAGAGTAAAACAGAGTAAGAACAGAGTATAAGTGATGAGGAATCCGTGGAACAAGAGAGGAGAGAGATGAGAGAGTTTGCAAAGAGTAAAGAGAAGGATTTTTATTTCCTTAGATGATATGTGCTTACAATTACAATATAAATAGGCACAGCAAAGTGAGATAAGACAACAAGAATAAGAATAAAGAATGAGGCTGCCCAAGGCTTGAAAGGGACAGACTCAAACAAAGAACCGCTTAAAAAGAACATGTGATCTTTACTATATTTAAATGCCAACTTGCTTCGACCTTTCCTGAACTCTCCAACGGTCCTAAGCACTCAGAACACTCCATTGACTATTTAAAATAGTTCCTTGCCTCCTAAACTCAGCTCTGGTCGAGTTGCTTCCTTGGTAGGCAAGTCTTGTACGGACTGACTTGTGTTTCAAGTCTCAGACTCGATCATATCTCAATTCATCCGGATGCCTGCTCTTTCTTTCTCTTCTCTTCTCATGTCTTCATTTCAATATTGCTTTCCTATCACTCATTTGATGTACTTAGGTTTTCCAGACTTTATTTAAATTTCTATCTTATGTTATTTCAAAGACTATAGTTTATTTGTAACACATTTATTGAACAAGGAGCCTGTTCCTTGCCTTCTCTATATATATGTACTCGGATGCCCTAGTTTCATTGGGATCCAATCTTTTATTTTCAGACTCTTGTCTCTCTCTCTATCAGCCGCAAGTCTCTTGTAGCTCTGAGTGTCCTTGAGTCTTTGTTAGTGTGTCATATCTAACAAAACCATAAGAGTGATTGTCTTGGTGTGTCATATCCAAGGGATTCACTTAGGAGTATCAAGGAGACCCCTCACATCTCTTTGTGTCACCATTCGTTCCACACACCTTGGAGCAGATTGAGTCTTTTGATTCTCTGTTTGCAAGGATCTATCCCATTCCAACCAGAGAAGCATCCTAGGAGTGTATTATGTGGTATCAGAGCAACTCTGGCTAGGGAAGTTCTCGTTCTCTTTAAGTTTTCACTCAGTCTGTCTCTTGGTTTCATAACTATTGATAGATCTGAGTTTTGTTGTGTTGTTTCTGTCGATTTGACTCACTCCCAGTTCAGTATTGCTAGATCTGTTGTTGTGTGTTTTAAAATTGATAGATCTGACAGTCTCTAATTTTAGATCTGTGATAGATCCGATCATCTCTTGTTGTTTCTTTGTTAGATCTGTTATTTTTATCAGTGTATCTCTCTATCTATTGATAAACCTGTGTAAGATTGATAGATCTGTTGTTGTTTTGTTGAAAATCTGATAAAAGTTGAAGTGTTGATCGTGTGATTTTGAAAAGACTCTTCAGATTCTTGTTGGATAAGTTACCGGAAATTCAAATCTGATAGAAAATCTCTTTTGCCGCCTGTTGATCTTTTGTTTTTGTTTCCTTATTTGAATTGATTTCATTTCTTGTTTCTTGAACTTCTTACTGTCCATTTTCTTTTGTTGTTTTAGGTACTATGGCAGGAGATACGAAGAGGATGAAGGAGTTAGTCTTGAAAACAAAGCTTTGCTGGAAGCTTTGACTCACTGTGCAAAATATGATGGAGACGAGATTAGTTTCTTTCCGCGAAGAACTTGATGCCCAGTCTTCAGAACAGAGGCGTGAACCAAGGCAAAACCGACGAGATCAGAATAGACAAGAGCATGGTGGATCACAGGAGACTGATAACTATTATGAGCGCCACAGAGTTGAGAAGAGTGGTTCATCATTATCTTCACGAGATAATAGAAGGAGACATCATCGTGATCGTGATGGGAGAAGATCTTACCGTGATGATTTTGCTGGTTTCAAAATTAAAATTCCTCCCTTCCATGTCAAGGTTGATCCAGACGCTTACCTCAAGTGGGAGAAGAAGATTGAGCTCGTTTTCAATTGCCAACACTACACCAACGCTCAAAGAATCCAAATTGCTGCTACTGAGTTTCATGATTATGCCTTGAGCTGGTGGGATCAACTGGTTACTACAAGGAGGTTGAATCAGGAGTATCCGGTTGAGTCTTTGCATGAGATGAAGTCTCTTATGCGTAAGAGGTTTGTGCCCAACCACTATCATCGCGAATTACATCAGAAGCTGAGGAGACTTACACAAGACTCTAAGACCGTGGAGGAGTACTATCAGGAAATGGAGTTGTTGATGCTTAGGGCTGGTATATCTGAGGACAGAGAAGCTACTATGGCTAGGTTTCTTGGAGGACTTAACCGTGAGGTACAGGACAGTGTGGAGATGCAACACTATGTGGAGATAGAAGAGATGTTGCACAAAGCTATTCTGGTGGAGCAGCAGATCAAAAGGAAGCATCACCTCCGTAGCACCTATAGCTCCAGCAAGTACCAACATTCTAAAGATGAGAAACCATCCTACCTGAAAGACATTAAGCCTCAGCAGAAAGAAGATAGTAAGCCGGGTGTCACATTCAGCAAAGACAAAGACAAAGACAAATGCAAAGCAGAAGCTACTAGTTCCAGAGCCAGAGATGTGAAGTGTTTCAAGTGTCAAGGGCGTGGGCACTATGCCAATGAGTGCACCAACAAAAGAGTTATGATTCTTCTTGAGAATGGAGAGTATTAATCAGAGAAAGAGAAGTCTGAGTCTGATCATGGTAAGTCTGGAGAAGAAAGGAGACCCCTCACATCTCTTTGTGTCACCATTCGCCTCCACACACCTTGGAGCAGATTGAGTCTTTGATTCTCTGCTTGCAAGGATCTATCCCATTCCAACCAGAAGCATCCTAGGAGTGTATTATGTGGTATCGAGCAACTCGCTAGGGAAGTTCTCGTTCTCTTTAAGTTTTCACTCAGTCCGTCTCTTGGTTTCATAACTATTGATAGATCTGAGTTTTGTTGTGTTGTTTCTGTCGATTTGACTCACTCCCAGTTCAGTATTGCTAGATCTGTTGTTGTGTGTTTTAAAATTGATAGATCCATTTCTAATTTTAGATCTGTGATAGATCCGATCATCTCTTGTTGTTTCTTTGTTAGATCTGTTATTTTTATCAGTGTATCTCTCATCTATTGATAAACCTGTGTAAGATTGATAGATCTGTTGTTGTTTTGTTGAAAATCTGATAAAAGTTGAAGTGTTGATCGTGTGATTTTGAAAAGACTCTTCAGATTCTTGTTGATAAGTTACCGAAATTCAAATCTGATAGAAAATCTCTTTGTCACTGTTGATCTTTTGTTTTTGTTTCCTTATTTGAATTGATTTCATTTCTTGTTTCTTGAACTTCTTACTGTCCATTTTCTTTTGTTGTTTTAGGTACTATGGCAGGAGATACAGAAGAGGATGAAGGAGTTAGTCTTGAAAACAAAGCTTTGCTGGAAGCTTTGACTCGCCGTGTGCAAAATATGATGGAGACGAGATTAGTTTCTTTCCGCGAAGAACTTGATGCCCAGTCTTCAGAACAGAGGCGTGAACCAAGGCAAAACCGACGAGATCAGAATAGACAAGAGCATGGTGGATCACAGGAGACTGATAACTATTATGAGCGCCACAGAGTTGAGAAGAGTGGTTCATCATTATCTTCACGAGATAATAGAAGGAGACATCATCGTGATCGTGATGGGAGAAGATCTTACCGTGATGATTTTGCTGGTTTCAAAATTAAAATTCCTCCCTTCCATGTCAAGGTTGATCCAGACGCTTACCTCAAGTGGGAGAAGAAGATTGAGCTCGTTTTCAATTGCCAACACTACACCAACGCTCAAAGAATCCAAATTGCTGCTACCGAAGTTTCATGATTATGCCTTGAGCTGGTGGGATCAACTGGTTACTACAAGGAGGTTGAATCAGAGTATCCGTTGAGTCTTTGCATGAGATGAAGTCTCTTATGCGTAAGAGGTTTGTGCCCAACCACTATCATCGCCAATTACATCAGAAGCTGAGGAGACTTACACAAGACTCTAAGACCGTGGAGGAGTACTATCGGAAATGGAGTTGTTGATGCTAGGCTGGTATATCTGAGGACAGAGAAGCTACTATGGCTAGGTTTCTTGGAGGACTTAACCGCGGAGGTACAGGACAGTGTGGAGATGCAACACTATGTGGAGATAGAAGAGATGTTGCACAAAGCTATTCCGTGGAGCAGCAGATCAAAAGGAAGCATCACCTCCGAAGCACCTATAGCTCCAGCAAGTACCAACATTCTAAAGATGAGAAACCATCCTACCTGAAAGACATTAAGCCTCAGCAGAAAGAAGATAGTAAGCCGGTGTCACATTCAGCAAAGACAAAGACAAAGACAAATGCAAAGCGTAGCTACTAGTTCCAGAGCCAGAGATGTGAAGTGTTTCAAGTGTCAAGGCGTGGGCACTATGCCAATGAGTGCACCAACAAAAGAGTTATGATTCTTCTTGAGAATGGAGAGTATTAATCAGAGAAAGAGAAGTCTGAGTCTGATCATGGTAAGTCCGAGAAGAAAGTGAAGTAGAACCCGTGAGAGGCAAGTTGTTGGTGACAAGAAGGCTCTTGAACTTGCAGGTTAAGGATGGAGAGCTTGAGCAGCGTGAGAATCTCTTTTACACAAGGTGTCTGGTTCAGGGAAAAGTGTGCAGTCTCATTATTGATGGAGGCAGCTGTGTCAATGTAGCCAGTAAGACCATGGTAGAGAAGTTGGGTTTGAAAATTCAAGCACCCAAGACCATACAGATTGCAGTGGCTTAATGAGGAGGGCGAGATGAGAGTTTCTACCAGGTGCTGGTTCCTATAGCCATTGGCAGATATGAGGATGAAGTCTTGTGTGATGTATTGCCAATGGAAGTCGGTCATAAACTTCTTGGAAGACCTTGGCAGTATGATAGACGTGTGAATCATGATGGCTTCATGATATGATCATGGACCAGCTTGCTGATAAAGATGGAGAGTTCAAGCTAGCTGAAGGAGATGGGAAGTCTAAAGATGATCCAGCCAAAGAAGATGATGCCTTAGTCCTTACCAATGGTCCCATGACTAGAGCCAGAACCAAGAAACTCAAGGAAGCTATTGGAGGACTGATCAAGAAGTATTTGTTACATGAAGAATGTCTTCAAGGAAGCCTGATACTTCAAGATACGCTTAATACCATTCAAGCTATCTCACCATCAAGCTGAGTGTTGTCTAGGCTAGCAAGCTATGTGTGCTCTTTTCCTATCTTTGTTTTTGTCCCAATGGGTTTTGCAAAGATAGGTTTTTAATGAGGCCTTAGTCTTGCTAAACATATCACCTAGATGACATCTCGAAACCTTAATCTATCTTTTTATTCTAAGTTTTATTTCATTTCTACATTTAATAAAGGAGCTTGTTCCTTTTGAATTTGAAAGCCCCGGAGCCTGTTCCAGCTTTCATTATATATATGTACTAGTCGGCAACCCTAATAACAAGCCTTCTTTCATTTTAAAAACCTTTTGTGTTTTCTTCTCCCTTGCCTTGTCGTGAAGAGAGTGTCCGTGTGTAGTATCCAGTCTGTTGGTGTGTAATATCCATTATCTAAGGGCTCTAGAGAGGTGTGTCATATCCGATCTAAGCCTAGAGTATCAAGGAGCCTTTCCAGCCTCTTGTGTCACCAATCGATCCACAACCCTTGATAAACTTGAGTCTTTGATTCGCTTATGCAAGGATCTATCCATAGCCATCCGAGAAGCATCCTAGGAGTGTATTATGTGGTATCGAGCACTCGAAGGGGAGTTTCGATTTCTTGGTGGACTCAACCGAGATACAAGATAGATTGGAGATGCAACACTATGTGGAGATAGAAGAGATGTTGCACAAAGCTATTCGGTGGAGCAGCAGATCAAAAGGAAGCATCACCTCCGTAGCACCTATAGCTCCAGCAAGTACCAACATTCTAAAGATGAGAAACCATCCTACCTGAAAGACATTAAGCCTCAGCAGAAAGAAGATAGTAAGCCGGGTGTCACATTCAGCAAAGACAAAGACAAAGACAAATGCAAAGCGTAGCTACTAGTTCCAGAGCCGAGATGTGAAGTGTTTCAAGTGTCAAGGGTGGGCACTATGCCAATGAGTGCACCAACAAAAGAGTTATGATTCTTCTTGAGAATGGAGAGTATTAATCAGAGAAAGAGAAGTCTGAGTCTGATCATGGTAAGTCTGGAGAAGAAAGTGAAGTAGAACCTGTGAGAGGCAAGTTGTTGGTGACAAGAAGGCTCTTGAACTTGCAGGTTAAGGATGGAGAGCTTGAGCAGCGTGAGAATCTCTTTTACACAAGGTGTCTGGTTCAGGGAAAAGTGTGCAGTCTCATTATTGATGGAGGCAGCTGTGTCAATGTAGCCAGTAAGACCATGGTAGAGAAGTTGGGTTTGAAAATTCAGAAGCACCCAAGACCATACAGATTGCAGTGGCTTAATGAGGAGGGCGAGATGAGAGTTTCTACTCAGGTGCTGGTTCCTATAGCCATTGGCAGATATGAGGATGAAGTCTTGTGTGATGTATTGCCAATGGAAGTCGGTCATAAACTTCTTGGAAGACCTTGGCAGTATGATAGACGTGTGAATCATGATGGCTTCATGATATGATCATGGACCAGCTTGCTGATAAAGATGGAGAGTTCAAGCTAGCTGAAGGAGATGGGAAGTCTAAAGATGATCCAGCCAAAGAAGATGATGCCTTAGTCCTTACCAATGGTCCCATGACTAGAGCCAGAACCAAGAAACTCAAGGAAGCTATTGGAGGACTGATCAAGAAGTATTTGTTACATGAAGAATGTCTTGAAGGAAGCCTGATACTTCAAGATACGCTTAATACCATTCAAGCTATCTCACCATCAAGCTGAGTGTTGTCTAGGCTAGCAAGCTATGTGTGCTCTTTTCCTATCTTTGTTTTTGTCCCAATGGGTTTTGCAAAGATAGGTTTTAATGAGGCCTTAGTCTTGCTAAACATATCACCTAGATGACATCTCAAACCTTAATCTATCTTTTTATTCTAAGTTTTATTTCATTTCTACATTTAATAAAGGAGCTTGTTCCTTTTGAATTTGAAAGCCCTGGAGCCTGTTCCAGCTTTCATTATATATATGTACTAGTCGGCAACCCTAATAACAAGCCTTCTTTCATTTTAAAAACCTTTGTGTTTTCTTCTCCCTTGCCTTGTCGTAAGAGAGTGTCTGGTGTGTAGTATCCAGTCTGTTGGTGTGTAATATCCATTATCTAAGGGCTCTAGAGAGGTGTGTCATATCCGATCTAAGCCTAGGAGTATCAAGGAGCCTTTCCGCAGCCTCTTGTGTCACCAATCGATCCACAACCCTTGATAAACTTGAGTCTTTGATTCGTTTATGCAAGGATCTATCCATAGCCATCCAGAGAAGCATCCTAGGAGTTCATTAAGTGGTATCAGAGCACTCTGGAAGGGGAGTTTCGATTTCTCTTTTGTGTTTTCATAAGATCTGTTCTTCATCGTTTTATATCATTGATCATTCGGGTTTTGTGTGTTGTTTCTCACTCGATCTGATTGTTATCATTGATAGGATTGATAGATCTATTGTTTCGTGGTTCGATATTGATAGATCTAAGAATTTTGATTAAGTTTTAAACAAAACCTTTCACATTCTTGTCGATTTCATTATTGGTTTGCTTGATCCGAAAGTTGCGTGTGTGTGTGTGACTTGATCTGTTATTAGAATCATAGATCAGAATTTGTTTAATCTCATTCATCATCTGTTGAATTTGATCTGTGGTGTTTCCATTTAGTGAGTGATAAACAATTCAAATCGTCGCGTGTTGCTCAAGTATCGATTGCCGCCTTGTTTAAATCTTATTGTTTCCTTATTTGAATCAATTTTGTGTTTCGATTCCTTTGAACTACTTACTGGTTCAAGTCTTGTGTGTTTCAGGAAGCAATGGGATCCGAGGAGGATGATGAAACTTTTATGAGAAGGAACAAAATGTTACAAGAAGCAATCACCAAACAAGTAATGGATGCGATGGTGAAGTTGCTGAAGAGAAGTATGATCCGAGACCCAATAGTGGACAAGGGCAAGCAACTGATCAGAGGCGTGAGCCAAGAAGGAACAGACGTGGTCAGCGTGAGCACACTGGATCAGAAGAAACTGATAACTTCTATGAGAAAAGTAGCCATAGCTCTGTTCGAGACATAGCGATGAAGATCTCGACATGATCATGAGGGCGAAGACATAGGCGCAATGAGCTATCAGGATTGAAGCTTAAGATCCCTCCTTTCCATGGCAAAGCTGATCCAGATGCCTATCTTGAGTGGGAAAAGAAGATAGAACTTGTTTTCAACTGTCAGCATTACTCAGAGACTAAGAAGATTCAAGTGGCTGCTACTGAGTTCTATGATTATGCTTTGAGGTGGTGGGATCAGTTGGTTACAAACAAGAGGCGCAATGGTGAGTTTCCCATTGAAACATGGACAGAGATGAAAGCTGTGATGCGCAAGAGGTTTGTACCAAGTCATTATCATCGTGATCTTCATCAAAAGCTGAGACTGCTCACACAAGGATCAAAGTCTGTAGAGGAATACTTTCAAGAGATGGAATTGCTTATGCTGAGAGCTTGTGTATCTGAGGACAGTGAAGCTACTATGGCACGGTTTCTTGGTGGACTCAACCGAGAGATACAAGATAGATTGGAGATGCAACACTACTTGGAGATAGAGGAGATGCTACACAAAGCTATCTTGGTGGAGCAGCAAGTTAAGAGAAGAAGTCAAGCGCGTGGCAGCTATGGTTCCAGTAGATACCAGACCCCTAAAGAAGATAAACCAAGCTATCAGAAGGAGAGCAAGCCACAGCCAAAGGAAGAGCCCAAGTCTAGTAGCATTTACAGCAAAGACAAGGGTAAAATGGAAGCTACAAGCTCAAGGCAAGAGATGTTAAATGCTTTAAGTGTCAAGGGCGTGGACACTATGCCAATGAGTGTACCAACAAGAGGGTTATGATTTTTTTGGAGAATGGAGAGTTTGAATCTGAAGATGAGAAGCCTGAGACTGATCTAGAGACTTCAGAGGCAGAGTATGAAGAAGCACCTGTTTGTGGTAAATTGTTGGTTGCAAGGAGGACTCACAGTTTGCAAAACAAAACCTTAGAACTAGAACAAAGAGAGAACCTGTTCTACACTCGTTGTATGGTGCAACGGAAGGTCTGCAGCCTGATCATTGATGGTGGGAGTTGTGTCAATGTTGCTAGCGAGACAATGGTGAAGAAGCTTGGCTTGAAAACTCAGAAGCATCCCAAGCCATATCGATTGCAATGGCTCAATGAAGAAGGAGAAATGAGAGTATCTACACAGGTTTCTGTTCCTTTATCCATTGGAAGATATGAAGATGAAATACTATGTGATGGGGTACTCAATGGAGGCAAGTCATATCTTACTTTGGAGGCCATGGCAGTTTGATAGAAAAGTTACACATGATGGCTTTACTAACAAGCATTCTTTTGAGTTCAACGGCAAGAAGACTACTCTGGTGCCTCTAACTCCTAAAGAAGTGCATCAAGACCAGTTACAGCTTCAGAAGAAGAAAGAAATAGATCTCAAGCCAGAGCCAAACAAGCAGCATAACTTATATGCCAAAGCTGGTGACATCAAAAGATCTCTTTACTCTAAACAATCAGTTCTCTTATTTGTTTTTAAAGAATCTCTTTTGAATCTAACTGATTGTACACCGGTGTATCCCAGTGAGATGTTAGCTCTTTTACAGGAATATCAGGATGTCTTTCCAGAAGATAACCCCACTGGTTTGCCACCTATGCGTGGAATTGAGCATCAGATAGACTTTGTACCAGGATCTACTCTTCCTAACAGGCCAGCCTACAGAACTAATCGGTTGAAACCAAGGAGTTGCAGAGTCAAGTTGAGGAACTGATGAAGAAAGGCCATATCCGTGAGAGTATGAGTCCTTGTGCTGTTCCGTGCTTCTTGTACCCAAGAAAGATGGTAGTTGGCGCATGTGTGTTGATTGTCGAGCAATCAACAATATAACAGTGAAGTATCGCCACCCTATTCCTAGATTAGATGATATGCTTGATGAATTGCATGGCTCTAGCATCTTTTCTAAGATAGATCTTAAAAGTGGATATCATCAAATTAGGATGAAAGAGGGAGATGAATGGAAAACTGCCTTTAAAACTAAGCATGGTCTTTATGAATGGTTAGTTATGCCTTTTGGATTAACCAATGCTCCTAGTACTTTTATGAGATTGATGAACCATGTGCTTAGGTCTTTTATAGGCTTGTTTGTGGTGGTTTACTTTGATGATATTCTAGTCTACAGCCAGATTCTAGAAGAGCATATAGATCATCTTAGGGCTGTCCTTGATGTTTTGAGAAAAGAAAAGCTTTTTGCTAATCTTAAGAAATGCACTTTCTGTACGGATAACTTGGTCTTCTTAGGTTTTATTGTAAGTACAGATGGAGTAAAAGTGGATCCAGAGAAGGTGAAAGCTATACAAGAATGGCCGAGTCCTAAGACAGTGGGTGAAGTGAGGAGCTTCCATGGACTTGCTGGCTTCTATAGGCGATTTGTAAGAGATTTCAGTACTATAGCAGCTCCTTTGACTGAGGTTATCAAGAAAGATGTTGGATTCAAGTGGGGAGAAGCACAAGAAACTGCTTTCCAATGGCCTTAAAGAGAAGCTTACTCACGCCCCTCTTCTTATACTTCCTGATTTTAATAAAACATTTGAAATTGAATGTGATGCCTCAGGAATTGGTATTGGTGCTGTTCTTATGCAGGATTAAAGACTAATAGCATACTTTAGTGAGAAGCTTGGAGGAGCCACTCTCAACTATGCAACTTATGATAAGGAACTCTATGCCTTGGTGAGGGCCTTGCAGACTTGGCAACATTACTTATGGCCCAAGGAGTTTGTCATTCACACTGATCATGAGTCTCTCAAGTACCTTAAAAGCCAGAACAAGCTCAGTAGGAGGCACGCCAGATGGGTGGAATTCATTGAAACCTTTCCTTATGTGATCAAATACAAACAGTGTAAGGAAAATATAGTTGCTGATGCATTATCCAGAAGGTATGTTCTCTTGGACACTCTTGATGTTAAATTATTGGGTTTTGAGCAAATAAAAGGTATGTATGAGACTGATCCTGAATTTAAAGATGCTTATATCTCTTGTGAAAAGGTTGCTACTGGGCATTATTTTAGGCATGATGGATTTCTTTTCTATGATAATCGTTTGTGTGTGCCTAACTGTTCTTTGAGAGAGTTGTTTGTTAGGGAATCTCATGGAGGAAGTCTCATGGGTCATTTTGGTGTTGCAAAGACTCTTAAAACCTTGCAGGATCATTTCTTTTGGCCTCGGATGAAGAGAGATGTAGAGAAACTTTGTGAGAGATGTACAACTTGTAAGCAAGCTAAGTCTAAGGTTCAATCTCATGGTTTGTATACCCCTCTCCCTATTCCTTATCATCCTTGGAATGACATATCTATGGATGTCATTGTGGGATTGCCTAGAACTAAGAATGGAAAGGATTCTATCTTTGTTGTTGTTGACAGATTGTCAAAAATGGCTCATTTCATAGCATGCCACAAAACTGATGATGCATTACAAGTTGCTAACCTGTTCTTTAAAGAGATTGTGCGCATTCATGGCATGCCTAGGACTATAGTTTCTGATAGAGATACTAAGTTTCTTAGTTATTGGAAGACTCTTTGGTCTAAACTAGGTACTAAGCTGTTGTTCTCCACTACTTGTCATCCACAAACTGATGGGCAGACTGAAGTAGTTAAAGAACTCTAGGTACTCTCTTGCGTGCATTCATTAAAAAGAATCTGAAATCTTGGAAAGATCATCGCCACATTGTGAATTTGCATATAATCATGCTTTGTGCATTCTAAGTTTTCACCTTTTGAAATTGTTTATGGGTTCAACCCCACCTCTCCATTGGATCTAATACCTTTACCTGAGTGTGAAAGGATCAGTTTTGATGGAAAAAAGAAGGCAGAAATGGTGAAGCAACTCCACAGAGCAAGCTAGGATTAATATTGAAGAGAAAACCAAGCAGTATGTTAAGCATGCTAACAGAGTAAGGCGTGAGATGGTCTTTGCTGTGGGTGATCAAGTTTGGGTTCACCTAAGGAAAGAGAGATTTCCAAATGAGAGGAAGTCCAAGCTAATGCCGAGGATTGATGGACCTTTTAAGATCATAAAGAAGATCAGCAACAATGCCTACAAGATTGATCTCCAAGGGAAGTATGATGTGAGTAATAGCTTTAATGTTTCTGATTTGATCCCTTTTATTGCAGATGAGTTCGATTTGAGGACTAATCCTTTTCAAGAGGGAGGGGATGATATGATCATGGACCAGCTTGCTGATAAAGATGGAGAGTTCAAGCTAGCTGAAGGAGATGGGAAGTCTAAAGATGATCCAGCCAAAGAAGATGATGCCTTAGTCCTACCAATGGTCCCATGACTAGAGCCAGAACCAAGAAACTCAAGGAAGCTATTGGAGGACTGATCAAGAAGTATTTGTTACATGAAGAATGTCTTGAAGGAAGCCTGATACTTCAAGATACGCTTAATACCATTCAAGCTATCTCACCATCAAGCTGAGTGTTGTCTAGGCTAGCAAGCTATGTGTGCTCTTTTCCTATCTTTGTTTTTGTCCCAATGGGTTTTGCAAAGATAGGTTTTTAATGAGGCCTTAGTCTTGCTAAACATATCACCTAGATGACATCTCGAAACCTTAGTCTATCTTTTTATTCTAAGTTTTATTTCATTTCTACATTTAATAAAGGAGCTTGTTCCTTTTGAATTTGAAAGCCCTGGAGCCTGTTCCAGCTTTCATTATATATATGTACTAGTCGGCAACCTTAATAACAAGCCTTCTTTCATTTTAAAAACCTTTGTGTTTTCTTCTCCCTTGCCTTGTCGTAAGAGAGTGTCTGGTGTGTAGTATCCAGTCTGTTGGTGTGTAATATCCAACATCTAAGGGCTCTAGAGAGGTGTGTCATATCCGATCTAAGCCTAGGAGTATCAAGGAGCCTTTCCGCAGCCTCTTGTGTCACCAATCGATCCACAACCCTTGATAAACTTGAGTCTTTGATTCGTTTATGCAAGGATCTATCCATAGCCATCCAGAGAAGCATCCTAGGAGTTCATTACTTCACCAACAAGCATACATTTGAATTCGAGGGAAAGAAGACTGTTCTGGTGCCATTGTCTCCTAAAGAGGTTCATGAGGATCAACTCCAGCTTCAGAAAAAGAAAGAAATAGAACTCAAACCTACTCAGAACAAGCATCACAGCCTCTATGCCAAACAGGGAGATATTAAAAGAATTTTCTACTCTCAAAATTCTATTATCTTGCTTATGTTTAAGGAAACTCTTCTAACAGTTTCTGATCTTCCACCGGATCATCCAAATGAACTAGTGTCTCTTTTGCAGGAATATGCAGATGTGTTTCCAGAAGATAGCCCCATTGGATTACCGCCAGTCCGCGGGATTGAGCACCAAATTGACTTTGTACCTGGTTCAACACTACCAAACAGACCTGCCTACAGAACTAATCCAGTGGAGACTAAAGAGTTGCAAAGACAAGTCGAAGAACTGATGGAGAAGGGTCATATCCGAGAGAGCTTGAGTCCATGTGCAGTTCCAGTGCTCCTTGTGCCTAAGAATGATTGTAGCTGGCGCATGTGTGTTGATTGCAGAGCCATCAACAACATAACAGTGAAGTATCACCACCCTATCCCTAGATTAGATGATATGCTTGATGAACTGCATGGCTCTTGCATATTTTCTAAAATTGATCTGAAAAGTGGTTACCATCAAATTAGAATGAAAGAGGGAGATGAATGGAAAACTGCATTCAAAACTAAGCATGGTTTATATGAGTGGTTAGTCATGCCTTTTGGATTAACCAATGCTCCTAGTACATTCATGAGATTAATGAATCATGTGCTTAGATCTTTCATAGGCATTTTTGTTGTTGTGTATTTTGATGACATCTTAATTTACAGCAAATGTCTTAAGGATCATATAGAGCATCTTAGGTCTGTCTTGAATGTTTTGAGAAATGAAAAGCCGTATGCCAACCTAAAGAAGTGCACCTTTTGCACAGATAACTTGGTCTTTCTAGGTTTTGTTGTGAGTGCAGATGGTGTAAAGGTTGATCAGGAGAAGGTTAAAGCAATACAAGAGTGGCCGAGTCCAACTACAGTGGGAGAAGTAAGGAGTTTTCATGGGCTGGCAGGGTTTTATAGGCGTTTTGTGAAAGACTTCAGCACTCTAGCAGCTCCCCTGACCGAGATAATCAAGAAGGATGTTGGGTTCAAGTGGGGAGAAGCGCAAGAAACCTCATTCCAAACCCTTAAAGAGAAGCTTACTCACTCTCCTCTTCTTATACTTCCTGACTTCTCTAAAACATTTGAAATTGAATGTGATGCTTCAGGAATTGGTATTGGTGCTGTGTTGATGCAGGATAGAACCTATTGCCTATTTCAGTGAGAAACTCAGTGGAGCTACTATCAACTATGCTACATACGACAAGGAACTTTATGCCTTGGTGAGAGCTCTACAGACCTGGCAGCATTACCTCTGGCCAAAGGAGTTTGTCATTCACACAGGCCATGAATCTTTGAAGTACCTCAAAGGACAAAGCAAGCTCAGCAAGAGACATGCCAGATGGGTAGAATTCATAGAAACCTTCCCTTATGTGATAAAGTACAAACAACCCATATATAGCCTTCTTTAATCTCAAGACATTGCCTGGCTTCACAAGACTCTCAAGACCAGGTGGAGGATGCATATATACTTCATCTTCAAGCTCTCGTTGAAGGAAGGCATTCTTCACATCCATCTGCCAAAGTCCCCACTCAAGCTTCACAGCAAGAGATAGGACAATCCTGATTGTATGGAGCTTGGCAACAGGAGCAAATGTATCAATATAGTCCTCTCCATAAGTCTGAGTGTATCCTCTTGCAACCAGCCTAGTCTTCTTTCTGTCCACAGTTCCATCAGCCTTATACTTGATAGTTAATATCCATCTACTGGTCACAGCCTTCTTCCCTTTTGGTAAAGCACTCTCATACCATGTTTCATTCTTTATCATGGCATTGGCTTCCTCTCCAACAGATTCTTTCCAATCTTCATATAACATGTCTTCTTCATATGATCTTGGAATAAAATTCTTGTCTAGGCTTGTCATGAAGGCACAATGTTCTTCAGGGTATTCCTTGAAGGAACATACAGCTTGGGAGGGATGCTCCACAGCCTGGGCATTGTAATACACTCTCGTGTTTACCCAGTTGGAAGGATCCTTCCTTTGCCGTGTGCTCCTCCTCAAAGGTACTATCACTTCTTCTTCAGCTTCTTGTTGTGTCTGATCTTCTTGCTCAGCTTCCTGACCTTCAGGCTGATCCTCTACTATGGTATCTCCCTCATTGTCTTCTCCACTTTGGACAGGAACCTCAATATCGAGCCATGACCTTCTAAACTTCCAGCCACCCGAGCCTTGTCCTTGGTCTTCTTCATTTCTAGCATCTGATCCATGTCCCCCCTCATGTTCAAAGTGGGATGGTTCTTGAGTAGTAACTGGTGTGGACTCCTCACGCCTATGCTGATCTTGGTATACTCCAATGCCAAGACCTTGTAAGATGTTTCTTAAGCTTGTAGCAGAATCTGATGGTTGAGATTGACCTTCCAGCTCTTCCCAATTCTTCCCATCATAGTAACCTTTCTCTTCCATAAAATTCACCTCTCTGGACACTAAGACCCTTCTAGCATCAGGATCAAAGCACTTGTATCCCTTTTGGGATGAAGAGTAACCAATGAACATAGTCTTGGTGCTCCTTTCTTCTAGCTTGTTTCTCAGCTCACTCGGCACCATCACATAGCACACACACCCAAAAGTTCTCAAGTGATCTAGGACAGGCTTGCTCTTGTTGAGAACCTCAAAAGGAGACTGATCCTTTAGAACTCTGGTTGGTATCCTGTTGATCAAGTAGCAGGCAGTCATCATAGCATCACTCCAATACCTCTTAGGTACACTCTTGTGAAACATCATGGACAAAGCCACCTCCATTAGGTGCCTGTTCTTTCTTTCAGCCACTCCATTCTGCTGAGGAGTGTAAGGACAGCTAGTCTGGTGTAGGATCCCATGCTGAGCTAGATGATCCCTGAATGCATGGCCAGTATACTCCCCACCATTATCAGACCTGAAAATTTTGATCTTGGCATGATATTGGTTAGTAACATAGCTTTGAAATTTTTTAAAAGCATCAAGGACTCTATCTTTAGTTTTAATGAGTGTTAACCAGGTGTATTTAGATTTTTCATCAATGAATGTGACATAATACTTATACTCATCCCTAGATAAACAAGGAGCTGTCCATACATCGAGTGGATTAAATCAAAGCAGTTTTCATAGATAAGTAGATCTTTGAAAGACAACCTACAATGTTTTCCCAAAATACAAGCTTCACAATCATTATTTTAAACATGACACCTGGTAACATTATGCTTAAAGCCCTAACATGAGGATGGCCTAGTCTAGCATGCCACAAAGCATTTTTATTCAAAGGCAACACAGAACTGAAAGAAAAACAAGAATTAGAGATATGAGCTAAGTCTTCAAGCATATAAAGGTCTCCCTTGGTTGCTCCTTGTCCAATCACTTTACTGCTCTTAATATCCTGAAACTTCACATCATTAGGACTAAAGATAACACTGCATTGAAGATCGAGGTGCATCTCTTAACAGATAAAAGATTAGAAGTAAACTCGCATGTAAAAGGCTTGAGAAGTTTTATCAAACAGTTTTAATGTACCAATGCCTCTAATAGGGATCTTATCACCATTTGCAATCATAACATGACCATGAGCAGGTTCTATATCCTTAATCAGTTTGTTATCACTAATCATATGATGAGATGCACCAGAGTCAATAGTTAATGGTTTATGCAATGTTTTATCAATGTTTCCAGCAATGTGAGTCCTAGGAGTGTGTTCCAAGTTTACTAACACTTCTAACAGCTTATCAGACATGCTAGTATGAGTTTTAGCAGTATAAGATCTTTCAAACAAGTCTAGCAACCTATCAGCATTACTAGAGACAGTATGAGCAGTGTATGAGTATTCAAGGGTGTTTCCAAGTTTGTTACCAGACTCCTTGAGTGCTCGGATGAATGCCTCAAAGTCTGCCTTGGTGATCACCTCCTGGTCCAAACTCTTCCCACTTATCTGATGAGAAGACATAGCCTTGCCTGCTGAACTAGCCCCGGATGATCCAGCACCACTAGCACCACTAGCACCACTAGCCTCAGTAGATATGTTGGCCCTTGCTTCTCTGTCCCTGTTGAACTTGGGAGGCTTAAGATGCGGATGTATGATCCAGCATTGGCTCTTCTTATGCCCTGGTTTCTTGCAATGCTCACAGCTCCCTTCATACCTCTCATACTTCTTCCCATCACCTCGGTAAGCAGCCTTGTTTGCTTGTATCTCCTCGGCTTGGTGAGCTATGGTAAGCTCCCCCTTTCCTTTACCTCCAAAGAGACCAAGGGATCCTTCCTCCTTCTGAAGTTGGGCGCATACTTCTTCCATAGATGGAAGAGTTGGAGACCTCAAGATGTGTTTGATTACATCCTGGTAACATGGATCTAGTGTCATCAGCAGCCGAAAGACTTGATCTTGCTCCCTTCTCTCCATGAGGGCTTCTTGATCAGTAGTGTTGGGTCTTAAGCTCTCAAGTTCAGGCCACAAAGATCCAAACTTTCCCATGTGCTTGGTAAGCTCCCCTCCATCTTGCTTAAGAAGACTTATGGATCTCTTCAACTCAAACACACGGCTAATGTTGGAGACATTGCCAAACCTCTTCAAGAGTGTCTCCCACAAGTGTTTAGGAGTCTCACAGTAGCTGTATGCTTCAAGGAGAGGGACTTCAAGGGACGCCTGAAGCACTGAGAGCACCATCAAGTCTTCTTGAACCCACTTCTTTGCATCAACCACAGCTAGAGTCTTCCCACCACTTTCTTTATCTTCTTCTTCACTGGTCACTGGCGTTGGACCATCATCAGTGATGTGGCTCCACAGCCCTAACCTTCCAATAGCAGTCTTCACAAGTCTAGACCACAGCAAGTAGTTTGAACCACCTTTCAAAGCAACCGGGACAGTAACCAGCTTGCTAAAGTTGTTTGCATCCATCTTCACTTTATGAACTTGAAATGACCTTCAAAGCTTCAACCTTGTAACCCAGCTCAAGAACAACAGCCCCAGTTCTTAAGAACACACGAACTCAAGGAACCAGAACCAAAGATCTCAACTTTATCACAAGAACAACTCGGAAAAGCCACAAGAACACAAAAGAGAAAGAAATGATGAAGAATGAAAGAGATCTCTTAATACCAAAGCCAACCTGGTTCTGATACCATAAAATCCTTTGAGAATAGAGATGGTATTAAGAGATTAATGATAGATCCAGAGAGAGAATAAAGAGAATAAGAGAGTTTAAAGAAAGAGATTGAGAGATTATAAGGTAAACATGTTTAAGAGACTTTGAATGTCATGATGAACAAGAGAGAGGGTCTATTAAGAGATTATAACCAACTACATAATGGGGAGGTGATTACATATTTATACTAAGAGACATAAGGGTTTAATGAGACTAAGCACTGTAGAAGCATGTGAAGTCAACAAAGGGAAGGCTGGCTGGTTTGAAATTAAGGGCTGAGGATGCTCACATGCTTGGCTCCTTTACAGCCTGTTCCAGCCTGTCATAGGCGCCTCTCTTATCCTCCAACGGCTATGAGCCTTAGGCAAGGTGATCTCTTCTTCTTAACCTTGCCACACCCTTTCACCTTGGTAACTCCTTTTACTTCATAGTAGTAACTCTTTTATTTACTGTGGTAAATAAAAGTTACTGCTACAGTGACATGATCTCTTTTAACCTTATGCATCTCATCACCTCATTATTCTAATGCTAAGTTTAACAAGAAGAACCCTTAACTTGCAAAATAAGGCTGAGGAATTGGAGCAAAGAGAAAACCTGTTTTATACAAGGTGTCTGGTACAAGGTAAGGTCTGCAGCCTCTTAGTGGATGGAGGGAGTTATGTGAATGTGGCCAGTGAGACCTGGGTGAGCAAGTTGGGATTAACAGTTCAGAAACATCCAAAGCCTTACCGTTTACAGTGGCTAAATAAAGAAGGAGAGATGAGGGTTTCCAAACAGGTTATGGTCCCAATTGCTATAGGAAAGTATGAGGACGAGGTCTTATGTGATAGAAGAGTGATACATGATGGATACTCTAACAAACATACGTTTGAGTATAAGGGGAGAAAGACAGTGCTAGTTCCATTAACTCCTAAAGAAGTTCATCAAGATCAACTTCAGCTACAAAAGAAGAAAGAAATTAATCTCCAATCCAGTTCAAACAAGCAGCAAAGCTTCTATGCCAACACGGGTGAAATCAAAAGAACACTTAACTCTAATCAAACTATACATTTGCTTGTGTTTAAGGAGTCTTTCTTGAGTAATACTGATCAAGCACCGGTGTATCCGAGTGAGATTGAGCTTCTTTTACAGGAATATAAAGATGTGTTTCCAAAAAAACATCCTACAGGTCTTCCACCCACTAGAGGAATTGAGCATCAAATAGACTTTGTGCCTGGAGCTACACTTCCAAACTGACCAGCTTACAGAACCAATCCTGTGGAGACTAAGGAGTTGCAAAAACAAGTGAAGGAACTAATGGAGAAGGGTCATATCCGAGAAAGCATGAGCCCTTGTGTTGTTCCAGTGCTCCTTGTGCCTAAAAAGGATGGTAGCTGGCGTATGTGTGTTGATTGTAGAGCAATCAACAATATAACAGTGAAGTATCGCCACCCTATTCCTAGACTTGATGATATGCTTGATGAATTGCATGGTTCTTGCATCTTCTCTAAGATAGATTTAAAAAGTGGTTATCATCAAATTAGGATGAAAGAAGGAGATGAATGGAAAACTGCATTCAAAACTAAGCATGGTCTTTACGAGTGGTTAGTCATGCCTTTTGGCTTAACCAATGCACCTTGTACATTCATGAGATTGATGAATCATGTTCTTAGATCTTTCCTTGGCATCTTTGTTGTTGTGTATTTTGATGACATTGTAGTATACAGCAAGTGCTTTAAGGATCATATAGAACATCTTGTTGGAATTCATGACTGTTTGTCTCATGTCAAGAGAGTATTCAGTTAACTTATAACTAAATCCCCTTCAACCATACAACAGGAACTCACCCACACACTTGAAGAGACAACCAACTGGTGGTTGAATCTTCTTCAACAGCCTATATTATAACCAAGATCCTAGAGAGTAAACTGGTTATAGAAAGCTGAGAAGCTCTAGTTTGAATCTATCCTTCTGTAGTAACACAACACTTTGAGTTTGTGTACTTAGAAGAAGAGGATTTAGAATCAGTAATCTAGAGCTTAAGAGAAGATAAAGAAGAGTTTAAGTGATTTTTACAAGTATTAGGTTGCCTTAAGAGAGGGAGAGTTAAGGCAGCCTCTAAACCATGACTTCTAAGCACTCTACATTGTGACTATTGTTTAGAACACAAGTAAGGGAGAGAGGCCATGAAATTAGACTGATAGAAACTTTTATTGATACTGGATAATTGTTACA
This sequence comes from Brassica carinata, assembly GCA_016771965.1. Lineage (NCBI taxonomy): Eukaryota > Viridiplantae > Streptophyta > Magnoliopsida > Brassicales > Brassicaceae > Brassica > Brassica carinata. The sequence goes on from CM028689.1 coordinate 37,694,307, forward strand.
AGAGGTGGTGAAGCCTTTATATAGGCAATCACTTACAATAAATAATGATTAAACAAGGGAATGACTATACAACTAATATAATGGGGAAATGGAAGAGGCCAGGAGGATATGGACAAGGATAGGCACGACCTTGGTTGAGTGAAAGTGACAGGTCCAGCTGCTTTTCCTAAGCAACCCATGTGACTTCTTCTTTTCAAATTCAAACCAGACTCTCTTATTTAAATTCAAACATGTTTTCTTGTCTTCTCAGAGTCTCCCACGTCCATGTTATGTCTCCCCAACTCCTTTCTTGCCTTGCAAGATAAGCTAGGTCAAGATGATAGCTTGTGGAGCAAGATTGTGCATACAAGCCTAAATCAGTTTCTCTTGATGCACTTGTTTTTGATCATGAACTAACTCCTTTCCTCTGGTTGTTTTCTTCTTCATTTCAACACATCTTAGGGCTGTTCTTGATGATTTGAGAAAGGAAAACACTATATGCCAATCTTAAAAAAGGGAACTTTTGGAACATATAACTTGGTCTTTTTAGGTTTTGTTGTGAGTGCAGATGGCGTGAAGGTAGACCAAGAGAAGATCAAGGCAATCCAAGAGTGGCCTAGCCCATCTACAGTGAGTGAAGTAAGGAGTTTCCATGGACTAGCTGGCTTCGATAGGCGCTTTGTCAAGGATTTTAGCACCATTGCTGCTCCATTGACTGAAGTGATCAAGAAGGATTTCGGATTCAAATGGGGTGAAGCTCAGGAAGCTGCTTTCCAATGCCTTAAAGAGAAGCTTACTCACTCTCCTCTCCTTATCCTTCCTGACTTTAATAAAACGTTTGAGATTGAATGTGATGCCTCACGAATTGGTATTGGTGCTTACTGATGCAAGAGAAGAGGCCCATAGCATACTTCAGAGAGAAGCTTGGAGGAGCTACTCTCAACTATGCAACCTATGATAAGGAGTTGTATGCTTTGGTGAGGGCTTTGCAAACATGGCAACATTATCTATGGCCTAAGGAGTTTGTTGTACACACAGACCATGAATCTCTCAAGTACCTTAAGGGGCAAAACAAGCTGAGCAAGAGACACGCCAGATGGGTGGAATTCATAGAAACCTTTCCTTATGTAATCAAGTACAAACAAGGTAAGGAAAACATAGTGGCTGATGCACTATCTCGGAGGTATGTTCTCTTAAACACTCTTGATGCTAAGCTATTAGGATTTGAGCAACTTAAAGGTATGTATGAGACTGATTCTGATTTTAAAGATGCATACAAGTCGTGTGAAAAGTATGCTTCTGGTCATTACTTTAGACAAGATGGATTTCTTTTCTATGATAACCGTTTGTGTGTGCCTAATTGCTCTTTGAGAGACTTGTTTGTTAGGGAATCCCATGGAGGAAGCCTTATGGGACATTTTGGTATTGCCAAGACTCTTAAGGTTTTGCAGGATCATTTCTTTTGGCCACACATGAAAAGAGATGTGGAGAGAATCTGTGATAGATGTGCAACTTGCAAGCAAGCTAAGTCCAAAGTTCAAAGTCACGGTTTGTATACTCCTCTACCTATTCCTTACCATCCTTGGAATGATATTTCTATGGACTTCATTGTTGGATTGCCTAGGACTATAACTGGAAAGGACTCGATCTTTGTTGTTGTGGATAGGTTCTCTAAGATGGCACATTTCATAGCATGTCACAAGACTGATGATGCATTACATGTTGCTAACCTGTTCTTTAAAGAGATTGTACGTTTGCATGACATGCCTAGAACTATAGTTTCTGATAGAGATACCAAGTTCTTAAGTTACTTTTGGAAAACCCTTTGGTCTAAGCTAGGCACTAAGTTATTGTTCTCTACTACTTGTCATCCGCAAACTGATGGACAGACTGAAGTAGTTAATAGAACCTTGGGGACTCTCTTGCGTGCATTCAATAAGAAGAACTTGAAATCATGGGAAGACTATTTGCCTCATTGTGAATTTGCATATAATCATGCTATTCATTCTGCTTCTAAGTATTCTCCATTTGAAATTGTTTATGGGTTCAATCCCACCTCTCCTTTGGATCTAATGCCTTTACCTGAGTGTGAAAGAGTTAGTCTTGATGGCAAGAAGAAGGCAGAGTTGGTACAGCAACTTCATAAGCAAGCCAGGCTTAACATTGAAGAGAAAACCAAGCAGTATGTCAAGCATGCAAACAAGGGCAAGCGCGAAAGGGTCTTTGAAGTAGGTGATCAAGTATGGGTTCATCTAAGAAAAGAAAGGTTCCCAGATGAAAGAAAATCCAAGCTCATGCCGAGGATAGATGGACCTTTTGAGATCATAAAGAAGATCAGCAACAATGCCTACAAGCTGGATCTCCAAGGTAAGTATAATGTGAGTAATGCCTTCAATGTTACTGACTTGGTTCCTTTTGTTGTGGATGAACCAGATTTGAGGACAAATCCTTTTCAAGAGGGAGGGGATGATATGATCATGGATAGGACAGACAAGGAGGGCAAGGAGGACATGGACCAGTCAGCTGGTGAGGATGCCTTAGCCATTTCCATTGGACCTATGACTCATTCCAGAACCAAGAAACTCAAGGAAGCTGTTGGAAGATTGCTCAAGAGTGCTTTGGAACAAGAAGAATGCCTTAATCCGAGATTGATCAATCAAGACACACTCATCACCATCCAAGCCATCCCATCATCAAGCTGATCATCATCTAGGCAAGTGGCTTGTGTGTACTCTTTTTCCCTTGGTTGGTTTTGTCCCACTGGGTTTTCCAACTAAGGTTTTTAATGAGGCCACAACTTCACTTTCATATCACCTAGATGATGTATCTTAGAGCATTCTGGATTCATTGGACTATCTATCTATCTATCTTATTTTATCTTTAGTCTATGGTTTTTATTTCATGTTTTAAAGTCCGCAAACTATTTGAATTTAGTCTAAGTCTTTGGTCTTTGTTTTGATTACCAAGGGAGCGTGTTCCCTTTAATGATTTCGAGAAACTTGAGCCTGTTCAAGTCTTCTCTCTATTTAAACTTGTCGCAGCCTCTTTTCTAATCTAAGCAATCTTTTTATCTAAACCTAGTTCTCTTTAGACTTGTTCTTGAGTGATCTTGTTGGTGTGTAATATCCAGCAGCCCAAGGGTGTCTCTTTCGGTGTGTCATATCCGAACTAGTCGTCTAGGAGTATCAAGGAGCCTTCCGCAGCATCTTGTGTCACCATTCAACCCACACGCCTTTATAAACTGGAGTCTCTGACTCGTTTAGGCAAGGATCTATCCCATCTCTTCCAGAGCATCATCCTAGGATCTCATTATAGCTCTCTTCTGATGTCGACCATGATTAATTCAAACAAGCCTTGACTGACACTTAAGTCACGCTAGGTTGAGACCTTGGTGACTTGTGACACAAGAGTTGTACGGACACAACTTTTATTCCAAGGAAGCTCGGACTTGTCTTCCTTTAAGTGTATCCTTACATACTCTCATATCAATATCACTTAGCTCAATCAGCTCCGTTTTGCTCCTGGTGCAGTGTCACTTAGCTCACACAGCTCATTCAGCTCATCTACACTATCTTGAGCTGATTTTAGCTTGTGCACACTCTCTTCAGCTGGTTTCAGCTCGTCCACACTCTGTTTCAGCTCTTCTTCAGTCTCACCAGCTGGATTTAGCTCAGTGAGCTTGCCTTTCATCAAGCCTGGTTTGTCCATTCATCAAGCTCAGTGAGCTTGCTTTTCATGCAGCCATGGTTGCATCATCCCCTCCTCCTTTGAAAAGATTTGTCCTCAAATATGTATCTCCTATATCAAAAGGAAAGAAGTAAGAAGCGAGACAAATAAGCAAGAATTAAGCATGAGAGCAATATCAAATGAAGGTTTTGGACAGAAACTTCCTTGGAGTTTTGAAGCCTTTTTCCTCAAGTACTTCCATCTCCAAATCTCAGGCTTATAAGCATGGTCTCTGCTCTCATCCGTTACACTCCTTTAAGACTGATCCTGTTTATCCTGGACACTCAAAACAGAAACTAGAATACCAGGATCATATGTGCAGGACATGTACTTGTTCAGATCAGAAACTAAACTCCCTTTCCCTTGATTATGCAGCAAACATTTCAGAACTTTATGATGCATATCAAAGTAAGTATTGTAGACAAGAATGGTGTCAATGCACGAAATAACAAAGATCTTAAAGAAAAACTTCAGAACATGTACAAGTTTCTCAGATTTGGAACACAATGTTGAGATGAGGTAATAAAGAGATGGAGTCTTGGAGGTTCAGGGATCAGTTAGAGAAGAGAAGTGTTGAGGTTGAGACAGTAACTCCAAAGTTACCACAGTAACTTTGGAGAGTTACCACGGTAACTCTAGATGAAGGTAACTAAGGCAGATTGAGAAGTTACCTTGCATCTATGAGTCTGGAAAGGAGGATTTCGTCCAAGCTGTGTGGATAAAGCAAGAGGATAAGATAAGAGCACAGCTGGAAAGGAGAAACTACTATACAGTCTGTCCAAGCATGTGAAGCCTCTCAGCCAAATATTTCAAACCAGAGTGACCAGCTAGCTTTGACTTCACATGCTTTTAGTCCCATTTCGAAATCCCTTGTATCCCCATCTATATATACTTGTAAACCATCTCATTAATCAATTAATGGAGTTTTAAGTCTCTTTCTCTCTATTCTCTCACTAAAATCTCTTAATCTCTTTAATCTTTGAACCTGATTATCTCTGATTGTTTGAATCATGCTCTAAAACACAAAAGTGTTTATGGTATCAGAGCCTGGTTGCTCAAAAGGGGAGAGTGTGATTTAGTTTTCATAAAAATCTGGGTGTTCTTGAGTGTTCTTGGTGTTCTTGAGTTAAGGCTTTATTATCGAGTGGTGTGAGATATTCGATAGATTCAAACTATCTCAACATGTAAATGAAGCACAGATCGAGTACAACCATGGATCTTGAAGAAGAGAGGGATGGCGCTTGGTCAAGATGGGCTAAGAGAGCTTTGGAAAGCTGTGGCTTGGAGGAGACAACAAGATCGAGTCTTGAAGAGAAGAAAGGGAGAGAAAACGAGTTGGTTTGGTCATCTTGGATGAAAACAGCTTTGGAAAGCTGTGGGATTTGGAGTAATCATGTAAAGGAAGAACCTTTAAAGGAGAGAGCTACTGAGGAAAACCAGACAGCAAAGGAAGAACCTTTAAAGGAGAGAGCTGATGAGAAAGATCAGACAGCAAGTTTGGAGGAGATTCATGTAAAGGTAGAACCTTTAAAGGAGAAACCTTTGAAGGAGATAGCTGCTGAAGAAGGTCAGACAGCAAGGTTGAAGGTTCATGAAGCCAAGGGCGTGTATCAGCTTGTGGGCAGGCTGAGAGAAGTAGGATCAGAGTTGGGTATGGTGAAAACACATACAGCAAAACCGAGTTGTTGTCAAGGGAGGAAGCAAGATGTGATCTTTAACTTTCTTATGAAAGAGATATGTGAGCTGGTTAAACACATTTGTGATGTGTGGGAGATACACAAGAAGCCGGATAGATGGAAGAGAGGTACAAGCTGCAAGAAGGGAAAGTTGAGAAAACTTTCTAAGGTGTGGTTTATGATGAGAAGATTATGGAGGAAGGATATCAGGGATAGTATGCAAGAAGGAGAATGTTCTTACTGTGAGATTTTTAAAGAGAATCTCAACTCTATATCTTCGGTTGTGTTTGTGTGTAAGAACAGCCACAAAGGAGCAAGATATGAGTTTGTGAACAAGGATATGAGAGAGAGATAGATAAAAGTGTTTAGGTGTGTGGATTAGAGATTAAGAGACTAAGGTAAAGAGAATAAGAGATTAAAGAGACTGAGAGACTAAGTAACCAGAGACTTAAGACCAAGACTTTAAGATTATGAAGTGGAGAGGGGAAGTCCCCCTTACTCCCTTAGAAGTTACAAAACGCCTATAATGAGCTTATATATGCTCTCTTACAAGTTTGCAACACATAAACCCTAAAGATAAGGATAAGACATGAAGGGAGGAGATGTTTGTATTTGAAATGGACGATCTGGATTCAGTCTTGTGGTCTTTGGAGAGTGTTGTATGCGCCTGATTGGTTTGTTTGAATGCTAGGCTAGAAATGCTCCACACTGCCTTATGTATCAGTCCACATCTCTGGCCATGAGATCTTCCTCATTAAAATCCTCACCAAGGAAAACCCATTGGGACAAAACCTTGATGAGGGAAAAAGAGTAAAGATCTCATGACTAAGGGGATCAGCTCTTCTTCTTCCCAAGATCAATGAGGCCCAAACGGATGTGAATGGACTCCATTGTCTTCTGCCTTGCTGCCTTTATAAACACATCAGCCAGCTGGTCTTCACTCCTGGTATAGCAAGGTAAAATCACTCCAAGCACTATCATCTCCCTTACTTTGTGGCAGTCAACTTCAATATGCTTGGTTCTCTCATGGAAGACAGAGTTGGATGCAATGTGGATGGCAGCCTGGTTGTCGCAGTGCATAGTCATTGGTGTGGCTTGATCAATCTTCAAGTGCTTCAGTATCCCTTTGATCCAAACCAGCTCGTTTGTCAGCTTCAGCATGGCTCCATACTCAGCTTCTGCACTTGAACATGAGACCACCTTCTGCTTCTTGCTCTTCCAAGTAACTAAGTTCCCACCAATGAATGTGCAATAGCCAGAAGTTGATCTTCTATCTGATCTATCTCCTGCCCAATCTCCATCACAATAGCCCACCACTTCTGTGCTTCTGTTGCAACCCATCCACACACCAAGGTCTTGTGTTCCATTCAGATACATAAGCAATCTCTCTACAATGCGCCAATGATGCTCTTTTGGAGCTTTCATATGCTGGCTCACCTGATTCACAGCAAAGCAAATATCAGGTCTAGTGATGGTCAAATAGATTAGCTTACCCACTAGCTTTCTATAAAGCTTTGGATCATGGAATGGCTTGCTATCTTCAAGCTCCCCCTCACGTGGAACCTTATACCCATCTTCCATGGGCATTTTGGCTGTCTTTCCTCCATAAGCACCTGCATCTTTCAAAAGATCAAGTGTATATTTCCTTTGAGAGATGAACAAGCCTTCCTTAGCTCTATACAACTCAATGCCAAGGAAGTATTTCATCTCTCCCAAGTCTTTAATCTCAAATACAGATTTAAGAAACTCCTTGGTAGCCTTGATACCATCTTTATCACTACCAATGATGATGATATCATCAACATACACAAGGAGAACAATAATACCTGCTGGTGTGACAAGGGTGAAGAGGGTGTGATCAAGCTCAGACTTCCTGAATCCTCTTCCATTCAAAGTAGTGCTAAGCTTGTGATACCAAGCTCTAGGGGATTGTTTAAGGCCGTAGATAGCTTTCTTTAGCCTCAAGTTCTGGCAAGCTGACAGGCTGGCAAGGTCTGGCAAGCTGACAGCCTGTCAGAACGTGTGAGCATCCTCATTGGCCGAAGTTTGAATTAGGCGCTCCACCAGTTTGACTCCACATGCTTTAGCTTCTTCCTTTTGAATTGTAATCTCTCTTATGTCTCTTGTATGAATATGTAAACTCTCACGGATTATCATTAAGCAAGTAATGAGAGTCTTCTATCCAGAAATGTCTCTTACTCTCTAAATCTCTTAATCTCTTCTCTAATCTCTTAAATCTCTTTTAATCTTCATTAAATCTCTGTCTAATCTTCTTCTATGACTTAAGATCCTTAGAAATCTTAGTCGACCCCAATATCATCTTTCCTCAACATGGAGAAGACATTTGAGGTCTGTGCAAAAATAGGGCAGAGGTCAGCTCTTAAGAGAAGAAGACAAAACAGGCTCTTAAGAGAAGAAGATAAAAGAAGCTCTTAAGAGAAGAAGACAAAGATGCTGTGTGCAAGAGGATTCAAATAAAAGTGCTGGGCGCCAGATTGGAGCTTGTGTGGGATTGGAGGGAACTGGTCCAAGACAGGCTGGCTACTGCTGGAAAGGAAGAGCAAGGCTTGACTATGTATCTGGCCAGAGATGTGGACTGATACAAAAGGCAGTGTGGAGCATTTCTAGCCTAGCATTCAAACAAACTAATCAGGCGCATACAACACTCTCCAAAGACCACAAGACTGAATCCAGATCGTCCATTTCAAATAAAAACATCTCTTCCCTTCATGTCTTATCCTTATCTTTAGGGTTTATGTGTTGCAAACTTGTAAGAGAGCATATATAAGCTCATTATAGGCGTTTTGTAACTTCTAAGGGAGTAAGGGGGACTTCCCCTCTCCACTTCATAATTTTAAAGTCTTGGTCTTAAGTCTCTGGTTACTTAGTCTCTCAGTCTCTTTAATCTCTTATTCTCTTTACCTTAGTCTCTTAATCTCTAATCCACACACCTAAACACTCTTATCTATCTCTCTCTCATATCCTTATTCACAAACTCATATCTTGCTCCTTTGGGGCTGTTCTTACACACAAACACAACCAGAGATTATAGAGTTGAGATCTCTTGTAAAAACTCACACTTACTCAGCTTACATGGGAGATTCGGTAGAGGGCAGTGGAGTTATGAGGAAGCTAGAAACTAAAGGAGAAGATGAGTGTGTCACAAAAGAGGAATGGGATGAGTTTGTCAAGTATGTGTATGCTTTGGCTACGACCCGGAGACAAGGTGCTGATGCTAGGAGTTTTCAAGGCTCATAAGACAAATGTTGTAGTATGAGTGAATGTCGAACCAGTTCTGAGGGATTCAAAGCACCAAGAATACAAGTACCTACTTAATCTAAGTGCAACCGGTAATTTGGATGGTTTTAAACTACTACTAATTAGAGAATGCAATAACAGAAAACAATAAAAGAAGAGACTTTCTTTGGCTATGATAAAAGAGAACTCATGGGTATAGGAATTAGACCTTGGGTGATCAAGTTTCGAACTAAGTATGGCAAATGATCAATCAAACTATCAACCTTAAGCTTAGACACAAACTTAAACAAACTCTATGTCTAGATGAATGTTCATTTGCTAACACATTTCAAACATCAAATGTCTTTGGCTGAATAATATGAAAGCAATCATTACTAGCAAGTCTATTGGCTATCTTAACACCTTTAACAACAAATGTCTTTGGTAAAGTATGTTAAAAGCTTAGGAGAGTTGTCTCAGGCATTTCATCAAACACCTTGTGGGTGGGAAATGCCTAAAGATCAACTTTTGAGTGGCCAACTCAGAAGATGCATTATGAATACTCTACTAGCAAGGAATAAGAATGATCTACACTAAAACATCCTAGATCTAGCCTAATCACCCTTAATCTCCTAACCCATGAATTCAAATGAGGATTACTCACTAATCTCCATGATTCCTCTTAAACCCATATTGGATTTCAGATTAATCATGTAGAGATATACATAAAATATATTAGAAATCAACAAGATAACAAGAACAATGATCAAATAAATCCAAGAGATGAACTCTCCAAATGGTTTTTTTTTGTGGTTTTCTCAAAGGTAAAAGATAATCTAGCCTCCTGGCTTACACAAAACACTTAAACTTAGGTTTTCAGAGTCTAAAATGTAGAGGGGCAAAATGGTAAATAGTCAATAAACAGGGCCTCCAGCGGCCTGGATGACGCGCCACAAGGCCGCTGGGACACTTAGCCGTGTGGGGCTTCTTGTTCGTGGCGCGGCTTCGTAGACCGCGGGATGAGGCCGAGTGAGCTTACGTGCGTTTTCAACTTTGCAGCGGTATAGGTGACGGGGACGCAAGGCCGCTGGGGCACCTAGGCCGCTGGGACACTTAGGCGTGGTGAGCTTTCTCGAACATGAATCATCCTTTTGCTCCAAAATCATCTCTAATGTCTCCAAAGTCACCAACTAGCATCTCCAATACCTGATAAGGACAAATGCAATGCAAATGCAACCTATATGCATTCTATATGGATTCTGAAGATCAAAAAGAAGCTAAAACAAGGATGAAAATCATGCAAATACACAAGATATCAACTCCCCCACACTAGTCCTTTACTTGTCCACAAGTAAACTAGCAAGGACAAAGGAGGAGAGGTTTGAAAGAGAAACTCATAACCAAAAGAAACACACATAGCACTCAAATCAACATCTAAATTCAGCATGAGCACACTCTCTCTTATTATACTCTAGCTTCTCTAGGTCTATCTTAGCTCTTTTTGTCCCTACACTCATCATCATGCATTCACACATACAAATCAGCCAACTCTCATGTTCATTAAGCATAGTATCAAGTGAATTCTTGCAAATGGTCAATTGGTCCAAATCATTTGGGTAAGGGTAGGCTTTTTATTCAAGTGAGTCAAGAGGTTCAAGAAATATGATCTTTAAGATGGTATACTCTCAAGACTAGTAGCCTTGACATTGCACATAATATATCTAAGAAAGGGATCAACTCATGCATACAATGCTCAATCTCCATTGTTCTACCCATTTCCCAAACATATATGATACACATTCATTTCCCAATACCAATCCTAACTCACATCTCTCACCCAAAGATCTCAAGAACACTTCTCAACATAAAACTCTTTATTCTACAAGGGATTCATCACACTTTTTGAACACCTCTTAGCTCATACTAACTTTGCTAGCCCCCTTTCTTTATTCTTTTTCTTTTTTTTTGTTATTTTATATATATATATATATATATATATATATTTTTATTTTTATTTTTTTATATATATTTGGGGGCTAACACTTTTCACAGCTTGAGCTAGAGGTTTCTCTACTTATCCCATAAAGACTAGTCATTTAAGCAACAAAGAGTCTATTCTTTTCCTTCAACCTTTTCATAATCCCAAATCAAACTTTACAACACTCACCCCCATCCTATGGCTAGACAATAGTGTGTCTAATCTAGCAAGAATGAAGATAAAGCATTGTCGTTCCCAATACTCTCAACATTATGTGCATGCAAGACTTTCCGAAAAAATGCCTCACTCATCAATCAATGAAGGCTTAAAAGGAGGAAAGGGTTTTGGGAGAGGTCTACCACTAGAGGTTGTCAAAAAGATTGGCATAAAAGATGTGACAACTTAAGTGTGTATAGCCATGATTCAGTACACAAGGGACCATGAGCAAGATGCATTAAGTTCGTCCAGTTCAAATAAGGTTGTAGTTGGCTTCAAAGACGGAGTTTCAGCAATTAACAAGTTTCAGGAAGAGTTTTCAAGGCTCGAAGCATACAAGTCTTTTTGAGAGGTGCATAAGCTACTCAAGCGCGAGGTCTCCCAATGCAAGTGAATGCAGCCTATATGCTCTAGACTCTCCTAGAAATGCAAGTGATGCAAACTAAATGATTCATTTTGTGTTTTTCAAATTTTTCAAAATATTTTTTTTATGCAAATAGATATGTACAATGCAAGACTCAATGCAAAAACATCAAAGCAAACATGATCAAATTCTGGTACCTCCCCCAAACTTAAGTCACACACTGTTGTTAAGTTGAGAGAAATACCCAAAAGAAAGCTAATATGCAAAAAATAACTGGTATATACAAGGGAAAGGTGGTGGAGTGGTACCTCAAATGGAGAGTGGAGAAGGGGGATCCTTCCCACCTTCAAGAGTTTCTTTCTCACTAACAACCACTGCAGCCTTGATCTTCTCAATGGAGGGGTCTCCACAAGTGATGGTTCCACAATACTCAACATCCAGGGGAGACTGAATTGGGTAAGAGACAACTTTGTTGACATTGAGGAGTGTGACCTTTTTGTTGGCAAAATCGATGCAAGCACCCACAGTAGTAAGGAATGGTGTGCCCAGGATCAATGGATCTCTCTTCACAGTAGCCATCTTCAAGACAGTGAGGTCTATAGGAATGGTGCAAGATCCAATCTTCAAAGGGAAGTCCTTGATGAGACCAATAGGGGTAGTAGAAGAAGAATCCCCAAACGTGAGAGAGGAAGTATCTGGCTCCATGTGTTCAATCTCAAGACTCTTTACCATCTCCAATGAGATCACATTCACACTTGCACCAGAATCAACAAGAGCATCATCAAAGGTGAGCTTACCAAGGGAGCAAGACAAGGTGAACTTCCCTTGGGATTCTAGTTTAGGGAGAGACTTTGGTGTGACTGGTGGATCAAGTTTCAAAGTTGAGATGTTGAGAAGCTCTGCTACTTCTGCTTGGTGGTCTACAATGTCCTTGATGAGCATTATTTGGACATGAGCCTCACGTGATACCGTGATCTCTGGAAGCTTAACTCCAATAGCACCTAGGTCTTTTCTGAACTTGGAAATCACCTTCTTCTGAGCTTTGGTGAGGACCCTTTGTGGAAATGGGAGCTTGCCATAGGGTGACTGCTCCACCTCAGTGGTGTCCTCCAGCTTGACCTCTTTCAGATTCTGGTCAGCTCTCTTCGCAACTGGTTTGTCAGCCTTGGGTTCAGCTCCCTTCAAAATTTTTGCTTCAACCATCTTGTCAGCTTCCTCCACAATCTTTGCCTCAGTTGTTGCTACAATCAGATGCTCAACCTGTCCAATCTCAGTTCCAAACACCAATTTTTCAATTTCATCTACCTCTTTCTTGTGGTTACTCAATTCAATCCCTGAAGAAGTAGTAGAGAGGACAACATTGCAATACTCCTTGGGATTTTTCTCAGATTTTCCAGGTAGAGACCCTTGCTGGCGATTCTGGTGAGTGTTCATGGAAGCAAACTGGTTTTCCAAAGCCCTGAACTTGTTGTTGAGCTCATTGTAACTTCCATCAATCTTGGAGTGAAGGTTCTTCAACTCATATCCAACCTGCTTCTCACTTCTAGTCTGAGACTCCAAGATCTGTTTCAGTAGAACGTCAGTGCTGCTTTCCTGAGGAGTAGAGGTAGAAGGATTAGCTTGTTGGTGAGAAGATTGGTTCCCTTTGTTGGAGAAACCAGGAGGAGGGTTTTGCTGAGGCTGATAGTTGCCTTGCTGGTTGTTCCTAGGCTGATAACCACTCTGTTGGTTGTTAGGATAGGATTTCTGTTGGTAGTTGTTGTACTGAAAGTTGGGCTCTTTCTTGTACCAAATGCCATTGTCGTTGATGAAACACAACTCTTCTTGACCTTCCAAATCTTCAACCTCATTGACCTTAGGTGGTGGTTCTTGGTTTGGGTTACCAACAAAGTTCAGCTGCTCTTGTGTAGCTTTATCAGCAATGAATATGTCTATCTTCTCCTGTAGAGCCTTTAGCTCCTTCCTCGTCTGCTTATCATCAGTTCTAACGCTTCTATCGTGGTCTCCACTGTAGATTGTGTCACTCTTCACCATGTTGTCAACTAGTTCCTCTCAGATCTTCCTCGCTCTTCCCAAGAAGAACCCATTACTTGCAGATCCAATCTGGCCTCAGTACTTAGGAAGGGCACCTCTGTAGAATGTGCTTAGCAAGCTTTCCTTGGTGAAACCATGGTGTGGGCATTGAGATTGATAGCTCTTGAATCTCTCCCAAGCTTCACTGAATTCTTCCAAGTTCTTCTGTTGAAAACTGGAAATCTCATTTCTCAGCTTTGCAGTTCTTGAGGTAGAGAAGAACTTTTCCAGGAATGCTCTTTTGCAGTCATCCCAGGTGGTGATGGAGTCGCTGGGTAAAGACTTCTCCCACTGACGTGAGAATTTATGAGATTTAGTAAGTTCTAGATGAAGAACATTGCAAGAGAGAGAGAAGTTGCGAGATTGAAAGAGAGAGATAGATGGGAAAACATTTTCCTTAATGTATTTGGTGTGCATACAACCTTATTAAATAGGCAAGAAAGAGCAAACAGGACAAGAAGAATTATATTAAACTATGGTGGTCCTCCTTGTGTGCTGATCCGAGAAAGTGACAGGTCCTGGCTGGTGAGAGACAACTCCCAACGGTTGGAAGCACATGTGACTTATAATCTATTTTAATGATCAACTTGCTTCCCTTCCTTGTCTCTACATTCCAACGGTCACCTCTTCTTCATACACTCACATTGCAAGCTAACATATCTTCTTCCTGCCTTGTAGAGTAGTCTAGGTCGGATAGGTTGCTTTTACCTGTTGTACGGACAGACTTGCTCCACAAGTCTGTTCAAACCTAAGTGATTCTGAACCATCCGGATGACTCTTTCTCCTTCACGCCTTTACTTGTTCATGATCACTCATCCTTTTATTGCTTCTTGTCAACACTCCCCCTCAAGCTTGACTATAGGAACTGGTCAAGCTTGGAAACCATGAAGCATTCCCTCATTAAAACCTTTACTTGGAAAAACCACTTGGGATAAAAACCAAGCAAAGGAAAAAGAGTAGAACACTTCATGGCAAGAGGATCAGTGACAAGTGAGGTTTATGAATCCAAGCTTAGGATGAATGAACTCACAAACTTTGTTGCTGGCTGCCTTGGTGAAGATGTCAGCTAGTTGATCTTCACTTTTAGTGTAGCATGGGAGTATCACTTGCTGCTCTACTGCTTGTCTCACCTTGTGGCAATCCACTTCTATATGCTTTGTCCTCTCATGGAATACTGAATTGGAGGCAATGTGTATTGCTGCCTGATTATCACAATGCATGGTCATTGGTGTGGTGATCTCTATCCCCAAATCTTTTAGCAGCCCCTTGATCCATATAAGCTCACTTGTGAGCTTCCTCATTGATCTATACTCTGCTTCAGCACTTGAACAAGACACCACCTTCTGCTTCTTACTTTTCCATGTGACCAGATTCCCTCCAATAAAGGTACAATAGCCTGTGGTTGATCTCCTATCAATTCTGTCTCCAGCCCAATCAGCATCACAATATCCAACAAATTCAGTGTTCTTGTTGCATGCCATCCATATTCCTTGACCAGGCGCCTCTCTTAGATACCTTAAGATCCTCTCCACCATGTTCCAATGATGCACCTTAGAGCTCCCATGTGTTGGCTTACTGCTCACAGCAAAGCACACATCAGGTCTGGTGATTGTTAGATAGATCAGCTTGCCCACCATTCTTCTATACTTCTTGACATCATCAAATGGAGTAGATTCATACTCCCCCTCTCGCAGCACCTTGTAACCTTCTTCCAATGGAGTCTTGGCCTGTCTACTTCCAAGGTTTCCTGCCTCATTTAAAATATCAAGTGTGTACTTCCTTTGAGATAAAAATAGCCCTCTTTAGAGCGGCAGATTTCAATCCCAAGGAAGTACTTCAACTCCCCCAAGTCTTTGATATCAAAAGCATTTTTAAGAAAGGTTTTAGTTGAGAGAATACCTTACTTGTTGCTACCAGTGATAATAATGTCATCCACATAGACTAGGATCACTACAATACCTTGCTTGCTGGTTAGAGTGAAGAGGGTGTGATCAGCTTCTGATTTGACAAATCCTCTCCCATTTAGTGTGGTGCTCAGCTTATGATACCAGACCCTTGGAGATTGTTTCAAGCCATAGATTGCCTTCTTTAATCTAAGAACATTTCCTGGTTTCACCATGTTCTCAAGACCAGGGGGTGGCCTCATGTAAACTTCATCTTCTAATTCTCCTTGGAGGAAGGCATTCTTCACATCCATCTGCCATAAATCCCACTCAAGGTTGACAGCAAGAGACAAGATGATCCTTATAATATGCAGCTTGGCCACTGGTGCAAATGTGTCTAGATAATCTTCACCATACACTTGAGTGTATCCTCTTGCAACTAGCCTTGTCTTTTTCCTTTCTGGTTTTCCATTAGCCTTGTATTTTATTGTGAAGATGAGCCTGCATCACCGCTTGCCTTTAGGGAGCTCAGTTTCAAACCATGTACCATTCCTTTCCATGGCGCCTATCTCATCACCTACTGATGCTTTCCACTCCTTATGTTGCATAGCTTCTTCATATGTTTTTGGGATATATTCCTCATCTAGCTCACTCATAAGGACTTGATGCTCTTCTGGATATTGTGCAAGAGAACAGGTTGCACTAATTGGATGGGCTACTGCTTCAGCATTGAAATAGACTCTTGTATTGATCCAGTTTGATGCTGGCTTCCTGTTCCTTGTACTTCTTCTCAAGGGTACCGTAGGCCGCTCAGGTTCAGGCTCATTTCCAGTGCTTGGCGCCTCCTCTTGAGTATCAGCAGCTGGTTCTGAGTGTCTCTCATCTTGAGCCATTGAGTTTTCTTGAGCTTGCGCAGGCTGCTCAACACCAACACCACTTTCACTTCCCCCCTCATGATCAGGATGAGGGGCTTCAAGATTATTAGTGAGATTTTTATGAGAATTATGTGTGGGATTGATGAGAATTATCAAGAACTAGTGAGTATGAGATGAAGAATCCGAGAGTGAGAGAGAGAGAGATTGAGATTACTATGGAACTAAGAAAGAGAGAGTAAAGAGGAATTCATATTTCCTTGATTAATTTAGAAAGGTTACAGCATTGTTTTATAGATAAATCAGGCTAAAGGAGACAAACAGAATTATAATAAACAAATAAAGGGGACTGATCAGAGAAAGGGACAGGTCTGAGCATGGAGAGAGACTGATCCCAACGGTTGGAAGAACATGTGATCTTTATAGTATTTTAATTGCAACTTGCAGCCTCCTCTCTTGTCATGACTCTCCAACGGCTCCCAATACTTCAAACTTACTTTCATCAAGTTCCCACTTTGCCTTATAATGCTTCCTTGGTCGATTTAGATGCTTGAGGACCAAGTATGTACGGACAGACTTGCTACACACGTCTGAACTGATTCCTTGCTTCCTTGGCTATCCGAGTGACCTCTTCTTCTCTCCTTTATTCTTACATGATCATATCTCTTTTTATTGCTTCTTGTCAACACTCCCCCTCAAGCTTGACCATATGGATTGGCCAAGCTTGGAAACCATGAAGCATTCCCTCATTAAAACCTTTACTTGGAAAAACCATTTGGGATAAAAACCAAGCAAAGGAAAAAGAGTAGAACACTTCATGGTGAGAGGATCAGTGACATGTGAGATCTATGAGTCCAAGCTTAGGATGAATGAACTCACAGACCTTGCTGCTTGCTGCCTTGGTGAAGATGTCAGCTAGTTGATCTTCACTTCTTGTATAGCATGGGAGGATCACTTGCTGCTCCACTGCTTGTCTCACCTTGTGGCAGTCTACTTCTATGTGCGTTGTCCTCTCATGGAAGACTGAGTTGGATGCAATGTGTATTGCAGCCTGGTTGTCACAATGCATAGTCATTGGTGTGTTGATCTTGATCCCCAAGTCTCTTAGCAACCCCTTGATCCATATAAGCTCACTTGTAAGCTTTCTCATTGATCTATACTCTGCCTCAGCACTTGAACAAGACACCACCTTCTGCTTCTTGCTCTTCCATGTGACCAGATTTCCTCCAATAAAGGTGCAATAGCCTGTGGTTGATCTTCTATCCACTCTATCTCCAGCCCAATCAGCATCACAATACCCAACCACTTCAGTGTTCTTGTTACACGCCATCCATACTCCCTGACCAGGTGCTTCTCTTAAGTATCTCAAGATCCTCTCCACCATGTTCCAGTGATGTATCTTAGGGGCTTGCATATGCTGGCTCACTTGGTTCACAGCAAAACACACATCTGGCCGGGTGATAGTGAGGTAGATGAGCTTTCCAACCATTCTTCTATACTTCTTAACATCAGTAAAGAGAGTGGCATCATACTCCCCCTCTCGCAACACCTTGTAACCTTCCTCCAATGGTATCTTGGCCTGTCTACTCCCAAGATCTCCTGCCTCATTTAAAATATCATGTGTACTTCCTTTGGGATAAGAATAGACCCTCCTTGAGCTGCACACCAATCCCTAGGAAGTACTTCAACTCTCCCAAATCCTTAATATCAAAGGCGCTTTAAGAAAGGCTTTAGTTGAGGAGATACCTTCCTGGTTACTACCAGTGATGATGATATCATCCACATACACCAAGATGACTACAATGCCTTTGTTGCTGGTTAGTGTGAAGAGAGAGTGATCAGCTTGAGACTTCACAAAACCTCTCCCATTAAGTGTTGTGCTCAGCTTGTGGTACCAAGCTCTTGGGGATTGCTTCAGCCATAGATAGCTTTCTTTAGTCTCAAGACATTTCCTGGTTTTACCATGTCTTCTAGACCAGGAGGTGGTCTCATATACACCTCATCTTCCAGCTCCTTGGAGAAAGGCATTCTTTACATCCATCGCCATAGATCCCACTCCAAATTGACAAAGAAGTGATAAAAGAATCCTTATAGTGTGCAGCTTAGCCACTGGTGCAAAGGTGTCTAGATAATTTTCACCATAGACCTGAGTGTACCCTCTTGCCACTAATCTGGTCTTCTTTCTCTCTGGCTTGCCATTGGCTCCATACTTGATTGTATATAACAGCCGGTTGGTTATCGCTTCTTTCCTTTGGGAAGGGCAGTCTCAAACCATGTGTCATTCTTAACCATGGCTCCCATCTCATCTCCAACTGATGCTCTCCACTCCTTATGTTGCATAGCCTCTTCATATGTCCTTGGAATGTATTCCTGATCCAATTCACTGATAAAGACTTGATGCTCTTCGATAGTGGGCCAGTGAGCACACGGCAATCGCTAGATGAGCTACCGCCTCAAAGATTGAAGTATACTCTTGTATTAATCCAATTAGAGGCTGGTTTCCTGGCTCTTGTACTCCTTCTAAGTTGTATCTGCTCAGGTTCAGCTTCATTTTCTCCACTGCTCACCCATCTCGGTCTCAGCTTCTGATCTCTCATCTTGATCATGAGATACCGAGCCTTCTTCAGATGAGTGTTCATGTGTTCAGCTTGCTCAGTGTTATCACCCCTTCATGATCAAGATGAGTATTCCCAACTTCCTCCACTGCTTTCTTCAACAGCTTGTGGTGGAACCTCTCTGACCGGGCTGGTGAGTTTGGTAAACTGACTCCAAGCCTTTCCATAATAACTCTCGTGTTATTAGCTCTATCCGAGGCAGATTGAGATAGGTCCTTTAGTTCTTCCCAACTCCTCTCAGCATAATACCCTTGTGACTCCAAACTTAACATCCCTTGATACTAAGATCCTTCTTGTCTCTCGAACATAACATTTGTATCCTTTCTGATGTGTGGAGTAGCCAATGAACATTGTCTTTGTGCTCTTAGCTTCTAGCTTGTTTCTTAACTCTCCTGGAACAAAGACAAAACACACACACCCAAACACACGCAAGTGATATAGATGGTTTAGTTTTGTTCAGTACCTCATATGGTGTGGAGTCAAGAAGAACTCTTGTAGGTATGCGGTTGATTAGGTAAGTGGCGTGACTACAAGATCACCCCAAAACCTCTTAGGGACATTGGAGTGAAACATTAAGCTCCTGGCCACTTCCCTCAGATGTCTATTCTTTCTTTCTGCCACACCAGTTTGTTGTGGAGTGTAAGGGCAACTAGTTTGTTGTATGATCCCATGAGCAGCTAGATGTTGTTTGAAAGATGTGCTAGTATATTCACCACCATTATCTGATCTAAAAATTTTAATCTTGACATTGAAATGGTTAGTGATATAGTTTTGAAAATTTTTAAAAGCTTCTAGCACCCTATCTTTAGATTGAAGCAATGTGATCCAAGTGTACTTTGATTTTTCATCTATGAATGTCACAAAGTACTTATAATGTTCTCTAGATGCACAGGGAGCAGTCCACACATCAGTATGAATTAAATCAAAGCAATTATCATAGATAGTCTTGGATTTAGGAAATACACTTCTACAATGTTTTCCTAAGATACAAGCTTCACAATCACTTTTAAAATTAATACTAGGCAACAGGATGTTTAAGGCATGAGAGTGAGGATGTCCTAATCTAGCATGCCACATTACATCTTTAGGGAATTCAGAAACAGAGATAAAAGCACCAGATAAATCAGAAGCTGATCTTGTGTCCTCAAGCAGGTACAAATTGCCCTTGGTAACACCTTTTCCAAGCAACTTACTAGAATCAATATCCTGAAAATACACACTGTTAGGAGTGAAAGTAACTTGACAATTTAAATCATTAGTGACTTTCTTAACAGATAGCAAGTTTGAAGCAAAGGTGGACATGTAAAAAGCTTTAGATTCTCTATCAAATAGCTTAAGATCTCCTACACCTTTTATTGGAATTTTATCACCATTTGCTATCATCACATTTCCTAAGGCTGGTTCTATGTTTTTAATCAGATTTAAATCACTAATCATATGATGTGAAGCACCAGAGTCTATTACCAATGGTTTAGCTGATTTTAAAACATTTAAGATATCACCAGCAGCAGGAGAAGCATTAAGAGAGATTCCAAGGATTCTAGAGATACCAGATTCTTTTAGGGCCTTGATGAGAGCTTCCAAGTCAGACTTCTTGAGGAGCTCATCCAGGTTAGTCCTTGGTGTGGTGTACACTGAAGTTGATGCCATAGCACTTCCTCCACCATGGCTGCTGGCGCAAACTGAGTTTGGAGTTGCTGGCTCAACACCATCAGCTGAGAAGTTAGCTCTTGCATCCTGGTACTGAGATCTTGGCTCCTTGAACTTGTTTGGCTTCAGGTGGGGATGAAGGATCCAGCACTTGTCTTTCAGATGCCCCTTCTTCTTGCAAAGGGTCGATATCAAGGATTTCCTATCCTCTTGCTTGTAAGTGGCTTTGTTGGCTACTACTTCTCACCGTGAGCCATACTCAGGTCTCCCTTGCTACCAAATAGACTTGAAGACCCTTCTTCCTTCTGGATTTGATTACAAACATCATCTAGATCAGGAAGCTTATCAGCCCTTAAGATGTGCTTGATAAGGCCTCCATAGGATGAGTTGAGAGTGAGTAGCATCCCAAAGACCTTATCTTCTTCACACTGGCTAGGAGGATGTCGTGATCCACAAGGTGTGGTCTTAGTATCTCCAGCTCTGCCCAAAGAGATCTGAACTTGCCAAAGTGAGGTTGAAACTCCATATCTCCTTGACTGAGACCATTGAGTGCTTTCTTCACTTCAAAGACTCTTGTGAGATTGGAGACATTTCCATACACTTTGTAGAGAGTATCCCACAGTTTTTTAGTAGTCTCACAGTATGAGTAAGACTCCATGATTGCTGGTTCAAGAGAGCTGAGGAGAGCTGAGAGCACCATGAGATCTTCTTGACCCCATTTATCTTCATCAGCCACCATCTTCTCCTTGCCATCTTCTCCTTGGACAGTTTGTTTTGGAGCTGCTGCTGTTGTAGCATACTTCCATAAACCTTTTCCTCCAAGAGCTCTCTTCACCATCCTGGCCCAGAAAAGGTAATTAACCCCTTTCAAAGTAACAGGTATGTTGAGATGTTTTTTGTTGTTGTTGTCTTCCATCTTCTTTTTCAACTCGCCAAGAACAGGAGAGAGAAAGCTTTAAGAGATGGAGAAAGTAAGAACAGAGTGATTTTCGGAAGTGAGAATAGGTTTCAAGAGCTTTGATGCTCTGATACCATGAGATTTTTATGAGAATTATGTGTGGGATTGATGAGAATTATCAAGAACTAGTGAGTATGAGATGAAGAATCCGAGAGTGAGAGAGAGAGAGATTGAGATTACTATGGAACTAAGAAAGAGAGAGTAAAGAGGAATTCATATTTCCTTGATTAATTTAGAAAGGTTACAGCATTGTTTTATAGATAAATCAGGCTAAAGGAGACAAACAGAATTATAATAAACAAATAGATGGTCTTCTTTAAGGACTGATCGTAGAAAGGACAGTCTGAGCATGGAGAGAGACTGATCCCAACGGTTGGGAGAACATGTGATTTTTATAGTATTTTATCATGACTCTCCAACGGCTCCCAATACTTCAAACTTACTTTCATCAAGTTCCCACTTTGCCTTATAATGCTTCCTTGGTCGATTTAGATGCTTGAGGACCAAGTATGTACGGACAGACTTGCTACACACGTCTGAACTGATTGCTTGCTTCCTTGGCTATCCGAGTGACCTCTTCTTCTCTCCTTTATTCTTACATGATCATATCTCTTTTTTTTGCTTCTTGTCAACAATTAGCACCAGGAGATGGTGCACTCTCTGGAACAGAATCCACCCTTGGTAAAGAAGGCATACTGACTCCCAGGCTCTCCATTACTCTCCTTAGGTTGTCTCGCTTCTATCCGAGGCTGATTGAGAAAGATCTTTGAGCTCATCCCAACTCTTTCCATCATAGTAGCCTTTTGATTCTACAAATTTCACATCCCTTGAGATCAAGACTCTCCTAGTCTCTGGTACAAAACATTTGTAGCCCTTTTGATGAGGAGAGTAGCCAATGAAGACTGCCCTTGTACTTCTATGCGCCAGCTTGTCTTTTTGACCTTCTGGTATTAACACAAAACAAAGACACCCAAACACACGAGTATGATCTATGGATGGTTTAGTTTTGTTCAGTACCTGATAAGGAGATTGATCTTGAAGGATCCTGGTAGGTATTCTATTGATCGTAACAAGCTGTAAGAACTGATCTCCCCAATATCTGGGCATACTTGTATGGAACATCATGCTCCTGGCCACCTCCATGAGATGTCTATTCTTCCTCTCAGCCACACCATTTTGTTGTGGAGTGTATGGACAGCTTGTTTGATGGATCATCCCATATTTGGCCAAGTGTTGTTTAAAAGCATTGCTTGTGTATTCTCCTCCATTATCTGATCTCAAAATTTTTATCTTGGCATTGAAATGGTTAGATACATAATTTTGAAAGTTTATGAAAGCTTCTAAGACCCTATCTTTAGATTGCATCAAAGTGATCCAAGTGTATTTTGATTTTTCATCAATAAAGGTCACAAAATACTTATGATGCTCTCTAGATAAACATGAGGCAGTCCACACATCAGAATGAATCAGGTCAAAGCAATTTTCATAAATGGTACTTGATCTAGAGAAGACAGATTTGCAATGTTTTCCTAAGATACAAGCCTCACAATCACTTTTAAAGGAAATACTAGGTAACATGATGTTTAAAGCTCTAGAATGAGGATGTCCTTGTTGAAATTCATGAGTGTTTGTCTCATGTCAAGAGAGTATTCAGTTAACTTGTAACTGAATCCCCTTCAACCATACAACAGGAACTCACCATTCAAAGGAAGAGACAACCAACTAGTGGTTGAATCCTCTTAAACATAGCTTATGTACACAACCAAATGTCCTAGAGAGTACACTGGTTATATGAAGCAAAGAAGCTCTAGTTTGAATCTATCATTCTGCAGTAACACAACACTTTGAGTTTGTGTACTTAAGATGAAGTGGATTTAGAATCAGTAATCTAGAGCTTAAGAGAAGATAAAGAAGAGTTTTAGAGTGAGTTTTACAAGTATTAGGCTGCCTTAAGAGAAAGAGAGTTAAGGCAGCCTCTAACCCATAACTCTAAACTCCTTACATTGTGAATATTGTTTAGACACAAGCAAGGTAGAGAGAGCCACGAAATTAGACTGAGAGAACTTGTATTGATACTAGATAACTTGTTACAAGAGTGGTGAAGCCTTTAAATAGGCAATCACTTACAATAAACAAAGATTAAATCAGGGAACACTAAACAACTAATATAATGGGAAATGGAAGAGTCCAGGAGGATATGGACAAGGGGAGGCACCACAGAAGCAGAGAAAGAGACAGAGAGAGGTTGGCACAGCCTGCTTGAGTGAAAGGGACAGTCCATTTGCTTCTCCAAAGCAACCCATGTGACTTCTTCTTTCAAATTCAAACAAGCCTCTCTTATTTAAATTCAAACATTTTTCCTTTACTTCACAGAGGTTCCCACGTCCATAAGGTCCTCCACAACTCATTCCTTGCCTTGCAAGTCAGGTTAGGTCAAGTGGTAGCTTGTGGAGTAAGTCCGTACAAAAGAACCAAATTGGCTTTTCTTGATGAACTTATCGTTGGATCATCAACCAGCTTCTTCTTCTGGTCATTCCTTTATTTATTTCAATATTTCCCTCAAGCTTGACCATAGAGATCCTTGGCAAGCTTGGAACTGAAAGCACTTGCCTCATTAAAACCTAAGTGTGGAAAACCTCATGGGATAAAACCATCACTTAGGAAAAAGAGTGCAATTACCCTCAGCCTAGGGATTGGCCAGTGAGTCTAAGGAGTTTAAGATGATTCAAGGACTCCTTAGACTATGGATCATGGCCTTACTTCAACGCAACCAGGCACCAATGCTTTCCTTGCTTCACACTCATCACACCTTTGAGCTTCTTCTTGTGGTCGAGCTTGTCTCCCCTTTCTTCTGGCTTGCCTTCATCATGGGTGGAGTCCAAGCCTGCCTTGTTCATAAGTTCAATAGGTACCGATTCAAACAATGCACAAACACATGCATCAATTCTCAAGGTAAACCTATTTATTCATAAGAATCAATATAGATTTAGGTACTTCCCTTGCATAAGTTTCTGAAGAATGGACACTGGCTCTCATATTTAAAACCCTCCTCAAGCTTGACCTGAGAATGAGAGTATGTGGTCAAGCTTGGAAGATGAGAGCCAATGATGATCACCATGCCTTGAGACAACAGCCCTCTTAACTTGAAGCTTCATCAACCAGGTACAAGCACACATGCTCGGCTGATTCATAGCTTTCCACTGAAGGTAACTGTTATAACTCCTTTTAGAAGCTGATCCATAGCTTCCCAACCAGAAGGTAACTGTTCTAACTCCATGCCTTGGGCTGATTCATAGCTTTCCACTCAGCTTGACTCTCCACCTGATCTTGTCAAGTAGTCTCTGTGGCCATCTATTCCAACACCAATTGTTGCTGTCCTTGTTCAATTCTTCTTGCAATGGATTCTAGAGAGACCATGGAAGCTCATTTACAGCCCCCTCAAGCTTGACTCGAGTATGGGGAGGAGACAAGCTTGATATGAGCTTTAAGCCACCTGGTCTACTCACAACTATTTCTCCATGGTCAGGAATATGCATCTTGTGCAGGCTCAAACATGGGAAATCGTAGTATTAGTAACCAGAGTATGGGAGAATGATGGAGAATACATAACCCGAGAATCGAGAATAGAGAATATAAAATTGCTCAAGAGTTCTAATGGACAGAGTTTTGCTCTGTTTTCTTGAGTTTTATGAAGCATTAACAGCCAGGAGCATCCAATACTCATCAAGAGTTTGATGCTTTAGCAGCTGAAACACAATGGACCATTGGACAATTACTTTATCCAATGATCTTAGACATGTGCCACCGGAATAACTCATGAACTGATGTTTTCCGGGCTTGCAACAAAGAACCATCGAGAATAACACATGAACAAGTGTTTTACGTGGCTTAGACAACAATGAATCCAATGGATCAAAACAGTTTGTCCACTGGTCAAAGAGATGCTCCATTAAGAGAAAGCTATTATCCAATGGATAAAGCATAATGGTGAACCATTTTTAAAATCATTCTCTTCCTCAAGCTTGATTCATGATACTAACAAGTACTAAACAATCTAACACTATATCAGTGGGAGAGAAAGGATTTATTCAAAAGTCAGAGAAAATAGGTGAGTTTAATCCCAAAGAAGAGCAACCAGGCTCTGATACCATGTTGAAATTCATGAGTGTTTGTCTCATGTCAAGAGAGTATTCAGTTAACTTGTAACTGAATCCCCTTCAACCATACAACAGGAACTCACCATTCAAAGGAAGAGACAACCAACTAGTGGTTGAATCCTCTTAAACATAGCTTATGTACACAACCAAATGTCCTAGAAAGTACACTGGTTATATGAAGCAAAGAAGCTCTAGTTTGAATCTATCATTCTGCAGTAACACAACACTTTGAGTTTGTGTACTTAAGATGAAGTGGATTTAGAATCAGTAATCTAGAGCTTAAGAAGATAAAGAAGAGTTTTAGAGTGAGTTTTACAAGTATTAGGCTGCCTTAAGAGAAAGAGAGTTAAGGCAGCCTCTAACCCATAACTCTAAACTCCTTACATTGTGAATATTGTTTAGACACAAGCAAGGTAGAGAGAGCCACGAAATTAGACTGAGAGAACTTGTATTGATACTAGATAACTTGTTACAAGAGTGGTGAATGTGAGATTTAGAGATTTAGTGAGAGTTTAAGAGAGATTTAGACAGAGTTTATGGCTGGAAATATGAAGAACACCAAAACGAGGAGAGAGTGAGAGATTTCGTGCAAGAGAGATAGAGAAGGAGAGAATATGATTTCCTTAGTTGAAATGGTCCAAGATACATCACATAAATAGCCAAAGACAAGAGGGCTTAAACAATAAAATAAGGTCTGGCCTTCGAGCACAAAGGGACAAGATATCTTGGCGGACCAAAAGCGACAGGTCCTTGCACTCCCACA
This sequence comes from Brassica carinata, assembly GCA_016771965.1. NCBI lineage: Eukaryota > Viridiplantae > Streptophyta > Magnoliopsida > Brassicales > Brassicaceae > Brassica > Brassica carinata. The sequence goes on from CM028689.1 coordinate 37,720,454, forward strand.
TGTGGTCTTCTTGGTTCAAACTTCTCCAACAGCTCTTTTTCCTTCTGGCCGACATGAATAGCATTTAAATATGTCATTCTTGTGTCTCTGGACCAAGGCAAGGAGAGAAGCTTGCTTCTGAAGTTAGGTTTAGCTCATCCAAACCCTAAGTATGCGGACCACCTCTTTTGCTTCCTCTTTTATCCGATCAACCTTCCTTGTCTCCTTTACACTAGAATGCTCATTTTATTCTTCATGTCAACACTCCCCCTCAAGCTTGACCATGTGGAACAAGTCAAGCTTGGAAGCCATGAAGCAATCCCTCATTAAAACCTTAGCTAGGTAAAACCCAATGGGACAAAAACCAAGCCAAGGAAAAAGAGTAGATTACTCCATGGAGGAGAGATCAGTGACATGAGAGGTCTATGAGCCCCAATCTCGGATGGATGAGCTCACAAACCTTAGTGCTTGCTGCCTTTGTGAAGATATCAGCTAGCTGGTCTTCACTCCTTGTGTAGCATGGCAATATCACCTCACGTTCCTTTGCTTGTCTAACCTTGTGGCAGTCCACTTCAATGTGTTTGGTTCTCTCATGGAAGACTGAGTTACTAGCAATGTGTATAGCAGCCTGGTTATCACAGTGCATGGTTATTGGTGTTGTAGTCTCAATTCCCAAGTCCTTAAGCAGCCCTTTGATCCAAATCAGCTCGCTTGTAACTGATCCCCTTCAACCATACAACAGAACTCACCATTCAAAGGAAGAGACAACCAACTAGTGGTTGAATCCTCTTAAACATAGCTTATGTACACAACCAAATGTCCTAGAAAGTACACTGGTTATATGAAGCAAAGCTCTAGTTTGAATCTATCATTCTGCATAACACAACACTTTGAGTTTGTGTACTTAAGATGAAGTGGATTTAGAATCAGTAATCTAGAGCTTAAGAGAAGATAAAGAAGAGTTTTAGAGTGAGTTTTACAAGTATTAGGCTGCCTTAAGAGAAGAGAGTTAAGGCAGCCTCTAACCTAACTCTAAACTCCTTACATTGTGAATATTGTTTAGACACAAGCAAGGTAGAGAGCCACGAAATTAGACTGAGAGAACTTGTATTGATACTAGATAACTTGTTACAAGAGTGGTGAATGTGAGATTTAGAGATTTAGTGAGAGTTTAAGAGAGATTTAGACAGAGTTTATGGCTGGAAATATGAAGAACACCAAGAACTGGAGAGAGAGTGAGAGATTTCGTGCAAGAGAGAGAGAGAAGGAGAATATGATTTCCTTAGTTGAAATGGTCCAAGATACATCACATAAATAGCCAAAGACAAGAGGGCTTAAACAATAAAATAAGGTCTGGCCTTCTGAGCACAAAGGGACAAGATATCTTGGCGGACAAAAAGCGACAGTCCTTGCACTCCCACATGTGGTCTTCTTGGTTCAAACTTCTCCAACAGCTCTTTTCCTTCTGGCCGACATGAATAGCATTTAAATATGTCATTCTTGTGTCTCTGGACCAAGGCAAGGAGAGAAGCTTGCTTCTGAAGTTAGGTTTAGCTCATCCAAACCCTAAACTGCAGGACCACCTCTTTTGCTTCCTCTTTTATCCGATCAACCTTCCTTGTCTCCTTTACACTAGAATGCTCATTTTATTCTTCATGTCAACACTCCCCTCAAGCTTGACCATGTGGAACAAGTCAAGCTTGGAAGCCATGAAGCAATCCCTCATTAAAACCTTAGCTAGGTAAAACCCAATGGGACAAAACCAAGCCAAGAAAAAGAGTAGATTACTCCATGGAGGAGAGATCAGTGACATGAGAGGTCTATGAGCCCCAATCTCGGATGGATGAGCTCACAAACCTTAGTGCTTGCTGCCTTTGTGAAGATATCAGCTAGCTGGTCTTCACTCCTTGTGCATGCATGCAATATCACCTTCGTTCCCTTTGCTTGTCTAACCTTGTGGCAGTCCACTTCAATGTGTTTGGTTCTCTCATGGAAGACTGAGTTACTAGCAATGTGTATAGCAGCCTGGTTATCACAGTGCATGGTTATTGGTGTTGTAGTCTCAATTCCCAAGTCCTTAAGCAGCCCTTTGATCCAAATCAGCTCGCTTGTAAGCTTTCTCATGGCTCATACTCGCCTCAGCCGGAACATGAAACCACCTTCGCTTCTTGCTCTTCCATGTTACCAAATTACCTCCAATAAAGGTGCAATAGCGGTTGTAGACCTCCTGTCTATCCTATCTCCAGCCCAATCAGCATCACAATAGCCAACTATCTCAGTGCTCTTGTTGCAACCCATCCACACTTGGCCTGGTGCTTCTCTTAAGTACCTCGGAATTCTTTCAACCATGTTCCAATGGTGCATCTTAGGAGCTTGCATATGCTGGCTCACTGTTAACTTGCAAAGCACACATCTGGTCTTGTGATAGTGAGATATATGAGTTTTCCCACCATCCTCCTATAGTGCTTCACATCTCCATAAGCCTTGTTTTCATACTCCCCTCGCATCACTTTGTATCCCTCCTCAGAAGTTTTAGCAGCTCTACCACCAAGATCCCCAGCTTCTTTTAACAGATCAAGAGTGTATTTTCTTTGGGACAGGAACAACCCTTCCTTAGACCTACACATCTCAATCCTAGAAGTACTTGAGCTCTCCCAAGTCCTTGATGTCAAATGTTGTCTTAAGGAATGCTTTGGTTGAGTTGATCCCCTCTTTATCACTGCACTGTGATGATGATATCATCCACATAGATAAGAATAACAATGATTCCTTGCTGGCTGGTCAGTGAATAGGGTATGATCATCTTCAGATTTCACAAAACCTCTTCCATTAAGAGTTGTGCTTAGCTTGTGGTACCAGGCTCTTGGGGATTGCTTCAGACCATAGATTGCTTTCCTAAGCCTCAAAACATTGCCTGGTTTAACCATGCCTTCCATACCAGGTGGTGGACGATGTGTATACCTCATCTTCTAGCTCTCCTTGTAGAAATGCATTCTTGACATCCATTTGCCAAAGGTCCCATTCCAAATTTACAGCAAGAGATAGCACAATCCTTATGGTGTGAAGCTTTGCCACTGGTGCAAAGGTTTCAAGATAGTCCTCACCATATACTTGAGTGTAGCCTCTTGCTACCAGCCTGGTCTTCTTCCTTTCAGGTTTCCCATTGGCTAAGTACTTAATTGTGAACAACAGCATGCTAGTAACAGCTTTTTGCCTTTGGGAAGCTCAGTTTCAAACCAGGTTCCATTCTTCTCCATAGCACCCATCTCATCTCGTCTGAATCTCTCCATTCCTTGATTGCCATAGCCTCTTCATATGACCTTGGTATGTACGCCTCATCAAGATTAGTGGTGAAAGCTTGATGATCCATAGGATATTGAGCAAGGGAGCATGTTGCTTGAGTGGGATGAGCAAGCTGCTGGCTGTTGAAGTAAACCCTTGTGTTGATCCAATTAAAAGCGGTCGTTTGATCCTAGTACTCCTCCTTAGTACTGGTTGTGGTTCTTCATGTTGAACCTCCTCTTCATTTGCCAAAGTCTGGTTCTCATTCACCACTGGTGCTTCTTGATCCTCTTGATCTTGTTGCTCATCTTGATCATGGATTGGCTCGATATTGTTGTTGCCCCCTCATGGTCAAGGTGAGGAACTTCCTGACCCTCAGACTCATCAGTGTTGGTCTCAGCTTCACTAGACTGAGTGGGAGCTTGCCTAGCCTCATCTGATCCAGTACCTTTCTTCTCCATAGGTATACTGATCCCAATGCTCTCCATTACCGTGCCTAAGATTGCTTGCTCTATCTGAGGTTGATTGGGATAGATTCTCAAGATCACTCCAATCTTTGTTGTTGTAGTATCCTCTGATTCCACAAACTTCACATCTCGAGACACCAGAACTCTCCTAGTTTCTGGTTCATAACACTTATAACCCTTTTGGTTTGGAGAGTAGCCAATGAACATAGCTCTTGTACTCTTGGCCTCTAGCTTATTTCTTTGCTCTCCTGGTATCAAGACAAAGCAAAGACACCCAAATACACGATATGATCAATAGATGGTCTGGTTTTATTCAATACCTCAAATGGAGAGTGGTCTTGAAGGATTACGGTTGGAATCCGGTTGATCAAGTAGCATGCTGTCACGGTGCATCTCCCCAAAACCTTTAGGTACACTTGTATGGAACATCATGCTTCTGGCCACCTCCATCAGATGTCTATTTTTCCTCTCAGCCACTCCATTTTGTTGTGGTGTGTAAGGACAACTAGTCGCTGAATGATCCTATGCTGAGCTAGATATTGATTGAATGCTTGACTAGTGTACTCTCCACCATTATCGGACCGAGAATCTTCAACTTGGCATTGAAATGGTTGGAAACATGGTTATGGAAGTTCTTGAATGCCTCCAGCACCGGTCTTTTGTCTGAATCGAGTCACCCATGTGTATTTTGACTTCTCATCAATGAAGGTGACAAAGTACTTGTGATTCTCTCTAGAAATACAAGGTGCTGTCCACACATCAGAATGAACCAGGTCGAAACACTTCTCATAGCTAGTGCTAGACCTTGGAAAGACTGTCCTACAATGCTTCCCAAGATACATGCCTCACATTCATCATTTTGAAACACCATACCGGAAGCATCAAGTTCAAGGCTCTAGTATGGGGATGTCCCAATCTAGAGTGCCATATGGTGCTCTCAACCCCATTAGAATCACTGATCAGGCGGTGGCGGCGATGCACCAGATATCTTAGTCTTCTCTGGTGATACAGATCCGATGGCTGTGCCCTCTACCAATAACCTGCCTGTCTTCAAGTCTTGAAACTCAACCTCATCAGGTCTAAAGACAACTTGACAATTCAGATCAATGGTTGCTCTTTTCACGATAGCAAATTTGATGTGCGAGGCATATACAAGGCAGTTGATTCTTTATCAAACAGTCTAAGGTTCCCTATCCCTTCTATCCTAACCTTATCACCATTTGCTATAAGCACATTCCCTGAGGCAGGCTTGATATTACTAACCAGGTTCCTATCACTAATCATGTGATGGCTAGCTCCTGAATCTATGATAATGGGTTTAGAGTCGGAGAATTTTTACCAACCTCCTTGGTGAGATAAGGGCCTTGGCAGCTCTTATAAAGGAATCAAAGTCTCTTCTGGTCACTGGGCCATCAGGTGGTCGCCCTGCCATACTCCTCCATGTTCCTCCTTCATCGAATCACCACTTAATGCGAGAATACATGGTTCTTCCTTCATTACTTGATGCTCAAACTCCTTGAGCTTAAGTGTACTCGGCTGGCTTCGTGGGAACTTGGAAGCTTCCTTTCTTGGATGATATGACTTATCAGACTATTGTAGGAGTGAATCCAGGTTTAGGAGAAGACTGAAAATTTTGTCTTGCTCATAAGCGGCTTGAAGACTCTCCCATAGATTTCCATAAACATTTTGAAGCTTCTCCCATAGATTCTTGGCGGTTTTGAGATGATAATGATCCTCCAAGATCTGTTGACAGATCGTGTATAATTCCAAGTGCTTGATGTTCCTCTTGAACCCACTTGTCTTCATGCTTCAGGCAAGTAGCGACTATCCTCTAGAGCCATCCTCTTTGAAGTTTCAGCCTCCATGATGTGGCTGTCCCAAAGTCCATGACTTCCCAAGATAACTCTGGCCACTCTTGACGATAAAAGATAGTTAGGACCCTCTAGGGTCACTGGAATGAGTTCTCCTTCTTCATCTTCTTGGTCGAAATCACCTTTCCATTTTGGCAATTTAAGAGCTGGAAATGATGAACAGCTGAAGAACAGGATGAACTTTGCCAAAAATAGAAATGAAACTCGAGAGAATTTCTTGAGTAAGTGAAGAGAGTAGAAGGATTTAGGTCTCAAGAGCATATGGCTCTGATACCATGTGAGATTTAGAGATTTAGTGAGAGTTTAAGAGAGATTTAGAGCGAGTTTATGGCTGGAAATATGAAGAACACCAAGAACAGGAGAGAGAGTGAGAGATTTAGTGCAAGAGAGATAGAGAAGGAGAGAATATGATTTCCTTAGTTGAAATGGTCCAAGATACATCACATAAATAGCCAAAGACAAGAGGGCTTAAACAATAAAATAAGGTCTGGCCTTCGAGCACAAAGGGACAAGATATCTTGGCGGACCAAAAGCGACAGTCCTTGCACTCCCACATGTGGTCTTCTTGGTTCAAACTTCTCCAACAGCTCTTTTTCCTTCTGGCCGACATGAATAGCATTTAAATATGTCATTCTTGTGTCTGGACCAAGGCAAGGAGAGAAGCTTGCTTCGAAGTTAGGTTTAGCTCATCCAAACCCTAAGCATGCGGACCACCTCTTTTGCTTCCTCTTTTATCCGATCAACCTTCCTTGTCTCCTTTACACTAGAATGCTCATTTTATTCTTCATGTCAACAGTGAAGCCTTTAAATAGGCAATCACTTACAATAAACAAAGATTAAATTAGGGAACACTAAACAACTAATATAATGGGGAAATGGAAGAGTCCAGGAGGATATGGACAAGGGGAGGCACGACCAGAAGCAGAGAAAGAGACAGGAGAGAGGTTGGCACAGCCTGCTTTGTGAGAAAAGAGTCAATATGATGTGAGAGAGTAATAGAAACAGAGTATGGGCGAGTGTAAGAGATGGAGAGAGTAAAAGACTAAGAGAATCAAAGAGTAAGCAATTGAGAGTAAGAGAGTATGAGAGTTTCAGTGAGTATCCAAGAGAGTAATTTCGTGAGTAACAAGAGAGAATAGAGAGATTAAGAGTCTGAAAGAGTTTGGAACCAGAGAAAATGAAGAAAGAGAACTCCTCTTTTCTTGAGGTTACAAATTGTGTACAATGGTGGCTTTATAGCCAGATTACAACTTGCAAGGTATTAAACAAATCATAAAGTACAAATCTACTAAACTAATATTATTGTGGGGTTTCTAATGGAGCCAGGAGGATGCATCCAAGGTGAATCTCGACCAGAGGGAGTGAGAGTGACAGGAGGGAGAGCTGGGCACAGTCTGGTTGAGTGAAAGTGACAGCAGGCTCATCCTCTTATGCACATGTGACTTTTACTCTATTTAATTCCAAACTTGCCTAAACTCTCTCCAACGGTCTGATACCCTTTTAAACTTCAAATCTGCTTGAAGACTCAGCTGGACGAGTTTCCCACTTGCCTTGACTTCCAAGACACTCTAGGTTACTTGCACTCTAAGACTGTACAAACAGATTCAAATCTGCCTGTTCTGGATGCTTCATTTGCTTGCTCTGGTTTTGCTTGATCTCTCATCAGCTCCAGCTTTATTTATCTTCATTCCAACATGCTTGAGTGAAAGGGACAGGTCCAGCTGCTTCTCCAAAGCAACCCATGTGACTTCTTCTTTTCAAATTCAAACAAGCCTCTCTTATTTAAATTCAAACATTTTTCCTTTACTTCACAGAGGTTCCCACGTCCATAAGGTCCTCCACAACTCATTCCTTGCCTTGCAAGTCAGGTTAGGTCAAGTGGTAGCTTGTGGAGTAAGTCTGTACAAAATGTAACCAAATTGGCTTTTCTTGATGAACTTATCGTTGGATCATCAACCAGCTTCTTCTTCTGGTCATTCCTTTATTTATTTCAATAGTCCTAATCTAGCATGCCACAATACATCTTTAGGGAAATCAGAAACAGAATTTAAAGCATGAGATAAATCAGCAGCAAGCTTGGTGTCTTCAAGCAAGTATAAGTCGCCCTTGGTGACACCTTTGCCAAGCAACCTACTAGTTTCAATATCCTGAAAGTAGACATCATTAGGAGTGAAGGTAACACTGTAATTCAAGTCATTAGTGGCTCTTTTTACTGATAACAGGTTTGAGGTGAAAATAGGCATATAAAAAGCTTTAGAGTCTTTATTAAACAACCTAAGATCACCTACTCCTTTAATTGGTACTCTTTCACCATTAGCTATTGTAACATTTCCAAAGGCAGGAACAATGTTCTTAATGTTGAAATAAATAAAGGAATGACCAGAAGGAGAAGCTGGTTGATGATCCAAGAATAAGTTCATCAAGATAAGCCAATTTGGTTCTCGTTTTAGCAGACTTGCTCCACAAGCTACCACTGACCTATCCTGACTTGCAAGGCAAGGAATGACTTGTGAGGACCTTATGGACGTGGGAACCTCTGAAAATTAAAGGAAAAATGTTTGAATTTAAATAAGAGAGTCTGGTTTGAATTTGAAAGAAGAAGTCACATGGGTTGCTTTGGGGAAGCGGTGGACTGTCCCTTTCACTCAAGCGGTGTGCCAACCTCTCTCCTGTCTCTTTCTCTGCTTCTGGTCGTGCCTCCCCTTGTCCATATCCTCCTGGACTCTTCCATTTCCCCATTATATTAGTTGTTTAGTCTTCGATTTAATCTTTGTTTATTGTAAGTGATTGCCTATTTAAAGGCTGCACCATTCTTGTAACAAATCATCCAAGATCAATACAAGTTCTTTCAGTCTAATTTCGTGGCTCTCTCTCCTTGCTTGTGTCTAAACAATATTCACAATGTAAGGAGTTTAGAGTTATGGTTTAGAGGCTGCCTTAACTCTCTTTTCTTTAAGGCAGCCTAATACTTGTAAAACTCACTCTAAACTCTTCTTTATCTTCTTAAGCTCTAGCTTACTGATTCTAAATCCTCTTCATCTTAAGTACACAAACTCAAAGTGTTGTGTTACTACAGAAGGATAGATTCAAACTAGAGATTCTCAGCTTTCTATAACCAGTTTACTCTCTAGGATCTTGGTTGTAGTATAGGTGTGTGAGAGGATTCAACCACCAGTTGGTTGTCTCTTCCTTTTAATGGTGAGTTCCTGTTGTATGGTTGAAGGGATTCAGTTACAAAGTTAACTGAATACTCTCTGACATGAGACAAACAGTCATGAATTCCAACATGGTATCGAGCTTTGTTGCTCTTCTTTGGGATTAAACTCACCCATTGTCTCTGTTTTGAAAAATATTTTCTCTCCCACTCTGATGTAGTGTTAGCTTGGTCAGTACTTGTTAGTATCTTGAATCAAGCTTCGAGGAAGGGAAATATTTAGAAAATGCTTCACCATTATGCTTTATCCATTGGATAATAGCTTGTTCTTTATGGAGCATCTCTTTGACCAAAGGGACGACTGCTTTGATCCATTGGTTTCTTTGTTGTGTGAGCCATAGAAAACACTTGTTTATGTGTTATTTTGATGGTTCTCTTGTTGAAAGCCCGAAAACATCAGTTCATGAGTTATTCCAGTGGCACTTGTCCAAGATCGTGAGCAAATTAATTGTTCAATGGTCCATTGTGTTTCAGCTACTAAAGCACCAAACTCTTGATGAGTATTGATGCTCCTGGCTGTTTATGCTTCCATAAAACTCAAGAAAACAGAGCAAAACTCTGTCCATTAGAACTCTTGAGCAAATTCTCTATTCTCTATTCTCTATTCTCTCATTCTCTCTGATTCTCGTGTTACTTATTCTCCATCATTCTCCTATTCTCTGGCTACTAAAACTCTGGTTACATCATTCTCTATTCTATTTATTCTCTGGTTACTTTTACTCTGGTTACTTAATTCTCTTGTTGCCTGAATGCTTAGTCTTGATGATTAGGATCCAGAGAGTGTTGCTAAGATAGAATCTTACAGATATCTGTCCATTGCTGCTGTGCTTATTTAAATTGTGTTTTAAAGATCAGACTTGGTGAAAACCAATGCTCTGGTCTCTTGTTGTCTACTGATGCTTGTCTTAGTGTTTGTTTGACAGATTTCCCATGTTGATCGTGAGCCTGCACAAGATGCATATTCCTGACCATGGAGAAATAGTTGTGAGTAGACCGGTGGCTTAGAAGCTCATATCAAGCTTGTCTCCTCCCTATACTCGAGTCAAGCTTGAGGGGGCTGAAAATGAGCTTCCATGGCTTCCATTGCAAGAAGAATTCAACAAGGACAGCAACAACTTGGTGTTAGAACAGATGGCCACCAGAGACTACTTGACAAGATCGTGGAGAGTCAAGCTGAGTGGAAAGCTATGAATCAGCCCAAGGCATGGAGTTGAACAGTTACCTTCTGGTTGGGAAGCTATGGATCAGCTTCTAAAAGGAGTTAGAACAGTTACCTTCAGTGGGAAGCTATGAATCAGCCCATAGCATGTGTGCTTGTACCTGGTTGATGAAGCTTCAAGTTAAGAGGGCTGTTGTCTCAAGGCATGGTGATCATCATTGGCTTCATCTTCCAAGCTTGACCACATACTCTCATTCTCAGGTCAAGCTTGAGGAGGTGTTAAATATGAGAAGCCAATGTCCATTCTTCAGAACTTATGCAAGGGAAGTACCTAAATCTATACAAATGCTTATGATTTTTAGGTCTGCCCCTTGAGAATTGATGCATGTGTTTGTGCATTGTTTGAATCAGGTACCTATTGAGCTCATGAACAAGGCAGGCTTGACTCAACCCATGATGAAGGCAAGAAGCCAAAGAAAGGGGAGACAAGCTCGACCACAAGAACAAGCTCAAAGGTGTGATGAGTGTGAAGCAAGGAAGGCATTGGTGCCTTCTTGCCATTGAAGTAAGGCCATGATCCAGAGTCTAAGTAGTCCTTCAAAATCATCTTAAACTCCTTAGACTCACTGGCCAATCCCTAGGCTGAGGGTAGTTGCACTCTTTTTCCCTAAGTGATGGTTTTATCCCATGAGGTTTTCCACACTTAGGTTTTTAATGAGGCAAGTGCTCTCAGTTCCAAGCTTGCCCAAGGATCTCCTATGGTCAAGCTTGAGGGGGAGTGTTGAAATAAATAAAGGAATGACCAGAAGGAGAAGCTGGTTGATGATCCAAGAATAAGTTCATCAAGATAAGCCAATTTGGTTCTGCTTTTGTATGTGCTCCACAAGCTACCACTTGACCTATCCTGACTTGCAAGGCAAGGAATGACTTGTGGATGACCTTATGGACGTGGGAACCTCTGAAAATTAAAGGAAAAATGTTTGAATTTAAATAAGAGAGTCTGGTTTGAATTTGAAAAGAAGAAGTCACATGGGCTGGGAAGAAATTTGACTGCCCCTTTCACTCAAGCAGGCTGTGCCAACCTCTCTCCTGTCTCATTCTCTGCTTCTGGTCGTGCCTCCCCTTGTCCATATCCTCCTGGACTCTTCCATTTCCCCATTATATTAGTTGTTTAGTCTTCACTGATTTAATCTTTGTTTATTGTAAGTGATTGCCTATTTAAAGGCTGCACCATTCTTGTAACAAATCATCCAGTACCAATACAAGTTCTTTCAGTCTAATTTCGTGGCTCTCTCTCCCTTGCTTGTGTCTAAACAATATTCACAATGTAAGGAGTTTAGAGTTATGGTTTAGAGGCTGCCTTAACTCTCTTTTCTTTAAGGCAGCCTAATACTTGTAAAACTCACTCTAAACTCTTCTTTATCTTCTCTTAAGCTCTAGCTTACTGATTCTAAATCCTCTTCATCTTAAGTACACAAACTCAAAGTGTTGTGTTACTACAGAAGGATAGATTCAAACTAGAGATTCTCAGCTTTCTATAACCAGTTTACTCTCTAGGATCTTGGTTGTAGTATAGGCTGTGTGAGAGGATTCAACCACCAGTTGGTTGTCTCTTCCTTTTAATGGTGAGTTCCTGTTGTATGGTTGAAGGGGATTCAGTTACAAAGTTAACTGAATACTCTCTTGACATGAGACAAACAGTCATGAATTCCAACACTTAATCAATTTTAAATCACTTATCATGTGGTGACTAGCTCCTGAATCAATTACTAATGGTTTTTCCATCATAAAATTAGTTAATAGCATTCAAGGAAGTACCACTAGCCATAGCATGTAAAGAGGTACCAAATGAGTTACCAGAGTTATCTTTGAGGAGTTTGATGAGGGCCTCAATGTCAGATCGCCTTATGGTCTCATCTTGATTGTTCCTTAAGGCTGAACCACTGCTGGAAGCCCCTCCCTTGCCCTCATTAGTCTCACTAGTCTGGCGCATGGTGCTGTGTGCAGATGGCTCACCAAGATCACCGAGAAGTTTGCTTTTCCATCATTGTATCTGTCTTGAACTTCGTGGCTTGAGGTGGGGATGAAGTATCCAGCACTTGTCTTTGCCATGGCCCTTCTTTTGCAATGATCACAGACCCACACCTTCTTGTCTTCTGGTTTGTAAGAGCTCTTGTTTGCTGTTCCATCAGCCTGGTTGGCGAGTACTAGGTCTTTCTTTCCTCCTCCAAAGAGACCCACTGAGCCTTGTTCCTTTTGAATTTGAGCATACCTCATCAAAGGAAGGTAACTCCTTATTTCTTAGAATGTGCTTGATGAGATCACCATAACTTGGATGGAGAGTGAGCAGTAAAGCAAAGACCTTATCTTGCTCTCTTCTTTGGTTAAGCACATCCGGATTGGTTGTTGCTGGCCTGAGCATCTCAAGTTCAGCCCACAAAGACCTGAACTTTCCAAAATGCTTGTCAAAATCGGTGTCCTCTTGACTAAGAGTGTTGATAGCCCTCTTGACTTCAAAGACCCTACTAAGGTTGGATTTGTTTCCATACACCTTCTGAAGTGTATCCCACAGCTCCTTGGAAGTTTCACAGTAGGAGTAACCTTCTTGGAGTGAGGGGTCAAGGCTGTGCTGAAGGATGGACAACACCAGCAGATCCTCGACCTTTCTTCTTGGCCAGCATCAGCAACAACTACTTCTTTGCCATCCTCTCCTAGAATGGTCTTTTCTTGTGGCCTCCCTTCTTCAACAATCTCCCGAGAGTCCTCTGCCTCCAAGAGCTGTTTTAGCAAGCCAGTCGCAGAATAGTTTGCCTTGTGATGGCTGGAATGACCACCATTTTGAGTTTTACGCCATTTCCATCAAGAACAAGTCAAGAACAGTTCAAGAACAGCAAGAACAGCTCAAGAACAGTGAGAACAGAGAAGAGAAAAGAAAAATTTGAAAGAGAATCGAGTAATCTGTCGCGGTTGAAGAGAAAGAGTAAGAGAATTAGGTCTCAAGAGCTTGGTGCTCGATACCATGAGAATTTATGAGATTTAGTAAGTTCTAGATGAAGAACATTGCAAGAGAGAGAGAGAAGTTGCGAGATTGAAAGAGAGAGATAGATGGGAAAACATTTTTCTTAATGTATTTGGTGTGCATACAACCTTATTAAATAGGCAAGAAAGAGCAAACAGGACAAGAAGAATTATATTAAACTATGGTGGTCCTCCTTGTGTGCTGATCCGAGAAAGTGACAGGTCCTGGCTGGTGAGAGACAACTCCCAACTGTTGGAAGCACATGTTATTGACAAAGGAAATAAAGAGCTAAGAAGAAGAGAGGAGCTGGAGTCACTTGCAGTCACTTGCAATAGAAGCAGATCCGAGCTTACTTGAAATACAAGTCTGTCCGTACAACACTTGATTCACAAGTCATCCATACCTGACCTAACGTGCCTTTGGAGACAAGCTATGTTCGTCCACACCTTTGGCGAGTTAAGGAGAAGGAGTAAAGCTAAGGAGAAGACCGTTGGAGAGAAGGAGACAAAAGGGATGATTTGTTTATAGTATAAGTCACATGAACCATTTAAAGACTGAGCAGCTTGGAGACCGTTGATGAGAGGTCGCTTTCCCTCGTCCAGCTTCCCATTTGTTTATTCAAATTGTGTAGTTTATTATTTCTTAAGTCATGGCAACTTGCCTTTAAATTTTGTAACCCCTTCACACAATCAGATCAAGGAAAATAATATCCTTCTTTTCTTATTACTTTGCAAACTCTCTCTCTCTCTCTCTCTCTCTCTCTCTCTCTCTCTCTCTCTCTCTCGAGTTCATCTCTCTCTCTCCTGTTCTTCATTGTTTTTCACTCTGTTCTTCATTTTCTTTCATGGTATCAGAGCTTTAAGCTCTTGAGAACCTCAATCACTTCCGCAAACACTCTTTACTTATCTTCCTCTTCAGATTCATCTTGTTATTTTCTTAAAAATCTCTCCAAATTTCTTTTATCCAGTGGATAATAAAACTCTGTTCTTGAGTGTTCTTGGCTGTGCTCACTCTGTTCTGTCTCTATTTCATTTTCTTGAGAGTTTATCTTGATTCTAGACTTAAGTTCTCTCATTTCCAGAGCTTAATTCTCTCATTTCCAGCCTTGAAAATTCAAAATTATTCTTGGCGCCTGTTGTAAGAAATGGAGCACCACAGAGCTGTTCTAATCCCATGTACACTCAAGGGACCAGGAAACTACATCACCTGGTCCAGGATGACCAGAGCAGCCCTTGGAGGAAGAGGTCTTTGGGAGCATGTTATCTCAAGTTCAGCTCCAAAGCAGATCACTCAAGGAGAAGATGGCAAGGAGATTGTAGTGGTAGATGAAGGCAAATGGGGTCAGGAAGATCTCATGGTGCTGTCTATCTTGCATAGCTCTCTTGATGGTCCACTTATGGACACCTACTCACACTGTACAACTCCAAAACAGTTGTGGGATACTCTGCAAAAGTGTATGGTAACACTTCAAACCTTACCAGGATCTATGAAGTGAAGAGAGCCATTAACACCTTGCAGCAAGAAGAAGTCAAGAACAGTTCAAGAACAGCAAGAACAGCTCAAGAACAGTGAGAACAGAGAAGAGAAAAGAAAAATTTGAAAGAGAATCAGAGTAATCTGTGCGGATTTGAAGAGAAAGAGTAAAGAGAATTAGGTCTCAAGAGCTTGGTGCTCTGATACCATGAGAATTTATGAGATTTAGTAAGTTCTAGATGAAGAACATTGCAAGAGAGAGAGAGAAGTTGCAGATTGAAAGAGAGAGATAGATGGGAAAACATTTTTCTTAATGTATTTGGTGTGCATACAACCTTATTAAATAGGCAAGAAAGAGCAAACAGACAAGAAGAATTATATTAAACTATGGTGGTCCTCCTTGTGTGCTGATCCGAGAAAGTGACAGGTCCTGGCTGGTGAGAGACAACTCCCAACTGTTGGAAGCACATGTTATTGACAAAGGAAATAAAGAGCTAAGAAGAAGAGAGGAGCTGGAGTCACTTGCAGTCACTTGCAATAAGCAGATCCGAAGCATTTGAAATACAAGTCTGTCCGCACAACACTTGATTCACAAGTCATCCATACCTGACCTAACGTGCCTTTGGAGACAAGCTATGTTCGCCCACACCTTTGGCGAAGTTAAGGAGAAGGAGTAAAGCTAAGGAGAAGACCGCTGGAGAGAAGGAGACAAAGGGATGATTTGTTTATAGTATAAGTCACATGAACCATTTAAAGACTGAGCAGCTTGGAGACCGTTGATGAGAGGTCGCTTTCCCTCGTCCAGCTTCCCATTTGTTTATTCAAATTGTGTAGTTTATTATTTCTAAGTCATGGCAACTTGCCTTTAAATTTTGTAACCCCTTCACACAATCAGATCAAGGAAAATAATATCCTTCTTTTCTTATTACTTTGCAAACTCTCTCTCTCTCTCTCTCTCTCTCTCTCTCTCTCTCTCTCTCATGAAGTTCATCTCTCTCTCGTTCTTCATTGTTTTTCACTCTGTTCTTCATTTTCTTTCATGGTATCGAGCTTTAAGCTCTTGAGAACCTCAATCACTTCCAAAACACTCTTTACTTATCTTCCTCTTCAGATTCATCTTGTTATTTTCTTAAAAATCTCTCCAAATTTCTTTTATCCAGTGGATAATAAAACTCTGTTCTTGAGTGTTCTTGGCTGTGCTCACTCTGTTCTGTCTCTATTTCATTTTCTTGAGAGTTTATCTTGATTCTAGACTTAAGTTCTCTCATTTCCAGAGCTTAATTCTCTCATTTCCAGCCTTGAAAATTCAAAATTATTCTTGGCGTCTGTTGTAAGAAATGGAGCACCACAGAGCTGTTCTAATCCCATGTACACTCAAGGGACCAGGAACTACATCACCTGGTCCAGATGACCAGAGCAGCCCTTGGAGGAAGAGGTCTTTGGGAGCATGTTATCTCAAGTTCAGCTCCAAAGCAGATCACTCAAGGAGAAGATGGCAAGGAGATTGTAGTGGTAGATGAAGGCAAATGGGGTCAGGAAGATCTCATGGTGCTGTCTATCTTGCATAGCTCTCTTGATGGTCCACTTATGGACACCTACTCACACTGTACAACTCCAAAACAGTTGTGGGATACTCTGCAAAGAGTGTATGGTAACACTTCAAACCTTACCAGGATCTATGAAGTGAAGAGAGCCATTAACACCTCAGCAAGAAGAAGGAGACTTCACCAAACACCTTGGGAAGTATAGCCAGCTTTGGTCTGAGCTGGAGATGCTAAGGCCAAGCTCCAATGACCCTGAGACACTTGAAGCCAGGCGTGAGCAAGACAAGATCTTTGGACTGCTCTTCACACTCAGCCCAAACTTCAATGATGTGGTCGACACATTTTAAGAGAAAAGGAGCTTCCAAGCTATGATGAGGTATGTGCTCAGCTACAAAAGGAGATAGGCTCAGATGGACTCTTTGGAGGTGGAAAGGGAGACTTATCCATGGCACATAAGGTGGAGAAGGTGGAGAGTGCTTCAGCTAACAAGGCTCATTTCAAGCCAAGAGGAGGAGGAGACAAATCAGTAACTTGTGAGCATTGCAAGTACAAAGGCCACTCCAAAACCAACTGCTGGATTCTTCATCCTCATCTCAGGCCAGCTTCAGCAAATAAATATAACCAGACCAGAGTCCATGAAGCAAGAGCTCAGGAGCATCCAGCACCCAGCTACATGCGCATGGGAAATGATGGAAGAGCCTTGACCTCTACAACCCACACTGGTGGATCCACCTCTCACGCCTTATCTCAACCATCTCAGGAGGAAACATTCATCAGAAGTCAGACTTTGAGGCCTTGATCAAGGCTCTCAATGCAAACTCGGTAACCAAAGTATTAATGCTTTAAATTCTATTCATAATGCATCTCACACTGCTAGGCCATTGATCATTGATTCAGGAGCTTCTCATCATATGCTTAGGGATGCTAAACTGATTAGTGATATTAAACCTGCCCTAGGAAGCGTTGTAATTGCAAATGGTGATAGAATTCCAATAGAAGGAGTAGGAAATCTGAATTTGTTTGATAAAGAATCTCAAGCTTTTTACATGCCAGCCTTTGCTTCTAATCTTTTATCTGTGAAAAGAGCAACTAATGATTTAAATTGCAATGTTATTTTTAGTCCTAATGATGTGTGCTTTCAGGATATTAAGACCAGTAAGGTGCTGGGAAAAGGTGTAAGCAAGGGAGAGCTGTATTTCCTTGAAGATACCAAGCTTAGATCAGATTCTACTTATGCTTTTAATTCTGCTTCTGTTTTAGCTAATGATCTGTTATGGCATGCTAGATTAGGCCACCCCCATTCTCATGCTTTAAAATTGATGTTCCCTGATCTATCTTTGCAAAATGAAACTTGTGAGGCTTGTATTCTTGGTAAACATCATAAATCAGTATTTCCTTCATCTATGACTATCTATGAGAATTGTTTTGATTTAGTTCATTCTGATGTTTGGACTTCACCTTGTGTTTCTAGAGAAAATCATAAATATTTTGTGACATTCATAGATGAGAAATCAAAATATACTTGGCTCACACTGATTAAAAGCAAAGATAGGGTCCTAGAAGCTTTTATAAACTTCCAAAACTATGTCACTAACCATTTCAACTCCAAGATAAAATTTTTTAAGTCTGATAATGGGGGAGAATACACTAGCCATGCCTTCACACAACACTTAGCAAAACATGGTATTATTCACCAGACCAGCTGCCCATACACACCACAACAAAATGGAGTGGCTGAGAGGAAAAATCGCCATCTTATGGAGGTTGCAAGGAGCATGATGTTTCACACCAATGTCCCAAAGAGATTTTGGGGAGATGCTGTGGTTTCTGCATGCTATCTTATCAACAGAATTCCTACCAAAGTCCTCAAAGATGTCTCTCCATTTCAGGTATTAAACAAGACTCAGCCTCCCATAGATCATTTCGTGTGTTTGGGTGTGTGTGCTATGTATTGGTACCAGGTGAACAAAGGAACAAGTTTGATCCCAAGAGTATCAAAGCTATGTTCATAGGATACTCTCACACACAGAAAGGATACAAGTGTTATGTACCAGATTCAAGAAGAGTGATGGTCTCAAGGATGTGAAGTTTGTAGAATCAAAGGGGTACTATAGTGAGAAGAGCTGGGAAAGTCTTAGAGATCTCTCACAAGAACCATCCGATAGGGCAAACAACCTCGAGAACCATTCTCGAGAGTTTAGGCATTACTCAGCCTAGAGGCGGTGAGGCCTAGAACTACTCCATCACCACCAGCTGCTGTCAACAATGAAGGAGCAGCACCAAGTGTGGAACCAGTCCATCCTGATCCTGAGGGGCAATGAGCATGAACCAACACCGAAGCATCGAAGATGGTTCAGCCAGCTCATGATCAAGATGGAGCGAATCTGATCAGTCTAGTGATGATCAGTGTGATGGTGATCAAGAGCAGGAAGAGGCAGTGATAGAGGAGCAGATTCAGCCATTAAGAAGAAGTACCAGAGTGAGAAAAGATCCATCAAATTGGGTTAACACCAGAGTATATTTCAACAAAGAATGCAAGAGCTCATCCTATCCGTGCAGCCTGCTCCTTTGCTAGTTACCCTCAAGAGCATGTAGCCTTCATCACCAATCTGATCAAGATTATGTTCCAAAGACTTATGAAGAAGCTATGGAACATGATGAGTGGAGAGGTTCTGCTGGAGATGAAGTTGGAGCCATGATCAAGAATGATACTTGGTATGAGACCGAGCTTCCTAAAGGAAAGAAAAGTACTACTACCGCCTACTTTTCACCATCAAGTACAATGCAAATGGACAACCAGAGAGGAAGAAGACAAGACTAGTGGCAAGGGAATACACTCAAGTCTATGGAGAAGACTACCTAGACACATTTGCACCAAGAGCTAAACTCCACACCATAAGGATCCTACTTTCGCTTGCTGTGAACTTGGAATGGGATTTATGGCGATGGATGTCAAAAATGCCTTTCTTCAAGGTGAGCTAGAAGATGAAGTCTACATGAGACCACCACCTGGTATGGAGGACATGGTCAAGCCTGGAAATGTCCTAAGATTGAAGAAAGCTATCTATGGATTAAAGCAATCACCAAGAGCCTGGTATCACAAGTTGAGTACAACCCTTAATGGAAAAGGGTTTGTTAAATCAACCTGATCACACACTCTTCACCCTCACCAGCAAGCAAGGGATTGTGGCAATTCTAATTTATGTAGATGATATCATCATCACAGGATATGACAAGGAAGGTATCATCTCAACTAAAGCTTTTCTTAAATCTACCTTTGATATTAAAGATTTGGGTGAGTTAAAGTACTTTCTAGTGGATAGAAATATGTCATTTAAAGAGGGGCTCTTCCTATCTCAAAGAAAGTACAAACTTTATATCTTAAGTGAGGCAGG
This sequence comes from Brassica carinata, assembly GCA_016771965.1. Taxonomy (NCBI): domain Eukaryota; kingdom Viridiplantae; phylum Streptophyta; class Magnoliopsida; order Brassicales; family Brassicaceae; genus Brassica; species Brassica carinata. Next base: position 37,739,857 of record CM028689.1, read on the forward strand.
AAAGCTTAAAGAAAGAGCAGCCAAGACACCACTAGAAGAAGGGTACAAGGTCTCATAGTGGAGGGGAGTTTGAAGATGAACCATTTGGAGACTTCAAACTCTATAGGAAAATGGTTGGGAAGCTGATCTATCTTACCATCACAAGACCAGATATTTGCTTTGCAGTGAACCAAGTCAGTCAGCATATGCAAGCCCCTAAAGTTCATCATTGGAATATGGTGGAAAGAATTCTAAGATATTTAAGGGAAGCTCCTGGTCAAGGTGTATGGATGGGTTGCAACAAGAGCACAGAGAGTGTAGGATACCGTGATGCAGATTGGGCAGGTGATAGAGTAGACAGGAGGTCTACAACAGGCTATTGCACCTTCATAGGAGGCAATCTAGTGACTTGGAAGAGCAAGAAGCGTAGGTGGTATCATGTTCAAGTGCTGAAGCGTAATATGAGCCATGAGGAAGCTGACAAGTGAGCTCATTTGGATCAGAAACTTGCTAAGGACTTGGGCATGAGACAACGTAACCAATCACAATGCACCGTGGATAACCGTGCAGCCATTCATATAGCCTCCAACTCAGTCTTCATGAGAGAACAAACACATTGAAGTGGATTGTCACAAGGTGAGACAAGCAGTAGAGCGTAAGATCATTCTACCTTGTTACACCAGAAGTGAAGATCAGCTAGCAGATATCTTCACCAAGGGAGCAAGTTCTAAGGTCTGTGAGTCCATCCATCCAAGGCTGGGACTCATAGACTTGCCTGATCATGATCTCTTAAGCCATGAAGCATCTACTCTTTTTCCTCTTGTGTGTTTTGTCCCATTGGGTTTTCACACAAAAGGTTTTAATGAGGGATGTCTTCATATTCCAAGCTTAACCATATCTTATGGCTAAGCTTGAGGGGAGTATTGACAAAGGAAATAAAGAGCTAAGAAGAAGAGAGGAGCTGGAGTCACTTGCAGTCACTTGCAATAGAAGCAGATCCGAAGCCATTTGAAATACAAGTCTGTCCGCACAACACTTGATTCACAAGTCATCCATACCTGACCTAACGCCTTTGGAGACAAGCTATGTTCGGCCCACACCTTTGGCGAAGTTAAGGAGAAGGAGTAAAGCTAAGGAGAAGACTGTTGGAGAGAAGGAGACAAAAGGATGATTTGTTTATAGTATAAGTCACATGAACCATTTAAAGACCGAGCAGCTTGAGACCGTTGATGAGAGGTCGCTTTCCCTCGTCCAGCTTCCCATTTGTTTATTCAAATTGTGTAGTTTATTATTTCTTAAGTCATGGCAACTTGCCTTTAAATATTGTAACCCCTTCACACAATCAGATCAAGGAAAATAATATCCTTCTTTTCTTATTACTTTGCAAACTCTCTCTCTCTCACGAAGTTCATCTCTCTCTCCTCGTTCTTCATTGTTCTTCACTCGTTCTTCATTTTCTTTCACATGTGACTTATAATCTATTTTAATGATCAACTTGCTTCCCTTCCTTGTCTCTACATTCCAACGGTCACCTCTTCTTCATACACTCACATTGTAGCTAACATATCTTTCTTCCTAGAGTAGTTTCAGGTCGGATAGGTTGCTTATCTAGAGTCTGACGGACAGATTTGCTCCACAAGTCCTGCTCAAACCTAAGTGATTCTCAACCATCCGGATGACTCTTTCTCCTTCACGCCTTTACTTGTTCATGATCACTCATCCTTTTATTGCTTCTCAACATGACGGCCTTATCCCCCAAAGAGAAAGGAAATAGCTTGATTTGAAAGCATCCTCGACACACCATTGGTTTTGACAAGCCACAGAATCGCCAAACTTGTCCAAGTGATCAAATGGGTCCTCTACAGCCAAGCCATTGCACCTTCATAGGAGGCAATCTAGTGACTTGGAAGAGCAAGAAGCAGAAGGTGGTATCATGTTCAAGTGCTGAAGCGAATATAGAGCCATGAGGAAGCTGACAAGTGAGCTCATTTGGATCAGAAACTTGCTAAGGGACTTGGGCATAGAGACAACGAGAACCAATCACAATGCACGTGATAACCAGCAGCCATTCATATAGCCTCCTTCAGTCTTTCATGAGAGAGCAGAAACACATTGAAGTGGATTGTCACAAGGTGAGACAAGCGGTAAGCGAGAAGATCATTCTACCTTGCTACGGAAGTGAAGATCAGCTAGCGAATATCTTCAAGGGAGAGCAAGTTCTAAGGTCTGTGAGAGTCCATCCATCCAAGGCTGGGACTCATAGACTTGCTAGCATGATCCTCTTAAGCCATGAAGCATCTACTCTTTTCCTCTTGTGTGTTTTGTCCCATTGGGTTTTCACACAAAAGGTTTTAATGAGGGATGTCTTCATGGGTTCCAAGCTTAACCATATCTTATGGCTAAGCTTGAGGGGGAGTATTGACAAAGGAAATAAAGAGCTAAGAAGAAGAGAGGAGCTGGAGTCACTTGCAGTCACTTGCAATAGAAGCAGATCCGAAGCTTATTGAAATACAAGTCTGTCCATTACAACACTTGATTCACAAGTCATCCATACCTGACCTAACGTGCCTTTGGAGACAAGCTATGTTCGATCCACACCTTTGGCGAAGTTAAGGAGAAGGAGTAAAGCTAAGGAGAAGACTGTTGGAGAGAAGGAGACAAAAGGGATGATTTGTTTATAGTATAAGTCACATGAACCATTTAAAGACTGAGCAGCTTGGAGACCGTTGATGAGAGGTCGCTTTCCCTCGTCCAGCTTCCCATTTGTTTATTCAAATTGTGTAGTTTATTATTTCTTAAGTCATGGCAACTTGCCTTTAAATATTGTAACCCCTTCACACAATCAGATCAAGGAAAATAATATCCTTCTTTTCTTATTACTTTGCAAACTCTCTCTCTCTCTCTCTCTCACGAGTTCATCTCTCTCTCTCCTGTTCTTCATTGTTCTTCACTCTGTTCTTCATTTTCTTTCACATGTGACTTATAATCTATTTTAATGATCAACTTGCTTCCCTTCCTTGTCTCTACATTCCAACGGTCACCTCTTCTTCATACACTCACATTGCAAGCTAAATATATCTCTTCCTTGTAGAGTAGTCAGGTCGATAGGTTGCTTTTTACCTGTCATACGGATGATTGTCTCACAAGTCGTTTCAAACCTAAGTGATTCTGAACCATCCGGATGACTTTCTCCTTCACGCCTTTACTTGTTCATGATCACTCATCCTTTTATTGCTTCTTGTCAACATGACGTGCCTTATCCCCCAAAGAGAAAGGAAATAGCTTGAGCTTGAAAGCATCCTCGACACACCATTGGTTTTGACAAGCCACAGAATCGCCAAACTTGTCCAAGTGATCAAATGGGTCCTCTACAGCCAAGCCATGATACTTTTTGTTCTCGATCACGCTGAGGAGTCCTGGTTTGACCTCAAAGTTGTTGGCTTCCATAGCTGTGTCCTGATTCCTAACCACGACCATGAATGTTAGGGCGGTCACAGGTTCCAATGGGTCGAGCTGGTCGCTGTGGGTGTTGTAGCCCTTGTGGTGGTAGTTGTCAGCACCTTGACCGTTCACATTTCCACCTTGTGGTAAGTTTTCCATGTCTGATCCAAACTCGCAAGTGAGCCGTTGTTTCTTCGCTTGTCTCTTTCTTCTAGTTTCCCTTTCAAATGCTCTAATGTCTTCAACTCTTGAACAAGGTTTGTTGTGCCTCTACTCCTCAAGTTCATACACCTGAAATGCCAAGGAAGATGAAGATAGAGAATCAGTAACAAGTTAAAAGAAAAAACGACTTAGTCTCAAGCAAGTGACTAAATCTAAATGTTTAAATCTACTCAGAATTTGGTAACGGCGCCAATTTGATGCTAGGAGTTTTCAAGGCTCCCAAGAAAAATGTTGTAGTATGAGCGAATGTCGAACCAGTTCTGAGGGATTCAAAGCACCAAGAATACAAGTACCTACTTAATCTAAGTGCACCCGGTAATTTGGATGGTTTTAAACTACTACTAATGAGAGAATGCAATAACAGAAAACAATAAAAGAAGAGACTTTCTTTGGCTATGATAAAAGAGAACTCATGGGTATAGGAATTAGACCTTGGGTGATCAAGTTTCGAACTAAGGATGGCAAATGATCAATCAAACTATCAACCTTAAACTTAGACACAAACTTAAACAAACTCTATGTCTAGATGAATGTTCATTTGCTAACACATTTCAAACATCAAATGTCTTTGGCTGAATAATATGAAAGCAATCATAACTAGCAAGTCTATTGGCTATCTTAACACCTTTAACAATAAATGTCTTTGGTAAAGTATGTTAAAGCTTAGAGAGTTGTCTCGTGCATTTCATCAAACACCTTGTGGGTGGGAAATGCCTAAAGATCAACTTTTGAGTGGCCAACTCAGAAGATGCATTATGAATACTCTGAAGATTTGAAGAATAAAGAAGAGGATTTGAAGAATAAAGAAGAGATTAAGAGAGAGTTAAGGGAGACATTGCAACCGGAGAGGAAGAGAGAGAGAGGCGAGTTGAGAGTGAGAGTATGAATGAGGAATATGTTATTTTCCTTGATCCATTTGGTCTGAATACATGCCTTTAAATAGGCTACAACAAACATTAAACAATAGCCAAGTTGACTAGAAGAAAAGAATAAACAATGAGGCTGATCTTGGCAGTGCACGCCCAGCCATGGTGGAAAGGGACAGGTCCCGAACGCCTCTCTCCTTCACACCACCCGCTACTTCTTCCTCAACGATCTTCTTCCCCATTGTCGACATCTTATTTTATTCTAAGGTAAGTTGCATCCTTCATTCTCAAGTATGAGCCTTGCCTTGTCTTGAAAGACACGCTAGGTCACTCCTTGACTCTAACCGCACGGACAGTGAGGATCCTTCTCTTGATCATTCAATGCTTGCCTATCCTTGATGTCTTCCTCTTGGTCATTTATGCCTTCATGTCAACACTCCCCTCAAGCTTGACCATAGAAACTTCTGGTCAAGCTTGGACTCCATGAAGCATTCCTCATTAAAACCTTTACTTGGAAAAACCTCTTGGGATAAAACCAAGCAAAGGAAAAAGAGTAGAACACTTCATGGCAAGAGGATCAGTGATGTGTAAGGTTTGTGAGTCCAAGCTTAGGATGGATGAACTCACAAACTTTAATGCTGGCTGCCTGGTGAATATGTCAGCTAGTTGATCTTCACTTCTAGTGTAGCATGGAAGTATCACTTGCTGCTCTACTGCTTGTCTCACCTTGTGGCAGTCCACTTCTATATGCTTTGTCCTCTCATGGAATACTGAATTTGATGCAATGTGTATTAGGCCTGATTGTCACAATGCATAGTCATTGGTGTGTTGATCTCAATCCCCAAGTCCCTTAGCAACCTTGATCCATATTAGCTCACTTGTGAGCTTTCTCATTGATCTATACTCTGCCTCAAAGACTTGAACAAGATACCACCTTCTCGCTTCTTGCTCTTCCATGTGACCAGATTTCCTCCAATGAAGGTACAATAGCCTGTGGTTGATCTTCTATCAATCCTATCTCCAGCCCAATCAGCATCACAGTACCCCACCACTTCAGTGCTCTTGTTACACGCCATCCATATTCCCCCACCAGGTGCTTCTCTCAAGTATCTCAAGATTCTCACCACCATGTTCCAGTGATGTATCTTAGGGGCTTGCATATGCTGGCTTACTTGATTCACAGCAAAACACACATCTGGCCGAAAGTGATAGTGAGATAGATGAGCTTCCCAACCATTCTCCTATACTTGACATCAGTGAATGGAGTTGCATCAAACTCCCCTCTCAGCACCTTGTAGCCTTCTTCTAATGGTGTCCTGGCCTGTCTTCTCCAAGGTCTCCTGCCTCATTTAAGATATCAAGGTGTACTTTCTTTGGGATAGAAAGAGGCCCCCTTGGAACGCAACAATTCAATCTCTAGAAAGTACTTTAACTCTCCCAAATCCTTAATATCAAATGCATTTTTGAGGAAAGCTTGTTGAGGAGATACCTTCCTGTCACTACCAGTGATGATGATATCATCCACATACACAAGGATGACTACAATGCCTTGGCTGCTAGTCAGTGTGAAGAGAGTGTGGTCAGCTTGAGATTTCACAAAACCTCTCCCATTGAGTGTGGTGCTTAGTTTGTGATACCAGGCTCTGAGATTGCTTCAAGCCATATGATGGCCTCTTTAGTCTTAAGACATTCCCCTGGTTTCACCATATCTTCAAGGCCAGGTGAGGATCCTTCTCTTGATCATTCAATGCTTGCCTATCCTTGATGTCTTCCTCTTGGTCATTTATGCCTTCATGTCAACACTCCCCTCAAGCTTGACCATAGAAACTTCTGGTCAAGCTTGGACTCCATGAAGCATTCCTCATTAAAACCTTTACTTGGAAAAACCTCTTGGGATAAAACCAAGCAAAGGAAAAAGAGTAGAACACTTCATGGCAAGAGGATCAGTGACAGGTAAGGTTTGTGAGTCCAAGCTTAGGATGGATGAACTCACAAACTTTAATGCTGGCTGCCTTGGTGAATATGTCAGCTAGTTGATCTTCACTTCTAGTGTAGCATGGAAGTATCACTTGCTGCTCTACTGCTTGTCTCACCTTGTGGCAGTCCACTTCTATATGCTTTGTCCTCTCATGGAATACTGAATTTGATGCAATGTGTATTGCGGCCTGATTGTCACAATGCATAGTCATTGGTGTGTTGATCTCAATCCCCAAGTCCCTTAGCAATCCCTTGATCCATATTAGCTCACTTGTGAGCTTTCTCATTGATCTATACTCTGCCTCAGCACTTGAACAAGATACCACCTTCTGCTTCTTGCTCTTCCATGTGACCAGATTTCCTCCAATGAAGGTACAATAGCCTGTGGTTGATCTTCTATCAATCCTATCTCCAGCCCAATCAGCATCACAGTACCCCACCACTTCAGTGCTCTTGTTACACGCCATCCATATTCCCCGACCAGGTGCTTCTCTCAAGTATCTCAAGATTCTCACCACCATGTTCCAGTGATGTATCTTAGGGGCTTGCATATGCTGGCTTACTTGATTCACAGCAAAACACACATCTGGCCGAAAGTGATAGTGAGATAGATGAGCTTCCCAACCATTCTCCTATACTTCGACATCGTGAATGGAGTTGCATCAAACTCCCCTCTCGCAGCACCTTGTAGCCTTCTTCTAATGGTGTCCTGGCCTGTCTTCCTCCAAGGTCTCCTGCCTCATTTAAGATATCAAGTGTGTACTTTCTTTGGGATAGAAAGAGGCCCCCTTGAACGGCACAATTCAATCCCTAGAAAGTACTTTAACTCTCCCAAATCCTTAATATCAAATGCATTTTTGAGGAAAGCTTTGGTTGAGGAGATACCTTCCTGGTCACTACCAGTGATGATGATATCATCCACATACACAAGGATGACTACAATGCCTTGGCTGCTAGTCAGTGTGAAGAGAGTGTGGTCAGCTTGAGATTTCACAAAACCTCTCCCATTGAGTGTGGTGCTTAGTTTGTGATACCAGGCTCTTGGAGATTGCTTCAAGCCATAGATGGCCTTCTTTAGTCTTAAGACATTCCCTGGTTTCACCATATCTTCAAGGCCAGGAGGTGGTCTCATATAGACTTCATCTTCTAATTCTCCTTGAAGAAATGCATTCTTCACATCCATCCGCCATGATCCCACTCTAGGTTGACAGCAAGAGATGAGGATCCTGATTGTATGTAGCTTAGCCACTGGTGCAAATGTATCCAAGTAATCTTCACCATATACTTGAGTATACCCTCTTGCAACCAATCTGGTCTTTTTCCTTTCTGGTTTTCCATTAGCCGATACTTGATGGTGAAAATGAGCATACTTGTTATCGCCTTTGGGAAGCTCACTTTCAAACCAAGTGTTGTTCTTGATCATGGCTCCTATCTCATCTCCAACGATGCCTTCCACTCCTCATGTTGCATAGCTTCTTCATAGGTTCTTGGAATGTACTCCTGATCCAATTCACCGATGAAGACTTGATGTTCTTCTCGATATTGGGCTAGAGAACATGCTGCACTGATTGGGTGAGCTACGGCTTTAGCATTAAAGTAGACCCTTGTGTTGATCCAATTTGAAGCTGGTTTCCTGTTTCTTGTACTCTTCTCAAAGGCTGAATCTGCTCAGGTTCAGTTCATCATTGGCGCCTCATGAACTATCTCAAAGATCTGATTCTCGTGGAATCTCATCTTGATCATGTGATACCGAAGTTATCTTCAGGTTGAGCTTGTGCAAATTGCTCATTGTTGTTTCCACTGCCCCCTCAGGATCAAGGTGAGATACTCCAACATCTTCTACCGTCTCATCTACAGCTTGTGTGGGCACTCCTCGTCCTTTTCCTGCATCCGTAAACTGATCCCTAGTCTTTCCATTAAGACTCTCGTGTTGTTGGCTCTATCTCGAGGCTGATTGAGATAGATCTTTGAGTTCTCCCAGCTCTTCTCATCATAATAGCCTTTTTCTTCCATGAACTTAACATCTCGATACTAGAACTCTCCTGGTTTCTGGATTGTAACACTTGTATCCTTTTGATGTGTTGAATACCAATAAACATTGCCTTTGTGCTTCCGGCCTCTAGTTTGTTCCTTAGTTCTCCTGGTACTAAGACAAAGCAAACACAACCAAACACACGCAAATGATCTATGGATGGTTTAGTTTTGTTCAATACCTCATATGGTGTGGCATCCTGAGTACTCTGGTGGGAGTGCGGTTGATGAGGTAAGTGGCAGTGACAACTGATCTCCCCAAAACCGCTTAGGTACATTTCCATGGAACATCATGCTCCTGGCCACCTCCATCAGGTGCCTGTTCTTTCTCTCTCACACCATTTTGTTGGGGTGTGTAAGGACAGCTAGTTTGTTGTATAATTCCTTGAGCAGCTAGGTATTGTTTGAAGGCTGTGCTAGTGTATTCACCACCATTATCTGATCTAAGAATCTTTATCTTGACATTAAAATGGTTAGTGACATAATTTTGAAAATTTTTAAAAGCTTCTAGCACCCTATCTTTTGATTGCAGCAGGTGATCCATGTATACTTAGATTTCTCATCTATGAATGTCACAAAGTATTTATGCTGTTCTCTAGATGCACAAGGAGCAGTCCACACATCAGAATGAACCAGATCAAAGCAATTATCATAGATGGTCATTGATTTAGAAACACATTCTTACAATGCTTTCCTAAGATACAAGCCTCACAATCACTTTTAAAACAATACTAGGCAACAGGATGTTCAAGGCACGAGAATGGGGATGTCCTAATCTAGCATGCCATATTACATCTTTAGGGAATTGAGAAACAGAATTGAAATAGCAAGATAAATCAGCCGCCGAAAGTGTCTTCAAGCAAGTACAAGTCTCCCTTGGTCACACCTTTGCCAAGCAACCTACTAGACTCAATATCCTGAAAGTAAACCTCATTAGGAGGAATGTAACATGACAGCTTTAGATCATTAGTGGCCTTTTGACAGAGACTAAATTTGATGCAAATGTGGGCACGAGAAAGCTTTAGACACTTTATCAAATAATTTCAGTTCACTTATACCTCTTATAGGAATTTTATCACCATTTGCAATCATCACATTCCCTAAGGCAGGTTTCACATTTTAATTAAACTAGAGTCACTAATCATATGGTGGGAAGCACCAGAGTCAATAATTAATGGTCTAGCATTCTTAACATTGTTTTGAGAACCCTTAGCAAGTGACAAGCATTGTGTGAAAACCAAGGGTTTTAGGTATACGAGTTTTCTTTCAAGGCCTTGATGAGAGCATCCAAGTCAGATCGCCTGATAGTCTCATCCTGGTTGGTCCTTGCTGTGGAGTACATTGATGTAGAGGTCATGGCACTTCCTCCACCCTGGTTGTTGGAGCACATTGAGCTTGGAGTCACTGGTTCAGTTCCATCAGCTGAGAGGTGGGCTCTTGCATCTTGGAAGCGTGGCTCCTTGAACTTGTTTGGCTTAAGGTGAGGATGGAGAATCCAGCACTTGTCCTTCATGTGACCTTTCTTCTTGCAGGGTCACAGATCAAGATCTTCCTCTCATCCTGCTTGTATGCTGCCTTGTTTGCCATTGCTTCCTCAGCTTGATGAGCCATGGTTAATTCTCCTTTGTTTCCAAATAACCCCATAGATCCTTCCTCCTTCCGGATTTGCGCACACATCATCAAGGTCAGGTAGCTTCTCAGCTCTCGGGATATGCTTGATAAGACCTCCATAGGATGGGTTGAGTGTCAGCAGGAGCCCAAACACCTTATCTTCCTCACGCTAGAGTTCAAGGTATCCGGATCAGTGGTGTGAGGTCTAAGGAGCTCCAGCTCTGCCCACAGAGACCTAAACTTGCCAAAGTGAGGTTGGAACTCTGTTTCTCCTTGGCTGAGAGCATTTATAGCTCTCTTTACTTCAAATACTCTGGTGAGGTTGGATTGATTTCCATAAACCTTGTAGAGTATCCCACAGCTGCTTGGTAGACTCACAGATGAGTAAGACTCCATAATAGCTGGGTCAAGTGAGCTTAGGAGGGCCGTGAGAACCATGAGATCCTCCTGACCCCATTTGTCTTCATCAGCCTACCACCATCTCCTTTCCATCTTCTCCTTGGACAGTCTGCTTTGGAGCTGTTGAAGTTGATACATGACTCCATAAACCTTTTCCTCCAAGGGCATTCTTACCATCCTGGCCCATAAGAGATAATTATTCCCTTTCAAGGTCACAGGAATGGTCGAGATCTGTTGTTGTCCATCTTCAATTCGCCGTACTCAAGAACGTAGATATGAGTTTGAAACAGAGTGAAGAACACCAAGAACAAAGAGAGAAACAAAATAAGAATTAAGAACAGAGTAAAGCTTGTTTATGAAGAGAATAGGTTCAAGAGCTTTGATGCTCGATACCAAGAAGATTTGAAGAATAAAGAAGAGGATTTGAAGAATAAAGAAGAGATTAAGAGAGAGTTAAGGGAGACATTGCAACCGGAGAGGAAGAGAGAGAGAGGCGAAGTTGAGAGTGAGAGTATGAATGAGGAATATGTTATTTTCCTTGATCCATTTGGTCTGAATACATGCCTTTAAATAGGCTACAACAAACATTAAACAATAGCCAAGTTGACTAGAAGAAAAGAATAAACAATGAGGCTGATCTTGGCAGGCACGCCCAGCCATGGTGGAAAGGGACAGGTCCTGAACGCCTCTCTCCTTCACACCACCCGCGGACTTCTTCCTCAACGGTCTTCTTCCCCATTGTCGACATCTTATTTTATTCTAAGGTAAGTTGCATCCTTCATTCTCAAGTATGAGCCTTGCCTTGTCTTGAAAGACACGCTAGGTCACTCCTTGACCCTAACTGCACGGACAGTGAGGATCCTTCTCTTGATCATTCGAATGCTTGCTATCCTTGATGTCTTCCTCTTGGTCATTTATGCCTTCATGTCAACACTCCCCTCAAGCTTGACCATAGAAACTTCTGGTCAAGCTTGGACTCCATGAAGCATTCCTCATTAAAACCTTTACTTGGAAAAACCTCTTGGGATAAAACCAAGCAAAGGAAAAAGAGTAGAACACTTCATGGCAAGAGGATCAGTGATGTGTAAGGTTTGTGAGTCCAAGCTTAGGATGGATGAACTCACAAACTTTAATGCTGGCTGCCTGGTGAATATGTCAGCTAGTTGATCTTCACTTCTAGTGTAGCATGGAAGTATCACTTGCTGCTCTACTGCTTGTCTCACCTTGTGGCAGTCCACTTCTATATGCTTTGTCCTCTCATGGAATACTGAATTTGATGCAATGTGTATTGCGGCCTGATTGTCACAATGCATAGTCATTGGTGTGTTGATCTCAATCCCCAAGTCCCTTAGCAATCCCTTGATCCATATTAGCTCACTTGTGAGCTTTCTCATTGATCTATACTCTGCCTCAAAGACTTGAACAAGATACCACCTTCTGCTTCTTGCTCTTCCATGTGACCAGATTTCCTCCAATGAAGGTACATAGCCTGTGGTTGATCTTCTATCAATCCTATCTCCAGCCCAATCAGCATCACAGCATTCCCACCACTTCAGTGCTCTTGTTACACGCCATCCATATTCCCCGACCAGGTGCTCTCAAGTATCTCAAGATTCTCACCACCATGTTCCAGTTGATGTATCTTAGGGGCTTGCATATGCTGGCTTACTTGATTCACAGCAAAACACACATCTGGCCGAAAGTGATAGTGAGATAGATGAGCTTCCCAACCATTCTCCTATACTTCGACATCAGTGAATGGAGTTGCATCAAACTCCCCTCTCGCAGCACCTTGTAGCCTTCTTCTAATGGTGTCCTGGCCTGTCTTCCTCCAAGGTCTCCTGCCTCATTTAAGATATCAAGTGTGTACTTTGGGATAGAAAGAGGCCCCCTGAACGCACAATTCAATCCCTAGAAAGTACTTTAACTCTCCCAAATCCTTAATATCAAATGCATTTTTGAGGAAAGCTTTGGTTGAGGAGATACCTTCCTGGTCACTACCAGTGATGATGATATCATCCACATACACAAGGATGACTACAATGCCTTGGCTGCTAGTCAGTGTGAAGAGTGTGGTCAGCTTGAGATTTCACAAAACCCTCCCATTGAGTGTGGTGCTTAGTTTGTGATACCAGGCTCGAGATTGCTTCAAGCCATAGATGGCCTTCTTTAGTCTTAAGACATTCCCTGGTTTCACCATATCTTCAAGGCCAGGAGGTGGTCTCATATAGACTTCATCTTCTAATTCTCCTTGAAGAAATGCATTCTTCACATCCATCCGCCATGATCCCACTCTAGGTTGACAGCAAGAGATGAGGATCCTGATTGTATGTAGCTTAGCCACTGGTGCAAATGTATCCAAGTAATCTTCACCATATACTGAGTATACCCTCTTGCAACCAATCTGGTCTTTTTCCTTTCGGTTTTCCATTAGCCGATACTTGATGGTGAAAATGAGCATACTTGTTATCGCCTTTGGGAAGCTCACTTTCAAACCAAGTGTTGTTCTTGATCATGGCTCCTATCTCATCTCCAACGATGCCTTCCACTCCTCATGTTGCATAGCTTCTTCATAGGTTCTTGGAATGTACTCTGATCCAATTCACCGATGAAGACTTGATGTTCTTCTCGATATTGGGCTAGAGAACATGCTGCACTGATTGGGTGAGCTACGGCTTTAGCATTAAAGTAGACCCTTGTGTTGATCCAATTTGAAGCTGGTTTCCTGTTTCTTGTACTCCTTCTCAAAGGCTGAATCTGCTCAGGTTCAGGTTCATCATTGGCGCCTCATGAACTATCTCAAAGATCTGATTCTCGTGGAATCTCATCTTGATCATGTGATACCGAAGTTATTCGTGTGAGCTTGTGCAAATTGCTCATTGTTGTTTCCACTGCCCCCTCAGGATCAAGGTGAGATACTCCAACATCTTCTACCGTCTCATCTACAGCTTGTGTGGGCACTGCCCTTTTCCTGCATCCGTAAACTGATCCCTAGTCTTTCCATTAAGACTCTCGTGTTGTTGGCTCTATCTCGAGGCTGATTGAGATAGATCTTTGAGTTCTCCCCAGCTCTTCTCATCATAATAGCCTTTTTCTTCCATGAACTTAACATCTCGATACTAGAACTCTCCTGGTTTCTGGATTGTAACACTTGTATCCTTTTGATGTGTTGAATACCCACAAACATTGCCTTTGTGCTTCGGCCTCTAGTTTGTTCCTTAGTTCTCCTGGTACTAAGACAAAGCAAACACAACCAAACACACGCAAATGATCTATGGATGGTTTAGTTTTGTTCAATACCTCATATGGTGTGGCATCCTGAGTACTCTGGTGGGAGGCGGTTGATGAGGTAAGTGGCGTGACAACCGTGATCTCCCCAAAACCGCCAGTACATTTCCATGGAACATCATGCTCCTGGCCACCTCCATCGTGCCTGTTCTTTCTCTCGCCACACCATTTTGTTGGGGTGTGTAAGGACAGCTAGTTTGTTGTATAATTCCTTGAGCAGCTAGGTATTGTTTGAAGGCTGTGCTAGTGTATTCACCACCATTATCCGATCTAAGAATCTTTATCTTGACATTAAAATGGTTAGTGACATAATTTTGAAAATTTTTAAAAGCTTCTAGCACCCTATCTTTTGATTGCAGCAGGTGATCCATGTATACTTAGATTTTCATCTATGAATGTCACAAAGTATTTATGCTGTTCTCTAGATGCACAAGGAGCAGTCCACACATCAGAATGAACCAGATCAAAGCAATTATCATAGATGGTCATTGATTTAGAAACACATTCTTACAATGCTTTCCTAAGATACAAGCCTCACAATCACTTTTAAAAACAATACTAGGCAACAGGATGTTCAAGGCACGAATGGGGATGTCCTAATCTAGCATGCCATATTACATCTTTAGGGAATTGAGAAACAGAATTGAAATAGCAAGATAAATCAGCTACTGGCCGAAAGTGTCTTCAAGCAAGTACAAGTCTCCTTGGTCACACCTTGCCAAGCAACCTACTAGACTCAATATCCTGAAAGTAAACCTCATTAGGAGGAATGTAACATGACAGCTTTAGATCATTAGTGGCCTTTTGACAGAGACTAAATTTGATGCAAATGTGGGCACGAGAAAGCTTTTGACACTTTATCAAATAATTTCAGTTCACTTATACCTCTTATAGGAATTTTATCACCATTTGCAATCATCACATTCCCTAAGGCAGGTTTCACATTTTAATTAAACTAGAGTCACTAATCATATGGTGGGAAGCACCAGAGTCAATAATTAATGGTCTAGCATTCTTAACATTGTTTTGAGAACCCTTAGCAAGTGGACAAGCATTGTGTGAAACCAAGGGTTTTGTGTATACCGAGTTTTCTTTCAAGGCCTTGATGAGAGCATCCAAGTCAGATCGCCTGATAGTCTCATCCTGGTTGGTCCTTGCTGTGGAGTACATTGATGTGAGGTCATGGCACTTCCTCCACCCTGGTTGTTGGAGCACATTGAGCTTGGAGTCACTGGTTCAGTTCCATCAGCTGAGAGGTGGGCTCTTGCATCTTGGAAGCGTGGCTCCTTGAACTTGTTTGGCTTAAGGTGAGGATGGAGAATCCAGCACTTGTCCTTCATGTGACCTTTCTTCTTGCAGGGTCACAGATCAAGATCTTCCTCTCATCCCCGCTTGTATGCTGCCTTGTTTGCCATTGCTTCCTCACTTGATGAGCCATGGTTAATTCTCCTTTGTTTCCAAATAACCCCATAGATCCTTCCTCCTCCTCGATTTGCACACACATCATCAAGGTCAGGTAGCTTCTCAGCTCTCGGGATATGCTTGATAAGACCTCCATAGGATGGGTTGAGTGTCAGCAGGAGCCCAAACACCTTATCTTCCTCACGCTAGAGTTCAAGGTATCCGGATCAGTGGTGTGAGGTCTAAGGAGCTCCAGCTCTGCCCACAGAGACCTAAACTTGCCAAAGTGAGGTTGGAACTGCTTCTCCTGGCTGAGAGCATTTATAGCTCTCTTTACTTCAAATACTCTGGTGAGGTTGGATTGATTTCCATAAACCTTGTAGAGTATCCCACAGCTGCTTGGTAGACTCACAGATGAGTAAGACTCCATAATAGCTGGGTCAAGTGAGCTTAGGAGGGCCGTGAGAACCATGAGATCCTCCTGACCCCATTTGTCTTCATCAGCCTACCACCATCTCCTTTCCATCTTCTCCTTGGACAGTCTGCTTTGGAGCTGTGAAGTTGATACATGACTCCATAAACCTTTTCCTCCAAGGGCATTCTTACCATCCTGGCCCATAAGAGATAATTATTCCCTTTCAAGGTCACAGGAATGGTCAGAGATCTGTTGTCCATCTTCAATTCGCCAGGTACTCAAGAACGAGATATGAGTTTGAAACAGAGTGAAGAACACCAAGAACAAAGAGAGAAACAAAATAAGAATTAAGAACAGAGTAAAGCTTGTTTATGAAGAGAATAGGTTCAAGAGCTTTGATGCTCGATACCAAGAAGATTTGAAGAATAAAGAAGAGGATTTGAAGAATAAAGAAGAGATTAAGAGAGAGTTAAGGGAGACATTGCAACCGAGAGGAAGAGAGAGAGAGGCGAAGTTGAGAGTGAGAGTATGAATGAGGAATATGTTATTTTCCTCGATCCATTTGGTCTGAATACATGCCTTTAAATAAGCTACAACAAACATTAAACAATAGCCAAGTTGACTAGAAGAAAAGAATAAACAATGAGGCTGATCTTGGCAAGCAGACGCCCAGCCATGGTGGAAAGGGACAGGTCCTGAACGCTCTCTCCTTCACACCACCCGCGGACTTCTTCCTCAACGGTCTTCTTCCCCATTGTCGACATCTTATTTTATTCTAAGGTAAGTTGCATCCTTCATTCTCAAGTATGAGCCTTGCCTTGTCTTGAAAGACACGCAGGTCACTCGACCCTAACTGCACGGACAGGTGAGGATCCTTCTCTTGATCATTCAATGCTTGCCTATCCTTGATGTCTTCCTCTTGGTCATTTATGCCTTCATGTCAACATACTCTACTAGCAAGGAATAAGAATGATCTACACTAAAACATCCTAGATCTAGCCTAATCACCCTTAATCTTCTAACCCATGAATTCAAATGAGGATTACTCACTAATCTCCATGATTCCTCTTAAACCCATATTGGATTTCAGATTAATCATGTAGATATACGTAAAATAGATTAGAAATCAACAAGATAACAAGAACAATGATCAAATAAATCCAAGAGATGAACTCTCCAAATGGTTTTTTGGTGGTTTTCTCAAAGGTAAAGATAATCTAGCCTCTGGCTTACACAAAACACTTAAACTTAGGTTTTCGTGAGTTCAAAACGCAGAGGGGCAAAATGGTAAATAGTCAATAAACAGGGCCTGCTCGGATGACGCCACAAGGCCGCTGGGCACCTAGGCAGCTGGGACACTTAGCCTTGTGGGGCTTCTATCGCAGGCGGCTTTCAGACCGCTGGATGAGGCAGAGTGAGCTTACGCATGCCAACTTTGCAGCGGTATATGTGACGGGACGCAAGGCCGCTGGGGCACCTAGGCCGCTAGGACACTTAGGCGTGGTGAGCTTTCTCGAACATGAATCATCCTTTTGCTCCAAAATCATCTCTAATGTCTCCAAAGTCACCAACTAGCATCTCTAATACCTGATAAGGACAAATGCAATGCAAATGCAACCTATATGCATTCTATATGGATTCTGAAGATCAAAAAGAAGCTAAAACAAGGATGAAAATCATGCAAATACACAAGATATCAGGTGCTCCTGCCAAAGCATCCACATCCAACAAACTCATCATCATTGATTCTGGAGCAAGTCATCACATGACAGTGATAGAAACTTGATAAGTGATATGCAGAAAGCCACTGGAGGTGTGATGATAGCTAATGGTGATATGATCCCAATAGAAGGAGTGGGAAAACTCAAACTGTTTGAGAAAGATACAAATGCTTTCTACATGCCCCAGTTTACTTCAAATCTATTATCTGTGAAGAAGGCGACGGTTGATCTTGGCTGCCAAGTGGTATTCAGGCCAGATGAGGTTGAGTTTCAAGATTTGAAGACATGAAGGGTCGTTGGTAGAGGAGACAGCAAGAATCAGCTATACCATCTCCAATTGGCTAAGACTTCTGAACCCTTTAAATCTATATGTTTGAGTAGTACTGCTGAGAAGATTGATAGGATGACTTGGCATGCTAGATTGGGACATCCTCATGCTCGTGAAATTGAATTAATCATGCCTAATATGTCATTTAATCACTTAGATTGTGAAGCATGCATATTAGGAAAGCATTGTAGGACTGTTTTCCCAACATCAGAGATCACTTATGAGCATTGCTTTGATCTAGTTCATTCAGATGTGTGGACTGCACCATGTATGTCTAAAGATAGTCACAAGTACTTTGTGACATTCATTGATGAGAAGTCTAAGTATACTTGGCTTACATTGCTTCCATCTAAAGATACGGTGCTAGAAGCTTTTATGAACTTCCAAGCATAGGTATCTAATCAATACAATGCTTCTGTGAAGGTACTGAGATCAGACAATGGAGGTGAATACATCAGCAATGCCTTCAAGAGTCATCTAGCCAAAGCATGGAATTGTGCATCAGACTAGCTGCCCATATACACCACAACATAATGGTGTAGCTGAGAGAAAGAACAGGCACTTGATGGAGGTTGCTAGATCAATGATGTTTCATACAAATGTCCCAAAACGTTTTTGGAGTGATGCTGTTCAGACTGCCTGCTATCTCATCAACCGGGTTCCAACCAAGATATTAAAGAATTTGTCACATTTGAGGTATTGAACAAGAGCAGGCCATTCATAGATCACCTGCGTGTCTTTGGTTGTGTGTCCTATGTCATGGTTCCAGGAGAACAGAAAAACAAGCTGGAAGCAAAAAGCACTAAGGCAATATTCATTGGGTACTCTATCACCCAGAAAGGGTACAAGTGCTATGATCCTGAAGCAAGGAGAGTAATGGTATCTAGAGAAGTGAAGTTTATTGAAGCAAAAGGTTATTATGAAAAAAAAGGAGTGGGAAAATCTGAAAGATTCATCTCAAGCTCCATCTCGATAAGGCAACAACACCGAGTGTTGTTGGAGAAGTTGGGATGTGGTTATCCTGTGATCAGGAACCCGGAAGGAGAGAACCTTCCAACCAGACTGTTGGAGCTGTAAGAACAACTCCTCTTGATCATGAGAGGGGGAATGGAACTGAATCAGGTGAGCAAGAGCAGAACAAAGAGGATTCAGGTCAGCATGATCATGAGGAGACAAGGGAGGCAGTGAACTTGCCTCAGTCTAGTGGAGATGAGCAACGAGAGTCTACTGGTTCAGGAGAAGAGTCTACTGATTCAGGAGAAGAGTATACTGGTTCTGGTTCAGATGAGGAACAAGAAGAGTCTACTGGTTCGTGAGGAACAGGTTCAAGCTGAGGTTCCACCAGAGTTAAGGAGGAGCACAAGGACAAGGAAGGATCCTTCCAACTGGGTAAACACGAGAGTGTACTACAATGCCCAGGCTGTGGAGCATCCTTCTCAAGCCATATGTTCCTTTGCTGATTTCCTGAAGAGCATCATGCCTTCATGATAAGCTTAGATGCAAGCTTTGTTCCAAGGTCTTATGAAGAAGCAATGATGCATGAGGATTGGAAAGAATCTGTGGGAGATGAAGCTAATGCTATGATAAGGAATGACACTTGGTATGAGAGTGTCTAGTAGATGAATCTTCACTATCAAATACAAACCTGATGGAACCGTGGATAGGAAGAAGACAAGGCTAGTGGCAAGAGGGTTCACTCAGACCTATGGAGAAGATTATATTGACACCTTTGCACCAGTCGCCAAGCTTCACACCATTAGAATAGTCCTATCTCTTGCTGTGAATCTTAAATGGGACTTGTGGCAAATGGATGTGAAGTATTCTTTCTTGCAAGGTGAGCTGGAAGATGAGGTATACATGCTCCCACCTCAAAGTTTCCACCTTTAGATCTCCTTGAACTCACACCAACACAAACAACCACCTTGAGAGCACTTCTAAGCTTCTTAATCACCAAAAGGAACCACCATTGAGTCACAGCTCAAAGAAAAACACCAACAGACCCAGAAACTAGTTTCTCAAAGATCTAAGCCTCAAAAACCTCAAGAACACTCAAGAACACACAAGAACACAGGTTGTTTTTGTCCAACCTGGCTCTGATACCATAAGATTTTATAGATCTTGGATACAAAAAGAGATTAGAGAGATGTTTAAGAGAGATTAGAGAAGAGATTAAGAGATTAAGAGATTAAGAGATTAAGAGATTAAAAGAGAAGAGAAATGCTTAAGAGACTAAGAACATTTCTGGAAAAATTAAAAGACTCTCATACTTGCTTAGATTAATAATGTGAGAGGATACAAGTATTTATATGAGAGGATACAAGGGTTTACAAGAGCATAAGATGATAAGGTTAGGTGAGAAAAGGAAGAGCTACTTTCCAGCTCACACACGCCAGGCTGTCCTCTTCCCAACACCATCCTCACGCCCGTCCTCACCCGCTTCGTCCACCTTGGTCTGTTCCATGATCAGACGCGTCCGTTCCCGACCGGTAGTCCACCCTGGTCGTCCTCCCCGGTCCATTCCTTGGCGTCCAGTTCCAATCGGGTATTCTACCCCGGTCATCCTCCCCGGTCCATTCCTTGTCCGTTCCTTGCACATCATCCAATCCTGCCCGGGTTGCCATACCCGGACTGTCCTTCCCGGTCTTCACCAATGCCCAAGCCTTACAGCTCTTATGACTTCCTGAACTCTTGTTCACTCATCTCCATACTTTGATCACATCTTCTCAACACTCCCCCTCAAGCTTGACCATGTGGAACAAGTCAAGCTTGGATGCCATGAAATCTCCCTCATTGAAAACCTCACCAAAGAAAACCCATTGGGACAAAACTTTGATGAGGGAAAAAGAGTAAAGACCTCATGGCAAGGGGCTCTATCTCCTCTTGCCTAGATCAATGAGTCCCAACCTGATGTGGATGGACTCCAGTGTCTTTTGTCTTGCAGCCTTGGTGAACACATCAGCCAACTGATCTTCACTCTTGGTGTAGAATGGTAGGATCTCTCCAAGCACAATCATTTGCCTCACCTTGTGGCAATCAACTTCAATATGCTTGGTTCTCTCATGGAAGACTGAGTTGGAGGCTATATGGATGGCAGCCTGGTTGTCACAATGCATTGTCATGGGAGCTGCTTGATCAACCTCCAAGTGCTTCAGTATGCCCTTGATCCATACCAGCTCATTGATCAGCTTCAGCATAGCTCTATACTCGGCTTCTGCACTTGAGCAAAAGACCACCTTCTGCTTCTTACTCTTCCAAGTTACCAAGTTCCCACCAATGAATGTGCAATAGCCTGTTGTTGATCTTTTATCAGCTCTATCTCCTGCCCAATCTGCATCACAATAGCCCACCACTTCTGTACTCTTGTTGCAACCCATCCACATACCAAGATCTTGTGTTCCATTCAGGTACATAAGCAATCTCTCTTGGAGCTTGCATATGCTGGCTCACCTGATTCACAGCAAAACAAATATCAGGTCTAGTGATGGTTAAGTAGATTAGCTTACCCACTAGCTTTCTATAAAGCTTTAGATCATGGAATGGCTGGCTGTCTTCAGGCTCCCCCTCACGTGGAACCTTATACCAATCTTCCATGGGCATTTTTGCTGTCTTCCCTCCATAAGCACCTGCATCTTTCAAAAGATCAAGTTTATATTTCCTTTGAGAGATGAATAATCCTTCCTTGGCTCTACACAGCTCAATACCAAGAAAGTACTTCATCTCTCCCAAGTCTTTAATCTCAAAAACAGATTTGAGAAACTCCTTGGTAGCCTTGATACCATCTTTATCACTACCAGTGATGATGATATCATCAACATACACAAGGAGAACAATGATACCTGAGGGAGTAACAAGTGTTAAGAGGGTGTGATCAAGTTCAGACTTCCTAAAGCCTCTTCCATTCATGGTTGTGCTCAGCTTGTGATACCAGGCTCTAGGAGATCGCTTAAGACCATAGATGGCTTTCTTCAATCTTAAAACATTGCCCTTCTTCACAAGATGTTCAAGACCAGGAGGTGGATGCATATAGACTTCATCTTCAAGCTCTCCTTGGAAGAAGGCATTCTTGACATCCATCTGCCACAGATCCCACTCAAGGTTCACATCCAAAGAAAGCACTATCCGGATGGTATGGAGCTTGTCCACAGGAGCAAATGTATCAATGTAGTCCTCTCCATAGGTTTGAGTAAAGCCCCTTGCTTACCAGCCTTGTCTTTTTCCTATCTATCTTCACATTTGGAAGATACTTGATAGTGAAGATCCATCTACTGTACACAGCTTTTCCTTTGGCAAAGCGCCTCATACCATGTATCATTCTTGATCATAGCATCAGCCTCAGCATTGACTGAATCTCTCCAGTCTTGTATTAGCATTGCTTCTTCATAGCTCCTTGGAACATAACTCTCATCCAAGCTCACTTTAAAAGCACAATGCTCTTCCGATATTGAGCAAAGAAGCACACAGCTTGAGAGGGATGCCCACAGCCTGGCATTGTAGTACACTCGTGTTTACCCGCTGGAAGGATCCTCCTTATCCTGTGCTTCTCCTCAAGGCTGGTGCTTGCTGCTCACTTTGCACTTCCTCTTGCACTTCCTCTTGCACTTCTTCTTGTACCTCACTCGGACCAGACTCTTCTTGATGATCTCTAGGCTCCACACCTTGATCATGAGAACTAGACCTCCTAGAACTCTCTTGACCACCTGAACTCTCCCATTCCTTGCTTAAGAGTTTCTGATTCACTCCCTCATGATTAAGGGTGGGATCATGAACTCCATCAGTTGCTGGTACACTACTTGGTGCACTCCCATGCTCTTCATCACTAGTAGGCACCCTTCCTGATACACTTCCTCCATCTTGCTGACCTTGTTGCATATTGATCCCAAGGTTTTCCAGATGGTTCTCATAATAGATGATCTATCCAGGTAAGGTCTCTCAAGTCTTCTTGGTTCTTCTCCTCATAATATCCTCTTTCCTCCACAAACTTTACTTCCCTAGACACCAGTACTCTTCTTGAGTGTTCATCATAACACTTATAGCCTTTTTGGATGCAGAGTACCCAATGAACATAGCCTTGGTACTCTTGGCTTCTAGTTTGTCACAAGATTCTCCGTGTACCATCACAAAACGAGACACCCAAAGACCCTAGATGTTTCAATGCTGGCTTGTACTTGTTGAGGACCTCAAATGGTGACTGTCCTGCAACACCAGAGTAGGAGTCCTGTTGATTAAGTAGCAAGCAGGACCACAGCATCACTCCGTAACCTCTGGGCACATTAGCTTGAAACATCATGGACCTGGCAACCTCCATTAGGTGCCTGTTCTTCCTCTCAGCCACTCCATTCTGTTGTGGAGTGTACGGACAGCTTGTTTGGTGAAGGATACCATGCTTGGATAGGTGATCTTTGAATGCATGGCTTGTGTATTCTCCTCCATTATCTGACCTGAAAATCTTAATCTTGGCAAGATGATGGTTAGAGACATAAGATTGAAAGTTTCTAAATGCATCAAAGACCCTATCTTTGGTTGGAATTAAGGTTAACCAGGTGTATTTAGATTTTTCATCAATAAAGGAGACATAATACTTCTGGCTATCTCTAGATAAACAAGGAGCAGTCCAAACATCAGAGTGAATAAGATCAAAACAGTTTTCATAAACTGTATTAGAGTTTGGAAAGACAGCTTTGCAATGTTTACCCAATATACAAGCCTCACAATCATTATTCTCAAAAGAAACACCTGGCAACATCAGTTTTAAAGCCTTATTATGAGGGTGTCCTAGTCTAGCATGCCACAATGCATCTTTGCTTAAACTAGTAGCAGAAATTGTTGAGATGAAGAAGAAATAAGGCAGTGTTGATATGAAGAAAAGATGAGCACACGGTTTGAAGAGAAGAAGTGAAGTCTGTCCGTACAACTCTCCTATTGTAACCTTGCTTGGATTGCAAGTCAAGGAAGGTAACCTGGCCCCAAAGACATGCCTCATGAGCCAAAGAGACGCTGGGGTTTGGTTGACCAGCTGCAAGAGTTTGAATGGATTTAAATAAGGAGATCACATGCTCGCATAAGATCTCAGATTGTTCAGACCTGCCACTATCTCTCCACCAGTGTTGTCCTCTTGCTTATTATTTTACTCTTTTGCTTGTCTTTTATGTTAGGCAAGTTGCCTATATATTGTAAACATCCAGAATGAATTAATCTAAGGAATTATTCTCCTTCTCTCTCTCAATTTCAAATCCACTCTCTCTTCCTCTCTCCCTTGTTCTTCATGTTCTTGAGTTTCCAGCAGTACTTTCTTGAGTTTCCAGCAATAAACTACCTATAAATCTCTTATTCTCACATGGTATCAGAGCTCTAAGCTCTTGAGACCTCTATGTTCTTCATATCTTCCGCAAATTCACTCTTGTTTTCTCACTCTGCTTTCCTGACTTTGTTTTCACTTTCTTTGGATTTAAATCCTCTCTGCATCTTCTTCTCGCTTCCATAAATTCCTTATTTAATCTGTGTTCTTAGACTCTTCTCTCTGTTGGAAATTATATTCTCCAATTTCTAGATTCATATCATTTCTGGTTCCTTTATCTTTGTCCAATGGATAAAAGAAAACCAGCCATGGAAATGGAGTCAAGATTTTTATTCCAAGAACCCTGAGGGTTCTAGTTATCTGGTGTGGTCAAGAGTTTCCAGAGTTACCTTGGGGAGTCATGGACTTTGGGACAGCCATATTATAAAGGCTGAAGCTTCAAAAGGATGGCTCAAGTGGAGGAACCAGCACATGACCTGAAGAATGAAGACAAGTGGGTTCAAGAAGACCGCTAACACTTGAGATCATTCATAATTCTCTGTCAGAATCAATCTTTGAGGCTTACTCACACTTTAAAACTGCCAAGCATCCATGGGAGAGTCTTCAAACTGGTTATGGTAATCTATGGGAGAGTCTCCAAACCGTGTATGAGCAAGACAGTTCTTCACTTTCATAAGCCCGATTCATCCTACAACAATCTGATAAATTATTTCCTTAGAGAAAGGAAGCTTCCTGATCTTGAAGATGTATGTTCCTTGAGAAGCAAGCCTAATACATTTAAGCTCAAGGAGTTTGAGCACCAAGTGATTCAAGGAAGAACAATATTCAGCTCTCGGAGATTCAACTGAAGGAGGAACGTGGAGGAGTAACCCCGATGGTCCAGCGACCGAAGAGACCTTGATTCCTTTATCAAAGCTGCCAAGGCCCTTATCTCACCAAAGGAGGCTGGTATACACTCTCTTGACTCTAAACCCATTACTATAGATTCAGGAGTTAGCCATCACATGATTAGTGATAGGAACTTGATCAGTGATATCCAGCCTGCCTCAGTGAATGTTATTATAGCAAATGGTGATAAGGTGAAGATAGAAGGGATAGGGAACCTTAGGTTGTTTGATAGGAATCTACTACCTTATATAGGCCTCGGTTTACATCTACTTTGCTATCTGTGAGGAAGGCTACTGTTGATCTGAGTTGTCGTTGTCTTCAGACCAGATGAGGTTGAGTTTCAAGACTTAAAGACAGGCATGTTATTGGAAAAGGTCACAGCCATCGTGAACTATATCATCTTCTAAGACTAAGCTATCTCAATCCGCTTCTTCATTTTGCATGGTCAGTACATCTACTGGAGTTGAGAGCACCATATGGCATGCTAGATTGGGACATCCTCATACTAGAGCTTTAAATCTGATGCTTCCCGGAGTGGTCTTTAAGAATGATGAGTGTGAAGCTTGCATCCGGGGAAGCATTGCAGACAGTCTTTCCAAGGTCTAGCACTATCTATGAGAAGTGTTTCGACCTGGTTCACTCGATGTGTGGACTGCTCCTTGTATGTCCAGAGAAAATCATAAATACTTTGTCACCTTCATTGATGAGAAGTCCAAGTACACATGGGTGACACCGATACGCCTAAGGACAGAGTCCCGAAGCCTTCAAGAATTTTCAGTCTCATGTTGCCAACCATTTCAGTGCTAAGTTGAAGATTCTCGTGTCGATAATGGTGGAGAGTACACAAGTCAAGCATTCAAGCAATACCTAGCACAACATGGGATTATTCATCAAACTAGCTGTCCTATACTCCTCAGCAAAATGGAGTTGCCGAGAGGAAGAACAGCACCGATGGAAGTGGCTAGATCAATGATGTTTCACATGAATGTCCCAAAGAGGTTCTGAGTGATGCTGTGATGTCCGCTTGCTACCTGATCAATAGGACTCCAACTAAAGTCCTCAACGACTCTCCTTTGAAGTCCTCAACAAGAGCATGCCATCTCCGATCACCGCGGTGTTTGGATGCATTTGCTTTGTAATCGGTACCGTGAGAACAGAGGAATAAGCTTGATGCTAGAATCTCAAAGGCTATGCTCATTGGTTATTCTCCAACACAAAAGGTATAAGTGCTATGATCCAGTGGCAAGAAGAGTTTTAATATCAAGAGATGTGAAGTTTTGGAAACAAAGGGTATTATGAGGAAAAGAGTTGGGATGAATTGAAGGATCTGTCTCAACCATCGACAATGCCACCAATCTCGAGGATATTGGAGAGTCTTGGTATTAACATGCCTCAAGGAATCAGGACACAAGAGCACGCCATACCGAAGCTGCATCTGGTCCGTAAAATGCATTGATGAAAATGGAGTTGATGTAGCTGAAGGAATCAGAAACCATTCATCCCGATCCCGGCGGGGAATCAACATGAATCTGATAATCGATAAATCTGATATCGACACGATGCTCATGATAGAAGTTCATGATCAGGATGAAAGGCAACAAGATTCAGTCTCGTGAGGATATACATCAGGTCCGCATAACTTAGAGAAGTACAAGGATCAAGAAACCCGCATCAAACTAGATCAACACAAGAGTATATTTCAATGCTGAAGCGGTGGCTCATCCAATAAGTGCAGATGCTCCCTTGCCCAATATCCGAAGAGCATCAAGTATTCATTGGGAATTGGATCAGGAATACATTCCAATATCATATGAAGAGGCTATGCAATATGAGGAGTGGAGAGCATCCGCTGGAGATGAGATGGGTGCTATGATCAAGAATGATACATGGTTTGAGACTGAGCTTCCCAAAGGCAAGAGAGCAGTGACAAGCCTTCTATACACCATCAAGTATGGAGCTAATGGAAAGCCAGAGAGGAAGAAGACAAGGCTGGTTGCAAGAGGATACACTCAGGTCTATGGTGAAGATTATCCGATACTTTTGCACCAGCGCAAAGCTGCATACCGTAAGGATTCTTCTATCAATTGCTGTCAACTTAGAATGGGATCTATGGCAGATGGATGTGAAGAATGCCTTTCTACAAGGAGAGTTGGAAGATGAAGTGTATATGCGACCTCCTCTGGTCTAGAAGACATGGTGAAACCAGGGAATGTTCCGAGATTGAAGAAGGCAATATATGGCTTGAAGCAATCACCAAGAGCCCCGATCACAAGCCGAGGACAACTCTCAATGGAAGAGGTTTTGTGAAGTCTGAAGCTGATCACACCTCTTCACCCTAACCACCAACAAGGCATTGTGGTCATTCTGGTATATGTGGATGATATTATCATCACTGGCAGTGACAAGGAAGGTATCAACTTGACTAAAGCTTTCCTTAAGACATCTTTTGATATCAAAGACTTGGGGAGTTAAAGTACTTCCTGTGGATCGAGATATGTAGATCCAAAGAAGGACTGTTCTTATCCCAAAGAAAGTACACTCTTGATTTGCTGAATGAGGCAGGTCATCTTGGAAAGCTGATCTACCTCACCATCACCAGACCAGATGTGTGTTTTGCAGTTAATCAAGTCAGTCAACACATGCAAAAACCCAAGATACATCACTGGAATATGGTGGAAAGGATCTTGAGATATCTAAGAGAAGCACCAGGTCAAGGAGTTTGGATGGGATGCAATGGAAGCACCGAGATCACTGGATATTGTGATGCTGATTGGGCAGGAGATAGGGTTGATAGGAGATCAACCATGGGTACTGCACCTTTATTGGAGGCAACTTAGTCACTTGGAAGAGCAAGAAGCGTAAGATAGTATCATGTTCAAGTGCTGAGGCAGAGTATAGAGCAATGAGGAAGCTTACTAGTGAGCTCATTTGGATCAGGAACCAGTTAAGGGACTTGGGCATAGAGACTACAACTCCTATCACCATGCACTGCGACAACCAGGCTGCCATTCATATAGCATCCAACAGTATGTTCCATGAGAGGACTAAACACATAGAAGTGGATTGCCACAAAGTGAGACAAGCAAGGGAGCAACAAATCATCCTACCTTGCTACACTAGAAGTGAAGACCAGCTGGCTGACATTTTCACAAAGGCAGCAAGCAGCAAAGTCTGTGAGTTCATCCATTCAAAGCTTGGACTCATAGAACTCACATCTAAATGACTTTCCTATCATGGAGACTTCTACTCTTTTCCTTGGTGTGTTTTGTCCCATCGGTTTTGCACATCAAGGTTTTAATGAGGAAGTTCTTCATGATTCCAAGCTTGACTGGTTCCCAAAGTCAAGCTTGAGGGGAGTGTTGAGATGAAGAAGAAATAAGGCGTGTTGATATGAAGAAGAGATGAGCACACAGCTTGAAGAGAAGAAGTGAAGTCCGTCCGCACAACTCTCCTATTGTAACCTAGCTTGGATTGCAAGTCAAGGAAGGTAACCTGCGTCCCAAATTACATGCCTCGTGAGCCAAAGAGACGCTGGGGGTTTGGTTGACCAGCTGCAAGAGTTTGAATGGATTTAAATAAGGAGATCACATGTTCTCGTGATAAGATCTCAGATTTCTTCAGACCTGCCACTATCTCTCCACCAAGCAGGTTGTCCTCTTGCTTATTATTTTACTATTTTGCTTGTCTTTTATGTTAGGCAAGTTGCCTATATATTGTAAACATCCAGAATGAATTAATCTAAGGAATTATTCTCCTTCTCTCTCTCAATTTCGAAATCCACTCTCTCTCTTCCTCTCTCTCCCTTGTTCTTCATGTTCTTGAGTTTCCAGCAATAAACTACCTATAAATCTCTTATTCTCACAGAAATAGAAGAAAAAGAACAGCTAGAATTAGAAACAGGAGCAAGATCTTCAAGCATATATAATTCTCCCTTGGTTACTCCTTTTCCAATCATCTTGCTACTTTCGATATCCTGAAACTTCACATCATTAGGACTGAAGATAAAATTGCAATTAAGATCAGTAGCACATTTATTAACAGATAATAAGTTTGAAGTAAACTCAGGCATATAGAAAGCTTCAGATTCTTTATGAAATAATTTAAGACTGCATATTCCTTTAATAGGTATCTTAGATCCATTAGCAATCATAACATTACCATTAGCAGAAACAATGTTCTTAATGAGCTTAGTGTCACTTATCATATGATGAGATGCACCAGAGTCAACTATCAAAGGCTTAACAGCATGAGAACTAGCCATATGAGCAAGGATCTTAGATGGTGAATGCACATGATCAATATGAGCAGTACTAGGATGAGTATACATTTCTAACACCTTAGATGGAGTATCCAGCATCCTAACAGTTCTAGGCAATTCAATAGACCTCTCAACAGTTTTAGGACTTAGATAAGCATGATGAGAGTGTCCAAGAATGTTACCATTGGCCTTGAAGAGTTCGATCAATGCATCAAGGTCAGACCTCTTCAAGTACTCATCATTGACACTCTTTGTACTAGCACCACCAGTGTAGGCCACCAAGGACTTCCCATTGTCCACTTCACCTTCATGACCTTTGCTTGAGCTTGCGCCACCAGAACCATCTCCCAAGTGAGCCTTTGCCTCACGATCCTTGTTGAACTTAGCTGGCTTTCAGTGAGGATGTAAGATCCAGCATTGATTCTTCTTGAGGCCTTGCTTCTTACAATGCTCACAGTTCCCATTGAACCTCTCATACTTCCCATGTGCTGCCTTGTTAGCTTGTGGAACCTCTCCTTTCTCAGCCTGTGACGCTTGATTAGCTAAAGCCAGCTCCTTCCCTTTCTTGCCAAACAATCCAATGGCGCCATGCTCCTTCTGAATGCGCGCACATACTTCCTCCAAGTCTGGTAAGGTATCATCCCTCAACATGTGCTGAATCAGCCCACCATACGCTGGGTTCAAGGTGAGCAGCAATCCAAACACCTTGTCTTGCTCTCTCCTCTTGTTGAGCTCATCCGCATCAGTAGTACTTGGTCTTAGCATCTCAAGTTCTGACCATAGAGACCTAAACCTCCCCAAGTGCTTCTCAAAGTCCATATCTTCTTGTACTAGACCATTGAGAGCTTATTTCACTTCAAACACCCTGTTTAGGTTTGAAGTGTTTCCATATACCTTCTTTAAGGTATCCCACAACTCCTTTGCAGTCTCACAGTAGCTGTATGCATCCATCAAAGTAGGTTTCAAGGATGCAAGAGCTGAGAGCTCCACACACTCCTCTTGCTGCCATTTCTCAAGCGCCTCACCAGAGCTGTCTTCTCCATCCTTTCCTTGAGTGATGAGCTTCTTAGATTCATCAGCCGTGAGGTCTTTGAGCAGTCCCTTGCTTCCTACTGCATTTCTAGCCATCCTGGACCACACAAGGTAGTTGTTTCCCTTGAAAGTAGTAGCCACCTTCATGTAGCCTCCACCACCTTCCATTTTCAGTAGCTTGTCTTGAATACTTGAGAAAAATACTTTAACTTGGATCTAGTAACCCACCAGAGTGAACAGACTTGAAAGCTTTCAGATTAATTCTCTAAGAACTCCTCAAAGATCCCTCCTTTAGCTCACACAACAACCCAACACTCCAAAGACTTGAACTTTCAGCTTGAATCTTCAAGAACACCTCAAAATTTCCACCTTTAGATCTCCTTGAACTCACACCAACACAAACAACCACCTTGAGAGCACTTCTAAGCTTCTTAATCACCAAAAGGAACCACCTTTGAGTCACAGCTCAAAGAAAAACACCAACAGACCCAGAAACTAGTTTCTTAAAGATCTAAACCTCAAGAACACTCAAGAACACACAAAAACACAGGTTGTTTTTGGCCAACCTGGCTCTGATACCATAAGATTTTATAGATCTTGGATACAAAAATAGATTATAGAGATGTTTAAGAGAGATTAGAGAAGAGATTAAGAGATTAAGAGATTAAAAGAGAAGAGACATGCTTAAGAGACTAAGAACATTTCTGGAAAAATTAAAAGACTCTCATACTTGCTTAGATTAATAATGTGAGAGGATACAAGTATTTATATGAGAGGATACAAGGGTTTACAAGAGCATAAGAGGATAAGGTTAGGTGAGAAAAGGAAGAGCTACTTTCCAGCTCACACACGCCAGCTGTCCTCTTCCCAACGGTCCGATCCTCACGCCCGGTCCTCACCCGTTCTGTCCACCCGGTCTGTTCCATGATCAGACGCTGGCCCTGCTCTCGACCGGTAGTCCACCCCAGTCCATTCCTTGGCGCCCAGTCCCGACCGGGTAGTCCACCCCAGTCCATTCCTTGGCGTCCAGTCCCGACCGGGTAGTCTACCCTGGTCGTCCTCCCCGGTCCATTCCTTGTCCGTTCCTTGCACATCATCCAATCCTGCCCGGGTTGCCATACCCGGACTGTCCTTCCCGGTCGTCACAAATGCCCAAGCCTTACACCTCTTATGACTTCCTGAACTCTTGTTCCCTCATCTCCATACTTTGATCACATCTTCTCAACACCCACCTCCTGGTCTTGAGCATCTAGTGAAGCCAGGGAATGTGTTGAGATTGAAGAAGGCAATATATGGGCTGAAGCAGTCACCTAGAGCTTGGTACAGGAAACTGAGTACAACACTCAATGGGAGAGGGTTCAGGAAGTCTGAACTTGATCATACACTCTTCACACTTATTGGACCATCAGGGATCATCGTGATTTTGGTATATGTGGATGATCTGATTATCACAGGAAGTGATAAGGCTGGGATTAAATCCACTAAAGAGTTTCTAAAGTCTGTGTTTGATATCAAAGACTTGGGAGAGATGAAGTATTTCTTGGGGATTGAGATATGCAGATCTAAGGAGGGCTTGTTTATGTCTCAAAGGAAGTATACTATGGATATGCTGAAGGAGACTGATGTGCTTGGAGGAAAGATAGCCAAGACACCTCTTGAGGAGGGATATAAGGTCTTGCGTGAGGGGGAGGTTGAAGAAGACCAGTTATTTGAGGATCCTAAGCTGTATAGAAAGATGGTTGGCAAGCTGATCTACTTGACCATCACCAGACCAGATATATGTTTTGCTGTGAACCAAGTGAGTCAGTATATGCAGGCACCAAAGGTACATCACTGGAAGATGGTTGATAGGATACTGAGAGGTATTTGAGTGGCACGCCTGGACAAGGAGTTAGGATGGGTTGCAATAGCAGTACAGAAGTGGTTGGGTATTGTGATGCTGATTGGGCAGGAGATAGAGTGGATAGGAGATCAACTATGGTGTAGCCATTACCAGAGATATAGAAGAGGAGCTTAGTGAGTCTGATGAGGAGGAGCCAGGTGATGAGATTACCTTAGAAGAGAGGTGTGAAGCTGAAGATACTGAAGAGAACCAGAACCAGAAAGGAGTATCAAGTGAACTAGCCAACGTGTGGAATGGACCAGTCACTAGAGCCAGGCTGAGAGCACAAGAGAAGAGCCTCCAGGACTTGATCAAAATCGTGGGGCTTGGTCCAAAAGGAGATGTCCAAGATAAACCAGCCTAGTGGTTTAATTTAATTGCAATGTAATGGGTTTAGTTTATTAGGCTTTCATTTAATTTAAACCAAAGATAATTAGGATTACTAAACCAAGTTTGGGTAGGATTAAGATTTTAAAATAAACCAATTTCGATTGGATTGGGGTAGAGATTAGATTTAATCCACCTCAGTTTACTTCTAGGGTTAGGGGTCGACATCTTTAAAACATTGTACGCAGCTTTCATATTTTCTTAACTTTGAATCTAAGAATTTTCCAGCAGCTTTGCTTGCCTTTGTCTCTTGCTTTCTCTGTTCAGCTAAAGGAACATTGATCTCACTTAAAGGAAGAAATTCCTTGTGAAACCATCATAGACAATACAAGGTGACCTTGTGTCTTTGAGTAGCTATCCATCTCTGTAGCCTTCCACAGCAGCAGAGAGCCGGCCATAGTTCAAAGGAGAGCAAGTAGCCTTCCAAGAACAACCCTCTTCCATTACCTTCAAGTGATCCAGGAGCAGAAGCCATACCCAGGCTCCACCAAGTGGTATCAGAGCCACTTGAAGGTTAGGGTTTGCGATTCTCTGTAGCCTTCTACAGCAGCGGAACAGAAATCCAGCTAGCTGAAAAGTAATCCAGCTCAGGGTGGTAAAGTCAGTTGGTGCCTAAATCTCCTAATACTTTCTCTCTGATTCATTGGGGTTTAGTTCTAAATCTTAGGTGTAGAGCTTTGAATCTTAACTGAACTTGTGAGAAGAGCAGAGACTTGGCAGCTTAAAACTGAGTGAGAGGGAGTTGTTTTGTTTCTTTGTTTTTGTATTTTCTCTAACTGTTTCAGGTGACAATGGCTGATGAGAAGCGAGTTGGGAAGCAACCAGAAGAGCCAGAAGAACCGGCTATCCAGCAAATCAATCTTAACCAGCTTCAGTTTGAAACCATGATGGCTGAGATAACTAGAACAATGCAAAATACTTACAACCGTGCTCTGCAAGCTAATGAAAATTTGTTTGGTGATGATGCAGGACGAGAGAGAGGAGCTGTTGCTGGAGCTCAGAGAGCACGCATGGGACCTATAAGAGGACGGCGAGTTGAGGTTGGTGGACATAGGATCTATGGCGAGCAGTTGGAGGATGATACATCAGGAGAGAGTGACAATAACTCTCAGGCCAGCCAACGCAGCAGACACCATAACCAAAGGAGACCAGAAACTGATAACCTAGGCAATCTCAAGCTTAGAATCCCTTCATTCCATGGCAAGAATGAGCCTGATGGTTACTTGGAGTGGGAGAAGAAGATTGAGCTAGTTTTTAATTGCCAGCAGTTTACTGAGGAGAGGAAAGTGAGACTAGCAGCCACTGAATTTTTTGGTTATGCTATAAACTGGTGGGATCAGATTGCTACTACCAGGAGACGCAATGGAGAGCCTCAGATAACTTCCTGGTTTGAGATGAAAACTGTGATGAAGAATAGATTTGTTCCTACTCACTATGGGAGAGATTTACACCAGAAACTGAGAAGGCTTTCTCAAGGGACAAAGAGTGTAGAGGACTATCACCAGGAGATGGAGACACTCATCCTGAAAGCTGACTTAGAAGAAGGGGTAGAAGCTACCATGGCTAGGTTCCAAGGAGGTCTAAACAGGGACATACAAGATAGACTGGAGCTGCAGGAGTATGAGGACATGGATGAACTACTGCATAAGGCCATCCTGATTGAGCAGCAAAATAAGAGGAAGAGTTCCACCAGATCTCCATACAGCTCTACTTCAAAACCAGCCTACTCTAAGGATGATAAACCATCTGATAAGCCAAAGGAAGGGTCTTCTTCAGTAGATACCAAACGAGAGGACAAAGGTAAAGGAGCAGCCACACCTACTAGGACAAGGAACATTAAGTGTTTCAAGTGTCATGGTTTTGGACATTATGCTAGTGAGTGTACCAACAAGAAGGTGATGACTATCCTAGCCAATGGAGAAGTGGTTTCTGAGGAAGAGGATGCCGGCCAAGAGACTGATGAGGAAGGCGTGGAGTATCCAATTCAAGGAGAATTGTTAGTCACTAGGAGACTTCTCAATGCCCATCCTAAGACCAAAGAGGATGGACAGAGAGAGAACCTACACCAGATGTTTGATCCAAGACAAAGTTTGCAGCTTGATCATTGATGGAGGAAGCTGTAATAATGTAGCAAGTGATGAGCTGGTGGAGAAGTTGGGTCTTGAAGTGTACAAACATCCTAAGCCATATCTCTTGCAATGGATCAATGAAGAGGGAGGATTAAAGATCAGCAAGCAAGTGAAGGTCTTACTATCAGTGGGAAAGTACCAGGATGAGATCACTTGTGATGTGGCACCCCTTGAAGCTAGCCACATTCTTCTTGGATGGCCATGGCAGTATGACAAGAGATCAGTACATGATGGCTTCACCAACAGATACACTTTTGTTCATAAGGAGAAACAAGTCACCCTGGCGCCTATGACACCTCAAGAAGTACACCAGGATCAAATGCATCTCAAAAGGAAGAGGGAGGAGACCAAGGCAGCCGGTAAGACTTTGTTATTGGATGAGACCAAACAGGTATGTAAACTCAACCTCTTTGCTACTGCTAAAGATATCAAAACTGCTGTTATTGAACAATCAAATTTGAAATTAGTAGTTTAAAAAGAGTTGTTGAACTCTTCTACTAACACTGATCCTGCAATTCCAGAAGAGATTGAATGTCTTTTGCAGGAGTATAAAGATGTGTTTCCAGATGACAACCCCATGGGCTTGCTGCCTATTAGAGGGATAGAACATCAGATCGACTTTGTACCAGGAGCTACCTTACCTAACCGACCAGCATACAGGACCAATCCTGTGGAGACCAAGGAGCTTCAGAAACAAGTCAATGATCTGCTGGAGAAGGGCCACATCAGGGAGAGTATAAGTCCTTGTGCTGTACCTGTTCTATTGGTGCCCAAGAAAGATGGGAGCTGGAGAATGTTTGTGGATTGCAGAGCCATCAACAATATCACAGTTAAGTACAGACATCCTATCCCTCGCTTAGATGACATGTTAGATGAGTTACATGGTTCATGTGTCTTTCCTAAAATTGACTTAAAGAGTGG
This sequence comes from Brassica carinata, assembly GCA_016771965.1. Classification (NCBI taxonomy): domain Eukaryota; kingdom Viridiplantae; phylum Streptophyta; class Magnoliopsida; order Brassicales; family Brassicaceae; genus Brassica; species Brassica carinata. The sequence goes on from CM028689.1 coordinate 37,775,328, forward strand.
TTACCACCAGATTAGAATGAAAGAAGGAGATGAGTGGAAAACTGCTTTTAAAACTAAGCTAGGATTGTATGAATGGCTTGTGATGCCTTTTGGATTGACTAATGCACCTAGTACTTTTATGAGGTTAATGAATCATGTCTTGAGAGCTTTAATAGGACGATTTGTAGTAGTTTACTTTGATGATATCCTGATCTATAGTAAGACCATGAAAGAACATGTTAACCACTTGAAACAAGTTCTAGATGTACTTAGAAAAGAAAATCTGTATGCTAACTACAAGAAGTGCTCCTTTGAAACAGATAACCTTGTATTTTTAGGTTTTGTTGTTGTTGAGATGAAGCAATAAAAGACCAAGGGAGATCAAAGGAAGTGTATTGGCGCCAGCAAAGATGATTTGAATCTACCTTGGGAATCAAGGCAATCCGTACAACCTAATGAGCCTTCAAGTGCAAGGAACTGATGTGCCTTATAATTTGAAGTTGAAGAAGTCCAAGATGATTAAAATAATAGCTGGATGTCGGCAAGGCTGAAGAGAGACGTTGGAGTGGTGTGGACCACTAGGTCACATGCTGTCCGAACGTTGGGGAGCTGTTTCTTTCAAGCTCCACTCGCAGCTCTCCCTCCTCTTTGTTTATTCTTTTCTTTGTCTCCTTGTGTCCTGATTTGTTCTTTAAATATGTTGTATGGTGTGACTCTTTTAGTAAGCAAAAACGAGTTTCTTCTTGCTTCTCTCTCTCTCATGGATTCTCTCATCTCTCTCTCTTGTTCTTGCTCAGTTTCCAGCAACTAAATCTCCATTTAATCTCTTAATCTCACATGGTATCAGAGCTCTCCAGCTCTTGAGACCAAAATCTTCCTATTCTACTCTCATACTTTCGCAAATCTAATCCTTTTCACTCTGTTTCTCTTTTATTCTCACCAAGAAATTTTCTCTTACTCACTGATTTCAATCCGAGATGGATATGGACAATGGAAAGGTGAAAGTGAAGGTTCCAGTTGCTCTTAATGGAGTTAACTATCTACTGTGGTCAAGGCTAGTTAAGACAGCCTTAGGAGGAAGAGGTCTTTGGTCTCATGTAGCTGAAGGCAAGTCCTCTAAACAAACCAGCCTAGGAGAGGATGGTAAAGAAGTGGTGGCGGCTGATGATGGCAAATGGGATCAGGAGGATCTCATGGTGTTGACTATCATTCAAGGCAGCCTTTATACACCAATCTTGGAAGCTTACTCCTACTGTGAAACTTCCAAGGAGCTATGGGATACTCTACAAAAGGTTTATGGTAACATTTCTAACCTTAGTAGAGTATTTGAAGTGAAGAAAGCCATTAACTCTCCAGCAAGAGGACTCGGACTTTACCAAACATTTTGGGAAGTTTAGAGCCTTATGGGCTGAGCTAGAGATGTTAAGGCCAGCTACTGTTGATGCAAGTGTTCTAAACGCAAGAAGAGAGCAAGACAAGGTCTCGCTTTACTCCTCACACTGCATCCAAGCTACAATGATCTGATTAAGCACATACTTAGAGCTGAGAAGTTACCCACTCTTGAAGAAGTGTGCCTGTGATTCAAAGAGAGCAAGGATCAGTGGATCTCTTTGAGGAAAAGCGAGCTTGTCCTTGGAAACCAAGCTGAAGGTGTTGCAAACAAGGGGTCTTACAAGGCAGAAGACAAGAAATTGTGGGTTTGTGATCATTGCAAGAAGAAGGGTCATGGAAAGACAAGTGCTGGATCCTACACCCCCACCTCAAGCCTCGAAGTTCGGACCCTCACAATGATGCAAGAGCTCACTTCTCTGGTGAAATGGAGCCATCCAGTTCCACACACACTGAAGAGAAGGCCGCAGCAGCAAGCAGCTACAAAGCCTTGAGTTCTGCGCATGGTGATTTGCATGCATTGATGGTATATCTTTGAATGCTTCAGACTGCTCAAAACTGTCTAAACCTCTTGTGATTGATTCTGGTGCTAGTCATCATATGATTAGTGATTTATGTTGGAATGAAGATAAATAAAGCTGGAGCTGATGAGAGATCAAGCAAAACCAGAGCAAGCAAATGAAGCATCCAATGTAACTTGAATATGTTTGTACAGCCTAGAGTGCAAGTAACCTAGAGTGTCTTGGAAGTCAAGGCAAGGGAAACTCGTCCAGCTGAGTCTTCTGAAGCAGATTTGAAGTTTAAAAGGGTATCAGACCGCTGGAGAGAGTTTAGGAAAGTTTGGAATTAAATAGAGTAAAAGTCACATGTGCATAAGAGGATGAGCTCACACACTTTCACTCAACTGATCAGGCCCATCTCTCCTCCAGCCACTCTCACTCCTCTGGTCGAGATTCACCTTGGCTGCATCCTCCTGGCTCCATTAGAAACCCCACAATAATATTAGTTTAGTAGATTTGTACTTTATGATTTGTTTAATACCTTGTAAGTTGTAATCTGGCTATAAAGCCACCATTGTACACAATTTGTAACCTCAAGCAAAGAGGAGTTCTTTCTTCATTTTCTCTGGTTCCAAACTCTCTCAGACTCTCAATCTCTATTCTCTTGTTACTCACGAAATTACTCTCTTGGATACTCACTGAAACTCTCATACTCTCTTACTCTCAATTGCTTACTCTTTGATTCTCTCTTAGTCTTTTACTCTCCATCTCTTACACTCGCCCATACTGCTTCTATTACTCTTTCACTTCATATTGACTCTTTTCACATGGTATCAGAGCTTTAAGCTCCTGAAAACCAGAAACACTTCCGCAAATCATTTCTGTTCAAATCTCTCTTTAAAACTCTGTTTCTGTTCATCCTTGTATCCTCTGGTCCAAAGCTTTTCCAAAAGGGAAGAAGCTCACCAGAACTCTGTTGAGATGAAGCAATAAAAGACCAAGAGAGATCAAAGGAAGTGCATTGGCGCCAGCAAAGATGATTTGAATCTACCTTGGGAATCAAGGCAATCCGCATACCTTGGGAACCAAGGAACTGATGTGCAACTAATGTGCCTTATGTGATCAAGTTGAAGAAGTCCAAGGTGATTAAATAATGGCTGGATGTCGGCAAGGCTGAAGAGGAACGTTGGAGTGATGTGGACCACTTGGTCACATGCTTGTGCAGGCTGAAGAGAGACGCTATGAAGCTGTCCCTTTCAAGCTCCACTCGCAGCTCTTCCTTCTCTTTGTTTATTCTTTTCCTTGTCTCCTTGTGTCCTGATTTTCTTTAAATATTGTTGTATGAGCTACTCTTTTGGCAAGCAATCAACGAGCTCTTTAGTTGCTTCTCTCTCTCTCATGAATTCTCTTATCTCTCTCTCTTGTTCTTGCTCGGTTTCCAGCAAATAAATCTCTTAAATCTCTTAATCTCATATGGTATCAGAGCACTCCAGCTCTTGAGACCTAAATCTCACCATTCTAAACTCATTCTTCCAAGAAATCTAATCATTTTCACTCTGTTTCTCTTTTATTCTCACCAACAATTTTTCTTTCTCACTGATTTGAACTGAGATGGATATGGACAATGGGAAGGTGAAGGTGAAGGTTCCAGTTGCTCTTAATGGAGTCAACTATCTACTGTGGTCAAGGCTAGTTAAGACAGCCTTAGAGGAAGAGGTCTTTGGTCTCATGTAACTGAAGGCAAGTCCTCTAAACAAACCAGCCTAGGAGAGGATGGTAAAGAAGTGGTGGCGGCTGATGATGGCAAATGGGATCAGGAGGATCTCATGGTGTTGACTATCATTCAAGGAAGCCTTGATACACCAATCTTGGAAGCTTACTCCTACTGTGAAACTTCCAAGGAACTATGGGATACTCTACAAAAGGTTTATGGTAACATTTCTAACCTTAGTAGAGTATTTGAAGTGAAGAAAGCCATTAACTCTCCAGCAAGAGGACTCGGACTTTACCAAACATTTTGGGAAGTTTAGAGCCTTATGGGCAGAGCTAGAGATGTTAAGGCCAGCTACTGTTGATGCAAGTGTTCTAAACACAAGAAGAGAGCAAGACAAGGTCTTTGCCTTACTCCTCACACTGCATCCAAGCTACAATGATCTGATTAAGCACATACTGAGCTGAGAAGTTACCCACTCTTGAAGAAGTGTGCCAGATTCAAAGAGAGCAAGGGTCAGTGGATCTATTTGGAGGAAAAGCGAGCTTGTCCTTGGAAACCAAGCTGAAGGTGTTGCAAACAAGGGGTCTTACAAGGCGTAAGACAAGAAAGTGTGGGTTTGTGATCATTGCAAGAAGAAGGGTCATGGAAGAGACAAATGCTGGATCCTGCATCCCCATCTCAAGCCTCGAAGTTCAGGACTCCTCACAATGATGCAAGAGCTCACTTCTCTGGTGAAATGGAGCCATCTAGTTCCACACACACTGAAGAGAAGGCCGCAGCAGCAAGCAGCTACAAAGCTATGAGTTCTCAAGCATGGAGATTTCATCAAGAGGTCTGAGATTGATGCACTGATCAAAGCCCTCAAGGAGAACTCGGTAACACTCTTGGTATCTCTAAATGCATGCATTGATGGTATATCTTTGAATACTTCAGAATGCTCAAACCTGCCTAAACCGCCAGGATTGATTCCCGTGCTAGTCATCATATGATTAGTGACTTAGAACTGATTAGTAACATTGCTCCAGCCGTGGGTCATGTAATGGTAGCTAATGGTGCAAAGGTTCCTATTAAGGAGTAGGAGATCTTAAACTATTTAACAAGGATTCTAAAGCCTTTTATATGCCTACATTCACCTCTAATTTGCTATCTGTTAAAAGAGCCACCAATGACTTGAATTGCAATGTTATTTTCACTCCTAATGAGGTTTATTTTCAGGATACCGAGACTAGTAGGTTGCTGGGAAAAGGTGTGACAAAGGGCTTAACTTATACTTGCTCAAGGACACTAAGCTTGCTAACATTTATCTGTTGCTTTAAATTCTATTTCTGATTTCCTAAGGATGTATTATGGCATGCTAGATTGGGACACCCCATTCTAGAGCTTTGAACATCATGTTGCCTAGTATCTTGTTTAAGTCTGATTGTGAAGCTTGTATCCTAGGAAAGCATTGCAAATCTGTTTTACAAGATCAAGTACTATTTATGAGAACTGCTTTGATTTGATTCATTCTGATGTGTGGACAGCCCCTTGTGCCTCTAGAGAACAGCATAAGTATTTTGTGACTTTTATTGATGAAAAATCAAAGTATACCTGGATCACATTGCTGCAATCTAAAGATAGGGTGTTAGAAGCTTTTATAAACTTTCGAATCATGTAACTAACCATTACAATGCCAAGATCAAAATTTTTAGATCGATAATGGAGGGAATATACAAGCCATTCTTTCAAACAACATCTGGCCAAACATGGAGTGATTCACCAAACCAGCTGCCCATACACACCTCAGCAAAATGGTGTAGCTGAGAGGAAGAATCGCCACCTTATGGAGGTTGCAAGAAGCATGATGTTCCACACCAATGTGCCAAAGAGGTTTTGGGGAGATGCTGTCATGACAGCTTGTTATCCGATCAATAAAATCCCCACCAAAATCCTACAAGACCAGTCTCCACATGAGGTATTGAACAAACAAAACCCTCCATTGATCACCTTAGGGTATTTGGTTGCTTGTGTTTTGTCCTTATTCCAGACAACAAAGAAACAAGCTAGAACCAATGAGTACTAGAGCAATGTTCATTGGTTATTCACCAAACCGAAGGGTATAAGTGCTATTCACCGAAACCAGGAGGGTTCTTATCTCTAGAGATGTGAAGTTTGCTGAGTATAAAGGCTATCATGATGAGAAGAGTTGGGAGGAAGTCAAGAACTTGTCTCAATCAGCTTCAGATAGGCTGCAAACTTGAGGAGAATCATGGAAAGTATTGGTATAAGCATACCAGTAGAGAGGAGCGCACCTACACCACCCACAGGCCAAGACCATCACTCACCAGATGCTGATGATGAGGCGGCTCCAGCTTCTCCTCTTGTTCCTGAGGGGGGGAATCAAACTGAACAGCAGCAACACCAAGAGGGTCCAAGTTCAGTGTCTCATGATCAAGAGGAGCAGCAAGAAGGTTCAGCAAAGGAGCAGGATGATGATGAACAATCCATAAATGATGAGGAGCCAACAGAATCAGAATCTACCCAAGTTCAACTAAGGAGAAGTACTAGAACTGCATCCTCCTTCTAACTGGATGAACACAAGGGTGTACTACAATGCAGAGGCAGTAGCTCATCCTATACAAGCAGGTGCTCCTTGGCTCAAGATCCTCAAGAACATCAAGCTTTCATTGGAGAATTGGATCAGAGTACATACCAAAGTCATATGATGAGGCTATGGCAATAAAAGAATGGAGAGAATCAGTAGGAGAAGAGATGGGTGCTATGGAGAAGAATGGAACCTGGTTTGAAGCTGAGCTTCCCAAAGGCAAGAAGGCAGGACCAGCATGCTGATATTCACAATAAAGTACTTAGCCAATGGGAAACCTGAGAGGAAGAAAACCAGGCTGGTAGCAAGAGGCTACACTCAAGTGTATGGTGAAGACTATCTTGAAACTTTTGCACCAGTAGCAAAGCTACACACCATAAGGATCCTGCTCTCTCGGCTGTGAATTTGGAATGGGATCTTTGGCAAATGGATGTCAAGAATGCATTCTTACAAGGTGAACTAGAAGATGAAGTATACATGCTACCACCACCTGGTATGGAAAGCATGGTCAAGCCTGGTAATGTGCTGAGGCTGAGGAAAGCAATATATGGTCTGAAACAATCCCCAAGAGCCTGGTACCACAAACTAAGCTCAACACTGAATGGAAGAGGCTTTGTCAAATCAGAAGCTGATCACACCCTTTTTACCTTAACCAGCCAACAAGGGATCATTGTCATTCTCATCTATGTGGATGATATCATCATCACAGGCAGTGATAAAGAGGGAATCAACTCAACCAAAGCTTTCCTTAAGGCAACATTTGACATCAAGGACTTGGGAGAGCTCAAGTATTTCCTAGGGATTGAGATGTGTAGATCCAAGGAAGGACTGTTCCTGTCCCAAAGGAAATACACCCTTGATGTGTTAAAAGAAGCTGGTGACCTTGGTGGTAGAACAGCTAAAACACCACTTGAAGATGGGTATAAAGTGATGCTGAGGGGAGATTGAAGACAAGACATATGGAGATGTAAAGCACTATAGGAGGATGGTGGGAAAGCTGATATATCTCACTATCACAAGGCCTGATATATGCTTTGCAGTCAACCAAGTTAGACAACACATGCAAGCTCCCAAGATGCACCATTGGAGCATGGTTGAAAGGATTCTAAGGTACCTAAGAGAGGCCAGACAGAGAATATGGATGGGATGCAATAGAAGCACAGAGATAGTTGGGTATTGTGATGCTGATTGGGCAGGAGATAGAGTGGACGAAGATCAACCACAGGCTACTGCACCTTCATTGGAGGCAATCTGGTTACTTGGAAGAGCAAGAAGCAAAAGATAGTATCATGTTCAAGTGCAGAAGCTGAATATAGAGCCATGAGGAAGCTGACCAGTGAGCTAATCTGGATCAGAAATCTACTTCATGACTTGGGCATAGAGACATCATCTCCTATCACCATGCACTGTGACAATCAAGCAGCAATACACATAGCATCCAACAGTGTCTTCCATGAGAGGACTAAACACATTGCGGTGGACTGCCACAAGGTCGCAGTAAAGTGGAGCAAAGGATCATACTTCCATGTTATACAAGGAGTGAAGATCAATTGGCTGACATTTTCACCAAAGCTGCTAGCATCAAGGTTTGCGAAGTTCATACACCCTAAGTTAGGACTCGTGGACCTCTCATCTCACTGATTCTTCCCTTCATGAAGTGTTCTACTCTTTTCCTTAGCTGGGGTTTTGTCCCATAAGGTTTTACCTAGCTAAGTTTTTAATGAGGGAATGCTTCATGATTTCCAAGCTTGACTTGTTCCACATGGTCAAGCTTGAGGGGGAGTGTTGAGATGAAGCAATAAAAGACCAAGAGAGATCAAAGAAAGTGCATTGGCGCCAGCAAAGATGATTTGAATCTACCTTGGGAATCAAGGCAATCCGCAGTCTTGGGAACCAAGGAACTGATGTGCAACTAATGTGCCTTATGTGATCGGTTGAAGAAGTCCAAGGTGATTAAATAATGGCTGGATGTCGGCAAGGCTGAAGAGGAACGTTGGAGTGGTGTGGACCACTTGGTCACATGCTTGTGCAGGCTGAAGAGAGACGCTACAGCTGTCCCTTTCAAGCTCCACTCGCAGCTCTTCCTTCTCTTTGTTTATTCTTTTCCTTTTCTCCTTGTGTCCTGATTTGCTCTTTAAATATTGTTGTATGAGCTACTCTTTGGCAAGCAATCAACGAAGCTCTTTAGTTGCTTCTCTCTCTCATGAATTCTCTTATCTCTCTCTCTTGTTCTTGCTCGGTTTCCAGCAAATAAATCTCTTAAATCTCTTAATCTCATAAACTCAAGATAAAGGAGTAATTTAGTTTCTGGTACTCAAGAAGGCTTAAGCTCAGTCCAGCAAGCCTCACCAATGTTCAGCCAAGCTCAGCTTCTTGCAAACCAGTGGGTGCTCTCTATTATCCATTGGTCCAAAAATCTCCAAGATGAAGAAGACAGGAGTTGGGGCGATTCCAGTGAAGCTCAAATGTCCAAACAATCATCTATGGGTCATAATTATGAAGAAAAACCCAGGAGGCAGTGATGTTTGGAGACATATCTCAAATGAAGCTCAATGGCAAATCTGCAAAAGTTCTCGCTTCATGGTGATGAATGGAGACCAAAAGCTCTTTCTCTATCCAAGGAAGCTGGAGGAGAGGAGGGCCACAATAAATTCTCAGAAGCCCCCATGGTTGGAGGTTCAAGAAACCAGCTCAGGTTTCTTGTTTGTAAGCATGACCTCCTTTCTTTGTATGAGCATTGTGTCAACTTGTTGGATATATCTATCCTCTGTCTTAGGAAAGTTATTAAACTTGCTTAAGTTGTCTAGATGAATCTCTGGTTTGTTTGGTATTCTTGGGACAGGTTCAAGTTGCTAGAGTTGTTGAACCTAGTTTCTGTCCCATGATACTTATGATGTTTGTGATATCTCCGGTCTAAGTGAGTTGCTTAGTATCAGCTTCTGTCTTGTTGCATTGCTAAAGGTCTAGGAGAGTTTCCTGATCTTGTACTGCATTCATGTGTTGCATAAAGAGATTGATGAGTTGTCTAGTCTCTGTGATTGTCATTAAAATTGATAAAATAGCCTAATTGCCTTGTTATTGATGAGTTATCATACCCGAGCGCTTAGTGATGTTTATGTGCATGGAGTTGAACTGAATGAGTTGTTTAGATTCTTCTCGTCCATTGCATTTTTCTCAAAACATTGGGATCAGACTTGGTGAGTTATCAAGGGCTGATCCTAGTGTGTGTGGTCTGATTCTTGCTGGAGTTTGAGTGATGTTTCAGGTACACAAGTGTTGTTCTCTCATCCATCATCAAATCAAGACAAAGAAGAAGATTTTGCCCATGCTGCTCGTGAGCCTACACATGATGTATATTCCTGACCATGGAGAGATTGTTGGAGAAGAGGTCAGATGGTAATAAGTCTTGGTTGAGCCAGAACACGGCTGTCCTTTGAAGATACCTCAAGGAGGATTGATGGAGAGGCAGACCAGAAGTTGACCAACCATCCACCAGGCTGGATCTTCTCATACCTTGTGTGTAGAACCGTTGAATTAAAAGCAGCCTGTTTGGGTGTTGAGCTCCTGGTTCAAGAGACACACAAGGAAGAATGGTGGTGTAAGGCATTGGAGCAGAGACCAAGGGTGGATCAGTTGGCTTGCGCCAGTGTTGGTATTGTTGTGCTCCTGGTTCAAGTTCAGATTGCTCACTTCCAGCTTGGTCCTTCACTTATACTCCGGATCAAGCTTGAGGAGGGGTAATGGAGAGCATTCCTGAAGGTTCAAGTCGCCTATTTCCTCACCAGAGATCAGAAATGGAGTTCACTCGATAATAATTGGAGTTTGCAAGTGGTGGAGTTCACTTGCAATACTTATTGCTAACCGGATCAAAGAAGCCATCTAGAACCCATTGCAACCATGTGATTGAGCTGCAGGATTGAGCTTCCATGATCTGGACTGTGTCTTACCTGATGCCAAGAGGGTGGAAAGGAAGTACACTCAAGAGAAAAGACCACCACTCAAGCCAAGAGGGCAGTGGTTTCAAGGCATTGGTGATCATTGGTTTCATCTTGCAAGCTTGACCATATACTCTCATTCTCAGGTCAAGCTTGAGGAGGGTGTTAAATGAGAAGCCAATGTCTATTCTTAAAGCCATTGCAAGGATTCAAGAAGACTCCAACCAGCATGGGATACTTGGCTTAGCAACAACAAGGTTGTCCATCTAGTGTGCCTTAAGAGAAGGTGCTAAAGAGGCTGATCAGAAGATTGTAAAGTCCCCACCAAGTTGGAGACTCAAGAAGACAATGCAGTTGCTGCTGTGAAAAGGAATGGAGGAGAGATTCAAGTCCACAAGCCAAGAAGGCAGACACTCCTCACCAACATTCCACAAATATGCAGGGGAGTAACCAGTTCAATCTTTGAGTTTAAGTTTGAATGGTTTATGCCTTGAGAATTGATGCAAGTATTTATGCATTGTTTGAATCAGGTACTTGGAGTTCATAATGGAGAGTCTGGTCGTGGATCAAACCCTTCGATGATGGCAGGAGGTCAGAAGAAAGGGGGAGACAAAGAACCAGCCACATGGAGAGTTCCAAGCAGCTTTGAGTGTGAAGCAAGGAAGGCATTGGTGCCTGACTTGCCATTGAAGTAAGGCCAAGATCCAGAGTCTAAGGACTCCACCATGAGTCATCTGAGTTCCTTAGACTCACTGGCCAATCCCTAGGCATTGTTGAACTCTACTCTTTTTCCCTAAGTGTTGGTTTTATCCCATGAGGTTTTCCACACTTAGGTTTTTAATGAGGGAGCTTCTTCAATGTTCCAAGCTTGTCCAAGGATCTCCTATGGTCAAGCTTGAGAGAATATGAGATTTAGTTGATTCTGAATGAAGAACATTGCAAGAGAGAGAGAGAGAGTTGCGAGATTGAGAGAGAGAGATAAATGGGAAACATATTTGCTTAATTCATTTAGGGTAAGCATACAACATTAATATAGGCCAGAGATGTCACAACTAGACAAGAAAGAAACTAATAAACTAATCAAGCCCTAGAGAAATAATAAACAAATAAGGCAGACCACGTGTGACCATGGCCGTGGTGCGTGCAGACAAAGGAGAATGACATGTCCCAATGGTTGTCTAGGCATTGCAACCTTCACCATTCACGGAGCCATGTCCCCAACGCTCATATTGCTTAAGGTAAATCAAGGTAAGATGCTTCTGGTCGGATTAAGCTAATTCAAACTCATTCTCCACTTCCTTTGCTTGCAAGTCACGCTGAGTGCCCTAGGTTGTACGGACAGACTTGATGATCAAGGTAACTTCAAGAATGATCCGCGATACTCTCTTGCTTCTTCTCATGCTTTGCTTCAGCTCTTCTTGTAAAGATACTTCATCTCTTTGTTGCTTCATGTCAACATTCTCTCAAGCTTGACCATAGGGACTGGTCAAGTTTGAAACCATGAAGCATTCCCTCATTAAAACCTTTACTTGAAAACCACTTGGGATAAAACCAAGCAAAGGAAAAAGAGTAGAACACTTCATGGCAAGAGGATCAGTGACAAGTAAGGTTTATGAGTCCAAGCTTAGGATGAATGAACTCACAAACTTTGTTGTCAAGGCTTGGTGAAGATGTCACTAGTTGATCTTCACTTTTAGTGTAGCATGGAAGTATCACTTGCTGCTCTACTGCTTGTCTCACCTTGTGGCAATCTACTTCTATATGCTTTGTCCTCTCATGGAATACTGAATTGGAGGCAATGTGTATTGCTGCCTGATTATCACAGTGCATGGTCATTGGTGTGGTGATCTCTATCCCCAAATCTTTTAGCAGCCCCTTGATCCATATAAGCTCACTTGTGAGCTTCCTCATTGATCTATATTCTGCTTCAGCACTTGAACAAGACACCACCTTCTGCTTCTTACTTTTCCATGTGACCAGATTCCTCCAATAAAGGTACACAGCCAGTGGTTGATCTCCTATCAATTCTGTCTCCAGCCCAATCAGCATCACAATATCCAACAACTTGTTCTTGTTGCATGCCATCCATATGCCTTGACCAGGTGCCTCTCTTAGATACCTTAAAATCCTCTCCACCATGTTCCAATGATGCACCTTAGAGCTCCCATGTGTTGGCTTACTTGGTTCACAGCAAAGCATACATCAGGTCTGGTGATTGTTAGATAGATCAGCTTGCCCACCATTCTTCTATACTTCTTGACATCATCAAATGGAGTAGATTCATACTCCCTCTCGCAGCACCTTGTAACCTTCTTCCAAAGGAGTCTTGGCCTGTCTACTCCAAGGTTTCCTGCCTCATTTAAAATATCATGTGTACTTCCTTTGAGATAAAAATAGCCCCTCTTAGAGCGCAGATTTCAATCCCAAGGAAGTACTTCAACTCTCCCAAGTCTTTGATATCAAAAGCATTTTTAAGAAAGGTTTTAGTTGAGAGAATACCTTCCTTGTTGCTACCAGTGATAATAATGTCATCCACATAGACTAGGATCACCACAATACCTTGCTTGCTGGTTAGAGTGAAGAGAGTGTGATCAGCTTCGATTTGACAAATCCTCTCCCATTTAGTGTGGTGCTCACTTATGATACCAGGCCCTTGGAGATTGCTTCAAACCATAGATTGCCTTCTTTAATCTAAGAACATTTCCAGGTTTCACCATGTTCTCAAGACCAGGGGTGGCCTCATGTAGACTTCATCTTCTAATTCTCCTTGGAGGAAGGCATTCTTCACATCCATCTCGCCATAAATCCCACTCGAGGTCGACAGCAAGAGACAAGATGATCCTTATAGTATGAAGCTTGGCCACTGGTGCAAATGTGTCTAGATAATCTTCACCATACACTTGAGTGTATCCTCTTGCAACTAGTCTTGTCTTTCTCCTTTCTGGTTTTCCATTAGCCAGGTATTTTATTGTGAAGATGAGCCTGCTTGTCACAGCTTTCTTGCCTTGTGGAGCTCCAGTTTCAAACCATGTACCATTCCTTTCCATGGCTTCTATCTCATCTCCTACTGATGCTTTCCACTTTATGTTGCATAGCTTCTTCATATGTTTTGGGATATACCCTCATCTAGCTCACTCATAAGGACTTGATGCTCCTCCTCGATATTGTGCAAGAGAACAGGTTGCACTAATTGATGAGCTACCGCTTCAGCATTGAAGTGACTCTTGTATTGATCCAGTTTGATGCTGGCTTTCTGTTCCTTGTACTTCTTCTCAAGGGTACTGTAGGCTGCTCAGGTTCAGGCTCATTTCCAGTGCTTGGCCTCCTCTTGAGTATCAGCAGCTGGTTCTCGAGTGTCTCTCATCTTGATCATGAACCATTGAATTTTCTTGAGCCATGCAGGCTGCTCAACACCACTTTCACTGCCCTCAGATCAGGATGAGGGACTTCAGGATTATTAGCACCAGGAGATGGTGCACTTTCTGGAACAGAATCCACCCTTGGTAGAGAAGGTATACTGACTCCCGTGCTCTCCATTACTCTCCTTAGGTTGTCTGCTCTATCCGAGGCTGATTGAAAAGATCTTTGAGCTCATCCCAACTCTTTCCATCATAGTAGCCTTTGATTCTACAAATTTCACATCCCTTGAAATCAAGACTCTCCTAGTCTCTGGTACAAAACATTTGTAGCCCTTTTGATGAGGAGAGTAGCCAATGAAGACTGCTCTTGTACTTCTATGCGCCAGCTTGTCTTTCTGACCTTCGGTATTAACACAAAACACGCACACCCAAACACACGAGTATGATCTATGGATGGTTTAGTTTTGTTCAGTACCTGATAAGGTGATTGATCTTGAAGGATCCTGGTAGGTATTCTATTGATCGTAACAAGCTGTAAGGACTGCATCTCCCCAATATCTTTTGGGCATACCGGTATGGAACATCATGCTCCTGGCCACTTCCATGAGGTGTCTATTCTTCCTCTCAGCCACACCATTTTGTTGTGGTGTGTATGGACAGCTTGTTTGATGGATCATCCCATATTTGGCCAAGTGTTGTTTAAAAGCATTGCTGGTGTATTCTCCTCCATTATCCGATCTCAAAATTTTTATCTTGGCATTGAAATGGTTAGATACATAATTTTGAAAGTTTATGAAAGCTTCTAAGACCCTATCCTTAGATTGCATCAAAGTGATCCAAGTGTATTTTGATTTTTCATCAATAAATGTCACAAAATACTTATGATGCTCTCTAGATAAGCATGGAGCAGTCCATACATCGAGTGAATCAGTCAAAGCAATTTTCATAAATAGTACTTGATCTAGAGAAGACAGATTTGCAATGTTTTCCTAAGATACAAGCCTCACAATCACTTTTAAAGGAAATACTAGGCAACATGATGTTTAAGGCTCTAGAATGAGGATGTCCTAATCTAGCATGCCACAATACATCTTTAGGGAAATCAGAAACGAATTTAAAGCATGAGATAAATCAGCAGCAAGCTTGGTGTCTTCAAGCAAGTATAAGTCAGCTCTTGGTAACACCTTTGCCAAGCAACCTACTAGTTTCAATATCCTGAAAGTAGACATCATTAGAGTGAAGGTAACACTGCAATTCAAGTCATGAGTGGCTCTTTTAACTGATAACAGGTTTGAGGTGAAACTAGGCATATAAAACGCTTTAGAGTTATTATTAAACGTTCTAAGATCACCTACCTCGTAATTGGTACTCTTTCACCATTAGCTATTGTAACATTTCCAGAGGCAGGAACAATGTTTTTAATCAATTTCAAATCACTTATCATGTGGTGACTAGCTCCTGAATCAATTACTAATGGTTTTGTCATCCTAAACTTAGTTATCGTGATTCAAGGAAGTACCACTAGCCATAGCATGTAAAGAGGTACCAAATGAGTTACCAGAGTTATCTTTGAGGAGTTTGATGAGGGCCTCAATGTCAGATCGCCTTATGGTCTCATCTTGATTGTTCCTTAAGGCTGAACCACTGCTGGAAGCCCCTCCCTTGCCCTCATAAGTCTCACTAGTCTCAAGACGTTGCTGTGTGTAGATGGCTCACCAATATCACCAGAGAAGTTTGCTTTTCCATCATTGTATCCTGTCTTGAACTTCGTGGCTTGAGGTGGGGATGAAGTATCCAGCACTTGTCTTTGCCATGGCCCTTCTTTTTGCAATGATCACAGACCCACACCTTCTTGTCTTCTGGTTTGTAAGAACTCTTGTTTGCTGTTCCATCAGCCTGGTTGGCGAAGTACTAGGTCTTTCTTTCCTCCTCCAAAGAGACCCACTGAGCCCTATTCCTTTTGAATTTCGTGAGCATACCTCATCAAGGGAAGGTAGCTCCTTATTTCTCAGAATGTGCTTGATGAGATCACCATAACTTGATGGAGAGTGAGCAGTAAAGCAAAGACCTTATCTTGCTCTCTTCTTTGGTTAAGCACATCCGATTGGTTGTTGCTGGCCTGAGCATCTCAAGTTCTGCCCATAAAGATCTGAACTTTCCAAAATGCTTGTCAAAATCAGTGTCCTCGACTAAGAGTGTTGATAGCCCTCTTGACTTCAAAGACCCTACTAAGGTTGGATTTGTTTCCATACACCTTCTCAGGTGTCCCACAGCTCCTTGAAAGTTTCACAAGAAGAGTAACCTTCGAGTGAGGGGTCAAGGCTGTGCCAAGGATGGACAACACCAGCAGATCCTCCCGACCTTTCTTCTTGGCCAGATCAGCAACAACAACTTCTTTGCCATCCTCTCCTAGAATGGTCTTTTCTTGTGGCCTCCCTTCTTCAACAATCTCCAGAGTCCTCTGCCTCCAAGAGCTGTTTTAGCAAGCCTTGCCCAAGGCAGATAGTTTTGCGCTTTGAGAGTGACTGAATGACCACCATTTTGAGTTTTCTGCCATTTCCATCAAGAACAAGACAAGAACAGTTCAAGAACAGCAAGAACAGCTCAAGAACAGAGAAACCAGAGAAGGAAAAAGAAAGTTTTGAAAGAGAATCGAGTGATTTTGTGCGGATTTGAGAGAAAAGAGTAAAGAGAATTAGGTCTCAAGAGCTTGTTGCTCGATACCATGAGAGAATATGAGATTTAGTTGATTCTGAATGAAGAACATTGCAAGAGAGAGAGAGAGAGAGAGAGAGAGAGAGAGAGAGATAAATGGGAAACATATTTGCTTAATTCATTTAGGGTAAGCATACAACATTAATATAGGCCAGATATGTCACAACTGACAAGAAAGAAACTAATAAACTAATCAAGCCCTAGAGAAATAATAAACAAATAAGGCAGGACCACAGTGACCATCGGCCGTGCGCAGACCAGGCTGAGAATGACATGTCCCAATGGTTGTCTAGGCATTGCAACCTTCACCATTCACGGAGCCATGTCCCCAACGCTCATATTGCTTAAGGTAAATCAAGGTAAGATGCTTCTGGTCGGATTAAGCTAATTCAAACTCATTCTCCACTTCCTTTGCTTGCAAGTCACGCTGAGTGCCCTAGGTTGTACGGACAGACTTGATGATCAAGGTAACTTCAAGAATGATCCGCATACTCTCTTGCTTCTTCTCATGCTTTGCTTCAGCTCTTCTTGTAAAGATACTTCATCTCTTTGTTGCTTCATGTCAACAAAGCTTGAGGGGAGTGTTGGAATGAAGATAAATAAAGTGGAGCTGATGAGAGATCAAGCAAAACCGTGAGCAAGCAAATGAAGCATCCGTAACGTGCGATTTGAATCGCTTGTGCCAGCTTGAGTAAGTAACCTAGAGTGTCTTGAAGTCAAGGCAAGTGGGAAACTCGTCCAGCTGAGTCTTCAAGCAGATTTGAAGTTTAAAAGGGTATCAGACCGTTGGAGAGAGTTTAGGCAAGTTTGGAATTAAATAGAGTAAACGCCACATGCATAAGAGGATGAGCCTGCTGTCACTTTCACTCAACCAGACTGTGCCCATCTCTCCTCCTGTCACTCTCACTCCCTCTGGTCGAGATTCACCTTGGCTGCATCCTCCTGGCTCCATTAGAAACCCCACAATAATATTAGTTTAGTAGATTTGTACTTTATGATTTTTTTAATACCTTGCAAGTTGTAATCTGGCTATAAAGCCACCATTGTACACAATTTGTAACCTCAAGCAAAGAGGAGTTCTCTTTCTTCATTTTCTCTGGTTCCAAACTCTCTCAGACCCTCAATCTCTATTCTCTTGTTACTCACTTAAATTACTCTCTTGGATACTCACTGAACTCTCATACTCTCTTACTCTCAATTGCTTACTCTTTGATTCTCTCTTAGTCTTTTACTCTCTCCATCTCTTACACTTGCCCATACTCTGTTTCTATTACTCTCTCACATCATATTGACTCTTTTCTCACAATTTAGAACTGATTAGTAACATTGCTCCAGCTGTGGGTCATGTCATGGTAGCTAATGGTGCAAAGGTTCCTATTAAGGGAGTAGGAGATCTTAAATTATTTAACAAGGATTCTAAAGCCTTTTATATGCCTACATTCACCTCTAATTGGCTATCTGTTAAAAGAGCCACTAATGACTTGAATATTGAAATAAATATAGGAATGACCAGAAGAAGAAGCTGGTTGATGATCCAAGGATAAGTTCATCAAGAGAAGCCAATTTGGTTCTGTTTTGTATAGACTTGCTCCACAAGCTACCACTTGACCTAACCTGACTTGCAAGGCAAAGAATGAGTTGTGGAGGACTTATAGACGTTGGGAACATCTGAGAAGTCAAGTAAACATGTTTGAATTTAAATAAGAGAGGCTGGTTTGAATTTGAAAAGAAGAAGTCACATGGGTTGCTTAGAGAAGCAGCTAGACTGCCACTTTCACTCAACCAGGCTGCAAACCTCTCCTGTCTCTTTCTCTACCTCTGGTCGTGCCTATCCTTGTCCATATCCTCCTGGCCTCTTCCATTTCCCCATTATATTAGTTGTTTAGTCATTCCCTTGTTTAATCACTGTTTATTGTAAGTGATTATAAGATTATAAGAAGAATAGGGTAGATTTGTGTTGCAGATTATGAGCAAGAAGGATTTGAATCCGAGAGAGAGATAAAAGAGAGAGAGTTCGAAGAGAGAGATGAATGACTAAAGAGGAACATATTTCCTTGGATAAATTTAGAACATGTTACACTTATTTAAAGGCAAGACAGATCGCAAGTTGCCATGAGAGAAACAATTAAACAATTAAGAGATAGTACAATGAGCAATAAACAAATGGAGAGAGTTCTACGGTCGCTCTAAGCTGGAGTGAAAGTGACCTTCACAACGGTCTTCTCCTCGATTCTCCTTAAGTCCACCGTGACACTTCCTAACGTCTCCTTACTCTTGTGTCGACATGCTCCACACTTCTAGCTCATTTAAATACTGTTTCCTCTTAGGCTAAGTCTTTCTCTTGTCTTGCAAGCCACGGTAGGTGAGTGATCATAACTTGTACGGACAGAGTTCTTTGATCATACCACAAACGGTTCCTCCTGCTTCTCTTCATCAATGCCTTCTATAGGTTCATGTCTGATATTGAATCTCTTATTTGCTTCATGTCAACATCCCTCAAGCTTGATAATAGGATTTGATCAAGCTTGGACACTATGAAGCATTCCTCATTAAAACCTTTACTTGGAAAACCACTTGGGATAAAACCAAGCAAAGGAAAAAGAGTAGAATACTTCATGGTGAGAGGATCAGTGACATGTGAGATCTATGAGTCCAAGCTTAGGATGAATGAACTCACAGACCTTGATGCTTGCTGCCTGGTGAAGATGTCAGCAAGTTGATCTTCACTTCTAGTATAACATGGAAGAATCACTTGCTGTTCCACGGCTTGTCTCACCTTGTGGCAGTCTACTTCTATGTGCTTTGTCCTCTCATGAAAGACTGAGTTGGATGCAATGTGTATGGCAGCCTGGTTGTCACAATGCATAGTCATTGGTGTAGTGATTTCAATCCCCAAGTCTTTCAGCAGTCCTTGATCCATATGAGCTCACTTGTAAGTTTTCTCATTGATCTATACCAAAGACTTGAACAAGACACCACCTTCTCTTCTTGCTTTTCCATGTGACTAGATTCCTCCAATAAAGGTGCAATAGCCTGTAGTTGATCTTCTATCCACTCTATCTCCAGCCCAATCAGCATCACAATACCCCACAACCTCGTGTTCTTGTTACACGCCATCCATACTCCCCGACAGTGTGCTGCTCTTAAGTATCTCAAGATTCTCTCCACCATATTCCGTGATGTATCTTGGGGCTTGCATATGCTGGCTTACTTGGTTCACAGCAAACACACATCTGGCCGAAAGTGATAGTGAGATAGATGAGCTTCCCAACCATTCTTCTATACTTCTTGACATCATGAAGGAGTTGCATCATACTCCCCTCGCAGCACCTTGTAGCCTTCTTCTAATGGTGTTTTGGCCTGTCTACCTCCAAGATCTCCTGCCTCATTTAAAATATCAAGTGTGTACTTCCTTTGGGATAAGAAGAGGCCCTCCGATCGGGCACAATTCAATCCCTAGAAGTACTTTAACTCTCCCGTGTCCTTAATATCAAAGGCTGTTTTAAGGTAAGCTTTAGTTGAGAAGATACCTTCCTGGTTATTACCAGTGATGATGATATCATCCACATACACCAAGATGACTACAATGCCTTGATGCTGGTCAGTGTGAAGAGAGAATGATCTGCTGAGACTTCACAAAACCTCTCCCATTGAGTGTTGTGCTTAGTTTGTGGTACCAGGCTCTTGGAGATTGCTTCAAGCCATAGATAGCCTCTTTAGTCTTAAGACATTTCCTGGTTTCACCATATCTTCTAGGCCGAGGTGGTCTCATGTAGACTTCATCTTCCAACTCTCCTTGAAGAAAAGCATTCTTCACATCCATCTCGCCATAGATCCCACTCAAGGTCGACAGCAAGAGATAGGAGGATCCTTATAGTGTGCAGCTTAGCCACTGGTGCAAAGGTGTCTAGATAATCTTCACCATAGACCTGGAAACCCTCTTGCCACTAATCTTGTCTTCCTTCTTTCTGGCTTGCCATTGGCTCCATACTTGATTGTATATAACAGCCGCCTGGTTATCGCTTTTCCTTTGGGAAGGGCTGTCTCAAACCATGTGTCATTCTTGATCATGGCTCCCATCTCATCTCCAACGATGCTCTCCATTCCTCATGTTGCATAGCTTCTTCATATGTCCTTGGAATATATTCTTGATCCAACTCACTGATAAATGTTTGATGCTCTTTCGATAGTGGCGTTTAGCAAACAGACCTGGTTGGATGAGCTACGCTTCAGCATTGAAGTATACTTGTGTTGATCCAGCCAGCTGGTCTCCCGATCCTGGTGCTCCTTCTCAAGGGCTGTATCTGCTCGGTTCTGCTTCATTTCCATGGTCTGGCTCCTCCACTTGAATCTCGTGTCCGATTCTGGTTGTATCTCATCTTGATCATGAACTACCGAAGTTGTTTTCGTGTCAGCCGGCGCAGACGCTCATCATTTCCATTACCCCTCATGATCGATGAGGAACTTCCACATCTTCTACGCCTCTTCTACCTTGTGTGGGTTCCTTCCTGACTTCTCTGGTTCCTTGGTAAACTGATGCCAAGCCTTTCCATGATTACTTCAAGTTGTTGTTGGCTCCTCGAGGCGATTGAGATAGATCCTTGAGTTCTCCCCAACTCTCTCCTCATAATAGCCTGTTGATTCTATGAACTTGACATCCTCGAGACTAACACTCTCCTAGTGTCCGGAACATAGCATTTGTACCCTTTCCGATGTGTTGAATACCCATAAACATTGCCTTTGTGCTTCGGCCTCTAACTTGTTTCGAGTTCTCCTCGAACTAAGACAAAGCACACACACCCAAACACACGCAAATGATCTATTTTAGGTTTGGTTTTGGTCAGTACCTCATATGGAGTGGCATTGAAGCACTCTTGTGTGTGCGTTGATAAGGTAAGTGGCGCTGACTAATGCATCTCCCCAAAATCTTTTAGGCACATTACCATGGAACATCATGCTCCTAGCTACCTCCATTAAGTGCCTATTCTTTCTCTCAGCCACACCATTTTGTTGAGTGTGTAAGGGCAACTGGTTTGTTGGATGATCCCATGGGCAGCTAGATGTTGTTTGAAGGTCGTAGTGTATTCACCACCATTATCCGATCTAAGAATCTTAATCTTAACATTGAAATGGTTAGTGACATAGTTTTGAAAATTTTAAAAGCTTCTAGCACCCTATCTTTTGATTAAACAGTGTGATCCATGTGTACTTAGATTTTTCATCTATGAATGTCACAAAGTATTTATGTTGTTCTCTAGATGCACAAGGCAGTCCACACATCAGAATGAATTAAATCAAAGCAATTATCATAGATGGTCATTGATTTAGGAAAGACACTCTTACAATGCTTTCCTAAGATACAAGCCTCACAATCACTTTTAAAAGAAATGCTAGGTAACAGGATGTTCAAGGCACGAGAATGAGGATGTCCTAATCTAGCATGCCATATTACATCTTTGGAATTGAGAAACGTAATTGAAATAGCAAGATAAATCAGAAGTTGGCCGAGTGTCCTCAAGCAAATACAAGTCTCCTTGGTTACACCCTTGCCAAGCAACTTACTTGACTCAATATCCTGAAAATAAACTTCATTGTGGGTGAATGTAACATGGCAATTTAAATCATTTGTGGCCTTTTAACGTAAACCAGGTTTGAAGCAAAGGTGGGCATGTAGAATGCCTTAGATACTTTATCAAACAATTTCAATTCACCTATACCTCTTATAGGATTTTATCACCATTTGCTATCATCACATTCCCTAATGCTGGTTTCACATTTTTAATTAAACTAGAATCACTAATCATGTGGTGAGAAGCACCGAGTCAATAATCAATGGTCTAGTATTTCTAAAAATGTTTCTAGAATTCTCAGCAGTAGACAAGCATTGTGTGAAAACCAAGAGTTTTAGGTATACCAGAGTTATCTTTCAAGGCCTTGATGAGAGCACTGATTATCTCATCCTGGTTGGTCCTTGCCGTGGAGTACATTTGTAGAGGCCATAGCACTTCCTCCACCATTATTATTGGGAGCACACCGAGCTTGGAGTCACTGGCTCATTTCCATCAGTTGAGAGGTGGGCTCTGCATCCCGAAAGCTGGCTCCTTGAACTTGTTTGGCTTAAGGTGAGGGTGGAGAATCCAGCACTTGTCTTTCATGTGGCCTCTTCTTGCAATGCTCACATATCAAGACCTTCTTCTCATCCCTCTTGTAAGCCTTTGTTTGCCACTGCTTCCTCAGCTTGGTGAGCCATAGTTAAGTCTCTTTACTCCCAAACAGGCTCATGAGCCTTCCTCCTTCTGGATTTGAGCACATACTTCATCCAGGTCAGGTAGCTTATCAGCTCTCAAGATGTGCTTAATCAGGCTTCCATAAGATGGGTTTAGAGTGAGCAATAACCAAACACTTTGTCCTCTTCACTTTGTTAAGAGGGTGGCTGATCGGGTCAGGAGGTCTTAGTAACTCCAACTCTGCCCAAAGAGACCTATACTTGCCTAAATGAGGTTGAAACTCCTCATCTCCTTGGCTGAGAGCATTGATGGCCCTTTTCACTTCAAAAACTCTAGTAAGTTGGAGACATTTCCATACACTTTGTAGAGTGTATCCCACAGCTGCTTGGTGGTCTCACAGATGAGTAAGACTCCATAATAGCTGGTTCCAGGGAGCTAAGGAGGGCTGTGAGCACCATGAGATCTTCCTGACCCCATTTACCTTCATCAGCTACCACCATCTCCTTTCCATCTTCTCTCCTGGATAGTTTGTTTTGGAGCTGTTTCTGCTGAGACATGGCTCCATAAACCTTTTCCTCCAAGGGCAATTTCACCATCCTGGCCCATAAGAGGTAGTTAACTCCCTTTAAGGTCACAGAATGCTGAGAGTCCTGTTGTTGTTGTTGTTGCTATCCATCTTTGCCTTCACCGCCAAGAACACAAGAACAGAGAGAGAAGGATTTAAGAGATGGAGAGAATTAAGAACGAGTATTTGCGGAAGAAGAGTAGGTTCAAGAGCTTGTTGTTCTGATACCATATAAGATTATAAGAAGAATAGGGTAGATTTGTGTTGCAGATTATGAGCAAGAAGGATTTGAATCGAGAGAGAGATAAAGAGAGAGAGAGTTCGAGAAGAGAGAGATGAATGACTAAAGAGGAACATATTTCCTGGATAAATTTAGAACATGTTACAGCCTATTTAAAGGCAAGACAGATCGCAAGTTGCCATGAGAGAAACAATTAAACAATTAAGAGATAGTACAATGAGCAATAAACAAATGGGAGAGAGTTCGGCCGTCACTCGTTAAGCCGAGGAAAGTGACCTTTCACAACGGTCTCTCCTCGATTCTCCTTAAGTCCACCGTGACACTTCCCTAACGCCTTCTTACTCTTGTGTCACATGCTCCACACTTCTAGCTCATTTAAATACTGTTTCCTCTTAGGCTAAGTCTTTCTTTTGTCTTGCAAGCCTGGAGGTTGAGTGATCATAACTTGTACGGACAGTAGTTCTTTGATCATACCACAAACGTGTCTTGCCTTGCTCTCTTCATCAATGCCTTCTATAGGTTCATGTCTGATATTGAATCTCTTATTTGCTTCATGTCAACAGTGATTGCCTATATAAAGGCTTCACCTCCTCTTGTAACAATTATCCAAGATCAATACAAGTTAACTGAATACTTCTTGACATGAGACAAACACTCATGAATTCCAACATGGTATCGAGCCTGGTTGCTCTTCTTGGGATAAAACTCACCTTTAGTTTCTGTCTTTGAATTAAAAAATATATATTTATATTCTCTCCCACTTCAATATTGTGTAAGCTTGGTCAATACTTTCTAGTATCCGTATCGCATGAGGAAGAGAAAGATTTCAAAAAAAAAATGCTTCAAAATTGCTTTATCCATTGGATAATAGCTCTCTTTAAGGAGCATCTCTTTGACCGCTGGACAAACCGCTTTTGATCCATGGGTTTCATTGTTGTTTCAACGTAGCACTTGTCATGTGTTCTTCTCGATGGTTCTTCATGGCAAGTCCCGAAAAATCAGTCCATGAGTTATTCCAAAGGCACTTGTCTAAGATCGAGCAAATTAATTGTTCAATGGTCCATTGTGTTTCAGTTACTAAAGCACCAAACTCTTGATGAGTATTGATGCTCCCGGCTGTTTATGCTCAAGAAAATCTCAAAACAGAGCAAAACTCTGTCCATTAGAACTCTTGAGCAAATTTCTATTCTCTTTTCTCTCATTCTCTCGATTCTCGTGTTACTTATTCTCCAAAGATTCTCCTATTCTCCTCGCTACTAAAACTCTGGTTACATCATTTCTACTCTCTACTCTCTACTTATTCTCTCGGTTACTTTTACTCGTTACTTAATTCTTTTGTTGCCCTAATGCTTAGTCTTCATGATTAGGATCCGTGAGAGTGTTGCTAAGATAATCTTACGATATATGTCCATTGCTGTGCTTATTTAAATTGTGTTTTAAAGATTAGACTTGGTGAAAACCAATGTTCTGGTCTCTTGTTGTCCACTGATGCTTGTCTTAGTGTTGGTTTGACAGATTTCATGTTGATCGTGAGCCTCGCACAAGATGCATATTCCTGAATGGAGAAATAGTCAGGAGTAGACCGTGGCTTAAATATATCAAGCTTGTTCCTCCCTATACTGAGTCAAGCTTCGAGGGGGCTGTAAATGAGCTTCCATGGCTTCCATTGCAAGAATAATTCAACAAGGACAGCAACAACTTGGTGTTGAACGATGGCCACCGAGACTACTTGACAAGATCAGTGGAGAGTCAAGCTGAGTGGAAAGCTATGAATCAGCCCAAGGCATGGTGTTAGAACAGTTGCTCTTTTGTTGGGAAGCTATGGATCAGCTTCTAAAAGGAGTTAGAACAGCTACCTTCAGTGGGAAGCTATGAATCAGCCCATAGATGTGTGCTTGTACCCTGGTCGATGAAGCTTCAAGTTAAGAGGGCTGTTGTCTCAAGGCATGGTGATCATCATTGGCTTCATCTTCCAAACTTGACCACATACTCTCATTCTCAGTCAAGCTTGAGGAGGGGTGTTAAATATGAAAAGCCAATGTCCATTCTTCAGAACTTATGCAAGGGAAGTACCTAAATCTATACTTATGCTTATGATTTTAGTTCCCCTCGAGAATTGATGCATGTGTTTCTGCATTGTTTGAATCAGGTACCTATTGAGCTCATGAACAAGGCAGGCTTGACTCAACCCATGCTGAAGGCAAGAAGCCAAAAGAAAGGGGAGACAAGCTCGACCACAAGAAGAAGCTCAAAGTGTGATGAGTGTGAAGCAAGGAAGGCATTGGTGCCTTCTTACCATTGAAGTAAGGCCATGATCCGTAGTCTAAGGAGTCCTTCAAAATCATCTTAATCTCCTTAGACTCACTGGCCAACCTAGGCTGAGGGTAGTTGTGACTTTTCCCTAAGTGATGGCTTTATCCCATGAGGTTTTCCACACTTAGGTTTTTAATGAGGCAAGTGTTTCAGTTCCAAGCTTGTCCAAGGATCTCCTATGGTCAAGCTTGAGGGGAGTATTGAAATAAATATAGGAATGACCAGAAGAAGAAGCTGGTTGATGATCCAAGGATAAGTTCATCAAGAGAAGCCAATTTGGTTCTGTTGTATAGATTGCTCCACAAGCTACCACTGACCTAACCTGACTTGCAAGGCAAAGAATGAGTTGTGGAGGACTTATAGACGCTGGGAACATCTGAGAAGTCAAGTAAACATGTTTGAATTTAAATAAGAGAGGCTGGTTTGAATTTGAAAAGAAGAAGTCACATGGGTTGCTAGTGAGAAGCAGCCAGACTGCCACTTTCACTCAACCAAAGCTGCAAACCTCTCCTCGCTCTCTTTCTACTGGTCGCCTATCCTTGTCCATATCCTCCTGGCCTCTTCCATTTCCCCATTATATTAGTTGTTTAGTCATTCCCTTGTTTAATCATGCTATTGTAAGTGATTGCCTATATAAAGGCTTCACCTCCTCTCTGAACAATTATCCATTATCAATACAAGTTAACTCAATACTCTCGACATGAGACAAACACTCATGAATTCCAACATTGAATTGCAATGTTATTTTCACTCCTAATGAGGTTTATTTCCAGGATACGAGACTAGTAGGTTGCTGGGCAAGGGTGTGACAAAGGGCTAATTTATACTTGCTCAAGGACACTAAGCTAGCTATCGATTTATCCGTTGCTTTAAATTCTATTTCTGATTTTCCTAAGGATGTATTATGGCATGCTAGATTGGGACACCCCATTCTGAGCTTTGAACATCATGTTGCCTAGTATCTTGTTTAAGTCGATTGTGAAGCTTGTATCCCAGGAAAGCATGCAAACTGCTTTTACAAGATCAAGTACTATTTATGAAAACCGCTTTGATTCGATCCATTCTGATGTGGGCAGCCTTTGTGCTTCTAGAGAACAGCATAAGTATTTTGTGACTTTTATTGATGAAAAATCAAAGTATACCTGATCACATTGCTGCAATCTAAAGATAGGTGTTAGAAGCTTTTATAAACTTTCTAATCATGTAACTAACCATTACAATGCCAAGATAAAAATTTTAGATCGATAATGGAGGAGAATATACAAGCCATCCTTTCAAACAACACCTGGCCAAACATGGAGTGATTCACCAAACCAGCTGCCCATACACACCTCAAAGAAATGGTGTAGCTGAGAGGAAGAATCGCCACCTTATGGAGGTTGCAAGAAGCATGATGTTCCACACCAATGTGCCAAAGAGGTTTTGGGGAGATGCCATGACAGTTTGTTATCTAATCAATAAAATCCCCACCAAAATCCTACAAGACCAGTCTCCACATGAGGTATTGAACAAACAAAACCCTCCATTGATCACCTTAGTGGTATTTGGTTGTTTGTGTTTTGTCTTGATTCCGTGACAACAAAGAAACAAGCTAACTAAGGAGTACTGTGAGCAATGTTCATTGGTTATTCACCAAACCGAAGGGGTATAAGTGCTATTCACCAGAAACCAAGAGGGTTCTTATCTCAGAGATGTGAAGTTTGTCAGTATAAAGGCTATCATGATGAGAAGAGTTGGGAGGAAGTCAAGAACTTGTCTCAATCAGCTTCAGATGTGGCAAACTTGAGGAGAGTCATGGAAAGTATGGTATAAGCATACCAGAGAGGAGCACACCTACACCACCCACAGCCAAGACCATCACTCACCAGATGCTGATGATGAGGCGGTTCGTGTTCTCTCTTTGTTCCTCGAGGGGGAATCAAACCAAAGCAGAACACCAAGAGGGTCCAAGTTCGTCTCATGATCAAGAGGAGCAGCAAGAAGGTTCAGCAAAGAAGGTGATGATGATGAACAGTCCATGAATGATGAGGAGCCAACAGAATCAGAATCTACCCAAGTCCAACTAAGAGAAGTACTAGAATCCGCACCTCCTTCTAACCGATGAACACAAGGGTGTACTTCAATGCAGAGGCAAGAGCTCACCCTATACAAGCAGTGGTGTTCCTTGGCTCACTATCCTCAAGACCATCAAGCTTTCATTGGAGAATTGGATCAGGAGTACATACCTAAGTCATATGATGAGGCTATGGCAATAAAAGAATGGAGAGAATCAGAGGAGAGGAGATGGGTGCTATGGAGAAGAATGGAACCTGGTTTGAACCGAAGCCCCAAAGGCAAGAAGGCAAAGGACCAGCATGCTGATATTCACAATAAAGTACTTAGCCAATGGGAAACCTGAAAGGAAGAAAACCAGGCTGGTAGCAAGAGGCTACACTCAAGTGTATGGTGAAGATTATCTTCAAACTTTTGCACCAAGTAGCAAAGTTACACACCATAAGGATCCCGCTTCTGTCTGGAATTTGGAATGGGATCTTTGGCAAATGGATGTCAAGAATGCATT
This sequence comes from Brassica carinata, assembly GCA_016771965.1. NCBI lineage: Eukaryota > Viridiplantae > Streptophyta > Magnoliopsida > Brassicales > Brassicaceae > Brassica > Brassica carinata. The sequence goes on from CM028689.1 coordinate 37,803,409, forward strand.
CTTACAAGGTGAACTAGAAGATGAAGTATACATGCCCACCACCGGTATGGAAAGCGGTCAAACCTGGTAATGTGATGAGGCCGAGGAAAGCAATATATGGTCTGAAACAATCCTCAAGAACCTGGTACCACAAGCTAAGTTCAACACTGAATGGAAGAGGCTTTGTGAAATCGAAGCCGATCACACCCTTTTCACCCTTAACCAGCCAGCAAGGGATCATTGTCATTCTCATCTATGTGGATGATATCATCATCACAAAGTGATAAAGAGGGAATCAACTCAACCAAAGCATTCCTAAGGCAACATTTGACATCAAGGACTTGGGAGAGCTCAAGTATTTCCTAGGGATCGAGATGTGTAGATCCAAGGAAGGACTGTTCCTGTCCCAAAGGAAATATACCCTTGATGTGTTACAAGAAGCTGGTGACCTTGGTGGTAGAGCAGCTAAAATGCCACTTGAAGATGGATACAAAGTGATGCGGAGGGGAGATTGAAGACAAGGCATATGGAGATGTAAAGCACTATAGAGGATGGTGGGAAAGCTGATATATCTCACTATCACAAGGCCTGATATATGCTTTGCAGTCAACAAGCTAGCCAACACATGCAAGTCTCAAGATGCACCATTGGAACATGGTTGAAAGGATTCTAAGGTACCTAAGAGAGCCGTGACGTGGAATATGGATGGGATGCAAATGGCTAATGTAGATAGTTGGGTATTGTGATGCTGATTGGGCAGGAGATAGAGGACAGGAGATCAACCACAGGCTACTGCACCTTCATCGAGGCAATCCGTTACTGAAGAGCAAGAAGCAAAAGATAAGATCATGTTCTGTGCGTATGCACATAGAGCCACGAGGAAGCTTACTAGTGAGCTAATCTGGATCAAATCTACTTCATGACTTGGGCATAGAGATATCATCTCCTATCACCATGCACTGTGATAATCAAGCAGCAATACACATAGCATCCAACAGTGTGTTCCATGAGAGGACTAAACACATCGAGGTGGACTGCCACAAGGTCGCAGGCAAGGAGCAAAGGATCATACTTCCATGTTATACAAGGAGTGAAGATCAATTGGCGACATTTTCACCAAATCTGCTAGCATCAAGGTTTGCGAAGTTCATACACCCTAAGTTAGGACTCGTGGACCTCTCATCTCACCGATTCTTCCCTTCATGAAGTGTTCTACTTTTTCCTTACGGGTTTTGTCCCATGAGGTTTTACCTAGCTAAGGTTTTAATGAGGGAATGCTTCATGATTTCCAAGCTTGACTTGTTCAACATGGTCAAGCTCTGAGGGGAGTGTTGAGATGAAGCAATAAAAGACCAAGGGAGATCAAAGGAAGTGTAGGCCAAAGAAAGATGATTTGAATCTACCTTGGGAATCAAGGCAATCCGCACAACCTAATGAGCCTTCAAGTGCAAGGAACTGATGTGCCTTATAAGTTGAAGTTGAAGAAGTCCAAGATGATTAAAATAATAGCTGGATGTCGGCAAGGCTGAAGAGAGACGCTGGAGTGGTGTGGACCACAGTCACATGTCGCCCGAGACGCTAGAGTTGTCTTTCAAGCTCCACTGCCTCCCTCCTCTTTGTTTATTCTTTTCTTTGTCTCCTTGTTATTGAAATAAATAAAGGAATGACCAGAAGGAAAAGCTAGTTGATGATCCAAGGATATAAGTTCATACAGAGAAGCCAATTTGGTTCTCGCAGACAGACTTGCTCCACAAGCTACCACTTGATCTAACCTGACTTAAGGCAAGGAATGAGTTGTGGAGGACCTTATGGACGGGAACCTCTGAGAAGTAAAGGAAAAATGTTTGAATTTAAATAAGAGAGTCTTGTTTGAATTTGAAAAGAAGAAGTCACATGGGTTGCTTTGGAGAAGCAACGACCTGTCCCTTTCACTCAGGCAGTGCCAGCCAACCTCTCATGTCTCTTTCTCGTCTGGTCGTGGCCTCCCTTGTCCATATCCTCCTGAGTCTTCCATTTCCATTATATTAGTTGTTTAGTGTCTCCTCGATTAATCTTTGTTTATTGTAAGTGATTGCCTATTTAAAGGCTTCACCACTCTTGTAACAAGTTATCCAAGATCAATACAAGTTTCTATCAGTCTAATTTCGTGGCCTCTCTCCCTTAATTGTGCTCTAAAAATAGTCACAATGTAGAGTGCTTAGAAGTCATGGTTTGAGGCTGCCTTAACTCTCCCCCTTAAAGCCTTAATACTTGTAAAACTCACTTACACTCTTTCTTTATCTTAAGCTCTAGATTATGATTCTAAATCCTCTTCATCTAAGTACACAAACTCAAAGTGTTGTGTTACTACAGAAGGATAGATTCAAACTAGAGCTTCACCTTTCTATAACCGCTTACTCTCAGATCTTCGTTATAAGATAGTCGTTCAAGAAGATTCAACCACCGCTGGTTGTCTCTTCAAGTGTGTGGGTGAGTTCCTGCTGTATGGTTGAAGGGGATTCAGTTACAAGTTAACTGAATACTTTGAAATGAGACAAACACTCATGAATTCCAACATGGTATCGAGCTTGTTGCTCTTCGGGATTAAACTCACCCATTTTCTCTCGCTTTGAATAAATATTTTCTCCCACTGATATAAGGTTAGCTTGGTCAAGACTTGTTAGTATCTTGAATCAAGCTTGAGGAAGGGAAATATTTAGAAAATGCTTCACCATTATGCTTTATCCATTGGATAATAGCTTGTTCTTTATGGAGCATCTCTTTGACCAAAGGACGCATGTTTTGATCCATTGGTTTCTTTGTTGTGTGAGCCATAGAAAACACTTGTTTATGTGTTATTTTGATGGTTCTCTTGTTGAAAGCCCGAAAACATCAGTTCATGAGTTATTCCAGTGGCACTTGTCCAAGATCGAGCAAATTAATTGTTCAATGGTCCATTGTGTTTCAGTTACTAAAGCACCAAACTCGATGAGTATTGATGCTCCCGGCTGTTTATGTTCTCAAGAAAACTCAAGAAAACAGAGCAAAACTCTGTCCATTAGAACTCTTGAGCAAATTCTCTATTCTCTATTCTCTCATTCTCTCGATTCTCGTGTTACTTATTCTCCATCATTCTCCTATTCTCGTGCTACTAAAACTCGGTTACATCATTCTCTATTCTCTATTTATTCTCTTGTTCTTTTACTCTGGTTACTTAATTCTCTATTCTCACAATCTCTTGTTTAAGTCTGCCTAAGGTTGTCAAAATGTCTTGAAGTTAAGCTGTCTTGAAAGAATTGTCTTGCTTTCCGACCTTAAGAAAATTAATTTTCTTGTTGCCTGAATGCTTAGTCTTGATGATTAGGATTCAGAGAGTGTTGCTAGGATAGAATCTTACGATATCTGTCCATTGCTGCTGTGCTTATTTAAATTGTGTTTTAAAGATCAGACTTGGTGAAAACCAATGTTCTGGTCTCTTGTTGTCTACCGATGCTTGTCTTAGTGTTGGTTTGACAGATTTCCCATGTTGATCGAGCCTGCACAAGATGCATATTCCCACCATGGAGAAATAGTTGGAGTAGACCGTGGCTTAAAGTTATATCAAGCTTGTCTCCTCCCTATACTCGGAGTCAAGCTTGAGGGGGCTGTAAATGAGCTTCCATGGCCTGTCTAGAAGCCATTGCAAGAAGCCTTCAACAAGGACAACAACAACTTGGTGTTAGAACAGATGGCCACCGTGAGACTACTTGACAAGATCAGGTGGAGAGTCAAGCTGAGTGGAAAGCTATGAATCAGCCCAAGGCATGGAGTTAGAACAGTTACCTTCTGGTTGGGAAGCTATGGATCAGCTTCTAAAAGGAGTTAGAACAGTTACCTTCAGTGGGGAAGCTATGAATCAGCCCATAGCATGTGTGCTTGTACCTGGTCGATGAAGCTTCAAATTAAGAGGGCTGTTTGTCTCAAGGCATGGTGATCATCATTGGTTTCATCTTCCAAGCTTGACCACATACTCTTATTCTCAGGTCAAGCTTGAGGAGGGTGTTAAATATGAGAAGCCAATGTCCATTCTTCTAAACTTATGCAAGGGAAGTACCTAAAACTATACTTATTCTTGTTTGAATAGTTTGGCCCTTGAGAATTGATGCATGTGTGTGTGCATTGTTTGAATCAGGTACTTGGAGCTCATAATGAAGAGTCTGGTCGTGGATCAAACCCTTTGATGATGGCATGAGGTCAGAAGAAAGGGGGAGACAAAGAACCAGCCACATAGAGAGTTCTAAGAAGTTTTGAGTATGAAGCAAGGAAGGCATTGGTGCTTGCTTTCCATTGAAGTAAGGCCATGATCCAGAGTCTGAGGAGTCCTTCAAAATCATCTTAAACTCCTTAGACTCACTGGCCAATCCCTAGGCTGAGGGTAGTTGCACTTTTTCCTAAGTGATGGTTTTATCCCATGAGGTTTTCCACACACTTAGGTTTTTAATGAGGCAAGTGCTCTCAGTTCCAAGCTTGCCCAAGGATCTCCTATGGTCAAACTTGAGGGGGAGTATTGAAATAAATAAAGGAATGACCAGAAGGAAAAGCTGGTTGATGATCCAAGGATATAAGTTCATACAGAGAAGCCAATTTGGTTCTGTTTTGTACAGACTTGCTCCACAAGCTACCACTTGACCTAACCTGACTTGCAAGGCAAGGAATGAGTTGTGGAGGACCTTATGGACGTGGGAACCTCTAGGTGGGTAGAGTTCATTGAGACATTCCCTTATGTCATCCACTACAAGCAAGGTAAGGAGAATGTAGTTGCTGATGCACTCTCCAGAAGGTATGCTCTTTTATCAACAATGGAAACTAAGCTCTTAGGCTTTGAACATATTAAATCTTGCTATGCTGATGATCCTGAGTTTAAGGAAGTCTTTAGGGAATCTGAGAAACATGCTAGTGGTAAATTCTATCAAGTAAAAGGTTTTCTGATAACCGCCTGTGTGTTCATTGTTGTTCTTTGAGGGAATTATATGTCAGGGAAGCTCATGGAGGAGGGCTGATGGGTCACTTTGGAGTCGCCAAAACACTCTCTACCTTGCAAGGACACTTCTACTGGCCGAGTATGAAGAAAGATGTGGAGAGGGTGTGCTCCAGGTGTGTTGGGTGTAAGCAAGCCAAGTCCAAGGTTCAATCAACAGGTTTGTACACGCCTCTTTCTATCCCTACTGAACCATGGATTGACATCACTATGGACTTTGTTGTAGGATTGCCTAGGACCAGGAAAGGTAGAGATAGTATCTTTGTGGTTGTTGACAGGTTTTCTAAGATGGCTCATTTCATACCTTGCCATAAAACTGATGAGGCATCTTTGGTAGCTGATCTTTTCTTTAGAGAGGTTGTTAGATTGCATGGTATGCCTAGGACTATAGTTTCTGATAGAGATTCTAAGTTCCTTAGCTATTTCTGGAAAACTCTGTGGGGAAAGTTGGGAACTAAGCTATTGTTTTCAACTACTTGTCACCCCCAAACTGATGGACAAACTGAATATGTCAATAGGACTTTGTCTACTCTTCTGCGTGCCATCATTAAGAGTAACATTAGAACTTGGAAAGATTGTTTACCACATGTAGAGTTTGCATATATCAGAGCAATGCATTCAGCTACTAAACTGTCACCTTTTCAAGTTGTCTATGGTTTTAACCCATTGTCTCCTCTTGATTTGTTTGCTTTACCTCTAAAAGAACAAACTGACTTTGATGGCAAGCAAAAGGCCGAGTTTGTTAAGTCTTTGCATGAGCAGGTCAGGAAGAACATAGAGGAGAGGACTAGGATTTATGAACGGCAAAAGAACAAGGGCAGGAAAGAGCTTGTGCTAGAGCCGGGTGATCTAGTGTGGATACACATGAGAAAAGAGAGGTTTCCTGTTGAGAGGAAATCAAAATTGTTGCCAAGGAAAGATGGACCTTTCAAAGTGCTGAAAAGAATCAACAACAATGCCTACCAGATTGATCTTGAAGGTAAGTATACAATAAGTTCTACTTTCAATGTTTCTGACTTGGATCCTTCATGGTAGATGATTTGGATTTGAGGTCAAATCCTTTAAAGGAGGAGGGATGGTGTAGCCATGACCAGAGATATAGAAGAGGAGCTTAGTGAGTCTGATGAGGAGGAGCCAGGTGATGAGATTACCTTAGAAGAGAGGTGTGAAGCTGAAGATACTAAAGAGAACCAGAACCAGAAAGGAGTATCAAGTGAACTAGCCAGCGTGTGGATTGGACCAGTCACTAGAACCAGGCTGAGAGCACAAGAGTAGAGCCTCCAGGACTTGATCACAATCGTGGGGCTTGGTCCAAAAGGAGATGTCCAAGATAAACCAGCCTGTTGGTTTAATTTAATTGCAATGTAATGGGTTTAATTTATTGGGCTTTCATTTAATTTAAACCGAAGACAATTAGGATTATTAAACCAAGTTTGGGTAGGATTAGGATTTTAAAATAAACCAATTTCGATTGGATTGGGGTAAAGATCAGAATTAAACCACCTCGGTTTACTTCTAGGGATAGGGGTCGACATCTTTAAAACATTGTACGCAGCTTTCATATTTTCTTAACTTTGAATCTAAGAATTATCCAGCAGCTTTGCTTGCCTTTGTCTCTTGCTTTCTCTGTTCAGCTAAAGGAACATTGATCTCACTTAAAGGAAGGAATTCCTTGTGAAGCCATCATAGACAATACAAGGTGATCTTGTGTCTTTGAGTAGCTATCCATCTCTGTAGCCTTCCACAGCAGCAGAGAGCCGACCATAGTTCAAAGGAGAGCTAGTAGCCTTCCAAGAACAACCCTCTTCCATTACCTTCAAGTGATCCAGGAGCAGAAGCCATACCCATATTGAAATAAATAAAGGAATGACCAGAAGGAGAAGCTGGTTGATGATCCAAGGATATAAGTTCATAAAGAGAAGCCAATTTGGTTCTGTTTTGTACAGACTTGCTCCACAAGCTACGACTTGACCTAACCTGACTTGCAAGGCAAGGAATGAGTTGTGGAGGACCTTATGGACGTGGGAACCTCTGAGAAGTAAAGGAAAAATGTTTGAATTTAAATAAGAGAGTCTTGTTTGAATTTGAAAAGAAGAAGTCACATGGGTTGCTTTGAGAAGCAAATTGGACTGTCCCTTTCACTCAAGCAGGCTGTGCCAACCTCTCTCCTGTCTCTTTCTGCTTCTGGTCGTGCCTCCCCTTGTCCATATCCTCCTGGAGTCTTCCATTTCCCATTATATTAGTTGTTTAGTGTTCTCTGATTTAATCTTTGTTTATTGTAAGTGATTGCCTATTTAAAGGCTTCACCACTCTTGTAACAAGTTATCCAAGATCAATATAAGTTCTCTTAGTCTAATTTCGTGGCTCTCTCCCTTGCTTGTGTCTAAACAATATTCACAATGTAAGGAGTTTAGAGTTATGGTTTAGAGGCTGCCTTAACTCTTTCTCTTAAGGCAGCCTAATACTTGTAAAACTCACTCTAAACTCTTCTTTATCTTCGCTAAGCTCTAGACATCGATTCTAAATCCTCTTCATCTTAAGTACACAAACTCAAAGTGTTGTGTTACTACAGAAGGATAGATTCAAACTAGAGATTCTTTGCCATACATAACCAGTTTCTTGCCTAGGATCTTGGTTATTGTATAGGGTGTAAGAGGATTCAACTACCGCTTGGTTGTCTCCTCAAGTATGATGGTGAGTTCTGTTGTATGGTTGATGGGATTAAGTTACAAGTTAACTTAATACTCTCTTGACATGAGACAAACACTCATGAATTCCAACATGGTATCGAGCCTGGTTGCTCTTCTTTGGGATTAAACTCACCTATTTTCTCTCTCGGTTTTGAATAAATCCTTTCTCTTCCACTGATACGTTGTTAGCTTGTTTAGTACTTGTTAGTATCATGAATCAAGCTTGAGGAAGAGAAAGATTTTAAAATGCTTCACCATTATGCTTTATCCATTGGATAATAGCTTTTCTTAATGGAGCATCTCTTTGACTAGTGGACAAACTGTTTTGATCCATTGGATTCATTGTTGTCTAAGCCACGTAAAACACTTGTTCATGTGTTATTCTCGATGGTTCTTTGTTGCAAGCCCCGGAAAACATCAGTTCTGAGTTATTCCAGTGGCACATATCTAAGATCAGTGGATAAAGTAATTGTCCAATGGTCCATTGTGTTTCAGCTGCTAAAGCACCAAACTCTTGATGAGTATTGATGCTCCTCGTCGTTAATGCTTCCAAGAAACTCAAGAAAACAGAGCAAAACTCTGTCCATTAACTCTTAAGAAATTTTATATTATCTATTCTCTATTCTCTGATTCTCAGGTTACGATTCTCCATCATTCTATTGAAATGAAGACATGAGAAGGAAGAGAAAGAAAGAGCAGCATCCTGATGAATTGAGATATGATCAGTACAGACTTGGAACACAAGTCAGTCCGCATAAAGACTTGCCTACCAAGGAAGCAACTCGACCAGAGCTGAGTTTAGGAGGCAAGGAACTATTTTAAATAGTCAATGGAGTGTTCTGGAGTGCTTAGGACCGTTGGAGAGTTCAGGAAAGGTCAGAAACAAGTTGGCATTTAAATATAGTAAAGATCACATGTTCTTTTTAAGCGGGTTGCTGTTTGAGTCCTGTCCCTTTCAAGCCTTGGGCAGCCTCATTCTTTATTCTTATTCTTGTTGTCTTATCTCACTTTGCTGTGCCTATTTATATTGTAATTGTAAGCACATATCATCTAAGGAAATAAAAAATCCTTCTCTTTACTCTTTGCAAACTCTCTCTCTCTCCCTCTCTTGTTCCACGGATTCCTCATCACTTATACTGCTTTTACTGTTCTTCATTTTCTTTCATGGTATCAGAGCTTTAAGCTCTTGAGAACCTCAATCACTTCCGCAAACACTCTTTACTTACCTTTCTCTTCAGATTCATCTTGTTATTTTCTAAAAATTCTCTCCGAATTCTTTTATCCAGTGGATAATAAAACTCGTTTCGAGTGTTCTTGAGTTTTCATTCTCTCTCTTGGTTGTGCTTACTCTGTTCTGTCCCTATTTCATTTTCTTGAGAGGCTATCTTGATTCTAGACATAGTTCTCTCAATTCCAGAGCTTAACTCTCTCAAATCCAGCCTTGAAAAATTAAATTCTTCTTGGCCTACTTGTAAGAGATGGAGCACCACAGCAGCTTCTCATCCCATGTACACTCAAGGGACCAGGAAACTACATCACTTGGTCTAGGATGACCAGAGCAGCCCTTGGAGGAAGAGGTCTTTGGGAGCATGTTACTTCAAGTTCAGCTCCAAAGCAGATCACCCAAGGAGAAGATGGCAAGGAGATTGTAGTGATAGATGAAGGCAAATGGGTTCAGAAGATCTCATGGTGCTGTCTATCTTGCATAGCTCTCTTGAGGGTCCACTTATGGACACTTACTCACACTGTACAACTCCAAAGCAGTTATGGGATACTCTACAAAGAGTGTATGGTAACACTTCAAACCTTACCGTAATCTATGAAGTGAAGAGAGCCATCAACACTTTGCAGCAAGAAGAAGAAGGAGACTTCACCAAACACCTTGGGAAGTATAGTCAGCTATGGTCTGAGCTGGAGATGCTAAGGCCAAGCTCCAATGACCTGAGACAATTGAAGCCAGGCGTGAGCAAGACAAGATCTTTGACTGCTCTTCACACTCAGCCCAAGCTTCAATGATGTGGTCAGACACATTTTAAGAGAAAAGGAGCTTCCAAGCTATGATGAAGTATGTGCTCAGCTACAAAAGGAGATAGGCTCAGATGGACTCTTTGGAGGTGGAAAGGAGACTTATCTATGGCACATAAGGTTGAGAAGGTGGAGAGTGCTTCAGCTAACAGGGCTCACTTCAAGCCAAGAGGAGGAGGAGACAAGTCGCTGACTTGTGAGCATTGCAAGTACAAAGGCCACTCCAAAACCAACTGCTGGATTCTGCATCCTCATCTCAGGCCAGCCTCAGCAAATAAATACAGCAGACCAGAGTCCATGAAGCAAGAGCTCAGAGCATCCAGCACCCAGCTATATGATGGGAAATGATGGTAGAGCCTTGACCTCTACAACCCACACTGGTGGCTCCACCTCCCACTTTGTCTCAACCATCTCAGGAGGATACATTCATCAGAAAGTCAGACCTTGAGGCCTTGATCAAGGCTCTCAATGCAAACTCGTAACCAAAGTATTAATGCTTTAAATTCTATCCATAATGCATCTCACACTGCTAGGCCATTGATCATTGATTCAGAGCTTCTCATCATATGATTAGGGATGCTAAACTGATTAGTGATATTAAACCTGCCCTAGGAAGTGTTGTAATTGCAAATGGTGATAGAATTCCAATAGAAGGAGTAGGAATCTGAATCTGTTTGATAAAGAATCTCAAGCTTTTACATGCCAGCCTTTGCTTCTAATCTTTTATCGTGAAAAGAGCAACTAATGATTTAAATTGCAATGTTATTTTTAGTCCTAATGATGTGTGCTTTCAGGATATTAAGACCAGTAAGATGCTGGGCAAAGGTGTAAGCAAGGGAGAGCTGTATTTCCTTGAAGATACCAAGCTTAGATCAGATTCTACTTATGCTTTTAATTCTGCTTCTTAGCTAATGATGTGTTATGGCATGCTAGATTAGGCCACCCCATTCTCATGCTTTAAAATTGATGTTCCCTGATCTATCTTTGCAAAATGAAACTTGTGAGGCTTGTATTCTTGGTAAACATCATAAATCAGTATTTCCTTCATACATGACTATCTATGAGAATTGTTTTGATCTAGTTCACTCGATGTTTGGACTTCACCTTGTGTTTCTAGAAAATCATAAATATTTTGTGACATTCATAGATGAGAAATCAAAATATACTTGGCTCCACTGATTAAAAGCAAAGATAGGGTCCTAGAAGCTTTTATAAACTTCCAAAACTATGTCACTAACCATTTCAATTCCAAGATAAAAATTTTAGGTCTGATAATGGGGAGAATACACTAGCCATGCCTTCAAACAACACTTAGCAAAACATGGTATTATTCACCAGACCAGCTGCCCACACACCACAACAAAATGGAGTGGCTGAGAGGAAAAATCGCCATCTTATGGAGGTTGCAAGGAGCATGATGTTCCACACCAATGTCCCAAAGAGGTTTTGGGGAGATCTGTGGTTTCTGCATGCTATCTTATCAACGATTCCTACCAAAGTCCTCAAAGATGTCTCTCCATTTCAGGTATTAAACAAGACTCAGCCTCCCATAGATCATTTAGTGTGTTTGGGTGTGTGTGCTATGTATTGGTACCAGGTGAACAAAGGAACAAGCTTGATCCCAAGAGTATCAAAGCTATGTTCATAGGATACTCTCACACACGAGAAAGGGTACAAGTGTTATGTACCAGATTCAAGAAGAGTGATGGTCTCAAGGGATGTCAAGTTTGTAGAATCAAAGGGCTACAGTGAGAAGAGCTGGGAAAGTCTTAGAGATCTCTCACGGGAACCATCGGATAGGGCAAACAACACGAGAACCATTCGGAGTTTAGGCATTACTCAGCCTAGAGGCGGTGAAGCCTAGAACCACTACATCACCACCAGTTGCTGTCAACAATGAAGAAGCAGCACCAAGTGTTGAACCAGTCCATCCTGATCACGAGGGGCAATGAGCATGAACCAACACCGAAACACCGAGATGGTTCAGCTTAGTTCATGATCAAGATGGGCAGAATCTGATCGATCTAGTGATGATCAGTATGATGATGTGATCAAGGACAGGAAGAGGCAGTAATAGAGGAGCAGATTCAGCCATTAAGAAGAAGTACCAGAGTGAGAAAAGATCCATCTAATTGGGTTAACACAGAGTATACTTCACAGCGTCAAGGTAGCTCATCCTATCGGGCAGCCTGCTCCTTTGCTAGTTATCCTCAAGATCATGTAGCCTTCATCACCAATCTGGATCAAGATTATGTTCCAAAGACTTATGAAGAAGCAATGGAGCATGATGAGTGGAGATTCTTTGGAGATGAAGTTGGAGCCATGATCAAGAATGATACTTGGTATGAGTGAGCTTCCTAAAGGAAGAAAGCGATCCTAGCCGCTACTACCATCAAGTACAAGGCAAATGGACAACCAGAGAGGAAAGACAAGACTAGTGGCAGGGGATACACTCAAGTCTATGGAAGACTACCTAGACACATTTGCACCAGTAGCTAAACTCCACACCATAACAAAATGGAGTGGCTGAGAGGAAAAATCGCCATCTTATGGAGGTTGCAAGGAGCATGATGTTCCACACAATGTCCCAAAGAGGTTTTGGGGAGATCTTTGTGGTTTTGCATCATCTTATCAACAGGATTCCTACCAAAGTCCTCAAAGATGTCTCTCCATTTCAGGTATTAAACAAGACTCAGCCTCCCATAGATCATTTGCGTGTGTTTGGGTGTGTGTGCTATGTATTGGTACGGTGAACAAAGGAACAAGCTTGATCCCAGAGTATCAAAGCTATGTTCATAGGATACTCTCACACACGGAATTACAAGTGTTATGTACCAGATTCAAGAAGAGTGATGGTCTCAAGGGATGTGTTTGTAGAATCAAAGGGGTACTACAGTGAGAAGAGCTGGGAAAGTCTTAGAGATCTCCGAGGAACCATCGGATAGGAAACAACACGAGAACCATACGGAGTTTAGGCATTACTCACTGAGGCGGTGGAGCCTAGAACCACTACATCACCACCAGTTGCTGTCAACAATGAAGAAGCAGCACCAAGTGTTGAACCAGTCCATCCTGATCACCTGAGGGGCAATGAGCATGAACCAACACGAAACACGAGAAGATGGTTCAGCTTAGTTCATGATCAAGATGGAGCGAATCTCGATCAGTCTAGTGATGATCAGGTATGATGGTGATCAAGGACAGGAAGAGGCAGTAATAGAGGAGCAGATTCAGCCATTAAGAAGTACCAGAGTGAAAAGATCCATCTAATTGGGTTAACACGAGTATACTTCACAGCAATGCGGTAGCTCATCCATCCGGGCAGCCTGCTCCTTTGCTAGTTATCCTCAAATCATGTAGCCTTCATCACCAATCTGGATCAAGATTATGTTCCAAAGACTTATGAAGAAGCAATGGAGCATGATGAGTGGAGAGATTCATTTGGAGATGAAGTTGGAGCCATGATCAAGAATGATACTTGGTATGAGTGAGCTTCCTAAAGGAAAGCTGATCACTAATACTTTTCACCATCAAGTACAAGGCAAATGGACAACCAGAGGAAAGACAAGACTAGTGGCAAGGGGATACACTCAAGTCTATGGAAGACTACCTAGACACATTTGCCAGTAGCTAAACTCCACACCATAAGGATCTACTTTCAGTTCTGTGAACTTGGAATGGGATTTATGGCGAGATGGATGTCAAAATGCCTTTCTTCAAGGAGAGCTAGAAGATGAGGTCTACATGAGACCACCACCTGGTATGGATGACATGGTCAAGCCTGGAAATGTCTAAGATTGAAGAAAGCTATCTATGGATTAAAGCAATCACCAAAGCCTGGTATCACAAGTTAAGTACAACCCTTAATGGAAAGGGTTTGTTAAATCGAGAACCTGATCACACACTCTTCACTCTCACCAGCAAGCAAGGGATTGTGGCAGTTCTAATTTATGTAGATGATATCATCATCACAGGAAATGACAAGGAAGGTATCATCTCAACTAAAGCTTTTCTTAAATGCTTTTGATATTAAAGATTTGGGTGAGTTAAAAGTACTTTCTAGGGATAGAAATATGCAGCTCTAAGGGGCTCTTCCTATCTCAAAGAAAGTACACACTTGATATCTTAAGTGAGGCAGGAAAGCTTAAAGAAAGAACAGCCAAGACACCAGCAGAAGAAGAAGGGTACAAGGTCTTGCGTGAGGAGTTGAAGATGAACCATTTGGAGACTTCAAGCTCTATGAAAATGGTTGGGAAAGATCTATCTTACCATCACAAGACAAGATATTTGCTGCAGTGAACCAAGTCAGTCAGCATATGCAAGCCCCTAAGTTCATCATTGGAATATGGTGGAAAGGATTCTAAGATATCTAAGGAAGCTCTTGGTGAGGTGTATGGATGGGTTGCAACAAAGCCAGAGATTGTAGGATCTTGTGATGCAGATTGGGCAGGTGATAGAGTGGACAGGAGGTCTACAACAGGCTATTGCACCTTCATAGGAGGCAATCTAGTCACTTGGAAAAGCAAGAAGCGAAGGTTGTATCATGTTTAAGTCTTTGTGAATATAGAGCCATGAGAAGGCGGTAGTGAGCTTATATGGATCAGAAACTTGCTAAAGGACTTGGGCATTGAGACAACAACACCAATCCTGATGCACTTGTGATAACCAGGCAGCCATTCACATAGCCTCCAACTCAGTCTTCCATGAGAGAACAAAACACATTGAAGTGGATTGTCCAAGGTGAGACAAGCAGATGGAGAGAAGATCATTCTACTTGCTACACTAGGAGGTGAAGATCAGCTAGCGATATCTTCACCAAAGGAGCAGTACTAAAAGATCTGTGAGTCCATCCATCAAGATTGGGACTCATAGACTTGTCGAATCATGATCCTCTTAAGCCATGAAGCATCACTCTTTTTCCTCTTGTGTGTTTTGTCCCATTGGGTTTTCACACAAAAGGTTTTAATGAGGATGTCTTCATGGGTTCTTTCTGTATATATGGTAAAGCTTGAGAATGAAATGAAGACATGAGAAGGGAAGAAAGAGCGGGCATCGGATGAATTGAGATATGATCGATGGAGACTTGGAACACAAGTCAGTCCGTCTGAGCACACTACCAGGAAGCAACTTCGACCGGCTGAGTTTAGGAGGCAAGGAACTATTTTAAATAGTCAATGGAGTGTTCTGGAGTGCTTAGGACCGTTGGAGTTCAGGAAAGGTCAGAAGCAAGTTGGCATTTAAATATAGTAAAGATCACATGTTCTTTTTAAGCGAGTTCTTTGTTTGAGTCTGTCCCTTTCAAGCCTTGGGCAGCCTCATTCTTTATTCTTATTCTTGTTGTCTTATCTCACTTTGCTGTGCCTATTTATATTGTAATTGTAAGCACATATCATCTAAGGAAATAAAAATCCTTCTCTTTACTCTTTCAAACTCTCTCATCTCTCTCCTCTCTTGTTCCACAGTTCCTCATCACTTATACTCGTTCTTACTCTGTTTTACTCTGTTCTTCATTTTCTTTCACATTCTCCTATACTCTGGTTACATGATTCTCTACTCTCTACTTATTCTCTGGTTACTCTTACTCTGGTTACTTAATTCTCTTGTTGCATGAATGCTTAGTCTTGATGATTAGGATTGAGTGTTCTTTAGGATAAAATCTTCAGATATCTGTCCATTGCTGCGTGCTTATTTAAAATGTGTTTTAAAGATCAGACTTGGTGAAAACCAATGTTCTGGTCTCTTGTTGTCTACTGATGCTTGTCTTAGTGTTGGTTTGACAGATTTCCAATGTTGATCAGAGCCTGCACAAGATGTATTCGACCATGGAGAAATAGTTGTAAGTAGACCAGGTGGCAAAGCTCATATCAAGCTTGTCTCCTCCCTATACCGAGTCAAGCTTGAGGGGGCTGTAAATGAGCTTCCATGGCCTGTCAGAAAGCCATTGCAAGAAGCATTCAACAAGGGCAACAACAACTTGGTGTTAGAACAGGTGGCCACGAGAGACTACTTGACAGATAAGGTGGAGAGTCAGCTGAGTGGAGCTATGAATTGAGGCATGGAGTTAGAACAGTTACCTTCTGGTTGGGAAGCTGGATCAGCTTAAAAGGAGTTAGAACATTACCTTCAGTGGGGAAGCTATGAAGCAGCCCATAGCATGTGTGTTTGTACGGTTGATGAAGCTTCAAGTTCACGAGGGATGTTGTCTCAAGGCATGGTGATCATCATGGCTCTCATCTTCCAAGCTTGACCACATACTCTTATTCTCAGGTCAAGCTTGAGGAGGGTGTTAAATATGAAAGCCAATGTCCATTCTTGAGCTTATGCAAGGGAAGTACCTAAAACTATACTTATTCTTGTTTGAATAGGTTTCCCCTTGAGAATTGATGCATGTGTGTGTGCATTGTTTGAATCAGGTACTTGGAGCAAATAATGAAAGTCGGTCGTGGATCAAACCCTTTGATGATGGCATGAGGTCAGAAGAAAGGGGAACAAAGAACCAGCCATAGAGAGTTCTAAGAAGTGTGAGTATGAAGCAAGGAAGGCATTGGTGCTTGCTTTCCATTGAAGTAAGGCCATGATCGAGTCTAAGGAGTCCTTCAAAATCATCTTAAACTCCTTAAACTCACTGGCCAATCCCTAGGCTGAGGGTAGTTGCACTCTTTTTCCACTAGTGATGGTTTTATCCCATGAGGTTTTCCACACTTAGGTTTTAATGAGCAAGTGCTCTCAGTTCCAAGCTTGCTTGAAGTCTCTATGGTCACTTGAGGGGAGGAATATTGAAATAAATAAAGGAATGACCAGAAGGAGAAGCTGGTTGATGATCAAGGATATAAGTTCATAAAGAAGCCAATTTGGTTACGTTTTTTGTCACGACTTGCTCCACAAGCTACGACTTGACTAACTTGACTTGCAGGCAAGGAATGAGTTGTGGAGGACCTTATGGACGTGGGAACCTCTGAGAAGTAAAGGAAAAATGTTTGAATTTAAATAAGAGAGTCTTGTTTGAATTTGAAAGGAAGTCACATGGGTTGCTTTGGAGAAAATTTGGACTGTCCTTTCACTCAAGCAGGCTGTGCCAACCTCTCTGTCTTTTAGCTCTGTTGGGTGCCTCCCTTGTCCATATCCTCCTGGAGTCTTCCATTTCCCCATTATATTAGTTGTTTAGTGTTCTCTGATTTAATCTTTGTTTATTGTAAGTGATTGCCTATTTAAAGGCTTCACCACTCTTGTAACAAGTTATCAGTATCAATATAAGTTCTCTTAGTCTAATTTCGTGGCTCTCTCTCCTTGCTTGTGTCAAACAATATTCACTGTAAGGAGTTTAGAGTTATGGTTTGAGGCTGCCTTAACTCTCTCTCTTTCTCCTAAGGAGCCTATACTTGTAAAACTCACTCTTAAACTCTTCTTTATCTTCGAGTTAAGCTCTAGATTACTG
This sequence comes from Brassica carinata, assembly GCA_016771965.1. Taxonomy (NCBI): domain Eukaryota; kingdom Viridiplantae; phylum Streptophyta; class Magnoliopsida; order Brassicales; family Brassicaceae; genus Brassica; species Brassica carinata. The sequence goes on from CM028689.1 coordinate 37,820,534, forward strand.
ATTCTAAATCCTCTTCATCTTAAGTACACAAACTCAAAGTGTTGTGTTACTACTGAAGGATAGATTCAAACTAGAGATTCTTGCCATACATAACCAGTTCTTGTCTAGGATCTTGGTTATTGTATAGGCTGTGTAAGAGGATTCAACTACGGTTGGTTGTCTCCTCTGTTGAGATGAAGCAATGAAAGACCAAGAGAGATCAAAGGAAGTGCATTGGCGCCAGCAAAGATGATTTGAATCTACCTTGGGAATCAAGGCAATCGTCTGACTTGGGAACCAAGGAACTGATGTGCAACTAATGTGCCTTATGTGATCGAAGTTGAAGAAGTCCAAGGTGATTAAATAATGGCTGGATGTCGGCAAGGCTGAGAGGACGTTGGAGTGGTGTGGACCACTTGGTCACATGCTTGTGGGGCTGAAGAGGCGTTGGCGAGCTGTCCCTTTCAAGCTCCACTGCAGCTCTTCCTTCTATTTGTTTATTCTTTTCCTTGTCTCCTTGTGTCCTGATTTGCTAAATATTGTTGTATGAGCTACTCTTTTGGCAAGCAATCAACGAGCTCTTTAGTTCTTCTCTCTCTCATGAATTCTCTTATCTCTCTCTCTTGTTCTTGCTTTCGGTTTCCAGCAAATAAATCTCTTAAATCTCTTAATATCTCATGGTATCAGAGCACTCCAGCTCTTGAGACCTAAATCTCACTATTTTAAACTCAGTCTTCCTAAATCTAATCATTTCCACTCTGTTTCTCTTTTATTCTCACCAACATTTTATCTTTCTCGATTTGAATCGAGATGGATATGGACAATGGGAAGGTGAAGGTGAAGGTTCAGTTGCTCTTAATGGAGTCAACTATCTACTGTGGTCAAGGCTAGTTAAGACAGCCTTAGGAGGAAGAGGTCTTTGGTCTCATGTAGCTGAAGGCAAGTCCTCTAAACAAACCAGCCTAGAGAGGATGGTGAAAGTAGTGGCGGTTGATGATGGCAAATGGGATCAGGAGGATCTCATGGTGTTGACTATCATTCAAGGAAGCCTTGATACACCAATCTTGGAAGCTTACTCCTCTTGTGAAACTTCCAAGGAACTATGGGATACTCACAAAAGGTTTATGGTAACATTTCTAACCTTAGTAGAGTATTTGAAAGCCATTAACTCTCTCCAGCAAGGACTCGGACTTTACCAAACATTTTGGGAAGTTTAGAGCCTTATGGGCAGAGCTAGAATGTTAAGGCCAGCTCTGTTGATGCAAGTGTTCTAAGCATAAGAAGAGAGCAAGACAAGGTCTTTGCCTTACTCCTCTGCGCATCCAAGCTACAATGATCTGATTAAGCACATACTTCGAGCTGAGAAGTTACCCACTCTTGAAGATGTGTGCGCCAGATTCAAAGAGAGCAAGGGTCAGTGGATCTATTTGGAGGAAAAGCGAGCTTGTCCTTGGAAACCAAGCTGAAGGTGTTGCAAACAAGGGGTCTTACAAGGCGAAGACAAGAAAGTGTGGGTTTGTGATCATTGCAAGAAGAAGGGTCATGGAAGAGACAAATGCTGGATCCTGCATCCCCATCTCAAGCCTCGAAGTTCAGGACTCCTCACAATGATGCAAGAGCTCACTTCTCTGGTGAAATGGAGCCATCCAGTTCCACACACACTGAAGAGAAGGCCGCAGCAGCAAGCAGCTACAAAGCTATGAGTTCTAGCATGGAGATTTCATCAAGAGGTCTGAGATTGATGCACTGATCAAAGCCCTCAAGGAGAACTCTGGTAACACCCTTGGTATCTCTAAATGCATGCATTGATGGTATATCTTTGAATGCTTCAGAATGCTCAAAACTGTCTAAACCGCTTGTGATTGATTCTCGTGCTAGTCATCATATGATTAGTGACTTAACTGATTAGTAACATTGCTCCAGCCGTGGGTCATGTAATGGTAGCTAATGGTGCAAAGGTTCCTATTAAGGGAGTAGGAGATCTTTGTGAGAATAAGAGATTTATAGGTAGTTTATTGCTGGAAACTCAAGAAAGTACTGCTGGAAACTCAAGAACATGAAGAACAAGAGAGAGGAAGAGAGTGGATTTCGAAATTGAGAGAGAGAAGGAGAATAATTCCTTAGATTAATTCATTCTGGATGTTTACAATATATAGGCAACTTGCCTAACATAAAAGACAAGAAAGAGTAAAATAATAAGCAAGAGGACAACACACCGGTGGAGAGATAGTGGCAGTCTGAACAAATACGATCTTATGCGTAACATGTGATCTCCTTATTTAAATCCATTCAAACTCTTGCAGCTGGTCAACCAAACCCCCAACGTCTCTTTGGCTCATGAGGCATGTCTTTGGGACACAGGTTACCTTCCTGACTTGCAATCCAAGCTAGGTTACAATAGGAGAGTTGTACGGACAGACTTCACTTCTTCTCTTCAAACCATGTGCTCATCTCTTCGTCATATCAACACTGCCTTATTTCTTCTTCATCTCAACATTCCCTCAAGCTTGACTTTGGGAACCAGTCAAGCTTGGAATCATGAAGAACTTCCCTCATTAAAACCTTGATGTGCAAAACCCAGTGGGACAAAAACACACCAAGGAAAAAGAGTAGAAGTCTCCATGATAGGAAAGTCATTTAGATGTGAGTTCTATGAGTCCAAGCTTTGAATGGATGAACTCACGGACTTTGCTGCTTGCTGCCTTTGTGAAAATGTCAGCCAGCTGGTCTTCACTTCTAGTGTAGCAAGGTAGGATGATATGTTGCTCCACTGCTTGTCTCACTTTGTGGCAATCCACTTCTATGTGTTTAGTCCTCTCATGGAACATACTGTTGGATGCTATATGAATGGCAGCCTGGTTGTCGCAGTGCATGGTGATAGGAGTTGTAGTCTCTATGCTCAAGTCTCTTAACAGGTTCCTGATCCAGATGAGCTCACTAGTAAGCTTCCTCATTGCTCTATACTCTGCCTCAGCACTTGAACATGATACTATCTTCGCTTCTTGCCTAACATAAAAGACAAGCAAAAGAGTAAAATAATAAGCAAGAGGACAACACTGCTTGGTGGAGAGATAGTGACAGGTCTGAACAAATCTGAATCTTATCTGAGAACATGTGATCTCCTTATTTAAATCCATTCAAACTCTTGCAGCTGGTCAACCAAACCCCCAACGTCTCTTTGGCTCATGAGGCATGTCTTTGGGACACAGGTTACCTTCCTTGACTTGCAATCCAAGCTAGGTTACAATAGGAGAGTTGTATGGACAGACTTCACTTCTTCTCTTCAAACCATGTGCTCATCTCTTCGTCATATCAACACTGCCTTATTTCTTCTTCATCTCAACACTCCCCCTCAAGCTTGACTTTGGGAACCAGTCAAGCTTGGAATCATGAAGAACTTCCCTCATTAAAACCTTGATGTGCAAAACCCAGTGGGACAAAAACACACCAAGGAAAAAGAGTAGAAGTCTCCATGATAGGAAAGTCATTTAGATGTGAGTTCTATGAGTCCAAGCTTTGAATGGATGAACTCACGGACTTTGCTGCTTGCTGCCTTTGTGAAAATGTCAGCCAGCTGGTCTTCACTTCTAGTGTAGCAAGGTAGGATGATATGTTGCTCCACTGCTTGTCTCACTTTGTGGCAATCCACTTCTATGTGTTTAGTCCTCTCATGGAACATACTGTTGGATGCTATATGAATGGCAGCCTGGTTGTCGCAGATGCATGGTGATAGGAGTTGTAGTCTCTATGCTCAAGTCTCTTAACAGGTTCCTGATCCAGATGAGCTCACTAGTAAGCTTCCTCATTGCTCTATACTCTGCCTCAGCACTTGAACATGATACTATCTTCTGCTTCTTGCTCTTCCAAGTGACTAAGTTGCCTCCAATAAAGGTGCATTACCGGTAGTTGATCTCCTATCAACCCTATCTCCTGCCCAATCTGCATCACAATATCCAGTGATCTCAGTGCTTCCATTGCATCCCATCCAAACTCCTTGACCTGGTGCTTCTCTTAGATATCTCAAGATCCTCTCCACCATATTCCAGTGATGTATCTTGGGTTTTGCATGTGTTGACTGACTTGATTAACGCAAAACACACATCAGTGCGGTGATGGTGAGGTATATTAGCTTCCCAACCATTCTTCTATAGTGTTTGACATCTCCATAGGGTTTGTCTTCAAACTCCCCTCATATGATACTTTATAGCCATCTTCAAGTGGAGTCTTTGCTACTCTTGCTCCAAGATCACCTGCCTCATTCAGCAAATCAAGAGTGTACTTTCTTTGGGATAAGAACAGTCCTTCTTTGGATCTACATATCTCAATCCTAGGAAGTACTTTAACTCCCCAAGTCTTTGATATCAAAAGATGTCTTAAGGAAAGCTTTAGTCAAGTTGATACCTTCCTTGTCACTGCCAGTGATGATAATATCATCCACATATACCAGAATGACCACAATGCCTTGTTGGTGGTTAGGGTGAAGAGGGTGTGATCAGCTTCAGACTTCACAAAACCTCTTCCATTGAGAGTTGTGCTCACTTGTGATACCAGGCTCTTGGTGATTGCTTCAAGCCATATATTGCCTTCTTCAATCTCGAGAACATTCCCTGGTTTTACCATGTCTTACTGAGCCGGAGGAGTCGCATATACACTTCATCTTCCAACTCTCCTTGTAGAAGGCATTCTTCACATCCATCTGCCATAGATCCCATTCTAAGTTGACAGCAATTGATAGAAGAATCCTTATAGTATGCAGCTTGCCGGTGCAAAAGTATCGGATAATCTTCACCATAGACCTGAGTGTATCCTCTTGCAACCAGCCTTGTCTTCTTCCTCTCGGCTTTCCATTAGCTCCATACTTGATGGTGTATAGAAGGCGGCTTGTCCTGCTCTCTTGCCTTTGGGAAGCTCAGTCTCAAACCATGTATCATTCTTGATCATAGCACCCATCTCATCTCCAACGGATGCTCTCCACTCCTCATGTTGCATAGCCTCTTCATATGATCTTGGAATGTATTCCTGATCCAATTCCCCAATGAATACTTGATGCTCTTCTGGATATTGGGCAAGGGAGCATACTGCACTTATTGGATGAGCCTTTGCTTCAGCATTGAAATATACTCTTGTGTTGATCGGTTTGATGCAGGTTTCTTGATCCTTGTACTTCTCCTAAGTGTGCGGACCTGATGTATATCCTCACGAGACTGAATCTTGTTGCCTTTCATCCTGATCATGAACTTCTCTATCATGAGCCTCATTGCCCGATATCAGATTTATCGATGTCAGATTCATGTTGATTCCCCTTCGGGATCGGGATGAATGGTTTCTGATTCCCTTCAGCTACATCAACTCCATTTTCATCAATCACATTTTGGACCAGATGCAGCTTCGTTATGGCGTGCTCTTGTGTCCTGATTCCCTTGAGGCATGTTAATACCAAGACTCTCCAATATCCTCCGAGATTGGTGGCATTGTCGATGGTTGAGACAGATCCTTCAATTCATCCCAACTCTTTTCCTCATAATACCCTTTGTTTCCAAAAACTTCACATCTCTTGATATTAGAACTCTTCTTGCCACTGGATCATAGCATTTATACCCCTTTTGTGTTGGAGAATAACCAATGAGCATAGCCTTTGAGCTTCTAGCATCGCTTATTCCTCTGTTCTCACGGTACCGATTACAAAGCAAATGCATCCAAACCTGCACTAAGTGATCCGGAGATGGCTTGCTCTTGTTGAGGACTTCAAAGGAGAGGTCGTTGAGGACTTTAGTTGGAGTCCTATTGATTAGGTAGCAAGCGGACATCACAGCATCACTCGAGAACCTCTTTGGGACATTCATGTGAAACATCATTGATCTAGCCACTTCCATCGGTGCTCGTTCTTCCTCTCAGCAACTCCATTTTCTTTGAGGAGTATAAGGACAGCTAGTTTGATGAATAATCCCATGTTGTGCTAGGTATTGCTTGAATGCTTGACTTGTGTACTCTCCACCATTATCGACACGAGAATCTTCAACTTAGCACTGAAATGGTTGGCAACATGAGACTGAAAATTCTTGAAGGCTTCGAGACTCGTCCTGGTATGTCAGGTGTCACCCATGTGTACTTGGACTTCTCATCAATGAAGGTGACAAAGTATTTATGATTTTCTCTGGACATACAAGGAGCAGTCCACACATCAGAGTGAACCAGGTCGAAACACTTCTCATAGATAGTGCTAGACCTTGGAAAATCTGCAATGCTTCCCCAAGATGCAAGCTTCACACTCATCATTCTTAAAGACCACTCCAGGAAGCATCGATTTAAAGCTCTAGTATGAGGATGTCCCAATCTAGCATGCCATATGGTGCTCTCAACTCCGGTAGATGTACTGACCATGCAAAATGAAGAAGCGATTCAGATAGCTTAGTCTTACGAAGATGATATAGTTCTGATGGCTGTGACCTTTTCCAATAACATGCCACGTCTTTAAGTCTTGAAACTCAACCTCATCTGGTCTGAAGACAACCTGACAACTCAGATCAACGGTAGCCTTCCTCACGAGATAGCAAATTAGATGTAAGCTGAGGCATATATAAGGCGGTAGATTCCTATCAAACAACCTAAGGTTCCCTATCCTTCTATCTTCACCTTATCACCATTTGCTATAATAACATTCCACGAGGCAGGCTGGATATCACTGATCAAGTTCCTATCACTAATCATGTGATGGCTAGCTCTGAATCTATAATAATTGGTTTAGAGTCAAGAGAGTGTATACCAGCCTCCTTTGGTGAGATAAGGGCCTTGGCAGCTTTGATAAAGGAATCAAGGTCTCTTCTGGTCGCTGGACCATCGGGGTTACTCCTCCATGTACCTCCTTCAGTTGAATCTCCGAGAGCTGAATACATTGTTCTTCCTTGAATCACTTGGTGCTCAAACTCCTTGAGCTTAAATGTATTAGGCTTGCTTCTCAAGGAACATACATCTTCAAGATCAGGAAGCTTCCTTTCTCTAAGGAAATAATTTATCAGTTGTTGTAGGATGAATCCAGGCTTATGAGAAAGTGAAGAACCTGTCTTGCTCATACACGGTTTGGAGACTCTCCCATAGATTACCATAACCAGTTTGAAGACTCTCCCATAGATGCTTGGCAGTTTTAAAGTGTGAGTAAGCCTCAAAGATTGATTCGTGAGAGAATTATGAATGATCTCAAGTGTTGGTCTTCTTGAACCCACTTGTCTTCATTCTTCAGGTCATGTGCTGGTTCCTCCACTTGAGCCATCCTTTTGAAGCTTCAGCCTTTATAATATGGCTGTCCCAAAGTCCATGACTCCCCAAGGTAACTCGGCAACTCTTGACTACACCAGATAATTAGAACCCTCAAGGGTTCTTGGAATAAAATTCTTGACTCCATTTCCATGGCTGGTTTTCTTTTATCCATTGGACAAAGATAAAGGAACCAGAAAGGATATGAATCTAGAAATTGGAGAATATAATTTCCAACAGAGAGAAGAGTATAAGAACTCAGATTAAATAAGGAATTTATGGAAATAGAAGAAGGTACAGAGAGGATTTAAATCCAGCAAAGTGAAAACAAAGTCGAGAAAACAGAGTGAGAAAATAAGAGTGAATTTGCGGAAGATATGAAGAACGAGAGGTCTCAAGAGCTTAGAGCTCTGATACCATGTGAGAATAAGAGATTTATAGGTAGTTTATTGCTGGAAACTCAAGAAAGTACTGCTGGAAACTCAAGAACATGAAGAACAAGAGAGAGGAAGAGAGAGAGTGGATTTCGAAATTGAGAGAGAAGGAGAATAATTCCTTAGATTAATTCATTCTGGATGTTTACAATATATAGGCAACTTGCCTAACATAAAAGACAAGCAAAGAGTAAAATAATAAGCAAGAGGACAACACACTGGTGGAGAGATAGTGGCAGTCTGAACAAATCTGAATCTTATCTGAGAACATGTGATCTCCTTATTTAAATCCATTCAAACTCTTGCAGCTGGTCAACCAAACTAGCGTCTCTTTGGCTCATGAGGCATGTCTTTGGGACACAGGTTACCTTCCTTGACTTGCAATCCAAGCTAGGTTACAATAGGAGAGTTGTGCACGGACAGACTTCACTTCTTCTCTTCAAACCATGTGCTCATCTCTTCTTCATATCAACACTGCCTTATTTCTTCTTCATCTCAACAATCTTAAACTATTTAACAAGGATTCTAAAGCCTTTTATATGCCTACATTCACCTCTAATTTGCTATCTGTTAAAAGAGCCACCAATGACTTGAATTGCAATGTTATTTTCCTCTAATGAGGTTTATTTTCAGGATCTTGAGACTAGTAGGTTGCTGGGCAAGGTGTGACAAAGTGACTTATACTTGCTCAAGGACACTAAGCTTGCTACTGATTTATCTGTTGCTTTAAATTATTTCTGATTTCCCTAAGGATGTATTATGGCATGCTAGATTGGGACACCCCATTCAGAGCTTTGAACATCATGTTGCCTAGTATCTTGTTTAAGTCGATTGTGAAGCTTGTATCCTAGGAAAGCATTGCAAATCTGTTTTACAAGATCAAGTACTATTTATGAGAGCTGCTTTGATTTGATTCATTCGATGTGTGGACAGCCTTGTGCCTCTAGAAACAGCATAAGTATTTTGTGACTTTTATTGATGAAAAATCAAAGTATACGGATCACATTGCTGCAATCTAAAGATAGGGTGTTAGAAGCTTTTATAAACTTTCAGAATCATGTAACTAACCATTACAATGCCAAGATCAAAATTTTTAGATCGATAATGGAGGGAATATACAAGCCATTCTTTCAAACAACATCTGGCCAAACATGGAGTGATTCACCAAACCAGCTGCCCATACACACCTCAGCAAAATGGTGTAGCTGAGAGGAAGAATCGTCACCTTATGGAGGTTGCAAAGCATGATGTTCCACACCAAATGTGCCAAAGAGGTTTTGGGAGATGCTGTCATGACAGCTTGTTATCTGATCAATAAAATCCCCACCAAAATCCTACAAGACCAGTCTCCACATGAGGTATTGAACAAACAAAACCCTCCATTGATCACCTTAGGGTATTTGGTTGCTTGTGTTTTGTCTTGATTCGGACAACAAAGAAACAAGCTAGAACCAAGGAGTACTAGAGCAATGTTCATTGGTTATTCACCAAACCGGAAGGGGTATAAGTGCTATTCACCAGAAACCAGGAGGGTTCTTATCTCTAGAGATGTGAAGTTTGCTGAGTATAAAGGCTATCATGATGAGAAGAGTTGGGAGGAAGTCAAGAACTTGTCTCAATCAGCTTGGATAGGCAAACTTGAGGAGAATCATGGAAAGTATTGGTATAAGCATACCAGTGAGAGGAGGCACCACCACCCACAGGCCAAGACCATCACTCACCAGATGCTGATGATGGCGGCTCCAGCTTCTCTCTTGTTCACGAGGGGAATCAAACTGAACAGCAGCAACACCAAGAGGGTCCAAGTTGGTGTCATGATCAGAAGGAGCAACAAGAAGGTTCAGCGATGGAGGCGGGATGATGATGAACAATCCATAAATGATGAGGCAACAGTCGAATCTACCCAAGTTCAGCTAAGGAGAAGTACTAGAATCGATATCCTCCTTAGCTGGATGAACACAAGGGTGTACTACAATGAGAGGTGAGCTCATCTATACAAGCGTGTGCTCCTTGGCTCCGGTATCCTCAAGAACATGAAGCTTTCATTGGAGAATTGGATCAGAGTACATACCAAAGTCATATGATGAGGCTATGGCAATAAAAGAAGAGAATCAGTAGGAGAAGAGATGGGTGCTATGGAGAAGAATGGAACCTGGTTTGAAGCTGAGCTTCCCAAAGGCAAGAAGGCAGTGACCAGCATGCTGATATTCACAATAAAGTACTTAGCCAATGGGAAACAGAGGAAGAAACCAGGCTGGTAGGAGGCTACACTCAAGTGTATGGTGAAGACTATCTTGAAACTTTTGCACCAGTAGCAAAGCTACACACCATAAGGATCCTGCTCTCTCACTGTGAATTTGGAATGGGATCTTTGGCAAATGGATGTCAAGAATGCATTCTTACAAGGTGAACTAGAAGATGAAGTATACATCGCCCACCACCTGGTATGGAAAGCATGGTCAAGCCTGTAATGTCTTTGTGAGGAAAGCAATATATGGTCTGAAACAATCCCCAAGAGCCTGGTACCACAAACTAAGCAACAACTTGAATGGAAGAGGCTTTGTGAAATCAGAAGCTGATCACACCCTTTTACCTTAACCAGCCAGCAAGGGATCATTGTCATTCTCATCTATGTGGATGATATCATCATCCATGCAGTGATAAAGAGGAATCAACTCAACCAAAGCTTTCCTTAAGGCAACATTTGACATCAAGGACTTGGGAGAGCTCAAGTATTTCCTAGGGATTGAGATGTGTAGATCAAGGAAGGACTGTTCCTGTCCCAAAGGAAATACACCCTTGGCGTGTTAAAAGAAGCTGGTGACCTTGGTGGTAGAACAGCTAAAACACCACTTGAAGATGGGTATAAAGTGATGCGAGAGGAGATTGAAGACAAGACATATGGAGATGTAAAGCACTATAGGAGGATGGTGGGAAAGCTGATATATCTCACTATCCAAGGCGATATATGCTTTGCAGTCAACCAAGTTAGCCAACACATGCAAGCTCCCAAGATGCACCATTGGAGCATGGTTGAAAGGATTCTAAGGTACCTAAGAGAGCCGAGGGCAGGGAATATGGATGGGATGCAATAGAAGCACTGAGATAGTTGGGTATTGTGATGCTGATTGGGCAGGAGATAGAGTGGACAGAAGATCAACCACAGGCTCTGCACCTTCATTGGAGGCAATCTGGTTACTTGGAAGAGCAAGAAGCAAAAGATAGTATCATGTTCAAGTCACGAAAGCTGAATATAGAGCCATGAGGAAGCTGACCGGTGAGCTAATCTGGATCAATCTACTTCATGACTTGGGCATAGAGACATCATCTCTATCACCATGCACTGTGATAATCAAGCAGCAATACACATAGCATCCAACAGTGTCTTCCATGAGAGGACTAAACACATTGAGGTGGACTGCCACAAGGTCGGCGGCGTGGAGCAAGGATCATACTTCCATGTTATACAAGGGTGAAGATCAATTGGCTGAAATTTTCACCAAAGCTGCTAGCATCAAGGTTTTGAGTTCATACACCTAAGTTAGGACTCGTGGACCTCTCATCTCACTGATTCTTCCATTCATGAAGTGTTCTACTCTTTTTCCCGCTGGGATTTTGTCCCATGAGGTTTTACCTAGGTAAGTTTTAATGAGGGAATGCTTCATGATTTCTTTGACTTGTTCCACATGGTCAAGCTTGAGGAAAATGTTGAGATGAAGCAATGAACCAAGAAGAGATCAAAGGAAGTGCATTGGCCCAGCAAGATGATTTGAATCTACCTTGGGAATCAAGGCAATCCATTGGAACTTGGGAACCAAGGAGCTGATGTGCAATGTGCCTTATGTGATGAAGTTGAAGAAGTCCAAGGTGATTAAATAATGGCTGGATGTCGGCAAGGCTGAAGAGGAGCGTTGGAGTGGTGTGGACCACTTGGTCACATGCTTGTGCAGGCTGAAGAAGGCGTTGGCGAGCTGTCCTTTCAAGCTCCACGCATGCTCTTCCTTCTCTTTGTTTATTCTTTTCCTTGTCTCCTTGTGTCCTGATTTGCTCTTTAAATATTGTTGTATGAGCTACTCTTTTGGCAAGCAATCAGAGCTCTTTGGTTCTTCTCTCTCATGAATTCTCTTATCTCTCTCTCTTGTTCTTGCTTTCGGTTTCCGACAAATCTCTTAAATCTCTTAATCTCTCATCCTCAAGTATGATGGTGAGTTCCTGTTGTATGGTTGAAGGGATTAAGTTACAAGTTAACTTAATACTCTCTTGACATGAGACAAACACTCATGAATTCCAACAACCGAGGCTCCACCTAGGGGAATGCGGATAAGGGATGAGCATTAGAAGAGGAAGAAGAGAGTCTTGGACAGAGCTGTCATGTGCTGGAAAGGAAAAAATGCTTTAGCACTGTTGCAAGCATGTGAAAGCATAGTAGAGTATTTCAAAAGGAGTTCCAGCCTGTCCATTGACTCCACATGCTTATGAATTTGAAAACCCTTGTTGCTCTCTCATATATTCTTGTAAACCTCATGGATATCAATTAATGAAGTTTTGAGTCTCTCTCTCTTTATTCTCACGGAATCTCTTAATCTCTCTAATCTTGTCTAATCTTTTCATCTAATTATCTCGATTGTTTGAATCATGCTCTAAAACACAAAAGTGTTTATGGTATCGAGCACTGGTTGCTTTCAAAGGAGAGTGTGATTTCTTTTTCATAAAAATCTGGGTGTTCTTGAGTGTTCTTGGTGTTCTTGAGTTCGGTCTTTATTATCTGAGTGGTGTGAGATATTCTGATGGTATCAAACTATCTCAACATGGAAATGAAGCACAGAACGAGGACAACCATGGATCTTGAAGAAGAGAGGGATGGCGCTTGGTCAAGATGGGCTAAGAGAGCTTTGGAAGCGATCGCTTGGAGGAGACAGCAAGATCGAGTTTGAAGAGAAGAAAGGGAGAAAGCGAGTTGGCTTGGTCATCTTGGATGAAAACAGCTTTGGAAAGATGTGGGATTTGGAGTAATCATGTAAAGGAAGAACCTTTAAAGGAGATAGCTGCTGAGGAAAACCAGACAGCAAAGGAAGAACTGTAAGGAGAGGCTTCTGAGAAAGATCAGACAACAAGTTTGGAGGAGATTCATGTAAAGGTAGAACCTTTAAAGGAGAAACCTTTGAAAGAGATAGCTGCTGAACAAGGTCAGACAGCAAGGTTGAAGGTTCATGAAGCCAAAGTGATCCACAGTTTCATGCAAATGTCCCAAAGCGGTTTTGGAGTGATCTTTGTTCGGTATATCTCATCAATGGAGTTCCAACCAAGATATTAAAGAACCTGTCTCCATTTGAGGTATTGAATAGAGCAAGCCATTCATAGATCACCTACGTGTCTTTGGTTGTGTGTGCTATGTCATGGTTCCAGGAGAGGAGAAAACAAGCTGGAAGCAAAATCTTAAGGCAATGTTCATTGGATACTCCATCACCCGAGAAAGGTTACAAATGCTATGATCCAGTAACCAGGAGGGTGATGGTATCTAGAAGTGAAGTTTGTTGAATCTAAAGGGTATTATGAGGAGAAATGGGAAGACCTAGAGGATCTGTCGAGCTCCATCGAGGCAGAGAACCAACGAGAGTGTTGTTAGAAGCTAGGGATAGGTTTATCCCGGATCAGGGAACCAGAAGTAGAGAACCGGTTCCAACTGAAGAAGCTACAGGAATATACCCTCTTGATCATGAGAGGGAATGGATCTGAATCAGGAGTGCAAGAGCAGCACCAAGAGGATTCAGGTCATCATGATCAGGTATGACACAAGGAGCAGAAGAGGTATCCGGTCTAGTGGAGATGAGCAAGAAGAGTCTACTGGTTCAGGAGAAGAACAAGAAGAGTCTCGTTCAGGAGAAGAGTATACTGGTTCAATAGAAGAACAAGAAGAGTCGTTCAGGAGAAGAACAAGAAGAGACTACTGGTTTAGAGGAACAGGTTCAAGCTGAGGTCCGGTTCACCATTGAGAAGAACACAAGGACTAGGAAGGATCCTTCCAGCTGGTAAACACGAGAGTGTACTACAATGCCGGCTGTCGAGCATCCTTCTCAAGCCGTGTGTTCCTTTGCTGAGTTTCCAGAAGAACATTATGCATTCATGGTAAGCTTAGATGCAAGCTTTGTTCCAAGGTCTTATGAAGAAGCTATTGGAAATAAGGAGACAAGGATAAAGGATGATCAGGAGACTTGGAAAAGAAACTAATCTGCGCAGCCTTGGAGAATAAGTCTATCCGTACAATACTTGAGACACAAGTATCTTCAGCTTAACCTAACCAACCTTGAGAAGCAAGGAGGTTTAAACTCGCCAATATTGAGCTCAGAAAGTCAAAGGAGCCGTTGGGATTTGCTTGAAGCAAGAAGAGTATTTAAATGGGAAGATCACATGTTCTACTTAAGGATGTGCAGGCTTGTAGACCGTTTAGGAGCTGTCACTGTCCCTCGGCCAGAATGCATTTCTTTATTATAATCTCTTTGTCCTGATGTCCATTGTCTTGCTTATAAATATTGTATGTGCACACTCTGAATAAATTAAGGAAATAAAATCCTTCTCTTTACTCTTTGCAAACTCTCTCATCTCTCTCTCTCTCTTGTTCCACGGATTCCCCATCACTCATACTCTGTTCTTACTATGTTTTACTCTGTTCTTCATTTTCTTTCATGGTATCAGAGCTTTAAGCTCTTGAGAACCTCAATCACTTCCATAAACACTCTTTACTTACCTTTCTCTGATTCATCTTGTTAGTTTCTTTAAATTCTCTCGAATTCTTTTATCGATGGATAATAAAACTCGTTCTTGAGTGTTCTTGAGTTTTCATTCTCTGTTCTTGGTTGTGCTTACTCATTACGTCTCTATTTCATTTTCTTGAGAGATTATCTTGATTCTAGACTTAGTTCTCTCAGTTCGAGCTTAACTCTCTCAAATCCAGCCTTGAAAAATTAAATTCTTCTTGGCCTACTTGTAGAGATGGAGCACCCAGGCGATTCTCATCCCATGTACACTCAAGGGACCAGAAAACTACATCACTTGGTCTAGGATGACCAGAGCAGCCCTTGGAGGAAGAGGTATTTGGGAGCATGTTACTTTAAGTTCAGCTCCAGCAGATCACCCAGGAGAGATGGAAGGAGATTGTAGTGATAGATGAAAGCAAATGGGTTCGAGGAAGATCTCATGGTGCTGTCTATCTTGCATAGCTCTCTTGATGGTCCACTTATGGACACTTACTCACCTGTACAACTCCAAAACAGTTGTGGGATACTCTACAAAGTGTATGGTAACACTTCAAACCTTACCGGGATCATGAAGTGAAGAGCCATCAACACTTTGCAGCAAGAAGAAGGAGACTTCACCAAACACCTTGGGAAGTATAGTCAGCTATGGTTTGAGCTGGAGATGCTAAGGCCAAGCTCCGACCCTGAGACAATTGAAGCGGTGAGCAAAACCAAGATCTTTGGACTGCTCTTCACACTCAGCCCAAGCTTCAATGATATGGTCAGACACATTTTAAGAAAAGGCTTCAAGCTATGATGAAGTATGTGCTCAGCTACAAAAGATAGGCTCAGATGGACTCTTTGGAGGTGGAAAGGAGACTTATCCATGGCACATAAGGTTGAGAAGGTGGAAGTGCTTCAGCTAACAAGGCTCACTTCAAGCCAAGAGGAGGAGGAGACAAGTAAGTAACTTGTGAGCATTGCAAGTACAAAGGCCACTCCAAAACCAAGCTGCTGGATGCATCCTCATCTCAGGCCAGCCTCGACAAATAAATACAGCCAACCAGAGTCCATGAAGCAAGAGCTGGGAGCATCCAGCACCCAGCTATATGCAGGGAAATGATGGTAGAGCCTTGACCTCTACA
Organism: Brassica carinata; assembly: GCA_016771965.1. Lineage (NCBI taxonomy): Eukaryota > Viridiplantae > Streptophyta > Magnoliopsida > Brassicales > Brassicaceae > Brassica > Brassica carinata. The sequence continues at coordinate 37,836,077 of CM028689.1, forward strand.
ACCCACACTGGTGGTTCCACCTCCCATGTCTCAACCATCTCGGGGAGGATACATTCATCGAAGTCAGAACTTGAGACCTTGATCAAGGCTCTCAATGCAAACTCTGGTAACCAAAGTATTAATGCTTTAAATTCTATCCATAATGCATCTCACCTTTGCTAGGCCATTGATCAGATTCAGGAGCTTCTCATCATATGATTAGGGATGCTAAACTGATTAGTGATATTAAACCTGCCCAGGAAGTGTTGTAATTGCAAATGGTGATAGAATTCCAATAGAATAGAGTGGGAATCTGAACGTTTGATAAAGAATCTCAAGCTTTTACATGCCACCTTTGCTTCTAATCTTTTATCGTGAAAAGAGCAACTAATGATTTAAATTGCAATGTTATTTTTAGTCCTAATGATGTGTGCTTTCAGGATATTAAGACCAGTAAGATGCTGGGCAAAGGTGTAAGCAAAGGAGAGCTGTATTTCCTTGAAGATACCAAGCTTAGATCAGATTACTTATGCTTTTAATTACTTACGTTTTAGCTAATGATGTGTTATGGCATGCTAGATTTCATGCTTTAAAATTGATGTTCCCTGATCTATCTTTGCAAAATGAATCTTGTGAGGCTTGTATTCTTGGTAAACATCATAAATCAGTATTTCCTTCATCTATGACTATCTATGAGAATTGTTTTGATCTAGTTCACTCGATGTTTGGACTTCACCTTGTGTTTCTAGAAAATCATAAATATTTTGTGACATTCATAGATGAGAAATCAAAATATACTTGGCTCACACTGATTAAAAGCAAAGATAGGGTCCTAGAAGCTTTTATAAACTTCCAAAACTATGTCACTAACCATTTCAATTCCAAGATAAAAATTTTTAGGTCCGATAATGGGGAGAATACACTAGCCATGCCTTCACACAACAATTAGCAAAACATGGTATCATTCACCAGACCAGCTGCCCATACACACCACAACAAAATGGAGTGGCTGAGAGGAAAAATCAGCCATCTTATGGAGGTTGCAAGGAGCATGATGTTCCACACCAATGTCCCAAAGAGGTTTTGGGGAGATCTGTGGTTTCTGCATGCTATCTTATCAACAGGATTCCTACCAAAGTCCTCAAAGATGTCTCTCTTCAGGTATTAAACAAGACTCGAGCCTCCCATAGATCATTTAGTGTGTTTGGGTGTGTGTGATATGTGGTACCAGGTGAACAAAGGAACAAGCTTGATCCCAAGAGTATCAAAGCTATGTTCATAGGATACTCTCACACAGAGAAAAGGTACAAGTGTTATGTACCAGATTCAAGAAGAGTGATGGTCTCAAGGGATGTGAAGTTTGTAGAATCAAAGGGATACTATAGTGAGAAGAGCTGGGAAAGTCTTAGAGATCTCTCACGGGAACCATCGAGATAGGGCAAACAACACGAGAACCATTCGGAGAGTTTAGGCATTACTCAGCCTAGGGCAGTGGAGCTAGAACCACTACATCACCACCAGTTGCTGTCAACAATGAAGAAGCAGCACCAAGTGTTGAACCAGTCCATCCTGATCTGAGGGGGCAATGAGCATGAACCAACACGAAACACCGAAGATGGTTCAGCTTAGGTTCATGATCAAGATGGAGCAGAATCTGATCAGTCTAGTGATGATCAGTGTGATGATGATCAAGGACAGGAAGAGGCAGTAGAGGAGCAGATTCAGCCATTAAGAAGAAGTACGAGTGAAAAGATCCATCTAATTGGGTTAACACCATAGTATACTTCAACAGCAATCACGGTAGCTCATCCTATCCGGGCAGCCTGCTCCTTTGCTAGTTATCCTCAAGAGCATGTAGCCTTCATCACCAATATGGATCAAGATTATGTTCCAAAGACTTATGAAGAAGCAATGGAGCATGATCAGTGGAGAATACATTGGAGATGAAGTTGGAGCCATGATCAAGAATGATACTTGGTATGAGTGAGCTTCCTAAAGAAGCGATCACTAGCCTACTTTTCACCATCAAGTACAAGGCAAATGGACAACCAGAGAGAAGAAGAAGACTAGTGGCAAGGGGATACACTCAAGTCTATGGAGAAGACTACCTAGACACATTTGCAGTGGCTAAACTCCACACCATAAGGATCCTACTTTGGTTGCTGTGAACTTGGAATGGGATTTATGGCGGATGGATGTCAAAAATGCCTTTCTTCAAGGAGAGCTAGAAGATGAGGTCTACATGAGACCACCACGGTATGGAGGACATGGTCAAGCCTGGAAATGTCCTAAGATTGAAGAAAGCTATCTATGGATTAAAGCAATCACCAAGAGCACGGTATCACAAATTAAGTACAACCCTTAATGGAAAAGGGTTTGTTAAATCAGAACTTGATCACACACTCTTCACTCTCACCGCATGCAAGGAGTTGTGGCTTAATTTATGTAGATGATATCATCATCACAGGAAATGACAAGGAAGGTATCATCTCAACTAAAGCTTTTCTTAAATCTGCTTTTGATATTAAAGATTTGGATGAGTTAAAGTACTTTCTAGGGATAGAAATATGCGCTCTAAGAGGGCTTCCTATCTCAAAGAAAGTACATGATATCTTAAGTGAGGCTTAAAGAAAGAACAGCCAAGACACCACTAGAAGAAGGGTACAAGGTCTTTAGCGTGAGGAGAGTTTGAAGATGAACCATTTGGAGACTTCAAACTCTATAGGAAATGATCTATCTTACCATCACAAGACCAGATATTTGCTGCGGTGAACCAAGTCAGTCCATATCACAAGCCTAAAGTTCATCATTGGAATATGGTGGAAAGGATTCTAAGATATCTAAGAAGCTCTGGTCAAGGTGTATGGATGGGTTGCAACAAAACACAGAGATTGTAGGATACTTGTGATGCAGATTGGGCAGGTGATAGAGTGGATAGGAGGTCTACAACAGGCTATTGCACCTTCATAGGAAATCTAGTCACTTGGAAAAGCAAGAAGCGAGAAGGTTGTATCATGTTCAAGTCTTGAGGCGAGAATATAGAGCCATGAAAGGCTGACGGTGTGCTTATATGGATCAGAAACTTGCTAAAGGACTTGGGCATTGAGACAACAACACCAATCACAATGCACTGTGATAACCAGGCAGCCATTCACATAGCCTCCAACTCAGTCTTCCATGAGAGAACAAAACACATTTGAGTGGATTGTCACAAGGTGAGACAAGCGATTGGAAGAAGATCATTCTTGCTACACTAGGAGTGAAGATCAGCTAGATATCTTCACCAAAGGAGCAAGTACTAAGGTCTGTGAGTCCATCCATCCAAGATTGGGACTCATAGACTTGTCGAATCATGATCCTCTTAAGCCATGAAGCATCTACTCTTTCCTCTTGTGTGTTTTGTCCCATTGGGTTTTCACACAAAAGGTTTTAATGGGGATGTCTTCATGGTTCCAAGCTTAACCATACCTTATGGCTGCTGAGAAATGGAAATAAGGAGACAAGGATAAAGGATGATCAGGAGACTTGGAAAAGAAACTAATCTGGCCCTTGGAGAATAAGTCTATCCATTACAATACTTGAGACACAAGTATCTTCAGCAACCTTGAGAAGCAAGGAGGTTTAAACTCGCCAATATGAGCTCAGAAAGTCAAAGGAACCGTTGGGATTTGTGAAGCAAGAAGAGTATTTAAATGGGAAGATCACATGTTCTACTTAAGGATGTCGAGGCTTGGAGACCGTTTAGGAGCTGTCAACGTCCTCGGAATGCATTTCTTTATTGTATTCTCTTTGTCCTGATGTCCATTGTCTTGCTTATAAATATTGTATGTGCACACTCTGAATAAATTAAGGAAATAAAATCCTTCTCTTTACTCTTTGCAAACTCTCTCATCTCTCTCTCTCTTGTTCCACGGATTCCCCATCACTCATACTCTGTTCTTACTCTGTTTTACTCTGTTCTTCATTTTCTTTCAGAAGCAATGATGCATGAGGATTGGAAAGAATCTGTGGGAGATGAAGCAAATGCTATGATAAGGAATGACACTTGGTATGAGAGTGAATTACCAAAAGGAAAGAAGGCAGTGACTAGTAGATGGATCTTCACTATCAAATACAAGTCTGATGGAACCGTGGATAGGAAGAAGACAAGGCTAGTGGCAAGAGGGTTCACTCAGACCTATGGAGAAGATTATATTGACACCTTTGCACCAGTCGCTAAGCTTCACACCATTAGGATAGTCCTATCTCTTGCTGTGAATCTTGAATGGGACTTGTGGCAAATGGATGTGAAGAATGCTATCTTGCAAAGTGAGCTAGAAGATGAGGTATATATGCATCCTCCTCCTGGTCTTGAGCATCTAGTGAAGCCAGGAAATGTTTTCAGATTGAAGAAAGCTATATATGGGTTGAAGCAATCTCCTAGAGCTTGGTACAGGAAGCTGAGTACAACACTTAATGGGAGAGGGTTCAGGAAGTCTGAACTAGATCACACACTCTTCACACTGGTCAGACCATCAGGGATCATTGTGATTCTAGTGTATGTGGATGATTTGATTATCACAGGAAGTGATAAGGCTGGGATTAAAGCCACTAAAGAGTTTCTCAAGTCTGTGTTTGACATTAAAGACTTGGGAGAGATGAAGTATTTCTTGGGGATTGAGATATGCAGATCTAAGGAGGGATTCTTTATGTCTCAAAGGAAGTACACTATGGATATGTTGAAGGAGACTGATGTGCTTGGAGGGAAGATAGCTAAGACACCTCTTGAGGAGGGGTATAAGGTCTTTCGTGAGGGGGAGGTTGAAGAGAACCAATTGTTTGAGGATGCTAAGCTGTATAGAAGGATCGTTGGTAAGCTGATCTACTTGACCATCACCAGACCTGATATATGCTTTGCTGTGAATCAAGTGAGCCAGCATATGCAGGCGCCAAAAGTACATCACTGGAAGATGGTTGATAGGATACTGAGGTATTTGAGTGGCTCGCCTGGACAAGGAGTATGGATGGGTTGTAATGGTAGTACAGAAGTGGTTGGGTATTGTGATGCTGATTGGGTAGGAGATAGAGTGGACAGGAGGTCAACTACTGGTTATTGTACATTCATTGGAGGTAATCTTGTTACTTGGAAGAGTAAGAAGCAGAAGGTCATCTCCTGTTCAAGTGCTGAAGCTGAGTATAGAGCTATGTTGAAGCTGACAAACGAGTTGGTGTGGATCAAGGGTATATTGAAGCATCTAGAGATTGAGCAGTCTACTCCCATGACCATGCATTGTGACAATCAAGCAGCTATCCACATTGCTTCTAACTCAGTCTTTCATGAGAGAACAAAGCACATAGAAGTTGATTGTCACAAGGTGAGACAGATGATTATACTAGGAGTGATTCTGCCATGCTATACAAGAAGTGAAGACCAGCTTGCAGATGTGTTTACTAAGGCAGCGAGATTAAAGACAATGGAGTCCATACTATCCAGGCTTGGACTCATTGATCTTAACCCCAGGAGCTGATCCCCTTGTCATGAGATCTCCACTCTTTTTCCCTCATCAAAGTTTTGTCCCATTGGGTTGTCTTTGGTGAGGTTTTTAATGAGGGAAGATCTCATGGCAATCCAATCTTGACTTGTTCCACATGGTCAAGCTTGAGGGGGAGTGTTCAGATGAGGTGATGAAGAGTTGATATATTGAGAGAGGAAGAGATTTGGAGATGACAGTAACTTTTGGGATTTACCACAGTAACTTTAGTTTTACTGTGGTAACTAAGTTAAAAGCTTTGGAAGTTACCTTGCATCCCTTTGGAGAGTGGAGCACGACACAGGAGAGTACGGATAAGGGATGAGCAGTGCGGAAAGGAAGAAGAGAGTCTTGGACAGCCTGTCATGTGGAAAGGAGAAAATGCTTTGCTTGTTGCAAGCATGTGAGAAAGCATAGCCAAGTATTTCAAAAGGACTTCCAGCCTGTCCATTGACTCCACATTCTTATGAATTTTGAAAACCCTTGTTGCTCTCTCTATATATTCTTGTAAACCTCATCAGATATCAATTAATGAAGTTTTGAGTCTCTCTCTCTTTATTCTCACCAGAATTTCTTAATCTCCCTAATCTTGTCTAATCTTTTCATCTAATTATCTCTGATTGTTTGAATCATGCTCTAAAACACAAAAGTGTTTACTTCTGAGACCTGAGACACTGAAACAATACTACTCGGTTGCACCGGTTCAAAACAAGTTAGTTCATCATAGGTATTATTGACAACAAGTTCAGATTGAGAAGAGAAAAGAGAAAACTCATTTTCTTTTATTACCTTAGATGGCTTTGTTTTCAGCACTTGGTTAGCTGGTTCCTTCTTAGAACACAGTGGCTCATTGGCTCTTGAGGGAGGACGTGGGTTTGGCCTTCTTTGCTTATGTGACTGAGACTTTCTTGGCAGATCACAATCATGGCACCATGGCTTGATTTGGTTTCTGCTATAGCTACCAAAGTGTTTCTTCATGACATCTTTGAGCTCAAACCAGCACCCAACTTGTGCTTCTCTGTTCTTCTCTGGTAGTAACAAGCTGATCCCACCATTGAATGGCATCTCCACGAGAACTTTTGGTGCAGCACGGGTATGGCTTAAACTCGGATCACTTGAAGGTGGATGGATAGAGGGTTATTCTTGTTGGAATTCATGAGTGTTTGTCTCATGTCAAGAGAGTATTCAGTTAACTTGTAACTGAATCCTTCAACCATACAATAGAACTCACCCTTACAATGGAAGAGACAACTGCTAGTGGTTGTATCCTCTCTCCTGACCTATACTATAACCAAGATCCTAGAGAGTAAAGCTGGTTATAGAAATCTGAGAATCTCTAGTTTGAATCTATCCTTCTGTAGTAACACAACACTTTGAGTTTGTGTACTTGATGAAGAGGATTTAGAATCAGTAAGCTAGAGTTTAAGGCGATAGATAAAGAAGAGTTTAGAGTAAGTTTTACAAGTATTAGGAACATAAGAGAAAGAGATAAGGCAGCCTCTAAACCATAATGCTTAACTCCCTACATTGTGAATATTGTTTAGACACAATATAGAGAGAGACCACAATTTAGATAGAGAGAACTTGTATTGATCTTGGATAGATGTTAGAGAGGTGAAGCCTTTAAATAGGCAACCAGTTCAAAAACAAAAGATTAAATCAGGGAATGACTAAACAACTAATATAATGGGGAAATGGAAGAGGCCAGGAGGATATGGACAAGGGAAGCCACGACCAGATGAGGAGAAAGGGACAGGAGAGGTTGGCACAGCACTGCTTGAGTGAAAGTGGCAGGCGGCTGCTAGCAAACTTGTTTCTTCTTTTCAAATTCAAACCAGCCTCTCTTATTTAAATTCTATTGACATAAAGAGAAATGTAGATAAGAGAAGTAAGCAAGATGGTAGTATGGGAGAACAAGAATCAGTTTGGTCCGTACAAGCCATGGGAACCATTTCCGTGCAAACGAGCTCCAGTTATGCAGTCTAACCTAGCATGAAGTGGAAGCCAAGGAACTGATTCAAATCGACCAGATAGCTGTTGAATGGTCAAGGGAGCCGTTGGGAGTTCAGAAGCAAGTGGACATATTTAAAATGGTATAAGTCACATGTTCACTTAAGGAAAGAGCTGTTGGGCGACCTGTCACTATCAACCTCGACCAGATGCATTTTAAACTCATATTCTCTTTGTCTTGACTTGTTTGTAACTTGCCTATAAGTATTGTATCCTGAGGAACTAATTAAATCAAGGAAATAAAATCCTTCTCTTTACTCTTTGCAAACTCTCTCATCTCTCTCTCTCTCTCTTTATTCTCACCAGAATTTCTTAATCTCCCTAATCTTGTCTAATCTTTTCATCTAATTATCTCTGATTGTTTGAATCATGCTCTAAAACACAAAAGTGTTTACTGAGACCTGAGACACTGAAACAATACTACTCGGTTGCACGGTTCAAAACAAGTTAGTTCATCATAGGTATTATTGACAACAAGTTCAGATTGAGAAGAGAAAAGAGAAAACTCATTTTCTTTATTACCTTAGATGGCTTTGTTTTCAGCACTTGGTTAGCTGGTTCCTTCTTAGAACAGTGGCTCATTGGCTCTTGAGGGAGGGCGTGGGTTTGGCCTTCTTTGCTTATGTGGTGAGACTTTCTTGGCAGATCACAATCATGGCACCATGGCTTGATTTGGTTTCTGCTATAGCTACCAAAGTGTTTCTTCATGACATCTTTGAGCTCAAACCAGCACCCAACTTGTGCTTCTCCTGTTCTTCTCCTGGTAGTAACAAGCTGATCCCACCATTGAATGGCATCTCCACAGAACTTTTGGTGCAGCCTGGGTATGGCTTAAACTCTGGATCACTTGAAGGTGGATGGATAGAGGGTTATTCTTGTTGGAATTCATGAGTGTTTGTCTCATGTCAAGAGAGTATTCAGTTAACTTGTAACTGAATCCCTTCAACCATACAATAGGAACTCACCCTTACAATGGAAGAGACAACCAACTAGTGGTTGTATCCTCTCTCCTGACCTATACTATAACCAAGATCCTAGAGAGTAAACTGGTTATAGAAATCTGAGAATCTCTAGTTTGAATCTATCCTTCTGTAGTAACACAACACTTTGAGTTTGTGTACTTGATGAAGAGGATTTAGAATCAGTAAGCTAGAGTTTAAGACAGTAGATAAAGAAGAGTTTAGAGTAAGTTTTACAAGTATTAGGCTGCCTTAAGAGAAAGAGATAAGGCAGCCTCTAAACCATAATGCTTAACTCCTACATTGTGAATATTGTTTAGACACAATATAGAGAGAGACCACAATTTAGATAGAGAGAACTTGTATTGATCTTGGATAGATGTTAGAGAGGTGAAGCCTTTAAATAGGCAACGGTTCAAAAACAAAGATTAAATCAGGGAATGACTAAACAACTAATATAATGGGGAAATGGAAGAGGCCAGGAGGATATGGACAAGGAAGCCACGACCAGATGAGGAGAAAGGGACAGAGAGGTTGGCACAGCCTCGCTGAGTGAAAGTGATGCCAGTTGCTTCTCCAAAGCACCCCATGTGACTTCTTCTTTTCAAATTCAAACCAGCCTCTCTTATTTAAATTCTATTGACATAAAGAGAAATGTAGATAAGAGAAGTAAGCAAGATGGTATGGGAGAACAAGAATCAGTTTGGTCCGTACAAGCCATGGGAACCAAGCTATTACAACCTTGAGCTCCAAGTTATGCAGTCAACCTAGCATGAAGTGGAAGCCAGGAACTGATTCAAATCGACCAGATAGCTGTTGAATGGTCAAGGGAGCCGTTGGGAGTTCAGAAGCAAGTGGACATATTTAAAATGGTATAAGTCACATGTTCACTTAAGGAAAGAGCTGTTGGGCGACCTGTCACTATCAACCTCGACCAGATGCATTTTAAACTCATATTCTCTTTGTCTTGACTTGTTTGTAACTTGCCTATAAGTATTGTATCCTGAGGAACTAATTAAATCAAGGAAATAAAATCCTTCTCTTTACTCTTTGCAAACTCTCTCATCTCTCTCTCTCTCTCTTGTTCCCGCGGATTCCCCATCACTCACACTCTGTTCTTACTCTGTTTTACTATGTTCTTCATTTTCTTTCATGGTATCGAGCTTTAAGCTCTTGAGAACCTCAATCACTTCATAAACACTCTTTACTTACCTTTCTCTTCAGATTCATCTTGTTAGTTTCTTAAAATTCTCTTGAAATTCTTTTATCCATGGATAATAAAACTCTGTTCTTTAGTGTTCTTGAGGTTTCATTCTCTGTTCTTGGTTGTGCTTACTCTATTCTGTCTCTATTTCATTTTCTTGAGAGATTACCTTGATTCTAGACTTAGTTCTCTCAGTTCCACAGCTTAACTCCCTCAAATCCAGCCTTGAAAAATTTAAATTCTTCTTGGCCTACTTGTAGAGAGATGGAGCACCACAGGCAGTTCTCATCCCATGTACACTCAAGGGACCAGGAAACTACATCACTTGGTCTAGGATGACCAGAGCAGCCCTTGGAGGAAGAGGTCTTTGGGAGCATGTTACTTCAAGTTCAGCTCCAAAGCAGATCACCCAAGGAGAAGATGGCAAGGAGATTGTAGTGATAGATGAAAGCAAATGGGTTGGGGAAGATCTCATGGTTGTATCCTCTCTCCTGACCTATACTATAACCAAGATCCTAGAGTAAAGCTGGTTATAGAAATCTGAGAATCTCTAGTTTGAATCTATCCTTCTGTAGTAACACAACACTTTGAGTTTGTGTACTTGATGAAGAGGATTTAGAATCAGTAAGCTAGAGTTTAAGGCGATAGATAAAGAAGAGTTTAGAGTAAGTTTTACAAGTATTAGGCTGCCTAAGAGAGAAAGAGATAAGGCAGCCTCTAAACCATAATGCTTAACTCCCATTGTGAATATTGTTTAGACACAATATAGAGAGAGACCACAATTTAGATAGAGAACTTGTATTGATCTTGGATAGATGTTACAAGAGAGGTGAAGCCTTTAAATAGGCAACCAGTTCAAAAAAACAAAGATTAAATCAGGGAATGACTAAACAACTAATATAATGGGGAAATGGAAGAGGCCAGGAGGATATGGACAAGGGAAGCCACGACCAGATGAGGAGAAAGGGACAGGAGAGGTTGGCACAGCCTCGCTGAGTGAAAGTGACAGGCCAGCTGCTTCTCCAAAGCACCCCATGTGACTTCTTCTTTTCAAATTCAAACCAGCCTCTCTTATTTAAATTCTATTGACATAAAGAGAAATGTAGATAAGAGAAGTAAGCAAGATGGGCGGTATGGGAGAACAAGAATCAGTTTGGTCCGTACAAGCCATGGGAACCAAGCTATTCCGTACAACCTTGAGCTCCAAGTTATGCAGTCTAACCTAGCATGAAGTGGAAGCCAAGGAACTGATTCAAATCGACCAGATAGCTGTTGAATGGTCAAGGGAGCCGTTGGGAGTTCGAGCAAGTGGACATATTTAAAATGGTATAAGTCACATGTTCACTTAAGGAAAGAGCTGTTAGGCCTGTCACTATCAACCTCGACCAGATGCATTTTAAACTCATATTCTCTTTGTCTTGACTTGTTTGTAACTTGCCTATAAGTATTGTATCCTGAGGAACTAATTAAATCAAGGAAATAAAATCCTTCTCTTTACTCTTTGCAAACTCTCTCATCTCTCTCTCTCTCTCTTGTTCCCGATTCCCCATCACTCACACTCTGTTCTTACTCTGTTTTACTATGTTCTTCATTTTCTTTCATGGTATCGAGCTTTAAGCTCTTGAGAACCTCAATCACTTCATAAACACTCTTTACTTACCTTTCTCTTCAGATTCATCTTGTTAGTTTCTTAAAATTCTCTTGAGAATTCTTTTATCCGATGGATAATAAAACTCGTTCTTTAGTGTTCTTGAGGTTTCATTCTCTGTTCTTGGTTGTGCTTACTCTATTCTGTCTCTATTTCATTTTCTTGAGAGATTACCTTGATTCTAGACTTAGTTCTCTCAGTTCCACAGCTTAACTCCCTCAAATCCAGCCTTGAAAAATTTAAATTCTTCTTGGCCTACTTGTAAGAGATGGAGCACCAGAGCAGTTCTCATCCCATGTACACTCAAGGGACCAGGAAACTACATCACTTGGTCTAGGATGACCAGAGCAGCCCTTGGAGGAAGAGGTCTTTGGGAGCATGTTACTTCAAGTTCAGCTCCAGCAGATCACCCAAGGAGAAGATGGCAAGGAGATTGTAGTGATAGATGAAAGCAAATGGGTTGGGGAAGATCTCATGGTGCTGTCTATCTTGCATAGCTCTCTTGATGGTCCACTTATGGACACATACTCACACTGTACAACTCCAAAACAGTTGTGGGATACTCTACAAAGAGTGTATGGTAACACTTCAAACCTTACAGGGATCATGAAGTGAAGAGAGCCATCAACACTTTGCAGCAAGAAGAAGGAGACTTCACCAAACACCTTGGGAAGTATAGTCAGCTATGGTCTGAGCTGGAGATGTTAAGGCCAAGCTCCAATGACCCTGAGACAATTGAAGCCAGCGTGAGCAAGACAAGATCTTTGGACTGCTCTTCACACTCAGCCAAGCTTCAATGATGTGGTCGACACATTTTAAGAGAAAAGGAGCTTCAAGCTATGATGAAGTATGTGCTCAGCTACAAAAGGAGATAGGCTCAGATGGACTCTTTGGAGGTGGAAGGGAGACTTATCCATGGCACATAAGGTTGAGAAGGTGGAGAGTGCTTGGTAACAAGGCTCACTTCAAGCCAAGAGGAGGAGGAGACAAGTCAGTAACTTGTGAGCATTGCAAGTACAAAGGCCACTCAAAACCAACTGCTGGGTTCTGCATCCTCATCTCAGGCCAGCCTCAGCAAATAAATACAGCCACACCAGAGTCCATGAAGCAAGAGCTCAGGGCATCCAACACCCAGCTATATGCATGGGAAATGATGGTAGAGCCTTGACCTCTACAACCCACACTGGTGGTTCCACCTCCACGCCTTGTCTCAACCATCTCAGGAGGATACATTCATCAGGAAGTCAGAACTTGAGGCCTTGATCAAGGCTCTCAATGCAAACTCAGTAACCAAAGTATTAATGCTTTAAATTCTATCCATAATTCATCTCACACTGCTAGGCCATTGATCATTGATTCAGGAGCTTCTCATCATATGATTGGGGATGCTAAACTGATTAGTGATATTAAACCTGCCCTAGGAAGTGTTGTAATTGCAAATGGTGATAGAATTCCAATAGAAGGAGTAGGAATCTGAATCGTTTGATAAAGAATCTCAAGCTTTTACATGCCAGCCTTTGCTTCTAATCTTTTATCTGTGAAAGAGCAACTAATGATTTAAATTGCCATGTTATTTTTAGTCCTAATGATGTGTGCTTTCAGGATATTAAGACCAGTAAGATGTTGGGCAAAGGTGTAAGCAAGGGAGAGCTGTATTTCCTTGAAGATACCAAACTTAGCTCGATTCTACTTATGCTTTTAATTCGCTCGCTTTAGCTAATGATGTGTTATGGCATGCTAGATTAGGCCACCCCATTCTCATGCTTTAAAATTGATGTTCCCTGATCTATCTTTGCAAAATGAAACTTGTGAGGCTTGTATTCTTGCAAACATCATAAATCAGTATTTCCTTCATCTATGACTATCTATGAGAATTGTTTTGATCTAGTTCACTCGATGTTTGACTTCACCTTGTGTTTCTAGAGAAAATCATAAATATTTTGTGACATTCATAGATGAGAAATCAAAATATACTTGGCTCACACTGATTCAAAGCAAAGATAGGGTCCTAGAAGCTTTTATAAACTTCCAAAACTATGTCACTAACCATTTCAATTCCAAGATAAAAATTTTAGGTCGATAATGGGGAGAATACACTAGCCATGCCTTCACACAACACTTAGCAAAACATGGTATCATTCACCAGACCAGCTGCCCATACACACCACAACAAAATGGAGTGGCTGAGAGGAAAAATCGCCATCTTATGGAGGTTGCAAGGAGCATGATGTTCCACACCAATGTCCCAAAGAGGTTTTGGGGAGATGCTGTGGTTTCTGCATGCTATCTTATCAACAGGATTCCTACCAAAGTCCTCAAAGATGTCTCTCCATTTCAGGTATTAAACAAGACTCAGCCTCCCATAAATCATTTATGCGGTGTTTGGGTGTGTGTGCTATGTATTGGTACCAGGTGAACAAAGGAACAAGCTTGATCCCAAGAGTATCAAAGCTATGTTCATAGGATACCCTCACACACGAAAGGGTACAAGTGTTATGTACCAGATTCAAGAAAAGTAATGGTCTCAAGGGATGTGAAGTTTGTAGAATCAAAGGGGTACTATAGTGAGAAGAGCTGGGAAAGTCTTAGAGATCTCTCACAGAACCATCGATAGGGCAAACAACCCGAGAACCATTCCGAGAGTTTAGGCATTACTCAGCCTAGAGGCGTGAGGCCTAGAACCACTACATCACCACCAGTTGCTGTCAACAATGAAGAAGCAGCACCAAGTGTTGAACCAGTCCATCCTGATCCCGAGGGGCAATGAGCATGAACCAACACCGAAACACCGAAGATGGTTCAGCTTCAGTTCATGATCAAGATGGAGCAGAATTTGATCGGTCTAGTGATGATCAGTGTGATGATGATCAAGGACAGGAAGAGGCAGTAATAGAGGAGAAGATTCAGACATTAAGAAGAAGTACCAGAGTGAGAAAAGATCCATCTAATTGGGTTAACACCGAGTATACTTCAACAGCAATGGAGTAGCTCATCCTATCCGTGCAGCCTGCTCCTTTGCTAGTTATCCTCAAGAGCATGTAGCCTTCATCACCAATCTGATCAAGATTATGTTCCAAAGACTTATGAAGAAGCAATGGAGCATGATGAGTGGAGAGATTCTGTTGGAGATGAAGTTGGAGCCATGATCAAGAATGATACTTGGTATGAGACTGAGCTTCCTAAAGGAAAGAAAGCAACAGTCAGCTACTCTTTACCATCAAGTACAAGGCAAATGGTCAACCAGAGAGGAAGAAGACAAGACTAGTGGCAAGGGGATACACTCAAGTCTATGGAGAAGACTACCTAGACACATTTGCACCAGAGCTAAACTCCACACCATAAGGATCCTACTTTCGTTGCTGTGAACTTGGAATGGGATTTATGGCGATGGATGTCAAAATGCCTTTCTTCAAGGAGAGCTAGAAGATGAGGTCTACATGAGACCACCACCTGGTATGGATGACATGGTCAAGCCTGGAAATGTCCTAAGATTGAAGAAAGCTATCTATGGATTAAAGCAATCACCAAGAGCCTGGTATCACAAGTTAAGTACAACCCTTAATGGAAAAGGGTTTGTTAAATCGAACGATCACACACTCTTCACTCTCACCAGCATGCAAGGGATTGTGGCAGTTCTAATTTATGTAGATGATATCATCATCACAGAAATGACAAGGAAGGTATCATCTCAACTAAAGCTTTTCTTAAATCTGCTTTTGATATTAAAGATTTGGTGAGTTAAAGTACTTTCTAGGGATAGAAATATGCCGCCTAAAGAGGGGCTCTTCCTATCTCAAAGAAAGTACACACTTGATATCTTAAGTGAGGCAGGAAAGCTTAAAGAAAGAACAGCCAAGACACCACTGAAGAAGGGTACAAGGTCTTGCGTGAGGGGAGTTTGAAGATGAACCATTTGGAGACTTCAAACTCTATAGGAAAATGGTTGGGAAGCTGATCTATCTTACCATCACAAGACCAGATATTTGCTTTGCAGTGAACCAAGTCAGTCAGCATATGCAAGCCCCTAAAGTTCATCATTGGAATATGGTGGAAAGGATTCTAAGATATCTAAGGGAAGCTCCTGGTCAAGGTGTATGGATGGGTTGCAACAAGAGCACGAGATTGTAGGATACCGTGATGCAGATTTGGCGGTGATAGAGTGGACAGGAGGTCTACAACAGGCTATTGCACCTTCATAGAGCCAATCTAGTCACTTGGAAAAGCAAGAAGCGTAAGGTTGTATCATGTTCAAGTGCTGAGGCAGAATATAGAGCCATGAGAAAGTGACCCGGTGAGCTTATATGGATCGAGAAACTTGCTAAAGGACTTGGGCATTGAGACAACAACACCAATCACAATGCACTGTGATAACCAGGCAGCCATTCACATAGCCTCCAACTCAGTCTTCCATGAGAGAACAAAACACATTGAAGTGGATTGTCACAAGGTGAGACAAGCGTGGAGCGAAGATCATTCTACCTTGCTACACTAGGAGTGAAGATCAGCTAGCGGATATCTTCACCAAAGGAGCAAGTACTAAGGTCTGTGAGTCCATCCATCCAAGATTGGGACTCATAGACTTGACCAGATCATGATCCTCTTAATCCATGAAGCATCTACTCTTTTTCCTCTTGTGTGTTTTTGTCCCATTGGGTTTTTCACACAAAAGGTTTTAATGAGGGATGTCTTCATATTCCAAGCTTAACCATACCTTATGGCTAAGCTTGAGGGGAGTATTGACATAAAGAGAGAAATGTAGATAAGAGAAGTAAGCAAGATGGGCTAGTATGGGAGAACAAGAATCAGTTTGGTCCGTCAAGCCTTGGGAACCAAGCTATTCCGTACAACCTTGAGCTCCAAGTTATGCAGCCTAACCTAGCATGAAGTGGAAGCCAAGGAACTGATTCAAATCGACCAGATAGCTGTTGAATGGTCAAGGGAGCCGTTGGGAGTTCCAGAAGCAAGTGGACATATTTAAAATGGTATAAGTCACATGTTCACTTAAAGAAAGAGCTGTTGGGCGACCTGTCACTATCAACCCTAATCGCATGCATTTTAAACTCATATTCTCTTTGTCTTGACTTGTTTGTAACTTGCCTATAAGTATTGTATCCTGTGGAACTAATTAAATCAAGGAAATAAAAATCCTTCTTACTCTTTGCAAACTCTCTATCTCTCTCTCTCTTGTTCCACGGATTCCCCATCACTCACACTCGTTCTTACTGCTTTACTGTTCTTCATTTTCTTTCAAATTCAAACTGATTTCCTTGACTTTGAGCTTCCTAACGTCCATAAGGTCCTCCACAACTCTTTCCTTGCCTTGCAAGTCAGGTTAGGTCAAGTGGTAGCTTCAGGAGCAAGTCTGTACAAAAAACGTAACCAAATTGGCTCTCTTGATGAACTTATCCTTGGATCATCAACCAGCTTCTTCTTCTGGTCATTCCTTTATTAATTTCAATACTCCCCTCAAGCTTGACCATGATCCTGGGAAAGTTTGAACTGAGAGTACTGCCTCATTAAAACCTAGTGGAAAACCTCATGGGATAAAACCATCACTTAGGAAAAAGAGTGCAACTACCCTCAGCCTAGGGATTGGCCAGTGGGTTTATGTGTCTTATGATCAAGTTTAGGACTCATAAACCTGGATCATGGCCTTACTTCAATGGCGCGTGCACCAATGCCTTTCTTGCTTCACACTCAAAATTTCTTGAACTTCCATGTGGCTGGTTCTTTATCTCCCTTCTTCTGACCTCTTGCCATCATTAAAGGGTTTGATCCACGACCAGACTCTTCTCATGAGGTCCAAGTACCTGATTCAAACAATGCATACACACTTGCATCAATTCTCAAGGGGAAAACCTATTCAAAACAGAATAAGTAACTAGGTACTTCCCTTGCATAAGTTTCTCAAGAATGGACATTGGCTTTCATATTTAACACCCTCCTCAAGTGACCTGAGAATGAGAGTATTTGGTCAAGCTTGGAAGATGAGAACCAATGATGATCACCATGCCTTGAGACAACCGCCTCTTAACTTGAAGCTTCATCAACTGTACAAGCACACATGCTATGGGCTGATTCATAGCTTCCCCACTGAAGGTAACTGTTCTAACTCCTTTAGAAGCTGATCCATAGCTTCCCAACCAGAAGGTAACTGTTCTAACTCCATGCCTTGGGCTGATTCATAGTTTCTTTCCACTAGCTTGACTTCCACCTGATCTTGTCAAGTAGTCTCTGTGGCCATCTGTTCTAACACCAAGTTGTTGCTGTCCTTGTTGAATTTTCTTGAAATGGCTTCTAGACAGCCATGGAAGCTCATTTACAGCCCCTCAAGACTGACTCCAGTATAGGAGGAGACAAGCTTGATATGAGCTTTGCTACCTTGTCTACTCACAACTATTTCTCCATGGTCAGGAATATGATCTTGTGCGTGCTCGATCAACATGGGAAATCAACAAACCAACACTAAGACAAGCATCAGTGAGACAACAAGAGACCATAACATTGGTTTTCACCAAGTCTGATCTTTAAAACACAATTTAAATAAGCACGTTGAAGAATGGACGATATCCTAGAAGATTCTATCCTAGCAACACTCTCTGAATCCTAATCATCAAGACTAAGCACCAGCAACAAGAAAATTAATTTTCCTAAGGTCGGGCAAGACAATCTTTCAAGACAGCTTAACTTCAAGACATTTTGACAACCTTAGCAGACTTAAACAAGAGATTGTGAGAATAGAGAATTAAGTAACCAAAGAGTAAAAAGAACAAGAGAATATAGAGAATAGAGAATGATGTAACCAGAGTTTTAGTAGGCTGAGAATAGAGAATGATGGAGAATAAGTAACCCGAGAATCGAGAATGAGAGAATAGAGAATGAGAATTTGCTCAAGAGTTCTAATGGACAGATTTTTGCTCTTTTTTGAGTTTTCATGGAAGCATAAACAGCCAGAGCATCCAATACTCATCAAGAGTTTGGTGCTTTAGTAGCTGAAACACAATGGACCATTGAACAATTAATTTGCTCATGATCTTGGACAAGTGCCACCGAATAACTCATGAACTGATGTTTTCCAGGCTTTCAACAAGAGAACCATCAAAATAACACATAAACAAGTATTTTCTATGGCTCACACAACAAAGAAACCAATGGATCAAAACAGTCATCAATCGGGTCAAAGAGATGCTCCATAAAGAAAGCTATTATCCAATGGATAAAGCATAATGGTAAGCATTTTCTAAATATTTCTTCCTCAAGCTTGATTCAAGATACTAACAAGTACTGACCAAGCTAACACTATATCGAGTGGAGAGAAAATATTTATTCAAAAGAGAGAAAATGGGTGAGTTTAATCCCAAAGAAGAGCAACAAGGCTCGATACCATGTTGGAATTCATGAGTGTTTGTCTCATATCAAGAGAGTATTCAGTTAACTTGTAACTGAATCCTTCAACCATACATAGAACTCACCCTTAATGGAAGAGACAACCAACTAGTGGTTGTATCCTCTCATTGTACCTCTATACTATAACCAAGATCCTAGAGAGTAAACTGTTATAGAATTGAGAATCTCTAGTTTGAATCTATCCTTCTGTAGTAACACAACACTTTGAGTTTGTGTACTTGATGAAGAGGATTTAGAATCAGTAAGCTAGAGTTTAAGACAAGAGATAAAGAAGAGTTTAGAGTAAGTTTTACAAGTATTAGGCTGCCTTAAGAGAGAAAGAGATAAGGCAGCCTCTAAACCATAATGCTTAACTCCTACATTGTGAATATTGTTTTAGACACCATATAGAGAGAGAGAGCCACGAATTTAGATAGAGAGAACTTGTATTGATATCTGATAGATGTTACAAGAGAGGTGAAGCCTTTAAATAGGCAAACGTTCAAAAACAAAGATTAAATCGTGGAATGACTAAACAACTAATATAATGGGGAAATGGAAGAGGCCAGGAGGATATGGACAAGGAAGCCACGACCAGATGAGGAGAAAGGGACAGGAGAGAGGTTGGCACAGCCTGCTTGAGTGAAAGTGACAGCCAGTCAGCCTCCAAAGCACCCCATGTGACTTCTTCTTTTCAAATTCAAACCAGCCTCTCTTATTTAAATTCAAACTGATTTCCTTGACTTCTTGGAGCTCCCAACGTCCATAAGGTCCTCCACAACTCTTTCCTTGCCATGTCAGGTTAGGTCAAGTGGTAGCTTGTGGAGCAAGTCTCAGACAAAATGTAACCAAATTGGCTTCTCGATGAACTTATCCTTGATCATCAAGCTTCTTCTTCTGGTCATTCCTTTATTAATTTCAGTAATTCTAAGAGGCTACTAGCTCCTTTGAACTGTGGTCGCCTGAGCTTATGGTTGGCCAGGATGGTTTGTTACTCAAAGACACAAGATTACCTTGTATTGTCTAAGATGTTTTCACTAGAATTCCTTCCTTTAAGTGAGATCAATGTTCCTTAGCTGAACAGAGAGCAAGAGACAAGAACAAGCTAAGCTGCTGTAAATTATTAGATTCAAAGTTGAGAAGAAACAAAAGGCGTCCCCTTAGCTATAACAAGTCACTAAAACCCTAAGAAGTAAACCAGGCTGGTTTAATTTAATTTAGTCCTAACCAATTGAAATTGTTTAATAAAAATCATAATTGTCTTGGTTTAAATTAAATGAAAACCAAATAATCCCAGTCCAATTACATTGCAATTAAATTGAACCAACAAGCTGGTTTATCTTGATCTTCCCTCCTTGGACCAACCCCCACGATTTGGAGCAAGGCATGGAGACTCTCTCTCTTGTGCTCTCAGTCTTGATCTACCACTGGTCCACTCCATACATTGGCTAGTCCACTTGATACATTCCTGTGCTTGTTCTTCAATATCATCAGCCTCACTCCTCTTTCTAAGGTCATCTCTTCACTTGGTTCATCACTTGGCTCTTCCTCATCACTCACTCTCAGCTCCTCCTCCTTGTCTCTGGTCATGGCTACACCATCTCCTCCTCTCTTTAAAAGGATTTGACCTCAAATCCAAGTCATCAGCAATAAAAGGATCCAAGTCGAACATTAAAAGTAGAACTGATTGAGTACTTCCTTCAAAATCAATCTGGTAGGTATTGAGATGAAGAACCAAAGAGAAGGAGATGCATTGACAAGAGAGAGATAAAGAAGATCAGAGGCTGAGGTTACTTGAGAGAGAAGCATTCTCAGACAGTCTTGGATCACAAGTAACTCCCCTAACTTGCCTTGGAGATAAGGAGTGATGTGAGCTCGTCCATAATGTCTTTAGATACTAGAGAACGTTGGAGAGGAGTTTGGCAAGATCTGAATTCAAACTGGAAGAGTCACATGTTCTGAATAGAGAAGAGAGCTGTTAGGTCCTCACACTCTCAAGGCAACCAGAACTGATTTAAATAATGTTCCCTTAGTTTATTATTTGTGTCACTGTCCCTTCTCTCTCTGGTTTCTCTATATGTAATGTGCAAGCTAAGAAAATTAAGGAGAATGAATCTCCCATTCTGATACTCTCTCCTCAAATTCGTCACTCTCCTCATTCTTCATGCTGTCCAAACTAATCCTCTTGTTCTTACTCTGTTCTTCACTGTTCTTCACCCAAATCTTACCTAAACTCATCTATTCTCCTCACAATTTCACAATTCTAACATGGTATCAGAGCCTAAGCTCCTAACCTCTTTAAATTCAAGAAAATCCATTCTGTTTCTTCTCTGCTCTGTTCTTCCATTCACTCGCTTTCCGTTACTCGCTTCCGTGATACTGTTCTCCTCTCGCTTTTAGTCTCAAAATCCTTTGTTCTTCATTCTATTATCAGAGTATCTTCGTAGAGCTTCTAAGCTCATACACTCTGGTTATTCAAAAAAAAAAAATCCCTTCCCTGCTTCTAGTTTGAAAATTTCGTGTTCTTCATTCTATTATCCAAGGTAAAAGAAATTCAACCATGGAAATAGAAAGGAGAAGCTTGATTCAGTGACCCTTGAGGGGTCTAACTACTTGGTATGGTCAAGATTGGCCAGAGTTACCTTGGAGAGTCATGGACTTTGGGACAGCCACATCATGAAGGCTGAAGCTTCAAAAAGATGACTAAGAGGATAGTCGCAAGTGGCCTGAAGAATGAAGACAAGTGGGTTCAAGAAGATATGTTAACACTTGAGATCATTCAGAGTTCTCTCAAGATCAACTCGAAGCTTACTCACATTGTGAAAGTGCCAAGGAGCTGTGGAGAGTCTACAAAAAGTTTATGGAAATGCCTCCAACCTGAGCAGGTCTTTAAAGTTAAGCAACTTATCAACAACCTGAGCCAAGATGAAATGGAGTTTAATCAGTTCTTGGCAAGTTCAGCAGTTTATGGGCAGAACTTGATGTCTTGAGACCAAGCTCAGAGATCCAGAAGTTCTGAGAGAAAGACAAGAGCAAGACAGAGTTTTCAGTCTGCTCCTGGCCCTGAACCCATCCTATTTCTCTAATCAAGCATATACTAAGAGGAGAAAGGCTACCAAGCTTAAGATGTGTGTTGTTGATTCAAAGAGAACATTGCGCATTACAGTCTTTTTAAAGAAGAAAGGAAGGTAGTTCCCCTGTGAGGAATATGCTTGATCAGAAGAGGCATAAAAGAAGTTAAGGAAAGCCCTTAAGGTCAAGAAGAGACAGGTTTATGAGAAGATCAAGTCAAGCATGACCGCCTCGCTAAAGTTGTTGAGCGCCAAGTTGAATGGCTTTGTCTGTACTCAGCTCTCACCACTGAGTCTAATGAAGGAGGAAGTTGGAACCATGCAATGATCAAAGATGGTCCCATAAAAGTTAGTGATATTGAGCCACTGATCAAAGCAGCCAAAGCAATTATCTCCGCAGCGTCAGTACACATTCCCATGTCTCTAAGCCAATCATAATAGATTCAGGTTTCAGTCATCATGATTAGTGATAGGAATCTTATTACTGATATTAGACCTGCCTTAGGAATGTTACTATAGCAAATGGAGATAGGTGAGGATAGAAGGAATAGGAAACCTTAAGTTGTTTGATGGGAATCCACGCTTTCTATATGCCCGTTTGCTTCTAACTTACTATCAGTGAAAAGGCCACTGTTGACCTGAATTGTCAGGTGGTTTTAGGCCTAATGATGTCGAAGCTTCAGGACCTTAAGACAGGGAAGGTGATTGGAGAAGGCAAAAGCGATGGTTTATACCATCTCCAAAAGACTAAGCTTTCTTACTCTTCTCCTTCTCGCCCTTTATGCATGACCAGTACTAATCTATGATAGCACTACTTGGCATGCTAGATTAGGTCACCCACACTCACGCATTAGGACTCATGATGCCTGATATGTCCTTTAGTCATCTGGAATGTGAAGCATGCATCTTAGGAAATTGCGATCTGTGTTTCCAAAGATCGCGAACAATCTATGAAAAATGTTTTGACTTAATTCATTCTGATGTTTGGACCTCTCCATGTCTATCTAGAGATAATCACAAGTATTTTGTCACATTTATAGATGAAAAATCTAAATATACTTGGATTACATTGCCCCATCTAAGGATCGTGGTGTTGAGGCATTTATGAACTCCAATCTTATGTCACTAACCATTTTAAAGCTAATGTGAAGGTACTAAGGTCAGACAATGGAGGAGTATACAAGCCATGCTTTCAAGAGTTATTTGGCACAACATGGCATAGTTCACCAAACAAGCTGTCCTTATACACCACAGCAAAATGGAGTGGCTGAAAGAAAGAATAGGCATCCATGGAGGTTGCGATCAATGATGTTTCATGCAAATGTTCCTAAGAGATTCGAGTGATGCTGTGGTGACAGCATGCTATCTAATCAACAGGATCCCCACCAAGGTGCTGAAGGATATTTCTCCTTATGAAGTGCTGAATCAAAACAGACCATCTATTCATCACCTTAGAGTGTTTGATGTGCCTGCTTTGTGCTAATACCAAGGGAGCAAAGAGACAAGCTGAAAGAGCATGAAGTGTATGTTCATTGGCTATTCCACACAGAAAGGATACAAGTGCTACAACCTGAAACAAGAAGAGTACTTGTCTCTAGAGATGTAAAGTTTATGGAAGAAAAATGGTTCTATGTCGAGAAGAATTGGGATGAGCTCAAGGATCTGTCTCAAGCATCGACAAAGCCAATAACCGAGGATAATTATGGAGAATCTTGGAATCAGTCTATCACCCTCAAAGGAGTTTAGGGAAGCTTCTCCACAACCTGAGGACACTCACCCTGATCCTGAAGGCAATGAACAAGAACAGAACAGCAACAAGGTTCAAATGTTCATGATCGAGAGACAAGATCGTGAGACTACCCAAGTTCATGAACAAGAAGAGGAGCAAGAGGAACCAGCTCAGTTCAACCTTTGAGAAGAAGTACAAGGGTACGGAAAGATCCTTCTAACTGGGTTAATACAAGAGTTTACTTCAACAAGTAAGCAAGAGCTCATCCCACTTCAGCAGTATGCTCCTTTGCGCAATTCTCATCTCGAGCACCAAGCTTTCATTGTGGGTTTAGATGAGGCGTATGTAAGATCATATGAAGAAGCAATGGAGCTTGAGGTGTGGAGAAACTCAGTTGGAGATGAGATAAAGGCCATGATTACCAATGATACTTGTATGAAAGTGAACTCCCAAAGGGCAAGAAAGCCGTGTCAAGCAAGTGGGTGTTCACTATCAAGTTTCTACCAAATGGCATTGAGAGGTGAAACAAGACTGGTTGCAAGAGGCTTCACTCAGACATATGGAGGATTATGTTGATACATTTGCACCAGTAGCCGCTGCATACAATCCGTGATCCTCCTATCACTTGCAACAAATTTAGAATGGGAATTGTGCGATGGATGTCAAGAATGCTTTTCTTCAAGGAGAGCTAGAAGATGAGGTCTATATGCATCCACCTCCTGGTCTGAAGCTGGTAAAACCTGGAAATGTTCTAAGACTCAAGAAAGCAATTTATGGACTGAAGCAATCTCCAAGAGCATGGTACCACAAGTTGAAAGTACTACAACGAATGGAAGAGGCTTTAAAAATTAAGCTGATCACACCTTGTTTACTCTTACTGGTCCAAGAGGAATTGTAGTCATCTTGATCTATGTAGATGATATAATCATCACAGCAGTGACAAAGAAGGCATCAAAGAAACCAAGGTATTCCTAAAGTCCGCTTTTGATATTAAAGATTTAGGTGAACTCAAGTACTTCCTGGGATTGAAGTATGTCGCCTAAAGAGGGCTCTTCTGTCTCAAAGGAAGTACACACTTGATCTTTTAACCGAGGCAGAAACCGAGGAAGAACAGCCAAGACACCTCTGGAAGAAGGCAAAGTACTTAGAGAGGGGAGTTTGAGGACAAACCTTATGGTGATGTGAAGCAAGCATTTAAGAATGGTTGGGAAACTCATTTATCTAACCATTAAGGCCAGTTATCTGCTTTGCGAACCAAGTCAGTCAACACATGCAGGCTTCTAAGATTCATCATTGGAACATGGTGAAAAGAATCATGAGATATCCGAGAGAAGCCCGGTCGTGGTGTGGGATGGCGCAATGGAAACACAGAGATTGTAGGCTATTGTGATGCTGATTGGGCAGAGACGAGTTGATAGGAGATCAACTACTGGTTATTGCACTTTCATTGGAGGTAACTTGGTAACTTGGAAGAGCAAGAAGCGAAGGTTGTGTCATGCCTGCGCTGGGTTGATATGAGCCATGAGGAAGCTTACCAACGAAGTTGATTTGGATAAAAGGATTGCTTGGAGACTGGCGCTGAGACTACCACACCTATCACAATTCACTGTGACAATCTGCTGTTCATATTGCCAGTAACTCAGTCTTCCATGAGAGAACCAAACATATTGAAGTAGATCACACAAGGTTAGACAGCTGTGGAGAAGCAATTATCCTACCTTGTTACACAAGAAGTGAAGACCAGCTTGCTGACATCACCAAGGCAGCAAGTACCAAAGTCTCGTGAGTTCATCCACTCTAAGTTGGGACTCATAGACCTCACATCTCACTGACTCTTCTAGCATGGAGACCTCACTTTTCCTTAGTGTGTTTTGTCCCACCGGTTTTTCACACTGTTTTAATGAGGAGTTCTTCATTTCCAAGCTTGATCAGCCTAGGATCAAGCTTGAGGGGAGTATTGAGATGAAGAACCAAAGAGAAGGAGATGCATTGACAAGAGAGATAAAGAGAAGATCGAGGCTGAGGTTACTGAGAGAAGACATTCCGCATAGCCTGGATCACAAGTAACTCTGCCCTAACTTGCCTTGGGAGATAAGGAGTGATGTGAGCTCGTCCATAATGTCTCTTTAGATACTTAGAGAACGTTGGAGAGGAGTTTGGCAAGATCTGAATTCAAACTGGAAGAGTCACATGTTCTCGAATAGAGAAGAGAGCTGTAGGTCCTGTCACTCTCAAGGCAACCAGAACTGATTTAAATAATGTTCCCTTAGTTTATTATTTGTGTCACTGTCCCTTCTCTCTCTGGTTTCTCTATATGTAATGTGCAAGCTAAGAAATAAAATTAAGGAGAATGAATCTCCATTCTGGATACTCTCTCTCTCAAATTCGCCACTCTCCTCATTCTTCATGTCCTAAACTAATCCTCTTGTTCTTACTGTTCTTCACTGTCTTCACCCAAATCTTACCTAAACTCATCTATTCTCCTCACAATTTCACAATTCTAACAGTAGGCATTGTTGTTGATTCTTTTCAGCACTTTGAAAGGTCCATCTTTCCTTGGCAACAACTTTGATTTCCTCTCACAGGGAACCTCTCTTTCCTCATGTGTACCACACTTGATCTCCTCGCCAGGAAAAGTTCTTTTATGCCTTGTTCTTCTGCCTTTCATACATCTTGGTCCTCTCCTCAATGTTCTTCCTGACCTGTTCATGCAAGGACTTAACAAACTCGGCCTTTGCTTGCCATCAAGGTTAGTTTGTTCTTTCAAAGGTAAAGCAAACAAATCAAGAGGTGATAATGGGTTAAAACCATAAACAACATGAAAAGGTGATAGTGTAGTAGCTGAATGCACTGCTCTTCATGTATGCAAACTCTACATGTGGTAAACAATCTTCCCAAGTCTTAATGTTACTCTTAATGATGGCACGCAAGAGTAGACAATGTCCTATTGATTGATTCAGCCATCAGTTTGGGATGACAAGTAGTTGAAAACAACAGCTTAGTTCCCAACTTTCCCCATAGAGTTTTCCAAAATAACTAAGGAACTTAGTATCTCTATCAGAAACTATAGTTCTAGGCATTCCATGCAACCTAACAACTTCTAAAGAATAGATCAGCTACCAAAGATGCATCATCAGTTTTATGACAAGGTATGAAGTGAGCCATCTTAGAGAACCTATCAACAACCACAGATACTATCTCTTCCTTTCTTAGTTCTAGGCAATCCTAAAACAAAGTCCATAGAGATATCAATCCATGGCGCATAGGAATAGATGAGGTGTATACAAACCTGTTGGTTGAACCTTGACTTGGCTTGTTTGCACACACATCTTGAGCACACACGCCTACATCTTTCTTCATGCTCGCCAGTAGAAGTGCTCCTGCAGTGGAGAGTGTTTGGCGACTCCAAAGTGCCCCATCAGCCCTCCTGCAGTGCTTCCCTGACATGTAACTCTCTCAAGAACCACAAGGAACACACAGCGGTTATCATAGAAAAGAAACCCTTTCACCTGATAAAATTTACCACTAGCATGCTTTTCAGATTCTCCAAACACATTTTAAACTCAGATCATCAGCATAAGATTTGATATGTTCAAAACCCAAAAGTTTAGTTTCCATTGAAGATAACAGAGTGTACCTTCTGATAGTGCATCAGCCACTACATTCTCCTTACCTTCTTGTAGTGGATGACATAAGGAAAGGTCTCAATAAACTCTACCCACCTGGCATGTCTCTTGTTCAGCTTCAAGGTTCTTTAAGATGCTTAAGAGATTCATGATCTGTATGGATCACAAACTCCTTAGGCCACAAGTAGTGTTGCCACACTTGCAGAGCTCTCACCAAGGCATACAGCTCCTTGTCATAGTAGTAGTTCAATGTATGCCTGTTTCTCACTGAAGTGTATGGGTTTCTATCCTGCATCAACACAGCCCAATTCCAATTCCGTACATCACATTCAATTTCAAAGTTTTAGAAAAGTCGTGAAGTGCTAGCTAGGGAGCACTTGTTAACTTCTTTAGCATTTGAAATGCTTCTTCGGGCTGCCCCCAAGCAAAACCTACACTCTTTTAATCACTTCAGTCAGTGCTGCAACTGATCGAAATCCTCACAAACCTCCCCAGAAGCCAGCAAGTCCATGAAAACTCCCCGACCTCTCCAATTGATTTGGGTACCGCCACTCTCGATGGCTCTCACCTTCTCCTCATCAACCTGTATGCCCTGTGAAGTCACAACAAAACCTAAAAAGACAAGGTTATCTGTTCCAAAAGAACACTTCGTAGTTAGCATACGTATCTCTTTCCTAAGCACATCTAACCTCGCTCCAAATGGTGAACATGTTCTTTCATAGTCTTGCTGCAGATCAGGATGTCATCAAAATAAACAACTACAAATCCTCTATCAAGGCTCTCAAGACATGATTCATTAACCTCATGAAAGTACTAGGTGCATTAGTGAGACCAAAAGGCATCACAAGCCATTCATACAATCCTAGCTTAGTTTTAAATGCGCTTTTCCTCATCTCCTTCTTTCATTCTAATCTGGTGGTAACCACTTTTAAATCAATTTTAAAAGACACATGAACCATGTAACTCATCTAGCATGTCATCTAAGCAGGATAGATGTCTGTGACTTAATCAGGATGTTGTTGATAAATCGCAGCCTACACACATCCTCCAAATTCCATCTTTCTGGCACTAAAAGAACAGTACAGACAAGGACTCATGCTTTCCCTGATATGTCCCTTCTTCATCAGCTCATTGACTTGTTTCTGAGCTCCTTGGTCTCCACAGATTGGTCCCGATGCTGGTCTTTGGTAAGGTAGCTCCCGCACAAAATCAACTGTGCTCTATCCTCTAATCATGAAGACCAATGGGATTGTCTTCGAAATACATCCCTATACTCCTGCAAAAGACACTCAATCTCCTCTCGATCTCAGGAGTCGTTAGTAGTAGAACTCAACAATTCCTTATAAACCATTAATATCAAATTTGATTGATCAATCACAGCTTTTGATATCTTAAGAAGAGCAAAGAGATCGAGCTTACTTACCTGGCTGGTCTCTCCAATGAGCAAGGTCTGGGGCTGCCTGGACTCTCTCTCTTCATCTTAAGATGCATCTGGTCCTGGTGTACCTCCTAGGTGTCATAGGCCAGGTGACTTGTTTACCCTTGTGAACAAATGTGTGCCGCATTGGTGAAGCCATCATGTACTGATCTCTTATCATACTGCCATGGTCTCCCAAGAAGTATGTGACTAGCTTCCAATGGCGCCACATCACAAGTGATCTCATCCTGGTACTTTCCCACCGAAAGTAAAATTTTCACTTGTTGCTGATCTTTAAACCACCCTCATCATTGATCCATTGCAAGAGATATGGCTTGGGGTGTTTGTAAACTTCAAGACCCAACTTCTCCACTAGCTCATCACTTGCAACATTGGTACAACTGCCTCCATCAATGATAAAGCTACAAACCTTATCTTGTATCAAACATCTGGTGTGAAACAAGTTTTCCCTTTGCTCATCTTCTTTGGCTCAGGCTGTGCATTGAGAAGTCTCTGGTGGTACTAGCAACTCTCCTCGACTGGATACTCCACGCCATCCTCATCGGTTTCTGGCGGCATCTTCTTCTTGAAACTACCTCCCCATTGGCTAGAATAGTCATCACCTTCTTGTTGGTACACTCATTGGCGTAGTGTCAGAACCATGACACTTGAAGCACTTAATGTTCCTGGTTACGGTAGGTGTGGCTACTCCTTTCCTTTGTCATCTCTTTTGGTATCGCTGATGAAGCTCCCTCCCTTGGCTTATCTGATGACTTTTCATCCTTGGAGTACATTGGTTTAGAAGTAGAGCCGTATGGTGACCTGGTAGAACCCCTCCTCTTATTCTCTGCTCAATCGGAATTGCCTTATGTAGTAGCTCATCCATGTCCTCATACTCTTGTAGCTCCAATCTGTCTTGTATGTCTGTTAAGACCTCCTTGGAATCTAGCCATGGTAGCTTCTACACCCTCTTCTAAGTCAGCTTTCAGCATGAGTGTCTCCATTTCTGGTGATGAGTCCTCTACACTCTTAGAACCTTGGGAAAGCCTTCTCGAGTTTCTGGTGGAGATCTCTCCCATAGTGAGTAGGGACAAACCTCTTCCTCATCACAGTTTTCATCTCAAACGAGGCTACTTGGGGCTCTCCATGGCGTCTCCTGGTAGTAGCAATCTGATCCCACCAGACTTATAGCATAGCCACTAAATTGGTGGCTGCTAATCTCACCTTCCTCTCCTCGGTAAACTGCGTGCAATTGAAGACCAGTTCAATCTTCTTCTCCCACTCCAAGTAAGAATCAGGGTCATTCTTGCCATGGAATGGAGGAATTCTAAGCTTGAGATTGCCTGGTTATCAGCTGGCCGTCTGCGGTTATGGTGCTGCTTTGTCTGACTAGCTTGAGACTCATCATCACTTTCATCAGCCTCATCATCTTGAGCTTGCTCACCATAGATCCTATGACCTCCAACCTCAAAATGTGGTCCCCTTATAGGCCTCATGCGTGCTCTCTCTAGCTCTGCAACAGCTGCTACTCTCTCTGTCACGCATCAATATCAACTAAATTATCATTAGCTGGCGAGCTCGGTTGAAGTTAGCTTGCATCCTTCTGGTTATCTCAGCCATCATAGCCTCAAATTGGACTTGATTGAGATTGATTTGCTGGACAGCCGGTTCTTCTGCTCCTCGGGTTCTTCCCAGCTTTCGCCTCTCATCAGCCATTGTCACAAAAGCGGTTAGAGAACACAAAACCACAGAAAACAAACAACTCTCTCTCACTTTCGGTTTTTAAGGCCCAAGTCTCGCTCTTCTCACAAGTTCAGTTAAGATTCAAAGTTCTACACAAGATCTAGAAATAAACCCCAGATGAGAGAAAGAATTAAGAGATTTAGGCACCAGTGACTTACCACCACGATTTGGATTACTCTTGACTAGCTGGATTTCTTCTCAGCTTCTTATTTATTTATTTTTTGTTTTGGATCAAAGATCTCTCTTTTTTTTTTTTTTGATTACCAGGGTTGGCTCAGCTGGCTTACAATAGATAGATAGATAAGAGAAGTGTTTAGATGGATAGAATGATTTGAGTAGTCAAGATCGCAAACCCTAACCTTCAAGTGGCTCACGATACCACTTGGTGCAGCCTGGTATGGCTTAAACTCTGGATCACTTGAAGGTGGATGGATGAGGGTTGTTCTAAGAGGCTACTAGCTCTCCTTTGAACTGTGGTCGTCTCCACGAGCTTATGGTTGGCGTCAAGGATGGTTTGCTACTCAAAGACACAAGATTACCTTGTATTGTCTAAGATGGTTTCACTAGGAATTCCTTCCTTTAAGTGAGACCAATGTTCCTTTAGCTGAACAGAGAAAGCAAGAGACAAGAGCAAGCTAAGCTGCTGTAAATTATTAGATTCAAAGTTGAGAAGAAACAAAGTCCCCTTAGCTATAACAAGTAAGCCCAAAACCCTAAGAAGTAAACCAGGCTGGTTTAATTCTAATTCTGAATCTAACCAATTGAAATTGGTTTAATAAAAATCCTAATTGTCTTGGTTTAAATTAAATGAAAACCAAATAAGCCCAGAATTACATTGCAATTAAATTGAACCAACAAGCTGGTTTATCTTGATCTTCCCTCTTGGACCAACCCCACGATTTGGAGCAAGGCATGGAGACTCTTCTCTTGTGCTCTCAGTCTTGATCTAGTCACTGGTCCACTCCATACATTGGCTAGTCCACTTGATACATCTCTGGTGCTGGTTCTCTTCAATATCATCAGCCTCACTCCCTTCTTCTAAGGTCATCTCTTCACTTGGTTCATCACTTGGCTCTTCCTCATCACTCTCACTCAGCTCCTCCTCCTTGTCTCTGGTCATGGCTACACCAACTTTGATGTAGCCAATCTAACCTTCTTGCTTGGTGAGTAGTTGTGACCATCAAAAACAAGTTCCATTTTATGTTCCCACTCCCGGTAGCTATCATGGTCGTTTTGCCCGGAAAGATGGTATCTTGCTCCTCCTTTTGGTCTTAGCATCCTTACGACCTGAGAAACATTACTTAATAGATTATCAGCAGAAGTTCTTTCAAATTCAAATTGTTTTGCATCTCTAATCCCATGGTAGCCAGCAAGGCATCCATCTGGATTTTACTCAATCTCACAGTAGGAGTCTCCTTTCTTTTACTGACATCTCCAGCCATGGTTTCCTGTTACAACTCAACAAGAAAGGTTAGTACGCAAAAAGATAGCCGAAGCCTCACAATCTCTCAAGTGTTTCTCTCAAAGTTTCTTTGTGAAGTTTTATCTTGTGAATCCAGTAGCTCAGCAGAGAACAAAGATCAAGCTTTAGAGAACAATCCCCACCCCAAAACAGAAAGAAAAAGATAGACAAGAACTGGTTTTGCAAGAGGTTTACCACCAGGGCTGGATTTCTCCTCAGGCAGGCTGGTTTTCTCTTCAGCCGAAGTCGGATTTTCTCTTCGGCTTTCTATGATCTTTCTTTTTTTTTTTTTTGATTACTGGATGGCCCTCTTTGCAGATACAATCAGTAAGAGAGAAAAGAGAATGAAATGAATCTACAGAAACAGAAAGAAATAAATTGAGGTTCCCAAAGAGAATGAGAATTTGAAAAGTTATAGATCAAACCCTAGATCAAGAGCCTTCAATCTGCTCTGATACCACCTGATGCAACCCTTGATGAGATTGGGTTCGTTTGTCCCTGATTCTTTGATGGTGATCAACTGGTTTGATGAACGATGATTGATTTTGTGCGGAATGAACTGATAGATGTTGATGAAGATGGTTTGATGGATAGATGTCGAGATGGAGGATGGATCTTCAGTTGTAGATCGATGGAAAGATCAAAACTTGTGTAGAGAATCAATGGCTAAGAGAATGAACTTTTTTTTCCAGCCAAAGACAATGCTTATGGAGAATGAACTCCTTAGCAATCGATGTTCATAAGATGAACAAAGGATTCATGATTGATAAGAGATTTTTAATCAAAAAGAGTGAATGAAATACATACTGGTCGTGCAGCCTTCATATATAGGCATACAAGAAGGTAGAAAACTAGAAAAAGACTTAGCTAAAAACTAGGAAACAAAGAACTAGGCAAGACTTGACCAGAATTGATTTCTTCTTTGAATGACCCTTGCTTGCCCACGACCTTGACTGGTTTCTTGACTTCCTCTTGGTATTCTTGATGAGAATGGTCTTGAGATGGACTGAGTAAAGGGCTTGTCGAATTTGGAAAGAAACAAGCCCATATTGAACTTTTTGTTAACTTTTTATTGGGTTGAAAAGGGCCCATCTCGACCAGCAGCTAAACCAGCTCCATGTTCAGTGTAACTTCGCTCATCCAGCTACAAATAAGTGTCACTAAGCTCATCCAGCTCCAGGTTAGTGTCACTTAGCTCAATCAGCTCCTTTTCAGCTCCTGGTGCAGTGTCACTTAGCTCACTCAGCTCATTCAGCTCATCTACACTATCTTGAGCTGATTTTAGCTTGTGCACACTCTCTTCAGCTGGTTTCAGCTCGTCCACACTCTGTTTCAGCTCTTCTTCAGTCTCACCAGCTGGATTTAGCTCAGTGAGCTCGCCTTTCATCCAGCCTGGTTTGTCCTTTGTTGAAGAATCAGCTGGTACAGCCATGGTTGCATCATCCCCTCCTCCTTTGAAAAGATTTGTCCTCAAATCTGTATCTCCTATATCAAAAGGAAAGAAGTAAGAAGCGAGACAAATAAGCAAGAAAATAAGCATGAAAGCAATATCAAAAGAAGGTTTTGGACAGAAACTTCCTTGGAGTTTTGAAGCCTTTTTCCTCAAGTACTTCCATCTCCAAATCTCATGCTGATAAGCATGGTCTTTGCTCTCGTCCGTTACACTCCTTTCAGACTGATCCTGTTTATCCTGG
The DNA here is from genome assembly GCA_016771965.1 of Brassica carinata. Taxonomy (NCBI): domain Eukaryota; kingdom Viridiplantae; phylum Streptophyta; class Magnoliopsida; order Brassicales; family Brassicaceae; genus Brassica; species Brassica carinata. Next base: position 37,869,515 of record CM028689.1, read on the forward strand.
ACACTCAAAATAGAAACTAGAATACCAGGATCATATGTGCAGGACATGTACTTGTTCAGATCAGAAACTAAACTCCCTTTCCCTTGATTATGCAGCAAACATTTCAGACCTTTATGATGCATATCAAAGTAAGTATTGTAGACAAGAATGGTGTCAATGCATGAAATAACAAAGATCTTAAAGAAAAACTTCAGAACATGTACAAGTTTCTCAGATTTGGAACACAAAAGATCAGGTTCAAACTGAGAAATACTTAACAAAAGCTCAACATTTCTATCAAAGAATGTGTTATAAACCAGAATGATATCAAGGCACACAACAGAATGGATCAACTTCAAAACGTGCCCCTTATTATCAGATTCAAGACACAAAAGGTTAAGTTCAGAATCATTATAAACAGACTTCAAGACAGAATCATGAGCAAACTCGGTTTCAGCTCTAAGTGTTTTCTGTTCCTGCAACTTTCTAGGTTTATTCAAAGCATAATCAGATGCAAACAAATCACCAGTGATCATTTAATGACTTGAGAAACTCAGAAGATCAAAGCCATTATCTTTCAAACAAAAAAATAATCATGAAGTTTTAAAGCAAATCAGGTTGTTGCACAACAAGGTCAATTCTGTTTTCAGGGTGATCAAGATTTTTATTTTGCTCCATAAACTGATTAAAACTTAAAACAAGACCAGCATTGAGTTCACTAACAGACTGAAAACGTTTTTGATCAGAGAATTTGTCAGGTTCAAGTTTCTTAAAAGAATGAATCATGTTATCAAAAACAGATTTTGAAACACAAAATTCTTTGACTTTCTCAAGACCAAAACGTGTTACATCCTTAGAATCAACCATAACAAACAATGCAGGCACAGAATTGATGACACTAAGTTCCTTACGGTGCTCTTGCGGGGTTAAGAGACAAAGGCGCGGGACTTGTTTCTGATTCCAAGCTTTTCTGCTGCTCCAACACTTCACTTTGTACCACAATCGATTGTTTTGTTTCTGGTGAGTGTTCTTCTGAGACCTGTGTTGGAATGAAGATAAATAAAGCTGGAGCTGATGAGAGATCAAGCAAAACCAGAGCAAGCAAATGAAGCATCGAGCAGGCATTTGAATCTTTTATGCAGTCTTGGAGTGCAAGTAACCTAGAGTGTCTTGGAAGTCAAGGAAAGTGGGGAACTTCGTTCAGCTGAGTCTGATGAAGCATATTTGAAGTTTAAAATAGAGATCAGACCATTGGAGAGAGATCAGACAAGTTGGGAATAAAATAGAGTAAAAGTCACATGTGCATAAGGAGATGAGCCTGCTGTCACTTTCACTCAACCAAACTGTGCCCATTGTAAGAATATGAGATTTAGTTGGTTCTGGATGAAGAACATTGCAAGAGAGAGAGAGTTGAGATTGAGAGAGAGATAGATTGGAAACATGTTTGCTTGATTAATTTAGTTCACATACAGACATTGTTAAATAGGCAAATAAGGAGAAACAAGACAAAGGGAATTATAATAAAGAATGGTTGGACTTCTCATGGCCTGGACCAGATAGGGACAGCTCTGGTTGGCAGTGTGACCTCTCCCGGCAGTAAGGAAGTCATGTGACTTATATTGTATTTTAATGGCCACTTGCTTCACCTCTCTTTGACTCTTCCAACGGTCTGTGAGCAATCAAACTCACTTCTTCTAAGTTCCCATATATTCTTCTTGCCTTATAGTAAAGACTTGGTGGGATAGGTTGCTTAGAACCCAGTGTGCGGACGGACTTGCATCCCAGTCTGCACAGGATCACTTGATCTCTAACCTATCCGTGTAGCTTCTTCTCCTTCTCTCCTTCATTTCTTCAAGCTTCCATCTCTTTATTACTTCATGTCAACACTCCCCTCAAGCTTGACCATAGGGACTGGTCGAGCTTAGACTCAAGCATTCCCTCATTAAAACCTTTACTTAGAAAAACCACTTGGGATAAAAACCAAGCAAAGGAAAAGAGTAGAACACTTCATGGCAGAGGATCAGTGGCAAGTGAGGTTTATGAGTCCAAGCTTAGGATGAATGAACTCACAAACTTGTTGTGGCGGCCTTGGTGAAGATGTCAGCTAGTTGATCTTCACTTTTAGTGTAGCAGGAAGTATCACTTTGCTCTTTGCTTGTCTCACCTTGTGGCAATCTACTTCTATATGCTTTGTCCTCATGGAATACTGAATTGGAGGCAATGTGTATTGCTGCCGATTATCCGCGGTGCATGGTCATTGGTGTGGTGATCTCTATCCCCAATCTTTTAGCAGCCCGATCCATATAAGCTCACTTGTGAGCTTCCTCGATGATCTATATTCTGCTTCAGCACTTGAACAAGACACCACCTTCGCTTCTTACTTTTCCATGTGACCAGATTCCCTCAATAAAGGTACAATAGCCAGTGGTTGATCTCCTATCAATTCGTCTCCAGCCACATCACAATATCCAACAACCCAGTTCTTGTTGCATGCCATCCATATGCCTTGACTAGGTGCCTCTCTTAGATACCTTAAAATCCTTTCCACCATGTTCAATGATACCTTAGGAGCTCCCATGTGTTGGCTTACTTGGTTCACGACAAGCACACATCGGTCTGGTGATTGTTAGATAAATCAGCTTGCCCACCATTCTTCTATACTTCTTGACATCATCAAATGGAGTAGATTCATACTCCCCTTGAAAGAAAATGAAGAACAGAGTAAAACAGAGTAAGAACAGAGTATAAGTGATGAGGAATCCGTGGAACAAAGAGGAGAGATGAGAGAGTTTGCAAAGAGTAAGAAGGATTTTTATTTCCTTAGATGATATGTGCTTACAATTACAATATAAATAGGCACAGCAAAGTGAGATAAGACAACAAGAATAAGAATAAAGAATGAGGCTGCCCAAGGCTTGAAAGGACAGGAGGGACAAGCAATGACTTAAAAAGAACATGTGATCTTTACTATATTTAAATGCCAACTTGCTTTGACCTTTCTGAACTCTCCAACGGTCCTAAGCACTCCAGAACACTCCATTGACTATTTAAAATAGTTCCTTGCCTCCTAAACTCAGCTCTGGTCGAGTTGCTTGCTTCTTGGTAGGCAAGTCTTGTACTGACTGACTTGTGTTCTGATGCACATGCTGATCATATCTCAATTCATCAGGATGCCTGCTCTTTCTTTCTCTTCCTTCTCATGTCTTCATTTCAATACTCCCCTCAAGCTTTACCATAAGGCATGGTTAAGCTTGGAACCCATGAAGACATCCCTCATTAAAACCTTTTGTGTGAAAACCCAATGGGACAAAACACACAAGAGGAAAAAGAGTAGATGCTTCATGGCTTAAGAGGATCATGATCTGGACAAGTCTATGAGTCCCAATCTTGGATGGATGGACTCACAGGACCTTAGTACTTGCTCCTTTGGTGAAGATATCGCTAGCTGATCTTCACTCCTAGTGTAGCAAGGTAGAATGATCTTACGCTCCTTTGCTTGTCTCACCTTGTGACAATCCACTTCAATGTGTTTTGTTCTCTCATGGAAGACTGGTTGGAGGCTATGTGAATGGCTGCCTGGTTATCACAGTGCATTGTGATTGGTGTTGTTGTCTCAATGCCCAAGTCCTTTAGCAAGTTTCTGATCCATATAAGCTCACTAGTCGAGCTTTCTCATGGCTCTATATTACGCCTCAGCATGAACATGATACAACCTTCTTGCTTTTCCAAGTGACTAGATAGCCTCCTATGAAGGTGCAATAGCCTGTTGTAGACCTCCTGTCCACTCTATCACCTGCCCAATCTGCATCACGGTATCCTACAATCTACATTGCTCTTGTTGCAACCCATCCATACACCTTGACCGGGAGCTTCCTTAGATATCTTAGAATCCTTTCCACCATATTCCAATGATGAACTTTAGGGGCTTGCATATGCTGACTGACTTGGTTCACTGCAAAGCAAATATCTGGTCTTGTGATGGTAAGATAGATCGGCTTCCCAACCATTTTCCTATAGAGTTTGAAGTCTCCAAATGGTTCATCTTCAAACTCCCCTCCATAGACCTTGTACCTTCTTCTAGTGGTGTCTTGGCTTTCTTTCTTTTTAAGCTTTCCTGCCTCCTTAAGATATCAAGTGTGTACTTTCTTTGAGATAGGAAGAGCCCCTCTTTAGAAGGCATATTTCTATCAGAAAGTACTTTAACTCACAAATCTTTAATATCAAAAGCAGATTTAAGAAAAGCTTTAGTTGAGATGATACCTTCCTTGTCATTTCCTGTGATGATGATATCATCTACATAAATTAGAACCGCCACAATCCCTTGCTTGCGGTGAGAGTGAAAGTGTGTGATCAGGTTCTGATTTAACAAACCCTTTTCCATTAAGGGTTGTACTTAACTTGTGATACCAGGCTCTTGGTGATTGCTTTAATCCATAGATAGCTTTCTTCAATCTTAGGACATTTCAGGCTTGACCATGTCATCCATACCAGGTGGTGGTCTCATGTAGACCTCATCTTCTAGCTCTCCTTGAAGAAGGCATTTTTGACATCCATCGCCATAAATCCCATTCAAGTTCCAGGCAAGAGAAAGTAGGATCCTTATGGTGTGGAGTTTAGCTACTTGGTGCAAATGTGTCTAGGTAGTCTTCTCCATAGACTTGAGTGTATCCCTTGCCACTAGTCTTGTCTTCTTCCTCTCTGGTTGTCCATTTGCCTTGTACTTGATGGTGAAAAGAGGATTTGGTAGTGCTTTCTTTCCTTTAGGAAGCTCAGGTCATACCAAGTATCATTTTTGATCATGGCTCCAACTTCATCTCCAACAGAATCTCTCCACTCATCATGCTCCATTGCTTCTTCATAAGTCTTTGGAACATAATCTTGATCCAGATTGGTGATGAAGGCTACATGATCTTGAGGATAACTAGCAAAGGAGCGGGCTGCTGGATAGGATGAGCTCTTGCATTTGTTGAAGTATACTCTGGTGTTAACCCAATTAGATGGATCTTTTCTCACTCTGGTACTTCTTCTTAATGGCTGAATCTGCTCCTCTATTACTGCCTCTTCCTGTCCCTGATCACCATCATACTGATCATCACTAGACTGATCAGATTCTGCTCCATCTTGATCATGAACCTAAGCTGAACCATCTTCCGGTGTTTCTGGTGTTGGTTCATGCTCATTACCCTCGGGATCAGGATGGACTGGTTCAACACTTGGTGCTGCTTCTTCATTGTTGACAGCAACTGGTGGTGATGTAGTGGTTCTAAACCTCCACTTGCCCTAAGTAATAATGCTAAACTCTCGAATGGTTCTCGTGTTGTTTGCCCTATCGATGGTTCCTGAGAGATCTCTAAGACTTTCCCAGCTCTTCTCACTGTAGTACCCTTTGATTCTACAAACTTCACATCCCTTGAGACCATCACTCTTCTTGAATCTGGTACATAACACTTGTACCCTTTCGTGTGTGAGAGTATCCTATGAACATAGCTTTGATACTCTTGGGATCAAGCTTGTTCCTTTGTTCACCTGGTACCAATACATAGCACACACACCCAAACACACGCAAATGATCTATGGGAGGCTGAGTCTTGTTTAATACCTGAAATGGAGAGACATCTTTGAGGACTTTGGTAGGAATCCTGTTGATAAGATAGCATGCGAAACCACAGCATCTCCCCAAAACCTCTTTGGGACATTGGTGTGGAACATCATGCTCCTTGCAACCTCCATAAGATGGCGATTTTTCCTCTCAGCCACTCCATTTTGTTGTGGTGTGTATGGGCAGCTGGTCTGGTGAATAATACCATGTTTTGCTAAGTGTTGTTTGAAGGCATGGCTAGTGTATTCTCCCCATTATCAGACCTAAAATTTTTATCTTGGAATTGAAATGGTTAGTGACATAATTTTGGAAGTTTATAAAAGCTTCTAGGACCCTATCTTTGCTTTTAATCAGTGTGAGCCAAGTATATTTTGATTTCTCATCTATGAATGTCACAAAATATTTATGATTTTCTCTAGAAACACAAGGTGAAGTCCAAACATCAGAGTGAACTAGATCAAAACAATTCTCATAGATAGTCATAGATGAAGGAAATCTGATTTATGATGTTTACCAAGAATACAAGCCTCCTGGAGTTTCATTTTGCAAAGATAGATCGTGGAACATCAATTTTAAAGCATGAGAATGGGGTGGCCTAATCTAGCATGCCATAACACATCATTAGCTAAGACAGGCGAATTAAAAGCATAAGTAGAATCTGATCTAAGCTTGGTATCTTCAAGGAAATACAGCTCTCCCTTGCTTACACCTTTGCCCAGCATCTTACTGGTCTTAATATCCTGAAAGCACACATCATTAGGACTAAAAATAACATTGCAATTTAAATCATTAGTTGCTCTTTTCACAGATAAAAGATTATAAGCAAAGGCTGGCATGTAAAAAGCTTGAGATTCTTTATCAAACAGATTCAGATTCCCTACTCCTTCTATTGGAATTCTATCACCATTTGCAATTACAACACTTCCTAGGGCAGGTTTAATATCACTAATCAGTTTAGCATCCCTAATCATTGTTGGAATTCATGAGTGTTTGTCTCATGTCAAGAGAGTATTCAGTTAACTTGTAACTGAATCCCCTTCAACCATACAAAAGGAACTCACCCACACACTTGAAGAGACAACCAACTGGTGGTTGAATCTTGTTGAACAGGCTATACTATAACCAAGATCCTAGAGAGTAAAATGGTTATAGAAAGCTGAGAAGCTCTAGTTTTAATCTATCCTTCTGTAGTAACAGAACACTTTGAGTTTGTGTACTTAAGATGAAAAGGATTTAGAATCAGTAATCTATAGCTTAAGAGAAGATAAAGAAGAGTTTAAGTGAGTTTTACAAGTATTAGGCTGCCTTAAGAGAAAGAGAGTTAAGGCAGCCTCTAAACCATAACTCTAAACTCCTTACATTGTGAATATTGTTTAGACACAAGCAAGGTAGAGAGAGCCACGAAATTAGATAGAGAGAACTTGTATTGATACTGGATAACTTGTTACAAGAATGGTGCAGCCTTTAAATAGGCAATCACTTACAATAAACAAAGATTAAATCAGGGAACACTAAACAACTAATATAATGGGGAAATGGAAGAGTCCAGGAGGATATGGACAAGGGGAGGCACGACCAGAAGCAGAGAAAGAGACAGAGAGAGGTTGGCACAGCCTGCTTGAGTGAAAGTGACAGCCACCGCTTCTCCAAAGCAACCCATGTGACTTCTTCTTTTCAAATTCAAACCAGCCTCTCTTATTTAAATTCAAACATGTTTTCTTGACTTCTCAGAGTCTCCCACGTCCATATTATGTCTCCCCAACTCCTTTCTTGCCTTGCAAGATAAGCTAGGTCAAGATGATAGCTTGTGGAGCAAGATTGTGCATACAAGCCTAAATCAGCTCTCGATGCACTTGTCTTTGATCATGAACTAACTCCTTTCCTCTGGTTATTCTCTTCTTCATTTCAACACTCCCCCTCAAGCTTGTCCCTAAGAGATCCTTGGGCAAGCTTGGAACAGAGAGTACTTGCCTCATTAAAAACCTAAGCGTGGAAAACCTCATGGGAAAAAACCATCACTTAGGGAAAAAGAGTGCAACTACCCTCAGCTTAAGGATTGGCCAGTGGTTTATGTGTCTTATGATCAAGTTTAGGACTCATAAACCCTGGATCATGGCCTTACTTCAATGGCAAGCAGGCACCAATGCCTTTCTTGCTTCACACTCAAAACTTCTTGGAACTCTCCATGTGGCTGGTTCTTTGTCTCCCCCTTTCTTCTGACCTCTTGCCATCATCAAAGGTTTGAACAACGACCAGACTCTTCTCATGAGGTCCAAGTATCTGATTCAAACAATGCATACACACTTGCATCAATTCTCAAGGGGAAAACCTATTCAAACCAGAATAAGTAACTTAGGTACTTCCCTTGCATATATGTGGAATGTTGGTGAGGTGTGTCTTCCTTCTGCTTGTACACTTGAATCCCTCACTCCATTCTTTTTCACAAACAGCCACTGCATTATTTTCGAGTCTCAAACTTTGTGGGGACTTTGCAACCTTCTGGTCAGCCTCTTTAGCACCTCCTCTTGAAGCACATTAGATGGACAGCCTGTTGTTGCTCAGCCAAGAATATCCCATGCTGGTTGGAGTCTTCAATCTTTCAATTGCTTGAAGAATGGACATTGGCTTCCCATTTAACACCCTCCTCAAGCTTGACCTGAGAATGAGAGTATATGGTCAAGCTTGGAAGATAAGAGCCAATGATCACCAATGCCTTGAGACCACTGCCCTCTCTTGAATTGTGGCCTTTTCTTGAGTGTACTTCTGCCACCCTCTTGGAATCAGGTAAGTCACTTCTAGCAATCTCCACCTGCTCCATTTATCCTCTCAACCATCTTGGGAGTTAATGGACACAATCAGTGCCAAAAGTGATGGGCATGTGGGCAATTCCATGGTCGAATATGCATCTTGTGCAGGCTCGATCAACATGGAAAATCTGTCAAACCAACACTAAGACAAGCATCAGAGACAACAAGAGACCGAACATGGGTTTTCACCAAGTCTGATCTTTAAAACACATTTTAAACAAGCAATGGACAGATATCTTCATGATTCTATCCTAGAACACTCTCTCAATCCTAATCATCAAGACTAAGCATTCAGGCACAAGACAATTAATTTTGTAAGGTCGGCAAGACAATTCTTTCAGACAGCTTAACTTCAAGACATTTTGACAACCTTAGGCAGATTTTAAACAAGAGACTGTGGAGAATAGAGAATTAAGTAACCTGAGTAAAAGTAACCAGAGAATAAATAGAGAATAGAGAATGATGTAACCGAGTTTTAGTAGCCGAGAATAGGAGAATGATGGAGAATAAGTAACCTTAGAATCGAGAGAATGAGAGAATAGATAATAGAGAATTTGCTCAAGAGTTCTAATGGACAGAGTTTTGCTCTGCTTTCTTGGAAGCCAAGGAAGCATAAAAAGCCAGCATCAATACTATTGAAGATATTGAATATTATTAAATGATTGACTATCTTGACATGAATAACTCATGAAATGATGTTTTCCAGGGCTTGCAACAAAGAAACCATGTAATAACACATGAACAAGTGTTTTCTCGTGGCTTGACAACAATGAATCCAATGGATCAAAACAGTTTGTCCATGGTCAAAGAGATTCTCCTTTAAGAAAAAGCTATTATCCAATGGATAAAGCATAATGGTGAAGCATTTTTAAAATCTTTCTCTTCCTCAAGCTTGATTCATGATACTAACAAGTACTAAACAAGCTAACACTATATCGAGTGGGAGAGAAAAGATTTATTCAAAAATCGAGAGAAAATAGTGAGTTTAATCCCAAAGAAGAGCAACCAGGCTCGATACCATGTTGGAATTCATGAGTGTTTGTCTCATGTCAAGAGTAGTATTCAGTTAACTTGTAACTGAATCCCCTTCAACCATACAAAAGGAACTCACCCACACACTTGAAGAGACAACCAACTCGTGGTTGAATCTTGTTGAACAGGCTATACTATAACCAAGATCCTAGAGAGTAAAATGGTTATAGAAAGCTGAGAAGCTCTAGTTTTAATCTATCCTTCTGTAGTAACAGAACACTTTGAGTTTGTGTACTTAAGATGAAAAGGATTTAGAATCAGTAATCTATAGCTTAAGAGAAGATAAAGAAGGGTTTAAGTGAGTTTACAAGTATTAGGCTGCCTTAAGAGAAAGAGAGTTAAGGCAGCCTCTAAACCATAACTCTAAACTCCTTACATTGTGAATATTGTTTAGACACAAGCAAGGTAGAGAGAGCCACGAAATTAGATAGAGAGAACTTGTATTGATACTCGATAACTTGTTACAAGAATGGTGCAGCCTTTAAATAGGCAATCACTTACAATAAACAAAGATTAAATCAGGGAACACTAAACAACTAATATAATGGGGAAATGGAAGAGTCCAGGAGGACATGGACAAGGGGAGGCACGACCAGAAGCAGAGAAAGAGACAGGAGAGAGGTTGGCACAGCTCGCTTGAGTGAAAGTGACAGCCACCGCTTCTCCAAAGCAACCCATGTGACTTCTTCTTTTCAAATTCAAACCAGCCACTCTTATTTAAATTCAAACATGTTTTCTTGACTTCTCAGAGTCTCCCACGTCTATATTATGTCTCCCCAACTCCTTTCTTGCCTTGCAAGATAAGCTAGGTCAAGATGATAGCTTGGGAGCAAGATTGCATACAAGCCTAAATCAGCTCTTGATGCACTTGTCTTTGATCATGAACTAACTCCTTTCCTCTGGCTATTCTCTTCTTCATTTCAACAATCATATGATGAGAAGCTCCTGAATCAATGATCAATGGCCTAGCAGTGAGATGCATTATGGATAGAATTTAAAGCATTAATACTTTGGTTACAGAAGCATTGAGCCTTGATCAAGGCCTCAAGGTCTGACTTTCTGATGAATGTATCCTCCCGAGATGGTTGAGACACATGGGAGGTGGAGCCACCAGTGTGGGTTGTAGGTCAAGGCTCTACCATCATTTCATGCAAGATATAGCTGGGTGCTGGATGCCCCTAGCTCTTGCTTCATACACTGGTCTGGCTGTATTTATTTGCCGAGGCTGGCCCGAGATGAGGATGCAGAATCCAGCAGTTGGTTTTGGAGTGGCCTTTGTACTTGCAATGCTCACAAGTCATGACTTGTCTCCTCCTCCTTGGCTTGAAGTGAGCCTTGTTAGCTGAAGCACTTCCACCTTCTCAACCTTATGTGCCATAGATAAGTCTCCCTTTCCACCTCCAAAGAGTCCATCTGAGCCTATCTCCTTGTAGCTGAGCACATACTTCATCATAGCTTGAAGCTCCTTTTCTCTTAAAATGTGTGACCACATCATGAAGCTGGGCTGAGTGTGAAGAGCAGTCCAAAGATCTTGTCTTGCTCACGCCTGGCTTCAATTGTCTCAGGGTCATTGGAGCTTGGCCTTAGCATCTCCAGCTCAGACCAGCTGACTATACTTCCCAAGGTGTTTGGTGAAGTCTCCTTCTTCGCGCAAAGTGTTGATGGCTCTCACTTCATGATTCTGGTAAGGTTTGAAGTGTTACCACACTCTTTGTAGAGTATCCCACAACTGCTTTGGAGTTGTACAGTGTGAGTAATGTCCATAAGTGGACCATCAAGAGAGCTATGCAAGATAGACAGCACCATGAGATCTTCCTCAACCCATTTGCCTTCATCTATCACTACAACCTCCATCTTCTCCTTGGGTGATCTGCTTTGGAGCTGAACTTGAAGTAACATGCTCCCAAAGACCTCTTCCTCCAAGGGCTGCTCTGGTCATCCTAGACCAAGTGATGTAGTTCCTGGTCCCTTGAGTGTACATGGGATGAGAACTGCTCTGTGGTGCTCCATCTCTACAAGTAGGCTAAGAAGAATTTAAATTTTTCAAGGCTGGATTTGAGAGAGTTAAGCTCGGAATTGAGAGAACTATGTCTAGAATCAAGATAACCTCTCAAGAAAATGAAATAGGGACAGAACAGTAAGCACAACCAAGACAGAGAATGAAAACTCAAGAACACTCAAGAACGAGTTTTATTATCCATCGATAAAAGAATTCTCGAGAGAATTTTTAGAAAATAACAAGATGAATCTGAAGAGAAGGTAAGTTATATTGACATGAAGACATGTATTGACTTGGAGTCATGGAGATAGAAGAAAAGAGATGCATCAGGCGGTAAAAGAAGATGACTTGGTGTAGACTCCATTCTTCCGACAGCCTTGACACACAAGGAAGCCAATACAACTCCTTACCTAAGGCAAGGCAGAGTTCAAACTCGCCCAGCTTGTGCTCAAGAGTCAATCAGACCGGCAAAGATCAGAGGCAAGTTGGAGTTTTAAATTGGCCAAAGTCACATGTTCCATTTTAGGAGAGAGGAGGAGAGAACCGCTGTGTTGTCACTTTCAGCCTAGTTTGCAACACATTTCTTTAGTATTATTCTCTTTGTTTGTATCCCATCTCCTTTAAATATTGTAACATTGTGAACTGAATAATCTAAGGAAATCATATCCTTCTTTTCTTATTACTTTGCAAACTCTCTCTCTCTCTCATGACCATCTCTCTCTCCTCGTTTTCATTGTTCTTCACTCACTTCTTCATTTTCTTTCATGGTATCGAGCTTAAGCTCTTGAGAACCTCAATCACTTTCGAAACACTCTTTACTTACCTTTCTCTTCATCTTGTTATTTTCTTAAAATCTCTCCAAAATTTTTTATCCGGTAATAAACTCGTTTCGAGTGTTCTTGGCTGTACTCACTGCTCGTCTCTATTTCATTTTCTTGAGAGTTTATCTTGATTCTGACTTAAGTTCTCTATTTCCAGAGCTTAATTCTCTCAAATCCAGCCTTGAAAATTCAAAATTGTTCTTGGCTACTGCTGTAAGAAATGGAGCACCACGAGCTGTTCTTATCCCATGTACACTCAAGGACCAGAAACTACATCACCTGGTCCAGATGACCAGAGCAGCCCTTGGAGGAAGAGGTCTTTGGGAGCATGTTATCTCAAGTTCAGCTCCAAAGCAGATCACCCAAGGAGAAGATGGCAAGGAGATTGTAGTGGTAGATGAAGGCAAATGGGGTCAGGAAGATCTCATGGTGCTGTCTATCTTGCATAGTTTCTTGATGGTCCACTTATGGACACTTACTCACACTGCACAACTCAAAACAGTTGGGATACTCTGCGAAGAGTGTATGGTAACACTTCAAACCTTACCAGATCTATGAAGTGAAGAGAGCCATTAACACCTTGCAGCAAGAAGAAGGAGACTTCACCAAACACCTTGGGAAGTATAGCCAGCTTTGGTCTGAGCTGGAGATGCTAAGGCCAAGCTCCAATGACCCTGAGACACTTAGCCTGCGTGAGCAAGACAAGATCTTTGGACTGCTCTTCACACTCAGCCCAAACTTCAATGATGTGGTCGACATTTTAAGAGAAAAGGAGCTTCCAAGCTATGATGAGGTATGTGCTCAGCTACAAAAGGAGATAGGCTCAGATGGACTCTTTGGAGGTGGAAAGGGAGATCCATGGCACATAAGGTGGAGATGGTGGAGAGTGCTTCAGCTAACAAGGCTCACTTCTGCCAAGAGGAGGAGGAGACAATCAGAACTTGTGAGCATTGCAAGTACAAAGGCCACTCCAAAACCAACTGCTGGATTCTTCATCCTCATCTCAGGCCAGCTTCAAGAAATAAATATAACTAGACCAGAGTCCATGAAGCAAGAGCTCAGAGCATCCAGCACCCAGCTACATGCGATGGGAATGATGGAAGAGCCTTGACTACAACCCACACTGGTGGATCCACCTCACTTTATCTCAACCATCTCAGAGGAAACATTCATCAGAAGTCAGACTTTGAGGCCTTGATCAAAGCTCTCAATGCAAACTCGTAACCAAAGTATTAATGCTTTAAATTCTATTCATAATGCATCTCACATTGCTAAGCCATTGATCATTGATTCAGAGCTTCTCATCATATGATTAGGATGCTAAACTGATTAGTGATATTAAACCTGCCCTAGGAAGTGTTGTAATTGCAAATGGTGATAGGATTCCAATAGAAGGAGTAGAAATCTGAATCGTTTGATAAAGAATCTCAAGCTTTTACATGCCAGCCTTTGCTTCTAATCTTTTATCCGTGAAAAGAGCAACTAATGATTTAAATTGCAATGTTATTTTTAGTCCTAATGATGTGTGCTTTCAGGATATTAAGACCAGTAAGATGCTGGGCAAAGGTGTAAGCAAGGGAGAGCTATATTTCCTTGAAGATACCAAGCTTAGATCAGATTCTACTTATGCTTTTAATTGCTCGCTTTAGCTAATGATGTGTTATGGCATGCTAGATTAGCCACCCCATTCTCATGCTTTAAAATTGATGTTCCCTGATCTATCTTTGCAAAATGAAACTTGTGAGGCTCTGTATTCTTGGTAAACATCATAAATCAAGATTTCCTTCATCTATGACTATCTATGAGAATTGTTTTGATTTAGTTCATTCTCGATGTTTGACTTCACCTTGTGTTTCTAGAGAAAATCATAAATATTTTGTGACATTCATAGATGAGAAATCAAAATATACTTGGCTCACACTGATTAAAAGCAAAGATAGGGTCCTAGAAGCTTTTGTAAACTTCAAAACTATGTCACTAACCATTTCAACTCCAAGATAAAAATTTTAGGTCTGATAATGAGGGAGAATACACTAGCCATGCCTTCACACAACACTTAGCAAAACATGGTATTATTCACCAGACCAGCTGCCCATACACACCACAACAAAATGGAGTGGCTGAGAGGAAAAATCGCCATCTTATGGAGGTTGCAAGGAGCATGATGTTTCACACCAATGTCCCAAAGAGATTTTGGGAGATGCTGTGGTTTCTGATGCTATCTTATCAACAGATTCCTACCAAAGTCCTCAAAGATGTCTCTCCATTTCAGGTATTAAACAAGACTCAGCCTCCCATAGATCATTTTTATGTGTTTGGTGTGTGCTATGTATTGGTACCAGGTGAACAAAGGAACAAGCTTGATCCCAAGAGTATCAAAGCTATGTTCATAGGATACTCTCACACACAGAAAGGATACAAGTGTTATGTACCAGATTCAAGAAGAGTGATGGTCTCAAGGGATGTGAAGTGGTGTGATCTTGAGTATCTGCAGTAAAAATAGAGGAGAAACAGGAGGTAACATCACTCGATCAGTCCCATAACCGATCGAACCAGCCGAGAGTAACAAAACGAAATTTGCTGGTTAAAAAGATGCCAAAGCTTGAGAATGAATATGGGAATCATTCTTTTATCAATAAACTTCGTGCAAACCAGTCCAGACGACATCGTCTCCTTTGTTCACAAGTGGTGAACTGTTGAGATGAGAAGAGTATTGTGCTGAGTATGATGCTAAGAAGGGTTACATGAAGTAAGGGCTGAAGGAATGAAGTGAGGAAGCTATTTGAGAAGGTTGATGGAAGTGATCATGTCCGCATAAGGTCAGACAAGGTCAGACAGTCCGCATGGATCACTTCCACCAAATGAGGTGAAAGAAACTTACCCGGTAATGGTAAAAGAGTGTGGTGACCTTGCATTGTTACTGAGGGCTTGTGACCGCTAAAAGGAAGAAGGAGGCTGCCCGACAGGTGCGCTGTGCTGTCGAGTCAAGGCAATGACCAGAACGTGAGAGCTGGTATTGGTCAGTTTGAATGTGGCTTCTTCCCTTGTTGACTTCACATGCTTCACCTTATCTTTAAGTAGAAAACCCTTGTATCCAGGCTCTTATATATATGTAACCTCGACCTTATGTCGCATATGCAATGAATATCAGTCTCTCACTATTTAGAAATGATCCTTAAAGTTTAATCTCATAATCTTCTCTTAATCTCTTAAGTCTCCTTCACTATTCATCAAATCTCTGGTTAATCTCTTTCTATGGCTTAAGATTCTTAGAAATTTTATGGTATCGTGAGCCAGGTTGGCTTTTCAACCTGTGTTCTTACGTTTTCGTGGTGTGTTCTTGAAGATTGGTGGTGCTAGATCTTGAGAAACTTTCTCGGCTGTTGGTGTTTGTTTTTGAGATCTGTTCTAAGTTGGTTCCTGTTGGTGGCTAAAGCTTTCTGGTGTTATCAAGAGCTTGGTGTGGTGTTTGCGGAAGAAGAAGGATTCTAAAGGTGGAAGCTTTGAGGTTGTATTGAAGATTCAAACTTAAAGTTCAGATCTTTGGAGTGTTTGGTGTTTGTGGGAGCTAAAGGTGAAGTCTTTGGAAGCCACTTGAAGATTTAATCTGAAAGCTCAGAACTTTATCAACTGTGTGGTGTGTTGATACAAGTTGAAGTCTTTTCTCAAGCAATGGAAGGTGGTGGAGTCTACATGAAGGTTGCTGCTACTTTCAAGGGAAATAACTATCAGGTGGTCAAGGATGGCCAGGAATGCTGTTGGCAAAGGGTTTGAAACACATCACAACCGAGAAGCTCCAAAGCTTATCACCAAGGTGAGGATGTTCAAGAGGACTCAAGTGATGCGCTGAGAAATGGCAACAAGAGGAGTGTATTGTGCTCTCAGCTCTTCTTGCATCTTTGGATCAAAATCTGATGGAAGCTTACAGCCATTGTGAAACCAAGAAAGGAGTTGTGGGACACATTGAAGAAGGTGTATGGGAATACATCAAACTGGAGCAGAGTGTTTGAAGTGAAGCAAGCGCCAACAACCTGGTGCAAGAGGACATGGACTTTGAGAAGCATTTGGGAAAGTTCGTGGCTTTATGGTCAACTAGAGATGCCGAGGCCAAGTACTACTAATGCTGATGAGCTCAACAAAAGGAGAGAGCAAGACAAGGTGTTTGGGCTGCTACTCACCTTAAATCCAGCCTATGGAGGTCTCATTCAACATATGCTGAGGGATGATACACCGCCCGACTTGGAAGAAGTGTGTGCTCGATCCAAAAGGAGCATGGTTCCATGGGATTGTTTGGCAAGAGGGAAAGGAGCTGGCTTTGGCAAATCAGGCATCACACACTGAGCAAGGAGAAGTATCACAAGCTAATAAGGCAGTGCATGGGAAGTATGAGAAGTTCAATGGAAACCGCGGATCATCGCAAGAAGCAAGGACACAAGAAGAGTCAATGCTGGATCCTTCACCCACATTTGAAGCCGGCTAAATTCAACAAGGAGGCAAGGGCACATTTGGGAGAGGTTACTGGTGGTGCAAGCTCAAACAAGACTCAAGAGGGAGGTGGACAATGGGAAGTCCTTAGTGGCTTACATGGTGGTTCTAGCTCAAGGAGCAACAATGATGGAGAGTACTTGAAGAGATCAGACTTGATGCTCTCATCAAGCTCTTCAAGGATAATGGTAACACCTTTGGGTACTCTTTGGTGCATCCATGATTACAGTACTGATAGCTTAGGAAACATACATGATCATCTTAGAAATTGTGATATTGATAGATTGATCATGCATATGATTCTCGCCATACATATAAGCCATCTAATATTCTTGCTCATCTTGCTAAGTCATCTCCATGTTCATATAAACCCCTCATTGTTGATTCTGGTGCATCTCATCATATGATTAGTGACACTAAGCTGATCACTAGCATTGAGCCTGCCCATGGCAATGTGATGATAGCAATGGTGCTAAAATTCCTATCAAAGGAATAGAAAACTGCCGCTTGATAAAGACTCTAAAGCTCTTTATATGCCTGATTTCACTTCTAATTTATTATCTGTGAAAAGTGTGCTACTGATCTAAATTGTAATGTCATTTTCAGTCCTAACAGTGTGAAATTTCAGGATATTGAGAGTAGCAAGGTGCGGGAAGTGGGAAAACCAAAGGAGATCTTTATGTTCTTGAGAATGAATCTCACTGCTGTCGCTTCAAATTTTAGTTGCTCTTTCTTCTGCTTCTACTAGTCTTAGCAAAAATGCATTGTGGCATGCTAGACTAGGACACCCTCATAATAAGGCTTAAAACCGATGTTGCCGTGTTTCTTTTGAGAATAATGATTGTGAAGCTTGCATTTTAGGCAAGCATTGTAAAACCGCTTCCCAAACTCTTCTACTATCTATGATAAGTGTTTTGATCTTGTGCACTCGATGTTTGGACTGCTCCTTGCTTATCTAGGGAAAATCAGAAATATTATGTCACTTTCATTGATGAAAATCCAAATACACCTGGTTAACTTTAATTCCAACCAAAGATAGGGTGCTTGATGCATTTAAAAATTTTCAATCATATAGACTAACCATTATCAAGCCAAGATCAAGATTTTCAGGTCTGATAATGGAGGAGAGTACACGGCAATGCATTCAAGGAACACCTATCTCGAGTGGCATTCTTCATCAGACTAGTTGTCCTTATACTCCACAGCAAAATGGAGTGGCTGAGAGGAAGAACAAGGCACTTAATGGAAGTTGCAAGATCCATGATGTTTCAGGCCAATGTTCCTAAAAGATTCTGGAGTGATGTGGTTACCGCTGCTACTTGATTAACCAACACCTACTCCGGTGTTGCATGGGAAGTCGCCATTTGAGGTTCTCAACAAGTACAAGCCAGTACTTACTCATCTCAAGGTCTTTGGGTGTCTTTGCTATGTCATGGTTCCCGGTGAATTGAGAAACAAGCTTGAAGCCAAGAGCACCAAAGCCATGTTTATTGGATACCCTCAAGTCGAAGGATACAAATGCTATGATGAAGACACTAGGAGGGTAATGGTCTC
Source organism: Brassica carinata (assembly GCA_016771965.1). Classification (NCBI taxonomy): domain Eukaryota; kingdom Viridiplantae; phylum Streptophyta; class Magnoliopsida; order Brassicales; family Brassicaceae; genus Brassica; species Brassica carinata. The sequence continues at coordinate 37,887,791 of CM028689.1, forward strand.
AAGAGAAGTGAAGTTTGTAAGAGAGGGGCTACTATGAAGAAAAGACTGTGAAGATCCAAGGATTTAACTTCATAGAGCCAGATCTTGAGGACAATCTTGGAGAATCTTGGGATTAATATGAACCAAGGCCAAAGTGGAGGAAGTGACCAGGAAGGGCTTTACTACTGCTGCTGATGGTGTCCAAGGAGTGCTGCTACTGATAATATTCATATCCCCACCCTTGATCATGAGGGGGCAGTGAATCAGAAACTCTTAACCGAATGGGAGAGAGTTCAAGTGGTCAAGAGAGCTCTAGCTTTCATGATCAAGGTGGTGATTCAGCGCGGAGTCTCTAGATCATCAAGAAGATTCTGATCCGAGTGAGGTTCAAGAAGAAGTGCAAGTGCAAGCACAGGAGGATGAAATGCAAGGTGTGCAAAGTGAACAACAACAATCACCAGCGTTTTGAGGAGAAGCACCGGATAAGGAAGGATCCTTCCAACCGGGTAAACACGAGAGTGTACACAATGCCCAGGCTGTGGAGCATCCTTCTCAAGCTGTGTGCTCCTTTGCTCAATATCCGAAGAGCATTATGCTTTCAAGTGAGCTTAGATGAGAGCTATGTCCCAAGAAGCTATGAAGAGGCAATGCTGATACAAGAATGGAGGGATTCATAATGCTGAGGCTGATGCTATGATCAAGAATGATACATGGTATGAGAGTGCCTTACCAAAAGGAAAGAGAGCTGTGTCTAGTAGATGGATCTTCACTATCAAGTATCTTCCAAATGGGAAGATAGATAGGCGCAAGACAAGGCTGGTAGCAAGGGTTTTACTCAAACTTATGGAGAAGACTACATTGATACATTTGCACTCGCTGCCAAGCTCCATACTATTCGATTGGCTCTCTTTGGCTGTGAACCTTGAGGATCTCTCGGCAAATGGATGTGAAGAATGCTTTCCTACAAGGAGAGCTTGAAGATGAGGTTTATATGCATCCACCTCCTGGTCTTGAACACTTAGTGAAGAAGGGAAATGTCTTGAGGCTAAAGAAAGCTATCTACGGCCTTAAGCAATCCCTGTGAGCTTGGTATCACAAACTTAGCTCTACCTTGAATGGAAGAGGATTCAGGAAGTCTGAGCTTGACCACACCCTCTTCACTCTTGTCACACCAGCAGGTATTATTGTTCTTCTTGTGTATGTTGATGATATCATCATCAATGCGTGATAAAGATGGTATCAAGGCTACCAAGGAATTTCTTAAATCTGTGTTTGAGATTAAAGATTTGGGAGAAATGAAATACTCGGCATTGAAAGGTGTAGAGCTAAGGAAGGCTTGTTCATTTTCAAAGGAAATATACACTTGATCTTTTGAAAGATGCAGGTGCTTATGGAGGAAAGACAGCCAAAATGCCCATGGAAGATGGGTATAAGGTTCCACGGAGGAGCTTGAAGACAGCAAGCCATTTCATGATCCAAAGCTTTATAGAAAGCTAGTGGGTAAGCTAATCTATTTGACCATCACTAGACCTGATATTTGCTTTGTCTGAACCGTGAGCCAGCATATGCAAGTTCCAGCGAGCATCAATGGCGATGGTAGAAAGATTGCTTATGTATCTGAATGGAACACAAGACCTTGGTGTGTGGATGGGTTGCAATGTATACGTATGGTGGGCTATTGTGATGCAGATTGGGTGAGATAGATCAGATAGAAGATCAACTACTGGCTATTGCACATTCATTGGGGAACTTAGTTACTTGGAAGAGCAAGAAGCGAAGGTGGTTTCATGTTCAAGTGCGAAGCTGAGCATGAGCCATGAAGCCTGACAAACGAGCTGGTTTGGATCAAAGGGATACCAAGCACTTGAGATTGATCGACTACCCATGACTATGCACTGTGACAACCAGGCTGCAATCCATATTGCATCCAACTCGTCTTCCATGAGAGAACCAAGCATATTGAAGTTGACTGCCACAAAGTAAGGGAGATGATAGTGCTTGGAGTGATCTTACCTTGTTACACCGAAGTGAAGACCAGCTTGGATGTGTTTACAAAGGCAAAAGCAGAAGACAATGGAGTCCATTCACATCCGCTGGGTCTCATTGATCTTGGGCAGAAGAAGAGCTGATCCTTAGTCATGAGATCTTTACTTTTTCCCTCATCAAGGTTTTGTCCCAATGGGTTTTCCTTGGTGAGGTTTTAATGAGGAAGATCTCATGATTGTCCAAGCTTGACTTGCTTCATATGGTCAAGCTTCGAGGGGAGTGTTGAGATGAGAAGAGTATTGTGCTGAGTATGATGCTAAGAAGGGTTACATGAAGTAAGGGCTGAAGGAATGAAGTGAGGAAGCTATTTGAGAAGTTGATGGAAGTGATCATGTCCGTGACAAGGTCACATTAAGGCAGACAGTCCGCGACATGGATCACTTCCACCAAATGAGGTGAAAGAAACTTACCCGGTAATGGTAAAGAGTGTGGTGACCTTGCATTGTTACCGAGGGCTTGTGACCGTTAAAAGGAAGAAGGAGGGCTGCCTCGACAGGCTGTGCCAGGCTGTCAGAGTCAAGGCAATGACCAGAACGCAGAGAGCTGGTATTATCATGCTTCTTCCCTTGGTTGACTTCACATGCTTCACCTTATCTTTAAGTAGAAAACCCTTGTATCCAGGCTCTATATATGTAACCTGAACCTTATGTCAGACTATGCAATGAATATCAGCTCTCTCACTATTTAGAAATGATCCTTAAAGTTTAATCTCATAATCTTCTCTCTTAATCTCTTAAGTCTCCTTCACTATTCATCAAATCTCTGGTTAATCTCTTTCTATGGCTTAAGATTCTTAGAAATTTTATGAACGCTTCTATATCACACTAAGGGAGAGTTAATCTTCGTGATACATCCTAGACATCAAGCAGACTCGTCCGAGGAGTAGCATAAACAACCTCCGAAAGCAATCCATAGCTCAAGGTGAAGTCCATCCGCCATCCAAGAGAACTACAATCTCTTGATCCTTTCACCCACACCCCTTCAAGTGTTTCAGTGGACTAGACAGACTATCCAGGCCGCACTAAGTGGTATCGTGAGCCCTGAAGGTTAGGGTTTGAAGTTTTCACCTAGGAGCACGACATCTATCAGCTACCTGAGATCTTCTATGTCCGATATGAAGAAGGGCTCACAATTCCATCTTTCTATGGAAAGATTGATACAAGTGCATACCTTGATTGGGAAAAGAAGATGGAGTTTCTTGGACTCCAATACTACACTCGAAAAGAAAAAGGTATGTCTCTAAGTCAACCGGACTCTATGGAAGTGCATTCTCATGGTGGCAAAGAGTTTCTCGACTAGAGATTTGAAAACCACAAATTACTTCATGGGTCGAGATGAAGACCTGATGAAGAAGAGGTTTGTCTCAAAAGGGATACTTCCTAAACTAAAACCGTAAGCAGAAACAAAGCTTACTACTTTTAGATCAGCCTGCCCTGGTCTGAATTGCCATCAAAACCGCTGAGAGAAGATCTCGTGGTTCCTGCTCTATCATTGAAACAAGAGGAGGAAAAGCTGCAAGGTTCTATATCAGCTTCACAAATAAACAGATTGAGGAGAGTCATGAAACTGAACCAGAACCAACAATTCCTTGTCTAAAACTAGAGGAGGAGGCACAAGTTTCGAAGCTGAGTGTGGCCACGTGCCTGATCAAAGAAAACAAGAAGAAAAAGTTCCCGGAGGGTCATCTAATGCTCTTGAATTGGTGCTTTCTACCTTGAGCGTGAAAGCTTTCAGTCTTTATCTTCTGGCTTACTGACCTGGTATACTTTAGACTTCCGCACCAGCTTAGTGGAGTATTTGAGAGATGTTAAGGGCTTGCAGGAAGTTGTTTTGAACCAGGAGGAAGCTTCAGTGTTAGTATAAGAAGTAACAACAAACCGGGTGCAAAAATGGCTTCATACAAGCTTGATCAGCAAGGTTTCTTCACTTCGAAAACAAGATTTGAGGTCAAATCTTTTGAAGGAGAGAGGATGGTGTGATCTTGAGTATCTGCAGAAAAAATAGAGGAGAAACAGGAGGTAATACTTGATCAGTCCCATAACTGATCGTAACCAGCTGAGAGTAACAAAACGTAAACTTCGCTGTGGTTAAAAGATGCCAAAGCTTGAGAATGAATATGGGAATCATTCTTTTATCAATAAACTTCTTTTGGTGCAAACCAGTCTTGAGACGACATCCTCCTTTGTTCACAAGTGGTGAACGCTTCTATATCACACTGCGGAGAGTTAATCTTCGCGGATACATCCTAGACATCAAGCAGACGCGGTCCGAGGAGTAGCATAAACAACCTCCTCGAAAGCAATCCATAGCTCTGAAGGTGAAGTCCATCCGCCATCCAAGAGAACTACAATCTCTTCGATCTCACCCACACCCCTTCAAGTGTTTCAGGGACTGACAGCCTATCCAGTATCGCATTCATGAAGTTTGTAGAATCAAAGGGTACTATAGTGAGAAGAGCTGGGAAAGTCTTAGATCTCTCACAGAACCATCCGATAGGGCAAACAACCTCGAGAACCATTCTCGAGAGTTTAGGCATTACTCAGCCTAGGGCAGTGAGGTTTAGAACCACTCCATCACCACCTTTCTGTCAACAATGAAGAAGCAAAGACAAGTGTGGAACCAGTCCATCCTGATCCCGAGGGGCAATGAGCATGAACCAACACCGAAGATGGTTCAGCTCCAGCTCATGATCAAGATGGAGCAGAATCTGATCAGTCTAGTGATGATCAGTGTGATGGTGATCAAGGACAGGAAGAGGCAGTGATAGAGAGCATATTCAGCCATTAAGAAGAAGTACCAGAGTGAGAAAAGATCCATCAAATGGATTAACACCGAGTATATTTCAACAAAGAATGCAGAGCTCATCCTATCCGTGCAGCCTGCTCCTTTGCTAGTTACCCTCAAGAGCATGTAGCCTTCATCACCAACTGATCAAGATTATGTTCCAAAGACTTATGAAGAAGCTATGGAGCATGATGAGTGGAGAGGTTCCATGGAGATGAAGTTGGAGCCATGATCAAGAATGATACTTGGTATGAGACGATTCCTAAAGGAAAGAAAGCAGAACTACCGCCCTACTTTCACCATCAAGTACAATGCAAATGGACAACCAGAGGAAGAAGACAAGACTAGTGGCAAGGGATACACTCAAGTCTATGGAGAAGACTACCTAGACACATTTGCACCAAGCTAAACTCCACACCATAAGGATCCTACTTTCGCATTGTGAACTGGAATGGGATTTATGGCGATGGATGTCAAAAATGCCTTTCTTCAAGGTGAGCTAGAAGATGAGGTCTACATGAGACCACCACTGGTATGGAGGACATGGTCAAGCCTGAAATGTCCTAAGATTGAAGAAAGCTATCTATGGATTAAAGCAATCACCAAGAGCCCGGTATCACAAGTCGAAAGTACAACCCTCAATGGAAAAGGGTTTGTTAAATCAACCCTGATCACACACTTTCACCCTCACCAGCAAGCAAGGGATTGTGGCAGTTCTAATTTATGTAGATGATATCATCATCACAGAAATGACAAGGAAGGTATCATCTCAACTAAAGCTTTTCTTAAATCTTTTGATATTAAAGATTTGGGTGAGTTAAAGTACTTTCTAGGATATGTCATTTAAAGAGGGCTCTTCCTATCTCAAAGAATGTACACACTTGATATCTTAAGTGAGGCAGAAAAGCTTAAAGAAAGAACAGCCAAGACACCACTAGAAGAAGGGTACAAGGTTGTGAGGGGAGTTGAAGATGAACCATTTGGAGACTTCAAACTCTATAGGAAAATGGTTGGGAAGCTGATCTATCTTACCATCACAAGACCAGATATTTGCTTTGCAGTGAACCAAGTCACCAGCATATGCAAGCCCCTAAAGTTCATCATTGGAATATGGTGGAAAGAATTCTAAGATATCTAGGGAAGCTCCTGGTCAAGGTGTATGGATGGGTTGCAACAAGAGCACAGAGATTGTAGGATACGTGGATGCAGATTGGCAGGTGATGAGTAGACAGGAGGTCTACAACAGGCTATTGCACCTTCATAGAGGCAATCTAGTTACTTGGAAGAGCAAGCAAGAAGCGTAAGGTGGTATCATGTTCAAGTGCTGAAGCGTAATATGAGCCATGAGGAAGCCGACAAGTGAGCTCATTTGGATCAGAAACTTGCTAAGGGACTTGGGGCATGAGACAAATGTAACCAATCACAATGCACCGCGGATAACCGTGCAGCCATTCATATAGCTTCAAACTCAGTGTTTCATGAGAGAACAAAGCATATTGAAGTGGATTGTCACAAGGTTAGACAGCAGAGGAGGTAAGATCATCCTACCTTGCTACACTTGAAGTGAAGACCAGCTAGCTGATATCTTCACCAAAGGAGCAAGTACCAAAGTCCGTGGAGTCCATCCATCCAAGATTGGGGCTCATAGATTTGGCTAGATCATGATCTTCTAAGCCATGAAGCATCTACTCTTTTCCTCTTGTGTGTTTTTTGTCCCATTGGGTTTTTCTACACAAAAGGTTTTAATGAGGATGTCTTCATATTCCAAGCTTGACCAATATCTATGGTCAAGTTTGAGGGGAGTATTGACATGAAAAAATGTATTGACATGGAGTCATGGAGATAGAAGAAAAGAGATGCATCAGCGCAAAAGAAGATGACTTGGTGTAGACTCCATTCTCGCATAGCCTCGACACACAAGGAAGCCAATACAACCTAGCCTTTGGAAGGCAAGGCAGAGAGTTCAAACTGGCCCAGCTTGTGCTCAAGAGTCAATCAGACCGCTGGCAAAGATCAGAGGCAAGTTGGAGTTTTAAATTGGCCAAAGTCACATGTTCCATTTAGAGGAGAGAGGAGGAGAGAACTGCTTCAGTGTTGTCACTTTCAGCCTAGTTTCAACACATTTTTAGTATTATTCTCTTTGTTTGTATCCCATCTCTTCCTTTAAATATTGTAACATTAGAACTGAATAATCTAAGGAAATCATATCCTTCTTTTCTTTTATTCTCTCTCTCTCTCTCTCTCTTCTCACGAGCTATCTTCTCCCCGTTTTCATTAGCACTGCTCTCTTTCATTTTCTTCAAGTAAAGAGTGTTTATGAAGTGATTGAGGTTCTCAAGAGCTTAAAGCTCTGATACCATGAAAGAAAATGAAGAACAGTAAAACAGAGTAAGAACAGAGTATAAGTGATGAGGAACCGTGGAACAAGAGAGGGAGAGAGATGAGAGGGTTTGCAAAGAGTAAAGAGAAGGATTTTTATTTCCTTAGATGATATGTGCTTACAATTACAATATAAATAGGGACAGCAAAGTGAGATAAGACAACAAGAATAAGAATAAAGAATGAGGCTGCCCAAGGCTTGAAAGGGACAGGACTCAAACAAAGAACCGCTTAAAAGAACATGTGATCTTTACTATATTTAAATGCCAACTTGCTTCCGACCTTCCTCGAACTCCAACGGTCCTAAGCACTCCAGAACACTCCATTGACTATTTAAAATAGTTCCTTGCCTCCTAAACTCAGCTCTGGTCGAAGCTTCCTTTGGTAGGCAAGTCTTGTACGGACTGACTTGTGTTCCAAGTCTCCAGATCGATCATATCTCAATTCATCCGGATGCCCGCTTTTCTTTCTCTTTCCTTCTCATGTCTTCATTTCAATACCCTCTCGCAGCACCTTGTAACCTTCTTCCAATGGAGTCTTGGCCTGTCTACTTCCAAGGTTTCCTGCCTCATTTAAACTATCAATGTGTACTTCCTTTGAGATAAAACTAGCCCCTTTAGAGCGGCAGATTTCAATCCCAAGGAAGTACTTCAACTCCCCAAGTCTTTGATATCAAAAGCATTTTAAGAAAGGTTTTAACAGAGAATACCTTCCTTGTTGCTACCAGTGATAATAATGTCATCCACATATCTGGATCACCACAATACCTTGCTTGCTGGTTAGAGTGAAGAGGGTGTGATCAGCTTCTCGATTTGACAAATCCTATCCCATTTAGTGTGGTGCTCAGCTTATGATACCAGGCCCTTGGAGATTGCTTCAAACCATAGATTGCCTTCTTTAATCTAAGAACATTTCCAGGTTTCACCATGTTCTCAAGACTGTGGGTGGCCTCATGTAGACTTCATCTTCTAATTCTCCTGGAGGAAGGCATTCTTCACATCCATCTGCCATAAATCCCACTCAGGTTGACAGCAAGAGACAAGATGATCCTTATAGTATGAAGCTTGGCCACTGTGCAAATGTGTCTAGATAATCTTCACCATACACTTGAGTGTATCCTCAAGAACAATTCTTTCTTGTCTTTGAAAGAAAATGAAGAACAGAGTAAAACAGAAAAGAACAGAGTATAAGTGATGAGGAATCCGTGGAACAAGAGGGAGAGAGATGAGAGAGTTTGCAAAGAGTAAAGAGAAGGATTTTTATTTCCTTAGATGATATGTGCTTACAATTACAATATAAATAGCACAGCAAAGTGAGATAAGACAACAAGAATAAGAATAAAGAATGAGGCTGCCCAAGGCTTGAAAGGGACAGGACTCAAACGCAACCCGCTTAAAAGAACATGTGATCTTTACTATATTTAAATGCCAACTTGCTTCGACCTTGCCTGAACTCTCCAACGGTCCTAAGCACCAGAACACTCCATTGCTTATTTAAAATAGTTCCTTGCCTCCTAAACTCAGCTCTGGTCGAAGTTGCTTCCTTGGTAGGGTCTTTGTAATGGACTGACTTGTGTTCCAAGTCCAGACTGATCATATCTCAATTCATCCGGATGCCTGCTCTTTCTTTCTCTTCTCATGTCTTCATTTCAATATTTCCCCTCAAGCTTTACCATAAGGCATGGTTAAGCTTGAACCCATGAAGACATCCCTCATTAAAACCTTTTGTGTGAAAACCCAATGGGACAAAACACACAAGAGGAAAAGAGTAGATGCTTCATGGCTTAAGAGGATCATGATTCGACAAGTCTATGAGTCCCAATCTTGGATGGATGGACTCACAGACCTTAGTACTTGCTCCTTTGGTGAAGATATCCGCTACTGATCTTCACTCCTAGTGTAGCAAGGTAGAATGATCTTCTCTCCACCGCTTGTCTCACCTTGTGACAATCCACTTCAATGTGTTTTGTTCTCTCATGGAAGACTGAGTTGGAGGCTATGTGAATGGCTGCCTGGTTATCGACAGCGCATTGTGATTGGTGTTGTTGTCTCAATGCCCAAGTCCTTTAGCAAGTTTCTGATCCATATAAGCTCACTAGTCAGCTTTCTCATGGCTCTATATTCTCAAAGACTTGAACATGATACAACCTTCGCTTCTTGCTTTTCCAAGTGACTAGATTGCCTCCTATGAAGGTGCAATAGCCTGTTGTGCCTCCTCCTCCACTCTATCACCTGCCCATCTGCATCACGGTATCCTACAATCTCTGTGCTCTTGTTGCAACCCATCCATACACCTTGACCAGGAGCTTCCTTAGATATCTTAGAATCCTTTCCACCATATTCCAATGATGAACTTTAGGGGCTTGCATATGCTGACTGACTTGGTTCACTGCAGCAAATATCTGGTCTTGTGATGGTAAGATAGATCAGCTTCCCAACCATTTTCCTATAGAGTTTGAAGTCTCCAAATGGTTCATCTTCAAACTCCCCTCACGCAAGACCTTGTACCCTTCTTCTAGTGGTGTCTTGGCTGTTCTTTCTTTAAGCTTTCCTGCCTCACTTAAGATATCAGTGTGTACTTTCTTTGAGATAGAAGAGCCCCTCTTAGAGCGCATATTTCTATCCCAAAGTAATTTTAACTCACCCAAATCTTTAATATCAAAAGCAGATTTAAGAAAAGCTTTAGTTGAGATGATACCTTCCTTGTCATTTCCTCGTGATGATGATATCATCTACATAAATTAGAACTGCCACAACTCTTGCTTGCTGGTGAGAGTGAAGAGTGTGTGATCGGTTCTGATTTAACAAACCCTTTTCCATTAAGGGTTGTACTCAACTTGTGATACCAGGCTCTTGGTGATTGCTTTAATCCATAGATAGCTTTCTTCAATCTTAGGACATTTGTGCTTGACCATGTCATCCATACCAGGTGGTGGTCTCATGTAGACCTCATCTTCTAGCTCTCCTTGAAGAAAGCGCTTTTTGACATCCATCGCCATAAATCCCATTCCAAGTTCACAAAGAATCGAAAGTAGGATCCTTATGGTGTGGAGTTTAGCTACTGGTGCAAATGTGTCTAGGTAGTCTTCTCCATAGACTTGAGTGTATCCCCTTGCCACTAGTCTTGTCTTCTTCCTCTCTGGTTGTCCATTTGCCTTGTACTTGATGGTAGTGCATACTAGTGATGCTTTCTTTCCTTTAGAAGCTCAGTCTCAAGTATCATTCTTGATCATGGCTCCAACTTCATCTCCAACAATCTCTCCACTCATCATGCTCCATTGCTTCTTCATAAGTCTTTGGAACATAATCTTGATCCAGATTGGTGATGAAGGCTACATGATCTTGAGGATAACTAGCAAAGGAGCAGGCTGCCCGATAGATGAGCTGCGATTGCTGTGAAGTATACTCTGGTGTTAACCCAATTAGATGGATCTTTTCTCACTCTGGTACTTCTTCTTAATGGCTGAATCTGCTCCTCTATTACTGCCTCTTCCTGTCCTTGATCACCATCATACTGATCATCACTAGACTGATCGATTCTGCTCCATCTTGATCATGAACCTGCTGAACCATCTTCCTGTTTCGTGTTGGTTCATGCTCATTGCCCCCTCAGGATCAGGATGGACTGGTTCAACACTTGGTGCTGCTTCTTCATTGTTGACAGCAATGGTGGTGATGTAGTGGTTCTAGCGCTCTCACCGCCTTAGGCTGAGTAATGCCTAAACTCTCCGAATGGTTCTCGTGTTGTTTGCCCTATCTCGATGGTTCCCGTGGAGAGATCTCTAAGACTTTCCCAGCTCTTCTCACTGTAGTACCCTTTGATTCTACAAACTTCACATCCCTTGAGACCATCACTCTTCTTGAATCTGGTACATAACACTTGTACCCTTTATGTGTGTGAGAGTATCCTATGAACATAGCTTTGATACTGGGATCAAGCTTGTTCCTTTGTTCACCTGGTACCAATACATAGCACACACACCCAAACACACGAAATGATCTATGGGAGGCTGAGTCTTGTTTAATACCTGAAATGGAGAGACATCTTTGAGGACTTTGGTAGGAATCCTGTTGATAAGATAGCATGCAGAAACCACAGATCTCCCCAAAACCTCTTTGGGACATTGGTGTGGAACATCATGCTCCTTGCAACCTCCATAAGATGGCGATTTTTCCTCTCAGCCACTCCATTTTGTTGTGGTGTGTATGGGCAGCTGGTCTGGTGAATAATACCATGTTTTGCTAAGTGTTGTTTGAAGGCATGGCTAGTGTATTCTCCCCATTATCGCACTCAAAATTTTATCTTGGAATTGAAATGGTTAGTGACATAGTTTTGGAAGTTTATAAAAGCTTCTAGGACCCTATCTTTGCTTTTAATCGTGTGAGCCAAGTATATTTTGATTTCTCATCTATGAATGTCACAAAATATTTATGATTTTCTAGAAACACAAGGTGAAGTCCAAACATCAGTGAACTAGATCAAAACAATTCTCATAGATAGTCATAGATGAAGGAAATACTGATTTATGATGTTTACCAAGAATACAAGCCTCACAAGTTTCATTTTGCAAAGATAGATCAGGGAACATCAATTTTAAAGCATGAGAATGGGGTGGCCTAATCTAGCATGCCATAACACATCATTAGCTAAGACAGAAGCGTAATTAAAAGCATAAGTAGAATCTGATCTAAGCCTTGTATCTTCAAGGAAATACAGCCTTTGCTTGCTTACACCTTTGCCCAGCATCTTACTGGTCTTAGTATCCTGAAAGCACACATCATTAGACTAAAAATAACATTGCAATTTAAATCATTAGTTGCTCTTTTCACGATAAAATATTAGAAGCAAAGGCTGGCATGTAAAAGCTTGAGATTCTTTATCAAACGATTCAGATTCCCTACTCCTTCTATTGGAATTCTATCACCATTTGCAATTACAACACTTCCTGCAGGTTTAATATCACTAATCAGTTTAGCATCCCTAATCATATGATGAGAAGCTCCTGAATCAATGATCAATGGCCTAGCAGTGTGAGATGCATTATGGATAGAATTTAAAGCATTAATACTTTGGTTACCAGAGTTTGCATTGAGAGCCTTGATCAAGGCCTCAAGGTCTGACTTTCTGATGAATGTATCCTCCGAGATGGTTGAGACAAGGCGTGGGAGGTGGAGCCACCAGTGTGGGTTGTAGAGGTCACTCACCATCATTTCCCATGCGCATATAGCTGGGTGCTGGATGCTCCCGAGCTCTTGCTTCATGGACTCTGGTCTGGCTGTATTTATTTGCCGAGGCTGGCCTGAGATGAGGATGCAGAATCCAGCAGTTGGTTTTGGAGTGGCCTTTGTACTTGCAATGCTCACAAGTCACTGACTTGTCTCCTCCTCCTCTTGGCTTGAAGTGAGCCTTGTTAGCTGAAGCACTCTCCACCTTCTCAACCTTATGTGCCATAGATAAGTCTCCCTTTCCACCTCCAAAGAGTCCATCTGAGCCTATCTCCTTTTGTAGCTGAGCACATACTTCATCATAGCTTGGAAGCTCCTTTTCTCTTAAAATGTGTTCGACCACATCATTGAAGCTTGGTGAGTGTGAAGAGCAGTCCAAAGATCTTGTCTTGCTCACCTGGCTTCAATTGTCTCGGGTCATTGGAGCTTGGCCTTAGCATCTCCAGCTGACCATAGCTGACTATACTTCCCAAGGTGTTTGGTGAAGTCTCCTTCTTCTGCAAAGTGTTGATGGCTCTCTTCACTTCATAGATTCTCGTAAGGTTTGAAGTGTTACCATACACTCTTTTTAGAGTATCCCACAACTGTTTTGGAGTTGTACAGTGTGAGTAAGTGTCCATAAGTGGACCATCAAGAGAGCTATGCAAGATACAGCACCATGAGATCTTCCTGAACCCATTTGCCTTCATCTATCACTACAATCTCCTTGCCATCTTCTCCTTGGGTGATCTGCTTGGAGCTGAACTTGAAGTAACATGCTCCCAAAGACCTCTTCCTCCAAGGGCTGCTCTGGTCATCCTAGACCAAGTGATGTAGTTTCTGGTCCCTTGAGTGTACATGGGATGAGAACTGCCTGGTGCTCCATCTCTTACAAGTAGGCCAAGAAGAATTTAAATTTTTCAAGGCTGGATTTGAGAGAGTTAAGCTCGAATTGAGAGAACTATGTCTAGAATCAAGATAACCTCTCAAGAAAATGAAATAGGGACAGAACAGAGTAAGCACAACCAAGAACAGAGAATGAAAACTCAAGAACACTCAAGAACAGAGTTTTATTATCCACGGATAAAAGAGTTCTGAGAGAATTTTAGAAAATAACAAGATGAATCTGAAGAGAAAGGTAAGTAAAGAGTGTTTATGAAGTGATTGAGGTTCTCAAGAGCTTAAAGCTCTGATACCATGAAAGAAAATGAAGAACAGAGTAAAACAGAGTAAGAACAGAGTATAAGTGATGAGGAATCTGGAACAAGAGAGGAGAGAGATGAGAGAGTTTGCAAAGAGTAAAGAGAAGGATTTTTATTTCCTTAGATGATATGTGCTTACAATTACAATATAAATAGGCACAACAAAGTGAGATAAGACAACAAGAATAAGAATAAAGAATGAGGCTGCCCAAGGCTTGAAAGGGACAGACTCAAACGGCAACCCGCTTAAAAGAACATGTGATCTTTACTATATTTAAATGCCAACTTGCTTCTGACCTTGCCTGAACTCTCCAACGGTCCTAAGCACCAGCACTCCATTGCCTATTTAAAATAGTTCCTTGCCTCCTAAACTCAGCTCTGGTCGAAGGCTTCCTTGGTAGGCAAGTTCAGACGGACTGACTTGTGTTCCAAGTCTCAGACTGATCATATCTCAATTCATCCGATGCCTGCTCTTTCTTTCTTCTCTCATGTCTTCATTTCAATAGTCTTTCTCCTTTCTGGTTTTCCATTAGCCAGGTATTTTATTGTGAAGATGAGCCTGCTTGTCATCGCTTCCTTTTGGGAGCCGGCCAAACCATGTACCATTCCTTTCCATGGCTTCTATCTCATCACCCATCGATGCTTTCCACCTTATGTTGCATAGCTTCTTCATATGTTTTGGATATATTCCTCATCTAGCTCACTCATAAGGACTTGATGCTCTTCCGATATTGTGCAAGAGAACAGTTGCACTAATTGATGAGCTACTGCTTCAAGATTGAAGTAGACTCTTGTATTGATCCGCTTTGATGCTGGCTTCCTGTTCCTGTACTTCTTCTCAAGGATACTGTAGGCTGCTCAGGTTCAGGCTCATTTCCAGTGCTTGGCCTCTCTTGAGTATCAGCAGCCTGGTTCTCGGTATTTCTCATCTTGATCATGAACCATTGAATTTTCTTGAGCCAAGGCAGCTGCTCAACACCACTTTCACTCCCCCTCGATCAGGATGAGGGACTTCAGGATTATTAGCAACCGGAGATGGTGCACTTCTGGAACAGAATCCACCCTTGGTAGAGAAGGTATACTGACTCCTGTGCTCTCCATTACTCTCCTTAGTTGTCTTCTCTATCCGAGGCTGATTGAGAAAGATCTTTGAGCTCATCCCAACTCTTTCCATCATAGTAGCCTTTTGATTCTACAAATTTCACATCCCTTGAGATCAAGACTCTCCTAGTCTCTGGTACAAAACATTTGTAGCCCTTTTGATGAGGAGAGTAGCCAATGAAGACCGCTTCAGACTTCTACGCCAGCTTGTCTTTTGACCTTCTCGGTATTAACACAAAACAAAGACACCCAAACACTCCAGTATGATCTATGGATGGTTTAGTTTTGTTCAGTACCGATAAGGTGATTGATCTTGAAGGATCCTGGTAGGTATTCTATTGATCGTAACAAGTCTGTAAGAACTCATCTCCCCAATATCTTTGGGCATATTGGTATGGAACATCATGCCCTGGCCACCTCCATGAGATGTCTATTCTTCCTCTCAGCCACACCATTTTGTTGTGGTGTGTATGGACAGCTTGTTTGATGGATCATCCCATATTTGGCCAAGTGTTGTTTAAAAGCATTGCTGGTGTATTCTCCTCCATTATCTCGATCTCAAATTTTTATCTTGGCATTGAAATGGTTAGATACATAATTTTGAAAGTTTATAAAAGCTTCTAAGACCCTATCTTTAGATTGCATCAAAGTGATCCAAGTGTATTTTGATTTTTCATCAATAAACGCCACAAAATACTTATGATGCTCCTTAGATAAGCATGGGGCAGTCCATACATCGAATGAATCAGTGTCAAAGCAATTTTCATAAATAGTACTTGATCTAGAGAAGACAGATTTGCAATGTTTTCCTAAGATACAAGCCTCACAATCACTTTTAAAGGAAATACTAGGCAACATGATGTTTAAAGCTCTAGAATGAGGATGTCCTAATCTAGCATGCCACAATACATCTTTAGGGAAATCAGAAACGAATTTAAAGCATGAGATAAATCAGCAGCAAGCTTGGTGTCTTCAAGCAAGTATAAGTCGCCTTGGTGACACCTTTGCCAAGCAACCTACTAGTTTCAATATCCTGAAAGTAGACATCATTAGGAGTGAAGGTAACACTGCAATTCAAGTCATGAGTGGCTTTTAACCGATAACAGGTTTGAGGTGAAACTAGGCATATAAAAGCTTTAGAGTCCTTATTAAACAGCCTAAGATCACCTACTCCTTTAATTGGTACTCTTTCACCATTAGCTATTGTAACATTTCCAAAGGCAGGAACAATGTTTTTAATCAATTTTAAATCACTTATCATGTGGTGACTAGCTCCTGAATCAATTACTAATGGTTTTGTCATCATAAAATTAGTTATAGCATTCAAGGAAGTACCACTAGCCATAGCATGTAAAGAGGTACCAAATGAGTTACCCGAGTTATCTTTGAGGAGTTTGATGAGGGCCTCAATGTCAGATCGCCTTTATGGTCTCATCTTGATTGTTCCTTAAGGCTGAACCATGCTGGAAGCCCTCCCTTGCCCTCATAAGTCTCACTAGTCGGCGCATGGTGCTGTGTGTGTGATGGCTCACCAATATCACCAGAGAAGTTTGCTTTTCCATCATTGTATCCCGTCTTGAACTTCTCGTGGCTTGAGGTGGGGATGAAGTATCCAGCACTTGTCTTTGCCATGGCCCTTCTTTTGCAATGATCACAGACCCACACCTTCTTGTCTTCCTGGTTTGTAAGAACTCTTGTTTGCTGTTCCATCAGCCTGGTTGGCAGTACTAGGTCTTTTCCTCCTCCAAAGAGACCCACTGAGCCTTGTTCCTTTTGAATTTCAGAGCATACCTCATCAAGGGAAGGTAGCTCCTTATTTCTCGAATGTGCTTGATGAGATCACCATAACTTGGATGGAGAGTGAGCAGAAAGCAAAGACCTTATCTTGCTTCTTTGGTTAAGGACATCCGATTGGTTGTTGCTGGCCTGAGCATCTCAAGTTCCGCCCACAAAGACATGAAATTTCCAAAATGCTTGTCAAAATCGTCCTTCGACTAAGAGTGTTGATAGCCCCTTGACTTCAAAGACCCTACTAAGGTTGGATTTGTTTCCATACACCTTCTGAAGTATCCCACAGCTCCTTGGAAGTTTCACAAGAAGAGTAACCTTCCCGAGTGAGGGGTCAAGGCTGTGAAGGATGGACAACACCAGCAGTCCTCCCGACCTTTCTTCTTGCGCTAGCATCAGCAACAACTACTTTGCCATCCTCTCCTAGAATGGTCTTTTCTTGTGGCCTCCCTTCTTCAACAATCTCCCAGAGTCCTCGCTCCAAGAGCTGTTTTAGCAAGCCTTGCCAAGTGTATAGTTTAGCCTTTGAGAGTGACTGAATGACCACCATTTTGAGTTTTCTCGCCATTTCCATCAAGACCAAGTCAAGAACAGTTCAAGAACAAAGAACAGCTCAAGAACAGAGAGAACAGAGAAGGAAAAGAAAATTTTGAAAGAGAATCAGATTAACTGCGCGGATTTGAAAGAAAAGAGAAGAGAATTAGGTCTCAAGAGCTTGTTGCTCGATACCATGTAAGAATATGAGATTTAGTTGGTTGGATGAAGAACATTGCAAGAGAGAGAGAGTTGTGAGATTGAGAGAGAGAGATAGATTGGAAACATGTTTGCTTGATTAATTTAGTTCACATACAGCATTGTTAAATAGGCAAATAAGGAGAAACAAGACAAAGGGAATTATAATAAAGAATGGTTGGACTTCTCATGGCCTGGACCGAGATAGGACAGCTCGGTTCATGAAGTGTGACCTCTCCCAACGGTAAGGAAGTCATGTGACTTATATTGTATTTTAATGGCCACTTGCTTCACCTCTCTTTGACTCTTCCAACGGTCTCTTGAGCAATCAAACTCACTTCTTCCAAGTCCGACGGATCACTTGATCTCTAACCTATCCGTAGCTTCTTCTCCTCTCTCCTTCATTTCTTCAAGCTTCCATCTCTTTATTACTTCATGTCAACACCCATCTCTCTCTTCTATCACTTCACTCTCCTCGTCGAGATTTACCTTGGCTGCATCCTCCTCGCTTCATCGAAACATTACAATACTATTTCTTTAGTTAAACCTGCTTTTAGTATTTGTCTAATGTGTGTGATTGTCTATTTAAGACAATGTTGTATCTGATTGTAAACCAAGGAGAGGAGTTCTCTCACTTCAATATACTCAGTTCTATCTCTTAATCTCTTATACTTCCAGGTTACTAAATCTCTCAAGCAATCTCTCAAGAACTCTCTTAAATCTCACTTATACTTCCATTGCATTCTCTTACATTCTCACTTACTCTCTTCATTCTCTTCTTATTAAATCCGACCATACTCTGTCTCACCTTTAATCTCACACCCTAATCTCCATATTCTCTCATGGTATCAGAGCTCTCAAGCTCCTGAAACCTAAAACACTTCCGCAAACTGTTTTCGTCCAAATCTCTTTAAAACTCTGTTTCTGCTCATCCTTGTATCCTCTGGTCCAAAGCTTTTCCAGGAGGGAAGAGACTCACCAGAACTCAAGATAAAGGAGGGTTCAAGTATCTGAACTCAAGAAAGCTTTAGCTCAGTCCAGCAAGCTTCATCAAAGTCCGCCAAGTTCTTTCTTGCAAACCAAGAGGAACATTCTATCATTCACTGGTTCACAACTCTCCAATAAAGTGAAGTCAAAGTCATGGCACCTTGGAGACTGCCAAGGATCCAAATAAGAAACAAAGCCACCCCTTTGGTCCAAAATGTTGAAGAAAATCTATGGAGGAAACTATTTTGGAGCAAGGTCAAGAAGCTTCAAAGCTAAGTTGTTCAAGTCATTCTTCCAACAAAGCTGAAGCTCATTCCTGATACCTATGACCCACGACCAGAAAAAGGATAGGAGGGTGTGAAGTGTGTACCTGACAAGAGGGAAGGTTACACCAAGGAGAGGTGTTTGATACTCAATTCACACCGCCACCGTGATTTCCAAAGGAGCCATATGGGCTGGAGGTTCAAGGAACCAGCTCAGGTTCCTTGGTTGTAAGTTAACCTTCTAATCCTTAATAAGAGCTTGTGTAGTTATGTCTGGTTGTGTTGAGTGGTGTGCTTGGTATTCTTGGGACAGGTTCAAGTTGCTAGAGTTGTTGAACCTAGTTTCTGCCATGATACTTAAGTTGTATGTGTTGTTTATTGTTTTAAATTATTTCTAAGTTTTCTAGCATGGTTATGACTAGCTCTTCTCTTAGAATAATTGTTTGTGTTATCTCTGGTCTAAGTGAGTTGCTTAGCATCAGTTTCTGTCTTGTTGCATTGCTAAAGGTCTAGGAGAGTTTCCTGATTCATCGCATTCATTTGTTGCATAAGAGATAGATGAGTTGTCTAGTCTTTGTGCTTGTCATTAAAATTGATAAAAATAGCCTAATGCCTTGTTCTTGATGAGTTATCATACCTGGCGTTAGTGATGTTTGTGTGCATGGAGTTGAACTGAATGAGTTGTTTAGATTCTTCGTCCATTGCATTTTTTTCAAAAACATTAGGATCGGACTTGGTGAGTCATCAAGGTCTGATCCTCGTGTGTGTGGTCTGATTCTTGCTGTAGTTTGAGTGATATTTCAGGTACAAAAGTGTTGTTCTCTGTCCATCATCAAATCAAGACAAAGAAGATTTTTGCCCATGCTGTTCAGAGCCTACACATGATGTATATTCTTGACCATGGGTCAGATGGTAATAAGTCTTGGTTGAGTGAACATGGCTGTCCTTTGAAGATACCTCTAGGGGATTGATGGAGAGGCAGACCGAAGCTGATCAACCATCCACCAGGCTGGATCTTCTCATACCTTGTGTGTAGAACCCGGTTGAATTAAGCCAGCCTGTTTGGGTGTTGAGCTCCTGGTTCAAGAGACACATAAGGAAGAATGGTGGTGTAAGGCATTGGAGGAGACCAAGGGTGGATCAGTTGGCTTGCCAGGTGTGTTGTACTGTTGTTCTGGTTCAAGTTCAGTATTGCTCACTTCCAAGCTTGGTCCTTCACTTATACTCTCCGATCAAGCTTGAGGAGGGGTAATGGAGCATTCCTGAAGGTTCAAGTCGCCTATTTCCTCACCGAGATCAGAAATGGAGTTCACTCGATCATAATTGGAGTTTGCAAGTGGTGGAGTTCACTCTTGCATTACTTATTGCTAACCGATCAAAGAAGCCATCTAGAACCCATTGCAACCATGTGATTGAGTGCAGGATTGAGCTTCCATGATCTGGACTGTGTCTTACCTGATGCCAAGAGGGTGGAAAGGAAGTACACTCAAGAGAAAAGACCACCACTCAATAAGAGGGCAGTGGTTTCAAGGAATTTGTGATCATTGGCTCTCATCTTCCAAGCTTGACCATATACTCTCATTCTCAGGTCAAGCTTGAGGAGGTGTTAAATGAGAAGCCAATGTCCATTCTTCAAGCCATTGCAAGGATTCAAGAAGACTCCAACCAGCATGGGATACTTGGCTTAGCAACAACAAGGCTGTCCATCTAGTGTGCCTTAAGAGAAGGTGCTAAAGAGGCTGATCGAAGGTTGCAAAGTCTCCCACCAAGTTGGAGACTCAAGAGACAATGCAGTGGCTGCTGTGAAAAGGAATGGAGTGAGAGATTCAAGTCCACAAGCCAAGAAGGCAGAACTCCTCACCAACATTCCACAAATATGCAAGGGAGTAATTAGTTCAATCTTTGAGTTTAAGTATGAATGGTTTATGCCTTGAGAATTGATGCAAGTATTTATGCATTGTTTGAATCAGGTACTTGGCTCATAATGGAGAGTCTGGTCGTGGATCAAACCCTTTGATGATGGCGGAGGTCAGAAAGGGGAGACAATGAACCAGCCACATGGAGAGTTCCAAGCAGCTTTTGAGTGTGAAGCAAGGAAGGCATTGGTGCCTGACTTGCCATTGAAGTAAGGCCGTGATTTAGAGTCTAAGGACTCCACCATGAGTCATATGAGTTCCTTAGACTCACTGTCCAATCCCTACTTCCTAGGCATTGTTGAACTCTACTCTTTTTCCCTAAGTGTTGGTTTTATCCCATGAGGTTTTCCACACTTAGGTTTTAATGAGGAGCTTCTTGATGTTCCAAGCTTTTCCAAAGATCTCTATGGTCAAGCTTGAGGGGAGTGTTGGAATGAAGATAAATAAAGCTGGAGCTGATGAGAGATCAAGCAAAACCAGAGCAAGCAAATGAAGCATCCAGAACAGGCAGATTGGTGTGACCCTGATCAGCTCCATACTAAAGAACAAGAATTCAAGGAAAGAAGGAGCTAGGAAATGGATCATGGCACGACCTGATGAGCTTTATGGAAAGCTAAAAGGCTTGATTCATGAGGTACTTGACCGAGAAAAGGCTATGGGCCTTGATGTGGCCTTTATAAAGCATGGACTGACTTTGGACAATCATGGACGACCTGTGACAACCCTGATTGACAAGGAAATGGATAGGATGAAGCTGGTTAGACAGGAAATGGAATGGGAGATTCAGTCGATCGAGAAATGGGTAGTCAAATCGACATATCACGAGAACTGAGTTGGAAATGGAAGATTGAGAACCAGAGCAGGAAATGGAACATGATGAGGACCTTTATCATCCAAATGAGCCTAAGGAGCAGCTTGGTCGGACCTGGAACAAGATGGATCGAGCCCAAGAAAGAGTTGTTCGAAAAAGGCCTTTATCGGCCCGAAAAGTGGAAGGACAAGCCAGCTTGGTTTATGATTGGCCCAATATGATTATGCACGACCATTATGGTCTATTTTAAGTGTATTTGGTTTTAATATTTATGTAAACTCATTAGGAAGAGGTTTTGGGCTTTATAAACCCATTAGAATTCTGGCTTGTCGTTTTAAATCAATTAGCCATAGGATTTGTTTTGGTTTTCCTAAACCACATTGGTTTAGCTTAGGGTTTTATGTTTTATTCTTTTAAACAGCAGCACCACGTCCATGTAACTTTCAATCATTCTTTTATCAATAAACTTCTTTTGGTGCAAACTAGTCTTGAGACGACATCGTCTCCTTTGTTCACAAGTGGTGAACGCTTCTATATCACACTAAGGAGAATTAATCTTCTGTGATCCATCCTAGACATCAAGCAGGACGCTTCGGTTCTGAGGAGTAGCATAAACAACCTCGAAAGCAATCCATAGCTCAAGGTGAAGTCCATCCGCCATCCAAGAGACCTACAATCTCTTGATCCTTTCACCCACGCCTTCAAGTGTTTCAGGGACTAGACAGCCATTCCAGGGCTGTACCAAGTGGTATCAGAGCCTCTTGAAGGTTAGGGTTTGAAGTTTTCACCTAGGAGCACGACATCTATCAGTTACCTAGAGATCTTCTATGTCTAGATATGAAGAAGAGCTCACAATTCCATCTTTCTATGGAAAGATTGATACAGACGATACCTTGATTGGGAAAAGAAGATGGAGTTTCTTGGACTCCAATACTACACTGAAAAGAAAAAGGTATGTCTAGCAGTCACTGGACTCTATGGAAGTGCATTCTCATGGTGGCAAAGAGTTTCTCAGACTAGGAGATTTGAAAAAAAAAACACAAATTACTTCATGGGTTGAGATGAAGACCTTGATGAAGAAGAGGTTTGTCTCGCAGTGGAAACTTCCTAAACTAAAACCAGAAGCAGCAACAAAGCCTACTACTTTAGATCAGCCTGCCTGTTGGTCTGAATTGCCATCAAAACCGGCTGAGAGAAGATCTGTGGTTCCTGTTCTATCATTGAAACAAGAGGAGGAAAAGCTGCAAGCTTCTATATTAGCTTCACCAACAAAACAGATTGAGGAGAGTCATGAAACTGAACCAGGACCAACAACTCTTTGTCTAAAACTAGAGGAGGAGGCACAAATTGCAGAAGCTGAGTGTAGCCACGTGCCTGATCAAAGAAAACAAGAAGAAAAAGTTCCCGAGGGTCATCTAATGCTCTTGAATTGGTGCTTTCTATTGTTGAGCAAGGTGATAGCCTTAAGAGTTTAACTTGTGAGTTTCTGATCAGACCTATGGTATGTCTTCAGCTCAGCTTAGTGAAGCATCTGAGAGTTATCAAGGGCCTGCAACAAGTTGTTTTTGAACCAGGTGGAAGCTTGTGTGTGATTAGAAGAAATAAAAAAATTCTGGATCAGAAAGCAGCTGCATTCAATCTCAATTTGCAAGGTTCATTCACTCTTGAAAAACAAGAATTGTGGTCAAATCTTTTTGAAGGGAGAGAGAATGGTGTGATCTTGAGTATCTGCAGTAAAAATAGAGGAGAAACAGGAGGTAACACGCCATTGATCAGTCCCATAACTGATCATAACCAGCTGAGATCAACAAAACAGAAACTTGCTGTGGTTAAAAAGATGCCAAAGCTTGAGAATGAATATGGGGATCATTACACACGACCACCAGACCCTATGCAGCATGAGAACCAAGTTATAATGAGCATTGGGCAAGGTGTATTGAGAGAAATCATAGATATTCTCCTAGGCAGCCACAAGGAGCTAGTTCGACCACCAGATCAATCAACAAGGTTTCTGCTTGTTTTTAGAGATCTAATGCTCTCATTCTATCCGGGAGAGCATAGAACACATGCTGAGACAGCCATGCTTGAGGCGTGCTTATGGAGTAAATGGAGAGAAGCTTTTGCAGCAGCAGCTGGTTATGAGTTAAATGGAAAGGAAAGTTTTGTTTGCTACATACTAAGGCACGTGAGGATCTTAGAGATGATTGAGCAAGGTTTCAAGAGCTTTCTGTAGCATGGAAAAGGATTGCAGTCCTGGGTATTTGATCCAGGAGATGATCATGTTTCTATCATCTTACAAGTCTCAGATTTGAGGACAAATCCTTTTGAAGGGAGAGAGGATGGTGTGACCCTGATCAGCTCCATACTAAAGAACATGAAGTCAAGGAAAGAAGGAGCTAGGAAATGGATCATGGCACGACCTGATGAGCTTTATGGAAAGCTAAAAGGCTTGATCCATGAGGTACTTGACCGAGAAAAGGCTATGGGCCTTGATGTGGCCTTTATAAAGCATGGACTGACTTTGGACAATCATGGACGGCCTATGACAACCCTGATTGACAAGGAAATGGATAGGATGAAGCTGTTTAGACAGGAAATGGAATGGGAGATTCAGTCTGATCGAGAAATGGACTGTTCAAAGCGACATATGCGAGAATTGAGTTGGAAATGGAAGATTGAGAACCAGAGCAGGAAATGGAACATGATGAGGACCTTTATCATCCAAATGAGCATAAGGAGCAGCTTGGTCGGACCTGGAACAAGATGGATCGAGCCCAAGAAAGAGTTGTTCGAAAAAGGCCTTTATCGGCCCGAAAAGTGGAAGGACAAGCCAGCTTGGTTTATGATTGGCCCAATATGATTATTAACGACCATTCTGGTCTATTTTAAGTGTATTTGGTTTTATTACTTATATAAACTCATTAGAAAGAGGTTTTGGGCTTTATAAACCCATTAGGAGTCGGTTTGGTGTTTTAAATCAATTAGCAATAGGATTTGGCTTTGGTTTTCCTAAACCACATTGGTTTAGGCTTAGGGTTTTATGTTTTATGCTTTTAAACAGCAGCACCACGTCCATGTAACTCTCAATCATTCTTTTTATCAATAAACTTCTTTTTGGTGCAAACCAGCCTTGAGACGACATCGCTTCCTTTGTTCACAAGTGGTGAACGTTTCTATATCACACTAAGGGAGAGTTAATCTTCTGTGATCCATCCTAGACACCAAGCAGGGTGATCCTGTGTCTCAGGAGCAGAAAAACATCCTGAGAGCCTTACACAGCTTGAAGGAGAAGACCATCTTCATCACCTCTCATCCACCCACGCCCCCTTCAAGTGATCAAGGGAAAGACAGCCTATCCAGGGCCGCACCACTTGGTTAACCGCAAAGCACACATCAGGTCTTGTGATAGTGAGATATATGAGTTTTCCCACCATCCTCCTGTAGTGCTTTACATCTTCATACGGCTTGTCTTCTATCTCCCCCTCACGCATCACTTTGTAGCCTTCTTCAAGAGGAGTCTTGGCTGTTTTTCCTCCTAAGTCACCAGCCTCTTTTAATAGGTCAAGCGTGTACTTCCTTTGTGAGAGAAACAATCCCTCTTTGGATCTACACATCTCAATGCCCAAGAAGTATTTTAGCTCTCCCAAGTCTTTGATATCAAAGGTTGCCTTGAGGAAAGTCTTGGTTGATGCAATCCCATCCTTGTCAATGCCGGTGATTATAATATCATCAACATAGATCAAGATGACAATGATTCCATGCTTGCTTGTGAGGGTGAAGAGCGTATGATCAGCCTCAGATTTCACAAACCCTCTCCCATTCAGTGTGGTGCCTTTGTGGTACCAAGCTCTGGGGATTGCTTCAGAACATAGATTGCTTTCTTGAGTCTTAACACATTGCCTGGTTTGACCATGTCTTCCATACCCTTTGGTGGACGCATGTACACTTCATCTTCAAGCTCTCCTTGTAGAAATGCATTCTTGACATCCATTTTCCAAAGATACCATTCCAAATTCACAGCAAGAGATAGCACAATCCTTATGGTGTGAAGCTTTGCCACTGGTGCAAAGGTTTCAAGATAATCCTCACCATACACTTGAGTGTAGCCTCTTGCTACTAACCTGGTCTTCTTCCTCTCAGGTTTCCCATTGGCTAAGTACTTAATTGTGAACAACAGCATGCTTGTAACTGCCTTCTTGCCTTTGGGAAGCCTGGCCAAACCAGGTTCCATTTCTCTCCATAGCACCCATCTCATCTCCTACTGAATCTCTCCATTCCTTGATTGCCATAGCTTCTTCATATGACCTTGGTATGTAAGCCTCATCAAGGTTAGTGATGAACGCTTGATGATCCATAGGGTATTGGGCTAGAGAGCATGTTGCTTGAGTTGGATGAGCAACTGCTTGGCTGTTGAAGTACACTCTTGTATTGATCCAGTTTGATGGGTGATGCCTGACCCTTGTGCTTCTCCTTGAAAGAAAATGAAGAACAGAGTAAAACAGAGTAAGAACAGAGTGTGAGTGATGGGGAATCCTGTTGACATGAAGCAAATAATGAGAAGCCTATTACATCATTAAAGAGACACACACAGAGAAAGCAAGGGAATACACGCTTGGTGAAATGATCAAATGGATGCCGTCCGTACAAGTCAAAGAGTGACCTAGAGTAACTTGCAAGGCAAGTGAAATACTCGACCAGGAAAGGCATTTAAATCAACCAGGAATGAAGAGAAGTGTCGACACTTGAGGAGAAGAACGTTGGAGAAGAATCGCTGAAGAAAGAAGGAAGGAGAGCCGCTAGACCAGTCACTTTCACCATGCATGGACGAGCCAGCCGCCAGATCTTCCCCATTTGTTTATTCTTTGCATTGTACTTTCTCTCAATTGTTTATTGTTTCTCTTGCCCACTTATGAGCTTGTTGCTCTTTAAATAGGGTGTAATAGGTTCCCAAATTAAGACAAGCAAAATGTTTCTCTTCATACTTACATCTCTCTCTTTAAGCTCACTACTCTCTCTCGGATTCTAATCGCCTCATTCTCTTGTTCTTAATCTTCCTCACAAATCTTCCTTATACTTCTTACAAATTATCATGGTATCGAGCAACAAAGCTCTTGAACCTACTGCTTCGAAATAAATACTGCTTTTTACTTATCTTCATCTCTTAAATCCTTCTCTCTCCTGTTCTTGTGTTCTTGGCGAAAGTGAAGGCAAAGATGGATAGCAACAACAACCGAACTCTCAGCATTCCTGTGACCTTAAAGGGAGTTAACTACCTCTTATGGGCCAGGATGGTGAAGATTGCCCTTGAGGAAAAGGTTTATGGAGCCATGTCTCAACAGAAACAGCTCCAAAACAAACTATCCAAGGAGAAGATGGAAAGGAGATGGTGGTAGCTGATGAAGACAAATGGGGTCAGGAAGATCTCATGGTGCTCACAGCCCTCCTTAGCTCCCTGAACCAGCTATTATGGAGTCTTACTCATACTGTGAGACCACCAAGCAGCTATGGATACACTCTACAAAGTGTATGGAAATGTCTCCAACCTTACTAGAGTCTTTGAAGTGAAAAGAGCCATCAATGCTCTCAGCCAAGGGGATGAGGAGTTTCAACCTCATTTCGGCAAGTACAGATCTCTTTGGGCAGAGCTGGAGTTACTAAGACCTCACACAACTGATCCAGCCACTCTCTTAACAAAGTGAAGAAGACAAAGTGTTTGGACTATCTGCCACTCTAAACCCATCTTATGGGAGCCTGGTTAAGCACATCTTGAGAGCTGATAAGCTACCTGACCTGGATGAAGTATGTGCTCAAATCCGAAGGAGGAAGGCTCAGTAGGCTTGTTTGGGAGTAAAGGAGACTTAACCATGGCTCACCAAGCTGAGGAAGCAGTGGCAAACAAGGCTTACAAGCGTGATGAGAAGAAGGTCTTGATATGTGACCATTGCAAGAAGAAAGGCCACATGAAAGACAAGTGCTGGATTCTCCACCCTCACCTTAAGCCCAACAAGTTCAAGGAGCCACGCCAGGATGCAAGAGCTCACCTCTCAACTGATGGGAATGAACCAGTGACTCCAAGCTCGGTGTGCTCTAACAACAATGGTGGAGGAAGTGCTATGGCCTCTACATCAATGTACTCCACAGCAAGGACCAACCAGGATGAGATAATCAATGCTCTCATCAAGGCCTTGAAAGACAACTCTGGTATACCTAAAACTCTTGGTTATTCACACAATGCTTGTCACACTGATGAGAATTCTAGAAACATTTTTAAAAATACTAGACCATTGATTATTGACTCGGTGCTTCTCACCACATGATTAGTGATTCTAGTTTAATTAAAATGTGGAACCAGCACTAGGAAATGTGATGATAGCAAATGGTGATAAAATCCTATAAGAGGTATAGGTGAATTGAAATTGTTTGATAAAGTTTCTAAGGCATTCTACATGCCCACCTTTGCTTCAAACTTGGTTTCGTTAAAAGGTCACCAATGATTTAAATTGTCATGTTACATTCACTCCTAATGAAGTTTATTTTCAGGATATTGAGTCAAGTAAGTTGCTTGGCAAGGGTGTAACCAAGGGAGACTTGTATTTGCTTGAGGACACTTTCGGCCAACTTCGATTTATCTTGCTATTTCAATTTCGTTTCTCAATTCCCTAAAGATGTAATATGGCATGCTAGATTAGGACATCCCCATTCGTGCCTTGAACATCCTGTTACCTAGCATTTCTTTCAAAAGTGATTGTGAGGCTTGTATCTTAGGAAAGCATTGTAAGAGTGTCTTTCCTAAATCAATGACCATCTATGATAATTCTTTGATTTAATTCATTCGATGTGTGGACTGCCCTTGTGCATCTAGAGAACAACATAAATACTTTGTGACATTCATAGATGAAAAATCTAAATACACATGGATCACACTGTTGCAATCAAAAGATAGGGTGCTAGAAGCTTTTAAAATTTTCAAAACTATGTCACTAACCATTTCAATGTTAAGATTAAGATTCTTAGATCGATAATGGTGGTGAATACACTAACACAGCCTTCAAACAACATCTAGCTGCCCATGGGATCATCCAACAAACCAGTTGCCCTTACACACCTCAACAAAATGGTGGCTGAGAGAAAGAATAGGCACTTAATGGAGGTAGCTAGAGCATGATGTTCCATGGTAATGTGCCTAAAAGATTTTGGGGAGATGCAGTAGTCACTGCCACTTACCTTATCAACCAAGACACCTACAAGAGTGCTTCAAGATGCCACTCCATATGAGGTACTGACCAAAACTAAACCTAAAATAGATCATTTATGTGTTTGGGTGTGTGTTTTGTCTTAGTTCCAGGAGAACTCAGAAACAAGTTAGAGGCCGAAGCACAAAGGCAATGTTTATTGGGTATTCAACACATCGTAAAGGGTACAAATGCTATGTTCCGCATAACTAGGAGAGTGTTAGTCTCCGTGGATGTCAAGTTCATAGAATCAACAGGCTATTATGAGGAGCAGAGTTGGGGAGAACTCAAGGATCTATCTCAATCTGCCGCATGAGCCAACAACTTGAGAGTAATCATGGAAAGACTTGGCATCAGTTTACCAAGGGAACCAGAAGGTCGAAGGAACCAACACAAGCTGTAGAAGAGGCAGTAGAAGATGTGGAAGTTACTCATCCTGATCATGAGGGGGTAATGGAATGATGAGCAGTCTGCGCCAGCTCAACCTGAAGACAACTCAAGAGTTCATGATCAAGATGAGATACAATCAGAATCTGACACTCGAGATTCAAGTGGAGGAGCCAGACCATGGAAATGAAGCAGAACCTGAGCAAGTACAGCCCTTGAGAAGGAGCACAAGGATCAGGAGACCAGCTTCAAATTGATCAACACAAGAGTATACTTCAATGCTGAAGTGTAGCTCATCCAACCAGTGCTGTTTGCTCGCTTGCACACTATCCGAAGAGCATCAAGCATTTATCAGTGAATTGGATCAAGAATATATTCCAAGGACATATGAAGAGGCTATGCAACATGAGGAATGGAGAGCATCAGTTGGAGATGAGATGGGAGCCATGGTTAAGAATGACACATGGTTTGAGACAGCTCTCCCTCAAGGAAAGAAAGCAAGAACCAGCAGGCTGTTATATACAATCAAGTATGGAGCCAATGGCAAGCCAGAAAGAAGGAAGACAAGATTAGTGGCAAGAGGATACACTCAGGTCTATGGTGAAGATTATCTAGACACCTTTGCACCAGTGGCTAAGCTGCATACTATAAGGATCCTCCTATCACTTGCTGTCAATCTTGAGTGGGATCTATGGCGATGGATGTGAAGAATGCCTTCCTTCAAGGAGAGTTGAAGATGAAGTCTACATGAGACCACCTCCTGGTCTAGAAGATATGGTGAAACCAGAAATGTCTTAAGACTAAAGAAGGCCATCTATGGCTTAAAGCAATCTCCAAGAGCCTGGTACCACAAACTAAGCACAACACTCAATGGGAGAGGTTTTGTGAAGTCTCAAGCAGACCATTCTCTATTCACTGACCAGCAGTCAAGGCATTGTAGTCATCTTGGTGTATGTGGATGATATCATCATCGGTAGTAACCAGAAGGTATCTCCTCAACTAAAGCTTTCCTTAAACCGCCTTTGATATTAAGGACTGGGAGAGTTAAAGTACTTCCTAGGGATTGAATTGTGCCGATCCAAGGAGGGCCTCTTCTTATCCCAAACGGCAACACACTTGATATCTTAAATGAGGAGATCTCGGAGGTAGACAGGCCAAGACACCATTAGAAGAAGGTTACAAGGTGTTCTAGAGGGGAGTATGATGCAACTCCCTTCACTGATGTCAAGAAGTATAGAAGAATGGTTGGGAAGCTCATCTATCTCACTATCACTAGGCCAGATGTGTGTTTTGCCGTGAACCAAGTAAGCCAGCATATGCAAGCCCCCAAGATACATCACTGGAACATGGTGGAAAGAATCTTAAGATACTTAAGAACAGCACCTGGTCGTGGAGTATGGATGGCGGTAACAAGAGCACTGAGGTTGGGGGTATTGTGATGCTGATTGGGCTGGAGATGAGTGGACGTAAGATCAACCACAGGCTATTGCACCTTTATTGGAGGGAATCTGGTCACATGGAAGAGCAAGTAAGGTGGTGTCTTGAAGTGCTGAGGCAGAGTATAGATCAATGAGAAAGCTTACAAGTGAGCTCATATGGATCAAGGGACTGCTAAGAGACTAGGGATTGAAATCACCACACCAATGACCATGCATTGTGACAACCAGGCTGCAATACACATTGCATCCAACTCAGTCTTTCATGAGAGGACAAAGCACATAGAAGTAGACCACAAGGTGAGACAAGAAAGGAACAGCAAGAGATCCTCCCATGCTATACCGAAGTGAAGATCAACTTGCTCGACATCTTCACCAAGGCTGCAAGCATCAAGGTCTGTGAGTTCATTCATCCTAAGCTTGGACTCATAGATCTCACATGTCACTGATCCTCTCACCATGAAGTGTTCTACTCTTTTTCCTTTGGTTTTTATCCCAAGTGGTTTTTCCAAGTAAAGGTTTTAATGAGTGAATGCTTCATGGTTTCCAAGCCTGACCAATCTCTATGGTCAAGCTTGAGGGGAGGTTGACATGAAGCAAATAATGAGAAGCCTATTACATCATTAAAGAGACACACACAGAGAAAGCAAGGGAATACAAGCTTGGTGAAATGATCAAATGGATGCCGTCCGCATAAGTCAAAGAGTGACCTAGAGTAACTTGCAAGGCAAGTGAAATACCGACCAGGAAAGGCATTTAAATCAACCAGGAATGAAGAGAAGTGTCGACACTTGAGGAGAAGAACGCTGGAGAAGAATCACGGAAGAAAGAAGGAAGGAGAGCCGCTAGACCAGTCACTTTCACCATGGCTGGACGAGCCAGCCGCCAGATCTTCCCCATTTGTTTATTCTTTGCATTGTACTTTCTCTCAATTGTTTATTGTTTCTTTTCACTTCATGAGCTTGTTGCTCTTTAAATAGGTGTAATAGGTTCCCAAATTAAGACAAGCAAAATGTTTCTCTTCATACTTACATCTCTCTCTTTAAGCTCACTACTCTCTCTCGGATTCTAATCGCTCTCATTCTCTTGTTCTTAATCTTCCTCACAAATCTTCCTTATACTTCTTACAAATTATCAAATCCGTGGAACAAGAGAGAGAGAGAGAGATGAGAGAGTTTGCAAAGAGTAAAGAGAAGGATTTTATTTCCTTGATTTATTCAGAGTGTGCACATACAATATTTATAAGCAAGGCAATGGACATCAGGACAAAGAGAATACAATAAAGAAAAGCATTCTGGCCGAGGGACAGTGACAGCTCCTAAACGGTCTCCAAGTCTGCACATCCTTAAGTAGAACATGTGATCTTCCCATTTAAATACTCTTCTTGCTTCAGACTAATCCCAACGGCTCCTTTGACTTTCTGAGCTCAATATTGGCGAGTTTAAACCTCCTTGCTTCTCAAGGTTGGTTAGGTTAAGCTGAAGATACTTGTGTCTCAAGTATTGTACGGATAGACTTATTCTCAGGCCATGCAGATTAGTTTCTTTTCAAGTCTCCTGATCATCCTTTATCCTTGTCTCCTTATTTCCAATATTCCCCTCAAGCTTAGCCATAAGGTATGGTTAGAACTCCATGAAGACATCCTCATTAAAACCTTTTGTGTGAAAAACCCAATGGGACAAAAACACACAAGAGGAAAAAGAGTAGATGTTTCATGGCTTAAGAGGATCATGATCTGGTCAAGTCTATGAGTCCCAATCTTGAATGGATGGACTCACAGACCTTAGTACTTGCTCCTTTGGTGAAGATATCTGCTAGCTGATCTTCACTCCTAGTGTAGCAAGGAAGAATGATCTTCTGCTCCACTGCTTGTCTCACCTTGTGACAATCCACTTCAATGTGTTTTGTTCTCTCATGGAAGACTGAGTTGGAGGCTATGTGAATGGCTGCCTGGTTATCACAGTGCATTGTGATTGGTGTTGTTGTCTCAATGCCCAAGTCCTTTAGCAAGTTTCTGATCCATATAAGCTCACTGGCCTTTTCTCATGGCTCTATATTCTCCTCAGCACTTGAACATGATACAACCTTCTGCTTCTTGCTTTTCTATGAGAGAATATGGAGAATAGTGTGTGAGATTAAAGGTGAGACAGAGTATGGTCGGATTTAATAAGAAGAGAATGAAGAGAGTAAGTGAGAATGTAAGAGAATGCAGTGGAGAGTATAAGTGAGATTTAAGAGAGTTCTGAGAGATTGCTTGAGAGATTTAAGAACCAGGAAGTATAAGAGATTAAGAGATAGAACTGAGTATATTGAAGTGAGAGAACTCCTCCTTGGTTTACAATCAGATACAACATTGTCTTAAATAGACAATCACACACATTAAACAAATACTAAAACAGGTTTAACTAAAGAAATAGTATTGTAATGTTTCTGATGAAGCGGAGGATGCAGCAAGGTAAATCTCACCGAGGGAGAGAGTGATAGAGAGAGAGATGGGCATTGCTGCTGAAAGGAAAGTGACAAACAGGCTCATCTCCTTATGCACATGTGACTTTTACTCTATTTTATTTCCAACTTTCTCTCCAACGGTCTGATCTCTATTTTAAACTTCAAATATGCTTCATCAGACTCAGCTGGACTAGTTCCACACTTGCCTTGACTTCCAAGACACTCTAGGTTACTTGCACTCCAAGATCAAACAGATTCAAATCACTGCTTTTGATGCTTCATTTGCTTGCTCGGTTTTGATCTCTCATCAGCTCCAGCTTTATTTATCTTCATTCCAACACTTCTCAAGCTTGACCCAGGAGATCCTTGGACAAGCTTGGAACATTGAAGAAGCTCCTCATTAAAACCTAAGTGTGAAAACCTCATGGGATAAAACCAACACTTAGGGAAAAAGAGTAGAGTTCAACAATGCCTAGGGATTGGCCAGTGAGTCTAAGGAACTCAGATGACTCATGGTGGAGTCCTAGACTCTGGATCATGGCCTACTTCAATGGCAAGTCAGGCACCAATGCCTTCCTTGCTTCACACTTCAAAGCTGCTGGAACTCTCCATGTGGCTGGTTCTTTGTCTCCCCTTTCTTCTGACCTCCTCCATCATCAAAGGGTTTGATCCACGACCAGACTCTCCATTATGAGCTCCAAGTACCTGATTCAAACAATGCATAAATACTTCATCAATTCTCAAGGCATAAACCATTCAAACTTAAACTCAAAGATTGAACTGGTTACCCCTTGCATATTTGTGGAATGTGGTGAGGAGTGTCTGCCTTCGCTTGTGGACTTGAATCTCTCACTCCATTCCTCACAGCAGCCACTGCATTGTCTTCTTGAGTCTCCAACTTGGTGGGGGACTTTACAACCTTCTCGATCAGCCTCTTTAGCACCTTCTTAAGGCACACTAGATGGACAGCCTTGTTGTTGCTAAGCCAAGTATCCCATGCTGGTTGGAGTCTTTGAATCCTTGCAATGGCTTGAAGAATGGACATTGGCTTCTCATTTAACACCCTCCTCAAGCTTGACCTGAGAATGAGAGTATATGGTCAAGCTTGGAAGATGAGAGCCAATGATCACCAATGCCTTGAAACCACCGCCTTGGCTTGAGTGGTGGTCTTTTCTCTTGAGTGTACTTCCTTTCCACCCTCTTGGCATAAGGTAAGACACAGTCCAGATCATGGAAGCTCAATCACACGCCAATCACATGGTTGCAATGGGTTCTAGATGGCTTCTTTGATCCTGTTAGCAATAAGTAATGCAAGAGTGAACTCCACCACTTGCAAACTCCAATTATGATCGTGGTGAACTCCATTTCTGATCTCTGGTGAGGAAATAGATGACTTGAACCTTCAGGAATGCTTCTCCATTCCTCCTCAAGCTTGATCCGAGAGTATAAGTGAAGGACCAAGCTTGGAAGTGAGCAACATGAACTTGAACCAGAGCACAACAAGCATACCAACACTCGCTAAGCCAACTGATCCACCCTTAGTCTCTGCTCCAATGCCTTACACCACCATTCTTCCTTGTGTGTCTCTTGAACCAGGAGCTCAATACCCAAACAGGCTGCGCTTAATTCAACCTACACACAAGGTATGAGAAGATCCAGCCTGGTGGATGGTTGATCACTGGTCTGCCTCTCCATCAATCCCCTAGAGGTATCTTCAAAGGACAGCCATGTTCTGACTCAACCAAGACTTATTACCATCTGACCTCTTCTTCAATAATCTCTCCATGGTCAGGAATATACATCATGTGTAGGCTCGAACAGCATGGGCAAAATCTTCTTCTTTGTCTTGATTTGATGATGGACAGAGAACACCACTTTTGACCTGAAACATCACTCAAACTCCAGCAAGAATCAGACCACACACACTAGGATCAGACCTTGATAACTCACCAAGTCTGATCCTAATGTTTTTGAGAAAAATGCAATGGACGTAAGAATCTAAACAACTCATTCAGTTCAACTCCATGCACACAAACATCACTAACTGCACAGTGTATGATAACTCATCAAGAACAATGCATTAGGCTATTTTTATCAATTTTAATGACAAGCACAAAGACTAGACAACTCATCTATCTCTTATGCAACAAATGAATGCAAGACAAGATCGGAAACTCTCCTAGACCTTTAGCAATGCAACAAGACGTAAACTGATACTAAGCAACTCACTTAGACCAGAGATAACACAAACAATTATTCTAAGAGAAGAGCTAGTCATAACCATGCTAGAAAACTTAGAAATAATTTAAAACATAAACAACACATACAACTTAAGTATCATGGCACGTAAACTAGGTTCAACAACTCTAGAACTTGAACCTGTCCCAATAATACCAAGCACACCACTCAACACAACCAGACATAACTACACAAGCTCTTATTAAGGGTTAGAAGGTTAGCTTACAACCAAGGAACCTGAGCTGGTTCCTTGAACCTCCAGCCCATATGGCTCACTGAAATGCAGGGCTCGAGGTGTGAATTGAGTATCAAACACCTCTCCTGGTGTAACCTTCCTCTTGTCGTACACACTTCACACCCTCCTATCCTTTTGCTGGTCGTGGGTCATAGGTATCAAGGAATGAGCTTCAGCTTTGTTGGCAGAGAATGACTTGAACAACTTAGCTTTGACGCTTTCAAGTGACCTTGCTCCAAAAATAGTTTCCTCCATAGATTTTCTTCAACATTTTGGACCAAAGGGGTGGCTTTGTTTCTTATTTGGATCCTTGGCACCAAGGTCGCCATTTCTTTGACTTCACTTTCTTGGAGAGTTGTGGACCAGTGGACAGAGAATGTTCCTACTGTTTGCAAGAGAAAGAACTTGAAACCGACTTTGATGAAGCTTGCTGGACTGAGCTAAAGCTTTCTTGAGTTCCAGATACTTGAACCCTCCTTTATCTTGAGTTCTGGTGAGTCTCTTCCTCCGAAAAGCTTTGGACCAGAGGATACAAGGATGAGCAAACAGAGTTTTAAAGAGAGATTTGGACAGAAAACAGCTTATGAAGTGTTTTAGGTTTTCAGGAGCTTAAGAGCTCTGATACCATGAGAGAATATGGAGAATAGTGTGTGAGAAAGGTGAGACAGAGTATGGTCGGATTTAATAAGAAGAGAATGAAGAGAGTAAGTGAGAATGTAAGAGAATGCAAGGGAGATAAGTGAGATTTAAGAGAGTTCTTGAGAGATTGCTTGAGAGATTTAGTAACCAGGAAGTATAAGAGATTAAGAGAGATAGAACTGAGTATATTGAAGTGAGAGAACTCCTCTCCTGGTTTACAATCAGATACAACATTGTCTTAAATAGACAATCACACACATTAAACAAATACTAAAACAGGGTTTAACTAAAGAAATAGTATTGTAATGTTTCTGATGAAGCCAGGAGGATGCAGCCAAGGTAAATCTCAACCAGAGGGAGGAGAGTGATAGGAGAGAGAGATGGGCACGCTTTGGTTGAGTGAAAGTGACAAAGAGCTCATCTCCTTATGCACATGTGACTTTTACTCTATTTTATTTCCAACTTTCTCTCCAACGGTCTGATCTCTATTTTAAACTTCAAATATGCTTCATCAGACTCAGCTGGACGAGTTCCCCACTTGCCTTGACTTCCAAGACACTCTAGGTTACTTGCACTCCAAGACTGCACAAACAGATTCAAATCGCCTGCTTTTGGATGCTTCATTTGCTTGCTCGTTTTGCTTGATCTCTCATCAGCTCCAGCTTTATTTATCTTCATTCCAACATTCTAAGTGACTAGATTGCCTCCTATGAAGGTGTAATAGCCAGTTGTAGACCTCCTGTCCACTCTATCACCAGCCCACTGCATCACAATAACCCATAATTGCAGTTTGTTGCAACCCATCCATAAACCTGACTGGAGCTTCCTTAGATATCTTAGAATCCTTTCCACCATATTCCAATGATGAACTTTAGGGGCTTGCATATGTTGACTGACTTGGTTCACTCAAAGCAAATATCTGGTCTTGTGATGGTAAGATAGATCACTTCCCAACCATTTTCCTATGAGTTTGAAGTCTCCAAATGGTTCATCTTCAAACCCTCACTAAAGACCTTGTACCCTTCTTCTAGTGGTGTCTTGGCTGTTCTTTCTTTAAGCTTTCCTTCCTCACTTAAGATATCATGTGTACTTTCTTTGAGATAGAAGAGCCCCTTTAGAGCGGCATATTTCTATCCCTAGAAAGTACTTTAACTCACCCAAATCTTTAATATCAAAAGCGATTTAAGAAAAGCTTTAGTTGAGATGATACCTTCCTTGTCATTTCCTGATGATGATATCATCTGTTAGAAATGTGAGGAACAGAGTAAGAACAGAGAGAAATGAGAGAGAGAGATTGGCAGAGTGAGAGAGAGATAGATGAAAGGAGAACTATTTCCTTAATTAAATCGAACACATTACAAGTATATTTAAAGGCTACAAGGTTGAATCAAGACAAGAGGAATTTAGAATAAAGAATTGAAGCTCGTGAGTGAAAGTGACAACACACAACAGCTATCTCCTTAAGTGGAACATGTGACTCGTCATGAGTGAAAGTGACAGCACAAAACAGACTATCTCCTTAAGTGGAACATGTGACTTTAACCTTATTTAATTGTCAACTTGCACCTGATCTCTTCTCAAGATACCCAACGGTCCTCTTTGACTTCCGGCCTCCCTTTGTCTCCCATACTAAACTAACTCTCAGTTCCTTGTCTCCTATACTAAACTAACTCCATGCTGCTTAGTATGGGAGCCAAGGTTGTACGGAATAGCTTGTGATCCAAGCAAGTGCAGTTCACATCTTCTTCACTCATCCGCATACTTCTTCTCGCTTTATCTCTTCTCTTCTTGTCTTCATGTCAATACTCCCCTCAAGCTTGACCATAAGGCATGGTTAAGCTTGGAACCCATGAAGACATCCTCATTAAAGCCTTTTGTGTGAAAACCCAATGGGACAAAAACACACAAGAGGAAAAGAGTAGATGCTTCATGGCTTAAGGAGATCATGATCTAGACAAGTCTATGAGTCCCAATCTCGGATGGATGGACTCAGAGACCTTAGTGCTTGCTACTTTGGTGAAGATATCAGCTAGCTGGTCTTCACTTCTAGTGTAGCATGGCAGTATGATCTTCGCTCCACTGCTTGTCTCACTTTGTGACAATCCACTTCAATGTGTTTTGTTCTCTCATGGAAGACTGGGTTGATGCTATGTGTATGGCAGCCTGGTTATCACAATGCATTTTGATTGGTGTTGTTCTATGCCCAAGTCTCTTAGCAAGTTTTTATCCAAATAAGCTCACCGGTCAGCTTCCTCATTGCTCTATATTCCGCCAGACTTGAACATGATACCACCTTTTGCTTCTTGCTCTTCCAAGTAACCAGATTGCCTCCTATGAAGGTGCAATAGCCAGTAGTAGACCTCCTTTCCACTCTATCACCAGCCCAATCTGCATCACAATAACCCACAATTTCTGTGCTCTTGTTGCAACCCATCCATACACCTTGACCAGAGCCTCCCTTAGATATCTCATGATCCCTCCACCATATTCCAATGATGAACCTTTGGTGCTTGCATATATTGGCTGACTTGGTTCACAGCAAAGCAGATGTCTGGTCTTGTAATGGTGAGATAGATCAGCTTCCCAACCATTCTTCTATAAAGCTTGAAGTCGCTAAACCGGTATCATCAATCTCCCTCACGCAAGACTTTGCAACCTCTTCAAGTGGTGTCTTGGCTACTCTTGCTCCAAGTTTTCCTGTCTCATTTAAAAGATAAAGTGTGTACTTTCTTTGAGATAAGAATACCTCCTGAGCGCATATCTCAATCCCTAGAAAGTACTTTAGCTCACTCAAATCTTTAATATCAAATGTAGATTTTAAAAGCTTTGGTAGAGATGATACCTTCCTTGTCACTTCCTGTAATGATGATATAATCTACATAGATCAGATCACAACAATTCCTTGCTTGCTTGTGAGAGTGGAGAGAGTGTGCTCAGGTTCTGATTTTACAAACCCTCTTCCATTGAGAGTTGTACTCAGCTAGTGATACCAATCTCTGGGGGACTGTTTTAATCCATAGATTGCTTTCTTCAGCCTTAGAACATTTCCTGGCTTGACCATGTCTTCCATACCAGGTGGTGGTCTCATGTAGACCTCATCCTACAGCTCTCCTTGAAGGAATGCATTCTTAACATCCATCTGCCATAGATCCCATTCCAAGTTCACTGCCACCGAGTAGAATCCTTATGGTGTGGAGTTTGGCTACTGGTGCAAATGTGTCTAGATAGTCTTCTCCATAGATTTGTGTGTATCCTCTTGCCACTAGTCTTTCTTCTTTCTTTCTGGTTGTCCATTTGCATTGTACTTGATGGTGTAGAGTAGGCTAGTGACCTTTCTTCCTTTTAGAAGCTCAGTCTCATACCAAGTATCATTCTTGATCATGGCTCCCACTTCATCTCCAATGCACTCTCTCCACTCATCATGCTCCATAGCCTCTTCATAAGTCTTTCAACATATTCCTGGTCCAGATTGGTGATGAAAGCTACATGTTCTTGTGGATAGCTTGCAAAGGAGCAGGATGCTTGAATAGGATGAGCCACTGCATTGCTGTTGAAGTATACTGGTGTTGATCCAATTTGATGGGTCTTTCCTCACTCTAGTACTCCTTCTCAATGGTTGAATCTGCTCCTCTATCACTGCCTCCTCCTGTTTGATCACCATCATATTGATCTCTACTACTGATCAGATTCAGCTCCATCTTGATCATGAACTGAGGTTGAATCATCTTGAGGTGTTTCTGGTGTTGATTCATGCCCATTGCCCTCGGATCAGGATGGACTGGTTCATTACTTGGTACAGCTTCTTCATTGTTAACAGCCACTGGTTGAGCTGGTGGTGTTGCTGGTGCTGGCCACACCGCTCTTAGGCTGGCGGATCCCCAAACTTTCCGAATTGTTCTCGTGTTGTTCCGCCTATCGATGGTCCTGTGAGAGATCTCTCGAGGTTGTCCCGATCTTCTCATCATAGTACCCTTTGGATTCCACAAACTTAACATCCCTTGAGACCATAACTCTTCTTGAATCTCGAATGTAGAATTTGTACCCTTCAAGTGGTGAGTGTAGCCTATGAATATGCCCTTGACACTCTTGGCCTCAAGCTTGTTTCTCTGCTCTCGGTGTCAAAACATAGCACACACAACCAAACACACGAAGTGTTCTAATGGGGGTTTGATCTTGTTTAGTACCTGAAATGGAGAGACATCTTTGAGGACTTTTGTGGGGATCCTGTTGATCGATAACAAGCTGTGATCACAGCATCACCCCAAAATCTCTTTGGTACATTTGTGAAACATCATGCTCCTGCCACCTCCATAAGATGTCTATTCTTCCGTCAGCAACTCCATTTTGTTGTGGTGTGTAAGGGCAGCTTGTTTGATGAATGATGCCATGTTTTGCTAGATGTTGTTTGAAAGCATTGCTAGTATACTCCCACCATTATCGACCTAAAAATTTTGATCTTGAATTGAAATGGTTAGATACATAGTTTTGGAAGTTAATAAAAGCTTCTAAAACTCTATCTTTGCTTTTAGTC
Organism: Brassica carinata; assembly: GCA_016771965.1. Taxonomy (NCBI): domain Eukaryota; kingdom Viridiplantae; phylum Streptophyta; class Magnoliopsida; order Brassicales; family Brassicaceae; genus Brassica; species Brassica carinata. Next base: position 37,928,129 of record CM028689.1, read on the forward strand.
AGTGTGAGCCAAGTATACTTTGATTTCTCATCTATGAATGTCACAAAATATTTATGGAGAGAACAGAGTAAGAACAGAGAGAAAGATAGATGAAAGGAGAAAGCTCTGATACCATGTTAGAAATGTGAGGAACAGAGTAAGAACAGAGAGAAATGAGAGAGAGAGATTGGCGAGAGTGAGAGAGAGAGATAGATGAAAGGAGAACTATTTCCTTAATTAAATCAGAACACATTACATATTTAAAGGCCACAAGGTTGAATCAAAACAAGAGGAATTTAGAATAAAGAATTGCTGCTCACTGAGTGAAAGTGACAGCACATAACAGCTATCTCCCTTAAGTGGAACATGTGACTCTGCCTGCTGAGTGAAAGTGACAGCACAAAATGAAAATTTGAAGAATAAAGAAGAGGATTTGAAGAATAAAGAAGAGATTAAGAGAGAGTTAAGGAGACATTGCAACCGAGAGGAAGAGAGAGAGTGGCGAAGTTGAGAGTGAGAGTATGAATGAGGAATGTCTCATTTTCCGATCCATTTGTTCTGAATACATGCCTTTAAATAGGCTACAACAAACATTAAACAATAGCCAAGTTGACTAGAAGAAAAGAATAAACAAAGAGGCTGATCTTGGCAGCAACGTCCCACCATGGTGGAAAGGGACAGTCCCCGAACGCTCTCTCCTTCACACCACCCGACTTCTTCCTCAACGGTCTTCTTCCCCATTGTCGACATCTTATTTTATTCTAAGGTAAGTTGCATCCTTCATTCTCAAGTATTAGCCTTGCCTTGTCTTGAAAGACACGTTAGGTCACTCCTTGACCCTAATCTGACGGACAGTGAGGATCCTTCTTGATCATTCAATGCTTGCCTATCCTTGATGTCTTCCTCTTGGTCATTTATGCCTTCATGTCAACATCCCCTCAAGCTTGACCATAGAAATTGACTCCATGAAGCATTCCTCATTAAAACCTTTACTTGAAAAACCTCTTGGGATAAAACCAAGCAAAGGAAAAAGAGTAGAACACTTCATGGCAAGAGGACAGGTAAGGTTTGTGAGTCCAAGTTTAGGATGGATGAACTCACAAACTTTAATGCTGGCTGCCTTGGTGAATATGTCAGCTAGTTGATCTTCACTTCTAGTGTAGCATGGAAGTATCACTTGCTGCTCATCGCTCTCACCTTGTGGCAGTCCACTTCTATATGCTTTGTCCTCTCATGGAATACTGAATTTGATGCAATGTGTATTGCGGCCTGATTGTCACAATGCATAGTCATTGGTGTGTTGATCTCAATCCCCAAGTCCCTTAGCAGTCCCTTGATCCATATTAGCTCACTTGTGAGCTTTCTCATTGATCTATACTCGCCAAGACTTGAACAAGATACCACCTTCGCTTTGCTCTTCCATGTGACCAGATTTCCTCCAATGAAGGTACAATAGCCTGTGGTTGATCTTCTATCAATCCTATCTCCAGCCCAATCAGCATCACAGCATTCCCACCACTTCTCTTTGTTACACGCCATCCATATTCCCTGACCAGGTGCTTCTCTCAAGTATCTCAAGATTCTCACCACCATGTTCCGTTGATGTATCTTAGAGCTTGCATATGCTGGCTTACTTGATTCACAGCAAAACACACATCCGCCGAAAGTGATAGTGAGATAGATGAGCTTCCCAACCATTCTCCTATACTTCGACATCAGTGAATGGAGTTGCATCAAACTCCCTCTCGCAGCACCTTGTAGCCTTCTTCTAATGGTGTCCCTGCCTGCCTCCAAGGTCTCCGCCTCATTTAAGATATCAGTGTGTACTTTCTTTGGGATGAAAGAGGCCCTCCTTGGAACGGCACAATTCAATCCCTAGAGTAGTACTTTAACTCTCCCAAATCCTTAATATCAAATGCATTTTTGAGGAAAGCTTTGGTTGAGGAGATACCTTCCTGGTCACTACCAGTGATGATGATATCATCCACATACACAAGGATGACTACAATGCCTTGGCTGCTAGTCAGAAGAAGAGAGTGTGGTCAGCTTGAGATTTCACAAAACCTCTCCCATTGAGTGTGGTGCTTAGTTTGTGATACCAGGCTCTGGAGATTGCTTCAAGCCATAGATGGCCTTCTTTAGTCTTAAGACATTCCTGGTTTCACCATATCTTCAAGGCCGAGGTGGTCTCATATAGACTTCATCTTCTAATTCTCCTTGAAGAAATGCATTCTTCACATCCATCTCGCCATAGATCCCACTCTAGGTTGACAGCAAGAGATAGGAGGATCCTGATTGTATGTAGCTTAGCCACTGGTGCAAATGTATCCAAGTAATCTTCACCATATACTTGAGTATACCCTCTTGCAACCAATCTGGTCTTTTCCTTTCTGGTTTTCCATTAAGATACTTGATGGTGAAAATGAGCATACTTGTCACGCTTGCCTTTGGGAAGCTCACTTTCAAACCAAGTGTTGTTCTTGATCATGGCTCCTATCTCATCTCCAACAGATGCCTTCCACTTCATGTTGCATAGCTTCTTCATAGGTTCTTGGAATGTACCTGATCCAATTCATCGATGAAGACTTGATGTTCTTCCGGATATGGGCTAGAGAACATGCTGCACTGATGGGTGAGCTACGGCTTTAGCATTAAAGTAGACCCTTGTGTTGATCCAATTTGAAGCTGGTTTCGTTTCTTGTACTTCTCAAAGGCTGAATCTCGCCGGTTCAGGTTCATCATTGCTCTCATGAACTATCTCAGCATCTCGATTCGTGGAATCTCATCTGATCATGTGATACCGAAGTTATCTTCGTGTTGAGGTTGTGCAAATTGCTCATTGTTGTTTCCACTGCCCCCTCAATCAAGGTGAGATACTCCAACATCTTCTACCTGCCTCATCTACAGCCGGGCACTCGCCCTTTTCCTGGCTGCATCGGTAAACTGATCCCTAGTCTTTCCATTAAGACTCTCAGGTTGTTGGCTCTATCCGAGGCTGATTGAGATAGATCTTTGAGTTCTCCCAGCTCTTCTCATCATAATAGCCTTTTTCTTCCATGAACTTAACATCTCTGGATACTAGAACTCTCCTAGTTTCTGGATTGTAACACTTGTATCCTTTTGATGTGTTGAATACCCAATAAACATTGCCTTTGTGCTTTTCGCCTCTAGTTTGTTCCTTAGTTCTCTGGTACTAAGACAAAGCAAACACAACCAAACACACGCAAATGATCTATGGATGGTTTAGTTTTGTTCAATACCTCCTATGGTGTGGCATCCCGAGTACTGGTGGGAGTGCGGTTGATGAGGTGTGGCGCTGACAACCCATCTCCCCAAACCGCTTAGGTACATTTCCATGGAACATCATGCTCCTGGCCACCTCCATCAGGTGCCTGTTCTTTCTCTGCCACACCATTTTGTTAGTGTAAGGACAGCTAGTTTGTTGTATAATTCTCGAGAGCGCTAGGTATTGTTTGAAGGTCGTGCTGTATTCACCACCATTATCCGATCTAAGAATCTTTATCTTGACATTAAAATGGTTAGTGACATAATTTTGAAAATTTTTAAAAGCTTCTAGCACCCTATCTTTTGATTGCAGCAGTGTGATCCATGTATACTTAGATTTTCATCTATGAATGTCACAAAGTATTTATGCTGTTCTCTAGATGCACAAGGAGCATCCACACATCGAATGAACCAGATCAAAGCAATTATCATAGATGGTCATTGATTTAGGAAACACATTCTACAATGCTTTCCTAAGATACAAGCCTCACAATCACTTTTAAAAACAATACTAGGCAACAGGATGTTCAAGGCACGAGAATGAGGATGTCCTAATCTAGCATGCCATATTACATCTTTAGGGAATTGAGAAACGAATTGAAATAGCAAGATAAATCAGCTACGGCCGAAAGTGTCTTCAAGCAAGTACAAGTCTCCTTGGTCACACCTAAGCAACCTACTAGACTCAATATCCTGAAAGTAAACCTCATTAGAAAGTGAATGGAATGGATGGAAGGAATGGATGAGACTAAATGGAAATGGCATTTACATCACCTATACCTCTTATTGGAATTTTATCACCATTTGCAATCATCACCCTGGCACATTTTTAATTAAACTAGAGAATCATAATGGGAAGCACCAGTCTTAACATTTTGAGAACCCTTAGCAGTGTGACAAGCATTGTGTGAAAAACCAAGGGTTTTAGGTATACCAGAGTTTTCTTTCAAGGCCTCTGATGAGAGCATCCAAGTCAGACGCCGATAGTCTCATCCTGGTTGGTCCTTGCTGTGGAGTACATTGATGTAGAGGTCATGGCACTTCCTCCACCCTGGTTGTTGGAGCACATTGAGCTTGGAGTCACTGGTTCAGTTCCATCAGCTGAGAGGTGGGCTCTTGATCTGGGCGTGGCTCCTTGAACTTGTTTGGCTTAAGGTGAGGATGGAGAATCCAGCACTTGTCCTTCATGTGACCTTTCTTCTTGCAGTGGTCACAGATCAAGATCTTCCTCTCATCCCGCTTGTATGCTGCCTTGTTTGCCATTGCTTCCTCAGCTTGATGAGCCATGGTTAATTCTCCTTTGTTTCCAAATAACCCCATAGATCCTTCCTCCTTCCTCGATTTACACACATCATCAAGGTCAGGTAACTTCTCAGCTCTCGTGATATGCTTGATAAGACCTCCATAGGATGGGTTGAGTGTCAGCAGGAGCCCAAACACCTTATCTTCCTAACGAGTTCAAGGTATCCGGATCGTGGTGTGAGGTCTAAGGAGCTCCAGCTCTGCCCACAGAGACCTAAACTTGCCAAAGTGAGTTTGGAACTCTGTTTCTCCTTGGCTGAGAGCATTTATAGCCTCTTTACTTCAAATACTCTGGTGAGGTTGGATTGATTTCCATAAACCTTGTAGAGAGTATCCCACGCTGCTTGGTAGACTCACAAGATGAGTAAGACTCCATAATAGCTGGGTCAAGTGAGCTTAGGAGGGCCGTGAGAACCATGAGATCCCCCTCGACCCCATTTGTCTTCATCAGCTACCACCATCTCCTTTCCATCTCTCTCCTTGGACACTGTTTGGAGCTGTGAAGTTGATACATGACTCCATAAACCTTTTTCTCCAAGGGCATTCTCTTTCATCCTGGCCCATAAGAGATAATTAATCCCTTTCAAGGTCACAGAATGGTCAGAGATCTGTTGTTGTCCATCTTCAACCCAGTACTCAAGAACGAGATATGAGTTTGAACAGCAGTGAAGAACACCAAGAACGAGAGAGAAACAAAATAAGAATTAAGAACGAGTAAAGCTTGTTTTATGAAGAGAATAGGTTCAAGAGCTTTGATGCTCGATACCATGAAAATTTGAAGAATAAAGAAGAGGATTTGAAGAATAAAGAAGAGATTAAGAGAGAGTTAAGGGAGACATTGCAACCGAGAGGAAGAGAGAGAGTGGCGAGTTGAGAGTGAGAGTATGAATGAGGAATGTCTCATTTTCCTTGATCCATTTGTTCTGAATACATGCCTTTAAATAGGCTACAACAAACATTAAACAATAGCCAAGTTGACTAGAAGAAAAGAATAAACAAAGAGGCTGATCTTGGCAGTGCACGCCAGCCATGGTGGAAAGGGACAGTCTCCGAACGCTCTCTCCTTCACACCACCTGACTTCTTCCTCAACGGTCTCTTCCCCATTGTCGACATCTTATTTTATTCTAAGGTAAGTTGCATCCTTCATTCTCAAGTATTAGCCTTGCCTTGTCTTGAAAGACACGTTAGGTCACTCCTTGACCCTAACCGTATCTGGACAGTGAGGATCCTTCTGATCATTCGAATGCTTGCCTATCCTTGATGTCTTCCTCTTGGTCATTTATGCCTTCATGTCAACACAAAACAGCTATCCCCCTTAAGTGGAACATGTGACTTTAACCTTATTTAATTGTCAACTTGCACTGATCTCTTCGCATACTCCAACGGTCCTCTTTGACTTCCAGGCCTCCCTTTGTCTCCCATACTAAACTAACTCTCAGTTCCTTGTCTCCTATACTAAACTAACTCCATGCTGCTTAGTATGGAAGCCAAGGTTGTATTAATAGCTTGTGATCCAAGCAAGTGCCACATCTTCTTCACTCATCCGATACTTCTTCGCCTTTATCTCTTCTTCTTGTCTTCATGTCAATATCATCTACATAAATTAGAACTGCCACAATCCCTTGCATGCTGGTGAGAGTGAAGAGTGTGTGATCAGGTTCTGATTTAACAAACCCTTTTCCATTAAGAGTTGTACTTAACTTGTGATACCGTGCTCTGGTGATTGCTTTAATCCATAGATAGCTCTTCAATCTTAGGACATTTCCAGGCTTGACCATGTCCTCCATACCAGGTGGTTGTCTCATGTAGACCTCATCTTCTAGCTCTCCTTGAAGAAAGGCATTTTTGACATCCATCCGCCATAAATCCCATTCCAAGTTCACAGAACGAAAGTAGGATCCTTATGGGTGGAGTTTAGCCATTGGTGCAAATGTGTCAGTAGTCTTCTCCATAGACTTGAGTGTATCTCCTTGCCACTAGTCTTGTCTTCTTCCTCTCTGGTTGTCCATTTGCCTTGTACTTGATTGTGAAAAGTAGGCTAGTGATCGCTTTCCTTTTAGAAGCCTGCCTCATACCGAGTATCATTCTTGATCATGGCTCCAACTTCATCTCCAACAGAATCTCTCCACTCATCATGCTCCATTGCTTCTTCATAAGTCTTTGGAACATAATCTTGATCCAGATTGGTGATGAAGGCTACATGCTCTCGAGGATAACCGCAAAGAAGCAGGCTGCCCGATAGGATGAGCTACCGCATTGTCGCTGAAGTATACTCGTGTTAACCCAATTAGATGGATCTTTTCTCACTCGTACTTCTTCTTAATGGCTGAATCTGCTCTATTACTGCCTCTTCCTGTCCTTGATCATCATCACACCGATCATCACTAGACTCATCGATTCGCCCATCTTGATCATGAACCGCTGAACCATCTTCGTGTTTCGTGTTGGTTCATGCTCATTGCCCTCAGGATCAGGATTGACTGGTTCAACACTTGGTGCTGCTTCTTCATTGTTGACAGCAACTGGTGGTGATGTAGTGGTTCTAGCGCCTCAACGCCTCTAGGTCGAGTAATGCCTAAACTCCGAATGGTTCTCGTGTTGTTTTGTTCTATCTCGATGGTTCCCGTGAGAGATCTCTAAGACTTTCCCAGCTCTTCTCACTATAGTACCCCTTTGATTCTACAAACTTCACATCCTTGAGACCATCACTCTTCTTGAATCTGGTACATAACACTTGTACCCTTTCAGTGTGAGAGTATCCTATGAACATAGCTTTGATACTCTTGGGATCAAGCTTGTTCCTTTGTTCACTGTACCAATACATAGCACACACACCCAAACACACGCAAATGATCTATGGGAGGCTGAGTCTTGTTTAATACCTGAAATGGAGAGACATCTTTGAGGACTTTGGTAGGAACTCGTTGATAAGATAGCATGCGAAAACCACAGATCTCCCCAAAACCTCTTTGGGACATTGGTGTGGAACATCATGCTCCTTGCAACCTCCATAAGATGGCGATTTTCCTCTCAGCCACTCCATTTTGTTGTGGTGTGTATGGGCAGCTGGTCTGGTGAATGATACCATGTTTTGCTTAGTGTGTGTGAAGGCATGGCTAGTGTATTCTCCCCATTATCAGACCTAAAATTTTTATCTTGGAATTGAAATGGTTAGTGACATAGTTTTGGAAGTTTATAAAAGCTTCTGACCCTATCTTTGCTTTGAATCAGTGGAGCTATATATTTTGATTTCTCATCTATGAATGTCACAAAATATTTATGATTTTCTCTAGAAACACAAGGTGAAGTCCAAACATCGAGAGTGAACTAGATCAAAACAATTCTCATAGATAGTCATAGATGAAGAAAATACTGATTTATGATGTTTACCAAGAATACAAGCCTCACAAGTTTCATTTTGCAAAGATAGATCAGGGAACATCAATTTTAAAGCATGAGAATGGGGTGGCCTAATCTAGCATGTCATAACACATCATTAGCTAAAACAGTAAGTAATTAAAAGCATAAATAGAATCTGATCTAAGCTTGGTATCTTCAAGGAAATACACTCTCTCCTTGCTTACACCTTTGCCCAGCATCTTACTGGTCTTAATATCCTGAAAGCACACATCATTAGGACTAAAAATAACATTGCAATTTAAATCATTAGTTGCTCTTTTCACAGATAAAAGATTAGCAAAGGTGGCATGTAAAAGCTTGAGATTCTTTATCAAACATTCAGATTCCCACTCCTTCTATTGGAATTCTATCACCATTTGCAATTACAACACTTCCTAGGGCAGGTTTAATATCACTAATCAGTTTAGCATCCCTAATCATATGATGAGAAGCTCCTGAATCAATGATCAATGGCCTAGCAGCAGTGAGATGCATTATGGATAATTTAAAGCATTAATACTTTGGTTACGAGTTTGCATTGAGAGCCTTGATCAAGGCCTCAAGTTCTGACTTCCTGATGAATGTATCCTCTGAGATGGTTGAGACAAGGCGGGAGGTGGAACTGTAAGAAAATGAGGAACAGAGTAAGAACAGAGTAAGAGAGAGAGAGAGAGAGAGTTGGACGAGTAAAGAGAGAAGAAGGAAGAACTGTTTTCCTTGATTAATTCAGAATCAGATACAACATATTTAAAGAGTTTACAATCAGGTGAAGACAAAGAGAATTAAGAATAAACAATGCAGCTGGTCGATGCTTGATAGTGACTTGTCACAAACGGTCCATGCCTTAAGAGGAACATGTGACTTTTACTATTTAAAATAGCCCACTTGACTCGATCACTCCCAACTCCCTTGCATCACAACAGCTCTCTTGGTCGATTTAAATCAGCCTCGCCTCCCATATTTTAATTATGCTGTCTTGCCTTGCTTGGAGCACAAGGTTGTACCGGACAAGCTTGGTTCCCAAGTCTTGTAATGGACCAGTCTGATTTAAACACCCCATACTTGTCCAGCTTCATGTCTTCTTCATTCTTATGTCTTCATGTCAATACTCCCCCTCAAGCTTTACCATAAGACATGGTTAAGCTTGGAACCCATGAAGACATCCCTCATTAAAACCTTTTGTGTGAAAAACCCAATGGGACAAAAACACACAAGAGGAAAAAGAGTAGATGCTTCATGGCTTAAGGAGATCATGATCTGACAAGTCTATGAGTCCCAATCTCGGATGGATGGACTCACAGACCTTAGTGCTTGCTCCTTTGGTGAAGATATCAGCTAGCTGGTCTTCACTTCTGTAGCAAGGCAGATGATCTTCGCCTTCGCTTGTCTCACTTTGTGACAATCCACTTCAATGTGTTTGTTCTCTCATGGAAGACCGAGTTGGATGCTATGTGTATGGCAGCCTGGTTATCACAATGCATTGTGATTGGTGTTGCTGTCTCAATGCCCAAGTCTCTTAGCAAGTTCCTGATCCGGATAAGCTCACTAGTAAGCTTCCTCATTGCTCAGATTCTGCCTCAGCACTTGAACATGATACCACCTTCGCTTCTTGCTCTTCCAAGTGACCAGATTGCCTCCTATGAAGGTACATAAGTGTAGTTGACCTCGTCCACTCTATCACCAGCCCAATCTGCATCACAATATCCCACAATCTCGCGGTTGTTGCAACCCATCCAAACACCTGACCAGGGGCCTCCCTTAGATATCTCATGATCCTCTCCACCATATTCCAATGGTGAACCTTTGGTGCTTCTGATATACTGGCTGACTTGATTCACAGCAAAGCGATGTCTGGTCTTGTAATGGTGAGATAGATCAGCTTTCCAACCATTCTTCTATAGAGTGTGAAACGCCAAAAGGAGTATCATCAATCTCCCCTCACCAAGACTTTGTAACCCTCTTCAAGTGGTGTCTTAGCTACTCTTGCTCCAAGCTTTCCTGCCTCATTTAAAAGATCAAGTGTGTACTTTCTTTGCGGCACATCTCAATCCCTAAAGTACTTTAGCTCACCCAAATCTTTAATATCAAAGCTAGATTTAAGGAAAGCTTTAGTAGAAATGATACCTTCCTTGTTGCTTCCTGTGATGATAATATCATCCACATAGATCAATATTACTACAATTCCTTGCTTGCTTGGAGGGTGAAGAGGTGTGATCAGCTTCGATTTTACAAACCCTCTTCCATTGAGAGTTGTACTCAGCTTGTGGTACCGGGCTCTTGGTGATTGTTTTAGACCATAGATAGCCTTCTTCAACCTTAGAACATTTCCTGGCTGACCATGTCTTCCATACCGGAGGTGGCCTCATATACACCTCATCCTCCAGCTCTCTTGTAGAAAGGCATTTTTGACATCCATCCGCCATAGATCCCATTCCAAGTTTACTGCCAAGGAGAGCACAATCCTTATGGTGTGGAGCTTAGCTACTGGTGCAAAAGTATCCAGATAGTCTTCTCCATATACTTGGGTGTATCCTCTCAAGAACTAGCCTTGTCTTCTTCCTTTCTGGCTTTCCATTTGCTAAGTACTTGATGGTGAAGAGTAGGCTGGTAACTTTCCTTTGAAGCTCGGCCATACCAAGTGTCATTCTTGATCATAGCTCCAACTTCATCTCCAACAGACTCTCTCCACTCATCCTGCTCCATAGCTTCTTCATAAGTCTTTGGAACATATTCTTGATCAGATTAGTGATGAAGGCTACATGCTCTTGAGGATAGCTTGCAAATGAACAGGTTGTTGATAGATGAGCCACTGCATTGTCGTTGAAGTATACTCGTGTTGATCCAATTTGATGGGTCTTTCCTCACTCGGTACTTCTTCTCAATGGTTGACTCTGTTCCTGCTCCTCTATCACTGCCTCTTCCTGTTCTTGGACATCATTCTGATCTCCACTAGACTGATCGATTCTGTTCCATCTTGATCATGAACTGCCGATCATCTTCTCGAAGTTCGGTGTTGATCCATGCTCACTGCCCCTCGGGATCAGGATGGACTGGATCCACAATTGGTGCTGCTTCTTCATGGTTAATATCCACTGGTGGTGATGGAGATGGTGCTGGTGCTGGTGCTACACCGCTCTTAGGGACTGATCCCCAAATTCTTCAAAATAATTCTCGTTGTTCCGCCTATCGATGGTCCTGTGAGAGATCTCTCGAGGTCTTCCCAGCTCTTCTCATCATAGTACACCTTTGATTCCACAAACTTGACATCCCTTGAGACCATAACTCTTCTGGAATCTGGAATGTAGCATTTGTACCCTTTCTATGTGAGTGTAGCCTATGAATATGCCTTTGACACTCTTGGCTTCCAGCTTGTTTCTCTCGCTCCTGGTGTCAAGACATAGCACACACACCCAAACACACGAAATGATCTAATGGAGGTTTGATCTTGTTTAATACCTGAAAGGAGAGACATCTTGGAGGACTTTTGTGGGGATCCTGTTGATCAAATAGCAAGCTGTGATCACAGATCTCCCCAAAACCTCTTTGGAACATTGTGTGAAACATCATGCTCCTTGCAACCTCCATAAGATGTCCGTTCTTTCTTTCAGCAACTCCATTTTGTTGTGGTGTGTATGGGCAGCTTGTTTGATGTATAATGCCATGGTTTGCTAGGTGTTGTTTGAATGCATTGCTAGTATACTCCCCACCATTATCGACATAAAATTTTGATCTTGGAATTGAAATGGTTAGTTACATAGTTCGAAGTTAATAAAAGCTTCTAAAACTCTATCTTTACTTTTAATCAGTGTGAGCCAAGTATACTTTGATTTCTCATCTATGAATGTCACAAAATATTTATGGTTTCTCTAGATGCACAAGGGGCAGTCCACACATCGAATGCACTGATCAAAGCACTTTTCATAAATAGTCATAGATTGAGGAAAACATTTGCAATGTTTGCCAAGAATACAAGCCTCACAAGATTCATTTTGAAAAGATAAATTAGGCAACATTAAACTCAAAGCACGAGCATGGGGATGGCCTAATCTAGCATGCCATAACACATTACTAGCTAAACAGAATAAAGCGAGGATAAATCTAGAGTGGTGTCTTCAAGCAAATAAAGTTCTCCTTGCTCACACCTTTCCAAGCACCTTACTGGTCTTAATATCCTGAAAGCAAACATCATTAGGACTGAAAATAACATTGCAATTCAGATCATTAGTTGCTCTCTTTAACATAATAAATTTGATGTGAAGGCAGTGCATATAATGCTCGAGACTCTTTATTAAACAAGTTCAGATTTCCTACTCCTCAATTGGAATTCTATCACCATTTGCAATCACAACACTGCCTAGAGCTGGTTTAATATCATTAATCAGTTTAGCATCCCTAATCATATGGTGAGAAGCTCCTGAATCAATTATTAAAGGTCTAGCAGGTGGGGAGGCATGTGTATAATTTAAAGCATTAATACTTGGTTACAGAGTTTGCATTGAGGGCTTTGATCAAGGCCTCAATGTCTTGAGAGTTTTATAGAGTTCTCTCTCTCTGATGTGTGTGAGTGTAGAGAAGGCTCCAATGGAGCAAAGATGAGTTTGTGTTTATGTTTCTACTTGGCGATTTGATATGAGAGACAAAGGGGAAGTTTGTGTAACAAGACTAAGAACAAGAGATTAAGAGACTTTAAGACTTAGAGAATAAGAGATTAGTAACCAGAATCAAGAACAAGCTTATTAAGCTATGAACTCCATGAAGGAGAGGGGAATCCCTAACTCACTTAAGAGCTACAAAACCCCACTACAAGGTTTATATAGGCTTTTACAACTGAGACATCATAAACCTATATCTAATGGCTCATAATAAACTTGAAGAATGGATGTGTAGATGAGATGGTCTTTTGTAATATCTCGAGGTGCTGGAAGGATAAGGTTGGCCCACTTTAATTCAAACCATGGCAAGCTGGCTCCTTGCTTGTGATTGGCTCTTTAGCTCCTCCTAATCTGGCCATGCTTCTGTCCAGGTTCATGGTCGTGGCTCCTTGTCTTTACAGCCAAGGCCAGCCTGTCCAAGACCAGAATCACCAGCCCGTCCTTTGTCTTCTTCTCTTAAGAGGTTTGTCTTCTTCTCTTAAGAGATTCACCAGCCTATCCTTTGTCTTCTTCTCTTAAGAGGTTTGTCTTCTTCTCTTAAGGATCATGCTGCACCCTATATTTTGCACCAACTTCATATCTTCTTAAATGGTTGAGTTATGCACTTTTAGATCAACCCGTCTGCACGGATCCACGGTCCCACAACGCCCGATTCAAATCCGTACAGCCAAGATCCTAAGTTTGCACTACGCCCATAAGCTCCCAAACATGCTTCTAAGTCCCTCCCCGACTTCCCATCTTTGCACAACCAGAGAACACTCGACACTTGTACACACTCGTGCTCTTGCCCTATTCTTGCTCAAGACCCATCTCACCATCTTTCTAACCATCTCCATTTCTTCGATCAGCCTAAGTCTCTCCTAGACTTGGCTTCTCCATGATAGAACACTTCAAGGTACTCTCAAGCTTTGTTGAACTCTTCTAGACATCTTCGTGAGCTTGCCCACACTTTGTACCAGCTCCTTCGCTCTTCGCTCAACATGTCTGACTTCCTCGATGAATGCATCCTCATGGAGTGGCTGGGGAATGGCGTGGAAGTGGAGCCACCAGTGTGGGTTGTAGAGACCAATGCCTTCCCATCATCTCCCATGCATGTAGCTTGGTGCTGGCTGCTCCGAGCTCTTGCTTCATGGGCTCCGCTTGGTAGGGCTTGTTAGCTGAGGCTGGCCTCGAGATGAGGATGAAGAATCCAGCAGCTTGTTCTTGAGTGTCCTTTATACTTGCAATGCTCACAAGTTACTGACTTGTCTCCTCCTCCTCTTGGTTTGAAGTGAGCTTTGTTAGGTAAGCACTCTCTACCTTCTCAGCTTTGTGAACCATAGATAACTCCTTTTCCACCACCAAAGAGACCATCCGAGCCTATCTCCTTTTGAAGTTGAGCACACACTTCATCATAACTTGAAGCTCCTTTTCTCTCAAAATGTGTCGACCACATCATTGAAGCTTGAGTGTGAAAAATAGTCCAAAGACCTTGTCTTGCTCACGCCAGCTTCAAGAGTTTCAGGATCATTGGAGCTTGGCCTTAGCATCTCTAGCTCAGACCATAGCTGACTGTACTTCCCAAGGTGTTTGGTGAAGTCTCCTTCTTCTTGCTGCAAGTTGTTGATGGCTCTCTTCACTTCATAGATCTGGTAAGGTTTGAAGTGTTGCCATACACCCTCTGCGAGGGTATCCCACAACTGCTTTGGAGTTTCACGGTGTGAGTAAGTATCCATAAGAGGACCATCAAGAGAGCTATGCAGGATAGACAGCACCGGAGGTCTTCCTGACCCCATTTGCCTTCATCTACCACTACAATCTCCTTGCCATCTTCTCCTTGGGTGATCTGCTTTGGTGCTGAACTTGAAGTAACATGCTCCCAAAGACCTCTTCCTCCAAGGGCTGCTCTTGTCATTCTAGACCAGGTGATGTAGTTTCCTGGTCCTTGAGTGTGCATGGAATGTGAACTGCTCTGTGGTGCTCCATCTCTTCAGGTAGAAACCAAGAATAATTTGAATTTTCAAGGCTGGATTTGAGATAAAAGAACTCTGGAACTGAGAGAACTCAAGATTAGAATTAAGATGAACTCTCAAAGAAAGTAAATGGAGCGAGCAGTGAACACGGTTGAAGAAAACTCAAGAACACTCAAGAACAGTTTATTATCCTTGGATAAAAGAAATACGGAAGAAACAAGAAAGTAAATGGATGAATCAAAGAGAAAAGACACGAGTTGATTCTTGGAAGAAAATGAGGGTCTCAAGAGCTTTCAAGCTCGATACCATGTAAGAAAATGAGGAGCAGTAAAACGAGTAAGAGAGAGAGAGAGTTGGGCGAGTAAAGAGAAGAAGGAAGAAGCTGTTTTCCTTGATTAATTCGAATCGATACAACATATTTAAAGAGTTTACAATCGGTGAAGACAAAGAGAATTAAGAATAAACAATGCAGCTGGTCGATGCTTGATAGTGACTTGTCACAAGCGGTCCATGCCTTAAGAGGAACATGTGACTTTTACTATTTAAAATAGCCCACTTGACTCGATCACTCCCAGCGGCTCCGCATCCACCAACAGCTCTCTTGGTCGATTTAAATCAGCTCCTCGTCTCCCATATTTTAATTATGCTGTCTTGCCTTGCTTGGAGCACAAGGTTGTGCTGGACAAGCTTGGTTCCCAAGTCTTGTGCGGACCAGTCTGATTTAAACACTCCCATACTTGTCCACTTCATGTCTTCTTCATTCTTATGTCTTCATGTCAATAGGAACCACCAGTGTGGGTTGTAGAGGTCAAGGTGGATGGATAGAGGGTTGTTCTAAGAGGCTACTAGCTCTCCTTTGAAGCTACAACCCACAACCAAGTTAGCCAGTTAGCCAACACATGCAAGCTCCCAAGATGCACCATTGGAGCATGGTTGAAAGGATTCTAAGGTACCTAAGAGAGGCCAGACGGGAATATGGATGGGATGCAATAGGCAAGAGATAGTTGGGTATTGTGATGCTGATTGGGCAGGAGATAGAGTGGACAGAAAGATCAACCACAGTGCTATCGCACCTTCATTGGAGGCAATCTGGTTACTTGGAAGAGCAAGAAGCAAAAGATAGTATCATGTTCAAGTGCGAAGCTGAATATAGAGCCATGAGGAAGCTGAGCAGTGAGCTAATCGGATCAGAAATCTACTTCATGACTTGGGCATAGAGACATCATCTCTATCACCATGCCTGTGATAATCAAGCAGCCATACATATAGCATCCAACAGTGTCTTCCATGAGAGGACTAAACACATTGAGGTGGACTGCCACAAGGTCGTGCAGCAAGGAGCAAAGGATCATACTTCCATGTTATACAAGGAGTGAAGATCAATTGGCTGACATTTTCACCAAAGCTGCTAGCATCAAGGTTTCGCGAGTTCATACACCCTAAGTTAGGACTCGTGGACCTCTCATCTCACTGATTCTTCCCTTCATGAAGTGTTCTACTCTTTTCCTTAGCTGGGGTTTTGTCCCATGAGGTTTTACCTAGCTAAGTTTTAATGAGGAATGCTTCATGATTTCAACTTGACTTGTTCCACATAGTCAAGCTTGAGGGAAGTTGAGATGAAGCAATAAAAGACCAAGGAAGATCAAAGGAAGAGCATTGGCGCCAGCAAAGATAATTTGAATCTACCTTGGGAATCAAGGCAACCGCATTGCACTTGGGAACCAAGGAACTAATGTGCAACTAATGTGCCTTATGAAATCAAAGTTGAAGAAGTCCAAGGTGATTAAATAATAGCTGGATGTCGGCAAGGCTGAAGATGAGCGTTGAGTGGTGTGGACCACTTGGTCACATGCTGGTGCAGGCTGAAGAGAGGCGTTGGCGTCTGTCTCTTTCAAGCTCCACTCGCAGCTCTTCCTTCTCTTTGTTTATTCTTTTCCTTGTCTCCTTGTGTCCTGATTTGGTCTTTAAATATTGTTGTATGAGCTACTCTTTTGGCAAGCAATCAACGAGCTCTTTAGTTGCTTCACTCTCTCTCATGAATTCTCTTATCTCTCTCTCTTGTTCTTGCTCGGTTTCCAGCAAATAACTCTCTTAAATCTCTTAATCTCACAAGTTTTAGACAAAGAGTTGTTGGTTCTGTTCAGTTTCATGACTCTCCTCAATCTGTTTTGTTGGTGAAGCTAATATAGGAGCTTGAAGCTTTTCCTCCTCTTGTTTCAATGATAGAGCAGGAACCACAGATCTTCTCTCAGCCCGGTTTTGATGGCAATTCAGACCAACAGGCAGGCTGATCTAAAGTAGTAGGCTTTGTTGCTGCTTCTGGTTTTAGTTTAGGAAGTTTCCACTGCGAGACAAACCTCTTCTTCATCAAGGTCTTCATCTCAACCCATGAAGTAATTTGTGGTTTCTTTTCAAATCTCTACTCTGAGAAACTCTTTGCCACCATGAGAATGAACTTCCATAGAGTCCGTGACTGCTAGACATACCTTTTTTTTCAGTGTAGTATTGGAGTCAAAGAGAAACTCCATCTTCTTTTCCCAATCAAGGTATGCTCAGACATCTTTCCATAGAAAGATGGAATTGTGAGCTCTTCTTCATATCCGGACATAGAAGATCTCTAGGTAGCTGATAGATGTCGTGCTCTAGGTGAAAACTTCAAACCCTAACCTTCAAGAGGCTCGATACCACTTGAGTGCGGCCCTGGATAGGCTGTCTAGTCCCTGAAACACTTGAAGGCGTGGTTGAAAGGATCAAGAGATTGTAGGTCTCTTGGATGGCGGATGTGAGAGAATATGAGATTTAGTTGAATCTGAATGAAGAACATTTCAAGAGAGAGAGAGTTCTTGAGATTGAGAGAGAGAGATAAATGGGAAACATATTTGCTTGATTCATTTAGGGTAAGCATACAACATTAATATAGGCCAGAGATGTCACAACTAGACAAGAAAGAAACTAATAAACTAATCAAGCCCTAGAGAAATAATAAACAAAGAAGGCAGACCACAAGTGTGACCACCGGCAGCGGGCGCAGCAGACCAGGCTGAGAATGACATGTCCCAATGGTTGTCTAGGCCTTGCAACCTTCACCATTCCGTGAGCCATGTCCCCAACGCTCATATTGCTTAAGGTAAATCAAGGTAAGATGCTTCTGGTCTGATTAAGCTAATTCAAACTCATTCTCCACTTCCTTTGCTTGCAAGTCCCGTTGAGTGCCCTAGGTTGTACTGGACAGACTTGATGATCAAGGTAACTTCAAGAATGATCCGCATACTCTCTTGCTTCTTCTCATGCTTTGCTTCAGCTCTTCTTGTAAAGATACTTCATCTCTTTGTTGCTTCATGTCAACACTCCCCTCAAGCTTGACCATAGGGACTGGTCAAGCTTGGAAACTCATGAAGCATTCCCTCATTAAAACCTTTACTTGGAAAAACCACTTGGGATAAAAACCAAGCAAAGGAAAAGAGTAGAACACTTCATGGCAAGAGGATCAGTGACAAGTAAGGTTTATGAGTCCAAGCTTAGGATGAATGAACTCACAAACTTTGTTGCTGGCGGCCTTGGTGAAGATGTCGACTAGTTGATCTTCACTTTTAGTGTAGCATGGAAGTATCACTTGCTGCTCTACTGCTTGTCTCACCTTGTGGCAATCTACTTCTATATGCTTTGTCCTCTCATGGAATACTGAATTGGAGGCAATGTGTATTGCTGCGATTATCACGTGCATGGTCATTGGTGTGGTGATCTCTATCCCCAAATCTTTTAGCAGCCCTTGATCCATATAAGCTCACTTGTGAGCTTCCTCATGATCTATATTCTGCTTCAGCACTTGAACAAGACACCACCTTCTGCTTCTTACTTTTCCATGTGACCAGATTCCCTCGATAAAGGTACAATAGCGGTGGTTGATCTCTATCAATTCTGCTCACCCAATCAGCATCACAATATCCAACAACTTCAGTGTTCTTGTTGCATGCCATCCATATGCCTTGACCAGGTGCCTCTCTTAGATACCTTAAAATCCTCTCCACCATGTTCCAATGATGCACCTTAGGAGCTCCCATGTGTTGGCTTACTTGGTTCACAGCAAAGCATACATCGAGTGCAGTGATTGTTAGATAGATCAGCTTGCCCACCATTCTTCTATACTTCTTGACATCATCAAATGGAGTAGATTCATACTCCCCCTCTCTGGTGTAGCCATGACCAGAGACAAGGAGGAGGAGCTGAGTGAGAGTGATGAGGAAGAGCCAAGTGATGAACCAAGTGAAGAGATGACCTTAGAAGAAGGGAGTGAGGCTGATGATATTGAAGAGAACCAGCACCAGAGAGATGTATCAAGTGGACTAGCCAATGTATGGAGTGGACCAGTGACTAGATCAAGACTGAGAGCACAAGAGAAGAGTCTCCATGCCTTGCTCCAGATCGTGGGGGTTGGTCCAAGGAGGGAAGATCAAGATAAACCAGCTTGTTGGTTCAATTTAATTGCAATGTAATTGGGCTGGGTTTATTTGGTTTTCATTTAATTTAAACCAAGACAATTAGGATTTTTATTAAACCAATTTCAATTGGTTAGGACTATAATTAAATTAAACCAGCCTGGTTTATTTCTAGGGTTTTAGTGACTTTTATAGCTAAGGGGCGCTGTTATTTTTCTTCAACTTTGAATCTAATAATTTACAGCAGCTTAGCTTGCTCTTGTCTCTTGCTTTCTCTGTTCAGCTAAAGGAACATTGATCTCACTTAAAGGAAGGAATTCTAGTGAAACCATCTTAGACAATACAAGGTAATCTTGTGTCTTTGAGTAGCAAACCATCCTTGAAGCCATCCAAGCTCGAGATCACCACAGCTCAAAGGAGAGCTAGTAGCCTCTTAGAACAACCCTCTATCCATCCACCTTCAAGTGATCCAGAGTTTAAGCCATACCCAGGCTGCACCAAGTGGTATCGAGCCACTTGAAGGTTAGGGTTTGCGATCTTGACTACTCAGATCATTCTATCCATCTAAACACTTCTCTTTTCTATCTATCTCATAAGCCAGCTGAGCCAACCCTGGTAATCAAAAAAAAAAAAAGAGATCTTTGATCCAAAACAAAAAAAAAAATAATAATAAGAAGCTGAGGAGAAATCCAGCTAGCAAGAAGAGTAATCCACCGTGGTGGTAAAGTCAGTGGTGCCTAAATCTCTTAATTCTTTCTCTCGATTCATTGGGGTTTAGTTCTAGATCTTAGGTGTAGAGCTTTGAATCTTAACTGAACTTGTGAGAAGAGCAGAGACTTGGCAGCTTAAAACCGAAAGAGAGAGAGTTGTTTGTTTTCTTTGTTTTTTTTTTTGTTCTCTAACTGTTTTGGTGACAATGGCTGATGAGAGGCTTAGTGGGAAGCAACCAGAGGAGCCAGAAGAACCGGCTGTCCAGCAAATCAATCTCAATCAAGTCCAATTTGAGGCTATGATGGCTGAGATAACCAGAAGGATGCAAGCTAACTTCAACCGAGCTCAGCAAGCTAATGATAATTTAGTTGATATTGATGCAGGACAGGAGAGAGTAGCAGCTGTTGCAGGAGCTAGAGAGCACGCATGAGACCTATAAGGGGACCACGTTTTGAGGTTGGAGGTCATAGGATCTATGGTGAGCAAGCTCAAGATGATGAGGCTGATGAAAGTGATGATGAGTCTCAAGCTAGTCAGCACGCAGGCACCATAACCGCAGACGGCCAGCTGATAACCTAGGCAATCTCAAGCTTAGAATTCCTCCATTCCATGGCAAGAATGACCCTGATGCTTACTTGGAGTGGGAGAAGAAGATTGAACTGGTCTTCAATTGCCAGCAGTTTACTGAAGAGAGGAAGGTGAGATTAGCAGCCATCAATTTAGCTGGCTATAAGCTGGTGGGATCAGATTGCTACTACCAGAGACGCCATGGAGAGCCTCAAGTAGCCTCCTGGTTTGAGATGAAAACTGTGATGAAGAAGAGGTTTGTCCCTACTCACTATGGGAGAGATCTCCACCAGAAACCGAGAAGGCTTTCCCAAGGTTCTAAGAGTGTAGAGGACTATCACCAGGAAATGGAGACACTCATGCTGAAAGCTGATTTAGAAGAGGGTGTAGAAGCTACCATGGCTAGATTCCAAGGAGGTCTTGAGGACATACAAGACAGATTGGAGCTACAAGAGTATGAGGACATGGATGAGCTACTACATAAGGCAATTCTGATTGAGCAGCAGAATAAGAGGAGGGTTCTACCAGGTCACCATACGGCTCTACTTCTAAACCAATGTACCCCAAGGATGAAAAGTCATCAGATAAGCCAAGGGAGGAGCTTCATCAGCGGATACCAAAAGAGATGACAAAGGAAAAGGTAGCCACACCTACCGAACCAGGAACATTAAGTGCTTCAAGTGTCATGGTTTTAGACACTACGCCAATGAGTGTACCAACAAGAAGGTGATGACTATTCTAGCCAATGGGGAGGTAGTTTCTGAAGAAGAAGATGCCGCCAGGAAACTGATGAGGATGGCGTGGAGTATCCAGTCGAGGAGAGTTGCTAGTCACCAGGAGACTTCTCAATGCACAGCCGAGCCAAAGAAGATGAGCAAAGGAAAACTTGTTTCACACCAGATGTTTGATACAAGATAAGGTTTGTAGCTTGATCATTGATGGAGGCAGTTGTACCAATGTTGCAAGTGATGAGCTAGTGGAGAAGTTGGGTCTTGAAGTTTACAAACACCCCAAGCCATATCTCTTGCAATGGATCAATGATGAGGGTGGTTTAAAGATCAGCAAACAAGTGAAAATTTTACTTTCGGTGGGAAAGTACCAGGATGAGATCACTTGTGATGTGGCCATTGGAAGCTAGTCACATACTTCTTGGGAGACCATGGCAGTATGACAAGAGATCAGTACATGATGGCTTCACCAATCGGCACACATTTGTTCACAAGGGTAAACAAGTCACCACAGGCCTATGACACCTAAGGAGGTACACCAGGACCAGATGCATCTTAAGATGAAGAGAGAGAGTCCAAGGCAGCCGGCCAGACCTTGCTCATAGGAGAGACCAGCCAGGTAAGTAAGCTCAATCTCTTTGCTCTTGCTAAAGATATCAAAAGCTGCTGTGATTGATCAATCAAATTTGATATTAATGGTTTATAAAGAATTGCTGAGCTCTACTACTAATCTGACTCCGAGATCCCGAGAGGAGATTGAGTGTCTTTGCAGGAGTATAGGGATGTATTTCCAGAGGACAATCCCATTGGTCAGCCACTGAGGGATAGAGCACCAGATTGATTTTGTGCCAGGAGCTACCTTACCAAACCGACCAGCATACAGGACCAATCCTGTGGAGACCAAGGAGCTGAAACAAGTCAACGAGCTGATGGAGAAGGGACATATCAGGAAAGCATGAGTCCTTGTGCTGTACTGTTCTTTTGGTGCCTAAGAAAGATGGGAGCGGAGGATGTGTGTAGACTGCAGAGCTATCAACAACATCACAGTTAAGTCTGACATCCTATCCCTCGCTTAGATGACATGCTAGATGAGTTACATGGTTCATGTGTCTTTTCTAAAATTGATTTAAAGAGTGGTTACCACCAGATTAGAATGAAAGAAGGAGATGAGTGGAAGCTGCATTTAAAACTAAGCTAGGATTGTATGAATGGCTTGTGATGCCTTTTGGTCTCACTAATGCACCTAGTACTTTCATGAGGTTAATGAATCATGTCTTGAGAGCCTTGATAGGGCGATTTGTAGTTGTTTATTTTGATGACATCCTGATCTACAGCAAGACTATGAAAGAACATGTTCACCATTTGAGACGTGTTCTAGATGTGCTTAGGAAAGAAAATCTGTATGCTAACTACAAGAAGTGTTCTTTTGGAACAAATAACCTTGTCTTTTAGGTTTTGTTGTGACTTCACAGGGCATACAGGTTGATGAGGAGAAGGTGAGAGCCATCGAGAGAGTGGCGGTACCCAAATCAATTGGAGAGGTCGAGTTTTCATGGACTTGCTGGCCTACAGGAGGTTTGTGAGAGATTTCGAGTACAGTTGCAGCACCATGACTGAAGTGATTAAAAAGAGTGTAGGTTTTACTTGGGGCCAGCCCAAGAAGAAGCATTCAAATGCTAAAGAGAAGTTAACAAGTGCTCCTTGCTAGCACTTCGACTTTCTAAAACTTTTGAAATTGAATGTGACGCTTCGAATTGAATTGAGCTGTGTTGATGCAGGATAGGAAACCCATAGCTTACTTCAGTGAGAAACTAGGGAGCCACATTGAACTACCTACCTATGACAAAGAGCTGTATGCATTGGTGAGAGCTCTGCAAGTGTGGCAACACTACTTGTGGCCTAAGGAGTTTGTGATCCATACAGATCATGAATCTCTTAAGCATCTTAAAGGGCAAACAGGCTGAACAAGAGACATGCCAGGTGGGTAGAGTTTATTGAGACCTTTCCTTATGTCATCCACTACAAGAAGGGTCAGGAGAATGTAGTGGCTGATGCACTATCGAAGGTACACTCTGTTATCTTCAATGGAAACTAAACTTTTGGGTTTTGAACATATCAAATCTTGCTATGTGATGATCCCGAAGTTTAAAAATGTGTTTGGAGAATCTGAAAAGCATGCTAGTGGTAAATTTTATCAAGTGAAAGGGTTTCTTTTCTATGATAACCGCCTGTGTGTTCCTTGTGGTTCTTTGAGAGAGTTATATGTCGGGGAAGCACACGCAGGAGGGCTGATGGGGCACTTTGGGGTCGCCAAAACACTCTCCACTTTGCAGAGCACTTCTACCGGGCCGAAAGCATGAAGAAAGATGTAGGCGTGTGTGCTCAAGATGTGTTGTGTGCAAACAAGCCAAGTCCAAGGTTCAACCAACAGGTTTGTATACACCTCTCCCTATCCCTACTGCGCCATGGATTGATATCTCTATGGACTTTGTTTTAGGATTGCCTAGAACTAAGAAAGGAAGAGATAGTATCTTTGTGGTTGTTGATAGGTTCTCTAAGATGGCTCACTTCATACCTTGTCATAAAACTGATGATGCATCTTTGATAGCTGATCTATTCTTTAGAAAGTTGTTAGGTTGCATGGAATGCCTAGAACTATAGTTTCGATAGAGATACTAAGTTCCTTAGTTATTTTGGAAAACTCTATGGGGAAAGTTGGGAACTAAGCTGTTGTTTTCAACTACTTGTCATCCCAAACTGATGGCCAAACTGAATCAGTCAATAGGACATTGTCTACTCTTCTGCGTGCCATCATTAAGAGTAACATTAAGACTTGGGAAGATTGTTTACCACATGTAGAGTTTGCATACAAATGATAAAGGCATTCAGCTACTAAACTATCACCTTTTCATGTTGTTTATGGTTTTAACCCATTGTCACCTCTTGATTTGTTTGCTTTACCTTTGAAAGAACAAACTAACCTTGATGGCAAGCAAAGGCCGAGTTTGTTAAGTCCTTGCATGAACAGGTCAGGAAGAACATTGAGGAGAGGACCAAGATGTATGAAAGGCGAAGAACAAGGGCAAAGAACTTGTCCTGCGCCAGAGATCAAGTGTGGGTACACATGAGGAAAGAGAGGTTCCTGCTGAGAGGAAATCAAAGTTGTTGCCAAGGAAAGATGGACCTTTCAAAGTGCTGAAAAGAATCAACAACAATGCCTACAGATTGATCTTGAAGGAAGTACTCAATCAGTTCTACTTTTAATGTTTCGACTTGGATCCTTTTATTGCAGATGACTTGGATTTGAGGTCAAATCCTTTTAAAGGAGGAGGGATGGTGTAGCCATGACCAGAGACAAGGAGGAGGAGCTGAGTGAGAGTGATGAGGAAGAGCCAAGTGATGAACCAAGTGAAGAGATGACCTTAGAAGAAGGGAGTGAGGCTGATGATATTGAAGAGAACCAGCACCAGAGAGATGTATCAAGTGGACTAGCCAATGTATGGAGTGGACCAGTGACTAGATCAAGACTGAGAGCACAAGAGAAGAGTCTCCATGCCTTGCTCCAGATCGTGGGGGTTGGTCAAGGAGGGAAGATCAAGATAAACCAGCTTGTTGGTTCAATTTAATTGCAATGTAATTGGGCTGGGTTTATTTGGTTTTCATTTAATTTAAACCAAGACAATTAGGATTTTTATTAAACCAATTTCAATTGGTTAGGACTATAATTAGAATTAAACCAGCCTGGTTTATTTCTAGGGTTTTGGGTTACTTTTATAGCTAAGGGACCTTGTTTTTTTCTTCAACTTTGAATCTAATAATTTACAGCAGCTTAGCTTGCTCTTGTCTCTTGCTTTCTCTGTTCAGCTAAAGGAACATTGATCTCACTTAAAGGAAGGAATTCCTAGTGAAACCATCTTAGACAATACAAGGTAATCTTGTGTCTTTGAGTAGCAAACCATCCTTGAAGCCATCCGAAGCTCGTGGAGACGACCACAGTTCAAAGGAGAGCTAGTAGCCTCTTAGAACAACCCTCATCCATCCACCTTCAAGTGATCGAGTTTAAGCCATACCCAGGCTGCACCATGCTGGAAAGTGTTGATGGCTCTCTTCACTTCATAGATCCTGGTAAGGTTTGAAGTGTTACCATACACTCTTTGTAGAGTATCCCACAACCTCAATGACCGGAATCTCTATTTGCACGTTTTCAAGAGTCGCTACTTCCGTTCGGTGACTTCCTTGTGGCATCAAATGGTTCTCGTCCGTCTATGCTTGGAGAAGCATCCAATTTGGTAAGGAGTTCTGTCACTGGGGTTAAAAAAGATTGGAAATGGTAAATCCGTTTCAGTTTGGGTGGATGCTTGGATTGAGGGAGAAGTTATGAGAAGGCCTCTAATGA